>JARZZO010000005.1:66857023-68235523 GCA_030544215.1 Zantedeschia hybrid cultivar | reverse complement strand
TGGTTTTTCTGTTGACAATTGGAAAAAGGCATTTAAATATTTAATGCCATTGTATTTTTTTTCTTTCTTGATGGGATAGGAATCTCTTCTGTGACCCTGTCCGATTTTGCATTGCACTTCCTCTCGTTATGAATAAAATTGGTGGTACAATCCATGTTTTTCTCAAAAAACGTAACCAGGTTCCTCCACTGACGAGCTTTACACAAAATCTCTGGACTTGTTTCATGGACATGATTTGCTGCTCTAGCCCACCGATCCACCAAATTAATAGCTCTCTTCAAAATATCAAAGGCACTGCTGAAATCATCACTAAATTTTCTCTTATTTCTCTCATACCACACAGCCCACAACATGGCTGGTCAAAACAATGACCGAATTTCCTTCTGGCCAGAGTAAGGACAATGCTTATCCAACCAATCCACCATATGCAAAACTATGGAATGTTCAACCCATGTAATTCCTAAGAGTCTGCATAGACTTAGGACCTGTTTGATATGACTTATTGAATCACTTAATCTGAGGCGTTCAGACATTTAAATCTTTAGACTGTTTGACAAAATATCTGAATGAACATCTAATCTATCCTCTTGTATTTGAAAGGCATTTGAATCTACAAGTGATGGGGGTTATTTTTCAGAGGCAAAACTCTCACCTTGTCGCGATGTCGCACTTGTCTCCCCACTCACGTGCCCCTGTGGCTGCTGCCTCCAGCGCCATGCTCAGGAAGGCTCGGCTCCTCTTTTGTGCCCTTGGTGACTACAGCGATGACCTCGACGCCTTCTCCGCCGCAGTCCGAGGGGTTTTCCCTGACGGCCCGCCCCCCCGGGACGACGCCCTCGTCATCCTCCGCAACCTTCGCCCCTGGCAAAAGGCGCTTCGGTTCTTCCTTTGGCTCAAAGCCCAGCAAGGCTTCGCCTTGGAGACCATCTTCTACAACATGCTCATGAAGGCCCTCTAGGGGGGGGGGGGGGGGCAGTACGAGCTGGTGGAGGAGCCTCACGCTGGAGATTGTCGACCGCAGCTTCGAGCTTGACAACTTCACCTACTATACCATCATCACCTGTGCCAAGCGCCGCTGTTGCTTCGACCGCGCCATTGACTGGTTCGAGCACATGTGCCTTGACGCCGACCTCTTCATCGCCACCACCCTCGTCAGCATGTATGCTGAGTGCGGCCGTGGGGACGATGCTCTTAAGGTGTTTGAGGGAATGCCCTACCAGAACATGGTGGCGTGGAATGCCGCCATCACAGCGTGCCTTCGGTGTAGCGACCTGGCCGGGGCGGAGGACCTCTTCTCCTGGAGTAGATCTCTTACCTTCTTTACAGGCCCAAAAGAGCCCCCAAAGCCACTACTTTAAGCCTAAAAGAAAAAAAAAACAGCCGTCACACTGCGTACGCACTATACACGCACTGTAGCAAACTGTAGTAGGTACCTCTCTCTCTCTCTCTCTCCCCCTTGCAACTGGCTCTCCTTTCTCCTTTTCTCCTTCTTTTTCTCTCCCTCTCTCTCCCTTCTTGTTCCCACGTTCTGCCCCTTTTGGGGTCAGAGAAAAGCTTCAAGAGGAGGTAAAGAAGGTTCAAGAAGGACAGGTGTGTCCCCTTCTGTTGGGCTTAGGTTGACCCACTGGTGAGGACACCCGTGCCTGGACCTGGTTCGACCCGACTCGCGTTTACCGTCGGAGGACGACGACTGCAGCGTACCCAGCATCTCTGTGGCTCGACGACGGTTCTCCTTAGTGTTGACATGTGTTTATTGTATTGAGGAGCAGTTAGGATGGATGTAAGGCCCATTATGAGGCCCAGTTTTCACTTTCCTATTTTTAGTATTTTCTACACGAATTTCAGTGTGTTTGTCTAGAATTAGGGCTAATTACGTCTTTTGCTTCATTAGGAGGTTATTAGGGTTTGTTTTTCCTATTTAAGCTACTGTAGCCCCTTTTGGAGGGTATTGACGACGTTTGAATGGAAAAGAGAAGTTGCAGCCGCCGAGCGTGTGCGTCTAGGGCGTGAAGTCCTAGACTATGTCGTCTTCCCCTCCCCTCTTCCCGTTGCAAACGCCTTCTTCTTCCTCCTCCTTGTCTTCTTCCTCTCACTCTCTGTTTGAGTTTTCAATCTCCCCTGCGCCGCGTTCGTCGCATTCCCCCCCTCTGGGAAAGGAGACGTCACCCTCGGGCTGTCAGAGCCACCTGGTCGAATCCCGCGGGCCTCCATCGCCAGCGGCCTCCTTCCCGGCCACTGCCAGCTCCGGCGAACCTCGCCTCCAACCGCCACCCTGCGAGCCCGACGGGGTCTGTCCGAGGACCCCTCCTCCAGCTCCGCCGCACACAGCGGCATCCCCGCTCGAACCGGCCGCTCGCAGACGACGGCTCCCCGCGAGTTCCCCCACCCTGCGGCACGCGAAGCCGCCGCAAGCGAGGCCGAGACGGATCCCCGCGAACTCCGGCGGCTTCCCACGACCCATCCTCCTGCCCACTAGACGTGGACCAGAGCGGCCTTTCCCGCGAGCTCCGTCTGCGGCAAGCATATCCTGAGCGGTTCCCGCGTGCTTCCCCTCCCCCCTCTGTTCGCACGTCAGCGACCCCCGAGCGGGCCCCTCCGTTCGCCGACCCTGCCGCCTGCAGGCTTGAGACGGACCACCCCGCGCGCCACCGGTCCGCGGCATCCATGCCCGGCGGCCTTCGCGCGGCACCTTCCCACAGTGCCCCCGCCCTGTGGGCCTTTCTCCACCGCACGTGGCTGAGGCGGTCTTGCCCGCAGGGTCTCTGATACTGCCCACCACCTCCACCGCTCGCCGGTCCGAGGCAGCATTCCCGACGAGTTACCCCTCCGGCGGTTCACAGGCCCAAGTCGAATCGTCTGCAGGGGGTCTGTCGGTACTCCCCGCCTCCTGCCAGGACGAATCTCGCCGTTCTCGTCCTCGCGCCGGGTCGGTTCCTCGACGCCTGCAATCCCACTCCCTTCCTGCCAGCGCCCTCACAAGCGGCCCCGCGAAGCTCTGCACTGCTGCATCTGGTCCGAACGGTCATCCCGCGGAATCCATCCCGCGGGTTCCACTCCCGCTGCATGCAGACATCGGACGTGCAATTCCGGCGATCCCCATCCTTCCACGCGAGCCAACGCGGCACTGTTTGTTTGAACGACATCTAAGGGCATTCGTTTGGTTACGTGGCAGTTTGCAGATCTGCAGTTTTGAAGTTCGTAGCCCCACTCCACAGTGGGTCGGTTAGTGCTATTGTGCCCATGTTCCCTTACAGACTTGTCGTTTATTATATGGTCATTCATGTTCCCGTGCTCGAGAGGAGGGTCCTAGCTAGATATTATTCATGATTGCCGGATTGTGAGTGTGAGGTCCATCCCTTGTCATTAAATTGAGCATATTGGCTGCGTTGACTCTTTCCTAGCCTAGTGGTAGTTCTTACTACGCCGGTCCTGTTATTTTTATCACTGTGAGCGGACGATACTCGAGTTGCGTGCGACTTACATTGCGTAGATATCTTCATGAAGACATGGACTCTCGATGAGTATTTGCCGTACCCGTACACTACATTTGCTGATTTCGGATCGTGACACTAGTTCGGACTCGTTTCGGTAGTCGTCCCGCGTCACCCACTAAAAGTACCACTAATAGGCCCAATATGAGCTCTAAACAACACTTATAACAGAGCATTCTAAACCCCTATATACAATGGTTTAATAGGTCTCCCTTTAGTCTACTAAGACCCCATTAAATGAGGCCGACAAATTTTACTTTTTCTATCAATCGTTCCTACATCCTATTAATTTAGGGTTTCCACTATATACAATAACCATGACAAAGTTGGTCAATGGGGTCTGTCCACCTTCCGTTGCTTTAGTTCTTGTTTTCACAGCCTTAATTCCACCATATGATACTATTACCCATCCTTCAGGACATCAGAATTTAGGGTTTATTTGACTATTATTGCCCTCTTGGATCAGTCAATGATTTAAAGGTAATCAGAGTTTGTGTTTGTGCTGACACATGGTGGTCACAAAGTCACTTACTATTCACGTAGGGCACCCAGATCCCATTGTTCCACAGCATTTAGGGTACTGAGGAATGAAAACCAGGTCTCATGAATTACCCATAGAAAGCAACCGTCCTGAGACAGACATGAAGGAAATGTGAGTTCTGGAGTGGGACTGGTGTGACGATGTGGCCCATGTGGGGGTGTTTTCACAGGCACTGAACAGCCACATTTTTTTTTTCTTTCTCCTGCAATCAGACAGCCACATCTGTTGCTTATTAGTTGCCTTTATACCTAGGCCTCTAGTGTTTACCAGAACAGAGGCCCAAATCTTAAGTTGTTGCTCTGTTGACCAAAAATCACAAAATTTTAACCATGTATCCTAGTCTTTGTGATCTATTTATCATGCAAAAATTGTCATTTAATTGGTCAATAAAATCAGATAACTTTTGGGCGTAACAGGGTACCAAAACAGTCATGTAGATTAGTTAAGGTTTCTCATGCTTAAATCATTTCAAACCCATCCAGAAATTTATGCAACTTCCGTGCCATGATCTTAACTAGGCTTAAGTAAAGGTTTCACTTAAATTTTCAAGAGACAATAACGTAAAAGAGACGAGTAAGGCTTTTAAGATTCAAACATTATTCAGATTGAATATAGTTGAGATTAAGAGTGATGGCAGGCAGAGAATTTGAGGGAAAGAGGATGAAACAACAGTGGGTCTTGTGGGAACTGTTCACACAACCCAGGTCCCCTTTCAACTCTAATTTTGTTAGGTTTTGTCATACTAATACAAAAAGACACAAATGCCACTTGTCTAGAGGAGGCAGATCAAAAGCCAGGAAACTTGGGTGGAAAACAAGACACGTGGACCAAAAGGCCAAGACAGATAAAGGTCAAGAATACCCTTAACAATCCAACTATTTCCCACACAAACGAACTCAGAACTTAACGAAAGTTTGGTAGCATGCCTATAACATGGTATCCTTTCATATTCACAAGTTACAGGAATTAATTAGGTATACTTTCATACTTACAAGTTAAAGGAATTAACTAGCGTGAATTCACCAGGAATGTAAAACCCTCAGCATAAACAGTGTAAATAGTTGGAGAGGTGTGACAGGGAGGTAGCAGTGTGAACAACATCCTACCTTGGAGTCTAGCTTCTGCTGTCCTACTCAATGACCTGCCTGTAGGGTCCTTTTCTTGCAGTCATTTGAAGGCTTCTTAGAAAACCCACTAGGGGTTTTCTCCATGTACGGTGCTTTTAGAAGAGATGGAGGACAGGACACTCGAGAACCCTTTCCACAACTCTTTCTTCCACGCAAGCTCTCCATTTTTTCCCCTCTTTCTCACCAATCCTCTTGCTTTTCCTTTCTCCCAAGTGTTGACTGACTTAGACAAGGAGGGGAGTGTCTGCCCCATTTCGGCATTTATGGGAGATTAAGGAGCTGGAGGAGTCTTCTAGTAGGAGAAGATTGACTGGCAATTTGGGTTGAGTAGGTTGAAACATGGGCCCCACGAGGCATCGGGTTGGCAACTCAGTGGCTATTCCTCCCAAGTTCTTGTCTTCTTAGCCACCTTCAATTTTGTCATTTTTTCGCTTATGACATGGCAGTTTATCTGGTGCCGCATGGCCTCCATCAATGGGGTGGTGCCACCTCTTCATGTTGGGTTTTGTTCAAGAGCTAACCACCCTGAGGTTGATGACACAGCATCTTAGTCTTCATTAGCCAATCCACTCATGAGTCATGAGACCTCATCTCCGTAATCAGTTATCAACCCCTCTTTAATCCAATCACTGATTGCCAATTAATTAGAAATCAAGTTAATTACTTATGATCAGGAGGGTAATTAAGTTAATTAGGAATGTGTATATAATCCATAAAAGATCTAACAATTGATTTAGTACACTAATCTTTCAAAATGACTTTAGTGACTTCTTATTTACAGTTAGGTCTATACAACAAAAAGGCTTACATGTAAACAAGTATGTTACAGGGCGAATGGATAGCATTTTACAAGGGGGTATGTTACTTCTGTGAAGGCAATTATGGACTTGTTGAAACATTTGTTTAGAAAAAAATAAAAAAATAAAAAAAACAAGAAAGGAGGGGCTTCTTAAACAAAAGAGAGAGAGAGAGAGAGAGAAAAGGGGGGAGGAGCCAACCGGTGGCTCCCCCCACCGATGGGGGGGGGGGGGGTGCCAACCGCACCCCCCTTTCCCTCTTTCTCACTATTTTCTCACCCCTCCTCCCTCTATAAATATCCCCATTGGGGGCTGCTGCAGAACACACAAGAAGAGGCCAAGAAGAAAAAAAAGGGGAAGGCTCTGGAGGATTTTTGAAGCCTTTTTTGCTGAAAAAAGGAAGAACAAAGAAGAAACTTTGTGAAGTTTTCTGTGCGTGGAAAAAGGGACATAAATAAGTACCTACTTATTTTATTCTTATAATTGATGTATATGTGGTTCATTCATATTAGTTGAATGGCCAAAGTTTCATGTTAATAAAATATATGGTTCATTCATGTTGGTTGAATGGCCAAAGTTTCATGTTAATTAAATGTGTGGTTCATTCATATTGGTTGTATGGCCAAAGTTTCTTGTTAATTAATGTATAGTTCATTCATATTGGTTGAATGACCAAAGTTTCTTGTTAATTAATGTGTGGTTCATTCATATTGGTTGAATAGCCAGAATTTTAATTAATTAATTATGTGGTTCTTTCCTATTAGTGGATTGAGCACTATGTTTGTGGTTCACTCTTATTGGTAGAATGACCAATAATTGTGGTTTTTGGTGCATTCCTATTGGTGGAGTGACCATTAACTTATGTGATTTTTTCCTACTGGTGGATTGACCATTATATTTGTGGTTCACTCTTATTGGTAGAGTGACCAATAATTATGGTTCTTGGTTTATTCCTATTGGTGGAGTGATCATTGACTTTTGTAGTTCTTTCCTATTGGTGGACTGGCCATGAAGTTGTGGTTCACTCTTATTGGTAGAGTGTTCAATAATCATGGTTTTTGGTTCATTCCTATCGATGGGGTGGCCATTAAATTATGTGACTCTTTCCTATTGGTGGATTGACCATAAAGTTGTGGTTCACTCTTATTGGTAGAGTGACCAATAAATCATTTTTCTTGATTCTTTCTTATTGGTGGATTGGCCATGAAGTTGTGGTTCACTCTTATTAGTAGAGTGACCAATATTCAATTTTCTTGGTTCATTCTTACTGGTGAATGGCTATTAAGTTGCTTGGTTCTTTCCTAATGGTGGACTGCCTATGAAGTTATAATTCACTCTTATTGGTAGAGTGACTAAATCTCAAGTGATTCATTCCTATCGATGGAATGGTCAAAAGTGATGTAGTTTGATATGCAACAAAGTGGTTTTGAATGAAATTTGCATCTGAATGGCGCATGTTCAATTTTTGCCTATTTAATGCATGTCTATTTTCATTAGATGTACGCTCAAATGATAAACATATTGACTCAGTCGGATACGTCTACAAATAAGTGAGTTTTGGTTCCTTCATATTGGTTGAAGGACCATTTTGGAATATCCTTAAGTATGTGGTGGCCCCCATGCCCCCATTAATTAAGGATATCCTTTATGATATCTATCTTCCTAATTGAACCTAAAAAGGGGGGATATGCTGTCCAAAGATCCCATGTCCTTTAAAGGATACTTAAAAGATATCTTTGAGTCGTTTGATATCCTTTAAGGGGTTCTAATAAAGATTAAGTCCAAAAGACCTATCTTCTTAGCACCATTTGAAGACCCTAAGTCCTCATGTCTCCATGGGAACTTACAGATCTCTTAAGTATCCTTTAAGGACCTTTTGTATGTCCCATAAATAAAAAGAATCCATCTTGCATGCATGGCATCAAAGCCTTTTATTTGTCTTATTCTTTGGCCTTAATGGACGGTTAATCAGGGGTTGTCAGTCAATGATATGGCATAATTAACACTGACTGAGGTTAGTGGGGAGAGGTCAAGAACATGGATCCATGTTTGATCCAAAATCTGAGACTTGGGGATTGATCCTAAATCCTCAAAGTCTACATTAAAAAAAAGAGAGAGAGACTATGTTTTTCAAAACTCCAAGAATTCTCTTTTCAAAATCCAAATTCTTTTAAATAAAATCATTTAAAAACTGAAGTCTCACAGGACTACATGAATGTCCTTTTCAACTTTTTAAACAGTACATCAGGTAACTTCTTTTAGTGAAAAAAGTATTTGCTATGTGCTCTGGTCTTTATTGTGATGTTGTCTCTTATTCTGCTGAGATACCTCATTACTCTTTAGTCTCTTTGTGCTATTCAATTATGCCAAACATTCACCTCTTCTGGAAACAGATGAGACAGAAATGCTGATTGTCTCATTTTCTGTCCTCCCTCTGACTGCTCAACAGGATTTCTGCATTTGGGAAACAAATGAGATTAAAATGCTAATGCCATTCTGCATTCTATATTGTAGGTCTCAAGGACCATGCCAACGTGTTGGACTTTTTGGAGATTGGCACCCTATTGTGCTTCTGTGCAGTGCAGAACCATGGTTTTAAACTGCTTTTTACGTTTTCTTCTGTTGTACAGCATACTCCTTGTCATCCTTTTGGGTTCAGCATATTAAAAGCAGGTTTAAATAAGTCGGTGTTATTGTCAGTCTATGCATCACCAGAAGCCAGAGATGGTCAATCAGTTGACTCTATGCATGGTATATATCTGATTCTGGCGGCATCCTCTCATGAAACAAACTGTATCTCTTCTTAAAGTGCGAAAAAGAGTTTTGACTTTTCAGTCTGGTGTTGTATAATCTGAGATGATATTCTGAATCCTCATTTGATCTTCTTTTTTTCTTCAGAAAAATGGATAGCAACATATCTAAGTGAAGTTGGCGAATGGTTTTTATCTGCCTATCGCTCCTATGGAACATATGTGGCATTTCTGACTATTCTTTTCACTGTGTACCTTGTAATTCCAAACTATATATCCTTTGGGTATCTATTTTTTATTCTATTTTGGATAATAGGAAGGCAAGTTGTGGAGAAGACAAGACGACGCCTCTGGTTTCCATTGAAACTTTATGCCACTGCAGTGTTTATCTTCATCTATTGCCTAAGCATTTCCACTAGCTTTCAGGCCTGTGTGTCAAAGGTATTAAATCTCTATTCTGACTTGGGATTCAATCCGGAAGCAACACTGTTGGCTAATGTTTGGGAATCTTTGGCTGTTCTGATAGTGATGCAACTATACAGCTATGAAAGGAAACAAAGACCACAAGACAGGAAACTTAACGATGTTGCATCAGAACGTGGTTTTTTTGGGTTTGTTAGAAGACTCCTGATATGCCACAGTGAAAAGTTGTTATCAGTTGCTGTGTTTTATGCTTCTTTGACCCCTTTAAGTGCATTCGGATTTCTGTACCTATTGAGTCTTGTCATCTGTTCCACTTTACCGAAGACCTCACATATTCCATCCAAATTATTTCTAGTTTACAGTGGAATCCTTGTAATGTTTGAATATCTATTCCAAATGTGGGGTAAACAGGCTCATATGTTTCCTGGTCAAAAGTTTTCTGGCTTGTCACTATTTCTTGGTTTTCAATTGTTTGAGCATGGGTTCTGGGGTCTTGAGTCAGGCTTAAGGGGAAAAGTTCTAGTGATAGTAGCTTGTACTCTACAGTACAACACTTTTCATTGGTTGAATATGATGCCATCTTCTCTGGTGAATAAGGGAAAGTGGGAAGAGCCATGCCATTTGTTCTTCTCATCAGAACATGCTGTGACAGATAGCTCAAATGTAACAGAAGAAAGCAAGCAATTGGATTCCAATCTGTTATCTGAGAGGCAGAGGGGGATGTCTACAAATTCATTCCCATCTTTTATCTCTGGACAGGGACCAAATTCTTCACCATCTGAAACAGAAGCCTCAGAGGCTGGAAAATATTCATTTAGCTATATATGGGGAAGTTCCAAAGAAAGTCACAAGTGGAATAAGAAGCTGATTCTTGCTTTGAGAAAAGAGAGGTTTGAAATGCAGAAGACAACATTAAAGATATATATGAGATATTGGACGGAGAACATATTCAATCTCTTTGGCCTTGAGATTAGCATGCTTGCTTTACTTCTTTCAAGTTTTGCTTTGCTGAATGCTGTTTCCATGTTTTACATAGCACTACTTGCAACATGCATTCTTCTGAAGAGAGAGATTATTCGAAAGCTATGGCCTATATTTGTATTCTTATTTGCATCTATTCTAGTCATTGAGTACTTTGCTATGTGGAAAGATCTGATGCCTTGGATAAGTATGCCTATTGAGACAAAAATTCACTGCCACGATTGTTGGAATAGTTCAGAACTTCACTTTGATTATTGCAAAAAGTGCTGGATGGGTACATCTCTTCGATGCTGTATTGTCAATTAAAATTTTCATTTACACTTTTCTGAATTTTTTATGCTCTTTGGCTCTTTGCTAGTCAATCTGACTTGTTAGTTAGTCTACTTGTCTTGATCTTTCTTCTTTTCTCGTATGCAGGTATCACTATTGATGACCATCGGATGCTTGTAAGCTATTACTTGGTTTTCCTTCTCTCTTCTTTCAAACTCCGTTCAGATCACTTAGCCAATCTTTCATCATCTCACACATACCGTCAGATGTTGTCACAACGAAAGGCATCTTTAGTTTGGAGAGACCTCTCTTTTGAGACAAAAAGCA
This sequence comes from Zantedeschia hybrid cultivar, assembly GCA_030544215.1. Classification (NCBI taxonomy): domain Eukaryota; kingdom Viridiplantae; phylum Streptophyta; class Magnoliopsida; order Alismatales; family Araceae; genus Zantedeschia; species Zantedeschia hybrid cultivar. Next base: position 68,224,816 of record JARZZO010000005.1, on the reverse strand, counting down.
TGTGGACTATTCTTGATTATCTAAGATTGTACTCTTATTGCCATTTGCTGGATATTGTACTGGCCTTGATTCTAATTACTGGGACTCTAGAGTATGATGTTCTGCATTTTGGCTACCTTTTTTTTGCACTATTTTTCTTCCCAAAGAGACTTGAGATACTGAAGAAAAAGAACAAAATTTTTAGGTACTTGCGCATGTATAACTTTGCAGTGATAGTTCTTTCTCTGGCTTATCAGTCTCCTTATCTTGGTTATAAATCTGGAGAATGTAAGATGATCGGCTGTGCATATGAAGTAATTGGATTTTATAAGTATGATTATGGGTTTCGTATTACATCACGATCTGCACTAGTCGAAATAATCATTTTCTTTTTAGTATCAATTCAGTCATACATGTTTTGCTCCAGAGAATATGGCTATGTCTCCAGATACCTCGAGGCTGAACACATTGGTGCTATAGTGCATGAACAAGAAAAAAAGGCTGCTTGGAAAACTGCACAATTGCAGCATATTCGTAAAGCCGAAGAGCTGAAACATCAACGCAACTTACAAGTGGAGAAAATGAAAGCTGAGATGCTTAATTTGCAAATACAACTCCATAGCATGAATTCTGCTTCAAACTTTGGTAACACTTCTCCACAAAGCGAAGGACTCCGGCGGAGAAGGAACTCTTCTTTAGCCATTGACAATGTGAACAGAATACTAGATGAGGGTGAAATATCCCAGAAACAGGACAAGAATAAAGGTACAGGATTGTTGTCTTCTCTGGACCTCAGTGTACTTGAGATACAGAGGAATGATTCCATACCTCAGGAAACACCAGAGTTACAATGTTCCCCTAGCAGCAGAAAAAGTGAAAGCCCATCATCACTACAGTTTCTGAGCTATTCAATTGATCCTCATTGTGAGATTACTGAACTAAGAGAAAGAGATGACCACGTGGATCCTGACAGAAATAGAAAAGAAGAAAAAGTCAAAGGTAAGGAAAATCCATTAATTTCTGCTGTGCAGTTAATTGGAGATGGTGTTTCTCAAGTTCAATCCCTTGGAAATCAGGCAGTTACAAACATTGTGAGCTTTTTGAACATAAAGCCAGAGGAATCAGAATCATCCGGGCATTCATCTGCAGAAGATGGGTTATATGGTGAAGTTGAGAGTCAGATCAATGCAGGATACAGGAATATTGATCAGACATCATCTGTGCATTCTGGCACTGGAGTGACACCCACAGCTAGCTTGCAAATTGGAAAGCTCTGTCGTTTTATGTGGGCACAAATGCGATCCAATAATGATATTGTGTGTTACTGTTGTTTTGTTCTTGTGTTCCTTTGGAATTTTAGCTTGTTGTCCATGGTTTACTTTGCTGCCCTTTTCTTGTATGCTCTCTGTGTGAGCTCTGGCCCGAGTTACACATTCTGGTTCATCATGCTAGTCTATACTGAAGTTTACATTTTGCTTCAATACTGTTATCAGATAGCCATACAGCACTGTGGTTTCAATATACATCTGAGTATACTTCAGAGGTTAGGGTTTCCTGTACGTAAAATAATGACATCATTTGTTATGAGCACATTACCTCTTTTTCTAGTGTACGTATTCACATTGCTGCAGAGGACAATAACTGCAAGGAATGGAGAGTGGGCATCAGTAATCGAACTGAAAATTTTTAAAAGAAGATATTCTTACATAAAAGGTGCTACTTCAGGTTTTAGCTGGAAAGACAAGATCAGCAATTTGCTTTCACCAATAATGAATATGACAAGAATAATAGTGATAAATATCTCTAGGTATTGGCAATCACTAACAAGAGGATCTGAAACTCCTCCTTATTTTGTGCAACTTTCAATGGAAGTTGATGAGTGGCCAGATGATGGAATCCAACCAGAAAGAGTGGAATCGGGAATAAATCAGTTGCTTGCTGTTGCTCATGAAGAACGATGTAAAATGAAATCTCCTGGTTCCTGCCACAATGCTAGCAGAGTTCGAGTTCAGAGCATTGAAAGAAGTCAAGAGAATCCAAACATTGCCCTGGCTGTTTTTGAAGTTGTTTATGCTTCGCCACTAGTGGGATGCTCCACAGGGGAAGGGTATAGATCATTGACTCCAGCTTTAGATGTCGCAAATGAAATTCTTAAAGCAAAAAGTTCCAGAACTTTTGAAGAATTAGGGTTCCCATACACAGTAATATCTGTGATTGGAGGAGGAAAAAGAGATATTGATTTGTATGCATACATATTTGGTGCTGATTTGGCTGTTTTCTTTCTAGTCGCCATGTTTTACCAATCTGTTATCAAGAACAACAGCAAGTTTCTTGAAGTCTATCAGCTTGAGGATCAATTTCCAAAAGAATTTGTATTCATTTTAATGGTATACTTTCTTATTTCCATGTTTCTTAATGTATCACTAAGACACGCAACTATAGGATGCCCCTACTTCATGTATATTTCCATATTTCTAATACACATGGCCATGAACTTATTTCTTGTATGGTTTCCCTCTCTGCAGGTTCTCTTTTTCCTGATTGTACTCGACCGTGCCATATACTTGTGTGCATTTGCCACTGGGAAAGTTGTTTTCTATCTTTTCAATCTCGTATTGTTTACATACTCTGCCACAGAGTATGCTTGGTATCTTGAACCCTCCCATCAAAATCTTGGAGGCTTAATAGCCCTTCGTGCCATTTATCTCACAAAAGCATTGTCTCTAGCATTACAAGCCATACAAATACGACATGGAATTCCTCATAAAAGTATATTGTATCGGCAGTTCTTAACAAGCAAAGTTACACAAGTTAACTACTTGGGCTTTCGACTTTATCGTGCTCTTCCATTTTTGTATGAACTTCGTTGTGTACTTGATTGGTCCTGTACAACCACGTCATTGACCATGTATGATTGGCTAAAGGTTAGTCCTACTCAACATCTATGTTCTTGCTTCAGTTTTCTGGTTTGTGAAGCAACTGATCACCATTTCTGATACGCCATATGTATTTTAACTTTGCACTTGACCTTCATTTTAGACCTGCTTGAATAAATCCTTTTTTCTGAAAGTATATCAATCTATATGCCGGGAAGTTTGAGCCGATCTTATTAAGCTTTAGAACAAGAAAATGCATTAGTCGGGACTCAGCACCCTTCATAGTGGTCCAATCTTCTGGGCTAGTGGGGGAAGATAAGAGGAGAGGAGAGGTGAGAAGAGGAGAGTATGGTCTGGGGAAGATGATGGAGGGTGGCAGAAGGTCAACAGAGGTAAAAGATTCAATCGATACCTGGAGAACAAGCCTTCAAAGACCATCCCAGTGGGGTATGATGAGTGTTTCAGATGCTTACAGAAGGGTCACAGAGCAAAAGATTGTAAAGAGGAAGTGAGATGTATCTCTTGCAGGGGTGTAGGCTATCGAAGTTACTATTGTAGGAAGAAGGGAGACTATACCAGTTTTCCACAAGGGAGGAATTCTCTGAATCAGAAGGAAGATGGTGAGCTTCTATGCAAACCGGTGCAAGGAGCCTCTCTCAATGGGCTGGTATCTATTCCATGGTCTCCAGCAGTGAAGGAGTCTCTAGAATCCTTGCAGGAGAGTTTGGTGGTGAAGATCCTGCTTGCGGTAATGAAGAGGTGGTGGTTGATGGTTCTCTGAGTTCAAGAGTTTTGCAGTTGATGAAAGATAAATGGAAGTCTGGCCGGGGTGGAATATAAAGGAAATGCAGAGTAAGAGTTTTCTGGTTAATGCAACAGGGGAGAAGTGGTTTCAGGATGGGAAGTTGATAGAAATTTTGTCCAAGGTGGACCTAAAGATCAGCTGTGTTCCATGGACAATGGAAGTGTATTGTACCAGCTAGACGTGGTCCTTGTTTCTGGTGTAGACTGGAAGAAATTCCGCTGCATATCTGGAATCTTGAGACCTTTCAGTGTATTGCTGAAAGGTTTGGGACTCTGAAAAGTGTGGATGCGGATACCCTTCTTATGTCGAAGATACTGTATGCCAAAGTACAAGTTGAGGTGGAGCATATAGACACCATTCCGAAGGATTTGAAGATCAAAGTAAGTGGCAAGAGTTTCTGGGTCTCAATCAAGGTGGAGCAGTCTCAAGTTGATAAAATAACAGTGCCGGAATCAACTTCCCAGCAATGTAACTGGACCTGGCAGAGGTGGTTGCTAGTTACAGAAATTACAGAACAATGAAGGTGTGGAAGGAGAAGCAGGGGAACATACAGAAAGGAATTAGTACAGCAGCAGGGTTCTTGGACTATCCAATGCTGAGTCCAACCCAGGCCTCAAAGGAGCTTCTGCATCAAGGGCTGGTGACTCACCACCCTAAAGAAGCTCCAACTGGACTTGTATCTCTTGCGACTCTGTGTGGATCAGGAATGGCTAACAGTGATGATGGGTTCATGACTTACGAGGAAAAGAAGGGGTGGACGGTTGATGCAGATCCAGCGGAGCTCGAGCAGTGATGGTGGGGTGGGAGGCTAGAGGCAATCGTCCACGAAGCCCAGTCCAGAGTCTTGATTGGGGGTTGTAGCCGACCATGGACGGCATGGATGGCAGTACCGGTACCGGTATCGGTGGGTACCGGTACCGGTACGTATCGGCTGGTACCGGCCTTGTATCGGCCAGTATCGGTCGATACCCTCTATAGGAGTGGTACCGGTGCCGGCCGATACCGGTACGTACCGGTATCGGCCGATACTGCCAACCATGATGGGCGGCAATCTCCTAAGCGAAGAAGACGAACAGTTCCGGGCCTTCTGGGCCCATCATCGGACTGCTTCGGGCATTCTTAGTGACGAGTTATTGGGTAAGTCAAATGGGGGACGTGGTTCGGGTGATTTATCCATATCAGGTAAGTCACGGGTCACCGTGGTTCCCAGTTTTTCACATGATACACACGACCCATGGATCCTTCTTCCCAACCCGGCTCCTCTGTGTATTGGGTTAGCAGCTCCGTGGTCTTCTCTGAGTCTTGTAAAAGAGTTTCCTCACTAGTCGACAGTGGGTACCAGTCAACGGGTCATAGTAATCTCTCGCTTCGAGGGGTACATGATCCGGGGGCCATAGTAACCTATCGGGAGGAGCTTTCTGAATCCAGACAGAGTTCGGAGGATAATTTCAGAGCAGAGGAGGTGCATGTGCAGACCCTGGCCGGCTTTCCCTTGAATGAGTTGGACAGCTGTGAAGATAACACTAACAGCCTTATCTCTTGGGAAAGGAGGATGCTACTCAGGTTCTCACAGATCTTATCCAATCAGACATGCCTCAGATGTGCTTTGACAATGCGTAGCAGGTATGCTTGAAGGAAAGGAGTCACTTGATCTGTCCAGAGGAAGAGGGAGGGTTAGGTGTCAAAATTTGCAACAGGTCCATGGTCCCAGTAATCTCAAAACCTCTAGCCATGATACTGCCAGAAGTAAATGAAATTGGCTTAGATGAGATTATACAATTTGGAGGACAAATTGGAGTATCATTTGAAGGCAAAGAAGATATGATTAGAAGTTTCATTAAAAGAAAGGCAAGATATGGTAAGCTGAAGAATTCTCCAAAGAGAAATGGCCAGGGGGAGGACCGGAGGAGTAAATATTGGTACAAGGGAGCTGAATTTTGTGCAAAAGAATGAAGTGCTGGATTTCCTTAGAGATAAAAGGAAGGGGGGGGGGGGGGGGGGGGGGGGGAGGAAACTGCTTCTAAAATGAATTTCTTGACATAGAACATCAGTGGTCTTAATGGGGAGGCTAAAATCAGAGCTATAAGGGATTTCATTAAGGCTCACAAACTAGACTGCATTTGTATTCAGGAAACAAAGATGGGCAATGTTGATGATGCAATTATTAAGAAGCTAGGTGGTATGGTTTTAACAGTATGGGTTAGTATACCTGCTGAAGGGGCCAGTGGGTGACAAATTATAACGTGAAATGGGAATAAAATGAAAGGTACTATGTGCATCAAAGGCAAATTCAATATCTCAGTCAGGTAATTACTTCAGTATATGGGCCACATAGTCATCAGCTAAAGAGGAGTTTTATTCAGGAATTAAATAGGCTTTACAGCACCTTTCAAGAGGGATGGTGTGTCCTTGGAGACTTCAACTGTGTTAGATATCGGTAGTGAGATAATGGACTGTGGTATGATGGATTTTGATATCCCCAATAGAACATTTACCTGGTCCAATCTTCAGCAAGTTAATATGCAATCCAGGATTGATCGAGTAATATTCTCTACTAATTGGCTAGTAACTCATATAAAAGGGATGAGTAGGACAGTTTTGGACCATATCCCTATACTTGTGTACTGGGGAAAAGGAGAAAAAACAGAGAATTTTCAGGTACGGAATGGCTTGGCATAGACAAGAACAATTTAAAGAGCTGACAGTAATTTGTGGAAGGAGGCCCCGACAGCAGAATTTGCTTGCTTGTCCTTTGTTAAGAAGCTTAAATTGGTTAAAGGTAAAATCAAGAAATGGAGTTCACAAACTTTTGGAAGGGTCAATGCCACGCGTCAACAGTTAATGTAGAATATTGATGAACTGGAGGTCAAGGCAGAAAAAAAGAATTTATTAGAGGAAGAAACACAAGCTCTCAGAAGATTCATGGAGTACAATGAGCTGGTTCTTAGAGAGGAAATTGAATGGAAACAAAGAGCAAAAGAGCAATGGTTGAAAGAGGGTGACAAGAACACCAAGTTCTTTCATGCAGTGAGTGGCTAGTGCAAGGAAAAGGTCTTTAAAGATCGAGCAAATGAAGGTGGAGGATCGTGTAACAGAATCCAAGAAGGATATCCAAGAAACTTTCATTGCTTACTACAAGGATCTTTTCAAAGAAGACAATCTGTGGAGGCCTCATCTGCAGGAATATGCTCTCCCAAAGATTGATGAGAGACAGACACAGGAATTATGTTTCCCAATCCTAGAAGTGGACGTGAAGCAACCAGTTTTCAGCATTAATGTGAATAAATCTCTTGGTCCGGACAGATTCTCTTTAGATAAGTCTTTTTGGAAGTTATTAAGGAAGATCTGATGGGAGTGGTGAAGGAATTTCAAGACAGACCATTATGTATTAGGGGACTCAATTCCACTCATATTCTACTAATTCCAAAGGAAGGTGCTGAAAGAGTCTCCGAATACAGACCGATCAGTCTTTTGAATGGTTGCTACAAGATTATCACAAAGATTCTAGCTAGTAGGTTGTAGAGCATTGGTGAGTGTTGTTAATAGAAATCAATCAGCTTTTCTAGAAGGAAGGTACATACTTGACAATTTTCTAGCAGCCTGTGAAGCTATTCATAATCAAAAGATTAGCAAGAAGGAAGGGATCATCCTAAAGTTAGATTTTGAGAAAGCGTATGATAGAGTCGGCTGGGGTCTTATGGGCTTTAAACAAAAATGGATAAACTAGATCATGAGTTGTATCTCAACCCCAAGTTTTTCCATTTTGTTTAATGGCCAGCCTTGTGGTTACTTCCATTGCTCAAGAGGATTGGGACAAGGTGATCCAATTCCATCTCTTATTTTCCTCATCATAGGTCAGATTATGAGCTCTCTCTAGGACAAGGCAGTTGATCAAGGAATGGTTGATGGGTTCAACATTGGAAGAAATGGATTTCAACCCTCTTATTTACAATTTGCAAATGGTACCTTATTGTTTTCCTCGTGTCAGATGGGTATGTTGAGGAACCTGAAGATCTTGCTGATTTTAACAGAAGCAATTACAGGTCTAAGCATTAATTTCCAGAAATCAGAAGCAGTAGGGATTAATGTGGAAAAGGAAAGACCTGACAGCATGGCTGAGGTCCTCAACTGCAGAGGCTCTCACTTTCCAATCAGATATTTGGGGCTCCTATCATTCTGTGGTCCAGTTAGGTTAAGGGATTGGGATGAGGTAATCAGAAAATTTGATCAAAAGTTCAGAGGATGGAAAGCAAAACTTCTTACAGCTGGTGGGAGATGGATCCTCTCCAAATCAGTCGTATCCTCTTTAGCCATGCATTAAAATTCCAAGATCCATTGAGAGAATGATAGAAGCAATGATGAGTGCGTTTTTTTGGGGAAGGAGGGAAGAGAGATGGGAAAGGCTTTCATCTTATTGCCCTGGATACAGTCTGCAGAAGTAAGGAACAAGGAGGGGCTGGTCTGGTGAAATTGGTTACTTCAATAAGGCAATGTTGGCAAAATGGCTGTGGAGATTGGGGAGGAAGTGGAACAACTCTGGGTTGGAATGGCGAGGTAGAAGTATTATCATAATACCTGTAGATGGAACCTAGTACCATCAAGAACATCAAACCTGTCTTACATCTGGAGCAACATTGTACAAGTGCAGGATCTGCTTTACCCGGCACCAGCAGTCACATTACAGTTAGGAAACGAGGAACTGGTAAGCTTCTGGAAAGATAAATGGTTCTCAGATATTCCACTCAATATACAGGCTCCTAATTTATATCAATAGTAGAAGACAAGAAATGCATCAGTGGCACAAGTTCTCTCTTATCTGCAGTGGAATTTTAATTTCAGACGGAATCTCACAGAGATAGAATTGGAGGAGCTGCTCAGAATTTTAAGATTAACATCAGAAGTTCAACTTAACAGGGGTCGGGAAGACAGAAGAATCGGGATCTGAAACACCAAAGGATCCTTTTCACCAGCTGTTCTTGTTCGAATTATCCAAGATGGTGGTACTAGAGTGTGGTGGAAATTTTTAGTCTGGTCCAAACATTCACCAACCAAAATTAGAATATTTCTTTGGAACGTGGCAATGGAAAGGCTTCCCACTTCTCAAAGATTGAGGAGAATCTTTAACATTCAAAATTCCACGTGTGTTTTCTGTGGATTGTTTGAGGAAAATCAGGATCACTTATTCTGTCACTGCAGTATCATTAATCTTCAGTGGAGGATTCTGTGCAAAGCAATGAAGGCTCAGTGGGTGGAACTCATAGATGTTTTACATCTCCTGCAAGGTTGGTCAGACATTTGGCCAGTTCATGCACAAAGAGAGGTATGTGGGCTATTTGGTTGGAAAAGCTATTAATTGAGTGAAGGATTGGGGAAGAGTGGCTGATATCTGGGCTATGTCAGAGGGGAATCTTATTTCTTGGGCTTGCAAATGGAAGGATTTTACTTTCTGATTGCCAGTATTTCATTTATGTCGTCTTCTTTAGCTTCTCTTTTATCTTCTTAATAAAATTGAAGTATAGCCTCTGTTTTTCCTTTTGATTTTTTGTGGGGTCAGCACTCTTGCCCTTTTGTACAGCCATTGTCCTTATTTGTAACATTTCATCTTTAATGGAATGTGACTTTGTCACTTAAGGAAAGAAAAAAAGTTTTGGAGCAGAAGGAAAAGTGGAAAAAAGGATACCCAACAGCATGGACTAGATGGCAAACTCTGTATGGATGCTTTTGATTTGTTTCTCCATGTCCTTACCTTGTCCTGAACGAAGCACAAAACTTCTTAACGAGAAATTTAGTTCATGAATCATCTCACTTTTAACAAAAATAGTTCAAAGTTTGGCAACTCTGTACAACGTACTCTGTAAATTGTAAGTTGCTACCGAGAATGTTGTTACAATCAAATCTTGCAACAGTAGAAATCTAGAGACTTAAAAAAAAAACTTCTTCCTATGGTTATCAGTGAGAGAGTAAAATCATATTATGGTTCATGTTTTACACAATGCCTGAATGAACGAACTAAAAGCTGCACTAAGGTGCAGCCAGGTTCATCAGCTCTTTTAGTACCATAGTTCCATGGAGGTCATCATCTAAATAAGCCAGTTTGTTTAGTAGTATATTTAAGATCAATTTTGTAAAGTGCTTAACATTCCCAAATTCATTTTTTGTTTTGTATTAGTTGGAGGATATCAATGCAAGCTTGTATCTTGTCAAATGTGATGCTGACTTGAATAGGGCTCACCATCAGCAAGGTCAAAAACAAACAAAAATGACAAAGTTCTGCAGTGGAATATGTTTATTCTTCATATTGATCTGTGTTATCTGGGCACCAATGCTGGTAAGAAAGCTCACTGCTAGATATAATAAATGAAATTTCTATACAAGCGACTTTATTTTCTTTCTAATTGTGTCCCCCTTTGGGGCTTGTTGATGTTAGGTTCATATTGTAATGCAAGAAGTTACATCAGTCATCAGAATGTTCTTTAAAAACAAATGGTTTACTTATGGAGGATTTTAAAAAGGACACTCACAAAAATCCCTATACAGAAGCACCAAGATGGTGACTAACTCAATCCCACCCAAGAAGAACAAAAAAGGTGGGAAGAAACATCCACCCGATTACAAAGAACCCTAGCCCATTTCCCTCACTTTGTGACAAATAAAGTGCACTACAGCCTTTAGTGCTCGGGCTTCCTTCCTAAAGATCCTGGAATTTCTTTTCTCCCAAAGGTCCGTAGTATGGCGTGAAGGATCAGCTACCACACCATGTGGTCATCTTGGGGGACTACATCTATGTACGAACACCAAAGAAGAGAATCGATCACAACTGCCATTGGCATCATCCTCCTGACTTTGGGGGACTTACAGAGGACTTTTATGTACAATGTACAGGTAAATTGTTTGCAAATAGATAGGATACAATGTAGCTTATTATGGTTTCATTCAATCAGAGTTAGATCTATCATTGCCTCCACACACATGGAATTCTAGCTCTAGTCAGGTGCCAAGATCGGACCCCGGCAATCCTGATCCAATCCGGATTGGATGGGCCGATCCACATGAATCAAGCTGATCCTGGATTGGCCTGATTAAAAAATTATTTAAAAATTATTAAAAAAATTAAGAAAAAAAGCAAGAAAAATATGAAACAATAAGAAAAAATTAGGAAAAATATGAACATGTTATTCAATGCATTACAATAAAAATGGACACAAATCATGCACATACATATAAAAAGAACTTTAAAGATGATTAACTCGCTAATAGTTAATGTTGTACACTAATTAAAAAAGACAAGTTATGAACATTTTAATATGAAATAATCATCATATACCTTACAAAGATTACATTTGTGATCTTTCATCATCCGACTCATAATTTTGAAATGGCGGCCCATAATCTGACTGCATATACTCTGCATACCCATAGCCAAACAAAGAATTTGTAAGGTCATGAAATTCTCTTTGAATAACTTGGGGTGTGTTTGCTTGTTGGCTTGAGCTTTCTCCTGATTCTATACCCCTTGGTAGTGCTATTGAGATCTGAATATGGTAGTGTAGGGGGATGAAAAATGGGTGGATAAGAAGATCCATATTCCTAATTTTATCTTGCCTATTTCTGTTGGCCTTCATATCCCCCTCTTGACTTGCCGGTACGGAGTAACCTTCATATCCTGAATAATTGCCTCCAAGCCCATAACCTATTGATACTCAAGTAGTAGTATCATCACCATCACCATCACCATCACCATCATCATCTAGAGCCTGAGTGGAGTCATCATTCTCAACTTGCCTTGTTTTTTTCAACAACTTTCTCTTATGCATGTACTCGTGTTTCTCTGCCTCGTACAAGTTGGCCAAATGAGGTGGTAAGGTTGGGGTGTCAATAAGTGTCTCTCTAGTATGCCCAACTCCAGTTGTGTCTCCTTCTTATTCTTCTTCAAACTCTTCCATACATTGTATAAACTTTCTATGTGATTTTTGTTTCTTTCTACTACCAATCTCTGCAATGAACCACGTATTGGGCCTTTGTTCTTTTTCCTTTTTGGATCCACCTGAGAAGTTGCTCTTCTTAGGACTGTGCTGTCTAGCAATTTATGATAGTGCGGCTGACTGTCGATGCCTCTCAGGAAGAGATGCACATGCTTCATCTTTTGCCTAAAATTCAGGATCTCGAGCAACTACTATAACACCCCGTAGAAGAATATGTTAAAATAGACTAAATCAATAGATTACCAACAACATCCGCTAGCTATTTTTTGAAACAAGAGTTCGAAAGAACTCTGAAGTTAAGCATACTCAGTTGGGAGAAGTTCTAGGATAGATGACCTTCCTAGCAAGTCTACTAACTAACACAGTTTTTGGGCCAGTTAGCTGATTGGGTTATTATAAATGGTTTTAGAACAGTTCTTCTCGTGGTGTGAGGGCCACACTATAACACCTTGAATCTTAATAGGGTATATTAGTTTAATTTAGGTGAATAAATTAGGTCTTAGTCAATTTAGAAGGGCAGATAATTTATTAGAAACATAACTTGTTCTTAGAAGAAGAGAATTCATAAATTGGCTAAGTCCCAGATAATTGATTAGATAGGTTAAAATAAGACTTAATAATTTAAATCAGAGAATAATTTGTAATCGGTTACTGTAGCGATCACTATATTGCAAACTGAAATTAGATAATAATTCATAATCGGCTACTGTAGCGAAAACTGATAATCGTAAACTAAAATTAGAAAATAATTTGTAATCGATTATTATAGTAAAAACTAATAATCGCAAACTGAAATTAGAGAATAATTTGTAATCAGTTACTGTAGAGATAATTGATAATTGCAAACTAAAATTTAATTTGTAATCGATTACTATAGCGATAATTGATAATCGCAAACTGAAATTAGAGAATAATTTGTACTCGGTTATTGTAACAATAACTGATAATCGCAAACTGAAATTAGAAAATAATTTGTAACCGATTACTATAGCGATAACTGATAATCGTAAACTGAAATTTAGAGAATAATTTATAATCGGTTACTATAGTGATAACTGATAATCACAAACTGAAATTAGAGAATAATTTGTAATCGGTTACTGTAGTAATAACTGATAATCACACTGAAATTAGAGAACAATTTGTAATCGGTTAATGTAGCGATAACTGATAATCGTAAACATAATCGATTATACTACTATAGTAGTAAGTTTTCAATTATAGAACAACCACAACAACCCTTGCAATGGCGATTATTGTAGGAGTAAGTTATCCATTACGTAGACACTTGTAAATTATGTATTTTTGTCACTTCAAGGATGATTTATGAGGGACACCTGGACTTCTAGTGAGTGGGTTATGATGGTGTTAGGGTATGGATAGTTCGGTAGTGAATTTAAGAGAAGAAATATATCATTCCTTCCACAGAAAATCTAGAAAAATAGGAAGTAGAGAGAGAAATAGAAGAAGGGTGTAGGTAGTGCTGAAATAATCCTAGAAAAATTAGAAATTACTAGAGCCGGCTGTATGTCTTCATTTTAGGCAGGTGTATGATGAACCAATCCTATGTTAGTTCTTATTTAAATTATTTTAAGCTCTATTTTGGCTTTAGAAAAGTAAGTTTGATCATTCATAAGCATGAAACATACTGTTAAAAGATGTTTTAGTTGTACGTAATGTTTATCACTGAAACACTCATGATTATAACTATAACTATGATGCTACATTTCTGTTAATTATTTATTTATGATTTTAGAACTGGTTACAGTTATAAATATGTATAAAAAATTATTTTAAACTATGAATCTGTTTTGGATTAAATAATGTATAACAATGCTATTATGTAAGAAAATGCTCGCAATTTTAAGCATGTATGGACAACGCCACCTTAAAGGGGATGAACAAATCCACAGTAAGTATCCAGTGTGGTAAATACGACCCAAGGACGATGGGGGAAGAACAAAATTCCGAGGTGGAGTATTGATCTCAGATTCTGCATAATGTCTTGACAGATGTACTCAATCGTCTAGGTGCTCAAGTCACGACGTGTTATGCTGTGGCTGAATATGTATCAAAAACATGCATAACTAAAATATTATTTTAGTTGAACATAAATTGCATGCTTACATATGTATGAATATGACCTACTATTATAAATCGATGATGCATAAATCTAAACCTAATCTGCTTATTGAGTACATGTAGGTATGTATGGTTATGAGTAGGTCAAATGTAAGATAGAATTTGAACTGCATGATCTATAAAATGTGCATACAATTATCATATGTGGCATATGAATATCATGATCCTTGTTTACTCTTTAAGTTATATGTGTATGATATTAATTGCACACCATATCATGTTTAAATTATCATGTGCTTTTATGATTTTGACTGCAGAACATGTAATATTCAGAATTATCATATGCTTTGTAAATTTTATTATAAGTGTAGATAGATTTTTGTGGGTGTTTGGAAGCCTGGTAGCTCGTCGTTGTTAATGGTAGAGTGAATCAGGTTGAAGGAGTCTTGTAAGTTTGTTCCAAGGAAGTCATTCCAAAAGCGATCCTCCTTCCTTTAGAGCGTAGGTTGTTCCCCATTTCGGTGCACATCCTTGGGGACGCGCTGCCGATCCACAACATATTAGGGTTGTAGAGGCCTCAACAGGAGGAGGAAGACATCACTATTCGTAAGGGGGTACATGGCATGATCGGGTTAGGTCGTTCAAATTTCGAATGGGCCGCCCAGGCGCGTGGGTCGATCGAGCCGTTAGCCGCTGAACCGGGCAATATAGCCATCCCGAAACCGGTTGGCTCGCTCCGATCGACTGATGCGTGGCCCCACGAAGCGCAATTAGAGACCCGTGACTTACCTATTGACCCTTATTGTGCAGGTCCTATTTTGAGACCCGGTGATTGTCGTCCTCGCCTGATTGTCGGTTCTTCTGGTCTGGCGCTCATCCCCGATGCTACTTCTCTTGGTACATGGGGGTCCTTCATCCTTTACGCTCCATCCCCCGCTATCGGCACGGTACAGTTTCCGGGGCCGAAGTTTCCCCTCTAACTCCTGGCCCCTGGGGAGCCGTTGAATCAGAGATGAGGAGGTGCCTTGAGCCTACAGCCGCAGAGGTCTAATGAGGAGAGAGGAGCTCCGGGGATCCCACCCTTGTGCTGATCCAGTTTAAGCAGCATGGAGACACTATCACATCCCCTCTGCAACTAATTTTAGGATAGGAGGATGTGAGGACAGAAGGTGGAAGAGGGTCAGCTGAAGTAGGGGTTCCAATTGGTCTTAATTTGGGGGAGGAAGCACGTGCTGTCTCTGAGGGGACCCGTCTGTTGGACCAAGCTACAAAGAATATCAATGCCCATGAGTTGGTGAGGGACAATCTAGTGCTACCGGGGGATTGTTCTCTAGGGGTACCAATGAGGGGCTATGGATCCAGATGTTGTTTCAGAGACACGTGTGGATGCTGTACAGACAGGGGACAATCAGTGTTTGGATGGTGAGCTGGAGAGGTTAGAGGTGAAAGATATCTTATCCCAAGTGCAGAAGATGGTGGAAGTGCAAGCCAAGGGGGTTACAGGCAGAATCCGAGTGTCTTTCGATGGCAACGACAAAGATATCTGCTTTGTGTTTCAAAGGATTAAGAGAGGATGGCAGCTTGGGGTGGCTAGAGGAGCGAAGGGAGGCAAATCAGCGAGAAGGGAAGAGAGGGAGGATAATAGTGAGGCAGTTAAGAGGGGGGAAGAGGGGTAAGCTCAATGTCAATGATTATAGTGTCTTGGAATGTTAAGGGTCTCGGGGAACGTAGTAAGAGGCTAGTTTTGAAGGAGTTGATTTGGAAACACAGTGTGGACGTCCTCTGCATTCAAGAGACAAAGATAGGTGACAACAGAGATAAGGTTTGGAGATCGATTACAAAGATATTAACAATCGCAGTGATAATATGACGCATAATCGATTCACAATTCAAGGCCAGATTAATTAACAGATCATCAGGCAAATCGATAACAAATACTTAATAATCAATTATTGGTTCAAAGGAATAATTGATTAATTAGGTCCAATACAGATTGATTAGTGAGTATTGGCTTAATTGATGACAGATTAAAAGAGAAATCGATTAACCCAAAGAATAAATGTCTAATTAGAGAACAGAATAAAACTCAATCGACTAAGAGTTAAGAATAAATCGATTAACAAGTACAGGGTAGATCAATTTGCTGAAAGATGTCCAAATCAATTAACTGCTTAAAAGGTAGTGAACTTGTTGAATGAAGCTTAATCGATTAGCAGAACAAAATGAGTTCGATTAGCAAAACAAGGCCTTAATCGATTAACTGAACTAATATTGATTCCAATTAAGTGAATGAGTCTATATCGATTATCTGAACAAAGCACATCAATTAGTTGTATTTTCAAGGCTAATTAGGGCAAAATCCTGATCACATGATATCACTGAACTGTGAAATCTCATATGCAACCAATTTGTCAGGATCATTACTAGATTCAAACGTGTCAGATCACAACATATGTACAGAATAAACTGAAAACATAAGTTGATTTATTGTGACTGAAATATTATCAACTGGACCAAACATATTCATATTAATTTCAACTGGAGAACTCCATATGAACTGAAATGACAAATTAAACTAAGATGTCCACTGATCTGTATGAAGTGACTGAATTGACATATCAAACTGAAGCAACAATTGAACTGAAATATATCCGATGAAACTAAGCAAAGATTAAACTGAACTGAATCAGTCTTGAATCATATACAAAATAGATGGCTCAAAGAATCTTCCCGAATTATCAACAAACAGAACTCTAGGAGTACATAATTTTTGTGCTCAGATCAAACACATCTCATATCAAAATTTCACAAAATTTCATACTTTCAGACATGCCCATTGTCTTCATATCAAATCCTATTAAGACCATAGAAGGAAATGGGAACATAATTTATAGCAATACGGTGCTATGGTCTTAGTTCATGCATAGAACTAGAGAGTCTCTTGTCCCACCTCAGAATTTCAAGCCACATGCACCTTAGCACGCAATGATTTTGGGATTTTAACCTGTTGCCACAGGTTTTTAGAGCACCAAGCCACATGCATTTCTGCACGCAAGGCCTCTGGTCATAGCACCAAGCCACATGTATTTCTACACGCAGGGCCTTTGGAATACATACAAAATGCAATGGCAATGTTTGTAGTAGAACTTATCTCAAATGTAGCACAAAACTCAGAATTCCAACTGAACACCGAATCCAACAAACTGAACGGAACCATTAAAGTTTGGTGAACAAATCAAAGCACTAGGAAGGTACAACACTGAGTAGAAATATTAGATCAACTTCTTAAAATCAAAAGAACATGATCATACACAAATGATTGGATGGATGGATCTGAATTATTAGCAGAGCTAAGGAACGGAGTAAAATTCAAACAAATCAGATATCAACAAATTCTAGATCAATAATCAAAAGCATGTTGGTAAGGATCATCTAGGGTACATCTCATATTTGAATTAGATCAATGTTCTTAAATCTAAGGTTCAGATCAGAGAGAATTGTAGAAGAATAGATCAAATACGAACAACTTAGGTTAGAAGTAAAAGTATCTCATAGAATATTTTTGAAATCATCAAAGTCGCTATAAATTTTATATACATTAAACTTGTTCAGATTGATCCACCTACCTCAAACACAAAAACACTAAGAACTCCAAGAACACCAAGCTCTCCTTCTCAGTCTCTGCCTCCACAGGCGCAACAACCTACTCCCAAGGAAATGCCTAGCCAAAAGCGAGTTCTAATAGCTTAAGTGTCTATTTATAGCCTTTCTAATTCTCATGCCTTAAACCTGAACTGATATTTTCTAGTTTCTCGCCAAGATCAGATTCCAAACACATACTAAATCTTAATTTCATCTAAGCCAACTAATTCTACTGCTCCACTACACTCACTGTTGACTTCTCTAACTAACCACAGCACCAATGGTTGCCATGTGTCTCACCCAATCCGATCCCAGCTACCAAATTTGCTAGCTCAGCCACTACTAACAAACTGCATTAAATAACTACCCGATGAAATAACTAAATAACTAACCCTTTCCAAACCAAAATCTACAACCTTCCTTATAAATCACATGTCCAATTGAAATTCTAGACTAAATTTAAATCTATCATAACTAGTTTATTAATTCCAGGTAATTATTTAGCAGGGCATAACAGTAGACTTGACAGAGCTCATCGACCCCCCTTTAGTGGAAGGGGCTGGGGTAACAGGTAACTCCAGTGAGGCTTGGCTGAGACATAACCGCATTACCCTTCGCTTGCTGCCCCTTTTTTCCAGTGTTGAACTTTAAGGGTTTCTTCTCTGGATGCAAATCCTAGCAGTCATCTATGTGATGGTTTTCCCTTCCACAATGGCTACATGTTATCCCACCTTTGTTCTTCTCTTTGTTCTGTCCACTAACTATTTTTCCAGACTTTTGGACAGCCTCAACAAGTGCTGGAAACTCACCAACAGTTCCAAGTGATGAAGTGGTACTGTTGCTACTCATTGCCTTCCTTCTGCCTTCTTTTCTAAGAACCTTGTAGTATACTTGTTCGAGTGAAGGTATGGGCTCCAAACTCAGGATTTGACCCCTCAAAACTTTCAAATTCTTGGTGCAGACCAGGCAAGAATTTGAATGTTCTATTCCTTTGAATGTATTTCAAATGCTTCTTTTGATCCTCCACACAGGACCAATCATCTATGGCACAGGAGTCAAGCTCCTCCCATCGACTCCTGAGGATTGCAAAGTAACCTGTCACTGTTAGGTCACCTTGTTTCAACTCATGGATTTCATCTATTAATTGATAAATACAGACTACATTTTGTTTCTGACAAAACATTTCTTCTAGCGACATCCACATCTCACTTGCAGTCTTCTTCCTCAAAATCATCTGCTGTACTTCTATGGCAACAGAATTAATACTCCAAGACATGAAAATATTGTTTTCTAAGTACCATCTGTGATATGTCGGATCTTTGAGGTCTGGAACTTTGAATTTCCCATTTATATAGCCGATTTTGCCTCTGACAGTGATGTACATTTGAGCCGCTGCAGACCACACCATGAAATTCCCTTCATTAGGATTCAGAGGAGTAATTTGCAAAGACAAGTGCTCATGTCCAAGAGGAACCCAGGTCATGCGGTTGAGGAAGTAACCTCACTTGAAGAGGATGCAGACCACTCCATGAAATTCCCTTCATTAGGATTCAGAGGAGTAATCTGCAAAGACAAGTGCTCATGTCCAAGAGGAACCACAGGTCATGCGGTTGAGGAAGTAACCTCACTTGAAGAGGATGTAGACATGGTTGGGTCTAGAAATAGTGTACATAAGTGCAACACTGTTGGAAGGAACAAAGATGGAATTCCCCTCAACTGGACAGTCGGTGGTAGGTCTTCCTGAAGATAGGATGGCCCTTCTTTCACAAGTAA
Source organism: Zantedeschia hybrid cultivar (assembly GCA_030544215.1). NCBI lineage: Eukaryota > Viridiplantae > Streptophyta > Magnoliopsida > Alismatales > Araceae > Zantedeschia > Zantedeschia hybrid cultivar. Next base: position 68,205,677 of record JARZZO010000005.1, on the reverse strand, counting down.
GCAATATGGCCCTTCTTTCACAAGTAAGCGAAGGCCCACTTATCAATGGATATCAGCTATGAAGGGATGAAGCCATCAGATTGGATTGGGATCTCAGAAGATCTGTCAAGCAGATCTGATTGGGATCTCAGAAGATCTGTCAACAGATCTGCACAAGATCTAAGCAGATCTAAATGAGGATCCAGCTGGGGTCCTGTACAATCACTATTTCCCTCCTGTGGGGGCTTACTTTATTTTCTATTCTTGGGGCCCAAGTGTACACTGCTTTGCCCCATCATTGTATAAATGTATGTTCTATTTTTTGTGCTTATTCTGATCTATAAAGGGGGCTCTTGTATCCTACTCGGGACAGAGCATCAAAAACCATTACTCAGCCTTGTGTCTCTTTTTTGGAAGGTGACAAAGTCACATTTCATTAAGAGAAAGAGATTACAAAGAAGGCCAATGGCCATACAACAAGACACAACACCAACCCCACAGCAAACAAAAAGAGAGGCAGACCCTAAGACTTATATTTTATTAAGAAAATAAAGTAGAAGCTAACAAAGAAGCCTCAAAGGAAAGCAAGGAAGTCAAAGCATAAAGTCTTTCCAATTACAAGCCCTAGAGATAAGATCTCCTGCTGATGCATCCCAGATGGCAGCGGCTTTTCCCCAATCCTTCACCCAACTGATAGTTCTTCAGAGAATATTGGAAGGATTGCTGAACTCCTGATTGAATCTTCTATTGTTCCTTTCCAACCAGATCGCCCACATCATAGCTGGAAGAAAGAGAGACCAGACCTTACTTTCTGACTCATTAGGACAAAAATCAGACCAGGTTTGCAAGAGATGTAGGGAATCTATAGGTTCCACCCACTTAATCTTCAAAGCCATGCAGAGAGTCCTCCAATGAAAATTGATGATCCCACAGAGGCAGAAAAGGTGGTTCTGATCTTCTTCAAAAAGGCCGCAGAAAACACACATGGTAGAGCTGATATTAAATATTCTCCTCAGTCTATGTGAAGTGGGGAGCCTATACATTGCCACCTTCCATAGGAAAACTCTGATTTTGATAGGGATATATTTGGACCACACTAAGGATTTCCACCACACTCTAGTGCCACCATCTTGGATAATATGTATAAGAATATTGGATGAAAAGGATCCTTTGGTATTCCACCTCCAAATTCTCTGATCCCTGTGAAGCTGAATTTCTGATATAAATGAGAGAATTCTGAGCAACTCCTCGAGTTCAGTTTCTGTTGGATTTCTTCTGAGAATGAGGTTCATTTAAAGGTCATTATCATGAGAGAGAACTTGTGAAACTGCAGCATTTTTGTCTTCAATAAGCTGATATAGATTAGGAGCCTGATCAATGAAAGGAACATTTGATATCCATGAGTCTTTCCAGAAACTAATATGTTCACCTTTGCCTATTTGAAAGCTGACTGCTGGAAGAACCAGAACCTGCATTTGAGCAATATTTCTCCATATGTGAGACAGGTTATAGGTCTTTGAAGGGTTCAAATCCCATTTAGAGGTATTGTGATAAAACTTCTCCCGTACTATTTTAACCCATAGATGGTCAACTTCTTCTCCCAATCTCTACAACCATTTAGCTAGCATGGCCTTATTGAAATGATCAATTTTGACCAGACCAGCCCCTCCTTGGTCTTTACTTCTACAGACTTTATCCCAAGTAATGAGAGGAAGACCTTTCCCATCTCTCTTCCCTCCTCCCCAGAAAAAAGAACTCCTCCTTGCCTCTATCATTCTTTCCACAGATCTTGGAACTTTAAAGATGGAGAGATGATAAGAAGCTAATGAGGAGAGGACTAATAATGAGAGAATCCATCTTCCACCATCAGAGAGAAATCTTGCTTTCCATCCATCTAGCTTTTGGTCAAATTTTTTAATCACCACATTCCAATCCCTTAGCCTGGTAGGACCGCAAGATAATGGAAGACCCAAATATTTGATTGGGAAATGAGATTCTCTGCAGTTTAGAATCTCAGCCATGCAATCCACCCTATCCTTGCCCAAATTTATCCCTACTACTTCATATTTCTGGAAATTAATATTAAGACCAGTAATAGCTTCTGTCAAGACTAGCAAGATCTTTAAATTCCTCAACATTCCTATATGGCCAGAGGAAAACAACAATGTGTCGTCTACGAATTGTAAATGAGAAAGTTGAAAACCATTCCTACCAATCTTGAACCCATCTATCAGTCCTTGATCAGCTGCTTTGTCCCAAAGAGAGCTCATAATCTTACCAATGACAAGAAACAAAAGGGGTGAGATTGGGTCACCTTGTCTCAATCCCCTTGAGCTATTGAAGTAACCACAAGGTTGGCCATTCAACAAAATGGAAAACCTTGGGGTTGAGATACAACTCATAATCCAATTAATCCACTTTTGTTTGAAGCCCATAAGACCCAAGGATTTGTGAATACACTACCAGCTTACTGTATCAAATGCTTCTCAAAGTCAAGTTTAATGACAATTCCTTCCTTCTTGAGAATCTTTTGATTATGGATAGCTTCACTTGCTGCCAGAAAATTATCTAAAATAAATCTTCCTTCTAGAAAAGCTGATTGGTTCTTATTAATAACCATCTTTAATGTTGTCTTCACTCTGTTGGCTAAGATCTTTGTGATAATCTTGTAACAACCATTCAAAAGACTGATCGGTCTGAATTCAGAAACTTTTTCTGCACCTTCTGTCTTTGACTCTTTGGAATAAGTACAATATGTGTAGAGTTGAGTCCCCTTATACATAGAGGTCTGTCTTGAAATTCCTTGACCACTCTCATGAGATTTGTTCACATTCATGCTAAAAATAGCTTGTTTCACTTCTTCTTCAAGGATTGGCAAACAAAGGTCCTCGGCCAAACTTTCATCCAACTTAGGGAGGATATTTCCATGCAGATGAGCCTCCACAAATGGTCTTCTTTGAATAAGTTCTTATAAAAGGATATGAAACTGTCTTGGATATCCTTCTTGGATTCAATTAAGAGGTCAGCCAATGCTCTTTAGCCCTTTGTTTCCATTTAATTTCTTCCTTGAGGACCAGCTCATTATATTCATTCTTATATCTATTTAGAGACTGAGATTCTTCCTCTAATGGATATTGTTCTTCAGCCTTGATTTCAAGATCATCGATATTCTGCATTAACTGGTGGCGAATGACATTGATCTTATCAAAGGTTTGTGAAGTCCATTTCTTGATTTTACCTCTAACCCATTTGAGCTTCCTGGTAAAGGTCAAGCAAGCAAAATCTGCAGAAGGAGCCTCTTTCCACCAACTGTTGACCATCTCTTTAAAATCTTTATGTTTGTGCCATTCCAATTCATACATGAATAGTCTTTGAGATTTCTCCTTCTCCCCAGTAGATACCAAAATAGGAATGTGATCAGAAACCGTCCTACTAATTCCTTTTAACTGAGTCAAAGGAAAGTTAAGGAGCCATTTAGATGAAACTAAAACCCTATCAATTCTTGATTGAACATTGGCTTGCTGAAGGTCGGACCAGGTGAACCTTCTATTAGGAATGTCCAAGTCCATCATGACACAGTCCCTTATCCATGTACGAAAATCCTCCATATCCTGAGTCCATTTTTGAGGACCTATCCTCTCCCAAGGGTATCTGATGCAGTTGAAATCACCGAGGACACACCATCCATCTTGAAAAGTGTTGTAGAGCCTATATAATTCCTGGAAGAACTCCCCCTTAAGCTGATGATTGTGTGGCCCATACACTAAAGTAATGATCACATGATTTATGTTGTCTATGGAGCAAAAATTAATTGAGATGATGAATTTCACACTGTCACACAGAGAGCCTTTCATTCTGTTCTCATTCCATAAGATAATATGTTCCCCCACTAGATCCTATAGTTGGAACACAACCCCATTTTGTCAGAATCAAACCACCTATTTTCTTAATAATAGCATCATCAACATATTCCATCTTAGTTTTCTAAATACAAATGTAGTCCAGTTTGAGGGTCCTAATAGTATCTCTTATGGCTCTCAATTTAGCCTCCCCATTAAGCCCTCTGATGTTCCACGCTAGAATATTCATTAAGGGCTGGTTTGTTTTTAGGATGTGGTATTCCGGATTTCTTGTTCTCAGATCTCTTATTACTAGAATAAGAAGAATTTACTTTGTGTGGAATAAGTAGTTCACGGAATAACTAGTTCTTGCCTTTTATATGGAATGAGTTATTCCACTTATTCAAGGAATAACGCGTCCGCACCCAGAATAACGAATAATAACGCGTCCGCGCTCCCAAACCGAATAAGTGGAATAACGCGTCATGTTCGACCCTTATCCCGCAAACAAACCGGCCCTAATGGAGCAGTTTCTTCCCCCGCTTCCTGTTGTCTCTAAAGCAGTCCAACACTTCATTCTTCTGTACAAAATTCAGTTCCCTTTTGCTAATCTTCACTCCACCCCCCTGACCACTCTTTTTATGAGAATTCTTCAATTTATCATATCGAATCAGTTTCTTAACAAAACTCCTGATTATATCTTCTTTGCCTTTGAAAGAAACACCAATAAGTCTTCCAAATTGAATGATCTCATTTGCCCCAATCTCAGTAGCTTCTGGTGGTAACACAACTAACGGTTTTGTAAAAACGGGAATCATAGCCCTGCTGCAAGAAGCTTCCTCTGGCTCAAACTCAACTTCAGAAATGGAACATAGGCTCCTATCCTTTAGACAAATTTGATCCTTCTCAGCACCCAAAGATATGTGTGTGTACGTTCTTCCTCAGCCTCGCACCGATCCCCCTACCCCTGAGAATCTTCCGCTAACATCTCCTGATTGAGATACTCCGGATTCTGAAGATCTCGCCGCACTAACGATCGGTGCCCAAAAGATTCAAAACCGGAGTTCGATGGAGGGAGATCACCTAAAGCGGGTTTGGAGGAGAGTTCCAGTACACCAGGCTGAATCACAGAAGGATCGGGTAGGGAAGAAGGATCCATGAGCCAGCTATCGGGTCGATCTAACGAACCGTCGTCGACCCGTGACTTACCCGGTATGGGTAAATCACCCGAACCGTCGAACCCATTCGACTTACCCGATACAAAGAGACCCGCCTATGCCCGATAGACCTGGGATTGTTCATCTTCCTCGCCCGAAATCAAGCCTCCTGTAGCTGGCAACGAAGACCAATGGGATTGCAGGAGCTGACTTCGGAGGCAATTATCTCGGCCCTCCGACCCCACCACCACTGCCTCGAGCAAAATAGGGTCAGAACCTCCCGCCCACCACAACATCCCCTCGGGACTCCTTAAAGAATCAAAATTGTCATTAATACTGACACCGCACCGAGTCTGAAGGGAGTCAAAACCGCTTGGAAGAAATGAAGAATGGCGAGTTCACTGACTTGTGACTCGAGAGCTCCTTTACATCCTGAGGAGGACTCTTCACAAGAGTTACAGAAGACTTAGCACCATCTTCGGCGGTCCCCTGTTTCTGAAGCCACACCTTCAACTCTGTGTTTTCTATAACAAGAAGCCACCTCCGCCCAAGTCCAGTTGCATTACTGAGAAGCCGAATGCTCAGCTACTGGAGAATCAACAATGGGCTGCTCCACCTTGATAGAAACCTGGAAGCTCTTGCCAGAGACCTTGATCATCTACTTCTCCAGAATGGACTGGATGTGCTCCACCTCGACTAGCACTCTGGCAGATAGGAGCTTCGACAGGAGAAGGGAGTTTCTATCCATAGATTTAAGGATGCCAAACCTATCTACGATGCTTTGGAAGTTTCTCAACATTCCAAATATGCAATGGAATGCCTTCTAATCTACACCAAAAGCAAGGACCATTGCTAGCTGGAACAGTACCCACATCCACTGTCCAAGGGGCACAACTGATCTGAGGCCATTTCTCCCCTGAAGCATGAACCAGAAACTTATTTCCCTGGAGTTCCTTAATAGTCCATGAATGTACAGCTTTCCATTTGCTTTGAAACATCTGAAGAATACTTGAGCTCTGGGAAACATGGTCAACCATATCTTCATTGCCACAAGATAGAATCTCCACCACCAAGCAATCCTGTAAACATTCTAAAGACTCCTTCACTGCATGAGACCAAGGGATAGAGACGTACCACTAAGCGAGGGACCTTGCACAGGGAAGCAAAGAGGACTACCATCATCCTCTCTGGAAAGAGAAGACCTTCTAGGAGGAGGATTAGCTTTCTTCTTCCTATAATGATAACTCCGATGGCCTATACCCCTACAGGAGAAGCACCTACGGCCTCTCTGCAATCCTTAGCTCTATGACCTTTCTACAGGCACCTGAAGCACTCATCAAACTCCACCGGAAATGGTGATGAGCTCTTCTTCTCCATAGAACGAGATAGATTTCTCCTTCTGTTGACCAACTGCCAACCTTCATCAACCTCCCCAGTCTCTGCTCTCCGCTCCACTCCTACTCTCACCTCACTTCTCCGCTCCAGCCTTCTGTCGGTCTTGCTTCCTCTTGCCTTTCTCTTGGCATGGTATCAAAGCCGACCCTATGGATCTAGGGTTTCTTGGAGGGTGCTGCGCAAGAGGTATCTAGGTGTTCTTGTTCCTGCTACATTTCGAGATTTTGGGGTAGTGCTGCATCTGAGGACCTGCTTTTGGCATCTCTGTTCTGGGGTGTAACTACTCATAGGTTTGTATAATCTTGATTCATACAAACTATTGGTTCGTAGATTGATCCTTTGTTAGTGGAACTCTCTTGTTGGTGATTTCTATTTCTGAGGACATCTTCATGGAGACCCAAGCCAAGACCGCAATCATTCCTGTTTGTTTCAATGGGAAAAATTACTTATTGTGGGAATTTTCCTTGAGGTGTTTCATTATGGGACAAGACCTTTGGAACCACAACCCAAAGGTGATCAAGAGAAAGAACTAAAAACATGGAAGAAAAATAATGCTAAGGTCATGAGCTGGATTGTGAGTTCAGTAGAGTCACACATAGGTATGAATCTGAGGGTTCATTCTACTGCAGCGAGCATGTGGACTTTTTTGAAGAAATTATATCATCAAGATAATGATTCGAGGAAGTATAATCTTGGGATTGAGATTAATGAGTAAAGTCAAGGGACAAAAAATGTTCAGGAGTACTATTCTGGTTTCATGAATTTGTGACTTGAATATAATTCTATTGTCTATGAAAATCTTCCAATTGAGGCATTGGCAGCTGTACAGGAATGACAAAAGAAAAATACGAGACATCAGTTTCTTATGAAACTTAGATCTGAATTTGAAACTGTTCGAGGAAGCTTAATGAATCGGAAGCATGTCCCTGATCTAGATGAATGTTTTCAAGAGGTTCTTCGTGAAGAACAATGGATTATCTCTCAAGAAACTGTAGAAAACTGGAAAGCTGTAAGCAACACTGATGTTGCTTTCATGGCTAGGGATAGATCTAGAACTAAAGATACCAGAAACATGCAATGTTATTCTTGCCAAAAGTATGGACATCTTGCTCAAGATTGCAAAGAAAATTCTGCAGACTGCAAGAAAGAGGGGCATATTCTCACTGAATGTCAACGCCGACCTCAAAATAAAGGTGCCCAAGACTATCACATTACTGTTTACATTTGGTACAGCAGGAATAGGGATTACTCTCTCATACCGCATCGAGCAGAAGAGCAAGTTTTTCTACTTCCTTACCGAGTCAGGAGGACATCGTCATCATCGCCTCGGTCGTAGCCCTTGATGGGATATTATTGTACCACTAGTGTGGTACCAAGGGTTTATTCGTCATTGGCGACTCTGATATCCTCCCTAGGTAAGGATGTGGGAAAACTCAATCTCTGCCTTTGGCAGGCCGAGAGAGTCCTCCCCCCGCCGGGGAACAAATATGTGGCTTTATGAGCCTATGCACTCGCGTACGAGCATTATCGACTTTTTTGGCGCAAATGACTTTTGCGCGTTATCCCCCGACGGGTTGCCGGATCATTTTTTGTCTTCAAGGCATATATTGGGCTTCACGGCACCGGTTTGTGTTGTTGTCGCTCAGGCTGATCATGTACCGGAGCATAATACAACTTCATATGTCGGCCGTTCAGCGGTGGGAAGGCTAGATTTCCTTTTTCATCCACCAACCTATAAGCGCCGCCCTCGTAGACTCTGCTTACTATGAATGGTCCAACTCAGTTTGGCTTGAACTTATTTTTAGGCCGAGTGGCCATGACATCTTTATGCTTGACCATTACTAGGTCCCCCTTTTTGAAGGTTCTTTCTTTTACCAGCTTGTCGAATGCACGAGACATTCGGGCTTGGTATATTTGCAGGCGCTGATATGCTTGCAATCTTTTGCCTTCGAGGTCTGATAATTCCTCATAGCGTCTTTGAATCTCGCTCATGTCGCCTTCATGCACTCCATAATGCAGAACGATCCTATAAGATGCGAGTTCTATCTCTATTGGGATTACGGCTTCTGCTCTATAAACTAAAGAGTATGGGGAGCATCCCGTTGGGGTTTTATAGACGGTGCGGTAGGCCCATAATGCTTCATGCATCTTTTCATCCCAATCCCGCTTTTGTCCTCCACTGATCTTCACCAGAAGTTTGCACAGGGTTTTATTGAAAGCTTCTGCCATCCCATTGGCTTGGGGATAATATACTGAAGACGCATTCCAGTCTATACGAAATTTAGCCGTCATCTTATATATCGTTTGATTTTTGAATGGCGTGTCATTATCTGATGTGATCCGATTAGGAGTCCCGAACCGGTATATGATATTATGCCTGACGAAGCGTGATATCGTCTTGCCGGTCACTTCTTTCAAAGGAATGGCTTCTGCCCAACGAATGAAGTATTCTGTTACGGCAAGAATATATTTACACCCTCGAGATGACAGCGTCAATGGACCCACAACGTCCATTCCCCAATGGGCGAAAGGCCATGTCGGGGTTGTTGGGTGCAGATGATTGGGAGGTCGCCTAGGAATGGGTCCATAGGCTTGACATTGGGGGCAGTTTTTTGCCATTTTCTCGCAATCTGCGAACATAGTTGGCCAATAAAAGCCTTTAGTTTTGATGTTGATCTTCATTTTTGTGCCTGATTGATGGGCTTCGCACATCCCGGCATGAATTTCTTTCATTATTTTGCGGGACTCTCTCGGGGAAAGACACCGGAGCAGAACCGCATTTTTGTCCTGAGGGACTAGGCGATACAGTACGCCATCTATCAGCTGGTATGAAGTTGCCCTCCGCAGCAGTTGGATTCTTTCGGCCTTGTTATCAGGGAGCCAGCCATTCTTTATCTTGATGATAGGAACACGCCAATCATCTTCTTCTTGGATATTATGGTCTTCTGGCGTATTGATCTCAAACACTGTCAGACCATCTTCTTCATTTAATGAGGCGGGGAAGAGTCTCCTATCCCTCACAATTATTTCAGCTTCCTTCAGGAGGTAATTTCAGCGCTACAGCTAATTTAGCTAATGCATCGACCTAAGCATTCTGTCCTCTTCTGATATGTTCTATTGTGAAGATATAAACCTTCTCGCTAAGCCGGACAGCCGCCGCATGATAAACTATTAATTCGGTCTTTCTGACCTCGAATGTGCCGAGAATTTGTCGGATGACCAACAGGGAATCTCCATATACCTGGATGCATCTGACGCCTATTTCCAAGGCAATTTCCAGCCCTACAATCAGAGCTTCGTATTCCGCCTCATTATTCGTTAGGGATTCCATTATAGCATATGAGTGATGCAATATCCCTCCTTCTGGAGTGACTAGGACCAAGCCAGCTCCTGCTTTCGTGGTTGATGTGCCATTCGGCTTTATAATGGTTCTCGAGGCCCCATCAAAATGTAGTTGCCATGTTTTTACTTCTGCCTGCTACACATTCAATATTTTCTGTGCAGGCAAGACCTCTTCATCAGGCAATTCATTGTTCAAAGGGAAAGTTTCAGGAATCGGGTGCGCTGCCAGGAATTCGGCCATACCCTGTCCTTTTATCGCCCTCTGAGGGACAAAGGTAATATCAAACTCCGTGAGGAGTAATGCCCATTTTCCTAGCCTTCCAGACAATACGGGTTGGCGAAGCAAGAATTTCAGCAGATCAAACCGCGATATTAGTTTGATTTTGTGTGCCAGCAAATAATGCCTCAGTTTCTTTGTGGCGAATATAAGTGCTAAGCACATCTTCTCTGTTGGAGTATATCGGTGTTCAGGACCCACCAACATCCTGCTGAGGTAATAGAGTGGCTGCTCTTTTCCATCCTCATTTTTCTGCGCCAATAAAACTCCCAAAGAAGCATCTAAGGCTGCGATATAGAGTATGAGTGGTTTACCCTTTATGGGGGCCCCCAGTACTGGCGGCATGAGGAGATATTCTTTTATGTCATCGAGAGCCTTTTGGCACTCTTCGTCCCAAATAAATGGGGCTCCTTTCTTTGTTAATTTTGAGAAGGGCCTGCACCTTCCGGATAGATTAGAGATAAATCTCCTGATGTAGGCCAGTCTGCCTTGCAAGGATCTAAGCTCAGTCAGAGTCCTAGGGGGAGGTAGGTCCCTGATTGCCTTGATTTTATCGGGGTCAATCTCGATTCCCCTATATCTGACTATGAAGCCCAAAAATTTCCCACTAGAGACGCCAAAAGCGCACTTCATGGGATTCATTTTGAGTTGATATTAACGGAGCCTTTCGAAGACTTTGCGTAAGTCCCCGAGATGGTCGTCTTTCTTTGCAGATTTTACGACGAGGTCATCTACGTAGCATTCGACCAAATTATGCAGTATTTCATCAAATATTTTGGTCATGGCCCTTTGGTAGGTAGCACCGGCATTTTTCAGACCGAAAGGCATCCTTTTGTAATTGAATATCCCTTTCGGAGTACGAAAGGCTGTATGATCTTTATCTTTGAGGGCCATTCTAATCTGATTATAGCCCGATGACCCATCCATGAAAGACAAGGCTTCATACCCTGTGGTGACATCCACCATAGTCTCGGTTATCGACAATGGAAAGTCATCTTTCGGACATGCCTTGTTTAAGTCACGAAAGTCAATGCAGACTCGGACTTGACCATTCTTTTTCTTCACCGGCACAATATTTGCCAGCCATATTGGGTATATACATTCTTCGATGAAGTCAACTTCTCGCATCTTATCAATTTCGGCATTCACCATGATTTCTAACTCAGGGCGCATTCGCCTCTGAGTTTGTTTTATTGGCTTGACTTCAGGGAGAATTGATAATTCATGCTCTGCCACCGAAGGATCTAGGCCAGGCATTTCTTTATAATTCCAGGCGAAACAATCCTTGAACTCTATCAAGAGTTCAGTGTACGCTTGTCTTTCCTTATTGCTCAGGAGGGCACTGAGGAAAATCGGACGAGGGTCTTCTGGTTTGCCGAGATTAATCTCTACCAGTTCGTCGACCGTGGCTTGTCCTCCATCCTCTATCTCGCGAGGGGCTGGCTGAAAATCGATGAAGTCCTCATTTTCATCCATATCGACCGAATAGGCTTCATGCCATTCGTCTGCATTTTCATGTGGGTCTTGGGAGGTTGCCCCAGCAGCTCCCGAAGGTCCTTTTTGCTTTTCCATATTAATGTCATGACTTTCATTTGTGTTTTGGGAAGGCCTTGCCGGATATTGTTCTCATTCACAAATAGGATTTGTTTCAGTTGAGGCTATCTCGATAGATGGAGGGATTTCTTCATTTCCATCTCCTGAACTGTCAAATATGATATGACCAATTGGTTCCTCTACCCCTGATGGTAGACTCACCATATGAACTGCATATAGGGTAGGAGACCCATGGCGTTGCCTATACCCGAGGCCTCTTCTATCTTGATTGGATGATTACCCCCTGGCTTCTGCAGGATACCATAATTCTCGGAAGAATTTATTCCTGGCTGCACTTTGCCTTTCTGGAATGTTTTGATGTTTGCACATCTGTTTTATATATTGGGGCATATCGTCCATTTCTTGGACTACTTCTTCCACTTCCGGCCGGACATCTTCATGCCCAAAACCGTCTTCGGGAGGACCCTCTGGCACGAGATCTCCCTTATAAAATATGATGCACCGCCCATCTTTGTGACGGACTGTGAGGGTTTTTAATTCCTCCGCTGTGTGGACTTCCCTTGGGAATATAGGCTTTATAAGGCCGAGAGGTAGGCATATGCTAGCCTCTATTTCTTTGCTAATAGTATTGGCCTCTAAATTGATGGCTGGCCTATCAAATTTTGCCGACTTCCGATGAGACTGGCCGGGCTTCATTCATTGCCGGAATCTAGCAGCTTTGGCTTCATTAATTGTAATTCCATCCTCCTCATCGGAAGACTTATCGGCTATCTTTTTCCCCTTACGACGGCTTTCGCCAGTCGTTAGGTCTGAGGCCTTATCAAAGTATAGCTGGGCATCCGCCAGATGACAGTCGTATGCCTTAAACGGCTCCAAATCAGCAAATATTCGGTGTTGCTCACCGTCTTTTGTATATTTGAGGCATTGGTGGAGAGTCGAAGGCACCACCCAATTTCTATGTAACCAAGGCCTACCGAGTAATGCCTTGAAGGAGGTATTGAAGTCGACTATGAGAAAAGACACTTGGGTCACCCAGTCATCCGAACACAACTCCACATCAACCCGACCAAGGGCTTCTTCTGCCTCTTGGTTGAATCCTGATATCGTTATGCCTTGCACCCTCTTCATATATGGGGTGAGGTATAACGCTTGAAATGTTTTGAGGGGCAATATGTTTACCGCAGACCCTGAGTCTACCAATATTCGATCGACCTCTCGGCCGTTGATTTTGCCCCGCATATATAAGGGTCTATTATGGCATGGCGACGATAGCAGCATATCATCATCGGTAAAAGCTACCGTAGCCTCATATGTTTCATATGCCTGAGCCCTTATTTCGGCCATATGGACCTCATATGTTTCAGGATCTTGGAGGGCAACAATCAAGGCCTCCCTCAATTCTTTACTCAAGGCTATTGCTTCCCATATGCTGAGGGATGCTGGCATTCTTTTCATATTTTGTAGCACCTTTCGATCCGCCCTAGCTCGGGCTTGTTCGATAGGAGGCATTATTTTCGCCATGCTATGAAGGATCTCCTTCAAGGTTTTTGACTGCTCCCCAGAAGTCGGGGATTCTCCTGTCTGCATTTCCCCTTTTGCAGGATTAATTTGTGCTTCTTCGGCAAATAATTCCGCCAAGGCTTCGGCTCCTTTTGCAGGATCGGGCTAAGCCGAAGGGTTTATTTCTTCTTGTTCTTTGGTGGATTGAGCATTTTCTACTTGTTGAGAGTGTTCCTCTTCATCAGAAGAAGGGCAGAAGCGAATATTACCCTGGATTTCTGGCTCCGGGATTGGCCCTGGGGTTTCTCCCCTGAAGTAGATGATTTTGTCTTGATTCGGCTGGCTTTTATTTTGACCATTATCGCGGTCTCGACCTCGGCCTCGACCTCTATTTTGATTCCTCCAGTTCTCCTTTCTTTGGTAGGTAGCCAAAGGAGTCCCAGTTTTTGGTGAAGCGCGTCTCGCTTTGCCATCTGAAATATCTTGAAGTTGAGCTGACACTCATGACAGGCTCAATATTGTTGTTCTACTTTTTCCATCGTTAACCCATCTTGAGGATGGAGAGCTCATCCTCACTAGCTTTCCATATGCGACCATGAAGGTCTAACAGCCATGCTCTGAGGCGAGCTCGCCGATTGAGCTCTTCCCATGGAATATATTGACCCAGAGGGACATCCTCTGTTGGCCGATTTTGCTGATATTCTTCCAATTCGTCAATGATTTTCTGCAGCTTTTGAAGTGGCGAGATTTTGCCCTCAGCCATATTTATGGCATTAGCAAGCATTTCTTGCTTCTTTAGCCTTCTCTTCTCACTTCTTTTCTTATTCTTTTCTTATTTCTTTCTCCTTGCTGCTTCTTGTATGAAGCTGGGCCGGGCCGGCATTTCTGGAAGTGGGTCGAAATGGACCACAACTTTTCCTTTTGCCGTATGTGTTTGCAAGGATTTAGCCAGTTTAGACTTCTTTTTCTTCTTTGCCTTAGTCCACGGACTTTCTGGCTGATCACGGTCAAGAGTGGCTTTAACAGCTTGCTCGACCATCGAATCTGGCAACATTTGATATTCGCCAAATATTTCCTTCGCGGACTTTTTGGAGGAACCCACCTCCGGATTTTCTTGTCGACATTTTATGCCCAACATTTGCATCTTCCTGCCTACTGCTGCCACAATATCAACGGCATGAGAAGTGGGCGGCCTATCACGTGGCATTCCTCCACATGTAACTTCTATGGCGTCCTCTAGGTTGGAGGAGAATTTATGGACCATATTCACAGAATAATTAGTTACATGAGGTTGTGGGGGATCAACCAGATATTTCTCCATATTTATTTGTCCTTCTTGGATTAATTTTTCTATTTCATCCTTGAGGACGAAGCAATGCTCCGTTCGGTGCCCAAGGGCACGATGGTATTGACAAAAATTAGGGTCATTTGTCATATACATCTCTTCCTCCCTTCTTGGCTTTGGAAGAATGATGACCTTCTTTTTCATACAAAGTCGGAAGAGTTCCCGAACTCTTTGGGGAACGAGTAGGGCTTTGCGCGCCTTTCCCTCAAAGTCAAGGAATTTCTGAAGCGTATTCCAGCCTCTTTATCGACCATTCGCCTGGCTTGACGCCCTTTTTCGGCTATTTTTACGCTTTCATGACTCCTTCTATAAGAGGTCGTTTCTTCTTGGCGATATGTTTCTATGTCCTCTCTAGGAAACATAGTTTGCTTGCCTCTTTTTCTCGAAGGGCGATCAGGATCCGATTCCAACCTCTCGGAAGAGAAGAACCTGTCAACCTTGTTGAACGACAGAGTTTCTGAAAGCTGCCTGGAGAGTCCCTCCATCATCTGGGTGAGCTCCTCCTGTTGACATGAAAGTCGTGTCAGGCTCGTCTAGATTTCTTCCAGTGTCGCCATAACTGAGTCCCCAGGGGGAGGAGTTGCTGGAGTATATATTGGTGTTGCCTCACGCTCTGGAGAGGCCTTCACCGCTTCTTCTTCAGGGTGATACCCAGATGAGCTCTTGCTCATATAAATGACATTAACAGCAAATGCCTGTTTATTTCTTTGGTGAGGCTGAGGAGGGCTTATCAAATGCTTACCCATCTCCACCGCGCCTTCACGGATAAGCTTTTCTATTTCATCTTTGCAGACATAACAGTCTTCTATGACATGCCCCAGCATGCGATGATATGGGCAATAATTTGGCTCATTAACCCTGCTTGCCTCAGCCGGCTTTTTAGGCTCAGGGAGCGACAGAAGTTTTGCCCGCATACATGTTTCGAACAATTTCCTGGTATGCTCGCGGGTAAAAGAGTATGGCTTTTTCATTCTTTCGGGAAGAGAAGAGATTGGTGCCTTCCCTTCCCCTTTTTTATTAGCCGCTGGTGTGTTGGGACCTCCCCTAGCATCATTCCTTTCTATAGCTAGAGAGAAATCAACCGTATTTACTTCTTTAACCAGAGCGTCTCGCTCCCTTGGTGCTTTTCCTTTATTCGGAAGTATAGCGGGATAATCGGCGAAGAACATTTCAATCTCTGTCACGATATTATTGAGTTGATCGAAGTTTCTGATATTGGCTCCGATCAGTTTCTCATTTATCTCGGGTTTCAAACCCCTTTTACACAATCTCACTGCATCCTCATGGACAGGTGCATTGTCGCACCTCATGCTGAGGTTCCGCCATTTTTTAATATAATTCACGGCAGACTCATTCTTTCCTTGTTTAAGTGTCACTAATTCAGTAATAGTGACCTTTCGCTCCGATACTTTGAAGCGATCAAGGAACTTTTTCTGCATTTCTTCCTAGCTACTTATAGAGTTGCGCTTCAGCTTGGCATACCACTGGAATGTCGTGCCAGTGAGGGAAGTCGAGAAGAACCTTAAAAGGTATCCCTCCTCCGTTGCCAGCTCTTCCAGGTCACTCATATAATGGGCTATATGCTTTTGGGCTGAGCCCTCCCCATCATATCTTGTGACTTTATGGCGCTTATTATGATCTGCCGGAAACTTTTTGAACATGTGACGAACCGGAAATGGCACTTTATATAAATCAAACGTGCTTATTCGTTCGTCCTGTTCGGCCATCTTGGCTTCAACGATTTTCTCGATCAAGTGCTTTTGCGATGCTGTCGCATCTTCTGCCGATGCACGTGACTGTTGAGCATTATAATTGGGTTCCTCAGCCCTGACTTCCTGGATCTCTTCGGGACTGAAATTGACCTCAACAACTGGAGGTCCTGCTGGTGCAGGAATAGCCTTGGGTGGAGGTAGATTTATTGGAGGAGCGGGGGCCACCTTTTGCTGCTCCTCCATTTTCTGTATCAGGCCATATAACAAAGTCTTTAATTGTTGGTTTTCCTGCCTGATTTCCTCAATAGTCTGAGGTTGTGGTTGTTCTTGTGGCAGCTGTGCAACTCCAGGCTCTTGGGCATTAGTCGCACCTTCATTGGTTTGAGGTGGCTCTGCCCCTTGGCCTACTTGGCCTAACAGGCGCATAGCTTGCTCCATTTGGCGGGTAATCGGCCCACCTTTTTGCGTCATTCTAGCAACATTGCTTGGCTCTTCCGACTGAGAAGGCTGCCGATTTGTGCTAGAAGTATAGCAAGTATATATTCGGATGCCATCATCTGTCATCCGTGTGGTCCTTTTCTTCCTCTGCACTGGTCGTACCAGGGCACCGAGTCTTTCGAAGACAGAAACCCGCTTTTGGGCAGGCTCTTGCACCTCGTAGACATTCTTCTTTCCTCGACTCCGTTTAGGATGAAGCCAAGTTGTTAGATGGATTATTTCCCTCACCAGCTCAGCAGGCTTAGGAGGTTGTCGCTCTGCTAGGGTGGCCCTAGCCTCGCGTATTTCGCGGGCTTCCTTCTTGGTTACCCACATTTTCTTGAGGCGGAGCGCATGCCCCTCCTTGTATTTGCCCCCATGTTGGGAAATGGTATTATCCCGTGCTTGGGGTGCGGTATTGCCTCCAGCATGTTAGGGTGTAATAGGCACATGCCGATGAACAGCAACTTTTTGCGTCCTCCTTTTCTTCTTGAAGGTTGCCACATCTTAGCAAACCTTGGGCAGGATTCCAAAACGATTACGGACCAAAATCGTCGGAACATGCCGAGTTTTGGGAATGATTGGCTCCCTGCCATCCAGGCGGATGCACATGTCCCCAACCAGTATCGTCTTCCGGTCCAGGAGGGACTCGGGGGAGCATCCTTCCGCTTCTGCCTCCTGCTGGATTGAGGAAGCAGGAGATGCGCTGATGGTGTTGGTGGTGTAGATGATTTGTCGTTTCCCACCCTTGTTGGCCTCCTTTGCGCAGGAGGCGCGCTTCTTCTCCTGTGTTGGAACTGACTCCGGCACTGGGATTACTCCCAAAAAGTATGGGGACCCCACGACTGCGGGGAAATCGCCGAAGCAGGTTGGAGTGGTAAGGTAACCACACCGAGCATGGGCCGCCACTGCGAGGGGGCCATATGTGACCTTTGCTGCCATTGCTATCTGTCGGGCGGAAGACTCGACCACCTGCATAAGACATGGCAAAGTTAGTAGTAGAGTTATGGTGAGGGCATCACCGAACGGAGAGATGAAGGGGAAGAGAAGTCCCATCGGGCGTGCCAAATCTGTTTGGAAGATTTTTTTTCAAAACCTTCGTCGGGACCTGACCTAGACGTCTCTCCTATCGGATTATTTGGAAATCCACTCTTTTTTTTTGTTATCTAGAGAAATATAGGTCGGTTTTATATTTTATCGGACTATGAGAGCTTGTGATTAGCCCTCAGGAAATCCTGGACTTCGAATCAGGCGAAGATTCGAGTATATGACCTCTCTCCACTGACCTCGGTCAGTGTTAATTACGTCGAGCAACTGCTCGACAACCCTTGATTAACCGTCCGTATGATGCCCTTATAACATGCAACACTACTACTACAGGCAGCACATGCATATGAATATGAAGGTGTATTTTAGGTTAAGCCCTTGGCCTCACCCCGATTTGGGATAGGTTTTATATGTTTTTCGATTAATTCCAATGTATTTGGATTGGTTCCAAGTTATCTGGATTAATTCCAAATATTTTAAACCCATAGGGGTGTTTTTGCAATTATACAATTTTTAGGAATTATGGAGGTATTATGGCTTATAAGCATATGAGAGCAAGTTTTAATGATTTTAAAACCTTATGAGATTTGTGAAATTATTTTTTAAGTGTATAAGGGTATTTTGATAATTTTACCTCAAATCGGGCTTATTAGGTTTAGAGTCTATTTTCTCATGAGATTTTTATTGTATGGAGGGTATTTTGGTTATAAAATAGGTTCTGATATTTTTTTAAGGATTTTTTCTGATTTTTTACAGATTTTTATTATGAGTGAGGGTATTTTCGTAATTTTATTAAGTTCTATATATTTTTTAATTATTTAAGAAATTTTATATTCTTTCAGATTTGATTATCTGTTTTTACTGATTTTTTATGATTTTATTTTATTAATTTTACTGATTTTTATGATTAATTAATTAATTAATTAAATATATGAGGGGTATCTGGGTTATTTGGTTTAATATGATTTTTAAGTTGCATTTCTGATTTTTACTGATTTTTCACAGATATTTCCTGATTTTTATATAATTTCATGAATTTTTATTAATTAATTAATTATAGGTAATTTTTTGACTTAAATATGATTTTATTAAGATTTCTGAACTTATATTTTATTTATATATGGGGTGAGGTCAAGGTTAAGTTGAGGGTGTATACAGATTTTTTTGAGTTTATGAAATTAAGTATACATATATATATAAAGTATGAAAACATGATATTATTTAATTATTTTAATGGCACACAAACACACATTTCAGACATGAAAATATCGGTCTTTATTTCGACAGGGCTTCGCCTTAAGAAGGCATTTTACAAGAATTATTCGGCAGAGTTTCCCCTTAAGATTGAACTTTAGGAAGAAAGACTCCCCGAAATAGAAAAGATCTCCAAAAAGCGCAGCAAACCCGGGTTAAGAAACCCGAATTTGGTCTTGAATGCAGCAAGACCTCCCTTCCAAACTCTACACTCCTTGTATGTGGGTGTATATGTGTAATATGGTTGTGTGTATGTTGGATTTGGGGGCCAAGGGGCCCTATTTATAGGCCCCAATTTGGGCCCGGTGGGGGGTGCCACCGTTCATATTCTCTTCCCTTCCCTCTTTTTTCATTTTTTAATCTCAATGGGTGAGTGAAGGGAGTGAGAGAGAGCATAGAGAGGAGAGGGGGGGGGGGGGGGGGGGTGGCAGTGGACACCCCCACCGGTTCCAACCGGTGGGGGGGTGCCACTGGTTTTGGACCCCCCACCGGTTGGGAACCGGTGGGGGGTGTTCCCCTTCCCCACTTCCTTTACTTTTTTCTGATTTTTGGCTCTTAAATGAGCCTTTGTTCATATTTGAGGTTTTGGCCAAGTGTGAAAAGGGGTTTAGCCCATTAATTTCAGACTTGGGCCAAATGTGAAAGGGGTTTAGCCCATTAATTTCAGATTTGGGCCAAATGTGAAAGGGGTTTAGGACGGGGTTTTAATGGAGGTTTGTATGGAGTTCTTAACCCATGTGAATGGGGTTAAGAACCTCATTAATTCCCCTCCTTTTAATTAATCCACCCCCCCACCCCCCCCCCATTTGAATTTTCAAATCCTGGAAAGAAAGAAGAGGGAGGGAGATCCTCCTCCCCCCCCACCGGTTTCCCTCTTGGAATCGGTGGGGGGTTCCCAACCGGGGGGGGGGGGGGGGGGGCACCGGTTCCCTCTCTCTCTCCTCCACCCTCTCTTGGCTTATTTAAATGAAGGGGAATAGGGAGGAGGGGTCCACTCTCCATTTTGGGAATTTTCTTCTCTTGGATTTTCAGATTTTTCTCCTTCTCTGGCCTGCAGATTTGGTGCCCCTGGAGGACTGATTTTTTAGCCCATTTGAGCTCCTTATTGGGCCTTTTTATTGGGCCACCTATTGGGCCACTTATTGGGCCTATTTCCCTTGCCATTGGGCCCTTATTTGAGGCCATTTTGGCCCCATTCCGGGGCTGTTTTAGGCCTTCATTTCGCAGCATTTGGCTCCTCCTTGTTGCTGCATTTTAGGGTCCTCCTTTGGGCCTCACCATCAAGGGTTATCAAGGAGACTTAGGAGTTGATTTCGGAAGTATACAAGGGTGACTTGGGGCTATTTTAGGCCTCCGTAAAAATCCCGATCAAGGCCTTTTTGGCTTAGGTATGCCTCCTATTCCATTACCCTTATAATATGAGCCCATGGTTTCATGTGTTTCCATATACATGAGAGGGTCTCTATTTGCTATTAACCCTCATATCATAGGCATATATTTTGTTTTGCATAACATAGTCCTATGTGAACATGTTATGTATGTATATATATTTTCCTATAGTGAGCTCACATTAATGTGAGTATATGCCATGTGCATATGCATACTCAAACGGCATTATTTGCATGAAAAATTTTCGGGTTCAACAGAGTATCAATGGATGTCAGCTATGAAGGGATGAAGCCAGCAGATTGGTTTGGGATCTCAGAAGATATGTCAAGCAGATCTGATTGGGATCTCAGAAGATCTATCAACAGATCTGCACAAGATCTCAGCAGATCTAAATGAGGATCCAGCTGGGGTCCCGTACAGTCACGATTTCCCTCCTATGGGGCTTGCTTTATTTTCTATTCTTGGGGCCCGTGTACACTACTTTGCCCCTTCATTGTATACATGTACTTACTATTTTTTGTATATATTCTGATCTATAAAAGGCGCTCTTGTCTCCTACTCGGTACAGAGCATCAAAAACCATTTCTCAGCCTTCTGTCTCTCTTGCTTCTTCTTGTCTTTCTCTTGGAACGGCTGACCCAAATACACAAGGTGTTGATCCTCGGAACAGAGAAACCAGCACCATATAGAAACAGTGAGAGACAGAAAACACAGCCCTAATGGACTGTACAGGAACGATGGGAGAGACTCCTCCCTTTGTTTCGGAAGAAGAACAATTTCCGAACTTCGGAGATGGATTTCCCCTTGCCTCCAGCCTGTGAAAAATCTGAAACATGGACTAGAGATGAAAGAACTGGCAGAGAAGACTCTCTTGCCTCCATGCTGCTTCTCCTTAGATGCTGTCCAAGATCGCAGAAGGCTCTGATACAATGTTGGAAGAAACACACAGAAGAAAGGAGAGGAAGAGGGCACGCATAGCCAGCAAACAAGGGGGAATGGTTCTGCCACAAAACTGACAACCACCCCTCCCTCTCATCTTATAATTAAGCTTAAACTAGAACTTTTACATCTGAGACTAAAATACCCCTAACAAACATGAACGAAACCTGGGATAACTAAGATAAACTGATAATTAAGTACAAAAGACAAAACTAAGATAAACTAAGATAAACCTGAAATAACTGGATCCTCGCTAGTGGGTTTGGATCCACTAACACTAATGGACAGGTTTGGCCTGTTTCTACAACTCTATAGCCCAGTAACTTTTCTCACTTTCAGTATAAGACAGATCCTATTCATCCATGTCCCAGCCGCTAGATATTATGGTGGCTCAACACCAGCACGTTTTCAGCCCTGCCATGATAGATCTTTCTGATGAGTAGTTGTCCCTTACTATCCAGCTTTTGATTGGTAGAATATAGTAGTAATTGAGGAGCAAGGGAAATCACTACTGAGGCCAATGATGAAACTCCGATAGAAGATGATTGCAGTAAGAGAGACTTCTCATGGTTAAAGACCTGTCTAACCGTGACAGAGGGAGGGAGGTGAAGGCAAAGGGTTAAGGAATAAGTTTCATGAGCTGCCAACAAGGGCCCCGATCTCCCCTAACAACTGGCACATTCGACTGTTAACTACTAGACTATGTGGGAAATCTCAACAGGGTTCTGATACCATGTCAGAACATGAAATGTAGAGGAAAGGATAAGCATAATGTCTTCACTATTAGGGCAGCAGCCCAATGTATACAGGTGTTAGTCCCAACGTAGGGACATGTATAAAATAAACCAAAAGGGTAAATCTACAACCCACAGGGGTATATATGCAACATTTTAGTTTATCCTGAGTAAATGAAACCACCAACAAAAGGAAAAAAGGGTTTAGCATCTAATATAAAAAAGGTTCATTCATCTTAGTCATGCAAGGGAAGCCTGCCTTGTTGCAGCAATTTCATTCTGTTAGAGAGGTGTTGTAGTGGCCTATTATGCCCACACCTTTTAAAATGCCCGCACCCTTTAAACTGTAGGCTTTTATGACCATATTACCCCTCCTTTATAAGGCCTGCCTCATGGCCAAATGTGACATCAGATGCAGGATGTCGTGAATACATTATTATTAAAAATTTATTTTTCCAATAGGACTAGCCACGATCCTTTCAGACAGAGGAGGTTAACCTGTAACATCTTTTTGACAAAAGTTAGTACAATGCTCCATACAGTAAAAGTAAGACATCTGTATGTGAAATAAGCAATCTACATGTCACTCAAAGCATCCTTGACTAGCTGCCATGATCTGCTGATCTGCTCTTTCTCAGCTCTGTGCCATGGTTCTTCCTGGTCTGGTCTGGCAGGATGGATCAAGATTGACAGCAGACAATCTGATTCTTATGGAGTCAGCCAGGATTGGCCCAGAATGGCAGGATCAGCTGGGTTCAGCTTGGATTCAGTCAGACTAGGTGAATTATTTTTCCTAGCCAGAAATTCATTTCCCTGATCTCAGCAAGTGCTGAGGGACAATTTGATTGCCAAACATCCAATTCAGCCACCTGAAGCAATTTTAAGTTGCTTCCAATACCAAACCATTTACAACAAAATTCTTGAAGGCAAGATCCTTCTACCTCTTCCCAGAGTTTCTTTTGTCTTATTTAGCGGCAATTTGATTGGTGAATATCTTCTCCTTCATCCTGTTGCAAAAGCCTATATCTCCATTCTAGGGACAATAAAGGAGGGGCTACCTTTAAATTACAATAAGTTACATTTTATTCCTTTTTATTTCCCCAAACAACATTCCCAAGCTCCCTATGCAGGTCTTTACTCCTGGACTAGAAACATAATCTTCCTTCTCTGTCTTACTTGTAAACCACGCATTCTGCCAACACATTCACACCCTCACTCCTGCCTCCACATTCATATATTTTAGGAATGCCAGCCTAACCACTTTGACTAACACCACATATTATGAACATCCTCTTGACCTCTCTCTCTCATTTCCTTTTTTGATCCTCATGGAACAGGGGATCCTAGATCCTCGCACTTTGTGCCATGATTGCACCCCTCCTCCCCCGTGCTACTGTTCTTAAACTCTGCTCTTCTAATCATAGCAGAACAACCAGTCACCCCTTTTCCCCCTCATTCACTATTTTGTGAGTTTTCACTATGATCACAATAAATGACCATTTTGGCTTTTTCATCATATGGGCTGTACACTTAGGTTCATACTATGTCCTAACCATGTAGCCAAAAGGGAGAGGCAAGCAAAATCACCATCAAGGAACAATATGACAATAAAAGGAAATCAATAAAACATTCAACATAATGATATGCAAGACTTTGAGAAACACTGGTCATGTCCAATGTGTAAAGAAAAAAAATTATATAAAGCACTTGCATAAATAGTAGGTGGTCTTAGGAATAATAAAAACTAAGAAGAATGTGGCAGCAATAGCATGTAAGAGAAAAAGGGCACTTGACAGTATTAAAGAGGCTCACTTTGAGCAGTACAAAGTAGTTCCACATAATTAAAAAGGATACAAACATTTGGCAAAGACAACATAGGCGAGTCCTAGGTGAGTGAGGTAACATGAGGTGGGGCGCTTTGGCTCTCCTTGACCTATTTAATTGCCTAGGCAAGCAAGGCGATTGCCTTTGATAACACTGTGTCCTAAGGTGCTTTCCTGCTTGCAGGAGTCAGTGACCCTCCATTCAATCACTGAACCGTCAAACTCCCCATGTCCCCTGTACAGCCCCACCTCTACCAACTCATGTGGCATCTCTCAGTTATCTGTATTCTTGAAGCTTTAACTTAGACTGTTCCTCTATAAGTGCATGATCATTTACACAACTCTAACTCCTAATCACTTTGATTCGTTCCTTTATCATGAAGTTTTAAATTTTATCCTTATTCTCCAGTAAAACTGATTATATGTAAACATTTTGTTCCCTAGTTATCTACATTTTTGAAAGTCATACACTCGTAGATGATATTTACAGCAGGGTTTTGCACTTGCCCAGATGTACAGCTCATCCTAGAGGCTTTTGTTCCATCACTCTAACAACTTCCTTGCTTTATAGTAATTTAGTTTCCTGGTTAAACATGTTGAAGTTGGCAATCAGACAAATATTTACAGCAATATTTTACTCTTATTCAGATGTACAGCAGTGGCAATCCAACCAACATTGAGAACCCCATAAATGATGTCAGTGTTCATATTGACATCAAAACAGATGGTGGAAGACTGACGATATATCAAACTAGTGTGTGTGAAAAACTTAATTGGGAAGACCTTGATATCCGATCTAATCTTGATCAGGATCATCTATTAGAAGCATACAATGTGAAGGATATTCAGTTGATCTGCTGCCAAGCAGATGCAAGCATTTCATGGTTGGTCCCTCCTGTTGTGCAGACTAGATTCATCAGATCAATTAACGAGCATATGCAACTTATTTTTTCATGGGTATTGACAAGAGATAGGCCAAAAGGAAAGGAAATTGTGAAGTACGAATCATTATGTGGTCCTCAGTGTACAAGCTCTTTGGATGTCAAAGAAGTCCTGAATGGAAGTGCCGACAGCTTCAGAATAAGAAATGTGTATTTCAGGTATTTCCGAGTTACAGGCTCTGGGGATGTGCGGGTTCTTGATCAATCGGTATGTACCGAGATGCATTTTAATTCCTCCTACATAACTGAGGTTTCTACAGATAACTATATGTATATGATTGTACTTGAACACCATTAAGTATCAATGATGGCAATTGCTTACGAATGACTTAATGATTGTTTTCTTCTAGGGCAATTCTGTTGAAGGTGATGTTTTTCTGAACAAGGGTAGCCCACCTTGGTGGTCCTTCCGTGATATAAATGCAACCAATGTGGAAGGATGTACTGGGCTGACTGGACCGATGGCTATCATAGTATCCGAGGAAACACCACGTATGTGCTTGAATTTGATGTGCTTGCATACTGAAAAGTTATGTCATGATTTTTTTGGCATTAATTAATCACTTAGTTAGCAGACATTTTTGTGATTTAAAATGCCTTCTTTCTTCACAATATTAGCTCCTCACCAACAGAGGGCTAGCTCTGGGTAGTGGGCCCAAATTCTAGATATATCCTCTGTGACTTTACATCTTCTCTTCACCATACATTTCACTTTTTCAACTAGCTTTTGCTTCAATAAAACAAGCATCAACAGTTTACCATACAACAAACTAATCACCAAAATCACTGATGCAATTTGAAGCCTGGATAGAAGAAGCTGATTTAGTTATTTGGCATTCACTGGTTGCAGATTCCACAAAATTTCTTCCATTTCCTGCTTTCTTTGAAACTCTCCTGGAGAATGGAGCTATTTAAGCTTGATTAAAGATTCTTGAGAAGTGGCCATGGTGTTGAAAGGATGGTGCCCTTTTGAATATTTTTAACTCAAATTACTTTGAAGAATAGCTTCCTGCAATATCTCAACTGAATAATAGTTGATCTGGTTTCTGTATTGACCAAATAGAACTAGAATTCCTAAACATCCTTAATCAGGATCCAGCCCTCCTAACATTTTATTTATTTTGCAAAGCAAATCTTGCAAACTGATTATGAACAGTAGCTGGAAGAAAAGAAATACATGACGTAAAATTTTATCCCAGCTAATGAAATATTTGGAATCTTGCTTTTTTTTTCTTGAAAATTGGAATTTTGCTTCTGTACATGGTTTTTATGAATGTATATGGTGCAGGTCATCGTTTCTATCTGATCAGCTGGATACCCTCTCAGTTCCCTGTGGTCCAATTTTCTTTTCCCTTTCCTTTCTCTTCCCTCTTATTTATTTTCCATGAATTCTTTTTCAGAGGGCATACTTGGTGAAACACTTAGCAAGTTCAGTATCTGGAGCCTCTACCTTACTTTTGTCCTAGCAGTTGGGCGTTTTATTAGACTGCAATGCTCTGATCTGAGGATGAGAATACCTTATGAGAATCTTCCATCTTGTGACAGGTAATAGCTCTGTCAAAACTGTGCTCTGCTGGTTACAAATGGTAAAAGTTTTTGTCCTCCAAAATGAAAAAGCAATTTAAGTTCAAGCTTCTGGATGTTCCATATGCATATTATCCACAGAAATTTTATCATTGTTTGTTATTTTTTAACCTGGGAAACTGATGATGTACAATTCTTTTGAACATCCTTTTCAGAGTTCCTAAACTGCATCTGAATCAGAGATGTATAGGTTTTGGGTGTAGAAGAATTTTCTTTTTATCAACATTTGTTAACCATGTGATGTTAGCAAGGAAAATCATTATAAAGTATTTCACTGAGAAAATGATGGTTCCTCATGTCTAAGTTTAAATAAATTCACCTGATGTAAGTCTGGGCTTCTTGTCATCTCCTCAGTAACATCGTTTCATTTGTTAGATTCAATTAACAATGCAGGTAGGGACTAAATTTCATGGCCATCTTTTCACTTCTCAGAGATTCCATTATTTGGTATATGTGGGATATGTTTCCAACCCATGTATGAACTATCATCATCATCATCATCATCAAAGCCTTATCCCATCTATTTGGGGTCGACTACATGAATCTTGTCCCGCCATCTTAATCTATCAAATGCCAAACTTGAGGTAACACATAGCAATGCCATGTCCTTTTTAACAACATCTAACCATCTTATCTTAGGTCTTCCTCGATGTCTTCTACCCCCCTCCCCTTTAATTTTATCACATCTCTTAACTGGTGCTAAATTTGGACGATGATTTACATGACCAAACCACTGCAACCTATTCTCCATAAGCTTAACGTCAATAGGCGCTACACCTAAATCCTTACGTATATGTCCATTCCTAATTTTATCTTTTCTAGTCTTATCACATATTCACCTTAACATCCTCATCTCAGCGACACATAACTTTTACACATGATCCTTTCTCGCAGCCCAACACTCGGAGCCATATAACATAGTAGGTCTCACAGTTGTCCTGTAAAACTGCCTTTGAGATTCCATGTCTGAACTATCCGAACCATTTTAAGTTTTCATATCCATATTATGGAAAATGGACCTGAACTATTATAAGTGTTCATTCGATATTATGGACAATGGACCTGAACTATTATAAGTGTTCATATTGATATTATGGAAAATGGACCTTATTACTTTTGTGGGCCAACACTAGTTCCTTTAACTACTTTTGAAGGGTTGTGCTTGTGACAACCCCAACTCCAACTATGAAGATCACATTGGAGCTACCACTATCGTCATATAGTGATGGATTGGGGTCCTGTAGAAGTCGAGCTATGAAAGTGAAATGAATAAATGGAAGTGTGCATCAGGAACTTCATACATTTGTAGATAAAGTGACAAATGTGATATAAAGGAAAAGTGCATAGCCAAATTCGGCAGAAGTCTGCCCAGTTACAAGGTCCATGGACTCAAGTCAGTTAAGGTTGCGGATCCTAGACCTATCGGGTAAGGGAGGAAGGGCCCGTGACTTACCCGATAGTATTTCACCTTCGTGACCCGATTGTGGACCCGGATGTCATCTTCGTTCCACCCCGATAGCCATAGAGGACCATTCCAGTTCACAGCAGATGAATCTAGAAGCCCATCGGCAGGTGGACATTCCTTTGCAGTCAGCTAGAGCCTATGTACCCCAGCCACAGTCGTCCGCAGACAGCAATGCTCACCAAGCGATTAACCAGCTCATGCCTAGAGGGGATTGCCAAAGGGCGGAGCTTTGCTCTTACCCGGAGGAGCTCACAAGGATATCTGGTGCCCTCGTCTACTACGGGGACTTGGCTAGTTTTGCGGCCCCCACATGAGTGATTCCAAAGAAGGCCAAGGTTGCTAGAGGACCTAGACCTGGTCTGTCGGGATCTTCTCTAATGTTGCCAGAGGAATCACCAAAAGATGAAGCTTGCCCTTCTCACCAAGTGTTCAAGGCTCGCAGGTTGATTGCAGCTCGGGCATGAGACGGTGTAGGTTGTCCCAGAGGACAAGACGGATGTTCAAGAGCAAGTTATGCTAGCAGAGGTGTTAGCTCAAGAGGTAGTTCCGGAGACTCCCATTGGCATTGTAGATGTTATCTATGAAGGCCCACACTAGAACCTCCACCTACAGTCACGTCGATTTGGGGATCTATACAAGTAAGAGTGAAGGAAGCAACCATACACAACAAGTGACAATTAAGATGCCCAAGATTTTACTGAAAATTGGATATATACATTAACATCAAAGTAATGTCCACAATTGCGATATATAATATGTCCCAAAAAGAGAGACTAATAGGTTTCATAAAAAACTAAAGCACATCTATAAAGCTGACAAAGTCTCTCGCCAACCACTCTTCTCCAACAACCCTAACTCCCGCTTCCACATCCAACACCTTGTGACTCTATCACCTACAAAAAACAAAATGAGAAAAGGGTGGCAGTGAGTCATAAGGCTCATATAGGATCCTTCCTGACCTTTGTCATTCTCTACGAGTTTAGATTCACAATCTACTCTAATAAAGAAGCAACATGCTTGATTCATGTACTAAATAGATTAAGAATTGCATATGCATGAAGGCGATCATAATTTATGTATTGCATTTATGACAGGTAATCTCCCAGCACGGTATAAGAAGTGTAAATTAAAATCCACAGTCATGTAGTGAAATCACCATTTGTACTTGATATTGTAAACCAATAACATAATCAAATCTAAGCATGCACAATTGATTACAAACAAGTAATATTCTAGAGGAGACCAATCTGTTGCGTTATGTATTACAGTCCTACAGATTCAGCTCGTGGCGTTACGTATCGCCGTCCTACATGTTCACTTCTCCTGGTGGCCAAAAACGACATGGTCGCCAACAACACTGGTACAGTCGTATTTTGCATGTCAATCTTGTAGGATGCTAGTGCCACAATAGGTGAGACAAGTTGGTGGGGCTAGTCGGCCTTGAGGGGTCGCGAAACCGTAAAGTCCAGAAATCGACTACATGTGCACATAAATGAGACTCTCTTACTATCCTAGTCAAGTAAGTTGAGATTGGACTCGTATCTCTCGGTCATAAAAGTTGTTCAAGGTCCTGATGTACCTTTAGGTCTTAAAATTCGGATAACTCCCCGACCCCCACCCTGACGAGGGTCCCGGTCATAATAAATGAGAAAAAAATAAACTAGTGTGAGGTGTCGTTCTGCCTTAAATAAAAAATAATAATTTTATAGTCATACAATTTTACAGTCGCACAGTTGTAACAATTGTACAGTTATTCAGTTATACAGTTGTACAATTATACGGTTGCACGGTCATGCGATGAAACAAAGAAACCATTTACGATTGCACTTGACTTCTATAGTCATATTCATAAGACACTGTGTATATACTTGCACATCAGTCATCATTTGATTAAACATCAGACACATGAAATAAGAACCCACTTAACCCAACAGGGTAAAGATATGCAAAGTCCGATCACTGCTTTCAATCGAAACTATTACCTTGAAAAAGGACCAAAAATTTACAAAGTGACTGCTTGATCAAGACAATAAAACATACGAAGGATCATTAAATCAAATTCTTCCATAGACACCCTATGACAACAAATCTCAGTTGTAAATCTATAAAATTTCTTCAGTGACCACCTTCTTGTAGCACTGTTCAAGAGATGGGATGACTCAAAATTCAGAATTTGAGATCGCAGCCCCTCATACTCAGAGTTGAGCCTATGAAGGAACTTAAGAACCCTTTGATCTTAGACATGCTTCAAGTACTTCTTGTAATCTGCAATAGTATCCCAGTCCTTTATGGCAAAGGAATCATGTTCCTCCCATAACGCTCGCAGGGCACGATAGTACTCACATACGAAGTGTGCGCCTTGTTTAGTGTCATGGATAGCATCTTCAAGGTCATATTGATTCACATGATTGGCCTTCTCACAGTACATCTCTTTAAGGATAAGCCACATCTCCCTTGCAGTCGACTTCCTCACGATATACTTCAATTGTCCATCAGTCACGGAACTAAGAATCCATGTCTTCACAATACTATCCTGATGTTCCCATTCCTCATACTTCTCATCATCAATAGGAGGTAATTTTATCCTCCCATTTATGTATCCAACCTTGGATCTTGCACTGATAAAAGTCTTGATGGCTGCTGCCCAGTCCAAATAGTTTGAGTCATTAAACTTCATAGGGGGAAGTTGAAGGTGGAAATTTTTTCCCTTGCTATCACACTTGGAGGAAGCTTCATTTGCTGTCAACTCGGACATCTTCTTGCTCCTAAAGATGCCTAAGCATGATGAAAGTAGAGTGGCAGCACAAAGGGGGGTGACCGGCCTCTCACAACCCTCTGAGATAGGGTGTCGGTGCAAGAGCAGCACCCAAAAAACCCTAACCAGGGTATATGCAGCAACAAGGTACCCGGCCTGCTAAAAAAAACTGGGCAAGGATCTAGAAGACCACTCACACAGGGCCGTGGTTCACACAAGGAACCCTAACTAGGATTCCGGTGCAGATGAAGATGGGGCCGGACCCCTAGAAGCACAGAACAGGGGGATCAGACAGAGAAGAACCTCAGAACAGGGGAACCTGTCACCAAGGACCCTACAACAGGGGCGCCGGACCTCTCTCCTGGTTCCCAATGCAGCGGAAAGAGCAAAACCACAGGGAGAGATGACCGCAAGCCCCAAAGAACCCAAAACAGTGGGTCCGAACCTGTTACTGAGTTTTTTCCTGTTTTTTTCTCTGCTCCTCCACCAAGGTGTCTTGGACACTCTACCGGGAAAGGGAAGAAGACCAACCGGCCTAGCGTTTTACTCCTCTCTCTCAAGCTCTGATACCATGAAGGAAGAGGAATACAAGGGTTGGAGAGGCTGTGAAGAGGTGCGGCTAGCTCTCTCTTTCAACTAGAGAGGCCGGGCAGCCCTCACATAACTATATGTATTAGGGCAAACATAATACAAACACCAATGACTATTCTATCCCTGTTGACATAACACACAGGGGTAAAACTAGAATAAAACATAATAACAAGTAGAAGACTGACAAAAGACATAACAGTCCTTACACTCAACATCTATTTATTACTACATTTAGTAAGCTGGAATAAGATTTGTTTAAGTAAAGATCAAGGTGGTGTTGGCTTAATTAAAATTGGGGCTTCTAACAAGGCTCTCCTAGCTAAGTGGTTGTGGAGTTTTGGAATGGGAAGGGATGCTCTATGCGTAAAGGTAATCAAGGAAAAATATTATCCTTCTTCCCTTCCTTGGGCCTTTGCCCTCCAAGGACTTACAATCTGTCTTACATTTGGAAGAATATTCTCAGCACAGTGGACCTTATACCTCCAGGATCAGTCTGCAATTGGGTAATGGAGAATCCATTTGCTTTTGGGAGGACAAATGGTGTTCAGACACTGCATTCGCAGAGCAATTCAAAAAGTTGTACCATATTGCACTTGATAAAAGGAAATCGATTGCTCAGACTTTTGCCCCTTTAGACAGATCATTGGAATATCAGGTTGAGAAGGAATCAACTAAGTCTGAGTTTGATCAGTTGGTCAGCATGCTGGAACTCATCAGTCATATTAGAAGCTTGCCTAATCAGGAAGATTCTAGGATTTGGATATGGGGGAACCGTGGCAGATTTTCAGTTAATTCTCTTGTCAAAATCATCTCTGATGGAGGCTGCAGAGTTTGGTGGAAATCTATTGTTTGGTCCAAGTTGTTATCTAACCAGATCAATTTGTTTTTATGGAAAGTGGCTATTGGGAAACTTCCAACCAGTTCCAGAATCAAGAAGATATTCAAAATCCAGAATTCCAAATGCTCTTTTTGTGGAATCTGCGAAGAAGATCTTGACCACCTATTCTGCAATTGTGGTATAGTGAATGCTTTGTGGCAAACTCTTTGCTTCACTGTTAAACTGACCTGGTTCGAACCTCAGAATGTTTCAGATCTGATGAGGAATTGGTCAGACCTCATTAAACCACCTCTAGATAATGAAATTTGGTCCTTATTCCGACCAGCTATGATGTGGGCTATATGGGGTGAAAGGAATAAGAGAAAGTTCAAGGATGATTTCAGCAGTCCATTCGATATTCTTAGAAGGGCTATCCTTTGGTGAGAGATTGGGGCAATGCTATGAGTATCAATGTGTGCAACAACCACAATGTGTTCCTAGCGGCAAATCAGTGGAAGATCCTAATCATGTGACCTTTTTGAAGCCACGGGTATCTCTGGGTTTTTTTGGTCTTTGTCTTTGGGTTCTCCTTTACCATCTTGGTAGGGTAATCTTTTGTGTATCTTTGTGTTGTTTTGTTTTTGTTTCTGGCCCTTCCAAGGGCTTCCCTATTGTATGTTTTCAACCTTTTCAATGAAACGTGACTTTTTAGTCACCTTCGAAGAAAAAAACAAAAGTACATTCAACAAGCATGCATAACTACCAGCTCTCCAAGCTACCTAGGTTAGGGACTCTTCTTTGGAATTCTTGGAAAAATTCCAGCAGCATCTCCTCTAGGTGGGGATGCTTGCCATGGCTGGAGGGAAGATCAAAGAAATCAAAATAAATAGAGGGGAGCACATGGGCACATAACCAAGGTAGGGTAAATCTCCTACCTGATAGAGCACAAAGACACCTTGAAGCCAACCTCAGATTCCATGTGTATGAATCTCCTTATCATCCTTTTTCTCCTCAAAGAACTTAGCTGAAAATGCCCTTTTCTCAATTTGTGTTTGAAATTTCCCTGAACTTTTTGGGATATTTTTCTGATTGTTCTGGTCTCTCTCTCTCTCTCTCTCTCTCTCTCTCTCTCTCTCTCTCTCTCCCACCCCCTTTTTCTATCTCTCCTCTCCCCAACCTGTGCATGATAGGACGGAGAGAGGTAGCACTAGCATCCACTCACCTCCTATATAAGAGGTGGATTTGGGCAAGAGCCCACTTCGGGTGGCCCATTAAGGTTCAATTAACACCCATTGAGGGCCCCTTAAGCCATGGCCACTTAAAATAGGCTAAAAAGCCCATTTACAGTCCACTAGAACCCAATAATTAAACTTTAAGGTTTGTTAAGAATTGGAAATGTTAAATAAAACCATTATGTTATTTAACTATTACATCTAACACTTCATTGAATTTATATATGTACTTTTAAGCATTTTTAGACCTACCCTTCATAGAACTCAGATTTTTAAGGATAATTACATATATAACTCTGTTAAAAACAAAATACAGATTTGTCTATCTTATTTTTGTATTGGTATAAATAACCTCACTGCTTTTCAATACTCGCAAAAATACCCCTACGGTTAACTTCCATTAAGGATACGATGAATATTCCATTTTCAATCATTAAGTTTAACATTTGGACAAAAATACCCTAAAAAAGATATTTTTTTTAATTGGCACAGGTGAGACTTCATTTTTTATATTTTGAAAAAGAATTTAATTTAAAAGGTTTTTTTGGTTTAAAAAGAGAATTCTTGGAGTTTTGAAAACGCAGTCTTCTTCTTTTCTTATATAGACTTTGAGAACTTGAAGTTAGTCCTCAAGTCTAAGATTTTTGGATCAAGTGTGGATCAATGTGCTTGACCTCTCCCCACTGACCTCGGTCAGTGTTAATTGTGCCAATCATTTATTGGCAATCCTTGATTAACCGTTCATTAAAGTCCTTGAATAAAAAATGCACAACAAGAAAGTTAAACATTGCAACACATTCATAAAGGAAACAAGTTTTTTTTGTTTTAAACACTTGCATAGACTTTGTGGGTTATGTGTCTATCTTTTAGAATCCCTTTAGAAATCTTAGAGGATACTATAAAGGATATTTAGAAGACTTTAGACTTGCATGAGGGCATGTGAGCTAATGATCTTTAAAAAGTTTTAAGAGAATATGTTTTCGAGCAAAATCCCCATTAAAACCCTTAAAGGTCAATAGAATTTGATAGTGTCCTTTAAGCATCCTTTTAGAAATCCTTGAGAAACTATTAAGAAAATCATTAAAATTAGATGGATCCGGATAACACCCTCTCTTTCCTATTACTTTTTTTAGGAATTCTCAAGGAAAGGACTTAGCTAATGGGATATGATAACTACTATATAACTAAGACTATCCTATTAAAGTTTAATGGTCCTCCAACCAATATGAAGGAACCAAAACCCACTTATTTTGAAAGCATATCCAACTTCGTCAATACATTCATCATTTAAACAAATGAAATTAAGCATGTATCAAATAAAGGAAATTAGACATGCATAAAATTGGACATGCATTAACCATGTGAAAAACTTTATTTAAAATCCACTTTGTGTACGTATCAAGTTACATCACTTTTGACCATTCCATCGATAGGAATGAATCATTGAACATTTGGTCACTCTACCAATAAGAGTGAACCACAACTTTATGGCCAATCCACCAATAGGAAAGAACCATACAATCTAATGGCCATTCCACTGACAGGAATGAACCAAGAAAATTGAATATTGGTCACTCTACCAATAAGAGTGAACCACAACTTTATGGCCAATCCACCATTAGGAAAGAACCAAGAAAAGTGATTATTGGTCACTGTACCAATAAGAGGGAACCACAACTTCATGGCCAATCTACCAATATGAAAGAATCAAGAAAAGTGATTATTGATCACTCTACCAATAAGAGTGAACCACAAATATAATGGTCAATCCATCAATAGGAAAGTACCATGAACACATTTGCCATTCCACCAATAAGAACTAACCACATAATTAATTAATTAAAACTTTGGCCATGCACCCAATATGAATGAACCACACGTTATTAATTAATTAAAATTTTGGGCATTCAACCAATATGAATGAACCACACATGATTAATTAATTAAAATTTTAGTCATTCAACCAATATGAATGAGCCACACATGATTAACATCATTACAAGATCATAAAAAAAAAATACATGGGTCCTTGTTTGTGTCCTTTTTCCACGCACAGAAAACTAAAAGAACTCCTTCTTTGTTCTTCTTTTTTTCAGCAAAAGGACCTTCAAAATCCTCCAGAGCCTCCCCGTAGTCTTCTTTTTTCCCCTCTGCAGCAGCCCTATGGGGGTATTTATAGAGGTAAAAAATGGAGATGAAGAGGAGAGAGAGAGGTGCGGTGGGCACCGATGCCCACCGGTGGGAGTGCCCACCGGCCGGTGGCATGCCCTCCCCCTCTTTTATTTTATTTTTCTTTCTTTTTTCCTTTTCTCTATTTCCTCCCTTTTGTTTTCTGTTTTTTTTCTTTCTTAAAAAAACAGTTTCAACAGCACATTATGCCAAAGAGATAGAAAGAGATAGAGAGATAGATGGGTTGAATGAAAGTTGAGGAAAGAATAAGGGTATTTTAGACATTTTTTAACTTTGGTTAAAGGTTAACCGAGATTAGATAAGGGATATTTAATAGAATGCTAACGGATGGTAATGGCAGGGGCATTTTTGCAATATTTGACATGCACCAGGGTCAATAAAAACAATGCAGAAGTAAGAAAGAAAAAAAGCGTAATTTCATTTTTAACAGGGTTATATATGTAATTATCATAGATTTATGGGCAGGTTTAAGGGGTATTGGGCTAAGGTTTAAGGTGTCTTACGTTAACTGTCTTTCAAAGGGCTTCTCCATCATTATTTACACTCTCACTATAGTGTCAAGGGTTGAGACAGTATCCTACATCTAGGTGTGGATTAGTATCTCATCAAATAAATAGAAGTCCATAAAGGTCATGTAGTAATTACAAAATCTACCAATAACCAACTGCACGTAGTCTAGTAAGCAAAAGGTGGGTGAGAGCAAATGAGAGATAAAGCAAAAGAGTGAAGAGCAGTGAAAGACCAGAGTGTGATGGAAAAAGGAGATTGAACATGACAAAATGTTGGAAAAGTGCAGATTACAGATGTTTCAAGAGTTCAAGCAGAAGCTACAGTGCTATTGATGCTTGGAAGGTCATGTAGTGGCATCTTGCAGAAACACCTCCGTACGTTGGTGGTGAAGGGGAAGAGGTCATTGAAGCTCCTTATCCCCATGGAAGAACACTTACTCTCTCAGAAGCAAACTTTTAGAAGTATGTGCAGAGCCTCCAAAGGTCGATGCAGTTTACAGTATCGGCATACCAGTATGGGTACCAGCCGATAAGTATCTGTAACAAACGGTACCAGTACTGGTACAGGGGGTAAGGCAATACAGTACCCCCCAAATTTAAAAATATATATATATATATCGATGCAGTTGACAGTATCGGCATACCAGTATGGGTACCAGCCGATAAGTATCTGTATCAAATGGTACCAGTACTGGTACAGGGGGTAAGGCAACACAGTACTCCCCAAATTTAAAATATATATATATATATATATATATATATATATGGGCTGGTTTCGGCCGTTTCAGACTGGTACCGGTCTGCCTGAAACCAGGTGGTATCTGTCCGGTACCACCTGACAGGGGCTTTAAAAGCCCCTCTTGACAGGGGCTTTAAAAACCCCTCTTTCGCCCTCTCTCTTGCAGATTTCAGATTTGAGAGAGGCTCAGAGGGTTTAGGGCCTCGGGGGAAGGGGGAGCTTGACGGGGAGGAGTTCATGATGGAGGTCATCTCATCGTTTGTCAGTGGTGTTCCGCTATTTCCTATTGGCCTTAAGGTTCTTTTCTCTCACTTTCCTCCTTGCTCTAACCATTGCTTTATACAGGTATTTCATATCTTTTGTATCATTCCCATCAACCATTCTTAATAGCTTAAACTGAAAGGCTCCATCAGTCCATCAAGTGTAGGTGTTATGCCATTCTATTCCAGAAGTAGGGATCATTGTTGTAGTTTACAGCAGCTACAGTATTCCTGGACTCTTCCTTTGGGATGGCAGTGTGCCAAGTACTCAGGTTTATTGATTAAGGTTGCCATCTCATACGTGTACCTGTTCAAAGTCTCTAAAGAGATGAAATTTGAAGCAAACAAATAGGACCAGCATGAAGGGGATCACAGCCCCTTATCATGTTTAGGATCCCACTATGTCTATAAATAAAGTTGACGATCATCTGTACTTGAACGACCACGTCACTCATAAAAGGATCCTTACCAATATCCTTTACCATGAAGTCCAAAGAGTGAGCTCCGTAAGGAACCCAATATAGGTGCATCCTTTTGTCCATTATGTTAAGAGACATAGGGAAACAATGCAAGTCTCTTTATTGAATACAAGGGCAATACCCTGATACATATAGAAGTGTACAAGATGACTTGCAATACAAGTAGGAGTATGACTCCTCTCTTTTCTTGGAGTACAGGTAGTACAAATGGTTAGGTGACCGAAGAACTTTCTCTACGTGAACATGAGATTACATTACAAAAATTAAAGAAAATGAGCATACAGCTCCTCATTCAGATCACTGTCAGCAATCTTAAGAATGAACCTATTCCAATTAAATAATAAAGTCAAATCTCTGAGGTAAATATTCTCAACATAAGATCTACTTCTCCAGAAAATGCTGTCATTGCATTCTTTCCATATGCTTCAGCAAACTGCATGTACAATGAGGAAAAATATTTGAATTCAGTTGCATTTACCAAACTTGAGCCTCTCAGTAAAAAACAACCACATGCCTTGAATTGAATGAAAGAAGAGTAGTAGTCATACAACATTGCCAGAAACATTCCCGACTTACTGGCTGAAAGGGCACGTAATCAATGGGTGGTCTAAATCTTCATTGTCAAACCCACAATAAAATGTCGCATCCCCAGTTCCATTTCCTTCTGTACACCTTTGCAACAATTCTTCTTCTAAAAGACCAACCACATAAAGGCCTTGACCTTAAGTGGAGACTTCACCTTCCACACCTCCTTGAAATTATGATATTGCAGTAATTGCCTTCCACGAAAGAGTGTAAACATTCGATTGAAAATTTCCTTTATCTCAGCACCACTTAACCCTGTCCTTCACTGTAGTATTGATCTTGACTTATTTTTGTTGATTAAGTAACAAAAAGTATCCAGCTTCTTCCTCATTTTTTAAACCCTACCGTGAAGTGAGATACATTTGGATTGTTGTGCCTTCAAATTAGTGATACACGCACCCTTCTCCTTTTGCCACTTATAGCTTGCAAGATGGAATATTCATGGGATTTTGGATTTCAGCACAGAATCTGCCAACCATTTGTAATGCCAAAACAAAGTATCTTCTCCATTGCCAACTTCCACACTAGTACACCTTTTTTTTTTTAAATAAAGTAGTGGATTGTACCACCAATTTTATTAATGCATAATTAGAGGAGGTACAACTTAAAGGATTGGTGAGATACCTATCCTAGAAAAGAGAAAAACTAAAAATTACAAACTTATTGAGCTCCCTCCTCCAACTTTCTAAAGGAATGTGTAACAAATATCTACTCCAATTAAAAAAGGGAAATGAATAGCTCTAAGACAGGTGTTCTCTGTATAAGGTTTACTTCCCTGAAACATAGCATCATTGTGTTCCTTCCAAATGCTTCAAGCTGGCCCACATCCTCTGCATTTTGACCACAAAAAGAACAATTTGTGTCTGCATTGGGGGCCCATTTGGTTCTATAAACCTTTGTTATAATTCTTTTTTCAACCATCAACAACATAAAAACTTTCCAAATCTGTCTGAACATGTGATAAGGCTTCCTTCTCCCTTTAATGCATTTGTATAAGGACTTGACGGTGAAATTTCCTCCCTCTGTGAGCCAAAATACTTGGTCTCTTTTATTGATGTTCACTGTTATTCCATTCAGAAATTGCAGAAGATTCAAGTATTCTTCTATTTCTTCATCTTTTAACTCTCTTCTTAATACTATCATCCACTGCAATTGAGTGTTTTCAATCCATAACAGTTCTTGACAGTGGCCCATTGATCTGATACTAGCTGAAAAATGACAAGGAAGTTATGTTGTAGCACATGACAACCTGCCCGTTTATCTTTCCAGAAAAAAGTATCTTCACCATTACCAACTTTATACTGAAGTCCTTTCTCCACAAATCCTGCTGTCATGATTATTCCTTTCCATAAAGTAGACATGAATGTATTGCTAGAGGAATGCAAATAGAATCTTCTTTCTTCATAATGCTTTTCAATAATAA
The DNA here is from genome assembly GCA_030544215.1 of Zantedeschia hybrid cultivar. Lineage (NCBI taxonomy): Eukaryota > Viridiplantae > Streptophyta > Magnoliopsida > Alismatales > Araceae > Zantedeschia > Zantedeschia hybrid cultivar. The sequence continues at coordinate 68,166,344 of JARZZO010000005.1, read as the reverse complement.
TCCTTTTCCATAGAGGATTTCCTTCAGAATCAGCTCCCATACCCATCTTCCAATCAAAGCAAGATTCATGGAAAATAAGTTTCGGATGCCTAAACCTTCATTCTTAAAGGTCTGCAGACCTTTTCCCATTTGACTAAAGGAATACCTCTATAATTTTCATGTGTTCCTCCCCAAAGAAAATGCCTTCTGATTTTCTCAAATTTACTCCTTACCCCTGTGGCATGATAAAAACTTATTGGTAGTGTTGTGGGATTGAACTGAACACTGAGTTTAAAAGAACCATCCTGCCTCCAAAAGATAACTGCCTAGCCTTCCATATTGATAGCTTTCTGTGCATTCTCATAATCGAAGGCTCCCAATCTGCCTGCTTGATTTGTTTGTGATGAAGAGGAAGTCCCAAGTAGAGTATTGGTAACTTTTCTATATTGCAACTCAGAATTTTTGCACATTCAATTATCTCATATTCTTCCATGTTTATACCAATCAGAGAACTTTTATCAAAATTGATTTTCAGCCCTAATATACTTTCAAGAACAGTCAAAATAAATAGCAATTCTCTCATTTATTCTGTACCCCCTTCCAAGAACAGTAATGTGTCTTCAGCATATTGCAAGTGTAATGCTGATCGATGTTTTTGACAGATTGACAGCTTTAATACACCCTTGTTCTTCAGCTACAGTACATAATTTACTCAACATATTTGCAACCATAACAAACAGCAAAGCAGACAGCGGATCACCATGTCTTAAACCTCTTGAACTTGTAAAGAGTCCATACACATTCCCATTGATAATCACTGAAAATTTGGCTGTTGTGAGACAATTGACAAGAATTTTAATGACTGAATCTGGAAAGTTCTGATTTCTTGTAACACTCCATAAACATTGCCATGACATCCGATCATATACCTTATTGAAATCTATCTTACATGGTATGCCTTTCTTCTTACTAGTCTTGATCGAGTACAACAGCTCTTGTGCAATGAGATAGGCATGTTTGAGCATATGACTTTGAATGAAGGCTGACTGATTGTGTTCAATTATGTCTTCCAGACAGCAGCTAATTCTGGTTGCAAGCACTTTTGCGATAATCTTATATGACCCATTGAGAAGACTAATAGGTCGGAAGTCCTTCGAATCATTTGCCTCACTCTTCTTAGGTAAAAGCACTAAGAAGGTATTATTCAGGAATTCACAACCTCTCCCCTGTTGCACACAAAACTTCACAGTCTGAAACAAATCAGTTTTGACCAGATCCCAAAATTTTTTATAGAAAAATATTGGAATACCGTCAGGTCCCGGTGCCTTATCACTCCCAAACTGAAAACTGCTTGCTTGACCTCCTCTTCTGTCATTTCTGATAACAAATAGGCAGCCTTCTTTGCAGAAATCTTAACCAGATTTGGATCTGTCCACTCTGGATACCATCTCTCTTCAGATGTAAACAAGGTACTGTAGAATTTGATAACTTCCTCTATATCCTTCTCTCATATCCAAGAATCTTTTCCTTTAATCATGGTGATATGATTCACTCCTCCCGTTTGCAATTTTGTGAAAAAAAAAAAGCTGAATTCATGTCTCCTTTTGTGACCATTGTACCCTTGATCTCTACTTCCATCTGATTTCTTCTTCTCTAATCTATTCCTGGTACTGAGATTTCATAGAGGACAACTTAACCTTGTCCTCTACAGAGTACAGACAGCAAATTCTCCTCTTCTTGCTTTTCCAATTTCTGCATTTCTTCTTGTGTAGTACTGATTTTTTCAAATCTTTCCTTCCTCCAAATTTTTACCCAATCCTTTATCTCCTGTTTTAGCATCTTTAATTTTAGAGCTAGTCTCCTTGATGATGCAGAGTTGCAATGAACAGAATTCCATATTCTTTCCGCCAATTTGTTGAACTTTTCATTTTGTAACCATAGCTTCTCCAATCTGAAAGGCATGTTAATATTTCTTTCTGTAAAACATTCCACTAGCAAAGCATTGTGGTTTGATACCGATCTGGGTTGTGCTGTAATTTTAGCCTATGGAAACAAATTATCCCATAAATTGTCAATTAGAACCCTGTCCAATTTTGACATTGCTGGCTGTTCCTTATTATTGCTCCAGGTGAATTGCATGTTATTTATCTCCAGTTCATACAGACCTCTTTCATCAATCCAATCATTGGACTCCTTCATGCCTGTTGTAATGTTCCCTCTTCTGTTTCTATCCATTAGTTTTCTTATCTCATTAAAATCTCCAATAATACACCACGGCCATGTAAATTTTTCCTGGCATTCTGACAATTCTTTCCACAATGTTCTACGCAGCTGATATTGACAGGGACCATAAATACCTGATAACATCCACCCTTCATCTGAACCAATGGATAAAAGCCCGACTGTCACTGAATGTTCGCCCATGTGGAGCTATATCAGCTACATGGACAGATTTACCCTTAATAGCATCCTCTTCATTTGATTTAAGCCCAGGGTTATAATTGGAACTTCCATCTTTAATGAACTCTGGTCGGTTCACTTGGACTCGCCGATCTTGGTCGACTAATTCATTTGGCAATTGAGCCGGAACTGGTTCATTTGATGGCTGCTCCCCCACAGTTGAACCGATTGTCTTCAACCTCTGGACAGGCGCTTCTGAAACCTTCTCTGTTAGCCCTGTAACTCTTGTATGCCAAAACCACATCTCTATAAGACCAGTCCTGCTTATTCAAATCTTCCACAAATTGTTCCGCTTCAACTGATATCCAGAAGATGTTATTATTCCAATGAAGCTTTACTCCTTCTGGCAGTGAAGCTTCTTCCACTTCAACTTTGATTCTTGAGAAACTTAGATTTGACCACCAAATGGTGTCTCTATCTACCTCAACCAAAGAACCAAGGGCAGAAACCATGTCTCTAAAAACATCCACACCTCTAAGCTTACACCAAAATCTATTACATGATCCAATTTTTTGTGTTCCAATACATTGATTCCAGGGAGACGATTCAATAATGCAATCATTTATCTTCAAAACCTTATCAGTAAGTAATTCATTTCTTTGCACCACAGAAGGACATAGTACCAAGACCTTGTTTTCATCAATCTTGCATATGCGGTATGCTCTTCTCAACACGCTCCTCTGCAAAGCAATGTTTAGATCACATATATCCAGTTTTCCGTCAGAAATATCACCCACAACACTACAATGAAACTTTTCAACATTTTTATTGAAAGAATGAAACCATGGTGTATGGACGGATGGCCCTGATTTTTTTTCAGTGACATTCCTTTCCATGACTCCTCTTCTCACTCACCTGACCAGAACATACTCCTTTTGCAGACAAGAAGTTGAACAATGGCCTAATCCTCCGCACCTCCAGCAGACAAGAGAGTTTCTGCATGTATTTTCCATATGACCTGCTTCCAGGCATCTGAAACAAACCTGACTCCTGTGACTTGCAACTCCACTCCCAAACGATGGATTTCTCGGATGATCTGCACTTCCAGGACCTTCATTCCTCCCCTTTACGTTACTGCTGCTTAAGTAATCCCAATGATCTGCCTTCCTTTCCGCTTCGCCTTCGCTGTTTCAACTTCTCTGATGACCTTCTTCATGCTCCTCTCCACCGTCGCCCCCATCATTAGTACACTGGTTAACCCATCTGGCTGACAAATTTCCTTTCCACATATCTGGTTTTGATTTTTCATTTGTAGATAGAACCTGTGAGAAGAGTCATAGGGTTGCTGCCTCATAACCTGCTTCCATAAAAGGCACTCTCCAGCATTAATTCCCATAACCATCTTGTACCAAAGTTCACCGTATTGCTGATCCGTATCGGATTGTATCTTCCCAAAGATACGGTACGATACCGATCCGACTCGGGCCGACTTGGTCCAAGTCGCACAAGTCCAGCCAATGAGTTTGTTAAAATTAATGAGTTTAAGTCACATTTAAGAGAAATGTATCCTATTAATTGATATAAAAAGTATAATTTTACTTATCAAATAGGAAAAACTCAACTTAAAACATTCCATTAAGCATGTATGAGTCGGCACGATCCGGTATGATACTTGGGCCGACTCGTTTGACTTCCATGGTTTGCGGTATCGTACTGGATCGGACCGACTCATACGAGTCGACTTGTATTTGGGCCAATCAGATCTGTTGATATGCACCGAGTCGTACCGGATCGTGCCGAGTAATACATGCTTAATAGAATGTTTTAAGTTGAGTTTTTCCTATTTGATAAGTAATATAATACTTTTTATATCAATAATAGGATACATTTATCTAAAATGTGACTTTCATTAATTTTAACAAACTCATTGGCTAGACTCGTGCGAGTTGAACCGGGTCGGCTCGAGTTGGATCAATATCGTACTCTACCTGGGAAGATACGATCCGATACGGATCAACGATACAGTGAACCTTGGTTCATACATACAGATTTTTCTCCCTAGCCCACCATATTTGCAGGGTCATCAAACAGTCTCCCATCTGATAAGTGGGCTAAGTCTCCTCTCTAGCGCTAGTAAGAATGCATACCAAACCTAAGTAGGACCCTTGGATACTAATGTGAAGATCCTGACTTTAGGTTTGGTCGTGCCCACCTTTAATCAAAGTCATGGTAATTGCTACAGTTATACAGTCATAGGTTTGAGGATCTTCATGGAAACTGGTGAAACATAACCAACATAGAATGTGAAAACAAGTAAATGGGGAAGCGCTCACCAAGAACATGCATATGTTGAGCAAATTTGTATCTAACAGTAGTACATAGTCAAATGCATAAAGTTATATATCTCAAATAAGAAGGAAAATACCTTAAAAAGGGTTGTTGACTAGCTGGTTTGGAAGTCTCTCCTCACTCAACCCAACTACCCCTACTTGGGTTCCCATAGACCTTCCATGCAATCAAAATCAAACCAAGGAAACAAAAGGTGGCAATGATTTTGTTGACCTATTTAAGGATCATTTTGTCATTTGTAGAAGCTGTGACTTCAAATGTGCTAAAAGACTGTAAAATATTATGGAAACATGACTATGTATGTCAATTTGTCACATGTCTATTGACCTTCTTAAAACATCTCATATTCACATAGTAACTTAAGAAGAAGGCACAAGGGAGTTGAAAGAAGGCCACAGAAAGGTAGCAAGTATAGGACTAGCCAGGCCATGCAGTATATAGAACTGTTATGTCCTAGACCCAACTACATGTGCACACAAGTAAGACTCTACTCACTATCTCAAGTTCAGAATGCTCGAGGCTCGACCCTCGTCTTAATGGACATAAGAGACTGTCTTAGGCCTTGACTTAACTATACAGTCACAGTGTGCAAGTGTCCCTACTCCCCATCCCATCCTAAAGGAATCCACAGTTGTAAAGATGAAAGGAACTAGTGTGAGACATCACTCCATCTAAAAATAAGATAGAGGTAAGACATTACCACTCAATGGTCATACATTCTTTATAAGGCTCAAGGAGCCACATGCGCTAGACCACTCCAGGCTCTTTGCGGTGACACTTGTACTGGAGTATACCACTGCTCCTTTAAAGGAGTATTATATAATCAAATCCAGCATTTTAACCTTGGTGCATCAACCCCTGTCTTGGATTACCATCATACATCAACGTGAACCTTATGGTATTAGGCCTCATGGGACGCATAGGCACCCAAGGCACTGTAAGCCAAGGGTCAGTAGGGGACATACCCCGAGGCCACTAAGTTTTAAAACCTCGCAATGCTTTTGCTTGCAATCTAGAAAGGTGAAACTCATTAGGTTGCTCTACCCCCTCATTTTGCAGCCTAGCGAACTTGGGAATAATAACGTCCCTCATAATTAAATGAGACCTGAATGACTACCACACAACATCCACTGTCAACAATGAGTAGGCAGTGGTATAGCAGCAGAAGGAGGGAGCAGCACTTTTGTGAATGGTGGTAGTGCTGACTTTATGCAACAATGGAGAGTCACAGGATCTGTGTGCGAGGTCAAGAACAAGAGGCACAGAAGGGTACAGCAGGACTAAGAATCTCCATTCTTTTGCCAAAAGCATAACATGGAGGTGGGAAGGAAGGTTGAGAAATCTGTTATCAGATGAAGGCAGCAATGATGGTGGGGTTGATTGGGAAGGTACTAGGAGGAGAGGAGGGATGACAGCTATGAGGCAACAATAGAAAGGATGATAAAATGGTTGGGGACAAAAGTCACAACCTGGCTTTGATAATATGTCAGGAACCCAATGGAGAAAGCTAAGTAGGATGGAGTGCTCTATAATGTACAGCAGCCCCTAATATGGTGTATGTCACCCTACCACAATACAATGGGTCGTGTGAAATGCATTTATAACCCTGAATACATTGCTCTCTGCCAGTAGGCAACAATAATTGTCCTCCAGATGCTTGACTATATGTGGAAGGTCAATTCTCATCAACTCTATGTTTAGTACTATCCCTATCATGATATCACACCCATTCACCTACTAAGGTTTATGCCATATTGATAAAGCATAGGAGGGATTGTTTGTGGGAAGTAGTGGTGAAGGGGAGAAAGCTACATATGGTTGAAGGAATAACAATTTCCTAGTATAATGAAGGTGGCTTAGGAGTGAAAGATCTTAGTAGAATAATAATGAAGGTGGCAAGTGGTCAGGGAGGCTGAAGGATGAGAGACAGGCTTTATGGAAAGGACATCTTGAACAACAAAACCAGCCAGATGCAGCCTGAACACACGCACACACAAACTTACTATTACATGGGTGTTTAGTTCTGATAGCAGATCATATTCAGAAGGGTATAAGTTAGACTGGCAATTGTTCGGGCACCTCCAAAAAGAAGATGGCTGGAAGGGGAGACTCTCAAGGACAAATTTTTCTAGGCTACTTAGACTTGCACTCCAACTAGTCAGCCAACACTAACAGAGAAGCATAATAGGATACATTCTAAACTGTTATCTGTGAGTGGTATGTACCAGACGGAACTCATTCAAAGGATGTCTCTAATACCAATGTCACTCATTGTTAAGACAAAGAAAACAACAAAATCCTTGCCCAATTTCTCTGTTGCTAGATTCGGCTGCCTTCTTTGCATGTCAAGATTCAATATTTGTTGGGGGAAATTATTATATAAACCATTTAGGCTAACACAGATTGCTCTCAATATTATGTAAAATATTTGTTGCCAAATTTCTCTGTGGCTAGATTTGTCTGCCTTCTTTGATGTCAAGATTAAATAGTTGCCAGAAATGTTGGGGGTAATTATTATGTATAAACTATTTAGGCTAATGGAAGGTTCGCTGACTCAGTGGGTCATATCAGTATCCTCTCAGATACAAGTCATATAGGTCCAACATAGACAGACTCACACGAGTCGCACAATTCACAGCAATTCAGGCCAATTTTGATTTTTTTACTCCAGATTCTTTAGTTTTGTGAATAATTATGATAGAAATAAACTTTAAGCCCAGTGGCTTATTAGTGACAATGCCTTTAAACCAAATTTAGGAAAGTCTACCCTATTAATCGATATAAAATGTAAATCATCTATCAAATTTACCAAATTGGGAAAAAAATGTCTACCTAATAAGAATTTAGATGAAAAACTCAAAAAATAACTCATTGTGCTGTCAATAAACCCATGGTAGTGAAATATATAATAGACTCTGGATTGGGCCAGATCAAGATGAACCGCACCGGCTTGAAACCAATCATATCTGTCTCATGCAATACAATGAGTTGCATCAAGTCGGGTTGAGCCAGATCAAGGAATGACTCGGTGAGTCAGACTGTATCTATGTCTTGCAATATCTCGGATACGAGTCAACTCATACAAGTTAGTCCAAGTCAGCAAACCATGGGCTAGCGTAAATTTCTCCCCATTATTAGTGTCATTTCAAATATGGGGTCTTTACATTCCGGCACCTACAATCTTTCAATATTTTGTATTAGTCCCTTCAATCGTCATATTTACTTTAAACCCCCTAAAATTTGTGTACCCTCCTTAAAATACTCCTGTGCTTAGAGACCCTAAAAAAAGGTGAAATATTCCCAGTTTATTCACTTTTTTAATGGTCTCTAAGCAGAAAGGCTGTTGAGGGAGGGTTCAAGGATTGTAGGGGCCCTAGGGGGTTTAAAGTGAATAGAGTAATGCTTGCTGCACATGGACCGCACTGCACCCAGTGTGCCATCCGATCCCTTTGATCAGACGGCAGTGCAGCAGTACTTTTTTTACTTTGAAAAATTGCCAGCTGGGGGCTCACCTCAGCTTGGCCTTCATACCATCCAATCTTTGATCAGACAACCAGAAAAAAAAAAATTTAAAAAAAAGGATCGCCTACTCGCTTGATCCAAGCCGTCAGATCGCAGGAGTGTGTGATCCAACTACACTGCACGCCGTGCAGCAGGCTGCTGCAGCAAGCATTATTCAAGTAAATATGAAGATTGCAGGGTGTAATATGGAATATTGTAGGGACTGAAAACTGAAAAACCTTTTAAATTTAATGTTGGATGTTATTAGTGTGGACAATATTTTCATTCGGTATGGTCCATAAGAGTCTTCTATTAATTATAATTTGTGTCTTTTTTTGGTTACAAATTTTACGCCTCCAATGACTCCCTTTGCTGAAAACTTATCATCATCTTCACCCTATTATCCACTCTGCTATCCTTCCATCCTCCATCATTTATCTTTCTCCACCTTCAATTCTCCTGTTTCTTTCCTGTTCAAAGGTTGCATCAGCACAGATGTAAAGCAACTGTGATATGGAACATATGACAGGCTCCTTTCCACAGCTTGTGGTAGAATTAACTATAAAAGACTTTCTATCAATGAAAGACACACATGCGGTACATTCTATTAACTTGTTTTAAGAGTAGTCCAAGTTCATGTCGCTTTCTTTGATTGTCGATTGTATCAAAAGTAGTTCAAGTTCATGTCACTTTGATTACCAGTTTTGAGATTTATTCGGTACAGTTTTTTACCTTGATTATTTTCCCTCTGCTCTAGGTTGATCGCAATCTGTGAGGACATCTATGCTGCAAGGGCTGAGGGTGAGCTGGAAGTTGAAGAAGTACTTTACTGGACACTGGTCAAAATTTACAGGTCACCCCACATGCTCCTCGAGTATACAAAACCTGACTAGCATATCTACTAATCAACATACATACTAATCTAACGATGCTGCTGAACGAAACCTGAAGCATTGTAATTTGCCATACAAGGGTAGGCTTATATTATCCAACAATGATTTGAGTACATTCTTTTGCAAATCTATTAGGCTCCATCTTCTTGGCTGACATAGGATAGGTATGAAGTCACAACCAAAAAAGCAAGGTGTTGTGTACGTAGTCATACATGGACTGAGTTTGCCACTCAGCAGTAATGTTGAACTAGTTGTACAGAATTGATGTTTATATACGAGTTCATTCTTTTCAGGTTTGTTCATTTTCTCACTTTTGATTCCTATGACTGCTATCTTCACAGTAAGAATGCTGAGAAATAGGAAAGTATGCTATTTAATTTCGAAGCCACAAGCAAGGAAGGGATGTTCTCCCATAAAGTCGTGTGTTGTATGTAATTATCATGAAGGTTATGCAGCATTCTGTATATTTGAGTCCTTGTAGATCTCTCTATACATTTCCTTCACAAGTATTTCTCTTTAGGATGGAATTTTGTTACGAAATGATACGTAACATGCCTCTAGAAAAGAGACATCAACGAAACAAGCATATGCATCAAAACAAATTTCGATACACTGCTTGACATTCCTAGAAGATGTCATACCAAATGTAAACATCAGGGCATTAAGATCTTCTCATCGGGTGAGGAATGGTCCTGGAATAGGCTGCAGCACATTTCTGACTTAACCTGCAATACATAGTAGAAGCAAATGGTATTGACATACACTTTGTGGAAAGACCCTTTCATGTGAGAGTCGTGAGACATATTCCAGCAAACCATTCTTGGGATCATCTGCTGTAGCTTATCTATCTTCTGTAGCCATTTATCTTTCGCATGTGTATGGAGGAAAAAAAAATTGCACATCCCGTCAAATGTTCCAAGTGCAGTGACATTTTAAAGGCTTTGTAACTTCTAGCCTTCTCCTGAAGAGGCACCTTAGGATTAAGCGTTGTGCTTAATTTCAGACAGCTTCCTGCTAACACCAACATCTTGCAAGATGGTGTCAGAAGTACCAGGCACATATAACTTCGGATAAGAGAATATGAATCACCGGGGCAGTATGTCAGCGGAGAAATGATCTCCTTTGGTTGCAAGGTTAAATTCTGAGGTGGGAGAGCGATGAGTTGTTCCCTTGGTCTGCATTCAGGAACTGGTTCATAAATATGTCTGACAGACTTTCACTTCACACAGATGCACTCCCGAGGAAATAGATCTGTTCGGCTTTCTGCTTCTCCACTGCAGAGGAGAAAACCTTTCTCCAGCTAGCAGGAAAAGAAGCTGACAGGGTGAAAACCTTTCTTCAGCTAGCAGGAAAAGAAACAGGGTGATTTGAATGCAACTTATGGAAAGTGTGGATTAAGTTATTGTATTGTAAAATGCATTTCCATAAATTTTTGTTTGGTTATTTGTTTAAATATAGTTGAGTTTACGGTAAATGCTGCTTGCTTGAAAAATGATTAAACATAAACAAGTGAGTTCTAAAAAATCGAGTGACTTTACGAAAAAAAAAAAATTTCTAGTTTACAAAGGGCCTCTAGCACAAACTAACACCAAGTTGGTTTATCTAAACTTCTGTATGGACCATTTTTTTCTTTTAACGTGTACAAGCGAAAAGTTTGTGAAAGGATAAAAATCTCCTCTCTCCCGGCCACCGCTGATTTCCCTATTGATTTCACCCTAAATCCCCCCTACCCCACCGCACTTTTGCTTTTCTCAAGATCATGTACCCTCGTCTTGTCTATCTAGTACCATGCAACATTGTATGGGAGAAATTGTCACTATTGATGGAACAGATGCAGCTGCAGCCTGCCACAGTCTAACTTGGAAAAGCCAAGTTATCAGTGAAGCCATGCGACGTTCCGCCAGTCGGAACAACACATCAAGATCAACCTTAAATTTTTCACATCGCATCAAAGTTTCGCAGCATTCAAGTGCTCGACCGCAAGCCTCACACAAATCTTTCCAGAATAGGGTCACCACTCTAAGTTTGGGCACCCGCATAGGTTGCATGTACAAGGGAGTAGTTGTCGCTTGGGGCTTACCAGCATTGTGTCCATACACTTTACCATCGGCACCCTCACTTCAAACAGCACTTCTACATGGGGCTTGTCAGCAATGCACTCATATACTTCACCTAGGCATTTATGCTTCAATCAAGTGAATGTTCGGTCAAGGCTTATCGGCTATGCACGTTGTGTCTCATCTAGGCACCCTCACTATGGTCGGGTGGACCTATGCTTGGGCTTGTCAGCTATGCGTGCATCATGCCTTTGCCTAGGGTCCCTCCCTACAGTCATCTACATGCTAGCCAGCCCTCTACCATTGGCTTGGAGGAGGGGTTGAAGCATTGTCTGAAGATCGGCCTATTGGTTATATCAAAAGGCCCTTAACTTGGCCAATGCTTAGCCTGCCAAGCACTACCCCTTGGTGGGGTTGCATCAAGGGACAAGGCCCTCGCCGCCCATGTGTACAACTTACTTACATGTAGTGTCTTCACACAAGTTTAGTTCCAACTATTACATCGGTGTTTGAGGCTGCCACTGCCTTCACAGGACTTGGCTTCGCATGACTGGGTCTCCCTTGATACATTGAGCTTGCTTCGCAAGTCATCTGGTGTTCAAGGCCACCATCGTCTTGCAAGAGATGTGAATAGACAAAGGAACTAACTTGAAACCCTTGTTGAAGCTTACAAGACATGCGTTTAACTCTATACATACTAGGGGTGAAGACAGGCTCCTTAAGGAGCTTGCCTTCGGCTAATTGGAACGGCATAGCCTGCAGCAAAATAACCCTATAGGACAGCCTCCAATAAAGATCCCCTCACACCTAGCAAGGTTCTTCGCCTTTGCTAAGCTCGGCTTCTTCCTTAGAGGAACTCGCCAGTACAGTAAGTCACACCTAACTTTGGCATCCACACAACTGAAGTGTTATTGAGGGGGTCCGGACGGCGGAGCTATAACCTAACTGCCCACTGGACATAGTCTACTTCCATCTTCAATCTGCAAGTTAAGAGACTTTACAAACCACGCTGCCCAATGCCCGTGAAGCTTCAAGGCTTAGTGAAAAGCCTAAGTCATGATTTCAGTCGACAAGCTTCCCCACCTAAGTTATTGATGTCCTCGTCGACTTCAAACTTCTACCAACAACTTCGTTGCTTAAGAGAACTACTCATACCAATCCCCCAACTTAGTTACAACGAATGGCTCTATCTTCTACCTTATACCTCTACAAAGAGACCTATCTATCCAATGCAAGCTTCATGCCAATACTTCGACCCTAAACTCATTCAAGGTTGCATAACCAATACTTCTCCTTTGCATCACTAACTTGGAGAACGGTTTGCACTCTGCTGCAAATCAACATGATTAAGGCTCTTGCTTTGGTTGCATAGGACTTGGCGGCCTAGCTCTGGCTAGGTTTAAGATCCTTCCACGCTCACAAAGCTTCCACACACCGACTTCAACAACACCTTCGCACATCCACCTCCTTGAAGTTTCTCATGGATAAGCAATATCACAAACTTGAGGATGGTGCCATGACAAATCCCAACAAATGAGCATTGTGCCTTGTACCTGTGCCTCGGCGGACCTTCTTGCATGCATTGCCTGTCTGTCTAAATGAGTTGAATTGCCTTGGTATTGCTCCAAGTTTAACTACAAGTTTGGGCTCCTTGGCTAGAGTACATTGCTAATGGGACAGCCACGGCCATACAAACTCTCTTGTCATCCCAACTTAGTGAGTCTTCATGACATAGACTGAACTGTGCCTCAATTCCGCTAAGCATACGGCTAGATTGACAGACTTTCAGCCTACACATCGTGCTACTAGCTACGGCACTCGCCGTAGAAGGTACTTTCACCAAGTCCTTCTTTCTTTCATCGTGCCATCAATGGGGCTGCAAACAACAAGACCGATACGTTAGCATGGAGAAGGGGACTACTTATCGCACCGCTGCACAACTTGTGGGGGGTTGGGAACATAGCAGACAACATGGCATAAATGCATAGCCTGACTGGTTGAGACCATTCCTGCTAACTTTACACTTACAACTTCTTTGCAGGGGACGATCCTGGGCAACATGTTTCGAAGATCTAAGACTTGTTCGACATGCACAAGTCTCCCTTGCAAACATAAACCCTTTTTGAATATGTCGAATTCGATGATGGAATGCCTTGCACATGCAACACGCACAACATAATCTATTTAGGGTCCTTTATATGGCTATTGTCCAAACTCATTACTATTTTAGTGCTACAACACTTAGTGAACACGGCAAGCTTCAGCTTTCCCACAAGACAACTAGGGTCCCTGCCACTGGCTTTAGTGCCTAAGCTTTCAGCCAACATGGCCATTACAGTTGAAGTGAACACACTAACTGGCATCGTTTTACTTGACAGTCTTTTGCCAATTGGCATTGCGACTCGCTACAAGCTTCATAAACATGTCGGCATTGCAGCCTACGAAGCACACTAACCTTTGTGCGAGGCCAACATCTTAGTCCAATTGTCGATCATATTCAAACCCATTTCTTCCACAGACTATGCTTCTATGGGAAGGAACATCGTACAACAACCTGTGGTCCTCAAGTTTAGCTTTTCCCAGGTTTCAGCTCACGAATGCCCTTGGAGGCTTTGAGCATTGTGACACTACTTGCTCACATGGACAACCAAGCTCAACACAAGCCAACAAGAACATGAAGAGAACTGCACTTCGGCTAACTTGAACAATCTTTCAAACCATGTTCAGCATCCTCGAACCCATCGGCTGCCCCTCGAACATGCCTTGGGAGATTAGTGAAGAAGAGTGCATCCCAACCATGGCTCTTTGAAGGTGCGAGGGGTAGGGATGTTTGCCACAGCTTAATCAGAATTCCATCACCAAGGTCGAGGTGGACAGACCATATGCAAATGGCTAAATAAGCTTCCCTCATTGTCTTGCTAGCTTTAGTACACTTGTCCCTCTGGTTGTTGCTCTGGCCATACTTAGATGTCGAATAAGGAATCACCAAGTCCAAGCGTGATCTTAATAATGGGTAGTGTTGGTTCAGCCATCACGCTCAGTATCGGCACGCCTGCCTTTAACCGTACAAGAACCAAGCTTGAATGCTCTGATACCAACTGTTACGCCCAATGTGGGGAGATCTCTTCCACCACCCAATCGGCCTCAGCGGATCGGACTAGCCTACCTACTACATCACCGTACCTACTCAGTCCCTCCTACCTACTCCTTTGAGCATCGGGCAGGACATGGGTGCTTGGCGAGATGAGAGCTTGGTGTGATATCGGGTAGTGGTGGCAACAAATGGTACCTATCAGAGCACTTCCCCCTAGCTCATTGAGAAGCCCCTCGACAGAGAGTCACGGTTCGTCACAGTTAATGTGCGAGAGTTCGTAAGGATCGAACGCAAAATCCTTTACTTTGATATCAACTGTCACAGTCTAACTTAGAAAAGCCCAAGTTATCGGCTAAGTCATGTGGCGCCTCAATGATATAAGTACAGACTGAGACTAGTCTTAATTTTTTCACATTGCATCAAAGTTTCTACAGTGCCCAAGTGCTTGGCCTGCAGGTGTTGAACAAATCTTTTTGGGCTAGGGTTGCCACTCCAAGCCCAGGCACCTTTGTAGGTTATATGTACGTGAAAGCGGTCATCGCTCAGGGCTAGACGGCGTTGCGACCAATACACTTCACCCTCGACACCCTCACTTCAATCGAGACTTCAGTATAGGGCCTATCAGCTCTACACCCATATGCTTTGCCTAGGTAGCTGCGCTTCAGTCGAGTGGACCTTTACTCGAAGCCTACCGACTACACACGTTGCACCTAGCCTTGGAATCCTCGGTACGGTCGGACAAACCTGCACTCAGGGCCTAATGGCTATGCGCACGTCGCACCTTCACCTAGGCTCCCTCCCTACGGTCATCTACAAGCTGGCTAGCCCTCAGCCATTAGCTTTGTGGGGGGATTAAGGTATTGCCTAAAGATCACTCAATCAGTTACACAAAAGACCCTTAACTTGGCTAACACTTAGCCCGCCGAGCACCACCCCCTTGGTTGGTTGCATTAGCACAAGACCACCACCCATATACACAACTTACTTACATGTAGGGTCCTTCACCTTTACATGGGTCCAGCTACAACAATTTCATTGATGTTCGAGGCCACTGCCACTTTCGTAGGACTTGGCTTCGCACGAATAGGTCTCTCTTGATACATCAAGCTTGCTTCATGGGTCATCTGATGTTCAAGGCTATCGTTGCCTTACGAGAGATGTGCATAAAGAAAAGGAACCAACTCGGAACACTTGTTGAAACTTACAAGGTATACGCCCAGCCCTACGCATACTATGGGTGAAGATAGTCCCTTAAGGAGCTAGGCTTCGGCTAGCCAGAACGGCATGGCATAGGCCTCCATCGAAGATTCCCTCGCACCTAGCAAGGGCTTTCGCCTTTGTTATGCCTGGCTCCTTCATTAGAGGAACTCACCGGCACGGTAGGTCACACTTGACTGAAGTGTGGATGAGGGGGTCTGGACGGGCAGAGCCATAACCCGATTGTCCGCTGAACATAGTTCAGCTCCACCTTCAATTTGCAACTTAGGAGACTACATGAATGATACAACCCCTCTCAGCACCCCCAAACCATCAAGGCTTAGTGAAGAGCCAAAGTCACAATTTCAGTCGTAACAAATCGGAGCATGACCTTGATAAAAGGATGAGGCTGATGGATGGCAACCACTCTAATGGACATTTTTTAGTTAAAGATAATAAAAATAAGAGGGCTATTCTAGTGAAAATGTAAAGTGAAGTATTTATGAGAAGTTAAAAATGTGATTTATTTATTGTCCCAAATCACTTCATGAGAATTTTGTGAAGTATGCCTTTAATTCTGCGAAGAAAAAGTAACTAGTGCATATATCAAGAGTGTTTATACATGAATAGTAAATGTTGACAAATAAATAGTAATTGTTGACAGATGAATAATAATTATAGACAAATGAATAGCAATTGCCGATGGATTTTAGAGTCCACCCTATTGGGCTTTAGCATATTTTGAGTTCTAGAATCATGATTCAAATCTATTGACAGATCCACCCGAATTTATTAGTAGTTTGGATGCATACTTTAATTATGGAAACTGCATTTCAACCTAATGTAAGAAGACTCCTTTCACACCAGGATTATAGAATTTCATCTTTGGCTTAGGAAAAAAGACTATTGGGTGTACTAATTGTTTGGAAGCTTTACAAAGGTGAGTCTCTCTTATGCTTTTTCCTTTGATATGTATGGCATGAGTTCTCTTGATCTTTATAGACATAGACCATATGTTGAACCACAAAGTATCCACGTACACTTCACTTCTTTCTTCTCCATTATTGTGTGTGCCTTTGTTGATGTACGTTGCATCTATTGCATGTTCTTAAATATGTACCCCCTACAACAAATTGGTATTAGAGCATTTGAATCTCCGTAAGCATACCAAAATGTGACAAAGTTCAAGTCAAAAAAGTTTTAAGTGGAACATGAATTTTGTCTATGGCAAGCCAAGAGACATGCACTCGATGCACTAAAGGGTTATAGAAGGCACTGCTTAAGAAGAAGACATCTACCTCTATGTCTATAAAAGACAAGAAAAGTTGGACGAAAATCTTTGATTGTAATCCTATTACGCATGTCTCATGAAGTCCTTCGAGAAAACATCGTGGCTCAAGTAAGATCCATTATATATGTGATTAAATCCCTTACAAGAAAGTTCCATATGAAGCAATAGTTCTACATGCTCCTAATGATGAAAGATACATCTATCAAATCTCATCTCGATGAACTTACTTCCCCATAAATTTGGAGAATATACATCTAAAAATGGAAGATAAGGACCAATTTGTTGTTATTATGTTCATTGCCATATTTGTAAAAGCATTTTAAAGAAACATTGATTCATGGGAGAAATTCCATTTCAAAGAAATATGTCAAGACATCCTTGTTCTCAAAAGAATTGATAGAGAAGGAGTTAATAAGGGATGCTAGTGAAGATTAAGTGAAAGGCTTGGTTGATAGATGAAGGCTGAAAGAAAGACATTTAGGGGATAAAAGGACCTAATTCATATCTAAGTTAAAGAACAAAAATAAAATATGCAATTATTGTCATAAAAAGGGGGCACATTTGGGATTGCTGCTTTAAGTTTAAAAAGAAGTAGAATGAAAAAAAGCACAAAAAAGAAGAAAATCCTGATGAGTTTATTCTCTTGCCTGCTAATGCCATTAGATCTAGTGATAAATGAATTTTGGATTTAGATTTTCCCTGCCATATGTATCCCAAAAGAGACTAGTTCTCTACATATGAATTAGTTGACAGTTGAGTTATTTTGATGGGTAACAATGTTCCATAAAAAATCACTGTAATTGGCATACTCTAAATTAACATTCATGATGGGTTTATGAGAACTTGGTTAGATGTGAGATTTGAAGAAGAACATCACATCTATCGACATTGTTAATTCTAATAGATATGCATACACTTAGTCGAAGGTGGAGTTATAAGGGCTAATGGAGTGACAAAAAAAAAACTATTTTGACACTTCGGCCTGAATGATACCAAGCCACTTGCTGATCACTTCAAGCTTTCAAGTATGTTATATTTATAGTCAAGAGAAGGAAAATAAGAAGAATACACTCACATGTTCCTTACTCTAGTGTAGTTGGTAGCATTACATATGTTATGGTTTGCACATGACCCGTTATTTCACATGCAGTTAATGTGGTGAATAGATATGCGTCAAATCTAAAGAAAGCTCATTAGTAACTAGTGAAATGGACTTTCAGATATCATTGAGGTACTTTTAGTTATTGTTTGAAATTCATGAGTGTTGGTGACAATTTAATTGGTTTTGTCGATTTAGACTTTGTAAGAGACATACATTAACAGAAGATCACTTGTAGGCTATGTTTTTGATTGGTAGTTGTGTTGCCAATTAGAAAGCCTCTTTGTTGTCTATAATTATTTTATCTAATATAAATGCAGAATACGTGGCAATGAAAGAAGTTTTTGGCTAAAAAGGTTGGTTAGCCAGTTTAGTTTGAAGCAGGAGATGATTGCCATCTATTCTGATAGCCAATGTGCTACTATTGGACAAAAAGACCAAGTGTTTCATGAGAATAAATTGAACTATTGTTAGGTGCCCTTTAATTTAGGAGGTGATTGCACAAGGTAACACAGTTGTGAAGAAGATAGCTACTACCACATAGCTATATTGACCAGGCCTCTTCTAATGGCCAAAATCAAGTATTTCTTAGAGTTGATGAGGAAGCTCATAGGCCTTTGGAGGAGGAGATTCAATTATTATCTTTCATGTGATACTTGGAATTCAAGTCAAGATGGAGATTTGTAAGGTGTGCCTTAGATTTTGAGGAAGAAAAAAAAAAAGCAAGATAGATGAGTAAATGTTGTTTGATGAATGGTGTAGAAGTTCAAAATTAGAAGGTCCTAGATGGACCAAACTAATGGATGAGAGAGTTCCAAATGGAATGCTTCTTAGAAGTAGGTTTCCTACAAGGCTTTGCCCCTTGCAAGAAAGAAAAGGCTATCTGCCTATCTGGGGGGACCCGACATAGTTAGGGATAACCTTCCACTGCCTAAGTTGGGGACCTTCTTGAAGGACGAGGATGAGAAGCATTTGAGTAGTCAAGTGTGAGCCAAAGTGTGCATACCTAGAGGCACTGACACTGTTACAGGTTTAAATAGGGTGATCCCTTATGAAGGTGAGTAGTCGTTTGCCCCTTGTGAGGGATGTGTATTCCTCCCACGGGTGCCACAAGGTGCCATGCATGGACCGTTCGGGTTAGTAGCATCAAATCCATGTTAGTGGGGCCAAATCATCCCCTTTTTTAGGAAGAGTATTCCCAGTTATGTGTGATGGGCCCAAATTATGACAAATCCTCATGATGTCAAAGCATCGTACTAGAAGAATGCTTAAGGGATAGGTCCCTTCATGGTGGTAGTTCGGGCCTTGATTGATGTAAATGGGTGATGGACACATAGCCCCCGATTAAAGGTGGAGGGCAGTCTTGATCTATTCCCATAGTCAAGAACGAGTGCTCGACATATGCTTGAATGCATTCAAACATTCTAGCCCAACTCTTCTAGCTCTCATGTTAGTGTTCTCGAGCACTGTCCTCAAGGCACTCTCCGAGGAACACTGTCTTGAGTGGAGCATGTGTCCTTCAGCCTTCACAGGTTGCTGAGCCTCACTAATTGGGCCTTTATTGGGTTTCCAAGGAATCCCTCCTTCATTGACCCCCTACTCTTGAGGACTCGTCATCTACTAAAAGGGTCAGGAGTGTGGGGTCTTAGTGGTGGTGGAGAACCAAGCAGGTCATTACTCCGTGGAGTCACCAGCTATTCCTGCTCTCCTATTGACGATAGGGTCATATCATATGGGAAGCATGCTAGTGATACGCCATCCACCTTTCCCGCGTATCCATACGGATCTTGCGACATTTTGCGATTTAGAGCTTATTAACTTTTTAAGTTCGCACTCCAATACATACTTACGTAGCACCCCTTCTTGGTAAGCTTTCCTCAAAAACCATTAGTTCCTCTCTAGAGGCAGATCTGTTGGATCCCTTTCCTAGGATGTACTCAACTGAACTATTTTTCCGTCAATTTCTTCGTTAGTTATGGAAGGTCTAGTGGCAGACAATTTTATAAATTTTTGAGGCAGCATTCATTACTGCCAAGAAAGCCTTGAAGATTTGCGTGGGCCTTCCCTTTATAAAGTTAGGGCTTCGAGGTTGACCACGATATCCCTTTCTTCATTCATCTTTGTCTTCTACCTCCTAAGGAGCTATAAGCACCATATGGCCTTTATTGGGGTTCCACTTTTTCTATTCTCCATCCTCATAAGTTTGCCTCGGCAAGGTCACCTTACCTCCTTCGAGGGATTATTGAAAGGCCAGCTTCTTGTCTTGTAGGCGTGAATCCTAGTAGGCCTAAGGGCATTCAGTGGTTTTGGCAGGAGTTGTAGCTACTAGTTGTAGTGCACTTTAACTGCAAAGCTCGATCATCCTATACCATTGATGGTATGGATTATGTGAGGAAGAGGTCACGGTTTGGAGAAGAAACAGAGGACATGATTCAAATGCCATAAAAGGGAATATTATAGCCTTCAATCGCCACAAACGAGAATCTCTCAACATCGAAGGTTTGCATCCTCCTGGTAGAGGAAGGGAATGAAGCCACATGACACCAAGGGGCCCTGCCAATGTGAAAGTATCATGGCATTGCTAGCAAGGTCACATACAGAAGGAAGGAGGCATAGCGCTAATTTTCTTCTTGGACACACACTCCAGTCATAATCAAAGTCCAAATGACACATATGTCCTTGTCATCAAAGATAGAGCCCTCAGGGTTTTTAAAAGTGTTCTTCTACCTTCCTTTGGCTATCTTTTCTTTTGGTTGCTTTTCGTAAGCTGTATATATCTTAGCTACTATAAGGGGTGTCCCCGTCTCCAAGCCCAGATCATTGTTTTATCGTTCTTCATTTTGACTTGTTCTTGTGATTCTTTGGAAATGGAATAAAAATACTATTGAGATCTTTTTTCTTCCGGCTACACACCACGGTTGTGCAAATTAGACATAATATAGCTTCATATCTGATGAGTTCCAAGTTCTAGGAATTGGTTCTCTTTTTAAGCTGGTTAGGCAGAAAGCCCCTTTTCCGAGGAGTTAGGTGACTTGTACTAGACCTTCCCACCATGGAGCCAACTTCCTTATGGCGAGTTGCGGTGTTGTTGCATTTGCATGTCGAAGAACTAAGTCCTTTCCAAGAAGACTCTTTTGCGGACTCAAAAGTTATAGCATTGAGCTACATGCTATTAATAAGCTACAATGTGGACTTGAGACGACTCCCTATCCTTCTAGAGCAGGTCCTTATCTTCTTGCAGAGCTCGAACATTGTAATTATTGGAGAATAGGATCACGCAAGTGGAGACTCCGCATTTTTAGTAAGGATAATGGCTTCTCCCCTATAGGCCAAGTGAAATGGCGTCTACCCCATTGTTGTCCGAGGAGTTATTTGATGGGCACAAAGTAAGCTACGGAGTTCCTCTACATAAGTCAATCCTAAAGACACCAACCAAGTCTTATCCTATGAAGGAGTGTTTTGTTAGTGCTCTCGACTAGGCCATTAGTTTAAGAGTGATATACAGAAGTGAACATGTTGGCTATTCCAAAGCCTTGACACCTTTCTCAGAAGTAGGAATAATTCAACTATCTCCCATTATCGATAACTACAGCTCGAGGTATCCCAAAATGGTAGACAATATTCTTCCAACAAATTCCATGTGTCTCTCTCAGTGACGCAAGCCACTAATTCGGCCTCTACCTACTAAGTGAAATATTCAATAGCGACTAATAGGAATTTCTTTTGTCCCTTTGTCGGTGGGAAAGGACGAGAATGTATATTTCTCATTTGATAAAGGGACAAGATTCTTGAAGATTTGCCAACTTTGTGGCTAGGAGATGATGAAGGGACCCATACCTTCGGCAGTGGTCACACCTGCAGGCGTAATCAAGGCAATCTCTCTAGAAAGAGTGGGCCACCAACACCCTTGGCATAATATCATTCATGTGTAGGATCACCCGCCAATGTGTCCTTGATCACTCCTTCATAGGCCTTGCGCACCATTACATCGGTTTCTAAGGGGTCCAAGCACTTAAGCAATGATTGCAGAAAAAACCGTCAATATAATCTTCTATTCATTACAGAAAATCTAGTTGAGTGGTATTTAACCCAGCATAATTTTATTAGATCCTCAGGTAGTCTTCCGCTAGTAAGGAATTCCTAGATAGGCATCATCCATCATTCCCAGGAGCAGAGGAGGCAAGCCAGGCTATCCCTTTCTCAATTCTTGGTGTAGCAAGTTCTTCAATGAAGACCGATCGTGGTTGATGTGCCTCTTACATGGATGCAAGTCATGATAGGTCATCTTGGTATTTTGCTATTGGGGGATCTGTACAACCTCAATACTAGATAGCCCGAAGTCTGCCTACTTGGCTTTTTAGAAGTATCTGGCCATCAGAGGCTCCCAAGCTTCGTATTTCCTAGACCACTACCTAGCCATCAGCTAAGAATAAATGTAGACTTTGGTCATCGTGGCCCTTAGGTAGCAAGCCATTGGGATGCTGAAGATCATTGCCTCACACTCAATGACGTTGTTGGAGGCAGGAAACCAAAATTTGAGGGCATAGTGTAGTTCAGCCACATCAAGAGGAACAAAACTATACATGCCTTGCTGCCCGATGAGCATGAGAATCTGTCCACAAAAGCTCCCAGAAGGAGCTAGTCTAAGGAGCAACATAGTCGAGTGGTAAAGAACACTCGATGATGGATTTGCCAATGTTGGGCCTTGATAGCAGTCGTTGACTTGAAATCGACGTCAAACTCGCCATCTCAATCTCCCATTTGATCAACCGCTGGAGGCATCAGGGTGTTGTAAGATATGTAATAAAGGCTACTCAGTGAACACTATGATGGGATGTGCCTGAAAGTAAGGGTGCAACTTCTGAGCAATAGTCATTAAAGCAAAAGCAAACCTTTCGGTCCAGGGACATCGAGATTCGAGTCCATGTAGCACCTTGCTAACATAGTAAATAGGACGTTGGACCCCTTTCTCCTCCTAGATTAGCACTGAACTGATGGTTTGGGGAGCAACTAACTTTTAGTTCTCAGAATGCTCGTTCACATTCTTTTGACCACTAGAAGTCGTCGGTCTATTATTCTTTGAGGTTTCCCTTCAGAGTAGCTTGAAGAATGTGAGGCACTTCTCAGTCGTTCATAACAAGAAGTGGTTGAGGGTGGCTGCCCATCCAATGAGGCACCGAACATCTCGAATGGTCTTTGATAGCTGCACCTCAATGATGGCCTAGATCTTGTCAAGGTTGGCTTCGATCGCGCGATGATTTACCATGAATCCTAAGAACTTTCTAGATCGAACTCTGAAGGCGCATTTGTTGGCATTGAGTTTCATGTGGTACCTTCATAAGGTCTCGAATGTCTCCTGCACATCATCAAGGTAATCCTCTATTCTCTATTCTGCAACTTTTGATAGCAAGTCATCGATGTAAACCTCCATGTTGTGGCCAAGTTGGTGCTTGAACATGTGGTTGACTAGTCATTGGTATGCCCATCGTAGGACTCTGAAACGTCCTCCTCCAGATCAGGCTAGATATCTCTGGACCTTGGGGGGGGACATCCTCGCCAAGTTGATTGCGAGAGTCTCTTTGGCTGGGGTGAGCCATGGCCTTCTTCCTCATTCCCATAGATGGCACCAAAAGTGTAGAGGTTCAAAAATGGAAGGTCCTGACTAGTTGGACTGAACTGATGGATGAGAGAATGACAAATGGAATTCTTCCTAAAAGTAGATTTCTACAAGGCTTTGCTCCCTGCAAGGCAAAGAAGAGGCTATCAAGGGGGCCCAAGGATACTCGATGATAACCTTATGATGCCTAAGTTAGGGACCTTCTTGAAGGAAGAGGAGGAGAAGCATTTGAGTAGTTAAATGTGAGCTAGGGTGTGTGTATTTGTAGGCATTAGAGGGTTAAAGGCATTAATAGGGTGATCCCCTTGGGGGTGAGTAGGCCCCATGTGGGGGACACGTGTTTGCCATGGGGGCACCATGCATGGGCTATTTGGATTAGTGGCATCAAACTCGTGTTAGTGGAGCCAAATCACCCTCTTTTTTAGGGGGAGTATTCCCGTGTTAGGTGTGTGACGAACCCAAATTATGCCAAATCCTCATATAACAGTGCATCGTACTGGAAGAATGCGTTAGGAGTAGGACCGTTTACAGTAGCAATTTTGGCCTTAATTGACACAGATGGCGATGGGTAGGTGGCCCTTGACTAAAGGTGGAAGGCGGTTCTAGTCTATTCACATAGTCAAGAATGAGGGCTCGACAATTTCTTAAATGTATCCAAAGCATTCTAGGCCCACTCCTTGGGCTCTCGGGTTAGTGTTATCGAGCACTCTTCTCAAGGCACTCTCCTGAAAACATTGTCTAGAGTGAACTAGGCATCCTTCGGCTTTCATGAGCCGTTGGGCCTTTGTTTACTGGACCTTTATTGAGTTTTCAGAAAATCCCTCTTTCAAATTGTAATTTTGACATATGAATAGTAACTATCAACAAGTAAATAGTACCTTTCTGTCGACAAATTTCAAAGTCTAGTTTGTTAATCTTTGGCATGTTCAAAACTTCAAAAGGAGATTTCAAATCTATTGACAAATCTGCCCAAATCTGTCAATAGTTTCAACGCATACCTATTTATGGAAACCTATCTCAACTGGGAATCATGCATGCTGCACTGAGAGGCCCAGCGTCGTCTGCACGCAGCTGCTTTTTTTTTTTCTTATAAGATTTTTATTTTTTTTTGGGACGTCTATCAAAAATCGGATGGTACAACCGGCCAGCTCGGATCAGCCCCGAACCGACTGTATATATATATTTTTTAAATTTTTTTTGAGAAATACCTCGCTTTACATTTAAAAAAAGTTCTTTTTTAATATATAGTCGACTCAGAACCGACCCAAGCTAGCTGGCTATACCATCCATTTTTTTATCAGACGTCCCAAAAAAAATTTAAAATGCGACAAAAGAACAAAAACAAATGGCAGCTCTTCCGATCCAACGGATCGGACGGCAGCTGGGCCACTCAGTGCAGGCCTCGTAGCCTGCACTAGCCTGCACTGAGGGGGCTCAGTGCAACAACCATAACTCATTAACTGGGCGTAAGAATCCCATTTCTTGTTAGGATTGTAAAACTTCTTTTCTGACTGCAAGAAAAAGTTTGATGTCTGCATTGGCTAATTGGGCAGCTTTGTAGAGGTAACTCTCCCTGTTACTTCTTCTTCAGTGTAGTGGAATTTTTCCTAGTCTACGCCTTTGGACGTAGTCACAGAATGAACCACATAAACATTTGTGTGTGCTCTTCTTTTCTTTCTTTTCAATTATTGCATTTGTGTTTGTCACTGTCCGCTATCTGTTCCTGGGCATGTTCTTACAACAAACTCTTTTCTTTGTGAAGGAGCTTATCCATGGATTTGCTCCAGAAGTACATGAAGAGGGAAGAGACATAATTAATAGATTTACATTAGCCTTGGCAATTTTTTGACCCCTTATTGAGAGCTTCAGATTCTGTATTCCCAGAATTCTATAACAACCTAACTTTAGTTTTGGTCTTGCGTTCCAGAAGGAATTTGATCTTCTCACTTATTATAGAAATTATGTAAATGTGTTGGTTCATGTTACACCATATGCTAATATTACCATTTTTTAAGAAACTTTTTGACAAGTCTATAACATTTTTGATAAAAACGAAAATTTGCTAAAAGAATTTTTAAAAAAACTCAAGTAATGCTGCACCACACTGGGGCTGTCATCTGATCTCTTACATCAGACTATAATAAGCAACACAAATTTTTATTTTAGATTTTTCACATATAAGCCCTTATAATTTTTTGATATTACAAATAAATCCTCTTAATCTGACTGTTTACAAATAAGGCTCTCACAATCTACTGTGAATTAGTGAAAGACTCATGAAGCTTACAAATAAGCTCTCGTGAGTATTACAAATAAGCCCCTAAAAGAGTTTATTTGTAAGAAAGTTGCGATTATGAGGGATTATTTGTA
Organism: Zantedeschia hybrid cultivar; assembly: GCA_030544215.1. NCBI lineage: Eukaryota > Viridiplantae > Streptophyta > Magnoliopsida > Alismatales > Araceae > Zantedeschia > Zantedeschia hybrid cultivar. Next base: position 68,140,497 of record JARZZO010000005.1, on the reverse strand, counting down.
AATAGCCAGATTAGGGGGACTTATTTATAATATCACAAGATTTAGGGACTTATATATGAAAAACCCAATTTGTGGAGCTTGAGGCCTACCCAATTCGACACTTATACCATCCAATCTTTGATCGAATGAGTAAAAAAACTAAAAGAAGTGAGATCGCACAATTGAACGATCAGAATCATCAGATCGCATAGTCCGCGATCTGACATTGCACTATGCACACACAATGCAGCAAGTATTATTCAGAAAATATTTTAAAATTTTCACTCTAAGTTAAAAACTAAAAAGACCACTCTGAATAAATTTCCGTAAAAGACACTCTTTTTTCCAATATACTATCAAAAATACCTTCCATTTTTTAAAAACATACTACCTTAACCCAACTCTCACATAATATAACTTCTATACCCTTTATCGCAAAACATCACAAGTGGCAGTTAGCTTTTTTATAATTACTAAAGATTACACACATCTAAAAATATTAGAAAATATTCAATTTAGAATTTAATATCTAAAACAGCCTCAACTTCTTTTCGTAAATGCTTAAAAGAATAATAATGAGTCAAAATATTAAAAAATAGTATTATTTTGCAATTTTATTTATAAAAGGAGCAAAAGTTCACAAAGAGATGCAAAAGTTACCCATGGAGTCAAATGGTAGGTGTACCTCTTATATCTTGATTTTCAAAGATACAAGTGTATCCCTAGAAATTTTATTTTTGGTTAAAATAAATCATATAGTTTTATAATTATTATTATATGCTTTAAAATGAAAGAATAATTAGATAAGTGGAGTCTAATACAAGTTTTTTTTCCTTTTCTTTATCCTAAATAAACAGGATAATGTTAGTATTTCTATCCTTTTCATAGAAATATCCCACGTCAGATACAAATTAATTGTCTACACGTCAGACACAAATTAATTATCTATGGCATTCTCATCAGCATTACTTCTATTGAATTAGTAGCCGAACTTGGCTCGTTCCAATCCCCCTACCATCCTCTGCCGCTCAAGCTTTGGCTTTCCACAAGCACACACGTTCATGCCCTCTTCTCCCTCTCCTGTCTTGTATTATACAGGTGCATTTGTTAAGACCAGTACTAATTAAAAATTCGGTGATCCAATAAGGAAATCTCCTAATTCGGATCGGATCGGATCGGGTCGGTAGGATTCTTGGTTGGATTGCTCAGTTCGACCAAATCCTCACATATATTAAAATATATGACTAAATTGACTTATATATATCTGATACTATATATACATAAATTAAGTAATTAATTTCATATTACTTCACGAGCCGGATCACCCAACTCACTAAAAAAATTAAGATTGGTAAGATTTTGAAGATAACCTTAAAATAGAGATAGAAAGCTCGGAATAATTGGTTAAATAAATGATATTTAAGAGTCATCGTTACAACTTTTTAAACATTTAAAGCATCTTACTTAAGGCCCATCCACTTTCACCTTCTTATCCAACTTTTCCCATTAATTAACTTTCTGCAGATTCTAGAAAAATCTGTAACTTTCTCTTAAAAAAAATGAAGGGATATTAGAGTTAACAAATGCACTTTACGTGATGTTTTTTGCATTCCTAACGAGGAGATTTAGATTTTATTATAAAACTCCTTACCTCCCTGCACTGACCAACTCCAGTCTAAGAGTGCATTCACGGATTCGAACTATTGTGACTGTGTGACCAATCTATCAGGTTTCTCCGTTGTCAAGCTCTCCTCCCTCTCTTCTGCCTTGTTGTCCTAGTTGTAACGTAGTGGCCAACCTATCAGATTCCTTCTTTGTCAAATTGTCATATACATAAGAGAATGAAACAAAGAGAAGATATAAAACCATGCCTCTTCCAGACGAGAGGAGGCTCGCAGCATCTCAAAGAGATTTGAAAGGATAAGAGAAGATTGGAAGGAGAAGTCGGATGGTAGTTGTAGAAAGAGAACGAGACCAACGTGAAGTAGAAGCTGACCTGATTGTAATAGAAGAAGATGATGACGACGGCCACGAGGATTAGGACTGTGGAGAAGAGAAGAAGAGGACGATGGACAGAAGAAGAAGAAGAAGAAGAAGAGGGAGGAGGAGGACGGTCAATGCTTCTCTCTTCCCTTGGCAACAGCAAAAGGTTATAGCCTATCCAGTACTGTCAGCCTATTCCAGCTAGTTTTGTGCTTCCTGTGAGAAGGATGGAGGAGGTCACACAGCTCATCACAGGCACATGGACAACACGACTATGAGGACATGAATAAGATATAGAAAAGAATCCCTCGTTCCCATCTCCCTCACAGAAGCCGCACTCTAATTTGTTTGCAGAATAGATTATTCGAAATTACTTATCCGGAATAATTATACTGGAATAAGGAGTGTTTAACTTTGATAGTTCTGTGGGATCCACTAGCAAAATAATAAAGATAAGTAATTCTTGGGTCTAGGGTCGAATTATTTATTCTTCTTATTCTCTGAATAGGTTATTCTGCACCGGTATAAACCATTCCGCTTGTCAAAATTAAATTAAGTTTATTCTCTCTTTATTCTCCCTTATTCTTCTCTTATTCTCCAATCAAAGTGACGCTGATGCCCTTTCCATTTCTGCTGCTACTCATGGAAGGCAAAAAGGAGATATCAAAATGTGTGTTCAAGGTTGTAATGATATTTTGGAGAAAAACACATCTTAAGTTATGTTCAAAACCTATTTAAAGATGATATTTTAGTTAGAATGACTGTTAGTATTCTACACTCGTGCCTTATTAGATATTGAGTTCAACTTGCTGCATCGACAGCTGATATTACGTCAGTTGCGTATTTTTAATTTTAAAAATTTTTTAAAAAAATGGTTGATCCAAAATCTTTCTACTTGGTCATACAGTCCGATCTCAAATTAGATAACATTAAAAAAATAAATAAATAATCGACAACCTACGGCCATGCAAAGCATCGTAAAGCCGACTAAAAAAAAGTTTCTTTTTTTAATTGAAAACACCGACGGCCAACGTAATATCAACTGCCGGTGCAGCAAGTTTTCCTCTTAGATATTTTAGTTATTAAATATTTTAAAGTTTCTTTGTCCATTTTAGTAATATCTGATTGCTTCCTAGGCATGAGCTTCTGATAAGCTTATCCCTCTTCCTTTCTCTTGCATTGTGCTACGTTGGATCTTTTGATCCCAATTTTTGGGATCGTGAAGATAAAGCGCGGTGTTGCATGACTTTTGTTGCTGATTAGACATTATAATTGGTCCCAGACACTGTTTGCACATGAACCTTCAATCACCTCTTATCAAGTCAATACATCATTCAATTTTTCAAAAACAAATTTCTAAGCGGAACTATATTCAAAACTGTTCAGATTTTTTTTGTGTGCATTTTTTCAGCATGTAATGGGATGACGTGCTTGCTTGATAACGGATTACTGACCATGTTAACCAAACACAAACACAATATGATGAAAAAGAATTAATATTAAGTATAAACAATGTGGGTCATAAATGGGTTGGGTTGTGTCTCACATGTTTAAATACATAGGTCGGATTAGTAGGCATTACTAGTTTATCGCACAGTTTACCTTCAAAAGCAATTAATCAGAAAAGATCAATATTATAAAAAATATGCAGCCTAATTAATGCAATTAAATTATATCATGTTGAACATATTTTATTAAACTATGCAAGCTAAAGTGGGTGAAAACAGGACAGGTTGAGTCAGTGTTAACATTTTCGCAAAAGCCATTAAATAGATTGGATTCGAGTTAGACAATAGATCGTGTCAGAAATGCATTGACACGAATAAGACCTCCTGATACAAATTCTCACCTTTTTAGTGGTAGAGATTTATTTTCCGTTTGGATTTAAGGGTTGTTTGTTTTAGCGTAAAACAGTATATTAAAACATCCTTCTTGTTTTATTTTACAAACAACTAAATAAATATTTCCTGATTTTAAAATAAGAAAATTTCACTTGTTTTGAAACCAGTGATTTTGAAACCGGTGATTTACAAAATTTTACACTAAACTATGTTGCTAGTTGCTAATCCTTTATTCTATGTATGCGTGGTTTTTTAAGAGCCCAATAACTACGTAGTTGCCTGTGTCATTTCTGGAAACAAAAATGTTAGAGATTTTTATATATGTACTCCTATAAACTACTATATTCGTATGTATGACATTGACTTCCACACAACGTTATAAATATCCCTAACATTTTCAAAAAGGTTGCAGTTATAATATCCCCATAAAAATGCTGTGAATTCTTAATATGTCAAAGATTTGGACATTTTTGCATATATGCTGCTAAATATATGAGTCTTGCATGTATACTCTTGAACTCACCATAATTGATGGAATCTTTCTGGATATGCCATTGATGTTCACAACGTTTCTTTTTCGAAGGTGACAAAAGTCACAATTCCATAGAAATATGTGAAAGAGGTACAGGAAAGCCCAGGAGGGCACACCCTTGGATAGGACAGTCCCCCATCCAAGTCCCAAAGGTTTAAAAGATTCTAGCAAAAGCTGTTTTATCAAGAAGATAAAACAGGGTTACAAAGAAGATAAACTAAGAAATCAACTGCTTCCACAGTCTGATTTTGTCAGAAATAACAGAGCTGCCATCATTCAGGAAACCAACTGCACGTCCCCATTCTTCCACCCATCTGAATGTCTTCTTCAAGAGTTCATTCGCACTGCTGAATTGGTCACTAAATTTCCTTCTATTTCTTTCACACCATATAGACCACAACATGGCCGGGCAGAAAAGAAACCATACATGTGTGAAATCCTTTGACGGAGAAACAGCAGTCCACCATTTCAGCAAATTCAACACAGATATGTGCTCCACCCAACCAATTCCAAGTATCCTACACATACTCTTCCATTGGATGGAAATAATGTCACATTTGCAGAATAAATGGAGTTGGTCTTCCTCAAAGTGTGCACAGAACATACATAAGGAACTCCCGGGAAGTTTAAGTCTCTTCGCCCTCATTCCCGTAAGACTTCTATTCCAGGCAAGTTTCCATAGAAACACCCTTATTTTATTAGGAAGGTGGTTAGACCAAATTAGATCCTTCCACCAAACCCTAGTACCACCATCATTCAAAAGTTGAACTAAAGATTTAACCGAAAAGAGCCCATTATTAGTCCATCTCCAAACTCTCTTATCTTGCACCTCACTGCAGGTCCTAACGCCATTGATTAAGTTAAACAAGGCTATCAGTTCCTCTGTTTCCACATCAGTAGGGTTTCTTCTAAGCATTAGGATAACCTGGCCTGTACTGCTATGGGACAGAACCTCTTCAACCGAAGCATCCTTGTTCTGGGCAAAATTCTAAAAAGATTGCTGAAAACCACAGTCAAATCCTGATTGGAGCACCATTTGTCCTTCCAAAATCGAATGTCCCTGCCATTACCCACTTGGACTTCGCAAGAGGTGACCATAAAATCAGCACATTTAAGAATGTTTCTCCATATGGGAGATAAATTATATCTTGAAGAATGAGAGAAACTCCATTTGCTCTCACCATGAAAGTACAAGTCATTGACAACTTCAGCCTAGGGAGCATCCGGATACTCTCCTCTTCTCCACAACCATTTGGCTAACAAGGCTTTGTTGAAAATGGCAATCCCACAAAGACCAATGCCTCCTTGCTCCTTGCTCTTGCACACATTCTTCCAAGCAATCAAGTGCATTCCTCTCTTTTCCCTTTTCCCTCCTGCCCAAAAAAAGGAGCTCCTAAGTGATTCAATGATTTTTTCCACGGTTCTAGGGATCTTCATAACAGAAGCGTAGTATAAAGCCAATGAAGAAAGAACCGACTTGGATAGGATCAATCTTCCTCCTCCAGACAGAAAGCTGCTCTTCCATCCTTCCAGCCTATTCTCAAATTTCTTTATGAGACCATCCCAATCCCTGATCCTAGTGACACCATTCGATAGGAGCAGCCCCAAATATTTGATAGGGAAGTTGCTTACTCTGCACTTTAGGGAATTTGCAATATCCTGTACCATTTGCTGAGTCATGTTCAGCCCAACAATTTCAGATTTCTCATAATTGATTCTCAACCCCGTGATGACTTCCACCAAAATTAACAAGCTCTTTATATTATGGATGTCCTCAATACTTCCAAGTGTAAACAGGAGAGTGTCATCTGCAAACTGAAGGTGAGATAAATGGATATGGCTTCTACCAATCCTGAACCCTTCCACCAAGCCCTGTTGAGTTGCACTATCCCAAAGGGTGCTCAAAATCTGTCCAATGAGCAGGAAAAGAAGAGGAGAGAGAGGGTCTCCCTGTCTTAATCCTCTTGAGCTGTTGAAAAAACCACATGGTTCTCTATTGATCAGCACCGAGAATCTGGAGGAGGAAATACAACACCTTACCCATCTTATCTATTTAGCATTGAATCCCATGATCTCCATAGTTTTGAGTAGACAATTCCAATTGATTGTGTCATAGGCCTTCTCAAAATCAAGCTTTACCAACACACCTTGCTTATGCCTAATCTTGTAGTGGTGAATGGCTTCATAAGCAGCCATATAATTGTCCAGGATGAATCTTCCTTGCACAAAGGCTGACTGGTTGATCCCACTAGCTTATGGATGACCCTCTTGAGCCGGGTTGTTAGAATTTTGGTCATGATTTTATAACATCCATTGAGAAGGCTAATGGGTCGAAAATCAACCATTCTATCAGCTTCCTCTGATTTCGGGATCAGGACAATATGTGTGGAATTAACAAGTTTAATCCCTTCCAGCCTATCGTAGAACTCTTGGACAAAGTTTACCACATCTGTCTTGATAATATCCCAACAAAATTGGTAGAACCCAAGGGAGAAACCGTCAGGACCTAGAGCTTTGTTGGGATCCATGCTAAATATTGTCATTTTGACTTCTTCTTCTGAAAAAGGTTCACACAGCTGTTCAGCATCAGCAGCTTCTAACACAGGGAGCAACCCTTCTTGTAGATGGGGCCTGAGTGGGTGGTCTTCTGAGAAAAGGTTCTTGTAAAAAGCAACAAACCTGGTCTTGATTTCCTCAAGTTCCTCAATGACTGCTCCATTTTCCTTGATATGCTCAATGGTCAAAAATCTCTTCTTGGCACTTGCCACTGCATGGAAAAAGGAGGTATTTTTATCTCCTTCCTTTAGCCAGTGTTCCTTTGTCCTCTGTTTCCACCTGATTTCCTCTTTTAAGAGCTCTTCATTGTAAGCCTTCTTGAGATCCTTCAAAGATTGCACTTCTTGTGTAGATAAATTACCAGACTCACTTTTCAGCTCCAGCTCTTCAATTTTACTTATCATAGTCTGCCTTTCTGCTGAAACCCTTCCAAATTTCTTTTTTGCCCATTGTTTCATACATCTCCTAGTCCATTTAAGTTTCCCCTGGAGACTCTGAATTGCAGAAGCTGCCTTTGGTGCTTGATTCCACCAATCCCTCACCAAATCTCTGAATTCAGTTTCCTTCTGCCACTTCAGCTCGTATATGAAAGTTCTGAACCCTGCCTTCTTATCCTCCTTCCTGATGTGCAGAGGGATGTGATCTGAAACCGATCTACAGAGCCCCTTGACATTAGTCAATGGGAATCTCCTGAACCATTATGCATAAATTAAAACTCTGTCAAGTCTTGACTATGTGCTGACTTGTTGTAGATTAGACTATGTAAATTTCTTGTTCAGTATTTCCATATCCATTAACTTGACCTCCCTAATCCATTGGTTGAAGGTTTCCATGTTCTTACTCCATTTCTGTCTCCCTGACCTTTCCCAAGGATACCTAACACAGTTGAAATCCCCCAAGATGCACCAGGCTTCAGAAAACAAGGACTGCAATCTATACAATTCTTCAAAAAAGGACTCCCTCTGGTGTTCAGTGTGAGGCCCGTACACTGAAGTAATGATCCAACTGTCATTATTTGTTCTTCTATTCTTGCATGAAAAAGATACCGAGATGCTGAAGGTGCCCATATCACATATTTTCCCTTCAAATTTATTCCCATTCCATAAAATCACCTGGCCTCCTTTAGCTCCATCTGCAGGGAGGACAGCAACCTCGTTCAGTTTCGTCCCATTCAACCTGTCTGAGATGTCTTTGTCCAAGCTAGGCATTTTAGTCTCTTGTAGGCAGATGCAGTCCAACTAGAGAGATAGTACCAGATCCCTCACTGCTCTCACCTTACTCTTTCCATTGAGACCTCTGACATTCCACGAAACCAGGTTCATGGTAAAATAGTGATCCTCCCCTCCTCCTTGAGCTTCTTCCCTCTTAGAGTATCCACAATTTCATTGTTCTTCACGAAGTTGGCTTCCCTCTTTCCTATTTTTATTCCTCCACCCGTTCCCTTCCTCTTAGTTGAATGATGTAGAGCATCATACCTTCTCAGTTTCTTCAGAAAGCTTAAGACCATAACCTCCCTACCAGCAAAGGACACACCAATGCGTTGGCCCAACAGAATAATTTCATTCATCCAAGCATCTTCGTCAGTAGCCTTCTGTACTGCCAACGGCACCTCACTCGCAATGTAGGGCACAATCTAGGCACTCAGCGTAGCTTCCTGCATTTTCCCTGTATTCCTCACAACATTCAAACATTCTTCTTCCATACCATCCTGTCTGCCAGTCGAAGCAAATGACTCCTCATTGATCTGTCTGGCTTCCTCCAAATTGTCACTAACCCATGCTTCCCCTACAGGAATGTTACATGATATCGATTGGTCAACACTCAACTCTACACTCTCTGCCTTGTCTATCCCCATTGAAGATTTAATACAAACCAGAGCATTTGAGGGAGAAATTCTCGCTCCGTGGCTCAGAGGAACCTCCCGTCCGATGCTCTGTTTTCCTAGTCGGGTTCCGTTTGCAGACGCTCGGGGAAGACGACGACGGCTCAGGGTCGGGTTAACAACAGTCTCCCGGACCAATCCAGAACAAACCCGGTTCGCAGGTAAGTCAGGATCCAAACGGAACGGGTCATAATGGACCCCATCTAAACCCGGATCCAGAATCCGACCCCGAACCTATTCATCTTCTTCGCCCGTCACCCCACAGCCTTCACACCCTTGGATGGACTTCGTCAAAATCATCTCAGGACCACCGTATTGGGCTTCCTCCAGTCCTTTTAAGAGGCTTGCACCATCTTCAAGAGCAAAAATCTGTTTAGTTCTGCCGCTCGAGGAATCTGGGCCCTTTCCAAGAACTCCTTTACCTTCGTGGGGCCTAGGATCTCTGCCGCCATGAATGCTCATTTTGAATTCTGCCAGACTCTTCGCTTCCAATTGACTCAGTTCAACTGAGTTCGTCAACTTGGGAGCATTCTTAGACTCAGTCCCAGCTTCCTCAAGAACAGGAGGGTAGCCGCAGCCCGGCTCCCCTGTTCCAGCACTTCCATCCCTTCTCTGTCTATATCTTCTGTACTTGCACACCACATCTGCCCAGGACCAGTCTCGCTCAGACTGTTTGGTCAAACCAGAAGTTTCCTTCTCAACACGTACCCAGAATGCTGCACCCATCGCTGAGATCTTGATTTTATCCGGGATACCTTCAGTCTGATCAACGGAGACTTTAACCCGAGCAAATGAAAGATTATCCCCTCTGAGCCACTTGCCATCTACTTCTCTAAGTCTCCCAAACTTGGAGCAAATAGTTTGGAACGAATTAACATTCCAGAGGTGAAGGGGCACTCCAAAGAGTTTACACCACACTTCGATACCGTCCTCTGCTGGGTCAGTACCAACCTCGACCTTCCACGGTGAAACGAATGCGGTAACACCTTCCTTCACCTCGAGCCTCCCAGTGGAGCAAACAGAGCTTCTCCACGACTCCGAGTCAATTCTTACAAGGAAAGAGCCAATATCGATTCTACGAATGCACCAAAGATTGACATCCGGCCAGAATTCCTGCAGCCTCTTCCTCACTTCCTCATCATCTACAGCTTCCTCCTTGCTGTTCTCCCGGAATGAGATAACGACACAGCTTTCTAGCATTCTCTTAGCTGGTTCAACCTCGGCTGACCACGGAATTTCCACCACGCCAGGAAGGATTTTCATTCTGTTCGCTCCACCAAAAGCAGCAATCTGGCCACCAGTCAACTGATCCTGTCTGACGCTCCCTTCTGGTTTACTGATAGGCTGCCGAAGAAGAGGACAGTGTCTCCTTCTATGGCCTGCTTCCTTGCAATGGAGGCATCGGACAGGATCTCTACACACAACCGCATGGTGACCCTTCCCCAAGCACCGAATGCAGACGTCTCTGTCTACCGGAAACCCACCTTCACCCTGATGCCTCCGAAGAGCTGAGTTGCGCCGGCTCTTGCTCTGCACTATCATCCATCCTTCCCTTGTCCCAGTAGAGTCTTCCCCGGAGTTCCCTCCCCTGCTCCCTCCCCCGGGGTTCCCTCTCCTGCTGACTTCGCTCATCTCACCAAACAATGTGAACGTGTGTGTGATGTTCACAACGTTTCTATAGAAAGGTATAAATGCAACCTTTCTCAGGATGCCAGGAATATTTATAATAGATTGAAAAAAAAAAAAAAGTAGCATAAGAGTTGGAGGAAACCATCATTGACTTGACAAATCAAGAAATAATATTGTAGATTGCCACATGTATATTAAATAGGTAGAACGATATAAACCGTCCAGGGTCTAGCTATAACTATAGATACTAGACCATCATAATCTTATATCCACAAACATGGAAGTGACTTGGACTTTTTCCTGTTGCTGTCCCGTGGGTTCTTATCTGCATAAACCGTTATGATCCAATCCTCGATACATTCCTGTGAAAAAAAAAATGAAAAAATTGTGCATACTCTTTCAAACCCAAGATTCGGCAAGTAAACAAAAACTAGAAAAGGAGGCATAGTTCTGTAAATTCCATCCTCGCACAAAGGTCTTTCTTTTAAGAGTTATTTCCTGCACAAGCAGTCAGAACAGTCAAAATAAAAAATTTAATAAGGTCAGCCCTAATTTGACTTATATATCTGTATAATCTGATCTCCAATCAAATGATCTAAAAATTTTCACAAAATCAAAAGTCAAACACCAATGAACAATAAAAAAATACCTTTAGCAAGCTTTTTTATTCATTTATATATTTTTTTATTTTCTTAAAACATCTGATCAAGATCGGATGGTACAAACAGTGAACTTGGATCAGCCACAAGCATAGCTGCCATCCAATCAAAGTGTGATCGGACAGCAGTCACGGGGCATTGTGATCCAGCATTACAGCAAGTACTTTCCAAGCAAATAACCGTGCTATGGTTAACCACTAGCTAAGCATGAAATGGCCAGGATGTCCGCTTAGAGCAAATTACACATTAAACGATGTAGAACGTATTTGTTTTGCCTTACGTATAAGGCAAAAGTTATATGATAACCATATCTCGATTTTTTTAACCAATTATGGAAAAGTTACAACTATATAGTAACAAAACTTTCAAGTATGTAGAAAACCACAAAAACCACAATCGAAATAGACAGGACAATAAACATTCATCACCAAGAAAATGGCAAGAAGAATCAACAGTTTGCCCAGTAAACTTGGCCACGGACAGCTCAATAGTTAGCCTCATCACCATGGACAGATCAATCATTCTGCACTAGAAAACATAATGAGATTGATGGATGCAAAATTTTCAGTTGTAGCAAGTTGAAATGGGAGTACCTGTTTTGCATATTACCATTAAAAGTACTCCAAATCTCATCATTATATCCTACTTAACCCAAATAAATAAGACTGAGGAGGGCCAGATAGAGTCCTGACAGTTTGAAAAAAAACATAGCACTTTGGAAGAAATGCAAAGATGGATCACGAAATGTTGTCCTAACAAGCAAGCACAATGTTAGTTCAGGAAAAAAAAAAGGGGCAAGCATTGCATCAAAAAGGTACAGATGGAAAAAATTTAGCAATTATAGGAGAGACATGCATAGATGAATCAAGAAATGTTCCTCTATGTAACAGACGGGCACTATGTTGGTTCAGGAAACGTTGTCCTAACAAGCAGGCACAAGGTTAGTTCAGGAAAAAAGGGCCAAACATTGCATCGAAAAGGTACAGATGAATGAAAATTAGCAATTATAGGAGAGACATGCATAGATGAATCAAGAAATGTTCCTCTATGTAACAGACGGGCACTAATGTTGGTTCAGAATAATGAGGGCAACTATTGCATCAAAAAGGTGTAAATCAAGTTTCTATCTAACAAAGTACCTAGAGGGGTCAGAAAACTCAAGAGCGTATAATGACAAGGGCGTTTGGATTGCACTTGGATTTTTTGGGGTCAGGAAAAAAGTGATTAGTATTTCCTGTGTGAAGAAAACACAAATTGTTACCATCACCATTAAAATGTAAGCCCATAGCATCAATCAAAGGTTCAATAGGTCCTGAGGATCAACCCAAAAGATCGGGACAGTTTCAAGCCAACTATCAGCATGATGTCCACCTCCTTTCATGTCAAAACCTGGTTAACACTAGTTGGTAAACATAGGAAGAGATGCCATTCCAAGGATACAAATAATCGTACTGGCTGCTAGTAAAAATTGAAGACTTTGAGGTGAAGCATGCATGCATGAAAAGCAGAGAAGCGATGGATTGTGCTAAAAATGGCAAGAGCAAATGGAAATGCTTCTAGGTAATTAGGTTACATATGAAGTTCTTTCTAGGTCATCAAAGCTTTGTGATCCATTTTAGAAATGGTATCATGAAAGATTTTGTTCAGTGTGAAGAAAGCAACTTACTCGTTCTATGAAGCAATATGTAAAACATGTCAAATATACTTTGATTCCTAAAAGATGAAGGCCAGATGACACAATAAATGACTTGGGTAAGTAAATCAAAACAGAAAAAATCCTAATGGCAATTCAAATAGGAGGCCAAAGCTTTTAGAATTACGTTTATAGGATAGTTTTATAATCCAAAAAAGAACATTTTTTGTCAAATATTATCTATAAGGCGATCAAGTAGGTTGAGGCGAGCCAAAGCGCCTCGCTTCGCCTTATGTTCGCCTCACTCTCCTAGGCACTTGCCTATGATGTCTATGCCAAATGTTCGTTTCCTTTTCATTATGTGGTGTTGCTTTTTCTTATTCTTTATTATTCCAAAGTGGGTAATGCTTTTCTTAACATTTTTTCTTATTTTTTAATGATTTCTAAGACCATCCACTACTTATATGAGCAGTAGATGGTCTTCGGAGATTAAATATTGGACATGATCAAGGCTTCTCAATGTTTTACATATGATTATCTTAGCTGTTTTTTTATTTTCCTTATATTTTCATTTTCTTCCTTCATAGTGATTTATGAGAGAACACATCGCCTCAAACGCCTAGGCAATTGCCTAGGCATTTGAGGCTAAGGCGAACCCCTGGTCGCCTCAGTCGCCTCTCACCTCTGACTACATAGAATACAATGCATAAACTTCATTTCAGGGAAACTTTTATCCTACAAACCTTTCCTTCAGATCTTAGAAAGATAGAAACTGTCCAAATAAAGATTAAGTACAGAAGCACACTTGTGTACAAGAACCTCAGGTAAATAAAGAAATGTACACTCAATGAAATAGCCAGAAAAAAGTAACCAGAAATATCTGAGCTCTTTCTCTTCATCTGTCGCCATAATGTAGCTTTGACAATTCAACATAATTTATATAGCAATCATCATTGGAGCATCATCCCATTTATTTGATTGGCTAGATATATCCTGCACCACCCACTTTAGTCTGTCCAATATCATATGTAACGATTCAAGATAAATTCTATAAGTTCCATAATTGATAAGTTGTGTCTTGCATCAAGCAGTGATAATCACATAACAGGAAGGAAATTGAGCACAACAGCTAAATGTAAAATTGATGGTGACTTGTGATAAACAGAAATAGCAAACTACGACAATAATGCATCAGATGCTGAGTGCAAAATTGAAAATCCACTTTCCAGCGCGTGAATATCTACATGGAAGGTAGCTAAATACCTCGTAAAATTATTTATCATCCCTCCACCCTATTTTTTTCCAGGAAAAAAAAGGATCATACTCCATATTCCAAATATTCATGTTTTCAATCTTCCGTCGTTGTATTTTTCATCAGTTTGCCAGCACTTGCAGAACCCTTCTCCTCAGATTTTCCAGAAAACGTGCCTTCCATTATCTTAGGAACCTTAAAGCTAAACTCAGCAACAGTAAACTGGCTCTTGAAGTTGGGATACGCTTCCAAAAACTTCTCGACATCGGTGGTGCTCCTCACTCTCTTACCATTCGGCATGACATAGGTAGCATCCAGCTTAGAGAGGTCCTTCCTCATGATCAAGATCCTCTTGCAACCGGCAGGCGTCTTGGGAAGGTTCGGCTTGTCGATGACCCAGAGTGCAGAGGCATCGCATTCCAAGTCCGGTGGGTCATCACAGGACACATTTTCTTTCCTGCTGCAGACCCAAGGCTCCTCAATGAAGTTCTGCCGTATTGCTTCGTACTCCTCTTGTGTTGGAACAAACCTAAACTTGAAGCACTTGGCACACTGCACTACATATGCTCCAATTTTCCGAAGTTTCTGTCGAGAACAATGCAGGAGTGGGGATGAGAAAAAAATGAAAGCATAAGCAAAACCCACATCTCCAGCGGAATCAAGGCTTTCTTTTCTAGGGCAAACATAAAGATTTCATTTTTATTTACCACACAAGATAGCAAAACCCACATATGCAGCGAAATTAAGGTTTTCTTCTAAAGCAAACATAAAGAAACCATTTTTCTTCTATTGCCAACACAAAGATGTAATTTTATTTTATTTTTCATCACACAAGATCCTGTGACCGAAACATCAACCTTGGAACAACCGAAGAGGACAGAACCACAAGATCTCGTCTTCTTTGGTTCACAAGCACCCTTTTTGCGAGGAATCATGGAGACACGGAATCGAATAGGGGGAACTAATCAAACCCAGCAGGGAAAAGAATAACCTATACACAAGCGCGCATACGAAACTAGACAAATACGAGACAGTTGACACCTAGAAGGAAGAAGAATCATAGAAGCGCCTTGAGGCTGCCATCAGCAACAGCAGTACCTCGTCGGAGGAAGACGCGGCGGACCTGGGTGCGCTGCCGGCGTTGCTCTTGGTGATGCGAGGAGGGGCGGCTTTGGCGGGGGTTGCCCCCTCCGGCGGCTTCATCATAATGCTTCGGTTGGGCTGCGCAGTCGAAAGATCGAGAACTCGGGAAACCGAGAGAGAGAGGGTGAGAGTTGGAGTATAAATAGAGTTTGCAGAGTGCAGGAGTTCGCAGCGCGCAACCGCGTGCCGCCGCGTATTCTGTATTCATAGTTGAAAATACTTTGCTGCACCCGCTAAAATGAGTTATTCCGTCCCCTTCCGCTGCGTGGCACACTGCGTATGGAAACTTGTCTTTATTAAATTAAATGTATAGTGTCTGGTAAAAAAATTAAAAGAATTAAAATCTTTTAATACATTCGAGAGTGTCATGATGTTCTCGAGAACATTCAAAAACTCTTGAGAGCGTGAGAGTATTAAGAAGCTCTCGAGAATACGTCAAAATACATTTAATATGAACAAAGAACTATATGCGAGACAGAACAAAATAAGACGATCCGTTACAACTCAATTAGTGGCGGTACAGTAAATTATTCTCTTCATAATTTCTTTCCATAGGCCGTGGAGTCCGGATTCGGAACGATATAGGGTGCGGCATGTCAATGTCATTGTTTGTGTTTTTAATTTTTTTGAGTTTTTTTCTAAACCCTTTAAAGAATCTTATATTTGTAAAAATAATTATATTTTATATACTTGTAAAAATTTCCTTATATATATTCTGAAATAAATCTTAAAAACTAAGCGATGTAAGTGATGTTGGACCTAACCATAGAGAATTTTTTATACATACAATGAGTACGTAGGAGGTTTTTGCATATACATAGTTTACAAGAAAATTTTTGTTTGATCATTGGTGAGGTATTTTCATATACAATAATATATAGAGGATCGTTTGCAAATATGTAAAATATAGGATTTTTTAATCTTAGGGTTATTTGCAAAAAGCCATTAATTTTTAATCTTAAATTAGAAAATTTAACACTTAGGATCAAGATTTCAAATTGTGAAAAAATATAAATTATAAAAAAATACATAGATTCAAGATTAAATGATATATATATTTGTCATATCAAAGATGTCTCTAATAACTTTGCAATCATAGCATCAAAAAATTTCCGTATTTGTCGCTATTGAACTTGATGCACGGGAAGAGAGTGAAACTTTGCTCAAAGAGATAGATATAAAATCAAATAAAAAAATAAATTAATATTATATATGATCTTTTCATAATAAAATTATTTTTAGTATAAAAAATATATTAACTATTTTTAATCAATTCTCAAATCAAAACTATAATAAATACATATCGGCCTCTTAGAGTTGCCCCTCCCGCATTGATTTAAACAAAAAAGAAAAAAAAAAATATGCTGCGGCGTCCGATCAACCACATTAGTATTGCAGCAAAAATTACTCGTAATATTTTTGTTGCCGATGAGGATGCAAATAAATCTAATTTTAAAGAATACACCAAACAAAACGAATATCTGAAGATTGCAGTCGATGGAGAAATCCTCTTAGAGTTACAAAAGCAGCAGGATCACAACAAGTAAGATCATCCTCTGTTGGAAAAATGGCTTTTTGACAAGAATAACTTGACAGTGGATTGTTGGTGTCACCTGTGAGTCCTGCTTAGATTATGTTGTATTCTAGTTATACATATTCACTTGAATGGAATATCTAATTTCATATTCCTTCCCATCATTATGTTAAAATGCTTGTTTACTTGGCCTAAATGCTATGCCCAAGTGAATGGGTACCTAAGGGCCCGCTACAAGGGCTTCCACTCAATTGAGGAGGCAGAGGCAGCACTATGTGGTATTGTGCCAAATCTTTCACAAAGGCCAAGAGAACTTCCTAGCCACTCTGCATTGACATCAGCAACAGAGTTGTCAACTGTAAGCGGTACCTCCTCATCTAGTAGCACTACCATGTTTCATTGGCAATTATGTGTACTAATGATACTTTTGTGGGTGGTAGTAGGCATGCCTTTTATGATTTTTGTTACTTGTAATGTCCATCAGGACTTTCCAAGGTGAATGTTTGGTAGTTTTAATACTTGGTTGTTTATGTACGACTCAAGCAGTATGTTGAAACATTTTTTGTAAGGCTGAAATAGTGTCTTGAAATGTCTTTGTTGTGTAATTCAATGACCTTCTAATGGAGTTTCTTTCATAAGATGAGAAAAAAATTGAACTTATTGAGGAGCAAATATTAAATCAAACTGAACCAGAGTCCATTCCACGTATGCGGTGTCTTATGCATACCTCTATGTTTACAGGACATATGTGGATTCATGAGATGCCTGATGGGCATGATAAAAGGTCTTACCCAGATTCTCCAGGTACACCTCTCAATGTTAATGGAACTGAGGGATTTGCTAGTAAGTTGCTGCCTATTGAAGCACTCCTACCATGTGAATGCGACCGAGCAGCTTGCTATGTTCTTATTTGCTGCCAGTCATGTGCTTACCACTGGGGCAATGTGCTAATGATTCCAGCACTCATCTCAAACAATCAGTCATTATGTCAATCATTTCACCAGGCAAGTAGCAAACTTGAACTATGACTTTATTAAGCTTTCTACACGTTGTCAACTTCAAGATTATCACCTACATATTCGTAGGAAGGAAAAGTTCTATCCTTACTTCAGGATGACCATTCTTGTATCTTACCGAATTTAGTCATGTTTTATGTCCAAACATCGATTATTAAAGTGCTTCGCATACTTTGGTGACTCATATTTGTGCTTGTAGGAGGCAATTGGAGCGATTGATGGGACGCATGTGCTGGCTAATGTTCCACAAGCACACCATGGCTGATTCTACAATTGCAAGGGTTTTATAAGCCAAAATGTCATGGATGTAATATCCTTTGACCTTACATTCCAATATGTTGTCATTGGTTGGGAAGGTTCAGCATCGGATATGAGGGTGCTAAGATGGGCCTTGGATGAAGGAGGCTTCTCCATCTCCAGTGGAAAATTTTATCTTGTAAACTCTGGATATACAAACTCAAGTGGTTTCTTGGCTCTGTATCATGGACAAAGACATCACTTAGCCTCATTTCAGGAGGCTCGGAGTGCTACATATGCAAACAAAAAGGATAAGTACAATCATCGTCATGCTCAGTTGAGGAATGTGATGGAAAGAACATTTAGTGTGCTTAAGAATAGGTTATAGACACTAAAGGAGGGGAACATATACCCTTAGGCGAAGGAAAAGTGAGAACAAGTTTCATGTGTAGTATTCCAAGGGCAAATTGGGTATATTGGGTCTTTATTCCACTGTTTATCCCCTTCCATTCCAATAGTCTGACTAAAAGAGGAATGAACACCAAATCATAAGTGGGAACATTCAATTTCTTTTTCTTTATGTTGCAGATATGAAATGCAAAAAGGACTGCTAATAGCATATTGCAAGTTGTCTTGAACCTATATTTTGTATGTATGTATGCGTCACCCACCCCATGTGATCATCGAGGCAACTAGTTGCCCAGTTGGTAAATGCACATTACTGTAGAAGAATGAGTTAATAAGTATGAACATTTTGATTGAAGACTTTGTACTATTAACCACGGATGTCTGCACTTTCTATTGACATGACAGAGATGCATCAAACTATTATTTTAACCTCTCCCTAGATACATCCTCTCTATCCGATTAATATCTGGCCAAGGAGATAACCAAACAAACTCTGTGAACAGATTAATGCTCGCAGTGGGTGTAACACCTCATATAAAAATATATCAAATATACTAAATCTGTAGACTACCAACAATATCGACTAGTCATTTTTTGGAACTCGAGTTGGAAAGAACTCCGAAGTTAAGTGTGTTCAGTTGAAAAATCTCAGGATAGGTGATTTTCCTAGAAAGTCTACCAACTAATGCAATTATTAGGTCAATTAGTTAATCGGGTTGTTGCAAATGGTATTAGAACAGTTCTCTTCGTGGTGTGAGGGCCACACTAAGACCTATTATACATCTCAAGGCTTAGTTACCCTTGATCCAGCAAGGGAGTGTAATCCTGTAGACAGTGGCAACAGTATGGTAGACTTAAAAACCTCCAAAAATCCACATCATTTGAAGGTGACTAGATACTAGACAATGTGTAATATGATCATCACGAGGACATTAGGCTTCTAAGGAGGGTAGATTGTAACACCCCGTATAAGAATATGTTAGACTAAATTAGTAAACTACCAACAACATTGGCCAGTCATTTTTCAGAACTTGAGTTGAAAAGAACTTTAAAGTTAAATGTGCTCGGTTGAGAGAAGTCCTAAGATAGGTGACCTTCCTAGAAAGCCTACCACCTAACATAGTTATTGGGCCAGTTAGCTAATTGGTACAGCGGGACTGTGAACATCCTAGAGAACAAAAGCTATCGATCAAAAACTCAATGGCTAATGATCCATGATACACCAATGAGTGAGCAGATGCGATTCACAGAACCTTCATGAAGGAAGATTGTATATAATTAAATGAGATCTTCTCGATCTCATCTTCTTAATCTCAATATGTTTTTATTCTTGAAAGTTAAGAATGAATCAATTCACTTAATCATCTCCATACTTGTAACAAAATGGACACCCTGCCTCCCAAAAAATACACTATATATCTAGTATGCCATCAGTCCTCTGCAGGTATATGGGACATATATTTTCTAGTACTATAGACAGGACAAACCATCAATACATTTGAACTTGAGTGCCACAACAGCGACTAAAAATGAGGAATAAGTGGCATCTGTCATTGTTTACATGACAGATTGTCCATCTAAAGTTATGCATCAGCACTTTAGATCCATCCTCCCCTCAACAGTCCCCCCCCCCCCGAAATTTTTTTTTTAAAAAAAACTATCTACTTTAAGTTTTTAACCTCCCTAAATCTATCATCTGCATCTGATTAATGTCTGGGCTGTGGGGATATCCAACTCACTCGAGAAAAAATAGTTTTCTGATTTTCCAGAGGGTTAATCAGATATGGATTTTAGATTATGGATACACACAGATATGAATAAGAACTCAAAAACAATATTCATGACAACACAAGGTAACCAAATGCACATATTAAGTGATGAAGGTAATAAATATACCACATACCTCTAGCTTCTGTACCCTTGCGAAGCTCCTAGTACCTGAAGTATGGGAAAAATTTTGCTGTGCACAATTTGCCTTATTTTTCATGCTGATGGCCTAATTTACAAAAAAAAGGGTGATTAATGGGGGTCTTATGGAGTAATCACTAAAAGCATTGTAGTTTGGACCACTATATGATATGCTATTTGAAAGAAAAAAAATGCCTCTAAGGTAACTGGCCCAACAAATCAAGTTTCTTGTATATTCAACCAAGATTTGTTAGAGACAATTCCTCACTTGTGGATTCTGAAGATGAATGCTTTTGAGGGGGGGGGGGGGAACATGGGGGTTGCTGCATGCTGTCCTGCTGTTGAACAAAGGCTCTCCTTTTTTATGGAACTAATTATAAGGGGATACAATTTGACTCTTGGATTAGATATTGAGATATGAACTTGCACAGAAACATGAAACTAGTGTGGCTTACCAGTGCAACCCTCAGGAAAGCATGTCAACCAACTAAGGTGTCAAGGTTTGCTTGAGTACATGTGCGAATAAACTTTCTATTGAACATGATATAGTTGAGAATAATTTGACACTAGCTTCCTTTGTGTTTGTTCGGTTAAACATGGTCCTTTTATGACTCACAACAATATATGTAAATAATCAAAAGACACAAGGAGCAAGTAAACGACGACACCCGATCTGAATACTGTTAAACAACATCTTTTTGATAATTTTAGAGTATGCATTTGAAAACAACCTTCACAAGAGTAGCCTGTCAGCAGTGGCGGATCCAATGTACAACCAGTGGGGTCCCAGGACCCCACTGGAATTTCGAAATCCTAGAGGCCCACCCCAATATTTACTGTCTGGGACCCCACTGGCCACAGATGCAGGAACCCACTGGACTGCCCGATCGCCCAGCCCACTTAGGCAGGCCGCAGGCCCAGAGGACCCCACTGACTCACTATAGGACCCCAGGACCCCACTGACTCGTGAGTTGTTCGAGCTCGGCTCTGAGTTGAGCTCAACTCGTTTGCCTAAACAAGCCAAGCCCGAGCTTAAGATGAAACTCGTTTTAGTAAACTAGTCGAGCCAGAGTTCGATCGAGCTCACGAGTTGGCTCGCATCAAAATAAACATTAATACTTAATTTAAGTCTCTCAAATACACAACAACCACAGGAATCAACACGACTTGCAAGTGCTGGAGTAGCAGCTACTCGAACACGTGAAGTATTCTGAAGCATATAAGCCACCAGAAATTTTTCACGCGGCCGATGTAGGACTAATAGGTAAGCCGTAAGCGTGCTGGGCGGGTGGGCTTTGGGCGGGTGGGCTTGCAGCTGGGCGGGTGCGGCTGGGCCTGGGCGGGTGGGCTTTGGGCGGGTGGGCTTGCAGCTGGGCGGGTGCGGCTGGGCCTGGGCGGGTGGGCTTTGGGCGGGTGGGCTTGCAGCTGGGCGGGTGCGGCTGGGCCTGGGCGGGTGGGCTTGCAGCTGGGCGGGTGCGGCTGGGCCTGGGCGGGTGGGCTTTGGGCGGGTGGGCTTTGGGCTTGCAGCTGGGCGGGTGGGCTTTGGGCTTGAAGAGGATGGCTTTGTAGGACTGTTGATGGACTGACTTTGGGCTTGTTAATTAAGTGGGCTTAACTTAAATGAGCTAGGCTCGGGTTCGGTGGGCAGTACTCAATATGAGGACCCCACTGGATCAAATTCCTGCGTCCGCCACTGCCTGTCAGAGGTTGACCTCACCAGCCACACTTATGTCAAACAATCCTAAAGAAATAATTCGCCCAAGTGGTGCAGTTCTATTGTAGTGCCCATAAGAACATTTTGAAGGGAAGATACTTGTGAGAACTGAAAGGCCCTAGGGAAGATGCTGTTAGAAAAAGGGGAAGTTCAGCACTGCCATTGTGGTAGCAGAAGTTGGAATCAGAACCAAGCAGTATAAGCTTTCACAAGATCTTAGAAAAATGCTTGAACCCTTGGATGGTGTTTCTATTGTGTTGTAGTATAAAGTGGATTCTGAATTTTCAGTTTGCTTTTGGTTGGACATGAGAACTGAGAATTCTACCCGGCAATGCCTTCTCAGGTCCTCTTTTTCCTGCTTGGAGTATAAAAGTTAAATTCAATAGTTTATCCAATTACTTCAAGAAAAGTCTCAGGACAGAGTTTTGAGTGCCATTCTAACCACATTTGAAAATATTCAAACCCATTCAGGCAAAGGGATCGGACTGTTAAAATATTCTTTCTGTTATCATTATCTCTGTAACCCGCTCCATATCTGCACTGTATATGTCAGTCAAATGTCTAACTGAGAACATAGATCAAACACCTTGTACAACTCTCGTATGGTATCAAAATGCCAGGTTCATGCAACACCTTCTATGGAGCCATGAGACTTTGGAGCAGAATTCTTACAGTCCCTCCTCCTTTCCTTAACTTACATGTTAAATCACAAGCTTAAAAATGGGGGTGTTGTTTTGGTTTTAATTTGCTCAGACCACAACCAGTGCGAAATCATGCAGAGGGATCCTACGCTGGTGCATATCAATAATATATATATATATATATATACTAGTAATAATGCACATGAAAATGCACGTTTACATGAACTATATTATAATAAAAAATTTAAAATACATTTTTTTTATAGGAGCTCTTACAATCTATCATTTTTAAGATTTAACCTTCATAATGCCCTATTTATTTTTATCCCTTCCATAACTATATGTCTATTTGATAAGCCTCCTTTTTACAATTTCGACAGATTTATTCCATTTTTTGAAAAGTTCACAAAATAGCTTAAGATTGTGGAAAGGTTAATTCATTATTTAATATTTGAAGATATTAGAAGAACATTCTGCTCTAATAAAAAAAGTTGTACATTTATATTTTCTTGTTTAGAATCCATATTTCTTGAGGTTATTACTTTTATTACAGATTTTATATTGTCTAGTAGAATAAGGAAACATATCATAACCCCTTGTCCAATATGCTATCATATTTGGTATACTATGTCCCATATTAAATTAGTTTTGATGGTGAAATAGATAAGGAAGAATATTATCGGTGCCAGTCGCAAAAAGCTGACATATCACACTCCAAATCGGAATGTTAAGAATAATCCGCCCATCTCCAAATTAGACTGTCAAGGACAAATTCAACTTTTGTCCCACTTGAAGATGTAGGCATGGAGGTGTTACACACAGATAGAAAAGAACAGTTGTATAGAATAAGGTATATTTGCCTCTTAAGTAAAGATAAAAATTTAATAACAAATTTGTTTTGGGTAGGTGGAAATTGGAATATCACACTTTTTCAGTTTAGACAGAGAAAAAGAGAGTGGAAGAGTGTAGGGTTGTGATTATCAAATTTGATCATCTTTGCTCAGTTATGATTATGCTTTAACCTAAAACCAAAAGCGGTTTATCATGTGCGTAACTAATAAAGAGCACACTAATAAAGAAAATGGATCGTTAGATATCTCCTTGGATTATCCCCTCCAATTTTATTACTTTTCACAATCTAATATTATTTAACAAACCTCAAAAATTAAGAACAAATCTTTCAAGTTTTTTTCAAAAATTCTACAGAAATATTTATCAAATAAGCATCATAAGACATTATCTCCTTGGGGTTAACCTCTCCAATCTTCCTATTCATTATAACCCCTCACAATGCTATATTGTTTAGCGGACCTCATAAAAAAGTAAGAATAAATATTTCAAGTTTTTTAATTATAAAAAAGACTTATCTAAATAAATATATAATTGTGAAGGATTGTAAATAAAATTTCAAGATTAGGGGAATTGAACCCAAAATATGACATAGTGTAGGACTTAATTTCTACAAACTCCAAAAGGGAAAACACGACTTGATTACAAGTAGTGGAAGGAAATTATTGTCATTAGTAATAATAGTACGGCCAACCATATGTTTCAGTATGCAAAAGCACAAGGCACCCATCTTATATATCGAATTCTACAACTCCATCTTATTTGCTTCTAAAAAACAATATTGTCAATATTTTATCAAGAATAATACTTACTACATCGCAAACGATGTAACACATCTCACGTGAATTGCAACGTGCCACCGTGTTAGTGGCAATGAAACTTGATAGTGGATCAACAAAATAGGTAAAATAGATATAAAGAGGTAAGATGAGCTCACTGTATGCCACCAATTTTGCCACATCCACAGAAAACCAGTACGATGACAAAGACCAAGACAAACGAACGTGACTTGCAAGGAGGTTGAGGGCAGGATATTTGATAATTCTTCCATACGATGTCAACACCGTACGTGCTGTAGAGCATACAAGTAGACAGAAGTATGACCTCTTGATTGAAAATAACAAAAAGAAGAGCAATGATGAATTTGACAACAATGGAGAATAGGCTTAAAATGTCATTACATCAGTTGTTTTACCTTGAGATAATTAACACAGATGAGTAGCACATCTTGAGCTTCATTCAACAAATGGCTAGTGATCACTCCATGAGGCATGTGGTATACCCCTTCCTCTGCCAATTTTAGTTCATTCATGCTGCTACAGGTGCAATGAGAATTCCGTCGCTTGATCCACATTGTAGAGAAATATAGGGAGAATAGGAAGAATTCAAATCTGGAAACTAATGTGAGAGAGAGAGAGAGGCGTTGCACTATGATGAAAGAAGAGAGTAAAGTTGTGAAAAACAAAATAGAAACGTAAGTTAACAATGAAGGCAAAAGCCAGAACATTAGGCATACCGCACGTGTCCCCGCATGCGTAGCGCAGTAGACACCGCTCCCCGCCAGAGGCAGGAAGACCTCGGGTTCGACTCCGCGGAGGTTTTCGTGGGTGACGTTTCCCTTCCCCACTCTCATTCTGACACGTTTCGCCGTGTTTCGAACCCGGGTTCCTTTGTTAGTGTTCCCCTCCCAAGTGTCTCCCTTAGCCGCCGTCTAGACTACTTAAAAAAAAAAAAAACCGTTAGGCATACCGCATGCACGTACTGTACAGATAAGTAGGAAATAGAGTACAATGCGTCTGTTGATGGCAAGGGTGGGGTGCAAGGCCACCTTGTGGGCTGGAAACGGAAAGAGAAAATTTTGTGTGGGAGATGAATACAAACAATTGTAATTAATAATAATATCGACCATAAGAAACGTGGAAGAGTAATTGAAAAGGACAATTTTAATTGTAAATAATTTAAAAAACGGAGAATATAAATGGGACTGGTTGAGGCGAGGGGGAGGGGAACAGGTGAAAAAGTGAATGTGATGAGCAGCCCTACGGAAATACCAAGTAACCGATGTTAAGACCTTGAGACCTGTTAACTTTTGCTACTTGCTATTATCATTTCTCTAAGAATAATAAGGTCAATAGTAACGTTAAAATGAACAGCGAGGACGAAACAGTGGGATCCAATGGTCGAAATCTATTGTGGACAGATAGAATATTCTTAGAGTATTTTATTATACCAAAATTATATAGTAATATAGAGAACTAAGAGCAGTATATATGTAAAAAAAAATAAGAAATATTCTATATTGTCATTGAGAGTTTTGAACAGTAGAGGGGCTTCATAATCTCTATATTGTCAATTTATTGTTTTTATTTATTTTTTAAATCAATGAACTAAAAAGAGAAAAATGAATGCCTTAAGACAAACTTTCAAATTAAGTGAAAATATTTTAATTAAAATAAATAATCAATATTTATGTAAATTCTAAGTTTAACATAATATATTTATATTTCTGAGAATCGACATTTCATTTTTCATAGGCATATTTTTCTTGTATAAGGCACAGTGTAAGTACTGTTGGGTTAAGTTTTGAGATCGTATAACATTTTTTTCTACAATTATTTCAAGTTTTAGACTCTATTCCTATGTAAAAAAACAAGAAACATTTTATAGGAGAGCTTCATAATATCTATATTTTCAATTTACTGCTTTTATTTATTTTTTAAGTAAATGAAAATAATAAAATATGAATGCGTTGGACAAAATTTCAAAAAAAATTGTTTTCAATTGTCTTACCCTTAGACATGTTAGAGAAACATAGCCATTGTTAAAACATAATAACATCAATTTAAATTGGAAATCTGCCATTACTAATTAGAAGGGGAAGCACTAGAGAGAGATATGAATAAAAGAGAAAGGATTAAATACCCAAGTAAATAAAACATTAATTAAGCATGATCTAGAGGCTAAGATGAAACCATAAAATCTAAGCATGATCCTGATCCCGTCTAAAGGGGGGATCAGGACAGCAACCTCATCCCCACCTAAGACCCCCCTTACTGCCCTACTACCACAGGCCATTCGTCGCTGGCCATCATTTCTCTCTCTCTCCCCCCCAAGGAGGAGAGGTTCTCTCTCTCTCTCTCTCTCTCTCTCTCTCTCTCTCTCTCTCTCTCTCTCTCTCTTCATAGATCTACACCCCCTATGGGTGTAAGAGGCCCCGTCCAGCGTCGCCATCATATTTCTTCACTACATTTCTTCATCAACCCAAGGTATATTTTGACTCTAAATTTTTTTAAATTGTCAAAATAAGACATACTTATTTTAGTGTAGATCTATCAATTTTTAGCATTGAAAAAATATTTAAATGTTGATTAGTGTTAATTCCCTAAAATTAACCCTAATTAGGATTTTAAAATTGAGGCTTTTAGATAATTAGTATAATTAAGGTTCAATTGAGTATGTCAAATACTCAATTGAACTTATTAAAATCTGATTGCACAGATTTGTGCATTAATTAGATGTAATTAGTGCTAATTTTCTAAAATTAACCCTAATTGAGGTTTGAAATTGAGACTTTAACATAATTAGTATAATTAAGATTCAATTGAGTACGCCAAATACTCAATTGAACTTATTCAAGTTTGATTGTACATATTTATGAATTAATTTCATGTGATTAGTACTAATTTCTCAAAATTAACTCTAATTAGGATTTTAAATTTGAGATTTTTAGATAATTAGTGTAATTAAGAATCAATTGAGTATGTCAAATACTCAATTGAACATATTAAAATATGATTGCACAGATTTATATATTAATTAGATGTGATTAATACTAATTATCTAAAATTAATCCTAATTAGGATTTATATAATTGAGTATATCAAAACACAATTGAATTTATTCAGATCTGATTGCACAGATTCATGCATTAACTACATGCGATTAATGCTAATTCTCCAAAATTAACTCTAATTAGAGTTTAAAAATTAGAACTCTTACATAATTAGTATAATTAAGGTTCAATTGAATATGCCAAATACTCAATTGAACTGATTTAACTCATTGAAGTCTGATTATACACTTTTATTTGTACATTTTTATCTTATGTAGGAATATGGCAGAGTGAAAACATCAAGAACGGGAGGTGGAACAATAGGGCGATAATCCTAGTTTGTGTCATGGCACACTACTGGACGTTAGACAAAGGAGAGTACAATGCAATTGATGTGGAAGGGATATGGGTGGAGGCGTGTATCGCCTAAATCAACATATTGCAGGCATTTCAAGTGGTGTGAGTAGATGTGAATCGGTTCCCTTTGAATTGAAGAAGGAAATGAGGGCTTACATGATGGATAAAAAAGTCCTGAAAGATTTATCAGCTCAGCAATAAGTGAACCTTCATAATGAAATTTCATAATGTAAGAGAAGAAGGGATTACAATCTGCCTATTGCATTTAGATGATAATGATGATGATGAAGAAAATGATCCAAATGACCTAGATCCTGAGTTCACTAGAGTTGTTCGTTCTAGCATTCGTACTTCTGTTGAAGATGAGGAACAACGAAGAGGCATAAGAGCATCAGGTTCATCTTTGCTTAAATCTGAGTCTAAGGGATCTCTTCCTAGCCTAGGTCGTCTTCTATTCGTAAGGCTACTGCTGCATTGAGTTGTAGACGGGCGTCAGATGTGCATGATTCAGCACGAGGTCCTATGGACCAATATTTGTACAAATCAAGGTCTTCCAAGCAACCCTCAATTAAGAAAACTTTGAAAGGAGTAAAGGCCACACAACAAGTGCATCAAAGGGAGCATTGAAAGACATTGTTAAGTGGTTTGTACATGTAGGTATGCTAGAACATACAGCATCAAGCCCATACTTTCATACCATGTTAGATGCAATTGCGGAAGTTGGGTCTAGTCTGAAGGCTCCCACACCAAGATATATTTATTATGTTGGGCTTGAGCAGGAATTTATTGAGTTGAAGGCATGGGTGGACAACTTCAAACATGTGCGGAGGAAGGATAGTTGTATCATCATGTGTGATAGTTGAACAGGAACAACAAGGTAATCAATTATTAATTTCTTTATTTATTGCAGCGAGAGTACTAGTTTTTTGAAGTTTGTGGATGCCTCCAGCAAAATCAGAAATTATGATTATTTGTTTGGGCTCATAAATGA
This sequence comes from Zantedeschia hybrid cultivar, assembly GCA_030544215.1. NCBI lineage: Eukaryota > Viridiplantae > Streptophyta > Magnoliopsida > Alismatales > Araceae > Zantedeschia > Zantedeschia hybrid cultivar. Next base: position 68,111,921 of record JARZZO010000005.1, on the reverse strand, counting down.
GGTGATAGATGAAATTGGAAAAGAAAATATTGTGCAGATTATAACTTGATAATGAACCAAGTTACAAAACAACTGGCAGATTATTAATACAGAAGATGTAATATTTGTATTGGGTGTTTTGTGCAGTACATTCTCTTGATTTGATGATGGAAGACATAGGTAGAGACCCTTATGTTGTTAATGTAATAAACTCAACTCAGATGATCATCACATTTGTTTATAATAACAATCGGATCTTCCATAGGATGAGAGAGTATACAAATAGAGGAGATCTCCTTCGTACTAGTCCTATTAGATTTTCATCCAATTTCATATCTTTAGAGAGCTTCATGAAGCACAAGCGTCAAATGGCCCAATTAATCAACTATGAAGAGTTTTTGTCACATATAAGGACATTGAGGGCTGATGGCAAGGATATTGCTGTGAAAGTGCAAATGCTGATTGAGACAATTTTTGGGGATAAAATTTATCGCTACCTGAAACTGATTGAGCCTCTAGTATAAGTTCTCAGAATGATTGATGGTAATGATAAAAATAATATGGGATACTTGTATGAGGCAATGGATAAAATTAAAGAGAACTTAAGGGCCAAGAATCCAAAAGCTTAGGAGAAGTGGTTTAAAATCATCGATAACAGATGGGAGATGACTTTCCACCATGATCTCCATGCTGTTGGGAAGTTTTATTTCTTTTCTAGTTGATTTTCTTCGATTAATGTTAATAAAATTTATTTTGATAACTAATAAAATAATATAAATATAAGGTATTTTTTCAACTTAAGATATCAATATGATGTAAGTGCGCACAATAATGGAGAGGTCCTTCGAGGTACGACGAATGTGATTACTAGAATATCAAGGAGTACAGAGGGAAAGATAAATGTCTTATCAAATGTAACATACAAGTAAGAGTTTATGGAGATCCAGCCTTTTTTCAATAACTTGCATTATTTAGTAATCTTTTGTAGATGGAAAGATTTAAATTGAATATTCGAATCTATAGAAATGATGATGTAAGGACTACAGTAATGAGGACAACTTCAGGTTAATTACATAATCATTAATATTTAATTTAACTAACTATTATTATGAATTATTAATGTTATCTTCTTCTTCTTTTTTGCAACAACTGAATAGTGGATCCAAATAAATTACAGGCAAACTAGCACAAACCCTTTGGCATATGTTGCAGTAAGAGTCCTAAGTCAATCCACTTCTTCCAGCTAGTGTGAAAGAAACTGGAGTATATTCAATCTCATTCACAAAAAATTCATAACAAATTGGGTGTTTCTAAACTGGAACAGTTGGTATACTGTCACCATAATATGCGTCTAAAGGTCAAGTAAATTCAAGAAAAACAGAAGCTTGAAAGACAAAGGTTCTTAAAATTTGCTGGAAAAGTAGTTGATGATCCTATACAACAAATAGATGTGGATGAATTGCTAGATGAAGAACATCGATTACACTAGAGCAGAAAGAGATGTACCTAAGTTTGATCCTCAGCATCAGAGTTAGATAGAAGGTGAATTAAATTGAGTAGTTGCTCAAGATCCTGAATTTCAGACAGAAGACGAAGCTGGTGCATCTCTTCCTGAGAGGCGTCAACAGCCAGCCACACTATCAAAGACTGTTAGATAGCCAATACTCAGAACAATAGTTTTTTAGGTAGATCTAAAAAGAAAAAAAGACAAAAACCCAATAAAAACTTCATTGCAGAAATCTGGCAACAACAAGAAACAACAATGAAAAGAAAACAAGGAATAGAAGAGTATGAAGAAGTACAAGAGAGAGATACAACTAGAGTTGAGCGTATTGGAGAGACATTTGCTGACATTCTAGCCTTAGCACCTCATTTGGCCAGCTTGTATGAGGCAGAGAAACATCAATACATGCATAAAAGAAAGCTGATAAAAAATAAGACAAGTAGGAAGTGATGACTCCACTCAAGCACCATATGATAATGATGGCGATGGTGATGGTAATGGTAATGGTGATGGTGATGGTGATGGTGTTGTTGCTGCTACTGGAGTAACAAAAGGTTATGGGCTTGGGAGCAATTTTTTAGGATATGAAGATTACTTTGCACGTCCAAGTCAACAAAAAGGAAGCCAAGAAAAAAGACAACGACAATAAAGAGGATATGAAGGCCAACATAAACAGGCAAGATATGACTGGCGATAAAGATCTTCATATCCACCCATTTTTCATCATCTTATACTACCATATTCAGACCTCAACAGCACTACTAAGGGATACTCTAAATATCCACCCATTCAATATGACATTTTTGTCCTTCCAGTACAATCAGAAGAAAGCTTAACCCAACAACAAACACACCTCGAGGTGTTCGAAAGAGATTTGAAGGCCTCGCAAACTCTTCGTTTGACTATAGTATCCAGAGTATATGCAGTCAGATTATAGGCTACCAGTTCAAAATTATGAGCCGGATGATAAAAGATCACAAGTATGATCTTTGTAACATATTTTTCATTAATTTCATGTTAAAAACTTTATAACTTGTCTTTTTTTCATTAGTGTACAACAACAATTATTAACAAGTTAATCATTTTTAATGTTCTTTTTTGATGGATGTACATGATTTGTATTCATTTTTATTGTGCATTCATTGAATAACATATTTACATTTTTCATAAAAAAATTTAATTTTTATTTTTTATTAATTTTAAATATTTTTTTATTGGGCCAATCCATGATCGGCCTGATTCATGAGGATTAGTCGATCCGGCCGATCCAATCCAGATCGGATCAAGATCGTCGAGTCCCGATCTGGATACCTGACCCGATCCAAAGTTCCATGACATCAACAAGCTTAATCAATCACCGTGCTCTTGATTATAAGATATAAGATCTATGAGTCAAAATGTAACTCGACAACCTGTATTGCTAATATGGATCAAAAACTTGGGCCATGAGATCAATATTAGATCACCCAAATAAAATGTCATCAGATGATCCACAGAAAAAAAAAAATGATACAAAATTGGATTTCCATCTAAAAGTTACCATGTCCAATAAGAAATAATCTAAGACTGTTTTGTCATTGTTAGAGTTCCACCAGACGAGACAATTGATTGTTGGTTCTTCTTTAGCGTAATCCCCTCCCCACCCCAAAAAAAGGAGAAATCATCACTATCATGTCATGATAACATGCCTAACTATTTTTACCACACAAGTTATCCATTTAAAGTTTCTCTAAATCTTCCTTATAGCACTCTTTTCATCTGATTCATAATGATAAGAGATGATGCTAAATATATATCAAATGATGTAGACATACACATAAAATAATTCCTTTGAAATAGCACAGCATGGAACAATGGAATTTAACATTTGATGAAAGCAGAAAATCTGATAAGGTCAGTGCAGACGTGCAATTAGGTACACACATAGCCATTGTTGGATGACAAAATTTTTGAAATTCAGCATGAGTTATGGGATCAAAAGGTTAGTGGAACATATGTTAAGGGAGGAGGAGGCTATGTCACATTCATAGTTGATTCAAACTCTTGGATAAACTATGTCAACAAAGTAGATCCTGGGGAAGGAGTTATTGAAGCTATGTTAATTGCTTCGTTAACGAACCCATGTACATTTAGTTCTTCACTTAATTTAAGTAGTTGTAAATTGACTCGTGTTAATTTAAGTGTCAATGTGAAATATATATACAAACCACATGGCATAACTGGTTATGGGAGTGAGGGATGGAGTGCCAGTAGATGTGGAGACACTGGATGTGCCTCGCATCGCAAGGTGGTTCTGCTAGTTCTAAATATATAGACAATACACTAAAGTGATATACTGAAAAATAAAAGGGATACAACAATGACATAAGCACAAGATAATTCCTTGAGAACTATGCCAGCACCAAACCACACCACCAAAAATCTTCAAGCTATCAAGGTCAATAATGCTAGGGATGGACCTGAACCATTTGAAAAAGTCCCCAACCTGGAGAAGAGAAAGAAGTTATTAGCTGCAAAACATATATCAACCAAAAACTAAATCAAATGTAAGAAGCTGACCTTCTTGAATGCAGGACTCAAGTCAATCAAAGTATTTTCCCGATCAGTTCCAGCTTCATTCCATAGAATAAATCTGTCAACAAATGTGCAAAAGTCTGAGATCTATTGGGATTTGGACTGGTTCCTCTATCTGCCAATGATTATCATCTCAATACAATCACAAAAGCGGTATATAATGATAACCGCACAAGAAATCTGATAGAGCAAGGGTCCAGTAGGCAATAGCCTTGTATTGTGACTCCTACTGGCTTCTCTATGCGTCAATAACCATCTTTCCACATGGAAGGAGGGACATGCAAAGCAAGAGGGAGGAAACTGGGGCAAGAGGAGAGTGCAGAATAATACCTAGTAGATGCAAGGGATTGGGATGAACAGACTGACAGCGTAAGTGGGAGGAGCTAATACAGAGAATCAATGCTCGGAGAGGACATCTGCCGCAGGACCATGCTTGGAGACCAATGCTTATATGAGGTCGATGGGTGCAAGACCATGCTTACAAGCCGATGCTTAGACCAGGTCGTCAACTGCAGGCAGGATCATGATTGAAGGAGAGTAGGATCATGCTTGGACCAGATCGTCAGCTGCTTAAAAGGAACTTGGAGGTGGCCCCTGCTTTGTAGATTCATACTCTAATCAGGGAATCTCAGCTACCACTGAGATCATCGCCGCCGCCCTTGCTCTACTGCAGTTCCACCGCCCTTGCTCACCTTTGATGACGATCGGGCACATTGAGAAGAGGGGGATGCAGGGTGCCTCTCTCCCCCTTGCTGTACAACAAGTGTTTACTCCAGCCAGGGACAGCAAGAAGTTGGGAAGGAGAGGGAAGGCGTGGGAGATTTGGGCAACGAGTTTTTCTGGAAGGAGGGGAGAGGCATTGGAGACTTGGGGAGATTTGGGACATGTCTCTAAATAGCCAGTAGATCTGAGGAGGAAGGGCTGCGGTGTAGAAGATTTGGGGGCCACCCCTCTAGAATATGCCAAGGAGAAACTGAAAACGGAAGGAGAGAGAAAGAGGCCATCTTGTTCAAGGAGTTTTTCCTTCTTCGAAAGAGTTGGGAAGGCACCCGGAAGAAACCTAGGAAAAGAAAATCTGATGAAGAGAATGTGCCGCATGAATTCGAGACAGGACGAAAAAACATACTTCGTTTTGAGGCAGTTTTAAAACAAATTCTCCAATTCTAATGATATAGAAGCATTTTTCCCACTGCCGGTGTTTTTTTTTTCTTCTTTCTTTCTTTTCTTTTTTTGTGTGTGTGTGTGTGTGTGTGTGTGGGGGGGGGGGGGGGGGGGTGTTAGCATAGGGCCCATCCCCATCTGAGTTCTAAATTCTTCACAAAACTTACCCTTTTCATTCCAGAATGGCCTTCTTCCTTTTGGACTGTAAATGCAACATAGAAATATGCATTGTGCATGCTTTAGTTGGATTCATGACTCTTACTTTGATGTGAAACTTTCAAATATGCTCACATCAAGACTTTCTGTTTATGTCTATGAGGCATATGGAAACATGATAATTATGCCAAAGGCGTGCTGCATGAAGAGTTCACAATGGCTGGAAAGTCCATGCTCGGACAGTTGTGCTCTGTGGGAGTTGTTCCCTGGAGGCAGGTGAGGCTCCAACGTGCGATGGCTCAAGCAATTTTAATGAGGCAGGGTCAGCAAGGATTTTGTAGCAAGTGAGCATATGATTCCCAAAGTCCATGTCCTCTGCCAAAAGAATCCACACCAGATATGCAGATGAGACTCATCATCTGATCTTCAATATAAATTTTCCTTGCTTGGAGGCTGTTCTTTTGATACAGGAAGAGACCATCAACTGCCTTGTGATCGGCTGGTGCTATGAGTAGAAATGAAGCATCAAGCTTCACTGTGTAGAGCACACCGTGTGCCATCACATTTCGAAGCTAAGCATTGTAGGACTACTTCACTGAAGAGCAACCAAGCACACTGGATCTGCATGAACTGTTTCTTTGAGATGACGTCAGATATTGGAAGCTTTGGATAACATGTAAGATATGTATCAGGGAAAATAGTAAAGCTCCTCTGCCACAAGAAGAGAGCAGTTACCACAATGAAAGGAAAGATACAGAAGAGTTTGTAACAATGGAGGTAAAGGAGCTTGATATTTATGTTGGAATAAACATCTCTGTTGGAATTGGTGGCGCTGGCCATGTTAAAGAGACATAGAAGGAAAAATAATTAAGCTTCTACACATTGGGAATCGTCCTGTACAAGATGATTCCCAATGCAAGCGAGAATAGAACTCCTCCCCAGTAATAATGAGAATAAAAAGCATATATACTAATCCAAGTAGAATTTGTATCCACCATCCTAATTTAAGTAGAATACTAGTCTGAATCTAAATAGTATAGAGTAGGACTCCGCTGATCCAAATCTAAGTAGGATATGGATATTAAATGTACAATATAATATGCCCTTATAGAAAATACAACTCCAAAGCATATACAGTGTGCAATATCTGGACGATCAAAATTCAGTTAAAGTAGATGCAACAGCCTCTATGACAAAAAAGAAGAAAATTATCTAACCAGCATAAATGAAAGAAGAATATACATGTCATTCTCAAGAAAGCTCCTGGAAGGTGGCCCTTAACTCTGCAGCCATAATGTCTAGAAATCCTATTTGTGGAGCACATCCACATTGCCCACTTGCATCATGTCAAAAGAAACAGTCAACGTGTTTTTGGCATCCGGTTGAAAGAAAAACAAATGTCCTTTTTATTTTTGGGCAGGACCTACTGCCAGGATAATCTTATTTGTTCTTTACGTAGAGGAATCGGCCTTAATGGTGGCCAAAAGGTGCCCAAAAAAAACTCTTTCTTTGACAGGACCTACTTCCAGGACAATCTGAATGGTATTTTATATAGAACAAACAAGCTTTAAGAAACTACGGAAACTCATTATCCATGAATTGCATCCAAAATAAATCTTAGGTGGTCTATTCAGGCAATTCTCCTTCTCTGATTGTTTCCCACTTGTTAGTCTTTCTATAGAAAATACTTGTAGACAAGATGATAAGATCTATTAACATGCCACAACAAGACTACAAGAGTACCATTGTAGCAGGCCATATTAAAATAAGAATTTAACAAAAAATAAAATGAATTGTCTACACAAGGGAGAATTTGAATAAATGTAAAGGGAAGACCTGAAAAATCCAAAACAATCTTTAAAAAGCAATGAATTAATTGTTCTTCTATGAGTCCATCATTTTGATTAATTTGCTGTTTAACATTCGAATCTGAGACAAAATATCTTGGTTGCCTTGAGAATTGAGATGCATATGGGTGGTTTACATGAATGTTAATTTTGTTAAGTCCCCTCCCATGCTTAAAAAAGTCTTTTTTTTCTTCTAACATTAGAATTCGAAGATCTTGTTTTTTTTTTAAATTAAAATTCACAGGACACAATCTCAAATTGCATAGATAATAAAATGAAAAGGGGATACAAAAATGTAGTTCAACCTTAGGATAATGGCAAATTCCCTAAATTATCACTAGGAACCCATTGAATAAGGATAACTTGCAGACATGGATCACCTGGTTTTTTAATGGCATCATTACTGACACCTGGCCACCACCTGCAAATGCCTCTCCACCCAGTGGTGGGAACACGACTGTCTGTCTCTTTGCTATGTCAATCTGTTCAAAAAGAAAAGGAGTGATCATTGATCTTATCCAAGTATTTTATTTGGAGGAAAAATAATGACAGAACTCCGGAACCTGTTCTGATCTACGAGGTCAGTGCAATGGCAGCGAAAGAATACAAAGTTTTCTTGAAATTGAATGGGGAAAGTACTGAAGAACTGCCCCAGATTTTTGTTTTTGCTTACGTACAAATGCTACATTGAGTGTAACAAACATGGCCTACAAGTGTGATCCTTGCAGTACAAGCTTAAGTCAAGCATCTTTCTTTTTCTTTCTCCACTTTACATACAGACTGGGTCATATGACTGCCTCCCAAAGAAAACATGGCTTCATTTTGACAAAGCCAAAATTTGTGATGGCAGCATACTCTTATGATATTAAGAAGACACAGTATGTCTCATAGTTCTACCTCTTTTGTTTCCATCTTAGGGAATCAAAGAGTTCCATTTGTTGATTTGATGCGAAAAACATATTTATATCTTCCAAAAATAAAAAATCTACATGAATCAGCTTTCACAACAAAAAGCCATTGACAACTGAGATCCAAAAGGCATCATATTTCAAATTTCAGTTCCAATTTGCATATCAAATACAGTTACCTGGCAGATATTTTCCACCAAAAAACAAATGCGCCTGCATGTTAAATGATGAACTAATTGCACCGATTTTGTTGTTGGACATCTCTTGGTTTGTGTTTTTGCATATGGAAGGACAATATTTCATTCTCAAAGGATGAAATAAGCTTGATGCATAAATATGCCTTGAGGATAGGCATACCAGAAAACTGCGCACATCATAATGACAATAGAACCAGAGAACTACAAAGAGTTCACATAATGATTCTTATTGTGATGATAAGAAGAAAAGAAGGCTGGAAGTGGTTGCAAATAGGTAGGATTTACATGTAAAGCTTTTTATGTAATGAACAAGAAAAGTAAAGCAGAATCTCATAAAAAATAGTAATGTAAACCCATTGTTAACTTTGGGGTTTGTTATTGTAATCTCATATCTACCCCTCAAAATAAAAATGCACTACCTTTTGTTAAGCCCATAGGGTAAGTATGAAACTTAGACCTCTGGTAACAAATAGAAACAAGGAGGATGAATGAAGTACCTAAAAGGATGTGACCCAGTAGAAGCTTGATTTCTGAATGTTGACTTTATGGTAACCCTTGAAGTAGTGCCATTTGGCCTCCTATGAACTGCCAGGGCCTAGTGGAAAGGAAGGTGTACCATGTTAACATGTAACCTTCTGCAAAAGCAAACATACAAGTTGATGGAGGCTACATGAGTGGTTACTTTATGGTAACCCTTGAAGTAGTGCCATTTGGCCTCCTATGAACTGCCAGGGCCTAGTGGAAAGGAAGGTGTACCACGTTAACATGTAACCTTCTGCAAAAGCAAACATACAAGTTGATGGAGGCTACATGAGTGGTTAATCTCAATGTCCAACTTGGAGAATAAATTGGCCCTGCCTTAACAGCTGGGTATCAATTGATTCAATTCTTCTAAACCAGATGGTTAACAGCTGAGTATCAGTTCTTCTAAACTACATGGCTCCTTAATCTCTCGATTCAACATTTTTAACATATGGTAAATAGGTAATCTCTGTGGATGAGACAAGTCATCAGCTACGAACACATGCCTTGATTTCTCCACCTCAATCCAGCTGCATCCAGCAGGCTTTCTCATTTCTCTCGTCTTCAACAAACCCCTTATGCGCTCAACTGCATCCCACCTTGCATCTGCAGCATATATGTTTGACATGACAACATAATTGCCAATATTTTTCTCCTCAACAACAAACAAATGACTTGCCACCAGCTGCCCAATCTCCACCTCACCATGAATCCTACAAGCTCCAAGCAATGTACCCCACACATTTGCATTAGCCTCACAGGGCAGCCCTACTATGAAATTGTATGCTTCTCTCAGCTGCCCTCTTCTAGCGAAAAGGTCCACCACACAAGCGTAGTGTTCCATTGTAGGTTTGATGGCATGAATCTCGTCAATTGTCCTGAAAAGCTTCAAACCTTCATCTACAAGCCCAGCATGACTACAAGCTGACAAAAGGGCAGTGATGATGACATAGTCTGGCTTGATATCTGATTGCAGCATGCGATGGAAGATGGCCAGTGCTTCTTCAGCCATGCCATTCATTGCATAGCCACCAATCAAAGCAGTATATGTGACCAGATCCTTCTGATGACTTGATCGAAAGAGCTTTTGTGCATCATATATACTTCCACACTTGCAGTATGTATCCAGAAATGCTCCTTGTAGACGAATATCATCAAGCAAAGCTCGTATCACATAGCCGTGACATTGTTTCACAAGATAAGCAGAGGCTAGACGAGTGCAAATAGGAAGGATGCTCATAATGCTCATCGCATCAGGCTTCATCAATTGATACTGTAGCTCGAGAAACAAGCTGATAGCTTGATGTATATGATCACTTTGAGCATAAGCTTGAATCATTAGGTTCCACGTTGCAAGATCTCTATCAGTCATCTCTTCAAATATTCTTTTGGCATCCTCTAGGGACCCATGTTTCATGTAAATTGAGATCATTGTATTGCCTGAGATTTTGTTCCTTCTGGAAAGACTCTCAAAACTTTTGACAGCATGTTTGAAGCATCCACACTTTGCATACATATCAACGATTGCATTTCCCACTGCCTGCGAGTCCGTTAGACTAGCTCGAATGGAATAGCCATGAATCTCTCTTATCTTTCCCACGCCCAGGGATGTGCATACCTGGAGAACAGTCAATATGGTCACAGAATCAGGTCTAATACCTTCCCCTTGCATCTGATGCACAGTGTCAATAACTCCTTTCTCGTTTCCACCATCTGCATAAGCAGCCAACATTGCATTCCATGATATCAAATCTCTGCCTGAGATCTCTGCAAATGTTTGCATAGCATCATCTAGTCGACCACATTTACCATAGAAACTTACAAGAGCATTACCTACTGACGTGTCTTTCTGGAGAGCAGGTTCCCTTAGGACATAGTCATGTATCTTTATTCCCTCTTCAATGTTGTGTAACTGGGCACAGACAGGGAGTACAGTGATAAGAGTGACAGCATCAGGCTCTAAACCTGATGAGAGAAGTTCATGAAACAGCTCCATTGCCCTCCAATGCCAACCATTCATGGCATACCCATTGATTAAAGAGTTCCATGAAACAATGTCCGCTGATTGCATAGTCCTGAACACATACTCCGCTTTCTTCAGCTCCCCAACTCTTGTATAATGTGTCATTAGAGCATTGGAAACAGAAACAACAGTCTCCATTGAGGACCGCAGCACATGACAATGGATCTCCTTTCCCCAGTGCCACCCTTGCTCTAGTAACGCACAGACAGGGAGGATACTCGCCATAGTTGCATAGTTTGGCTTTAAACCCATAGAAACCATCTGATAAAACAAGCCAAATGAGTCTTCAATGAACCCATTCTCGACAAATCCTGCAATGATCGAATTCCACGAGACAACGTCTTTGCAAGTCATAGCATAAAACACTCTGCAAGCATCACCAGTCACTTGACCACATTTTGCATACATGGAAATGAGTGCATTGCCCACAAGCGTTTCTGCTTCCAAGCCAGTCTTGACCACATAAGCATGAATTGCTTGACCACCCTTCAGCTCCCCCAGCCTTGCACAAACTGGAAGAATGATAGCAACAGTGATTGCATTGGGCTTAGCCTCCTCATCACTGGACATGTGCATCAAATGGTGCAAATCCATCACCTCAAGATAAAGCCTAGACCTTGAATAACCAGACAACATGGCATTCCATGCGGCTGAGTCACGCGAACGCATCTCACTGAATATCCCGCGAGAATCATGAAGCAAGCCGAGCCTGGCGTACATGTCCACCAATGCCTTCTCGACAGCTGGAGCCAATCCCAGCACTCCCTTGGCCACAAACCCATGAATTGACTTCCCAAGCCCAACCTTCATGAGCACCGCACATGACTTGACGGCCGCAGCAACTGCATAGCAGTCAGGCGTGAGACCACCATGCCGCATCTGGCAGAAATCCGCCAGCGCCTCGACATACCGACCACCCGCGCTGTGGCTCCTGATGGCAGCGTTCCATGACTTGAAATGTCGTACAGGCATTTCATCGAGCATCTCACGTGCATGAAAACCAACAGAATCATAGGAACTATACCCGCCTTAGAGATTCCCACTCAAAATTTGCACCCGCCTATGGGTCCGAACTCCGAACCCATCTCAGCTCACCGCAGCTACGAGGCCTTCCCTTTCACACCTCATAAGATAAGGGGTCTCAAAGGAAAGGCCATGGCGGCCTACTCCACCTGCGATGCCCCTCGTAGTCGTGGCCCTTCTCCTTCGAAGACAGCCATTAGAAGCGTCGCGGAGCAGTGCGTGGAGGTTTACAGAGGTGCAAGGGGACTTCTTCTGTCTGCATGGTAGGGGAAGACTTCTGAGACTGGACCGGTTGGGCGCCACCGCAAATCACACAACTTCCCACCCGGTCCCACCAGTCAACTCTGGGCAGCCCCTCCCGTTTCCTGCCCCCAATTTAAAGAAACCGTTTCACTCGCGTTTTTTTCGTCCCAGGAGCAACGGAAGTCCCAGAAGGAAACGGAATAAGGGGCATGCTAATTACTGTTTAAGAGCTTCAAAGTTCTTGTCGATTAAAAACAATCACCTATTGCTACATAATCCGCTTGATAGTAATTTAAATAATTTAGTTTATGATTATATATCTGTCAACATAACGGTTGGGCCCATTATAAATGTCATGGTAGATGAAGTGGGAGAACATAACTCCAAGCAAGGAGTTACCCACGTGGTCAAAAGACCATGCAGTTCTCAACTGCATATTAACCTTCCTACTCTCCACGTTTCTCTCCTCATTAGAAATTTAAGTAGAGAGAAAGAGAAGGAGGTAGTAGAATGTGTGGCTCCAACAGTATGGCAACTTCTCTCCCACGTGTCCAAGTTTGAATTGGAGAGAAAGGAGAATAAATATATATATAGAGAGAGAGAAACAAGAAGATGTACAAGTTGACGGGCTGCACTCTTCTTCTCCTCCGCACTGCATACTCCCCTTCTCCCTCTCTTTGAGGTCTATTCGAAAGATTGCACTCCGAGAAGTCATCACCACGCCGGCTTGAGTCTTGGAGCGTGGAACAAAGAAATGTGTCTCCCTCGTAGCTTCTTCCTCGATCTCTTGAGGTTCATCTCGTCAACCTCACGTCGACATCGAGCAAGATATAGATTCTCAGCCCATCACCGAGATTCTCCTCCAAGCATGCTTCCGCGTTAATATTTGGTTTATGTATAAAGGTTTTGTCAACATTGGTATTAGAACCAGGTTACGGTAATACCATGGCTAGATAGTCCCCCATCAAAAAGATCCACCCCACGGCGGCAGCCTCATCGAGACGAACGGCACCCATGGGGGTCCTCAGTGACGACGAATCGGAAGTGGAACCCAAGGGGTTGACGGATTATGACGAGCAGTCATCGAGTGATGTCCCAAGACACCCAAGTTCCCCTCCCATCCGTTGTTAGCTCATGGCGCCATAATACCGCGCCTACCTTAGCGGCAAGTGCGCACGATCTCAAACTGCGACCACGCCCAGCCCGAGAACGAGCAACGCGATGAAGGCGACGACGTCCATGGTGACTCAACAACGATAAAGACAATGCCCAAGCCAACAACAGGAGGAGCGGCAGCTCTCCATGGCAAGCACGGGCGGCAACAATGGAGTCGGGGAGGGTGCCGAGGCTCGGCGCCGTGCCCAGGACGGGCCTGGCATTCGCACCCCTGCTCCAAGGGCGGTGGCGCCAAGGCCCGCACCCCAGCCAGGGGCAGGCCTGGCACCCGCGCCAGGGCTTGCCCCCTTGGTTGGGGCGGGCCTGGCACCCACGCCCGGGATGGGGCCAGGGCATGTGCCCCTTGCAAGGGCGCGCCTATCACCCGCGCCTACTCGCGAGGCGGAACCAAGGCACAGGTCCTAGCTAGGGTACACATGGAGCCCGCGCCTGTGCGCTGGGCAGCACCAAGGTCCACACCCTTGGCTGGTCCCGATGCCTACAGTGACAGGCATGATGGGCATTCCCTTACATACTATGGACAAGGCAAGCAGTAAAACTCTTTTCATTGTTGATACCATCAACTTCCTTCTTTGAGTAGTAGATTACACTAATGTTTTGACAAAATATACAGTGATGGCCCTCTGTTTAACACCGGAGATGATATAGATGTGAGTAACACTTGCTACACCACATCACTTGTAGATTTAGGGGACATTAATTTGGTGTGATATAAAATATTAGTTTTAAAACCACTCAAGTAAACTATCTAATTTTAATGTTGTTGAGTTTGATTTTTGATAGATTAAACATCCAAATCAAGTAGAAAGAGTGTAAGCTGATGAGTCAAACTAATTTTGAAATCTAACAATTTATCACATAAAAATGTAAAAAAAAACACTGAAAAATAATTTCTAACATATCATAAATAAGGGAAATAATATTTGATAGTATTTTATAATATTTTATAATACTTTATGATAAACCAAATGATCTCTTAATTAAAAATTGTCACTGGCATGAGAGTGCTTAATCTACTACTCTAAGAAGGATGCCAATAGCATGAACTCTTGAATCAAAATTTTAAAAGAAGTTACATATTTTTTAGATTCTTATTTGAAAAGATCATGAGAATTCAGATTTACCCTCATAAACTCTCATTTGGACTAGGATTTATTACTTTATAAAAGGGTAAAAATGAAAAGAAGGAAAGTGTTGCATACGAAAATCCTCAAGTATCTCTCTTACTCCCTTTCAAAAGATACGTTGGGAATTGGACATAGGTTCTTTTTAAATATGGAACAAAATTTGAATTCTTATAAAATTCATCTATCTTTTTTGTTTAGAAAAATTTGACACTTTTCAAATTCTCACCGAATCTAAGAACCATGTTGAATCTGAGCTAAAATCATCATACCAAACGCTCAATTCACCAACTTTGAGTATCTAGAATCGGAATGAGAGCCCTTATAATATAGGCCATTCCCAAATTTGCCATTCTTTGATATCTTTAATCTCAAACGACTCTTCCTAGGAGCAAGAAGAAGAAAAATAGAACAAGGCAGAGACTGGAGTGGAGGCATTTTAGTGGCAGAAAATAAGCGACAAAGGTCTGAAGAGGAAGAGGAAGAGAACACGTAAGAGATGGGCATGGGCATGACCGAGAAGATCGTATCCTCTACTTAATCGGTCCGCCCTCTTTAACAAACCGCCCCATAAAGGATCCGTCTCATCACCAAGGCAGCGGATAAGAGATGGAGAGGTGGGTGCTGTTGCTGAGACGGAGGGCGTGTGTCAGACGGGAAGCCACGTGGCCCTCTCCCTCGCGCTTCTGTTGGGGACCCACTTGCTATAGTTGCTTCCTGCTACCAAGTCCAAAACCTTTTCCTTCTCTCTCGGATCAACCACTTGCCACCACCTTTTATTCTTGTGATCAGATACATAGAGCCCTGGTTTTCGGATATTTCCCAGCCATGAAATTGTGAAGCGTCGGCCAGTGATACCCACACCAAAGGAACCAAGTAAACCACCTTCCCTCCTTCATCGGAAATGGATTAGATCCTGTAATAACAGGGAAGAACCGGCCAATGATACCCACATCAAACGGACCAAGCGGGCCACATGCCCACTTCCTTCGGAGATGGTTAGGACTCAAGGCTGTGGAACGGAGGAGGCGGGCGCTCATATCATGGGCCCCGGAGGTCGATGTTGTCCGCGTCTTCTTACCCATGCTTCATCAAGTATATATATATGTAACACTTGTATATAGACCTTACACAGACAGACAAATAGATCCACTTGAAGCTGCCTACTCTCCCCCCCGGCCGCTTGGGATCCTTCCTTTGAAGCATCTGGTATGATCCCTCTAGTCTCTTCCTCTTCTCTCATCTATCTGTAATTGGTGTTCTAAGCTTCATGTCTTTATAACATAGCACACAGTTCTTGTAGATTGCCCACGAGGACAGGAAACGGGCCTCTAGCAGTATTCATAGTGCTGCAAGAATTGTTAACCTCCTCCTCCTCCCTTCAGCATGTTTTGTGAACTTGCCACCGAGATCAGGCAAACGATCTGCTTTGCTTTCGCTAAGATCCTACCTGATCTCTCTAACTATCACTAAGACTGTCGGAGTAAGCATACGGTTCATGTCATGTGATCTGATCCACCTCCGCGCTATACCTGCAGTTGCATGCACTTGCTTCCTATATATACATCAGTGCTTTTGCCTACTGCTGATCTTATTGTCCACCATGTTTTGTTATCGGATAATGGTTCCTTTCTTTGTCTATTTTTTTCAGCTTTAAGTTGGAAGGAGGGGAATGGCTGCCGCAATGAAGGTGGGGTTGCTACGGCCGGCCGCTGCCACGCGGGACGCGTCGGTGCGGTGGCTGCTGCGGGGGGAGCGGCACCAGCTGGACGGGTTCGGGCGCCAACTCGGGGTGGAGCTTGGACAACGGCGGGTAGCGGGGCGGGTCTCGGCCGGCCATGGGCCACACGCTGGGAGCTCGTCCGTGGAGAGCAACAGACACCGCAGCGGCGATGGAGGGGTGCCGCCCGCAGGTCGGAGTGGGCGGCCGGGCCAGATGAACGCCGTGGTGACGCCGGTAGCCACGACCACAAAGGTAGGCTTCTGAACACGAAGTCTCCATGGCCCAGGCCCGATCTCCGTGCCGTTTTGAGCACCGAGCCGATAGAGTGGCGACAGGTTGGGTTGGATTCTGAGGCGAGAGATTAGTAGAAATTACTTCATCTTAACTTGATTTGATCTAACCTCGAGTTAGATTTACGTGATTCATATCTTAACTTGAGTTAAGATGACTTAAAATCAAAAAGTTCTGATCAGAGTTAAATTATACAGATTTGAGTCAAATCGGACACACTTTGTTAGCGAAATATGATCGGAAATAATCGGTATAAAAGTCTAAATTCGATTTGATTGTGAGAATGTCTAATTCTCTTAATTTCTTTAATTCTATCTTTTATTTTACTCATTTCCATCAAATCACTTAAAATAGTGCAGTGTAATTTTTTTTTATTTTGAGTGGAATATCAACAACTTACCAATTAAATCAAAATAATTTTATTCTAATTTAAGAAATCCGTAAAACTTTATTCTAGTATAAGCAATGCTGCAAACAAAGTCACATTGAGTTTAGCTTAAAGCTCGTCTACATTTGAGCCAAATGACGACTTAAACTTTGATCCTGGCCTTCAAAATTTCTTTTCTAAAGATCAGGTCAAATCAAATCAATGGATGAATTAAATTTTAATATCTAATATCTCTTAGTTAGAAGGCACCGCAACCTTTGCGCCGAGGGGGCATTGTGCCCTGTTAATAAAAGGGGGCCACCACCTTGATAATTGACTTACTAAAATGCTCACTTGATGATGTGAAGTAAATCACCCTCATCTCCCTCAACTGTTCAATCACATCCAACTTTTCCCTCTCTTTATGTAGAGTCCATATTTAGTAAGAACACTTTGTTTTCTCTGATCCTCATAATAATGCACCTTTCTTCCGGTCGGTTTGTTCCAAAAATAAGGGGTCGAATAAGATGTTTTATGAGGTTTATTCTATTAATTCGAGTTTGTTGGTGTGGACGTGTTACTTTTGGTGCGGACGGATTATTCTTAAAACAAGTAGAATAAATCAACTCACCTAAAAAGTGAAAATTACTTATTCTTAAAATAAAAAAAAATATTCTAAAGAGAATTCTTGTTGTTCTAGGTATAACAGATCCGCACAGAAAATCCGGAATACCGTATCCATAGAACATCCATAGAACAAACTGCCTATTATTATCTTTCAAGATTTTCATTTTTTCTCTTTTATCCAAACATATGTTGATCAATAAATAATAATTTTCTTAACATAGTAATATAGATAGATTAATTGGCCTAGTGTAATGCATGCCTCTGTTGAATCTGGTTGGGGAATCAGGGATGGAGAAGACAATGATGTGCAGAGAATTCTAGGCCAACCGACGCCCAATCGATATTGGGTGTCTCTGAATTGTTCTCGACGGTGGGGGGTTAGAGATTTGTGCATGGTCCACATCATGGATGGTTGAGGGGCCAGTTCAGATGACTTTTTGGGTGACCTTAAATTTGGACTTTTTATTGGCACTGGATCGGTGAGGTTAACGCGGGTTAAATTAGCAGAATAGACATGAGCTCCCTATGACCTACTCAAACGGGGGCTTATTTAGTTTAGAAGACAATTAAGGAAATTAAGTCATCTAAGATGATCCTATAGTTGAGAGAATCAGCGAACATGTACTCATATCATCCTTTCCCTCATGTTGAGAAAGTATTTATTTTCATTTCATTTCAAAATATTTCAATTGGTACGTGTAAGAAATAAGCTAATTTCGCAGTTTTTTGTTCAATTTCTCGTGAAGTTAAATTCTCATCAGTACGAGTCAAGAGAATAGTTTTCCGATCCATGACTTCCACATAAAGGACACAGCGAGTATGAATGTCCTCTTTAACCTTCATTCTGATTGACTGAATATCGCTCATAAGGAAGCGAAGAAAGATACGACGATTTTTTCCAGAAAATCCCCAACGAAAAATACACATCCCTTATATGATCCAGCATGTTTGGCACTGGAAGCAGATTTAGAAATTTTAAGAATAAAATGTAAGTAAGAATGCTCGATCAAATCCAATGGAACCAATTGAAAAGAAAGTAGTGTAAGGAATTTCAAAGGCATGCCAGGGAAACTAAATGAATTACACAATCATTAATGCTCTTGCACTATAATCATTCTTTTTTACTTACGAGTTTTTTTTTTCCCATGTAAACTAGTGCAATCTAAACCAAGTTTTTCTCATTTTACACTGTTTTTAGAATCAGTTGTAAAGCAATGTAAAATAAACTCTCATCGGCCCTTTGTCTATCAATCTGGAAGCCCATTCCCTTCTGTTCGCTCTTCTTTTATTTTTCAAGTAATCAAACAAATATTCATTACTTTTGAAACTATAAAAGTTCATTGATTTTAAAATCAGTGAATTAAATACTTTAATTTGCAACGAAACGAACAATCTCTTAGTTTCATTGTGTCAATTTGCAAGAAAATAAGACTCTGTCAAACCTAATTATTAGCTACCGTGGTCAGGGTCTTCTACCATTGCAATGTGCTAATTTTCTTGCCAATTGTTTTTGTTCACAGAGGGTCTTCACTTTTGGCAAGGGGAGGAGTGAAGGGAACATGGGCATGAAGTCTCTGGTGAGTTGAAACCAGCGTTATCATTTATCATCATACAGAAGCCGAAAAGCATAAAAAATCAGTGTTTGGAGTAGAACCGATGGTAGTAAATGCAATTAATCACATCTCTAATTTTGGTTTTCTCTATGGTATATATGTGTAGATGCGTGAAAATTTACGTTTGTGAACCGATTCCAAAAGAACACGAAAAAAAGGAGAAATTGGAGACCTTTCTGGATAATTATACTTCACGCAAACACCCCCTTCTTTAGTTCACTCATGAAATGATAATTATACTTCTAAGATTCTAAGACAAGGGGAAGTGAAGAGAAAGAGTAGTTCATCTTTTGATATTTTAAAAGATAAAATTATAATTTATAATCTTTGCTTGACAGGGAATATTCTTAGAATATTCAAGAGTAATTGACCACGAGCTAGGTTATCATTTTAGCTTTTACTTAAATTTCAAGTGTATGATAGTTGATACTAAGATTTTAGATGTAAGCTCGAATATGCAAAATCCTATGGATACACTGCAAATGTGGGATTTTAGTAAAGAGCAGTTTTAAAATTCGACCATATTTGTATCTATATCTTTAAAATTGACTTTTATTTTTAATACCTCCACATTCTTTGCACATATGCTCTTGCCATCAACTTCATTTGATTTCTCGGTGAAAATGACTGACATGGTCTCAAATCTTGTACTTAGCTTTTATACTTGCACTCACAAATTTCATGATTGGCACCTATGTTAATTTACATAGATTTACATCTATTTAAATTTAGTTGTTCTGGCATAGATGTAATCTTAAGGACATGCTACTTATTTCTCTTTAAGTTAAAGGATTTAGAACCCTGTAAATATGGCAAATTACGAATAAATCCCTATATTGACATATTTGAGTGTTAATCGTTAAAAACTTAATATTCTTTAATAATAATTTTCTCCAATTTTCAGACATATGAGAAATAAAAAGAAAATATTAGCATGAAAATAAAAAAAAACATGTAGGACGGCATAATTTCTCTGTATAACAATCAAAAAATAAAAATAAAAGAGAAAAAAGAAGTTCTTAGTTAATATTAACTTATATTATAGTTAAGTTACTAAAATGTGACAAAGGTGGAAAGTAAGAACTAAAAACTAACAAACGTTAGACTATGTTAGATATGGAGACTTATTCATAATTCATTATATGTACAGGGGTAAAATTTAAAATCCCTACATTAAATTTAAATGGTGTTATAATGGCTTCTTATACCTAGTTATATGTATATGTTTCGTCGGCCCTGTTTGGATGCAAGCATAAACACCTCATAAATTCATTTGAGTTTACCATAAACTCAAGATAGTTTCGTAAACATAGTTTTCATAAATCTATTAGGAGTTTATTTATATTAGAATCTCTCTCAAGTTTATCATAAACTCTCTCAGATATTAAATTCACTTAAATTTATCATAAACTCAAAATAGTTTCATAAGTACATTTTTCATAAATAGATTAGGAGTTAATTTATATTAGAATCTCTCTCAAATTTATCATAAACTCACTTCAAAATTATACAAAACAATCATGAATTTTAAAAAATGCATTTATGATAATTAAATTTATGATAAACGTGTTTACGATAAACCTGTTGGCATCCTCTTAAGTTGCATGCAAGCAGGGCCGTCATCTTTTATGGTAAAAGGGGAAAGAAAAAAACTTGTGTGACGACTGACGACGATGGGTGGTGCAGCTGGGCGGGAAGGGGGCGAACCTGGCGGAGATGTCCAGCATCGGGCTGTCGGTGCCGCCGGGCTTCACCATCTCCACGGAGGCCTGTCAGGAGTACCGCGAACACGGCAATCAGCTACCCCCGGGCCTCTGGGAGGAGGTCCTCCTCGGCCTCCGCGCCGTCGAGGAGGACATGGCCGCCACCCTCGGCGACCCCACCCGCCCCCTCCTCCTCTCCGTCCGCTCCGGCGCCGCGGTACTTCCCCTCTCCACCACCCCCTCCCTCAGTACTCCTGGGTGGTGAAACCTCTCACTCTCACCTGTTTGTGCTGTGTGTCCTCCTCGCAGATCTCCATGCCGGGCATGATGGACACCGTCCTCAACCTGGGCCTCAACGACGAGGTCGTGGCAGGGCTGGCCGCCCGCAGCGGCGAGCGCTTCGCCTACGACTCGTATAGGCGTTTCCTCGACATGTTCGGCGACGTGGTGAGTTTTCTTTTCCAATTTCCGGTGTTTCGGTCACCGTCCCATTTTGTGAATCACAGGTGTTACTGTTACTGAGGTTGGACGTTTCTGCATGTATAGTACAAGGACTTCAGGACTTCCGTTTGGTGTGTTGTAAAATGTCATAAAGTGTGGTAAAATGTTGCTTTTTTATGAATGAAGTGCTGTAAATTCTGTTGCCGTGTTTTCAGTGTTGTTAAACTGTTTGGTTTGAAAATCCTGTTGGCTTATGTGGCATTCTTCATCTGATTTAAGTTTTCGATGCAGACTATCAAAAAGTGAAGTCAAAGATTTTAAAATAGGAGATTTTGCTTTCACCCATTTTAAAATCAGTATGTTTCAAGGCCAAAATTTATTTTAGGGGGTTCTACGTCAAGCTGATCGACCCTTTGGTGTATGGTGAAGGTTATGGGCATCCCACACTCGCTGTTTGAGGAGAAGCTAGAAGCTTTGAAGGCTGCAAAGGGGGTGAACCTGGACACTGACCTCACAGCTGCTGATCTTAAGGAGCTAGTGGCCGAGTACAAGAAAGTTTACATGGAAGCCAAAGGCGAACAATTCCCCTCAGGTATACATTAGTGACCATAGGTTTGTTAATCCTCTATTTGTTGGACTATTTATTTCTTCTGCAAAGAGGGTAAAATAAATGTTATTCCCTCCATCCTACTTTTATTGTTCAAAATATGACAATAACATGCGACATAAGATTAATTATGTTATTTCTCCAAAACTACCTCTCTGCTGTGAAAAGACTACATCATCCTCACTTCCTGTAGTCATACTCCGTTTTCTAAAGGCTTTACTCTTCCTCAAACAGTGTAGTCTTGAAGAGACAGAGCAATCATAGGGGGATGGAGGGAGTACATGCCCAAGAAGTTAAAAACCGCTAACTGCATTTTTTGCATTGTCTTCCACAGCCTGCTTTGCACTTTACATCAAGTTTCTAGCAATGAAATGCAGTATTTCTTTTTAAACACTGTTTAATATGAAATTAGCAAATGCCGCTTCTCAGCTTCTGTATCATGAAGATTTTGTGTCCAATAAAGATAAAAGGAACAAATGATGACCATTATGCTGAGTCCAACTGTTGAATCAAAGTAATCTTTTCTTGCTTATTTGTCATATAGATTTCAATCATAATATGTTAACATGGGTTAGAGCAGAGGTCACAAGTCTGAAGCGCTGAATTGTGCTTGTGCTTCAATGAATAAGACGGTTTGAATGGTATACTATGCATGAAACTTGGAGGAAAGAGTGCCATGCAAGATCCAAACATGTGCTACTGACTCACTCTGATGATTTCTTTGTTGAAAAATAGGTGTGCTTCAATGAATAAGACGGTTTGAATGGTATACTATGCATGAAACTTGGAGGAAAGAGTGCCATGCAAGATCCAAACATGTGCTACTGACTCACTCTGATGATTTCTTTGTTGAAAAATAGGTCTGATGCACAAAACTGGACCTTGGGCAAATTATGTGTTCATCTACTATGGAAGGAGGATGAGAATGCTTCATCTTTCTCGTGAATTATTTAGCATGAACAACTAAGATTTTAAAAGCTAAAAAAATGGCCAATCCATTTGAGTTGAGATTTCATCAGAGGAGTCGTACAGGAAAATTGTTATTCATTCCTCATGCAATATTGTGGAGTTCCATAAGGAGAGTGGCAGGATGATTCCATGTGTATGGCTTGATACTTTGGATGGGCAGAAATTACGTCCTTACACTTTTTTCTGTTCCTGTTGTTTTGCTACCTAGACAGAAGCTATCATCTCCACTTTTTAGTAAATCGTTTAAGTTTGGCTTTCACTAAGCCACAAGATCCTGTCTCTTTACATGTTATTCTCTATCCTTCTCTTTTTCCATTGTCCTGTCTGCTGCAATCATGTTATAAGGAACTTCCATGAGTCTATATACCTGTTAAAGCGAAATACTTTAATGCCTTTTCATAGCATCTTCAAGAAAAGAATACATAGTACTTTCAGGGCAATTCTTCTTGGGCCTTAGTGTAATGTTCTGAATCTCTTGACAGATCCGAGGAAGCAGTTATACTTGGCTGTTCTGGCAGTTTTCAATTCATGGGATAGCCCAAGAGCTATCAAATATAGAAGCATCAACCAGATAACTGGATTAAAGGGGACTGCTGTTAATGTTCAATGCATGGTGTTTGGGAACATGGGAAACACTTCTGGTACTGGTGTTCTCTTCACAAGAAACCCAAGCACAGGAGAGAAAAAGCTCTATGGGGAGTTCCTCATCAATGCTCAGGTCAAACCTTGCCTTTCATGATCATTTTGAATATTTGCACGTAATCAAGTGACATTATATGCATAGGACTCATAACCATACCAGAATCAGGTCATGGTTCTGAGAAAGTGGCTGATCTGGATTGACGTAAACCCCTCAGAACTTGCTAGAATGGTTCCAGATTTAGTGCTTGGGCAAATTGTGGCCAATCCTGGATCTGCCAGCTCAGTAGTGGACAAGGAATTCCGATTCTGAAAGTTCTTGTTGCTCTATGATACCACATTTTTTTCCCTCAGACATTGTTGGTATTTTTAGGGACACATGATCTCAACGCATGTTGTTTTTTGGAAGTGATGGATTCTAAACTAGGGTTTGCTGACTTAGTGTGACTTGATATGCCACATATGATTCCTATCAGTTTTTGGGGTTTACAAGTGTACTGAGTCGTTGCAAGTCCAACATATCTTTATGAGTCTCTAGGAGTCCGACTTGGATATGGGAGAATCTGAGTTGTACCAATCCCCCGAGTTGGCCAACGTTGTTCTAAACTTCTAGTGTGTGAATTCATCGTTTGTTTTCTATGAATATAATTTTTAATGAATTAAGCTTATGTCATGCAGGGAGAGGATGTTGTAGCAGGAATCAGAACACCAGAGGATCTGAATACCATGAAGCAGTGCATGCCAGATGCCTATGAAGAGCTTGTGGAGAACTGTCGCATTTTAGAGAAACATTATAAAGATATGATGGTCTGTATTCCTTCACTAGAACCTTGCTGCAATAAAGTTTATTTCTAGAATGCTTGTCTTTATCATTTTTGGTTTTCAGTTCTACTCAAATTATCTTTGGCAACTTCTTATATGTCTACAGCTTGTAGTGCCTTCTTTTCTTTTGCATAAAAAGATGGATGAAAAAATGTACTTCATGTCCATGTTCTTATCTAGAATTATCAATTAATGGCAAATACTTCTGTTGCAAATTTGCAATATTGACTTGGGTTGGTTGATGATGATAGGACATTGAATTCACTGTGCAAGAGAACAGGCTGTGGATGCTGCAATGCAGATCAGGAAAGCGTACTGGCAAAGGAGCTGTGAAAATTGCAGTGGATCTGGTCAATGAAGGCCTTGTGGATGTTCGTTCTGCCATCAAGATGGTGGAGCCAGGGCATCTCGATCAACTTCTCCATCCACAGGTTTGTTAAGAAGAACAATCATCGAATATAATGGTTGTCAGAAGCTCTAGTTCATTTCCAACTGGCCATCACATACATTGCACTAAAGCTACAGGGTAGCAGTATTTCTAAGTTCTGACACTTCAGGCTTGGATCATTTTTCATAAGATGTAGCTATGTTGGCATACCAGGCTGTCTAGCATGAACTGCTTCACACTGTGAAGTGTGAAGGTCAACCCTCTTGCTTGACTAGACATTATTTGCAGCATTGGGACTTTCCAACTACTTGGGGAGTATATCAAAGCATAATACTAGCCTACTGACTTGGACTTGTCTGATATGCTGTTAAAATTAGTGTATTCTGCTTTCATTAGGCTCTCAAGTTGAGTTGCAATTTATGCTATTTAAGAGGATTGAAAGATAATGATAAATGATTATTGGCTTATGTTTTTTCATTTACTTATAACCAATCCAGTTGGTTCCATTCTTTGCTAAAAAATAACATAATTTTATTGCTTGCTTATTTTTGTACTTCAGACTTCCGTGTGTGTGTGCGTGTGTGCGCATGTGCGGGTGTGTTGTGCATCCTCACAGATGGCATTTCCATACTTCTCTGAATGATCTTTTCCATTTTGTCCTTAAAGTTTGACGACCCTTCTGCATACAAAGACAAGGTGATCGCAATGGGCCTGCCTGCATCTCCTGGAGCTGCAGTCGGTCAGGTTGTTTTTAGTGCTGAAGATGCTGAAGCTTGGCATGCTCAAGGAAAGGCTGTTATATTGGTATTCTCCTCTCTTATAACTGATACATGCAGCTAGGACCTTTTTTCTTCCTCTTCTGTCTCTTTTGATTGTCTGTGAACTCTTTTCAGCTCTGGGTTTTAGTACCTTTTCATTGATAATATTTATAAACATTCTGAGGCCTCTATACATTTTATCGCAAACTGCAATTGGCTTCAGGTTTTAAGAATGCAGTAAAAGTCTTTGGAAAAGATGTATAGAACTTGATTGTAAGGGTTGCTGGGGCCAATGCTTGCTGCAGAAGCTGTCTAGGTAAATTGGGTTTCTTTCCATTTTTCAGTTTCATGTGTGTTCTTCTCTTTACCTCTTGTCCATACCTTCCTCAACAGGTTGTGAGGCAACACCCTTAGGCAGTCTATAGTCTTGAGACTCTGAGGTCTTGTTTGGTATCGGGATAGGGAATGGGTTAAATCCACTTTATCCCTGTTCTCTGTTTGGTATGGCATTTTTGGACAGGGGATAAGAGGGGTTAAGGCTTTTGGGGATATCCCCAGTTTTGGGGGTAAGGCTGGGGATAAGTCATTCCAACTTTTTTTGTGGAATGACATCTCCCTTTCTAATCCCATTTTTCCATCTCCATTTTTACAAGCCCATGCCCCCGTGCCCTTCCCCCTTTTCCACTAACCTAAGACCCTTATATCATTGTAAAATGTGCATTTAAAATGTTAATGATAAACGGACTACTCAAAGTAATTAATATACAATAATTTATTAACAATTAATAGCAATTGCCAACTATGTAGAGTAGCAATTGCTCATGCCCCTGTACATACGATTATTATCGGCGCTTACATCATTCGTAAAGTATGTGTTATAATGATAAATAAATTATTAAAATAATTTATATTAATCCATTTTAACATTTAATCAGCATTCTTAAATTATGCAAACTAGGTAGAATAGGCGATTATTATCAATTTATTGCAATACATGTTGGTGCATTTCAAAATTTTGTGCGCTTTAAAATTTTTCTAAAGTTCGAACTCATCAATCTTTTATTGGTGTGTTTCAAAATGTTTCTAAGATATCATTAGGTAACACTTTTGGGACTGTAAATTTTGGAGGAATTCAGATTCTGGAAAGAGCCACGTCATCAACTCTTGAATCTAGATTTTAGAAGTTGTTTACTTTTTAGAATCTCATTTGGAAAGATCATGAGAATTCAGATTTGAAGACACATCAAAAGATACTTATACCCTCATATTATTCACTTTTAGGAACTTTAGGAGGGTAAAAAGGAAAAGAAGGAGGATGTTACACATGAGAATCCCTAGATTCCCCTCCTATCCCCTTTTCAAAAGATATTCCTGGAATAAAAAAGAGGCTCTTTTTGAACATGGAACAAAATCTGGATTCTTATGGAATTCACTTACCTTTTTTTCGTTTGAAATTTTTTTGGCACTTTTCCGATTCCCGCCAAATCTGAGTACGCCGAATTTGAGGTAAAACCATTACCAAACACTGCCTAAGTCTGCTTATCCCTGCCAAACTGAGATTAGTGCATAGTCCTTAATCTGGGATAAGGAGGGCATATTGGTCTGGAGCTTATCCCTCTCACTATCCTTATTTTATACCAAACGAGGAACAAACAAGTTATGACCGATTCTTATCCCCTCTGATACCAAACGCATACAGGAACAGGGATGACTTAAGCTTATTCGGTTATTCCCGTCTCATGTTATCCCTATACCAAACGGGACCTGAATGGTCATCATATAAGGTTCCGACAGGGTTCTTTTCTTCTCATTAATAACTAGTGGCAGTGGATTTTATACCCACCTATGGTGACTGAGTGTACCAGTTATTTGATATCTAGTGTGCTGATAGATCTGAAATCATTACTGGATTGAAGTCCATTATCATATTCATGTTCTTGAAGGTGCACACAAATTTTGAGCGATGAGAATACAGAAATACGCAACAATAATGGTGGAAGCAAAATAAGAAATTAGATTTTTCAGCAAAGCCCGTGTTCATTATATAGTAGTTCATAAGTTTACATAATTGGAAGTTTAATTGCATAACCTCGAAAAAAAAAACATGCAAGGAAGAAAGGGTCTCAGATTGGACAGTCCAAAAGCAATGGGGTTCCCTGCTCCTACTCCCAAGGATCGCTAAAGTTAACCCAAACCTAGCCTTCCCTTAGTTAAAAAAAATCCAAAAATATGAAAAAAAATGCAAAAAGGAAGATTTTTTAAAGCATGTATACTTTTGGAACACATTGAACAATAAAGTACAATTACCACTCACTCATCATCATCATGTCAAAAGAAGAAACGTTATCTAACTCTATGGATTTCTCTAAATCCCTTTGGGCGAAATGCTGAACATGGAGATGCCTGTGGGTGCAACTGAAGGTACGCTCAAATGATGGTATATGTACACATTAAAGGGTATTCCAAACTCAACAAAGGATGCTCTATATGCCTCCATAATCTCATCCATATTCGGAGCTGGGGTTGTTGGTGCTTGACGTCCAATAGAAGATGAGGCCACTCAACTCGGACTTGTACTATATCTTTGCAGCATGATAGACAAGAATAGCACATGGACAGCTAGTTGAACGGTTGGTTATGGAATGCCATCCCCATGTACACCTGTCAAGTGCTTCATGAATTGATGGATGTCGCTAATCAGGTGCTCACAATACATTTAACGCATCCACCAGACTTCTGAGAGTGTGTATCCATGCTCCCATGCAAGATGTTGCCTGTCATGTACTTAAAACACATCAATAATCTATGCATTTGCACCCCCCAAAAAACATCTGGCCTGATTTGTCCATTTTTTTTTTAATTCATTGAGTATTGTACATATCTTAAAAAGGATTACACTAGTATAAAAGAAGAACTGGAACTGGCAACTGCTGGTCACCACATGAAGTCAAGATTTAACTACTTGTACACTGCTGCTATCCCACTAATGCTGGGAACTATCACCCGAAAAGGAAGAGTGTAAGCAACACCACCATCAAGCTCAGTTGGGGGTCAGATAACCCACCTCAACCTGAACACTCTCAAGAATATGCACTATACAGCCAGAATTAATTTCGTTTCACTGACTTCTTTTTAAAGATAGTAGAAACAAGGAAGGTGGAATTGGATTGGGACCTTGGATCAGAAGGGCCCTCCAATCCAGATCGGGCTCAGATTAGCCAAATCAGCCGATCCAAAGGAAGAAAGTTGACCATTTGATTGACTTGATCTTCATTTTAAAATATTAATAAAAATAATTAAAAACCATAAACTTCAGGAAAAAACATAAAAAAAGGAAAAATCCAACTATTTGAGGTTGGATCAGGTAGGATAGGCCAACTCTAGTTGATCAGGCCCAGTTCCAGGCCAGTTTGGCCTGAATTTTCCCCTTTCTTCCATTTTCTAGAGGGGTTTGAGTTCCCCCTGGAAAATGGATCAGCAAGGCTCGACTCTGATATGGATTGGATGATCCAGATTGGAGTCAGCCAATCCTTTGAACCATGAAGAGAGATAATGTGTACCATATATGGGAGTCAATAAAAGATAAAGATTCTTCAACCTTCAACCTTCATTTAACAAGGATCTCGTTATTGATGTTAAATTGTGTGATTTTCATGCTCAGTTTGTACATTTTTTAATTTGGCATTTACTTGCTTACTTTTAGAGGTTTTTTTATGTTGTTTGATATGGCTGGTCCAACATAAGGACTGATCCTGGCCAATCTTGGGTTGGTTAGTATTGGCCGAGATTGGGCCAAGGCAGGTCTGGATCGACCAATCTGATAGGTTTTTGGGCCAGCTGATCCTGATCATGATCCAATCCCATCATGAGCATCGATTATAGACTTGCCATTGAAAAAGTAGCTTGAAGAAGCTGTTGGTCATCTGCACACCAAAACCTTCGAAAAACCAATTTTGTGATTTCACAGAGAGTTAATGCAGTAGTTCATTTTGACTATTCAGTTGGTAACTATACTCTTAGCTCTCTTAGTGACCAGTTGAATAGGCATAAAAAGGCTGTGAGTTATATGCTTTGCCTATTAGAGTTAGATATAAGAAACAAAAAAATACTACCTTTCCTCTAATATCAGAATTCATCGCTTACACTTCTTTCCCATTTTCTGGAGGAAATACTGTGTACAAGTTGTTAATAGTTTTTCTTTTCACTTGATCTGAGGAGAAATTATCCATTTTGTACCACTAAACTGGTTATATTTTAGGCTTGCATGCTTCTTCCAACAAGTTTAGGTTTCTTGACTAGTAAAGCATCTTCAGACAATTTGTTAATTATCTAATTTGATTCTTTTGGACTTACAGTGAACATTTTCCCATGGTTATATTTCATCTTGCCTCAATAATATGTGGAACTTAATTTTGAAGTCCACAATTTTGTAGGATGTGGAACACTGGGCCTCATTTTGAATGTAATTTTACTTTAAAGGGAGAAGCTTTTGGCTTGTCATGACCAAAATTTGGCTCCTGAATTGTGCATACCCAATGTCTTGCCTTTGAGGACTATTAAAGTTATTAGGCTGTCCAACTCAAAACTTAAGGCATTGAGTGAGGAGGGCACCTCTCCTTTTAAACATAGTTTTCATTTGTCCGTTTTCCCAATGTAGGACTATTCTAACCATGGTTTGCTGTTCGTACCAGATCGGGTCAACTCGTACGAGTCGAATTGTATCTGGGCTGTGACCCAATCCGCTAGTACACACCGAGTCGGATCGGATCGTGCCAACTCATGCATGCTTAATGGAATCTTTTAAGTTGAGTTTTTCCTGTTTGATAAGTGAAATTATACTTTTTAGACCAATTAATAGGGTACATTTATCTAAAATGTGATTTAAACTCATTCATTTTCACAAACTCATTGGCTTGACTCGTGTGACTTGTGTGAATTGGACCGAGTCGGCTTGAGTCGGATTAGTATTGTACCGTATCTAGGGAAGATCCGTATCTGTCACATGGACCACAAGTACAGGGTGCATGGCCCAGTTATAATCTGGGCTCTGATACCATATTGAAGTCATTGGGCTATCCAACTCAAAACCTTTAGGCATTGAGTGGAGAGGGCAACTCTGTTTTTAAACATATTTTTGATTTGCCCCTTTTCCAATGTGGGACTATTCTAACAAGGACTTAGTGAGTGCCTTCTCTTTGAAGAATTTGTCCTTGGTGAACTTACTAAAGTTCATATAAATAGGTTTTCTCACTCTCTGTTGAAGAATGTGTAAAACCTCCCAATTTTGAAAGAAAGAAGTCCTTGACTATTTTCTGATACTATTGTTTTCTTACTTTTTTTAAGCTTTGGTTTGCAATGATGAATGAAGCCAAACCTTCAGTCTTATCAACTCTGGCTCATGCAATCTCTTGGTTTCCTTAATTATTATCCTCTTATTTGCTTGATAACACAAATGCAGGACCTCTTTATCTGACCACTGCAGTTATTTGGTTCTCCTTTCTTCACTTGGGTATTCACCGTTCATCTTATGGTTGTACATAGCAAGTCCATGGAGAGGTTATGGGCTTCATTAGCTGCAATCAGTCAAAAACACACCCTTGCTGTGGCTTTGTCAGCTTTACGCTTCTCAAGTCTCTTGTATGATCATTTTGCAACTTAATGGTTAACTGTCCAGTGTCCACAACTAATAAATTACATAAAATTGTATGCAAAATCATGGGCATAATCTGGCTTTGACTTGGATACTTTGGATTTAAAAGGGGACAATTACATTTGTGATCAATATGGTGGAAATGGTGCCTTAACAATCATTGACGGCAAATGCGCTAAAAGCCTTGCAAAAAATTTAAGAATCATTGTAGGCTTGACAGCTGGAAATAAGAAGTCAGTCAAAAAGTTCACGAACTTTAATTATTTTAGACAACTGTACAGAGGATGGAGTGTTCTTGACTGACGTTTGGTCAGCTTGTCTGAATAGGGTGGGTCATTCCTTTTTCCTATGTTGTATATGACTTTGCTAATTGTGACATTAAAACTTAAAATTTCTCTTGATTGGATCCAATAGCCATTATGATGATTTGTTCTAACCTGTGGGTGTGCGTATTCTCTTCCAGAGCTTCTGTCTTGCATCTAGTCTATTATAGAAAATTATTTCAATTCTTGGAAATGCTTAGCTTGCGAATCTAGATTATAGCAAGCTATCTAATTTTTTGTGTGCAACTGAAGGTGAGGACAGAGACCAGCCCAGAGGATGTTGGTGGTATGCATGCAGCCACTGGAATTTTGACAGCAAGAGGTGGGATGACCTCTCATGCAGCAGTTGTCGCACGTGGCTGGGGAAAGTGCTGTGTATCAGGATGCTCTGACATTCGCGTAAATGACGCTGAAAGGGTGAATGTTTGGAACTTCTCAGCATTACTGTTCTCAGAAACATAGCTTTTCTTCTGGATGCAACACCCAATATTAAAGTTGTCTTTTCCTCTTTGTCTAGATTCTAGACTCTTTCCAAAGAATAAGTTAACCATTAAAACTTGCTTCCTTGTTGCACAAGCTTAGACTATGCAATCAAGGAGGTAATTGTTTATCTACCAACTGGTCTTGTGGTACTTTGATAGGACCCATCCTACCCAAAGTTACCTTGACTGCATACTTTGCTGTGGTTGACATCAGGCGGGGAGCTAGATGGCACCACATCCTTGGGTCCTTCAATGAACCTAACCACACTCAGATTTATGGGTTTTAGTGGAGATGAGTCATATAGACTTCTTTGTAGGCTTCTAGCAATGGAATCGGATGTGGGTACGATGTGCTTGATGGACTAGTACCCTTTCTTGATGGGATTAGCACTTGATGATGGCTCTCACAGGCTTCCGTTGTAAGTTGATGGTTGCTGTGGGTGGCATTTTCTGTGGCTAGGCTCTTTTCCCCCCCGCCCTTTGTACATCTATATGTTAGGTGTTCTCCCTTGGAAATGGACTGTACATATAAGAGAACTTTTTCTTGTTTATTCTGCAGGTAGTCATAGTTGGGGACAAAGTTGTACATGAGGGTGACTGGTTGTCACTGAATGGATCCACTGCAGAAGTAATTCTGGGAAGGCAGCCACTCTCTCCCCCGGCTTTAAGTTGTGACTTGGAAAAGTTCATGTCCTGGGTTGATCAGTTCAGGCAACTTAAGGTATAATTGTATAAGATTCTTTCAGAAATCAACAAATCTGTGGAAATGCAGATTTTACACATATATGATAAATTAGAAATGGACTTAAGTCACATGATAATTTGCTGTTATCATTCACAAACTTACATCAATGTCAAACCTTCATCAATTAGATATGCAGATTTTACTGAAAGACAGACTCACACTCTGATGTTGGTAGCTGAAGAGAAACAGATTCTTGGCCATTCAATAGTGATATCATCATCTAATTTCTCCTCCCCAAATGTTACTTGTTTCCACGGTAGGTCATGGCAAATGCTGACACACCTGGAGATGCACTAACCGCCAGAAACAATGGAGCAGAAGGAATTGGACTTTGCAGGACTGAGCACATGGTAAATTATTTTCTTATTTGCTCTATTGTTTTACAAAGGGCATTAAATGAAATGATACATCCTATGACTTCATTTTGGACAATTATGAGTCAGAAAGACGTGTCTCTCGCTCTGTGGATCAGTTTTGGTTAGGTATTGAGCAATTATAGGGTAAAAGAGGCGTTTTGCACTTTGGATTGCCTTTTTGGTGTAATTGCTGTACAAGGGTAAGAACTTAATTGAGGTTGTTTCCTTAGTCTATATGAAGTCAATGGCTAGGACGACCTGTTGTAGCACATATGGTAAAATAGTGATGACATGCACTCTTGGGAAACCTTGTTTGCTATGCACCTATTTTTCACTTGAAATTGTTTATTTACCCTTATGGGAAATTTTCGAGGAGATGTCTGAGACCATTATGTCCAATGACTGCTGCAGAAAATTTCATGGTTACTGAACTTTAATTTCATGGTTCTATGTATGGGTCACAGTTCTTTGCTTCAGATGAAAGGATTAAGGCTGTGAGACAGATGATAATGGCAGCAAGCATTGATCGAAGGAAAGCAGCCTTGGACCTCCTTTTACCTTATCAGAGGTCTGACTTCGAAGGCATTTTCCGTGCAATGGATGGTATCATTACTATCACTCAGATCCAATGTCAAGCATCATTTGCATTTTCTAAAGTAGTAGATTCATTTGACCAGTTTTCAGCTTCATTTGTCTCTTATAACAATGTTTCCTTCAGTACAATGCTTGGAGAAGTACTTGCCAAGGTGCTATGTGCATCAAGTCAGATTTTCATGTTATTTTTTGTGATCCAAGCATCTTCTTTTAGATTGAACTGTCATACATGATTGTGGGTTACATAATTCTTATCGGAAACAAATAGGTAATGGTTGGAGTTCATTCAAGGTAGCTATTCCTGTTCCCATTGTTGGCATGAAGAAATCATTCTTCTAAATGATGCCGTCACGTTGTCATATTCTTTGTTCCAAGTCCATTCAAAATGAGACTCAGTCATTTCCATCCTTATCAAAATGAGGCCCTTTTTCCACTGAATGGTTACCAGCACTCATGGAAGCATCGTTGTTTACTTTAGGCAAATAATGTTTCTCTGGAACATGTACCAAATGCAATGATTTATGACATTTTCTTTGGGGGGGGGGGGGGTGAATAAAGTTACTATTCATCAGAAGACAGTAACCTCGAGGAATCATTCCCTTCCATGTAGCAACACACAACTCCTACGTCACTACCACTCAGACTTTGCATCACTTAGGAAAAACAAATCAAGGGCCTTGTTTGATAATTTTTTTATCTGAAGTCTAAACTCTGTTGTTCGCATCTAACCTCTTAGCATGTCATATGGAGAGGGTAAAAAATAATTAAGAGGTATGTTGAGATTATATGTTTGATAGACCCCACTTAATTAACATCTAAATGTGTGACAAAGAATAAGATGGACAACCAAATTTTAAACAAGACATGAAAAAATGAATGAGCATTCTTTCCCAGCTGCCAATAAATCGAGTAGAGTATTGAAGACCCTAAAGGAAGGAGTCACTTTTCACATCGGCAAATGTCGAACAGGTGGTGTGCACCCTTTCTGGCTGAAGACGGTGTTATTCTTGGCATAGGTCCTCTACTCGGGGTTTACTCTAGCATGATGTCTCTGCCAAACTGGAAGGGGCCGCCGTCGACGAGTAGCATGACACGGTGGTGCAACCAGGCAGAAAGAGCTTTGCCTTGCGGCGGCTAGCTATAAGGTAAGGGATGAAACGGTGAATGAATTCGAAGGGTGTGCATGGAGGGGTGTACAAAGAATGAGGGGCACCAGAGACGTTGTGGAGTGATTTGAGCATGGTGGGATGAACCAGGCATGTTTCAAGAAAACAAAGACCATGTCCGTTCGTTGCCAGATCTACATCGTAGGTCTTCACTGGCACCGGGGGAGAGGCATCACCACTGCCAGTGCGACTGCCAGTGGTGGAGAAGGGTCAGGGGCTAGGTTTTGGGAAGGAGGGTGGTGCTGTTGAGACAATCTGGGGGACAGAGGAGGCAATTTTAGAGTAGACTGCATGTAACGAGGTCGGTGCGGTGGTCGAGACAGTCCACCCACCCTCCGAGGAGGGTCAGGCTGGAGAGGGGAATCCTCGCGTCCATCCCCAGAGAGTGGCGGGTTTCACGACCGTCGGCGGCAGCGCAGGCCTGCCCTTAGTGGCCAGTGAAGCATCTAGAGTCGAAGACCATCCCTTCTTGCGGGGTTGGAAGGGAGGTTTGATCCGACAAGTAACCTCTGGAAATAAAAAAGCAACACCAGGTAGCTTAAAATTTCAGTGGAGTTTCAGACATAAGTGTTCTATTAAGACTTGAGATAAGCGGTTTTACCAAACGCTCTGAAAATATGTCTGACTGCTTCAGACATAAGAGCCTCAATAAGCATTATCAAATGCCACCGAAGTCACATGGAAACTAAGCCTTAAGATATAAGTATAACAGAGATTTTCCAACATACAAATAGATGTTGACCCGTCAACGATGAGATTCCTCCATTGTTGAAACCATTGCATTAAATGAGCCGTCAAATACTGATATAATTCTCCCATCTGAAGCTCATAAGCCTGCTGCCTGGAGCAGTCTTCAATCTACCGTAATGCTCTTCTTAAAATGTCGTATGTGCTGTTAAATACTTACATAATTCTTCTCTGGTTCCTTTCATACCAAAATGCACATAGCATAGCTGGAAGCTGAATATACCACTCCTTTTTCTCTATCTAAGCTTATTTTATAGGTGTATATCCAACATTTTATTATAACCTGGATGCTATCAAATATTTGCCATTGAAAACTTGTAGGTCTGGATATTTCTTCTATAGAATGTCTGCAATACCAGAAGCACAGAACCGATGTTATATATCTTCACTCTGAATTTCAGTGTCCCACAGAATAGGAGAAATTTCAAGAGGGAAATCAAGATTCTAGATATGGTGCCACACTTTATATGTGAGGATTTCAAGAGCACACCAAGTTTCTTTGTTATACTGATGAACTTAGCTCACCTATTTTTGTCTACCCTATTTTTGTCCTGTTAGGGGGGTTTAGACCTGTGCACACCATGTTGATATGGAACTTCTTTTTTGTATGGAGGGATTTATTTAGAGAACATTTCTCTGTGTAAATTCGTTTTCCTATTTTAGTAGTACTGTTGTTGTACTGTCCACTTTCCCAAGAAATCCATTACAAGTTGGTAACCTCCTCAAATCCACTTTGCAGAAGAAGGTACATGTGATGCTTTAACCCCAATAGACTATGGTCTTCCACCCTACTGCTGCTCCACCATTGTAAAACATCCCCACGGAGGATACCTTTGAAAACTGTTGTTTTTTGTTCCATCTCTAGATTCTTTACATCCTTCTCCCTTCTTGCTCCTTAACAAATAACAATTTCTAAACAGATAAGTTTTTGGCTAATCATGTTTATTATACATTCTTCAGTGCTTTTGTTGGCTAAACGTTTGGCTTTGTTTATAAGTGTTGCTTATCAACAATGGTGCTGATCATAGTATCTTCTTTCAAGCTAGGATCTTGGTTCCTTGGTCGCCCGCGGTCTCTGGAGCTCGGGCTTGGTTTGAAGACTGCATGGTGGTGTCGGTTTTGAAGGAGCTTCCTAAGCTGTGCTCTTCGAATGCCCTGAAGGCTTTGATGGAAGCCTTATGACAATTTTGGCCTGACATTGACAATTGGTGGATTAGGGAGCTCGACCAGTGCTCTTTTCTGGTCAAGAGTCCTCGGCTAGATTGGTTGTCCTCTGCCATTAAGATTCTTCATGGTAGGCGGGGCAGATTTGAGTTCAAGTGTTCGTCTTGGTCTATCCTGGCCTCGACCTACCCTGTTCCTCAAGGCCACAAACTTTGGATCCGATTGATAGGTATCCCACTCCATATTTGGAATGGGGAGACTTTCCAGGCTATCACCTCTAACTTTGGCCTGCTTAAGGAGGTTGACCCTCGGTCACTGGATGGATCCATGTTCCTATATGCACGGGTTTTAGTGGAGGTGTTTTATGTTGAAGAAGTTCCTGCTAGAGTGTTGATTCATGTTGCGGGGAAAGATTTCTGGGTGAAGATTGCGCCAAGTCAGACATGGATTTAGAAATGGAGTGGACCTGGGCTGAGGTAGTTGCAGAGTACAAAAAACATCAGGGGAAGAAACAAGGCTCGATTTTTACTCCGGGTGGTTGTTCGCTTGCTACTTCTTCTGAGTTGTTTGAGTCAAACCCAGTGACTCAGCAGCCAGAAGGGGTAGGGAGGAGTGTGAGTTTGGTTAAGGGAGGGCTTCCCAGACCTTCAAGAGTGTTGGTTTAGGTTTTTCCTCGGGCCAGGCAACAACATGGAATCTGGGTTCCTGTGAGACAAAGGGTGGCAGAGGAATTACTGAGGTCATGTTGGGATGTTGCCTTGTTCGAGGCAAGGGCGGTGGGGTGCTTTTCGTCGAGTCCCGAGATTCTGGGAGCCGGGTTCTTGCATGAACGTCCGTTGGGTTTTTCGGGTGGGGAAGATGAGCAGTGTCGAGCCGAATGGGTTATATCGGATCCAGGTGAAGACCTCGAGGATTCGGATCCTGACTTAGTTCTCGGCCGGCCGGTTCATCTTAAGTCATCCACCCGTGTTAAGGCGCCTAACTGTGACTTGCCCGTGAACCGGAATTCGTGTATTCGACCGGTTCGCGATTTGAGCACTGTTTATCTTCCTCCTTCGGTGTTTGTGATAGCGCGGAGCAGTTCGCTTGATGGCGCTAAGGGGGTGTCTGCCCAGTCGCAGATGGTCTTTGGGGAGGCGCCCTATGTTGGTTCCGGGGTTCATGACAGCTTCTCTCTTCTTGACAAGGACCAAAGCCTTTCTGTTAAGCCTCCGGCCTCCTTAAGATTTTCTGTTCTTCCGGTGGATCCCTTGAGGAACGTTTCCACTGTGGAAGCAGATGTAGTGGTGAAGCCAATTCTGTCTGCAGGAAATGTTGTGGTTGGGCTTCAAGTAGCCTTGGAACCTGAGGTACTGGCGTTCCAAATGCCAGGGACCTTAGACTCAATTCAGGGGAGTTCCGGAATGGAGGTGTCCAAAGCCATTGTCCCATTCTCTCCTAGCCCTGTTGTGGGGTATGAACACTGGGTAGAGGATATCATGGACTTTGGTCGGAAAATTGGTGTTTCGTTTCAGGGAAAGGAAGAAACTATAATCAGTTTTATAAAGAAACTGAGACGTTCAGAGGCTTTGCAGTGTTCTTTAAAGAGGAAAGGGACTGGAGGGGGTGTGAAAATTGGGAAGAGAGAAGTCAACTTCATTAATCAGAATGAAATTGTAGATTCTCTTAGACCTAAGAAGCAGGAGGACATGAAATCGGCTTAATGTTGCTATGTTCTTGGAATATTAGAGGGCTTAATGGGGATGGGAAGAGAAGGGCGGTAAGTGATCTGGTGAGGAATCAGAGACTGTATTTGCTTGTAGGAGACCAAAATAGAAAATGTGGACGGACAAATTATCAGGCAGCTTGGGGGATCTTTGTTAACAGAATGGGCTGCATTTCCTGCACAAGGTACAAGTGGGGGACAACTTATCATATGGAATGGTGATAGGTTTAAAGGAAGGATTTGTGATAAAGGCATTTTCAGTATTTTAGTTACTTTTAAGGCAATGGCTGGTTCAGAGTCTTGGGTTGTTACCTCAGTTTATGGCCCTCATTCTCAGCAGGCGAGGATTGAGTTTTGACAAGAACTGGATAGATTGGCTGTGTTTTGTAAAGGAATGTGGTGTATTCTTGGTGATTTTAATTGTGTAAGATACCCTTGGGAGAGAACGGGCTATCAGAATTGGAACTCAGATATGGAGAGATTTGGAGATTGGATCTCTAATTGTGGGATGGTGGATCTTGAAATTCAAAATAGAAAATTTACTTGGTCTAACCTACAACCACATGGTGTTTAATCAAGACTGGATAGGGTGTTGCTTCCAGCTGAGTGGATTAATATGTATCCTATGTCTCATGTTTTAGGTTTGAATAGGATGGTTTCAGGCCATATACCTTTGTTGCTGAGGACCAGGGAAGAGAAAAGAAAGACTAGAATTTTCAGATATGAATTAGCTTGGCACACACATGAGGACTTTAAAGGGCTGGTAACAAAGTGGTGGCAGGAGGTGGAATCTTCTAATCAGGCGGCTGCGACATTTGCTTACAAGTTGAAGAGGGTGAAGTCATCAATTAAATCATGAGTGTAGTGACTTTTGGGGTAGGTTCCTCTACTAGGCAGCTGCTTATTCAGAAAATAGATGCATTGGAAACAAGAGCTGATGTGGTCGGGTTATCTGATGAAGAAAACAAGGAGCTGGTTGAACTTAAAAAGGAATATAATCTATGGCTGCTAAGAGAAGAGATGAGGTGGAAACATAGATCGAAAGAGCTGTGGCTGAGAGAGAGGGATAAGAATACAAGATTTTTCTATGCAGTTTGTGCTAAGAAGAGGGCTATGATGATTGATCAAGTGAAAGTTGATAACCAAGTGGTGGATTC
This sequence comes from Zantedeschia hybrid cultivar, assembly GCA_030544215.1. Lineage (NCBI taxonomy): Eukaryota > Viridiplantae > Streptophyta > Magnoliopsida > Alismatales > Araceae > Zantedeschia > Zantedeschia hybrid cultivar. The sequence goes on along the minus strand of JARZZO010000005.1, from coordinate 68,072,447 downwards.
AGAGGAAGAGACTAAGAAAATCTTTGTTTCATATTATGAGAAGTTGTTCAAGGAAGATGAGTGGTGGAGACCTTACATTCATGATGGGATTTTGCCAAAAATCAAAGAAAGTCAGGCACATGAATTGTGTGTTCCATTCTCAGAGGGGGAAGTCAAAGTTGCAGTTTTCAGTATGGAAGCCAATAAATCACCAAGACCGGACGGTTTTTTTATGGGTTTCTATTAGCATTTCTGGGATACTATCAAAGAAGACTTGTTGAAGGTGATGAAGGAGTTTCATGAAAGGCCCTAGAGCATTAGAAGCTTTAATTACACGTTTATTGTTCTTCTCCCAAAGCGGGAAGGGGCTGATTCTGTGTTTGATTTTAGGCCTATCAGTCTTTTGAATGGTTGCTACAAAATTATTACCAAGGTGCTAGCTAATTGGCAAGAATTTACTGAAGGAGGTGATTAGTCCAAATCAGGCAACATTGCTTAAGGGTAGGTATATTTTGGACAATTTTTTGTCAGCCCATGAAGCAATTGTTTCTCAGAAGAGCAGTAGAAAGTAAGGTGTACTTGTTAAATTAGACTTTGAGAAAGCTTATGATCGGATTAGCTGGTTGTGTATTAAAAAAACTTTTGGTGCCATGGGTTTTGGTCATAAATGGATTGGTTGGATCATGAGCTGCATATCCACTGCCAAATTCTCAATCTTGTTTAATGGAGAATCATGTGAGTATTTTAAAAGTTTGCGGGGACTGAGGCAAGGAGATCTAATGTCTCCACTGATTTTTATTTTAGTAGGACAGGTTTTGAGTTCCCTATGGGATAGGGTGGCAATACAAGGGTTGGTTGATGGTTTTTCAGTGGGGAGAGATGGTTTTTTGTTGTCACATCTTCAGTTTGCCGATGACACTCTGTTGTTTTCTTCTGGTGATGAGGCTATGCTTTCAAACATGAAGAATTTATTGATTCTAACCGAAGCTATCACTGGGTTGGCTATCAATTTTCAGAAATCTGAGGTGGTTGGCATTAATTTGGGCTTAGAGAGAGTTCAGGAAATTGCTGATTCATTCACATGCAAGGTATCTTCATTTCCAATTTCTTACCTAGGGCTCCCTCTATCTGATGTTCAATGTAAAGTAAGGGATTGAGATGATCTTATTAGAAGGTTTGAGCAGAGATTGCAAGGCCAGATTTTTATCAGCTGGAGAAAGATGGATGCTATCTAAATCAGTCCTCTCGGCTTTGGCAACCTATTATCTCTCAATTTTCAGAATTCCGAAAAAGGTGGAAAAAATACTTGAATCCAAGAGAAGCCTATTTTTTTGGGAAGGAGGGAAGAGGGATTCAAGAGCTTTGCATCTTGTTGCATGGGACAAAGTTTGCAGGAGGAAGGATCAAGGTGGGGTTGGCTTGGTAAAAGTTGGTACCTTTAACTAAGCTTTATTGGCCAAGTGGATTTGGAGAATGGGTGAAGAGGATGATGCTTTGTGGATAAAAATCATTAGAACAAAATATTACCATGGTTCATCTAGATGAAATTTGACTCTAATCTCCTTATCTAATATGTCTCCTATATGGAGGAATATTAGCAACATGGTGGATCTTATTGCCCCTTCTATTTCCCTTCAAGTGGGTGATGGGAGCTTGATTAAATTCTGGGAAGATAGATGGGTGTTGCACCAACCTTTGGCAATGGAATTCACGGATCTGTATCTTATTTCTGAGGATAAAAACAAATATATAGCTGAGTTATATTTATATGGGCATTCCAATCCATGGAATTTGACATTTAGAAGAAATTTAACAGGTCATGAATTTCGACAGTTGGTGGCTGTGCTGAACATCATCCACAGTTTTGAGCTACAAGGGAATTGTAATGATACAAGACGATGGGTTTGGAATGCTAAAGGAATCTTCTCTGTAAATGCATTGGTAAGAGTGATTAATGACAGTGGAGTTAGAGTGCCCTGGGAACCTGTAGTGTGGTCTAAAATCTTACCTTGTAAGATCAACCTTTTCCTTTGGAAGATTGCTTTAGGAAGGTTACCAACTATGGACAGGCTCAGCAAGTTCCTTCCCTTGCAGAAGCTCAGTTGTTATTTCTGTGGCAGTTTTACTGAGGATGCAGATCATTTGTTTTGCAAGTGTGTTATTGTACATGTGTGGTGGCTGTCATGCTGCAGGTGCCTTAATTTGAGTTGGGAGGAACCCTCCTCTGTGCTTCATATGTTGGAAGGATGGGTTAAGCTATGTCCCTCTCCGTTTGAGAGGGAGATATGGTCTTTAATCCTCCTGCTTTTTTGTGGGGAATTTGGACTGAAAGAAACTATAGAAGGTTCAGGAATGAGTTTGTCTTTAATGCGTAGAGTTATTAGATGGATTTTTGAATGGGGTAAAGCTGCAAGGATTTTGATGGATCCGAATTCATCTCCTATCCTGGCTGATTTGCTGCAGTGGACAAGATTGTTTGGCTGATATTGTAATTTGGTGTTCTTGATGTAATATCTTTTTATCCTTGATAAGATATTGTGTGGGATTCTTCTTGGGAGAGGGTTTTTTCTGTTTATCCTATTTTGTAAGGGATTTCTGTGTTTTCTGAGAACTATTTTCTTCTCTGGTGTACTTTCTGTATTTAATTATATGAATCTGTGATCTATTTGATCACCTTCAAAAAAAACTTCAGGTTCAAAGAGTCCAACATTCATGCTCATGATAAATGTTGACTGTTTCTTGCATGGCTTATTTTCTAAAGTAGTTATTTTCTTCACCCTTCTTCAATTATGTTGCTTGGTTTTGTTAAAATTTCAGGACTCCCAGTGACAATTCGATTACTAGACCCTCCACTTCATGAGTTTCTGCCAGAAGGTGACATTGAGGAGATTGTACATCAACTGGCATCAGACACTGGAATGACTGAGGATGAAGTTTTCTCAAGAATTGAAAAGTTATCCGAAGTAAATCCCATGCTTGGTTTCCGTGGATGCAGGTTTGAGACTTCATCACGGGTCATTTTATATTCATGCCCACTTTATTTCTTATTTTTCAACTTTTAGTTTCCTGTTAAGGGCTTGTTTGTTTTGTTGTAAAACTCTGTGATTCACTGGTTTTAAAAATCACCCATTTAAAAATCAATAAATTTTACCTGTTTTAAAATCACACTGCACTTTGTTCAGGTGCTTGTAAAACACATGAAAACAAAACAAGGGAATGCATATACCCTCGGATTTTGATTTATGGTGGTCCTTCCATGGAAACTGAAACAAGGGAATGGGCCTCTAGGTGAACCAACAAAGGCCCGACATGATTTTGTTTTACACTGTTGTCATTGAACCAAAGAACCAAACACACTGCAAAATGATTGTTTTTTAAACTTCGTTGTTTCACATAGAAACAACACTCAAGAGCTGTGAAGTCTTAAACACTGGCTAGGTGTAAACCATCGCCTCAAACAGTTCCTTAGTGTTCTGATTTCTAAGCATCTATTCTCAAAATTATGCAATATCACCTCTATGTATTTCAAGTTTCTTTCTGGAACTATGAAATGGCTTTTTCAATGGAAAGAACTAATTTTTAGCAAATTTACATGGAGTTTTGTTGTCATTGTTTAAGGTATGTGTATCCAAGATTGTGAACAGACTCAAAATCCAACTAAACACTACATGCTAGAAACCCTTCTTGCAGTGTGCATGGCATGCACGCCTAAGGCTGACTTGTCTGTAGATGTACAGGATCAACTTTGAGAAATATCAATATATTAGAAATATTTTTTTTCGTGCTAGATGATTTTTCATGGAAATGTAAATATAATATGTATTTATTTTCTTTTGTCACATCAAAAACTGGTTTCTGCATGCTTGTCCATGCAAGTCTTGAAGATATGTTCAAAGCATTCTGAAAGTGGTACTCATGAGCTGTTCTACATTATGTAATATACTTCTGTTCTTTTATTCATTGGACTATCTAATATGAAGTTGCTTTTTAACTTGTGTTCTTAGGCTTGGAATATCATACCCTGAACTAACTGAAATGCAAGCACGTGCTATATTTGAGGCAGCCATCTCTATGACGAATCAGGGTTTTAGAGTTTTCCCTGAAATAATGGTCCCTTTAGTGGGAACACCACAGGCATGTTCTGTCCATCTGTATATTCATCTCTCTCTCTCTCTCTCTCCTCTTCCTCTTTTCTCCTCTTTCTTTAGGTTGGAATTTAACATGTATTTTCACTTCGGTCTGTAGCTATCTCATATTCCTTCTAACTATTTGAAGATTTAATATGGCAGGAATTAGGGCATCAGGCTAGCATCATACGGACAATTGCCGAGAAAGTATTCTCTGAGATGGGCACCTCCATCAGCTATAAGGTTGGCACCATGATTGAAATCCCCAGGGCTGCACTCATAGCAGATGAGGTAATGTTTTAAATCAGAGGAAACTTCTCTCATTATATAGCATATGCCGTAAGTTCCGCATGTTATTCCCTGTCTGCCTCCCTTTCTGTGGAGTTACGTGATATAAAAAGCTGTGGTACAGAAGGAACAAAGCTTAATCCTGATGACCAAAATACTGTTGATTGCTCCTTATGAAGTGAAAAGATATTGAATGTACTATTACAGGCATATAAATGTCTCAGAAAATTATTTATTATTCCTGTGATCTAACATACTACCTGCTTACTTTTTTTGAGTATATTTATAAGTATTTTTCTTCCCTTTTCTTTGGCAGATTGCGGAGCAAGCAGAATTCTTCTCCTTTGGTACCAATGATCTCACACAGATGACATTTGGATATAGTAGAGATGATGTTGGCAAGTTCCTTCCCATATATCTATCCATGGGTGTACTCCAGAGTGACCCATTTGAGGTTAGATCATCTATAAACGCTTGATCTTAGAAAGAAAAATGAAAATAAGAGCCAATTCTGTCTCTATTGAGGTTCTTGGGATTCTTTTCATTGACAGAATTGTGCTACAGGTTCAAATCATTAGTATATAAGATATGGTATCTCAGATGAAGTCTTCTTGACAACCTTTGATGCAATGTGTTCTGTGTCAAGTATCTATACAATCACAAGTCTCTTGGTAAATACTCAAAGATACAGCTGCAGAGTAAAATGGTATTTTAGGTGATTTAGTTTTCACAGTTGGCATGCTTCTAGAATGGGGCAATGTGCTTTTTGATTTTCCCACAATGTGAATATCCTCTCTGATTTTAGAAGGTGATGCTTTGTTTTTTTCTCCTTAAATATTGTCTCCTTTTAACCAGAAAGAATATTGGTTGTCAATGGTGGATGGCTTGTGTGCTTTTTTTTTAAAAACTATTTTAAAAGCTCACAGTGCATGGTCCTCATTTTTGCCAACTAATTCTTTAAGTGTGGCATAGTCTAAGACTTGGTGCAGAGGTCAGTGACCTGCTTAGCAGATTGTATATGTGGAAAAGCAAGGGTGCCGCAGGGATAGGCTGATGGATGAGCGACAGTCAATCTTAGTTTGCTTTTTTATTCTTAGAATACTGGATGTCTTGTGATCCATATAGCACATTGATGGTCACATTATAAGGGTGTAGGGGAGATGAACCAGTGCCCATGTCGGGAAGGAGGCACTGAAGCTAGATAGTCTCAACAAAAATATCAGCCATGGCATGATATTTATTGTGTGTGTTAGATAAAGAGACCATTGTTTGCTTCTTGCTAAGCTAGGAAATAAGGTAAGTGCTCAAGGATATACAAGAGCACATTATGGAATGGTGATTAGTAGGGTCCATAGTCTAGTCAACTTTGACGAAGGTGCATAGTTATAATGAAGAGGTGGCAGATAGAAACAGAGGGTGCTATGACAATAGCAAAGAATACAATGAGCTGCATAATTAATAGAAGGTGAGATAATTAACAAACTGGCTGACAACATGCATTGCATGTGCAATGTTGGGCTAGACATAGCCAAGTATTCCAGATCCTTAACCAGTTGTAGCAAGTGAGATCTACCGTAGGCCTACCGTTCAAAGGATAAAGGTTTAAGTGAAGCTCTGTTAGTGTATCATTCACTGAAAATCAGAGAGTACAGTTCACTTATATTCTTCTGCTGAGAGAAAACCACTGGAAGAGAGGCCAACACCGGGACTAGAAAACAATGAAAGTGGTCCAAGGTCCATTTCAAACTAGCATTATCAGCGGCATCAGCTATGGCGATGATCATGTCATCCGAAAAATAAAAGAATGGCACAACTATTTGAGGAGGCACAAATTAAGAGAGCATAGAGCATGTGCATTTTTTGTGAAACCAATGTCAAGGATAGCATGATGACGTCACTCAAACCAGGTGTCCATAGCACCTGCTCGAGCCTGCAGGTGGCTTGATGAAGATGACAAATCTTCTGCCATGGAAGGAATCTAGGAGGCAGCTACATATAGACCTTTTTGGAGAAATCACTGTGAAGAAAAAGCATTCTTCTCATTGAGTCAATGAAGAGGCTAATGAATAATGACGAACAACAACAACAATAAGACTATGGAACAAAGTCATCATCGTCATTGGTTCAAAGTTCACAAGTACAATCACCGTTGTAGTCTTGAGCAAACCCCCAGACTACTGGCCGTATCCTTAGGCCGCTCAGCGGAGCCATTTAGCTTTGTCATGAATCTCTTGATCTTGTAGATACACTTGCACTTGATATGTGAATAGTGCCAGTTGGGGGTGCAATAAGATCATAGGTTTGAGTATGTTGAAAGCCTCGAGATCATCTTGTATAGATGCCATGAGGGATATTGAACTGCTTGGAGACAGGTCTGAGGTCGTTGATGAGCATGACTGTTGAGAGAGGCAGGGATTGTGGAGAATAGGACATCGCCATAACAAAAGAAAAGTGATCAGATCTTTAAAAGGATAACATCTAGCAGGATCCATGGAGGGCAGAGGGGCCATATGGGGGTAGAGAAGTACCAAATGGAGCATCACAAAACAAATCACGAGGACCAACAGTATAGAGTTGGGTGATAGGAGGCTGGCAGGTAAAAGAGAGATGGAAGGTTAAGTGGATTCAATGGGCTGAGGACAGGTAGACTCGATATGTTGAGAGAAAATAGATTCGAGATGAGAAAACAATAAGACTAAGCACTGAAGTGGGAAGTGGAATGCCAGTCGTTATAGTGTGAGTAGATATTGTCAAGCAGACTGAGAAACACTTGGATGGTCATATAGCACGATAAACTCGAAAGTTGGCTGCAGGACAGCAGTGTAGTCCCTTGTATCTCTTAAATGGAGAGTAATGGACAAACATATTGCATCGGTATGATTAGCATGCCGAAATACCCATGGTAGGTATATAGTCTGTTGATATATGAAAAAGAAGGCAGTCAGAGACCTAAACAACCCCTCTTGATTGTAGCTAAGGAGTAAGGAATCTATCCTTCTCCACTCGTTGTACTGTCTCCATTTATTTTAGATAAAATTGGCAGTGAAATCTACCTTTTTTCCTGCAAGGAAAACACAGCAAAATAGCCCCTCTGAATCTCCCAAGTTGGATGTTATATGAGACAGACTACACCGTTACAAGGCATTGTAAAGCTCCTATACATATGTATGTTGTCAAGGAGCAGTGATGACAAATCATGGCCAAATGTGCGGCAGAAGGCGGAGGAGCTCAGTGTGGCCACTGCAACTATTATGCGGCATCGACCAAGAATCTGTATTACAGTAGAAGGTGGGGCAGCTTGGTGTGGTGGCTGTGAGAAATCTTACTTGCAAAGAATGAGATGATGCAGATTAGATGACTGATGCCAGTTACAGAGAGCATCTTGACTCTGATACCCTGTTAGCTACTAGAAGATTGTAATGGGAAGGGATGTCTGCATTATTGAGGGGGATAATAGACCAATATATATAATAGTTAACCCTTAATACAGTGAATCACCATACGTAAACATAATATATGTACGAGTTTTATTAACACACTACACTAATGCACAGCACTCTAAGATGGGCAGATCCATTGACTCTATCATCACTTTTAGAGTAGCCACAGTTTTCGAAATGTCAAAAATCCATCTTGGGATTCACGGTTTAATTGTTGCTTTTACAATTTGCCTATTATGATTGTCTGTCAATTTGTTGTCTATCAGAGTTAAGAATATTAAGGTATACGTGTTACACCCCAAGCCATGATTCTGGGGTAGTGAATGACAAATGTTGCCCTGGTTCTAGACTAGGGTATGCACCTCCTGTTAGGATCGTAGATCCATATCCAATGACCTAAATTTTGATGTATGAATTGCAACATGAGAATATCTATTGACATTGTTTTGTTTACATCATTTTCCTTAGGCCACTATCTACCAATGCTAGCTGGCATGAATCTAGACTTCATACCTAGAATTGCAGTTTTCTGATGTCTATATATATCCAATTCTTACAAAGTACTAATTTTGTACTTCCAAATGTAGAGTATTGATTCAGCTCATTAGCTTCAAATTTCTGACATTTCAGGTTCTGGATCAGAAGGGAGTGGGCCAGCTTATCAAGCTTGCTACAGAAAAAGGCCGCAGTGCCAGGCCTGATTTGAAGGTGGGCTTGTGAATGTCTTTACGGGCTTGTTTGGATTCAAGCCACAAACGAGTTTCGGTTTAATGTAAACCCATTTTTTAGGTTGATGGTGGCTAGAAAATGGATTTATCATAGCCTCACTTGAGTTTACCATAGACTGAGGACCTCCCCATGAATGCATTTTCCATAAAGCAACATAGAGTTAGTTTATAGTGAAGATGCCTCCCATAAACTTGCTTGTGTTTTTGCAGTTTACCATAAACTCAATTTTGTCTACGCAGAAGATCCAAATAAGAGCATACAGAAAATGAGTTTACAAAAATTAAGTTATGATAGCTCCATCTGGATTTTCCATAACTTGCATCCGAATGGGGCCTACATGGCTCGTGTTTGCTCCCTCTTTCTCCATCCCTCCCCACCTGCCAACATTTACACACACAACTTCTTCCCTTCTCCTTAGTCATGTGTTTGCATGCGTGTGCACCCATGTATGTGTGATTCTAGTTTAATTCTCTGCATTCTGAAACAGGTGGGAATATGTGGAGAGCATGGAGGAGAGCCTTCTTCGGTTGCCTTTTTTGCTAAAGCTGGACTGGATTATGTCTCATGTTCACCATTCAGGTTGTTTCTTCAAATTATTCTTCTAATATCTACAATCTCTATGCAAAATGACAAATAGATGTCTGGAGGTGCATGCTGTCCTGACGTGCAAGTGGGATGATTCATGGACATGGGTCATTTAAAGTAGTTTCTGATACCAATTTGGCTAATCATGATCTGTAATATGACCTGTTCCATGCTAACTATATATCAACAGTCGGCACATCCAATAGCGGTTGGAGACTAAAACATTTGATTGAAGTTTTTTATTTTAGTTTTTACTCCCTGTGTGTATTCATAGTTTAGAAATAAGCGTCTGTGACTTGTGTGTTTAGTGTTGACTCCAAGAAAATTATTCTTTCTTAGGAATAATTCCTTCTAGTTCACAGTTGTCTGAAAGTTGAAAATAGATGGTAAGGACTAAAAAATTATTAAACCAAAGTTTAATGGAGCCAAGGCTAAATACTCAAGATATGAGGAGTTTTTTGCCTAGACTTGATAGTTTAGAGGGACTAAAAGACTAAAAAACTTTGATTGAATTGCCTGTTCTTGTAGATAGTTATAATTTCTGTACTTTGTTTGCAGGGTCCCCATTGCGAGGCTCGCAGCAGCACAAGTTGCAGTTTAATTAAGATTTCAACACATGTACAGCAACTAATTGCAGCAGATTCACAAGGCATTTATTTCATAATTGTTTCTGGAAAGGAACGCCAGACATCCATAAGACTAGAATAATAATGTGAATATGCCAAAGAAAGCACATGTTTGAGTGCCATTCCAATTTTTATTTAGGTGTTTGTTTCTGAACTAGAGCACACCTACTTTTGTAGAAGCAAAAATACATACAAGCAATACTTACCAATAACCTTGTGCTATGCTTGGGAAAGTGTAGCCTTTCCTAGTTTCTTTTTTCTGACAAAGACATCTTTGTGCAAAACAATGTTGACAAGTAATGTCAAGAGACTAAGTTCGGCACACTCTTGCATGATAATTTGGTACAATGCACGACAGTTTATTTCTGTTACATGTGGAGGAATTTCTTGTTTGTTGTTTGCAGTGGACTATGATCGAAAATAGTATGTGTGCCATAGGTCATGAAGAGAGAGAGAGAGAGAGAGATCAGAGGATGCAGAAATTAAAGACATGATACGTATTGGATAATCCTAGTTGTTTTTTTAAAATAAAAGGTCAAGTATAGCAGAATACTACACTTGCCATAATTTATTAATTATGAAGGATAAGAATGATACAAATGGCCAGAGACCTACCGAGTTTGATAGTGCTGTAGCCTAAGTGAAGGGCATCCAAGTTTATATAATTTGAGTGTCCCTCTTATAGAATGTGCATAGCTATCCCGATCATGCCGAGTAGAAGAGCAAGAAGAAATACAAGCAAAGTGAGCTGATCTATGAGCAAAATGAGTGGCCTCTGTGAAGATGAGACGAACAGAGCAGTGAAGAGATGCCATTAGAGCCACAATCCTAATTATTGACCAACAAAATTTGCTAAAAAGAGTATTCTTAACATTCATTATTAAATAAAGCTAATCAGATAATACCATGTTCTTTGCAGTCTGTTATCAGATGTGATCTATCAACCAAGGAAATGTTCATGTGATTTGTTAAATGATGGGACTCAAATAATGAGATAGTATACTAAGATCCGGCAGGCGGGTTGTGCGGATACTGTCAAGCCCCGTCTTGACCGCGGAAACAAACCCAAACAAGGGTAACGGTCGACTTGTTAATGGAATAAGAGCTGTCTCATAGAAATAAGAGGACCAAGCAAAACCTGCCAGTGCACACGGGAGCAAACAAGGAAGAAACGACAGGACGGGAGACCAAGAAGAAAGGCACAGAGGCAAAAAAAGAGAGAGTAAGTAGATAAAAACGCAGATGTAAGAGTCGAGACAGGAAGAACTGGGCTTGCCAGAGACCCCAAATTGGGCAAAAACCCAGCGAGTCTGCTTTCTTTCCCTCCATATGAAACTATATTACGATTTGTTATGTAATGGATTCAATCGAAAATCCAAAAGACATATATGGCCATTATACAGTATGTTGAATAGAATAAGAGAGTTTTGAGTAAGTGTTAGATGATATTTATCAATAATCCGTGTATCAAATAATGCCTTGGTATGCTTTTGGGAATTAGATGATGACATAGCACTCGATCAAATAATTACTTGAGCTATATTTAAGAACACTCTAAAATAATTAGAAAACATATGAGGATTTCTGGATTGTTTCATTGTCATGAAAACTTGGCTTAGATATTTAGCCACGAATATCTTAGTAATATGCTTAGCCTAGCAATTTCCCCCTTTTTGGAAATGATAAAACCATAAAATCCTACCTTCTTAGCCTCAAAATAAACACAACATAGCACACATGCATAGTTCCATAATACCATATTGATTCTCCCCCTTTCTGTTCAGTTAGCCAAAGGGATGAAGAACCAGCTGAGTAGCTTAGTTGGCTTCGTCACATGGCCTCCCTTTGGGAGGTCTCGAGTTCAAATCCGATTGGGAGCCTAAAAACTCTCCAAGTCATTTGGCGCATATTTGTCTCAGGATTTATATCTCTTTGTCCGTGAGATTACTTCCCCGAAAATCGATTTGAGTTAGAATTCTCGCCTAACTAGGTGAACTATTCGGACCCACGCGGAATACCCTCCTACTTAGGAGGCAAATTCAGGCTCTGCTCATAATCAAACCTTGGTCACTTGTAAATATGTATGTATACCTGGCCACTCTGGCACCTTGGCTCACCCCCCACCCACCCCACCCCCACCACACACACATAAAAAAAAAAGAAAAAAAGAAGCCAAAGAGATGAATAGAGCATGAACAAGTAGGAAGAAACCACAACATCGCAACACCTAGAGTGGGCATCATACCAGAAGACTATAACAATAAGTCATGAAAAACAAAGTAGGATACAACATAGCAGAAACACATAACAAAATACGGGATTAAAGGAAACATATGGACTAGAGGAAAGGTTTTAAGGGGAGAAACTTAAAAGGGCATTAATAACTTGTAGCTTGCGATTAGAGTTAAGCCTCAAAGCATTCTTCTTATATATAGATCACCAAAGGATTGTTGAAGAAGCCTACATTGCTTACTCATCAAATTATTCTTATAGATCACCAAAATGCTCTTAGCTTGGGCACTAGGTGTCATGCCCCAGATCTGTTCAGTATTTAGACTTACTTCGGATATGAATGTGTAACATTAGGATAAATGTCACACAATAAATGGATATGAGAGACAAACAATCACAAGACAATTTAAATAAATTAATGTCATTACCATCTCAATTGCCAATAAGTAGCCAAATACCAAAGTCTACAAATAACATTGTTTATCAAATGAGTAATCAAACTCTCAATCTCACCAAATAAGAAAAATACATCAAACTCTCATTATCCGTACTTCACGAATTCTACTAAATCTGAAAGCAAAATAACTAATCATGCTAATATGAAACACCTTGTAGCAAGCACCTCCTCTTCTAAAAGCCTAAAGTCAAGGAATCACCCTTACATTTCCTCTTCATCCGTTGAGTCTGAGATGTTAGTAGGTTTTTAAGTATAACTACTCAGTAGGCATCATACTCACCATATACTAATCATATAATAAAATTTTAAAATTCAAATAATATATACTTTCATAATTATGAAGACTTTATATATAACTAAAACAAAGTAATGACACAAAACACAATCACATATGACAAATTGAATCAAATATATTTTCTAGTAATCAATAGCAAATCTGATAGCATATATATCTCATAATATATAAACATATTCCTTAATCAAATTATTGTTCAACTTAGTCAAATCTAGTAGCCATGACACAAACATATCACATATATCCTTTAACACATATAGAGGCTCACACATTGACATGGCTACTAGCATATAATCTAATTAGCATATTCAAATTTCAAGTTATTATGTGTAAAGTCATAGCATTCAAGCTCATAGTCAAACTTCACAAATTAGGTGTCTTAAGGTGTAGTTCAAATAATCAAATCTTACAAATTAACTAAGAATTTAGATGTAGTTTTTAATAGGTTTCAAATATATTGTAAGAGTCCTTAATAGGTTCATAGCTTACTTATCAAGTGTCACATTTAATATATTTCACATATATTAAACAAACATGCATCCAACCACGACATAAGAAGTACTTAGACATATATCAATGCACTTAAGTAATAGTGAAAAGTTCCTGGGTACTTGTATAGTACCGCATTACTTTGGCCCACCTTCCACTGGAACTAGTTTGCGCTCAGGATCATTTCATCCATTGCCCATGGGTCTGTCCAAACTCCCCTTATGGTGACATTGTCCAAACAAACATCTTACAGATATGGCAAACATCTTTCATTGATTTGAATCTATCATATTTCTAAAATTTTAATTATCAAATAATGTTAAACATAAATGATAATGAAAATAACTAAAATTGAGTGAAATTAAGTTATTTAGAGGCTAAATAGGTTATTGTTCTGTATTTCCATGCAAAATTGACACCAAAAATCTAGTAGCCATATATTTGTGAACCAAAATGTCCATAGATGTCTACTGATTGAATTTGAGGACATTTATATCCAACAAGTGGCATAGTGACACCTAGGAGGCGAGGGTCACCGGGTAGACCTTGGGGTGTTAGATAGTGCCGGTGTGGGAGTGGCACACTTTAGAGTTTCGTCACTTTTGTGGCTAAACAGAGGTAGAATCACCTAAGGGTAGGAAGGCCGGTACAGCCCAGGGCTACTTGAGGAATTGCTGCTCTGTCGCAAAGGGTCATTGGTTACTGTTACCATTTTATAGTTACACTTGCAAGTTTACTTTTCAGTTTCATGATTTAATTATTGCTTTGTTGTGTGCTTTGCTTGCCTATCTCTTGCTCTACGACGTTGTAGTTGTGTGTGGGGTGTGGGGATCACGGGATCCCTACTGAGCCCATTTCTTAGTGTGGCTTACTCTCCTACGTTTTCAGATGAAGGTTTCCGACGGGCCTAGGAGTTTCGGGAGTCGTCCAGAGTTGCACGACAATAGCCTTTTGTTCAGAGGTATGCCCCAATATAGTTGTAATGTTTCTTTTACGGCCTATACGCACTTATTTCCTTTGAGGTATAGACAATGTATTTAATTGCAGAGTTGAGTCGGACTATAATAACTTTTATTTCCAGCACTTTCTACTTTACATTTCAATGTCTAGTTGCTTATTTAGCTTAGTTTATCACTTATTCCTTGGACTATCTTGTGATCCTAGTTTGGTCTCAAAATAACAATCCGAAACTCATTTAGTAATCAGATCTTCGATTATAACATAGTAGGTTGTTACATGCTAACTCATGGTACTGATCACACTATGTGTTTGGATACTCAAGATTCATAGAAGATAAAGGGTGCTATGTAGTTTAGAGGGAATGCAGATGTTGGTCTTTAGAGACATGGCCGATGGCCACGACCATGAAGTATGTGTCCATTTGCATATCCTGTTTCAATAATGACGTTTGATTGATTTTTATTCGATTATGATATACGTATGGATTTTGCTTGCAAACTTTGTGAATGGGTTATGTTAATGCTCGATTCCGAAGAAGATTTGGAAAGAGGTTAGACTTAGACTTTTGAGTCGAGGTGATCATAGAAAGTGATGCCAGTGAATATTTAGGAAGTCTTAATAGATTTGAAGATTTTGAACATGAAGGAAGACTAGGAGTGTAGTCTATGGAGATTAGATGTGTATAAAAGTAGATTGAGTGAATGTAAAGAGTAAGAACTATTATGAAAGACAAGAACCGTAAGATTGAACACTGATGAGCTTAACTGGATAATGTTGTAAGTTGAGTTACGATACTTAGTATATACTTGAAACTTTTGCGGACTGATTGTGTACTGTAGAACATTAAGTAATGAGTAAAGCTTCATGACAAGGACTTTTGAAACTCTTAGTGAGTGTTCAACTTACATCCTAGAAGCTTTAGAAATTTTGAGCAGAAAATGAGGACTTAGAAAATAGTTTTCCAAGATCACCGTGCATGGAAGCTAGCCGAATAAACATGAAGTGTAAGAGTTATTATGATGAATTAGAACAATGGGAGTAGAGCAACAATGGCCTCCTTAAGTGATGTATTGATCTACACTTAGAGACTTACTAAACATTGTAAACTTGTGTGGACAAGAATGTTTATCTTGAAATCAGTTAGTGGTTAGTGAAACTTCATGGTAAAGAATCTTAGATTTGTGATCGGTGTTGTGGTAAGCTGAACTTTAGTATAAGTGGTGTGCTACTCCAATATTGGTGAGAGGATGTAGAGACCTTTAGTAAGAATAGCGAATTAGAAATTACATGCAAACTTTTGGCCAGGATTGATAGTGATGAATTTAGTTGGTATTTTCCTTTTGAAAATCCCTGATATCTATGCTTACTTGATAAGAGAAGTAGTTGATGAGGAATAGCTCCTAGAGTGATAAGGACGAATCTAGATTTAAGAGTGAGCTCAAGAGTCTTTGTTAAGTGATAGGTTTAGTGCAATGATTGATTTTTGTGGAATTTAGAATGTCTTCTCTAATCTTGAGTTTGATGCGGTTAGAGAAAGTATTGACTATAGATTGAAGTTTTGGTCATCTGACGAAGTGATGTGAAAATCAGAATGTAGATTGTAAAGCTTTTCATTATCTCTTGTGCGAAGGTTGTGAGAATATTCTTTTTAGATGTTATTTAAGTAGATATTTGATATGGTTATTTTAATGGTAGTTAGAGGTGAATGAACTCTTCTTATAGTACTCTCTAACTTGCAAAGGTTTTGATACGATAAGGATCCTTTAATTTGTGATTATGATGCCAATTTGAGAATCGAGAATATGATGGGTAGTTGCCAACACGATATTTCAAATTGAATGGTTGACTTCTTTTGATAAGAGTGGTTAGCTTCCTAACCGGATGAGTAATAGTGAGAATTATGGATCTCTAATAAGTGCTAGAAGTTTGAACATGATTTATTTTAGGTTAAATGGTTTTTGTAATGAATTTTGTATAAATTGTTCTTAATTAGATATGTTAATTTTGACTTGTGGGATTTTAGCTGCGGTCTTTGACTTTAAGTGGATTTGGCCCAATCATACAAATGTATATAAATGGGTGCTTTGAGTGACTCAAGTTATTAGATATGGAATTAGGGCTTTTAGAAGTGATACTGCGATGTCTATATAGGTTAGAAGGTTAATTTTTCAATGATTGGGTGTAATATTGTGGGCTTTATATAGGAGGGTGATGTGGAATCCGACCTCTCCATCCTCTCTTCTCCTCTCACTCTTTCCCAGCTCCCTCTCTCACTCTCTTGGCTTCTTGAGGTGATCCCTCTTGTGCATATTGGAGGAGAGGTCCATGGAGGGCTAGCTTGGTGATCTAATCACAAGGAAGGGACCATCACCCGACCTCGGAGTCTTGAACTCCTCCTAACTCCAAATGGAGCCCTTTATGTGGTTGGATCTGCCCTGAGCTTGCTGCCGCCTTGCCGGCGAGCTTCCACAGATCTCCACGCATTGCCACTCCCTTTGGCTCGCCACTGCCACCATCCACATCGCCTTGCGGCTGCCACATCCTCATCTCTCGTGGGCCACTGAGAGGGAGGTGAAGTGGTGGAGGAAGGTGGTGAGGTGGAGAAGTGGTGGGGATGATGATGGTTTAGATATGGAGGAGAATGGAGGAGGAAGAAGAATGGAGGGGAAGAAGAGGAGGAAGAGGAAGGTGGGAAATAAGGAGGGAGAGGAAAGGGACTGGGGAAAACCCCTGTGCAGCCTGCCCTACGCACCCCCACCGCACTGCCATGCACATGCGAAGGGTGCCACAGGGTAGGTTTGTGCCATGCAGAAATAAGCTAAATCCCATCACGTCGAACTAATGTGTATTGCAAATCGCGTCATCTTTTCATGACGTGAATTAGAGGCCCTGACAAGGTTCAGCCACACATCACGCATGCATGCGCTCTGAAAAATATCTGCTCAGGGTGACACCTTTCTCAAAACGCGTCTGGTTGAATTGACGTGATTCAGATCTGACTTGGCTATCCTAAAAGGCCTACTAAAACCTATCTGAAACCCAACAACTGGATCCAAAACCCCCAGATATTACATAATGGGTGTATATATGAGTAGCAGTATTCCACGTCTGAAGGGCATTGAGGATCCAAGCTTCTCTCTCTTTGGTCTTCTTATTCTTATCATGGTATCAGAGCTAGTAGTGTAGGATGGTATCATAGTGATTATGTCCTTTCTATAGAATTCTAGTTTCTAGTTCATAGACACTCGGCTACTAGGTCTCCTAAAAGACTGCGTCTGGGGTTCCATCTTCTTTTGAAAGCATCAAATTTTTACTAGAGGAGGCAACCACGCTGAGACATCTTGAAGGCAGCTAGAGATTATAGAAGCCTGAGATCCATAGTTCTAGTGCATTTTGTTCTGGAACATATCTGACTGGTTTGTTGAATCCCATACTCTTGATCCCTCTTGTTCTTGTGAAATCTATTTTCTGATAGATACTAGCACCAAAATTAATGTGATTCTGATTTTTTTTAATGGGAAACAATTATTTTTTGTGGGAGTTTAGTTTAAGATGCTTTATTATGGGTCAAGAGTTTTGGGTTTTGTTGATGGAAGTGAAGCACAACCTAAAGAAGATAAAGAAATGAAAACATGGAAGAAAAGCAATGCAAGGGTGATGAGTTGGATTGTTAGTATTGTAGAACCACACATTGTGTTAAATCTGAGGACACACACCACAACGAGTATGTGGAACTTCTTGAAGAAGTTGTATCATCAAGATGATGATTCTAGGAAGTAGGAAGTATAATCTAGGGATTGAGATTGGTGAATATAATCATCGAATAAAGACTATTCAATAATACTACTATGGCTTCATGAATCTATGGTTGCAATACAATTCTATCACCTATGAAAAATTCCTAGAGAAGCATTGGTGGTTGTTTAAGATCCGCAACAAAAGAGTATGAGAGATCACTTTCTCATAAAGTTAAAACTAGATTTTGAGACTGTCCGAGGGAATTTGATGAATCAAAAATGAATATCTAATTTAGATGAGTGCTTTCAAGAGGTTCTTCGTGAAGAACAACACATTATTTCACAAGGACTAAACATGATTCTAAGGCTGTAACCAATTCTGATGTTGCCTTCATTTCTAGGGAGAAACTTAGATCTAGAGACACCCAACAAATACAATGTTATTCATGCCATAAATATGGACATGTTGCTCGTGACTGTAAAGAGAAGTACTGCAAAGAAGGGAGGTCATATTCTGATTGGATATAGGCAAATACTTCAGAGTAAAGGAGCAAAGGCTTATCACACAAGTGTTGGTTTAGTTGAAGCATCTTCCTCTCTTGCTACCCCTACCAAAGGTCACTCACTTGCAGCCACATTAATAATCACTACTGAATCAATTCAGGCTATGATTCAATCAACCTTATTTGCCATGGGAATCTCAAATGAGAATACTTCTATAACCTAGTTTTTGGATTATGGAGCCTCCAACAATATGACATCCTCTACAACAACTCTTTCTTCCATATCTCCTTACTATGGCAAGTCTAAGGTTTACATTGCTGATGGGGAAAAAAACTTTTTATCACAAGAACGGGTAACATTTAGTCCAAAACATTTCACGTTTCCGTTGTTTATCTCATACCACAGTTATTTTCTAACCTATTTTCTATTAGACATATTTTAGACAATAAAAGCAATGTAACCTTTTCCGCCTCTAGCTGCATTCATGACCTAAAAATTAGGGAAGTGATTAGGAAAGGGAGTGGGCATATGCATCTCTTCGTTTTGGACCACATGTCTCCTGAGCCATCTGCATTGTCTACGTCTCATGAAGGTGCTTCCAATAAATGGTTGCTTTGGCATCGTAGATTAGACATCCTCAATCTAAGAAATTGTTGCTGATAAGAATGGTTTGCTTCCTAGTAAATTAGACATTCCAAAACAAACTCCTTGTTTGAGTTGTTGTGAAGGGAAGAGCAAAACTCTTCCATTTCCTTTAAGCAATCATGTATCTCAATCATCTTTGTACTTATACATTTAGATGTTTGGGGTTTGGCACCAATTATATCATCTTCTAGATATAAATATTTTGTCACGTTTATTGACTACTTCAATTGGTTCCTTTAGATCTACTTTTTGCGCAACAAATTTGATGTGTTGTCTTGTTTCAAAGCCTTTGTCTCTATGGTTGAAACCCATTTTAAAAGTGCATTAAAACTCAACGCTCTGATTTAGGGGGAGAGTATATTTCAAATTAGTTCAAATTCTTCTTCAAGATAAAGGAATTATATCTCAAAGTTCGTGTCCTTATACATCTCAGTAAAATAGTATTGTCAAAAGAAAGCATTGACATACTCTTGATGTAACTCGCACGTTACTTCTTGGACTGGTGTTCTTCCAACCTTTTGTAATGAGGCAATACGTACTCTGGTCTATCTGATCAATCGACAAATTTTTGAGAAATTAGGGATTGTTAATCCCTATTTTAAACTCTTTGACTAGCCAAATTACAATACTCTTCATCCCTCTAGTTGTTTGTGTCTTGTTCATCTTCCTTCACTTGAACGTCATAAAATTTCTGTTTAAGCTGTTCGATGTGTCTTCTTAGGTTATGCTATAAACTAGAAAGGATTCAAATGTTATGATCCTTAGGGTAAGTGCATCCATGTCTCTTGTAATGTTATATTATTTGATAAATACTTCTTCTATTCTTATCATCCATCATTGTCTCCTTAAGTTTCCTCATCTATTGTGCATTTATTTGACACATCTCATGAGGTAGATTCTTTGAGTAGATTTAAATCGGGGAAGGTCTATAAGTGAAGATACAGACCTACAAAACCAGCAGTCCCCAATACAGGGCTTTTCACTACTATTGATGGTCCTGGTCATGCTGAACCTCTCAAAACAACTGTTGACCCAGATCCAGAACTTGAACCTACACAAGAATCATCTTCAATTCCAACTCTTAGGAGATTCAGTCCCTCCTCTCGCCCCCCTAATTGCTATAGAGACTTCATTATAAAGACTTCCTTCCTTTCTATCTTGTCTACAACTCCCATCACTACCACTTACTCAAACATGAGTGTTGGCAGCAGGCTATAGGTGAGGAGTTAGATGATCTAATTAAAACCAACACGTGGGATCTTATTGTTTCTCCTTTAAGCATCAAGTCAATAGGATGTAAATGGGTATAGTTAAATTGAAGTTCGCTGGATCATTTGAGAGATACAAAGCTCGGTTGATAACCTTAGGGAACTGGCAAGAATATGGTCTCGACTACCCTAGTTGCTAAAATGACAATTGTTCGGGCTCTTG
Organism: Zantedeschia hybrid cultivar; assembly: GCA_030544215.1. NCBI lineage: Eukaryota > Viridiplantae > Streptophyta > Magnoliopsida > Alismatales > Araceae > Zantedeschia > Zantedeschia hybrid cultivar. The sequence goes on along the minus strand of JARZZO010000005.1, from coordinate 68,051,923 downwards.
TTGCATTAGTTGCCTTCGGATCTTGGCCTATTTATTAGATGAATGTCAAGCATGCTTTTCTTAGAGATTTGGATGAGGAAGTTTTCATGAAATCACCACTAGGATTGTCCCTCCCTACCCTCACAAGATTTAATTTGTTGGTCGAGGAAATCATTTTATGGCCTAAAACAAGAACCACCAGCATGGTTTCTTAGGCTGCGACACATAATTTTGAAGACTAGTTTTCAACAGAACAAAGATGACTCATCGCTTTTCTTTCTGCAGTCACCTCATGGTCTTCCTCTTCTTGTGGTTTACGTTGATGCAATATTGATTTCAGGTGATGATTCTCAGGGAATACAACACATTAAAGCTACCTTGTGCGTGTCATTTCAGATGAAAGATCTTAGACATTTTAATTACTTTTTGGGTGTAGAGGCATTTCACATAGTCAAAGGCATATGCTTGAATCAACATAAATATTTACAAGATCTAATCTCTCTTGCTCAGTTGCATAACAGTCAACAAGTTGACACACCTATGGAAGTAAATCTCAAACTTTGGAGTGAGGATAGAAATGTAATTCTTGATCCTACATATTATTGCAAAATATTTAGGAGTCTCATTTATCTTAGTTTCACTAAATCAGATATTCCATATGCTATGAATAATGTGAGTCAATTCATGACCAATCCTCGGCATATTCATCTAGTGCAGTTCATTAGATTATCCCCTATCTCAAAAGGTACTGCTAACCAAGTGCTTTTCTTTCCTACTGGTTCCACTCTATTCTTGTCTGCATATACTGATGCCGATTGGGGAGGCTGTACACTAGGAGATCTATTACTGGCTGGTGTATGTTTTTGGGTGAGTGCTTGATTTCTTAGAAATGCAAAAAAGCAAGATTGGGTTTCTAGATCATCTATTGAAGCTGAATATTGAATTATGTTTGCTGCATGTTCTGAAGTTACTTGGCTGTGAGGGTTGCTCATGGAATTGTGCTTCCCATGTCCTAAACCCACTCCCTTGCATGCTAATAATACTAGTGCAATTCGCATAGCTGAGAATCCGGTACTTCATGAGCAAATAAAGCACATTGAAATATATTGTCACTTCATTCGAGATACTCTTAAAAGAAAGTTTATTTCTCTTCCCTACTTGCCCTCCAAATATTAGATTGTTGCTATCTTCACAAAGGCTTTCTCCTCTGATTGACATCAATTTATCATTAGCGAATTGCTGCTGTAGGACTTCCCATGCATCAATTTAAGGGGGAATAATAGTGGGATTCAAGAATAGCGAGACTGTTGAAGAAAGATCGGGGGATTGATTGGGATGGATAAGGGGATTGATTGGTATTTGGCTGGGGATTTGCGTACAGATCTCTATACATTCTTGTACAATTTTCTTTCCTTCATTTGAGGGTTGATTTTCTTCTATTCTTGGGGCTCTATTGTATTATGCTATTTCCCCCTTTTGTGTAGATGTATTTCTATATCAACAGGAGAATGGGTGTATATATAAGCAGTAGGATCTCTTGTATGGATGGCACTGAGGATCCAAGCCCCTCTCTCTCTTGTCTTGTTATTCTTGTCACTAATACCTCATCATGTAAATAATTCTTGAAATTTTTTTCTTAAGACATCTTGAGGTGTCATTCTGATGCTAGGGTTTACTCTAAGATACAACTTGAGCATAGTAGAATTTGTAAGGAATTCCTAATAAAATTGAAGCTTGCTAGTCTTTTTGTCACGGTTTAAATGTAAGTATCAAGAACCAAAAAGGAAAAAAATACATCTTTTGAGGGAGTGTTGCCCAATTGCACGGATGTGCGTTATAGGATTCACAAAAAGAGTTTCTTCTTCCATACCATGTAAGGAATAAGCTTGGGTTCCAACCAAGAGGATAAAACTGAGATTACATTTAGAAGACAGGACTTTAGTGGCAAAGTTCATCTTGGGTGTACACAATGATTCAAAGAATGGAGTCCAAAGGATCTCACCTTCAAAATTTTCATAGAAGCATGCCAAAAATCAGAATATTTGCATATATATGATGGCAGTGATCGTCCTAATAAACAATCAAACTTTACCAATTATATGAACATAACATGCAATGTAGTGATATAATTGGAATATAAACATTTCAATTCCTTAACCGACAGGTGGCTGGAACTAGTTGTATGCCGCATAATTTCAAGGAATCAGCTATAACTTGAAGATGATATTCAAAAATAAATCACTTGATAATCCCAATCTCAGTAGTGTTTGCTGCAATTCCCAAGCATTGCAAGTGTACATGGGTTGCAATGCTTGGGGTGTGGGAGCATAGTGGTGCATATTTTTTTAAAAAAATTGAATTGTGGGACCACCATAATTTAATATTCATGCCATCGGATCGTTGGAAAAGTAAAAAAAAGATGATCATGCTCTTAAGCCATCTAAGCCATTAGATTGCGTAGAACCTGATCTGGCACTGCAATGTGGGTGTTGTAGTGGACCCATGTTGCAGTAAGTATTACTCTTTGTTGAGTATAGATAATGTCACGCTTCTATGTTAGCACTGGAGCCTATGAGGATAGAAGCAAACATAATAATAAAGCATAACTTTGTAGGTTTTAGCATTTGTACTATTTCACAGCCTAGATTTAATAGATTAAAAGTAGTGTTCCGCCTGAAGCAGAGTTGTCGATATGTCCGAGTGGTTAAGGAGACAGACTTGAAATCTGTTGGGCTTCGCCCGCGCAGGTTCGAACCCTGCTGTCGACGCTGCTTCCTTTTTTTCCCCTTTTTCTGTTGACTCGCTTTTAACTGTCTTGCTCTCTTCGTCCCCCTCGACAGCATGTCAGATCAGGCACCGCCTTACTGCTCTCAGCCACGGCTTCTGTTATTGCCCATCTGACTATCTTGTCCATGACAAATTTTTACTTGTGTTTGGGTTGGGAACGAGACTAAAAATTTTTGTGGTCTCTCATCCCTGCTATCTAAAGATTGTGGTCTTTGCGAGATACATAGATGACATCCCCGCTCCTTCCACCCTCTCAACCTGTTATCGGATATTTTTTATTCAAAACTATTTTCTAAAATTTCAACATATTTCACTTTATCATGATTATGAAAATCAATCCTACTATTTCAGGTCTTGTAGTTTCCACACTTGAAGAAAAAAAACCTAGGGCATATTGTTCAAATTGTTAGCCCAATACCAGATGTCGCTTTTCCCCGGACAAAATGCCAAATATTTATAATGCTTTGGTAGCCAAGAGGCCAGATACCGTCAATCAACAAATTGAAGTGACTTGTGAGGTACAGTAATTATTAGGTTCTTATTAATACGCATGTTATGAATAAATAGAACATATATAATGTGAGTTTAGTCCATGGTTTCGTGGGCCTCAGCTGATGCGGATTTAGATGCGTTAGTCGGCCGGATATGTGGATTTGGCCCATTATGATTTGAAATGGAGGTAGACGACTGTAGACTTGATCTTTTTCCTCTTAATGGCGATAGATATATGTTTAGCGCATATGCAATCAAGTGCCAGGAAATCTGATTCTGGGGGAAAACCATCTGAACAAAAATCGCAATTGAAAAAAAAAATCTGAAAAATTGTGGAGTTGACGATTTTTAATATTTTTTTTAATCGTCGTATGCGTCGATCGTGAAAAAACATGACAGATCTTTTGCTTCTCAATAACGATAGATATATGTTTAGTGCATATGTAATCAAGTGCCAAGAAATCAGATTCTGGAGGAAACCCATCTGAACAAAAATTGCAATTGAAAAAAAAAATCTGAAAAATTCTGGAGTCGACAATTTTTAGTATATATATATTTTTTAATCGTCATATGCGTCGATCGTGAAAAGAATGACAAAAAAGGTATGGTTAAGCTGTATGTTTCAAGAGATTGCTAACTTTTGTGGCATGATATATAATTGAAGTGCTTCATTTTGCCTTGAAAAGAGATGAGGTGGTTAATAGGGGTTTGGCTCACACAGTTTGAGGATAAGATTTCAAGCTTTGTGGTTCTTGCTGGGAAACATGGTGGTTGATGGTTGTGGGGCCTGTGTCCCTGTGGGAGGACTGATTAGTGGGTGTTAGCTGTGGGTTTTAGGGTTGTCAGTGAGCTGGTTAGGATGGGTAAAATTCGAGTCTAAGTAGAGTACGAAATGTCAGGTTCAAATACCAAATTCACTTTTAAAACCATGGCCAAACCCATATTGCTATATAAGATACTCATCTTACTAACACTGTTCTAGTTTGATTTTTGTTCCCTTTGATAAATATCCTTTTTGATTAAGAATTTGAGAAATATATAACGTAAATTTCTTTATACATGTAGTTTTATTATCTAAACCATTATTACATGCCAGATTGTACTCAGTGGAGCAGGGGTTATGCATTTAGATTGGCTTTTATATTTTTGCTAGCAACTAATGATATTGGCCTTTAGTTAGAGCCGCAAACTCATAAAAGGCTGCATTGACTTATTTGCAAAATAATTTATCCCTCTTGTGGTTATATATATATGCATATCGGTGTTTTACCAATCCACAAGAGTCCAACACCTGGAAGCTGCTATTCACATTGACTCCTAGAATTCAGCATAAAAAATATGAGTACTTCCCTCACATCCGGCAGTGGGATTCAAAAGAAATTTGACAAGCTCATCCTTTTTAGTTGTTCTGCCAATGATTTTTTTTATTTTTTTTTACAGTCAGCACTGTTGTTTCATATGGTTCATGTGCTCCTCCTTTCGTTTCTCTTCTTCTGAGAAAATTGTCGTAGTCACTTATGTCAATATATTTTCATCTCATTTGGGAATATGTAATTCAAAATCTGCCATTTAATTCTCGCACTATCCAAAAGATTTGGATGGTGGGGAAATTTGTAAGAGATTAAAGAATGGGAGATGGCCTCTGCACGTCGTCATATCATCTGAGAGTCGAGGCATTTCAAATGTCAATTAGTCAGGTGCAAAAGTTGGTATATGGAATCTTGAGCTTTTATCCATGTCTTATGAGCAATACTTATTACATTGCATGAGGTGTAGAGAAGTTGAAGTGGATTGCAATACTTTACCTCCTTTCGTCACTTTTCTCACTTAATTCTTTACTTTTTTTATTTTTTTAAGTAGAAAAAAAGAAAAAGTGGAGCCTTATGACAATTTTTATTGATGTCTTTTTTTACTCGCTTCTATTTAAAAGAAATAATCGATTCATTCCTGTAATTTAAAAAGAGGTAATCGATTTTTTCTTATTTTATTTTGGATATAGATTTATTATTTCTAAATTCGAAATTATTATTTTCAAACGTATTTTTATCATTTTCAAAGTACATTTTTATAACTTTCTAAGCGTTTCAATTTTATCACTTACTACTCAATTTTATCATTTCGTAATGTAGTTTTATCATTTTCTACGTAAGTCACTTCTAGAGTCCAATTTTGTCACTTCCTTATTGTTTCAGTTTTATCACTCGCTGTTTAGTTTTATTACTTTGTAATATAGTTTTATCACTTCCTATGTAAACATATTATTTCCAAACAAAAATTATTACTTCCAATTATTTTATTACTTCATTTATATAGAAAGTAATAAAAAAATTGAAAGTGATATTTTTTTACTTTGAAGTTATAATTTTGTGTAGGAAGTGATAAAAGTGTGCTCGAGAGTAATAAATTTACGTTGGAATGATAAAACTAAACTTTTAAAAGTAGACTTTGGAAGTGATAAAACTGAACTATATAGGAAATGATAAAATTGGACCTTAGAAGTGTTAAAATACGTTCGAAAATGAGAAAACTAAATTACAAAATGATAAAATTAAATAGCAAATGATAAAATTGAAATATATAGAAAATGATAAAAATGTATTTTAGAAGTAATAAAAATGCATATGAAAATAATAGTTTCGAACTTCGAGGTGATAAATTTGTACTGGAAGTGAGAAACTGAGATGTCGCCATATTAAAATGGGAAGAAATTAATTACCTCTTATAAATGGCAGAAATGAATCGGTTATCTCTTTTATAGAAGTGAATGGAAAAGAACATCAGTAAAAACTGTTATAGGGCTACATTTTTTTTTTCACCATTCAAGAAAAATAAAAAAGTGAGGAAGATAGTGGGACAGGTGGTAGAAGGAGAGGAAGTGTTGCAATAAAGGTGAGAAAGATAGCGGGGCAACTGGCGGGAGGAGAAGTGTTACGATCCACATCATCTATTCTATACCATATGCGGTGTAGTAAGTATTACTCGTATGAGAACATTATATAATAAATTTTTTAAAACTGCATTTCCAAATGCAACCTCAGACAAATTTACCATATCTGTCAGAGATAAGACTTTGATGTAGAACATCATGAATTTTATATATAGCTTGCCTGGCATGTCTCAAGGATGTGCAATTAAGAGCATTCAAGAGGAAAGTTCTGTCACGTCTTCAGAAGTTAGATGTCATAGTTGTCCCTTAGGGCTGTCAACTGTACGGTCCGGTTAGACCCATAGTCCAGACAATATATTCGGACCCATACTACCCCAGAAGACTAAGGGCCTAAACGGGTAAACCAGTGGGACCTCTTGGCCCAATTTCAGGCCTAAATTAACAGAAATCTGATTGCAAATTTATATAAACATAATAACATAATTTTTATTGTGCAAATGTGTATACTCATACTAAACAAAACGGGTCCAAATGGATCCCTTAACAGGTCTAGGCCTGGTTTGACAGCCCTACTTGCTCTCTCTCTCTCTCTCTCTCGTTTAGGCTAGTGGAAGGTTCTCCCTTCCTCCCCCCAGGCTGTTCTCGTCCACTTTTCAGTCAGTCTCATGAACCCAAATTTTCTTGCCAACTGATTTCTCACAGCTGGTCAGGAAAGCTCATCACCACAAATTTTCATATTCTGATCAACATTACTCTGTAAAATCAAAGAAATCAATCAGAAGAAAGTACAGGGTCTACTTGAAGTTTTGAATCTTGTTCTAATTTTGATTCCAGTAAGGTTGAATTGGAACAGCTCGGGACTCGGGAGTTTCTGCAGCTACTGCTACCTACCAAAAAAAATATTATTTCGCGTCTATAAAGGTCAAGATTGTGATGCTAACGTTTGAACTTGTACAGAGGCTGTTGACCTTTGTTCTTTGGTTTTGATCAGTCTTCTATAACTGTACTACCTTTGGTAAGATTGGTTTTGACATTTAAGGGCATCATGTTACGTTGTGGCATTTTTATGGTCAATTGATAGAAATTTGAATAGGCCATAGTGGTTCCAACTTCCAAGCATGCAGATTTTTCTCAGAATATATAGTTGTAACAAGGTTAATAGTACTGGGAAATGTCAACGGTTGTTGACACTCGAAATAGTTTGCTAGAAGCCTATGTGGAAGTGCTAACTTGGTAGCTTATGTAGGAAAAGTGGAACACCACGTATTAAGATTTAAGACCTAGTAGTGGAATAAGTACGGACCGGCCACAGTTTGCAAGTGAAACAAAGGAGTGGGATGATGAATACTTGGGATTTCTTACAACAAGGTTTTGTGAAGAAATCTCTCTTCAGATCCTTTTTGCCTAGTCATGATACAAATGAGGTTGATATGTACATTGTGCTTAGGGATGCAAATGAATTGGTACACTCAAGAAGTAGCTCGAGTTCGGCTTGGCTAATGCTCAAACTCCGTTCGTTAATTTATTAAGTTAAATGAGCTAAATTAAAATAAATTTTTAAATTTGATTTGATTAATAAGTCAAATTTGAGTATAGACCTGCTTGATGCGTTTAATATTTTATCATTTAAAAATAAAAATATAAGTTATATAATTTTATTTTATTTTAAATTTTTAGAGATGAGGGTTGAGATGAGTGTAGATGCACTTGACATCCATTTAGTCTCACATAGTATTTCTACAAAACTGCATATGTATCAGCATCATTTTTAAAAGTCATCTTTCCTACTATCTTTACCTATTGTGACTTATCACTTTGTTGGTTTGAGCCCATTTAACTAGTGTCTTGAATCTTTAATGGGGATGAGTCACAACCATGGTTTACTCTAAGTTTACAAATGTAAAATTTAAATTTTTTGGACCTCGCAACTTCATTGAGCTTGCAAGCTGCTTGATAATCAGTTAGAACTCATTAATTAAATACTTAAATAAGCTAAGTTTGAACAAAATTAATCTTAAATACGCGTATCAAGTTTGAACTTGATTTAAAATTAGTTGAACTAAATTTGAACAGTCACTTATCACTCAATTAAGCCGTTGACACTGACATCCTTGCATCAATTGGGCACAATTTGCAACTGGCATAAAGGATCCGCACTTTCATCAGCCAAGCGGTCCATGCCCCGTTGGTGACCTCCCTTTTGGATAGATACCTAAAGAAACCTCTTTGGCTCAAAAGGAGAACCATCATGGAGAAGCATCCTTTCCTTATGCCACTTGTTCTCCAAGAAGAATTATTCTTGATATGCTTTAAGGACTGAAACCCTCCTAAAACCCCTGCCTTTTGCAAAGTTACTTCTGCATCTGATTCTGGAAACGCCTAGTAAAGCAACAAAGTAGATAGTGTCCTTGGGGGCACTTCAGAACGTTATGTGGGAAGTGACTAGGGTGTAGGATGATGCTTGGGGGGGGGGCAATGGAAACTTTGAAATGGTTCTTTCACCTTTTCTGTAGTTCGCCTTTATGATTTGGACAAGGTCAAGTCTTGGTATGTTTTGAATTAGCTAACGCCCTGTTTGGTTTCTTTCGGTATTAGATTCAATATTACTATCACTTTTAATATTGAATATTGATAGGGAGAGTTTTTTTTAAGTGTTTGGATGGGCTATGTTAATTTTAAGATTTATAAGTCTCCTAATTCTATCCAATTTAACTTGATATAGAAGAGTGAACCCTTGCTGTTTGGATGGCCTGTATTGAACTTGATATAGAAGAGTGAACTCTTGCTGCAGCAAGTTTTTTATTTTTTATTCAGATTTTTTTAATTTTTTTAGACCATCCGATCAAAAATCGAATGGTACAGTTGTGTTGCTCGGATTGGTTCCAACCCGACTGTATGATTTTTTTTAATTTTTTTATATTTTCTACACGTAAATTGATATTTATGTCAACTTTTTTTTTAGAAAAAAATATATAGTTCTGTGAGGGCCAACTCGAATAACCCGGCTGTATTGTCCGACGTTCTAAAAAATTTAAAAATTTTGAACATAAAATCAAAAAGATTGAAAAATTGCCCCCCTTTCAATGCTGACGGGATATATACCATTAATGAATGAGTAATACTTGCTATAATGTCCATGCATTGCAATTTAGGCCAGTAGTCATCTGATCCAGTCGGATCGGACGACTGCTATGCAACCCGTTTGGGTTTGAGAATACATTTTTTCAATTTTTTTTTAATTTTATGTTCAGATTTTTAATTTTTTTTTAGAACGTCTGATCAAAAATTAGGCAGTACAGTCGAGTTGTTCGGGTCGGCCCCCCTCCGACTGTATAATTTTTTTTATAATTTTTTTATTTATTTTTTACATATAAATCTAGGTTTATGTTATTTTTTTTGAAAAAAATATACAGTCAGATAGAGGCCGACGAAACAATCCAGCTATACCATCTGACCTTTGATCGAACGCTCTAAAATAATGTAAAAAATCTGAATATAAAATCCACAAAAATAAAAAATCGACCCCCCAAGACCCGTACGGCAAATCGGACAGTTGCTGTCCATTCATTGCAAAATATTTTAAATTATTAAATAAAAGTATTGATTAAAAATATCTAATTTTAAATTACTAGTGCAAAAATCCTTAATTTGATTTTAGGCAGGACCAAGAATAGGATAAAAAGACGTGACATTTCGAGCCTCTAATTTTAATTTATTATTATAAAAAAGGTAGTATTATAATGATTAAAATCAGATAAAATGTGTGCCACAAGGTATTGAAAACATTGCAAGATATTTTATAGCACACCAAGTAGAAGATAATATTATTTTAAGATAATTTATAATATTTTATAATATTTAACGGCACACCAAATGGCCACATAATTATTATAGTGAATTAAAGTTGATAATAAGAATCTTTCAAACAACCTTTTGTATCTTTTTTGATATTGTTACAACTTCAATCAAACACTTAACTATTGTATCATATCAATTTTAATATTAATACTCTACATCATAAAAATAACAATATCAAAATTTATACTATATCAAATTTGATACTCTAACCAAACAGGGTGTAAAGTTTTTTTTGGTAATCATCATCCTGATTGCTTTCTTTGTAATCTGATTACTGTTTTGCAAGTTGTCAATTTTTTGAATTATATGGGAATCATGCTCTTCAGAAAAGAAAATCCTGCGTATAGAATGTGTTGAGTTTGTTTTCAGTCTTTTCCTTCTTGTAAAAGGTGCACGAAATCTTCTTAATGCTGATCTCGTAGTGGCACAGAATATGATTGATAAGGTCAATGATGATAGAAAGAGTATCTTAAGGGAATACTTTAAAATGAGTAAGAATAACATCATCTTTTTTTTATAGGAAAATGCTAGTTGTACTCCTTTATGCCACTCCCTTAATATATTCCTTCTCTCTTATTGGCAGATTGATTTTTTTTTTTTAACATTATCATACACCAAGTTTCTATTAAAGAATCACAATAATATTTTGTCAATCAAAACTCTGAGATTAATTTGAGCGTCACAAAATCTGATCCAATCTTATATGCTCTGGCTTTAGGTGGCTGTACACTTACTGTAGCCAGTGACCCCCGGCACGACCTAATGGGCGTTATGAGTTTAGGATATACCGAATACTTCGAATGTTAATAGCTTTATGAAGCTGCCCACAACACCTACGGCAGTTCATATTTTCTATAGGGGACAAGATGATGCAACACATAGCTTAATTTGGTGGTTGCAATGCACCTGCCGCAATAGCCATTCTTCTTCATGAACTGCAAGGACCCTACCTTCATCTGATGAGTGACCGAGTCACACATAATATTACTTGTGGATGTGTAAAAATTTGCGTATCTTCCTCGAATTATTGTTTCCAGAGCGGAGGTGGAATTTTGACTTTTTTCTTAGAAAAGAGTCCTCGTTGAAAAAAGAAGTTGCATTCTGTTTACAAGCACAGACCTATTTTTATAACATCTTATATAAGACTAAACGGTTTGTCGTTTTTATGTCTCTACAGTACTATTGTATGTTTAAAAGTGTAGGGTTATTGCTAATACCAGGTTTGTATATTACCTTTTTAACCTGGAAGACCATGCATCAATCTTTTAGCAGCCTTCCCACCACGTTGACCTAGTGGGTGGCTCACAAGTTCATAAATTTCCAAAAGCACATCATAGCATTGATGAAGCTGTTTGAGGGTTCAGATCATCTCAGCTCACAGACTAGGCAAGTTGTGGGGACCCTTGTGGGTGGTCATAATTTCTAACATGGCTACGGGTGCAGTTGTGGGATGCGAGGACAGCCTCTCCCTTTTGTGGTGTTCCCTTCTCTCCTTAATTTCTTGGTTGTTAATGTCGTTCAAAAGGAGACTTTTTATGCATGGTTGGTCTTCTTTCTTTGATCGAGTCTATTTAAATTAAGAGTGGTTCACTAACTGATCAAACATGCATTCCAGTCATGAGCATATGATTCTCTGTTCATATTTCTTACCCACTTATGTCTTCGCCAATGATCCAGTGGAACAGTAGACACCCTCCGCCTCCCCAGTTGGGGAGGACGGGGGTTCGATCCCGCTCATAGTGAGCGGATTTTACGTTTTTGGTGGTTTCCTCGTTTCTTTGAGCGGCTTTAAGATGTGTTTTTGTTCTCTTCCTTTGAGAAATGGAGGCTTGTGGAATTTGATCTCTTATTCCCTCTGTTGGTGTTTAAACTCTCTACCATTGTGCTACTAGTTCAAAATAAAAATAAAAATAAATATTCATATTGCCCATGCATCCAAATCTAGAATGGATTCTTGTCTAGGTTGCAGACGCTACAGTATCAAAACCTCTCCTGATGCCCTTCTCATATAAATCCTAAGACTTCTCATAATCTGAGGTTTGCCTATTATAAAATCATGAGCCTTCTGTTCACCTATTAAAAAATCATGACCAGCATCCAATCTATATATAGGAAGGCGCGCTTTGAGCCAGACTTGCTTGCATGGGACCAAACTCCTAACTTATTCCTCTAGCAGGGCTTTCACATCATCATATGGGGCTGATCCCTCATAACCCGAGTTATATCATGAGTTAACCCATTTCTCAATGCGTTAAGGGGAATGAGTTAGAGGAAATTTCTTATTAACCTTGGGTCCGTGGGTAGATGTTAAATATTAGATATGCCAGCGTAACAAGCTTAATAATTCATATATCCTCCTAACAAGAAAAAATTTCAAAAATATCATTGTGCCTCTTTTAACTCAACCCTATCATTGTTAACCTTTAACTAAAATAGCGTTCCCTCTCACCCTCTCAGGTTTTAAGCTCTAACCTAATGTTTAGCATGCATCCATTGTTATAGCCTGACGTTTTTCCTCAGGTTATTTTAATCATGCCACATGTAAAACAGAATATATGTATCATATTCAGATGGAAGCTAATGGCCTTAAAATTTCATGGCATTGTTACATTATTGACATACATAGATGTTGAAGTTATTGGGCCATCCAACTCAAAATCTTAAGACAATGAGTGGAGTAAGCACCATCTATTAAACGATCTTTGATTTTGTCATTTTAACAATATAGTACTATTCTAATACACCCCCCTCACGTGCAAGCCGATTTTAGACTCTGTCACGTGGACTATAAATACGGGGTGCGTGGCCCGGTTTGTAACCATGGGTTCTGATACTATCTTACAAACCACAAAATCCGGATTTCGTGGTTTGTAAGATGATATCAGAGCAGGACCTGACCCAACTTTATCTTCTAATTTGCGTCACCTCCTGTTATCTAATTTCCACGGCCCATCTTCGCCGTGAGAGAGAGTGTTGGAGCGGCTATATAATAGTCTTACATCGGTTAATTTCAGTTGTGGCCAATGCTTATGATTTTGGGCCCTTTCAAACTCAACATCCGGATTTTGTGGTTTGTAAGAATGGAAGATATCTGAGATGTTGTGCAAGTAATAGTGACATATCTGATATATATTTACCGTCTACCAACTATTTACATAAAATTTTCCCACTTAACATCCCGAAATATATTGGGATAAATGAGACTATCCCAGTTTAACCTTGGACTCACTAGTCCCACCTCCCCCTTGGAACTGTGGGTCAGGCCTCTCTCGCCACCACCTCCCACTTCCCCGGTAAAGAGAAGAGATCTTCGCAGTATAAGATTGGACAGAAATCCAATAGTACGAAGAGGGAGAGGGTCCAAATATTTGTAAAATTTTTAAATTATATGAGAAATTTTTTTTCAATATTTGACCTCTTCTTCTTCCCAGTACTACTAAATTCCTGTTCGACTCTGTACTGAGAAGATCTCTTCGCTATCAAAGGTAAAAGAGGTAAAACCTCGTACACCACATCCCAAATTAAGAAACCATATTATCCTTCAACCAATCAGGATCTTTGGGTCCACAAACAGCTGTGGACAGGGACATTTCACGGCCATTGCAATCTGATGAACGGTAGTGGACTGTGTGCTTAGGACTAGGACTGTGCGGCCTCCGGCTGCAACGTGTTCATGTTGCGAGGAGAGCGAAGCCAAGGGGAATGGGAGATTCTTCTATTCTTCATCTTTCCACCAGTGGGGTCCTTGGGCTCCCCACCTCGATGGGAACCCGCCGGAGCCTTATCCGACAACAGTGGAAGCTCCCACTACTGCTGGCCCCGAACGCAGTCCCCAGCATTATCATCCACCATGGGAGAGCCCCACAGCACAGCAAGCTCAGGACGAGCGAGTAGAAGCCAAATATTTAATGGCTGTGCAGGGCGAGCCCAACTCTGGCCGCCCTCGTCCAGGGTGGAGCACTGGGGAACAAGGCTGGCACAGCATGGTGCATGTTAGGTTGGGGGGTGCCGAGTGCACAGGGAGGCCCCTCTCTTTTCCTCTTCGACGGGGCCACATCAGGCTGGCGTGTTGCTCCCCGGGCAGATTCCGTCAAGTCCAGCTTGCCTCCTATTTTTTCCTCTTTAATTCTTTATATTGAGATGATCTAGCTAGTCCCAACGGAGAAGGGAGAGGATCGTCCCGTTTAAGAGGGCTTCAACCATTTTTGACGTCGCCGGCCCCAGCTTGGGTCACTGTCTTGTTCTTGGATTCATTGCTGCCTTCTGTTCATTCTTTCTGATCTTGGGAAGGCAGTAATGAGCAGTGATGCGTGGGGACATCTGGGTACCTGCAGCAATGTTCTCGGTGATCTAAAAAACTCCATAATTTGACGTTTTTTGCAAGAGTTTAGAAGGTTACCGACCGTTGCTGTGAGTTCACCTGTCCTCTTTCACTTGTTACAGAGAAGTAATTCTCTTTGATTATATTTACCACGAGCTGCAATGTTTCTGTATACTGCACGTCAGAGGTATTGAAATGGGTAAATATATAAATAAAAATTTATTTTTTTTTTAGGTCAGTTTTAAGGTGTCTTAATCGTCTATATAATGTAATGTTCGATCGGATGATTAAAAAATTATGAAAAATAAAAAATAAAATTCTGATGGACAGTAAAAAATACAGTACACATTTTTACTGTTCATCAAAGTTTAATTTTTTTATTTTAAAATTTCTTTTAAGTCGTCCGATTGGACATTGTACTGTACAAACAATTAAGACACTTTAAGGTTGACCTAATTTTTTTTTTTTTTTTAAAAGTAATTACCCACCACTGCATTGTAGGAAAATTTCGATCCCTATTTGTTATTGTTATCACGTCGTCTTGGTCGTCATCATGTACGTATTTGTACGAGAAAACAATGAAGTGGGCCAGAGCGGAAAGTGCAGTTTCATCTCGTGTTCTAGTTGAATGAGTCATTTTACATCTGCTGAGTCTGACAGCTTCGGATCCCATGGGCAGATGTAGCGATCCAAATGGCAACAGATAATTTAATTATTCAATCGATTACTAATCTATAATGTGATTAGTAGATAATCTTTCAAACCTGTATATAAATACAAATATCATTCTTTTCTAAACAAAATACATATGACTATGATAACTAACAATTTGATTAATTATCAATTTACGAATGATTAGCTAATAGTGTTTCTAAGATAGCACCACGGATGAACTCATCGATACACTTAAACCTCAGCAAATCTCCATTCCTAGACAGGTGGACTGCAGCATAAACTTCTCATGAAAGATGAGAACAAACTACGTTTGAGAATAAAGATTGGCTCAAGAGGCACCTGGAGGTGGACGTAAAGAGCCCGACCTCATCATAACATCTATATTATATATTACTGTTATTATGATTATTAATTAATTTGATGTATATATAATAGATCTAGATTTAATATGCTCTAGATTTAGTGTGTACAGTTTGCTTGCCCTATTCTGGATTTAGCGTGTACAGCTTGCTTGCCCTATTTTAGGCTCTTGTACTTGTATATGTAGACACATAATATAATGAAGGATGATATGTTGTCTTCAATTCACGCTTCGTAACATGATATCAAAGCAGAAAGTCTAAGGTTCAATTTTTCCTCTCTTCTTTCTTGCGAGTGTGCCCTGCTGCTCACCAATTTATCACCCCTTCTACATCCGTTGTGTCGAGTCAGCTCTACACGCGCCTGCCTGTTGCGTCCCTAGGCCTGCCAGTGTTGCTCGCATGTGGCTGACCGTTGGCAGGGGGTTGGTCTTCGTGGATCAGGTCTGCATCGCTTGCATGCGCTTGCCCATTGCCGTGGGTGTGGGGGGGGAGGAGGGTTCGAGGCATTGCCCGCCTGAAGTGGGTTGTGTAAGATATGGTCACCTCCTGTGAAGCCCCCCCCCCCCCCCCCCCCCCCTCGTGTGGATGCGGTCACCTCTCATGTCATAAGGTAGCCACTATCTTCTGTCATTGTCATGGGTACGATGACTTTTATTTCAATGTCCGACATTCCGAAAATGGATTTTCAGTTAAAAGATGCAAGTAACTATGCTGTATGGGTTGCTACTGTTCGATCTAATATCCGTGTTGCTAAGATATGAAGATATGTTGATGGGACTCTTATTTCTTCTGTGACAGAGATCGACACCTTTACAGACAAAGGTGTTGCTTCTATTTCTCTTATTCATATTTGAAACGATAATGACGAAGTAGTTATGGGTCATATTTTCCGTAAGGTTGATCCTTTTATCTATTTGGATCTTTTGGAGTTCACTACATCTCGAGCACAATGGACTTATCTTGTCAGACGTTATGTTCAGTCTAGTGGTACTTGAGAGTATCAACTTTGCAATGAGTTTAGCAGTCTTCGTCAGGGCGAACTGTCGATTCAAGAATTCTTCACTTGTCTTCGACGTATCCAGTCAGAATTAGATGCTATGCATGTCTCTGGTCATATTTTTACATGTTCTTGTAGTCTTCAGCGGGATCGACATTATCTATATCACTTTTTGATGCGTCTTCGTCTTGAGTACGAGGCACTCCGTGGTCAGCTTCTTCATCGATCCCCTCTGCTAAGTCTAGATGATGCTCTTACTGAGCTTATTATAGAGGAAACACGTTTGCATGCTCTGGGGACTTCTAGCACTCCATCTAAGACTGTTCTTGTTACCGCCTTGTGGTCTCGCTCTTCGAAGCCTTCCAAACTTTCTCGTCTACTAGACACTCCGGCGCACTCACGTGACATGGATTCATCGTCATAATCTAATGACTCTGATAGCACACCAACAAATCTTTTCTGCAAGTACTGTCGCACTTGTAGCCACATTATTGATTAATGTCGGAAGCTTCAGCGTCGCCAACGTCAACCTCGTCACATTGTTGCAGCGTCGGTGTCGCCTCTCCTGCCCCGTCGTCTACAACCCCGTATGGGTCAACTCTTTCGAGAGACTCCCTTGACATGATGCAGCTTGTCGGACAAATACAACATATTCAACAGCTTCTCTAAGCCGCTGGTTTCTTTTCTGACCCCTCTGCTTTGTCTGCCGCCACTGGTACCTCTTCTAACTAGATCTTAGACTTTGGGACTTCTCACCACATGACATCTAATGATTTCATTCTTGTTAATTGTTCTCTTATTCCACCACACCTCTGGATCCATATTGCAGATGGTACCCCTCTTTTTGTCTCCAAGTGTGGCTCCGTCACCATCGACTCTGACCCCTCTGGACATCATCCTCTCTTCTATTCTTCATGTTCCTCATCTTTCTATGAATCTTGTCTCTATTAGCCTAGCTGATTCATGATACATTCACTTCTTCTTCTTGTAATGTGTAGGACCTATGTATTGGCCAGAGGATTGGAACAGGTTATAGAAAGGATGGCCTCTACTGTTTGGATACGTTGCTTCTTCTTCGGCCTGCACTTGTTGCGTCATCTTCTCCAAGACGTCTTTTTACTTTTGCTGATCTGTGGCATCATCGCTTGGGTCATCTATATGTAATTCGTCTTCAGTCTCTCTTTCAGTCTAGTGTCTTATATCCTAGCACGTCATTTTCTTTGTCTCATTGTGAGGGCTGTTAGCTTGCTAAACATACAGCTCTTCCATTTTCATCCCATGAGTCTGTTTCTATTTATCCTTTTGATTTAGTATATTCTGATATTGGGGTGTTAGTTTTTTGGGTGTCCTACAGACCAATTATGGACCGTGTAGGCCCTATGTGTTGTACAATCTTGTTCAATATAATTAAGTGGTAATTAAAGCGTAAACTTATAATATGTGGATTGCTTTCCGTTATCCTTAGGATATGTGGTTGTAAAGTCAATTTCGAGATGAGATCTCGAATGTGAGTTTGACTGTATATGGACACATACCTTAAATTGTTCATGATTGGAGAGTAATCACTCTGGGACATTGATTATTTGTAAATCAGTACGCATGATGTATAGATGACTAATCTCACGGTCATAGGTACGGGGCACCAGCACATATGTGTGGGTATTCATCGTAGGAGGATGTTCACTGAACTGATCTGCTGATGGATCTTCATATGGTTAATTATACCTAATGTCAACTGAAGATCTATTTGTCTCAATAGTATCGTTGATCCTTTGACCTGAGACATTAATGTAGTCTTGCATGAGGACTGTCATGGGTTAATATTTGGTTAAGTGACTTTAACCATAAGTCATGAAACACTGAATTATTAGCCACATCGGAATACATGCGAAGACCATTAATGGTCAAAAAGTGGATCGCTCACTGTCAGGTATATCACAGACAGTTAATGAGTCATGACATGGACGCTCCACTAAATCTCTGGTCAGGGTGGTATCAATTCGTTTGAAACGAGTGAAATTATTATGGAGGTCATGGTCAGACGATACGATGACTAGTAGTTTGACGAAATCATACCACACGATCGGATCGGATTCATAGAAGAATCCGATTTAATTTACTTCTAATTAGATTAGAAGTTAATGGATCTTCAAACTAGAGTGATAATGGGCCTAGAGGATCACACACAAATAACTCTTGCAGAACGAAATATTATTGTATGAAAAAATATGCTAAAATATTAAATTCTTTTGAGAAAAGAATTTATAAATGGCTTAAAAATATATATATAATAATATAAAGGACATATATATAATATATGTATTATTAGGCTTATTTGATATATGAGCTAATAATAATATATTGATATATAAAAGGGTCATCGGGTTTAACATTTAACTGCAGTTACTTTTAGCCGAGGCGGTTAAATGACGGGATTGGCTGAAATAACGGTTCAAGCTGTCGTCTTTGAATCCTTTATAAACCCGTATTCTCCAACCCGCATAAGCTAATGCTTTTAATCCAACCCATTCCATACCTGGCCGTTAAGTGGTTTTAGTTGGAAGAATAGGATTCTTCCCAAAAGCTTTGAGGCAGGGAGTTGTGTTGTGCGGATTGAAGGAAAAGAAAACTCCGTTGCTGCGAGATTCATGTGAATCAACTCTAGAGGCCGGACGTTTGTGCGGCTTAAAGCTTCGTGGAATTCGGCATCGATTTTCACAAGATAACATATTCTGTGCAAGGTGATAAATCTCGTATGATTTATTTAGATCGTTTTTGTTACATCAATCGGAGCCCGAATCAGTTTGGAAAATCATTTTGTTTTATGTTCTTATACTTCTGTGATTTCCCGGAGTTACAACCGAACCCAACATGGGGTCCTTCTCCTCTTCCGTCTATGACTGGCTTCTTATATCACGTCAGTTTTGTGGATGATTGCACGCACTTTACTTGGATTTACTTATTTCATAAGCAATCAGATCTTCTATCCGTTTATCGCTAGTTCACTGAGATGGTGTACACTCATTTCCATTGTCGTATTAAAGTTCTCCAAACTAATAATGCTCATAAGTATCTCTTTTCATACTTTCATTTACTTCTGGTCTCCCATGACACACTTCTTCAGCTCTCATGTCCTTATATACCTCAACAGAATGGTCTTGCTAAGTGCAAACATCGTCACATCCTTGAAATTGCTCGCACTCTTCTCCTCTCTGTCTCTATTCCCCATACCTTTTAGGCCGAAACAGTTTTCACCTCTATGTTTCTCATCAATATCACACCTTCTTCTGTTCTGCCGGGTGGCGTCCCTTATGAGGGACTTTACTCTGTCCTTCCTGACTACGACCGACTTTGTACCTTTGGTTGTACGTGTTTTATGCTGCTGCCCCCTCATGAATGTGTTAAACTCTTACTGTAAGGACTGAGGTTTTCGGATTCAGTTTTCGGAGTCAGACCCTGTAGTTCAGGCCATAGTGGGGCTAAGACTCTGCTCTGTTTCGCGTCGAGCCCGCTTGACGCGGTTTAAACGGCGTCCAGCATTGCAGACGCGTTTTAGTTTGTGCCACGTGGGTGCCACGTGGGCTGGCCTTGGGTTGCGAGTGTACGGGCCGGTCGTGTCGTCTGAACGGCGTCCATGATGGTCGACGCATTTCAGACTGCGACCCTACGGTGTCAGAGTACGGTGCCGATCTTGTCGTCTGAATGGCGTCGGCCTTGAACGACGCGTTTCAGAGTTCTGTCAGAACGGCTCGTCATGTCATCTGATAAGCGTCCGTACATCTCGACGCGTTTTACCTAGTTTCTGGTTATCCCGCGTGCCCTCCTTCCTTTCCCTCATTCTCATCCTCACACTCTCTCTCCCCTCACCCTCTCCACCCTCCGACTCTCCCTACTCTTCCCCTTCCCTTTTCCCCTTCTTCCTCTTCCACCTCTCCACCTCTCACCACTACCACCACCACTTTCTTCGCGGCGTTCTATTCTCCGGACGGCGGCCGACGTCCCGGCGGAGTGGCGGCGTCCTCGGAGTACCGGCGGCGGTTTGCGGTGCGACGGTTTGGCGGCGGAGCCAGAAGGAGTTCAAGAATCGGTAGGGTGACGATTCCCTCAGTGTTTCATTTTAAAACCATGTTCTACCACTTTGAAGCATGCAACGGGTCTATAGTTCTTGGGTAGAATAAGCATGTTTAGGAATTTTTCTTGATAAGGATGAGGGTTTCTGTGAATGTGGTTTAGTAATGATTAGCTTGCTCCCCTTCCTCCTCCGTTTGGTTTGATTTTGGGACTTTTGGGGGTGAAAAAGGGAGTCCTCGGGCTAGGAAACATAACCAGGTTTCTGGGGCTAAAAGACGTCGTGCATGGACGACGCAATTTGGAATAGCGTCGGGCCACCATGACGCCTTTTAGGCAGAAATCACCCGATTAAGGTTTTCTGCAAAATTCTGGATTTTGGTGTGAATGGCGTCTGGGGACGCCGACGCGTTTTTAAAAGGCGACTAACGGTGACGACGCCTTTTTAGGCCATATTCTGAGGCCGAGAATTCATGAACCAGTTTAGAAGACTTGAATGGCGTCGTCCTTAGTCGACGCGATTCAAGCCAGAACCACACTAATCTATGCCAGTAAAATGTGTTTACACTGTTAGATAGATGGTTAAAAGCATGTTTTTAGTACACTCGATGTCGATGGACTCTTCATGACCGGATGGCACTACGTTGTGTGTCGTGCGACTGCGGACTTCTCACGTGACCGGATCGCACCGTGCCATGTTTTGTGTTACTGTGGACCTAGAGTGACGGTTGTAGCGTTTGACACCCTGTGTCGGTGCGGAGGGACACAGCGCTGACGGGAGCAGTGGCGGGGTGACGCCTAGTGAGAGAGGGTCACCTGGTGAACCCCGAGGTTAGCTAGCTTGTACCGGTGTAGGAGTGGTACCTTTGGAATGTCACTCGTGCTGGGGGAAGGAGTAACCACCTGAGCCAGTTGGGCCGGAGTAGCCAGCGTGCTATCCGAGGGGTTACTGTTTGGTCTCAGCGGGTCGGTGTTTTCTGGGGGAAGGAGTAACCGCCGAGGTAGCCAGCGTGCTATTCGAGGGGTTACTGTTTGGTCTCAGCGGGTCGTTGTTTCCCACTTTCGGAGACATAGTTGACGCGTTTTGCCGAGACGCGAGTTGTAGGCTCCTTGGTAGAATGATTTCTGTGATATGCATGTTATATTCCGAATGCATGTGGTTTATATCGAGAATTAAGGGTAATGTGTTACAGCTTTACTTATCTTGTTTACTTGTATCTTGGTAATTGCATTTGTGGGTGTGTGTGTGGGCAGTGGGGATCGAAGGATCCCTACTGAGTCTTTTCGTTGAGACTCACCCCTGCGGTTTTCAGGTGAGGACTCCAGGCAGACTTAGCGTGGAGTGTGCTGTTGTGAGCTGCGCGCCGTCAGCGGTTGTTCCGGGGTATGCCCCGACGTACTTGTTCTTTTTATTTCTGGCCTGTATGCTTAATTATTTCTCTTCTGTTGGAGTATGTAATTATTTGTTGTATCGAGTCGCATTGTAATAACTTTTAATTTCTGCACTTTCCTTTCAATTCAATGCGATGTGAATGTTTAGCTTAGTTTATTATTTATTTCTCAGACTTACTTAGATCCTGGTTTGGTTCCAAATTAATGATTCAGTACCCATTTAGTAATCGGATCCCCGATCATAGGGTAGCGGGTCGTTACAGTTGGTATCAGAGCATTCGGTCTGGCAAATAAATGAATAACTAGGTTAAATGTCGTGAGTCCGGCAAATAATTACATTATCCCGTACAGGCACGGCGGTAGTATAGGTTTTAGGTTTCTAATTAGAACTCTTCGATTTTATGATTGTAGGCGATTAGATGGCTCCTAGGAAGAGGATGCCGGTTATTAGAGAGCGGGGAGACGTTCCTAGTTGATCCAAGGCCGGTAGGCCGAGCGTAGAGCACTTCATGGAGGCTATGATAGACACGATGGCTAGGTATCAGACTCGAGACCCTAGTGAGAGTTCCAGTGCTCGGGGAGGGTCTATAGCTACACTAGAGAGATTCCTGAAGCTGAGGCCACCTCATTTCACCGGTCGTCCCGACCCTGATGAGGCCGTTCACTGGTTGAGGGAGATGGAGAAGACTTTTGATACTATGGATTGTGCAGCAGTTGAGAGGACTCCGTTGGCTACCTTCATATTGAAAGATAGTGCCTATGATTGGTGGACCACTTTGAAGAGTTTGTCATATGAGGATAGAAGTGTCAGGGAGATTTCATGGGAGACTTTTGTAAAGGAATTCAATGCGCAGTATTTCCCTAGGCATGTCCAGAGGGCCAAGGAAAGGGAATTTATGGAGCTGACTCAGGGGAGTATGACAGTACTCGAGTACCAGGCGAAGTTTGTTTCACTTGGGAGGTTTGTGCCTTTCATTGCAGGGGACGAGGAGCGTCGTACCGAGAGGTTTGTGGATGGACTGAGGCTCAGTCTGAGGAACTTTGTGGCATCTCACTGTTGTACAGACTTGGCATCAGCAGTTAGGTGTGCAGCAGCAGTGGAGGCACAGCAGAATCAGTCAGCCCGGGAGAGAGGACTGACTGCTCAGGGACCAGCTCGTGGCAGGGGTAAGGCAGCGGCAGCAGCCCCTTCGTCCGGATCGGGATCGTCGTCACTCGGCTCCAGATTTAGGAGATTCTTTCGAGGCGGTGGCATCAATAGTGGCAGCAGCGGTAGTAGTAGACCCAGGCAGGATCAGCAGAGCCAGTCGGTGTCCAGCGCTCAGCAGGAGTCGGCTCAGAGGCTTCCAGCAGTTTGTCAGCACTGTGGTGGTACTCATGGTGGGACTCAGTGTCCTTCTTTTTCCGAGAGATGCTATACTTGTGGCCAGCAGGGCCACGTGGCGAGGTTTTGCCCGCAGGGGCGTGGCCAGAGGCAAGGGCCAGCTGATCAGAAGAAGCTGAGGACCCAGGGGAGAGTGCTAGCTATCACCAAGAAGGAGGCTCGTGCGTCCAACTTGGTGGAAGGTACACTTTTTGTCCTTGAGAACTCTGCACATGTGTTGATTGGTTCGGGTGCTTCGCATTCTTTCATTTCTGAGCAGTTCATAGATATTCTTTCTGCACCCGTTGTTAAGCTATCTGATGGATTAATGGTAGAGGTTCCTTCTGGAGATTTCATGTTATCTTATAATTGTTTGAGGGATGTTCCCTTGACCATTGAGGGCCATGAGTTACCCGCCCAGTTGGTTGGGCTTGCCATTCGTGACTTTGATATCATCCTGGGCATGGATTGGTTGGAAGCTTATTATGCTGAGGTGGACTGCCACAGGAAGAGGGTGCGTTTCTCTATTCCGGACATCCCGACCTTCTACTTCCAAGGTATTTGGCTCTCTTCTCGAAGTATTCTTATTTCTGCCTTTAAGGCTCGGAGGTTGCTTGCTGGTGGTTGTGAGGCCTTCCTTGCCTCTGTTGTTGTTTCCGATGTCCGTGATAGTCCCAGTCCTTGGGAGGTGCCTGTAGTGTGTGACTTTGCAGATGTTTTTCCTGAGGAGTTGCCTGGCCTTTCTCCTCAACGAGAGGTCGAGTTTACCATTGAGCTTGCACCGGGTACGGCACCTTTGTCTAAGGCCCCGTATCGGATGGCACCAGCCGAACTCGCTGAGTTAAAGGCGCAGTTGCAGGAGTTACTGGATAAGGGTTTCATTCGTCCCAGTACTTCTCCGTGGGGTGCTCCAGTTCTATTTGTCAGGAAGAAGGATGGTTCTCTGAGGTTGTGCATTGATTATAGGCAACTGAACCAGGTGACGATAAAGAATAAGTACCCACTTCCAAGGATCGATGATTTGATAGATCAGCTACAGTCTGCAAAGGTATTTTCTAAGATTGACTTGAGATCTAGATATTATCAGATGAGGATCCGTGAGGTTGATATTAGTAAGACGACTTTTAGAACTCGGTACGGACATTATGAGTTTTTGGTTATGCCTTTCGGCTTGACCAATGCTCCGGCGGCTTTTATGGATCTGATGAACCGAGTCTTCAGGGCCTATCTGGATCAGTTTGTGGTGGTATTTGTAGATGATATTTTAATATATTCTTCTTCTAAGGAAGAGCACGCCACTCATCTTCGGGTGGTGTTGCAGGTCCTGAGAGAGCACCGACTCTATGCCAAGTTTAGCAAGTGTGAATTATGGCTAGACAAGGTACACTTCCTTGGGCATGTCATTTCTGGTGAGGGCATTGCAGTGGATCCAGCCAAGATCGAGGCAGTGATGGATTGGAGCAGGCCAACTTCAGTGACTGAGATCAGGAGCTTCTTGGGGCTAGCAGGTTATTACAGGTGGTTTGTTCAGGGGTTTTCTTCGATAGCAGCCCCCTTGTCGAAGTTGACTCGAAAGGGAGTTCGTTTTGTGTGGACCGAGGAGTGTGAGCGGAGTTTCATTGAGTTAAAGACTCGCCTCACTTCGGCCCCAGTGTTGGTGCTTCCATCTGGTTCTAGTGGGTTTGTGGTTTATTCTGATGCGTCTCGCCGAGGTTTGGGTGCAGTTCTAATGCAGCATGGTAGGGTTGTGGCCTATGCTTCTAGGCAGCTAAAGAAGCATGAGGAGAACTATCCCATCCATGATTTGGAATTGGCAGCTGTGGTATTTGCACTAAAGATCTGGAGACATTATTTGTATGGTGAGAAATTTCAGGTTTTTACTGATCACAAGAGCCTGAAGTATGTGTTCACACAGAGGGACCTGAATTTGAGGCAGCGTAGGTGGATGGAGTTCATCAAGGATTATGACCTCGACCTTTCTTATCATCCGGGCAAGGCGAATGTGGTGGCAGACGCCTTGAGTCGGAAGACAGTCGTGTCATACCTTATGGTTCGAGAATAGAGACTATTTGAGTAGGTTGTGCAATCTTCCTTTCGAGTTCCACGTGAGGATGATAGACCTGTGTCGGCCAGCTTGACTGTGAGACCAGCAGTGTACCATGCCGTAATTGAGGCCCAGAGGGCAGATATAGAGTTACCGCAGATTCTCCAGAGATCGGAGGTGGAGTTGTGGGATGATGGTACAGTCAGATTTAGAGGCAGACTCTATGTTCCGGCCGAAGAGGACGTGCGCGGGAGTGTCCTTGATGAGGCACACCGTTCTAGATATGTTGTGCATCCCAGGACAACTAAGATGTATCATTGTCTGAGGAGGCATTTTTGGTGGCTTGGTATGAAGAGGGATGTGGCTGAGTATGTGGCAAGGTGCATGACTTGTCAGCAGGTTAAGGCAGAACATCAGAGACCAGGAGGATTGTTGCAGCCCTTGCCGATCCCGGAATGGAAATGGGAACATGTGACTATGGACTTTGTGATGGGATTACCTGTATCCCCTGGCAGGAGAGACGCGATCTGGGTCATTGTTGATCGATTGACCAAGTCGGCACACTTCCTGGCTATTAGGAAGGACTGGTCAGTCGGTAAGTTGGCTAAGTTGTTTGTAGATCGGATCATCTCTCTGCACGGGGTACCCTTGTCCATCGTATCAGATCGGGATCCGAGGTTTACTTTCAAGTTCTGGAAGAGTTTTCAGAAGGCCTTGGGTACGCAGTTGGCCTTCAGTTCGGCCTACCATCCCGAGACTGATGGGCAGTCAGAAAGGACCATTCAGACTCTGGAGGATATGCTCAGGACATGTTGCTTAGACTGGGGAGGTTCTTGGGAGCAACATTTGCCTACTGTGGAGTTTGCCTACAACAACAGTTATCATTCTAGTATCGGCATGGCGCCTTACGAGGCTTTGTACGGGCGGCCGTGTCGATCCCCGGTGTGTTGGTCCGAGATTGGCGAGAGGCAGATAGCAGGGCCAGAGTTAGTACAGCAATGTGCTGAGGTTGCCAGGGTGGTACAGCAGAGATTGATTTCAGCTCAAAGCAGGCAGAAGAGCTATGCTGATATCCGAAGGAGATCGCTTGAGTTTGAGGTTGGGGACCACGTGTTTCTCCGAGTCTCACCCTCTAAGGGCGTGATGAGGTTCGGAAAGCGAGGCAAGCTGAGTCCGCAATATGTTGGGCCTTTTCCCATCCTTGCTCGAATTGGGGAAACCGCGTATCAGTTGGCCTTGCTGCCCAGTCTTGCAGGATTACACGATGTGTTCCATGTTTCCTTGTTGAGAAAATATGTTCAGGATCCGTCCCATGTTTTAGACTTTTCAGAGTTGGAGATTGCTGAGGACTTGACTTTTCCAGAGTTTCCAGTTCGTATTGAGGATCGCAGGGAGCAAGTCCTTCGGAACAAGATTGTACCTTTGGTCAAGGTGATTTGGCAGTACCGCTCCGGGGGCGAGGCAACCTGGGAGCGTGAGGACGAGATGCGGGAGCAGTTTCCTTACGTTTTCTCGTAAGTTATCTTGGGAAGCTTGTATCTTCATGTTGCAACCTCGTTAATTCTAGCAGGCAATTTCGGGGACGAAATTCTTTTAAGGGGGGGAGAATGTAAGGACTGAGGTTTTCAGATTCAGTTTTCGGAGTCAGACCCTATAGTTCAGGCCATAGTGGGGCTCGACGCAGTTTAAACGGCGTCCAGCATTGCAGACGCGTTTTAGTTTGTGCCACGTGGGTGCCACGTGGGCTGGCCTTGGGTCGCGAGTGTACGGGCCGGTCGTGTCGTCTGAACGGCGTCCATGATGGTCGACGCGTTTCAGACTGCGACCCTACGGTGTCAGAGTACGGTGCCGGTCTTGTCGTCTGAATGGCGTCGGCCTTGAACGACACGTTTCAGAGTTCTATCAGAACGGCCCGTCATGTCATCTGATAGGCGTCCGTACATCTCGACGCGTTTTACCTAGTTTCTGGTTACCCCGCGAGCCTTCCTTCCTTTCCCTCATTCTCAACCTCACACTCTCTCTCCCCTCACCCTCTCCACCCTCCGACTCTCCCCACTCTTCCCCTTCCCTTTCCCCTTCTTCCTCTTCCACCTCTCCACCTCTCACCACTGCCACCACCACTTTCTTCGCGGCGTTCCATTCTCCGGACGGCGGCCGACGTCCCGGCGGAGTGGCGGCGTCCTCGGAGTACCGGCGGCGGTTTGCGGTGCGACGGTTTGGCGGCGGAGCCAAAAGGAGTTCAAGAATCGGTAGGGTGACGATTCCCTCAGTGTCTCATTTTAAAACCATGTTCTACCACTTTGAAGCATGCAACGGGTCTATGGTTCTTGGGTAGAATAAGCATGTTTAGGAACTTTTCTTGATAAGGATGAGGGTTTCTGTGAATGTGGTTTAGTAATGATTAGCTTGCTCCCCTTCCTCCTCCGTTTGGTTTGATTTTGGGACTTTTGGGGGTGAAAAAGGGAGTCCTCGGACTAGGAAACATAACCAGGTTTCTGGGGCTAAAAGACGTCGTGCATGGACGACGCAATTTGGAATAGCGTCGGGCCACCATGACGCCTTTTAGGCAGAAATCACCCGATTAAGGTTTTCTGCAAAATTCCGGATTTTGGTGTGAATGGCGTCTGGGGACGCCGACGCGTTTTTAAAAGGCGACTAACGGTGACGACGCCTTTTTAGGCCATATTCTGAGGCCGAGAATTCATGAACCAGTTTAGGAGACTTGAATGGCGTCGTCCTTGGTCGACGCGATTCAAGCCATAACCACACTAATCTATACCAGTAAAATGTGTTTACACTGCTAGATAGATGGTTAAAAGCATGTTTTTAGTACACTCGATGTCGATGGACTCTTCATGACCGGATGGCACTACGTTGTGTGTCGTGCGACCGCGGACTTCTCACGTGACCGGATCGCACCATACTGTGTTTTGTGTTACTGTGGACCTAGAGTGACGGTTGTAGCGTTTGACACCCTGTGTCGGTGCGGAGGGACACAGCACTGACGGGAGCAGTGGCGGGGTGACGCCTAGTGAGAGAGGGTCACCTGGTGAACCCCGAGGTTAGCTAGCTTGTACCGGTGTAGGAGTGGTACCTTTGGAATGTCACTCGTGCTGGGGGAAGGAGTAACTACCTGAGCCAGTTGGGCCGGAGTAGCCAGCGTGCTATCCGAGGGGTTACTGTTTGGTCTCAGCGGGTCGGTGTTTTCTGGGGGAAGGAGTAACCGCCGAGGTAGCCAGCGTGCTATTCGAGGGGTTAATGTTTGGTCTCAGCGGGTCGTTGTTTCCCACTTTCGGAGACATAGTTGACGCGTTTTGCCGAGACGCGAGTTGTAGGCTCCTTGGTAGAATGATTTCTGTGATATGCATGTTATATTCCGAACGCATGTAGTTTATATCGAGAATTAAGGGTAATGTGTTACAGCTTTACTTACCTTGTTTACTTGTATCTTGGTAATTGCATTTGTGGGTGTGTGTGTGGGCAGTGGGGATCGAAGGATTCCTACTGAGTCTTTTCGTTGAGACTCACCCCTGCGGTTTTCAGGTGAGGACTCTAGGCAGACTTAGCGTGGAGTGTGCTGTTGTGAGCTGCGCGCCGTCAGCGGTTGTTCCGGAGTATGCCCCGACGTAGTTGTTCTTTTTATTTCTGGGCTATATGCTTAATTATTTCTCTTCTGTTGGAGTATGTAATTATTTGCTGTATCGAGTCGCATTGTAATAACTTTTAATTTCTACACTTTCCTTTCAATTCAATGCGATGTGAATGTTTAGCTTAGTTTATTATTTATTTTCCAGACTTACTTAGATCCTGGTTTGGTTCCAAATTAATGATTCGGTACCCATTTAGTAATCGGATCCCCGATTATAGGGTAGCGGGTCGTTACACTTACCCCGAGCTGTTAATTGTATCCTCCTTGGCTACAGCACAGAGCACTTTGGGTATGACTGCTATGACCCTACTGCTCGTCGTCTTCGTATCTCTCGTCATGTCACATTTCTTGAGCACGTTCCCTTCTTCTCCACTAATTCACAGGATCTCTCCTTCCTTCATGATCTTGATCCCTCTCTTACTTCCTCTATTGTTTCTGGTCTTTCGGGTCTTCATCCTCCGATGACTCTCCTACTTCTGTGTCTCTATCGGAGTCCGAGCCTTCAAGCTCTTCATTGACTTCACTGCCCACCTCCCCTTCTGCGTCTCCTATTTCCCAGGCTTCCAGTCAACGTGCTCTCGTCTTAGAAGATACTTCAGGTTCCCCAGTTGATGTCTCTCATGCTCCTACTCCTCCTCTGTCAGCTATGGATCCTCTTTGATGCTACTCTCAACGTTTTCACTGCCCTCCTGACATGTTTGTCTATGATCCCACTGATTTTTACTATTCTCAGTTTTCAACCATTCTTATGGTTATTCACATAAATCAAGACCCTCATAGTTTCAGACAAGTTGTTCAGTTATCGGAATGGCATCAGCTATACAGGAGGAGATTCAGGCACTTTAACAGACTCACACATGGGATCTTGTACCACTTCCTTCTGGTGTCTCTCCTATGAATTGTAAGTGGATATACAAGATCAAGACAAAGGCTGATGGCTTTATCGACCCCCAGAAGGTGTGGCTTGTGGCATGCGGTTTCACTCGAGTATGGCATTGATTGTGAGGAGACTTTTGTCCTTGTGGTAAAGATGACTACTGTTCGCACTTTGCTTTCTGTTGTCGCGGTTTGTTGTTAGCCTCTTTATCAGCTTGATGTGAAGAATGCTTTTCCCTATGAGGATCTCACAGAAGAGGTCTATACACAGCTACATCCTAGTCTTCCCACTCCACCTAGGCATGTGTGCCGTCTTCGCAAGGTCATTTATTGATTCAAGCTCAAGCAAGCATCCCGTACCTGGTTTGAACATTTTCGGCGAGCAGTTCCGACACTCACTTGGTGGACACTCCCATAGAATTGTATGTTAAGCTTCGCCCGACTGATGGTGTTTTTCTAGATGATCTCATACACTATCGTCAGCCGGTTGGCGCCCTGGTTTATCTTATTATCTTACGCCCTGACATCGCTCATACTGTGCATGTCTTGAGTCGATTTGTTAGTGCACTTACTTATGTTCACTATGTTTCTCTTCTTCGAATACTTTAATATATGCATAGTACTATTCGTCGCTCACTTCTTTTGTATTCTACTTCTCCTTGGAGCTCCGTGCCTATACTGATGCTGATGGGACTTCGGATCCTACTGATCGTCGCTCTACCACTGGATTCTGTATTTTCTTGGGTTCCTCTCTCATCTCCTAGTGCAGCAAGAAATAAGCAATTATCTCTCGCTCTAGTACTAAAGCAGATAATCGAGCTATGGCTGACACTTTTGTTGAGGTTATTTAGCTTCGATGTCTTCTTTCGCCTTTGGGATTGCCCTCAGCACTTCGACTCTTCTCTACTGCGATATTCAGAGTACACTTCAGATTGCCAGTAATCTTGTCTTCCATGAGCGGACGAAACATATTGTAATTGATTGTCACTTTGTTCGTCAGCACTATCTTTCTGACGATCTATCTCTCTCTCATGTCTCTCGGCCACACAACTTATTGATATTTTCACAAAATCACATCCTACTCCGCGGCTACGTGAACTGGTTAGCAAACTCTCGATCTATGATCCACTGTAAGTTTGAGAAGGGTGCTGATGTATATACAGTAGGTCTAGATTTAATATGTACAACTTGTTAGACCTGCTGGCCTCTTGTCTTATTATGGGCATTTGTACTTACATGTATAGACAGACATAAAATATAATGGAGGAAGATATGCTCTCTTCAATTCACCCTTAATAACAAATTACATAAAAACCCAACCCGAGTTACGTGTGTGTCTGGACCAAGGGGCCGGGAGGTGAAAGTGTGAAAGAGAAGAATCCTAGATTAGTAGTGTCTGCATGGGCTTGGAAAGGGTGCGAACTCTGATGAGCTGGGAGGGGAGTTGTTGGGTTCCCCACAAAAGGGGGTGCCTCAACGCCATCACACCCCCACAGCCCACTCGTGGAGCAGTTGGGAATTGGGTTTGCCACGAGCAAAGATACTTAACACCACCCCTTCCTCTCTCTCAACAGCACCCTTCCTCCCTCTCTCTCTATCTAAACTCCCTCACGGAGGCCACGTGTCCATCTTCCCATTGGAGGAGATGGGTCCACCTCCCTCCCCATCTCACTTCTTACCGAAACTGCTCTCTTCCAAAACTATAATCTAAGTAAAAGACCTCCCTCTCTCCCTCTCTCTCTCTCTCTCCCCCCATGTCAACTAACAAGAGCTGCGGCTGCGGCAGCAAGAAGAAGACAGGGAGCAGCAGCAGCAGCCATGGCTTAGCAGCTTTCTTCTGCCTGTGCCGGCCGGAACCAGCATCAGAGGAGACCTCCTCCGGGCTCCCCGCCATGCTCAGGATGGCCAACCTCAAGCTCCGGCGGCTCTGCTCCAGGCTGCGTTGGGGCAGGCGGCGGCCCAAGCCCGGCACCGTCGCGGTGCGCACGCTCGGGCGGACCAAGTCGGGGGAGCGCCTGGAGAACGGCCGCAGGGGGTCCTCGGCGGCGGCCAACGGCCGGCGGGAGGCGCCCGACCCCACCCCGACGGTGCGGATCGCCACGTTCAACGCCGCCATGTTCTCCATGGCGCCGGCGGTGCCCCGGGCGGCGCCGGACCTCGCTGAGGCCGACGTGCGGAGCAAGTCCGCCAACGACAGGCGGCCCAAGGGCATCCTGAAGCAGCGGAGCTACGGCAAGTCCAAGCTCAGGGTCTCCATCAACCTCCCCGACAACGAGATCTCCCTGGAGCGCGGCAAGCAGCAGCTGGAGTCCGGCAAGGAAGACGGCGGCGGCGGCGTGGGCGGGGGCATACTGTTGAGAATGCAGAGGGGGAAGGCGCCGATGGCTTCGCAGAGCCTGAGCTTCCCGGGCGCCGGCGAGCCGGCGGCGCCGAGGGGGGAGAGGAGCGTGCTGGAGGTGCTGAGGGAGGTGGGGGCCGACGTGGTGGCGCTGCAGAACGTGAAGGCGGAGGAGGAGAAGGGGATGCGGCCGCTGTCGGACCTGGCGGAGGGGCTCGGCATGGGGTACGTGTTCGCCGAGAGCTGGGCTCCCGAGTACGGCAACGCCGTCCTCTCCCGGTGGCCCATCAAGCGCTGGAAGGTCCAGAAGATCTGTGATGACACCGATTTCAGGTCAGTGAAGCTGTTCCACCCCTCTCCTTAATCCTTCTGCCGTAATTATTAATTAACAGGGCAAGCATCGGTTTTTTCTCATCAAATATCGGTTTTTTTCTCATCAATTAACTTGGAGTCGGAAGAAGATTCACAAAAATCATTAAAACTAGTTTTAGATTTCCACTCATGAATTCTGTGAGTTCATAGTGATCTTAGAATCTTCTGGCCCAATTGATGTGGTTTCTGCATCCCGTTTGGAACCTTGGTGGGTGGGGCAATTCGGGTTCCAATCTCATTACTTAATTCCGACAGCTTACAACTACAACCATTCCCCCTTTGCAGCCGCAACCAAGGTTAATGTTGGTGGAGATTATGGACTGCGATTAATACAAATGAAACGAACCCATCAGCTAATCATATCCCACTATCGTGAATCCCCAAGCCCAAGTGTCTCCCACCAGATCAAACGCCATTAAGTTCCCCAATCAGATCAAGAGCCATTAAATTGCCCCCCAATAAATTAGTTCCTTCAGACACAGGGGAGATGCTACAGCTGTTCAACTGTCTGCCTTTGTAGACAAAGCCTTGTATAGCTAATAAATTAGTGCCTTGGGAAGCAGGGAAGGCTGCTTGCAGCTGCTAACTCTGGCTGTCCTGTAGTAGTAGTAGTAGTAGTGCTTGCTCACCATGTTCTTTCTCTCAATTTGGGCGCAGGAACGTGCTCAAGGCCACCATTGACGTCCCCCGGGCAGGAGAAGTCAACATCCACTGCACCCATCTCGATCACCTCGACGAGAACTGGAGAATGAAGCAGATCAACTCCATCTTGCACTCCAGCGAGGGCCCCCATCTATTGGCCGGGGGATTGAACTCCCTCGACGAGACCGATTACTCGTCCGAGCGGTGGAACGATATCGTCAAGGTAATTTTTTTCCCCCTCTCTCTTAGTACTATTGGACTTACAAATGTGTCATGACATGATGCTAATTTTACCCAAGTTTCAAATAAAAGGAAAAAAAAAAAGAACCTCTAGAAAATGACATTTTGACGAGGGACATGATCTTTGCACAGTACTACGAGGAGATTGGGAAGCCGACCCCCAAGGTGGAGGTGATGAAGTTCTTGAAGGGGAAGCAGTACGTAGATGCCAAGAACTTCGCAGGGGAATGTGAAGCCATTGTCGTGGTTGCCAAAGGTCAAGGTGGGGCAAATCCTCATATGGATCAAGTAGCCAAGTAGACCAATAAAATGTTCTCATGTGGAGGTTCCTTTGGCTCGACTCCACCACTTAATTGCTTTGTCTGCTGCAGACGTACAGGGGACTTGCAAGTATGGAACCCGCGTGGACTACGTACTGGCCTCGCCCGACTCCCCATACAGATTTGTGCCCGGGTCTTACACTGTCTTCTCGTCCAAGGGGACTTCGGACCACCACATTGTGAAGGTGGACATCAAGATAGAGGAGAACGACGCCCGGCAGAGGAGAACCAAGCCCAAGGTTGTCAAGATGGACGGGTCTTCTTCGAGAGGGATTTGGAGTACTTCTTCCTGACTGTTGAACTTTAATTTCTTCTCTCCACTCCAGGGTTCCTTTCGAGTCGGCGAACCGACTCGGATCTCCTATGATCCGATACGAGTCGGATCAACTCGTGCCGACTCGCACGAGTCGCACTGTCAAATCGTACATGCTCGGTCGAGTCATATCGACTCGGGTTCGTCTTGATACGGTACAAATCGCCTAAATCGGCACGAGTCAATCTGATACGGCAAACCCTGCTCCACCCTCCCCTCACCCCTTCTTAGGTTTTCTTTAATTACCTCTAAAGTGGAATATCATGTGTATACTTCAAGAAATTACTCAAAGCTGAGTGTGGGTGTTTAATTAAAGGAAATATAGAAGCATGAAGACAAATGGGTCCTTTCTGTCCTCATCTAATTTTTCTCTTTTTTTTTTTTAAAAAAAAATGAGAGATAAAGGAGTGGGGGCTTAGGAAGGTACTGATGAATATTCTTGTACATTTCTCACTGCTGTATGACTACAACATCATTCGTGAATTTTAATCCAGGATTTGGCTGTTGATCTGCCCTTTAAAATGATTTATGTTGTTGGCTAGCAAAAGCAATTTTATGAATATGGGAAGGGACCTTTTTGTGGACTTGGGTGCTTGGAGTTTGGGGATTGACAATTGTCTTGTGGGGACTCACATGCATTTTGATTTTAATTGCACGTGTTACTCTACTAAATAACATATGGAAACAAAGAGAACTTAAATTGTATAAATATATAACGTGACATATTAAATAATTTTAGACATGATAGCAACCTAGACAATATGGACACGAGCTACGAAAACATTTTCCATGCAAATTCGTCATACATGTACTACCAACATGTCTATGACTGCTTCTCAGATTATAAAACGAAAGACAAGAACGTCTTTGATATCATCCACATCTTGATTAATACTTTTATAATGCTAATTTTGTTTCTTTCTTTGGGCAAGTGGCCCACTGGTTGTGCTCTTGGTGCCCTCTCTCTCACAAGGGGAAAACCTGAAATCCAAATTATATGTCTAGAGAAGTCCCCCAATGCAGTGAAAATTTCCGAACAAGATGAGTAAGCCCTTCTCTGTCTAGACGATGTTCCATTTATATGTATGCTCGTTTGTGCTACACTCTTTTTTTTCTTATCTATAATGAGTAATGCTTGCTGCAATATTTCGCGTGCTACAATAAGAGACATTGCAGCAAATAAAAAGAAACAATCTTTTTTTTGAAATTTTTTTCCTCGGGTTTGACATGCCCAACATGTTTCATACAGCGCAATGCCTAATTAGATGATAAAAAAAAAGATTTGAAAAATCAGAAGTCGTTATTAGGCTCGGCTCATTAAGATATTTTTTTAGGTTCAATTTTTTATTTTTTAATTTTTTTTTGGATAGTCAGATCGGACATGATGAGGCATGGATGGGTAGGACATGTTGGACCCTACCTAAAACAGCGTGGGGCCAATGCATCAAGTATTATTTTACCTATAATATTGTTAATTTCGATACTGGTTCAAGAGGTTTGTTGGACTGAATAGTTGATTGTGTCAAAACCATGTGGAGAGATAATTTTCACAAACGATGTTGCTGTTCTTGCCATTGTTTTCCTCCTCACCATGATCATACTCATAAGACTTAACTCACAATCTGAGATTTAAATATCGAAGGTTGGCAGGGTTGTTTGGCCGACCACTCGTTTACCGTCAACCTTGTGCAATGAAGTGTGAGTGTTAACTTTGATACTGATATTTTTAAAGCTTACAATATTAATTTGAAATTGATATAGGAGGACTATGGAAGGGGAAAGAGAGAGAGTTAGAGGTGTGAAGGGGAGAGGAGAGCATTTTCTTAGATTCTTACAGGCTAGACACAACGTTTTCGATGTAGGTTCAGACCTACATTAAATTTGTTATGACAATATAATTTCTAATTTATAAATATTAACATTGATAAAATATAAGCAAACATCCACTATTAATAACAATATTAAAATTGGCATTGATGAAACTGTCTAATACAGTAACTAAACACCCATAAGATAACTTTCTGTAAGAGGGCTGATCAAAATTTCGAGTATTTGATGGGAAATTCTAACATTTTCGAGTATTTGATGAAAAAATCTAAGATTTGATGTGATATGTTGCCTGGCTATGACACACTTCGGGCCTGGGGGGATAAGGCATTAACTAAAATTTAAGAAAAGGTGATAATTAAAACTCACAGAAAGTAAGAGAAACAAAGAAGAGATGGTGTAAGCATACAAATGGACAATGTGCATGGCATTTATGGTGGTTTGGCCACTTCAAGCCCTACCTCTATTCCCCACTTCCTTGGTGGGATTACCCTACTTGAAATGAATCAAATACAATCTGTTGATCATGTGTTAGCTCAATAATAAACTTGCCACTACTTTGGTGTCAACTTGTCAACTGCTAATTGATAAAGGTGTTCAACTTACTAAACCACACTTGACTAGTTACTTTGAAATCCAACTCATTACACAAAGAAAATAAATGAGAATAGTATACCCTAGTGTAAGAGGGTGTGAAGCATGTATAAGCATTGGTTCCCCTTTTGAGTGTGTAAGCTTAAAGGTTATAAAGATAAAAATGCAGAAACAAGAAGCAAGAAGACTAGGCACAATATATAATTTAATTCTTGAAGCAAGTTAGTGTTTGTACTAGATTTTCATGCATATTTCATAACTTAGTTGAGGCCATTAAGACCATCAGAATCAAACCATTAAAAATTAGTTCACATTCTTAGGTTCATTGTGCATACTTAGTTGAGGCCATTAAGACCATCAAAATCAAACCATTAAAAATTAGTTCACATTCTTAGGCTCATTGTGAATAGTCGATTTCTTTTTATCATAACTTTCTATGGAATAGTTGAAATTAGATGAGAATAAGCCCATTTGAAAAATAATTTAAGCCCATTTGAAAAATAATTTAATTAAGTAAAATTGTTATGAAAAGAACTTTAATTATTTCAAGGTTTCGTAAGAGTTACAGAATAGGTCATGCCAAAGGTCCATTTTGGCAAGCTTTCCATGAAGCAAGGGCTTTTGGATTTTGATCATATTCATAAGAAAAAAGCATAGCTGATGTAAAATTTCTTTCTATA
Source organism: Zantedeschia hybrid cultivar (assembly GCA_030544215.1). NCBI lineage: Eukaryota > Viridiplantae > Streptophyta > Magnoliopsida > Alismatales > Araceae > Zantedeschia > Zantedeschia hybrid cultivar. Next base: position 68,014,847 of record JARZZO010000005.1, on the reverse strand, counting down.
TGAATCATGATCTAATTAAAATTAGAAATCAACAAAATTAAATGTTTATAGATCACTAACTCGTTTATAAAAGAAACTATAGTTTGATTTTTATACTAACTAGTTTATCGATCATAGGTTCACAGGATATTATCTTCATATTTTATACATGCCTTTCTATAAAAGAACTTAGATTGAAATGAAACCAGTTCTATAGGAAAGAAGACTTGAAAATCTATGACTTTATAAAAGACCCTTTTTGCTAACTCTAATATTTAGAGGGATGAATATGTAGATCCTTGGACAGGTTATAGGTTTGCAAAATGGAAATGAATCCTACTAGCATTAGGATTTGAACAACAAATATGTAGGAAAAGTGTAATTCGATTGCTACTTCTATGGGAAGAAGGAGTCTAAATAGCATTATAATGAAAGAAATTCACTATAAATAAAGGTAGGGTTCATCCGTGATACTTGTAGATGTGTGTGTGTGTGTGTGTGTGTGAGAGAGAGAGAGAGAGAGAGAGAGAGAGAGAGAGAGAGAGAGTTTCACGATTCGAATGATAATTTGTAAGGAAGAGTTGCTACGTGAAAGGGGAAAATACTTAAAACTCTAACATAATCCTAAGAGGTCAAGAAGACTCAAGGAAAGGTCAAAAAGGGAAAATTAAGAAAGCTAAGAGGCTAAAGAGACAATCTACATAAAAGAAAAACTATATTTGAAAACTGTGGAAATGATTATCCTAAGGATAACTACTTATACATTATTCTTCTTTTACTGTTTTCAGCATAACTATTTATCACTATAAGTTATTTAATCCATGAAAAAGTTATTTTATTAAAAAAAATTATAAATAGTGATATGAATTTTAGGAAATTGATCCCTCACCTTCAGAGTTACGCTCTGAAATTGATTCCACATAATTTGCTCTTTTAAATATTTTTGCACATTTGAAATAGCACTTTTCATGACTTTAGTAGTAAAATAATATTTAATATGTTTAGACCACATTTAAACATTAAATTTTATTGAAACAACGTATTAAATTTTTGTGGGATATGTGCAATCTATATATAGAAATATGTGAACATATGATGTTATATTAAGGTTGCATTTGTTTGAGATAGTAGGCAAATTTCAATGGTCCAAGATAATGGGAGACATTAAAATAAGAAAAAGCTAGAACAAATAAAACAAATGGGCACCTATCCCATCAACTTTTTTTATTATCTCAAAAACCCTAAATTTGAATTTAAGACACTTGGCACAGACCAATTTAACTTTTCTCCCCCTTTTAGATTTCGATGGAATCCTATAAAAGTTAGATAGTGTCATAATCTATGTACTCTTGACTTTTCACACAATCTAAGGCACTTCACTAACCCAAACAAATGCAGCCTAGAAAAGTTCGAATTCAGTATTTGTGGGCAATATCAATTCAAACTGAGGTTGGACTTTAGTTTGGTGTATGATCAGACTAGGTATTCGTGGATCTGCATAATATTTAAGACCTTATGGTTGGATGCATGTCCAAGATAAATTAGAAATACGATAATTCAGCATGCCGTATTATATAAAATTAGATTTATAACTTGGTTATGAAATCCTATAAGAAGTTAATAAATTTGAGCTCGATTTGCCATCATACAATTATTCTATGGTCTATAACATGTGAAATTTAGATAAAAAATAGGAGAATATATTGATTTGCTGGTACCCATGCAATTTGAATATGTTAAAATTTGGTGATTGTTTAGTAAATCAGTTTTAAAGTTATTTAGACTAGGTTAGATCCAATGATTCGCAGTGGTCATCATCTACTATATTTAATGCACAATCATCTTGGTTTCTTACCTTAGTATCCTTTGCAATTCATAACAAATCTCTAACTAGTACGCATATCGCACAAGCTACATACTATAAGTTTTCTTACCATCAAATTCAATATCTATAGTTCACCATCATGGATTCACATTTTCAAAAAAAACATGCCATTTGAATTTGTACAACTAAAGAGAAATCCTTGAAAGTATTTTCCAACTTTGAAACGAATTTAGATGAGAAACGAAAGAAGAAAGTCTCTTTTTGGATTATGCTCTTCTCTAGGACAATGATCAACTAAAGATTATAGTATATGGAAGCTTAATAAAAGACGAGAAATGTTCGAGAAATATGGTAAGAACTTTAAAAGAGATAAATTTTGGGGAAAATTAATGTAACTGAATGTATTAATGGTCAATATTTGAGAGTATAGGTTAAAAACTCTCATTAAGACCAAACGATTGGCTACACAAGTGCTTGAATGTCACGAAATGGAACTAGTTGCCTAATGCATGCAGTTGGCTTCACCTCATTGGCCTTCTTTTCGGAGGTCTTGAGTTCGAGTGAGTCAAGAGGTTAAAAACTTCCCATGTCGTTCGATCTGAATGTGTCGCGGGATTATTTATCATGTGTCTATGAGATTACCTTTTCGGAGATCAATTCGAGTCCGGAATATTCACCTAATTAGGCGGAACCATCAACCTTGTGCAGAATACTTGATTACTTAGGCGGACAAATCAAACGTTGCCCAGATTCGAACCTAGGTCTTCTGTATATATGTGAAAATATCTGGCCATTGAGCCACTTGATCAAGAAAAAAAAAAGTGACAAGATAGAATCCAAGTGAAGTAAAGTCCAGCTAAGTGCATAAAAGGGTAAGGCTGTCCTTGTTAACTTTTAGTATGGATGTATCCGTTTACCCAATAACAATTATGTTATTATTTTTATATAAATTTTCAATCAATTTTTTTAAAATTTGGTCATAAAATTAGGCTTATTTATCAAGTATATTAGAGTTTAAGCTAACTAGTTCTTCCTTATGAGCCTATTTATCTTTTAATAGGAAGAAATTAAAGAGTGAATCCAAGACCAGACCGTTTACATGTTTACCCATCATCTTTAATAGGTTTAGGTCTATTTGTCTTATAAATGGGTCTACTTAGAGTCTGTAAGGATCGAGTGAGGCACGAAGAATGCAGCGGAAACTAAACATTAAAATTTTATGTCCCACCGTCATCGATACGTTTCAACAAATACACCACAAAATGGCGATTTTATAATCACCTTGCGTGGATTCAAATCCGCGTTCATTCTATTCCAAATGAGTGATGTCGTTAGCCGCACAGGCACTCGGCCTCTAGCAGTATTCACATGGTCCTCCTGTTGCGAGATCATTCTCGTGTCCTCCCTCGAATCGGCAGTCGTGCCGTTCTTCTGAATCTGCAATGATCGTCGCGGCATGCAGACGATGAAATCACGGTGAGGGGGAATCACGAAGCAGAGAAGACGGAGTCCTGAAGGCCTCTTTGAAGGGGGCGCCTAGAGCAAAGAGAGAGGGGGGTGGCGGCTAGGGCTGCTGTGGAAATTGGCCCAGGGTAGTCCTCTTGGCTATATTTTATATTAATTCTGAATTTTTTTTTTATAAAAACTCTTGGTTAATATAAAATCCACTTAAATATCTCAAACTGAGAACCTTTTTGCGACCCAATAAGCCCAATAACTATTTGCTTATTGTAATTAATTAATATTTGATATTCAATTAATTACTAAACCGAATTATTGTCTCATGGTAATCGTCCGGATCTCCGATCATGTTAGGTGACAAACAACAACGTATGATTCCGGAAGGCGATGGGGTTATGTAATCCACTCTTGGAACTTATCCCTCCACAGTTGCCACGTTGATTTTATCCTTCATCCATATAATACTCTCGAGCTAACCTATGGTGGTTATTTGTCAAACCGTAACCGGTTAACCCATCGGCATGAATGCACGCACTACAAGAAAGTATAGTTTTTGTGGCGACAATTGTTGACACCAAAAACTCTTAAGTCGTCATAATATATCTTTTGTGATGACAAAAGTAGTCGTCACGTTTTGTTGTATCACAATAGGTATATTGTGACGGCGTTAAAAAGTCACCACAAATTCACATTTATGACGACTTGTATCTGTCACAAACGTTACAACTCGGTCGTTACCAAAAAGTCCATTTGTCGTCATGAAATGTCTATTGTGGCAACTCATTTTATTGTCATCAACAACAAATGATCTCTTTTGTGACGAAATGTTAGTTGCCACAAAATATTGAATTTTAAAAAATATATATATTACATACATATTTTATAATTATTATACACATCACATGTACATTGTAAACATACAAGAATTGTACGCAAGCAAAATAGACACTATTATATTGAAACAAATATAATTAAACTCCATATTATATAGTAAAACCATACGAAGGTTCCAAACTCCACATTATATAGTAAAATCGTACCAAGGTTCCAGACTCCACATATGTACTTCATAAACGATACATGTAATTAAACTAAAATAAAAAAAGAGCAAATCCCTATCCATCATGTTGATTCCCTAAACCTCTAAATGTACCACTCGTCCTAGACAAAATGTCTAACATTCTGCGTACAAAAAAGATGATTTGTGTTTATGAATAACATTTTGTGACTAGAGAAATATCATTATATGTTTACATGTTTTATTATAGTGTCTTTTGACTAAAAGTTCTAGTAATGTTCAAGTAATTTTTTTGAATTTGCACTGGTGTGACTTCCAGTCTTCCGATCATACACAAGATACTATAAAGGTGAACACTTTGACCAATTTTTATGTCATATAACCATGAAGGTTTAATATCTTTGACTAGAGGGCTTATTATTTATGAAATAATATATTATCATCGACTTATTACTTATGAGCATTTTTCTTCCTATGTATTCAGAGTAAGAACTACACTATGTTATCACCATCAAAATGTCAATATACTATATAGCTAGTTAATGTTAGATATAAAATTTAGGTCTACATGATCATATGCTTAAAGAACTATTATGTTCCCTTCTAGAAATATGACCAGCATTTTCTGGTGGGTTGAAGATAATTTTTAGTGGGCCTGAATTTTAGACTAACCACTCTTATGGATCAAGTGAAGAAAATCTCTGAAATGGACCACATTGATCCATTATAAATAGAGTAATCGCAGTGCAGCAATGGCAGAGGTTAAAAAAATTAAAAATAAATAAAACTTTTCTTTGTTTGAACTTTTAAAACTGTCACATCAAAGATTGAATGGCTTCTTTAGGATTTTTCCTACCCATTTGAATTTTTATAAAAATATAAAAAAAACTTGTTAACGGTTGCCAGCAGTGGAACAAGTATTATTTTTATAAATAACAAGAAAGTTATTTAGCAAAAAGTCCGACTTGCTGCACTGTGGTGGTGCAGGCTGCACCGCACCCACGCTGCCATCCGATCTCTTCGATCGGACAACAATGAGTGGTGCAACGAGTTTTTTTTCTCTTTTTTTAAATCTCAAAGTTCCTCTTGTGTAATGTCAAAGTTGAAAATCAAAAGACAAATACTATGTCATATGCATTGAACTCAAAAATCAAAAGACACGTACGTTGCGATCTATTTTTAATGAGAAAATGAATTATAAAATAATGAAAAAAATCTACATGACCATCCAATGACATGGAATGTGATAACAATAGTTAAAGAAATAAAAAAGTGAGACAAAAATTCACAATCATCACGAGGTTACCTTTTGTAGGTTTTCACCACAGAAGATCGGAAGATGAGCGTTGTACAATCTTGTACGAGTAGGTTAACTAAAAAAGGATAACAAAACAATAGCTAGCCCATAAAGATAAAATAATAATGGTCAAAGAAAATTTAAAAGTAATAATAAGGCATACCACTGACATACTCGCGGAACCAAAAATCAGAAGGCAACTCAAAAAAAACTAATAGATATTTTTATCAAAATAATTTTCATAGAAGATGACAATAAGCATATCTCACAAATTCTGTACAGATACGACCGCACACCCGCAACACAATGGGTTCTTGAATAAAAAAAATATAGGTTTAGGCTAAACAAGATTTCAAGATGTCAAAAGATGTGTGTTGCCAGTTATCTGCTGAGGGCATTGGGCGCATGGATCTATAAATTTTATATAAGAGGACAATTGGAAGATTTTTTTCATACCCTTCGTCTAATCTTTCTATCTCTATTATGTTTCTTAATTGGGCAAAATAATAGCAAGAAATAAATAAAACATGGAGGAGAGGAGGGCACATCTGAAGCGGCAGCATGCAGTGGGAGACGATGGGGCTTTGGAGGAGGATGCATAGAAGAAGAAGGGAGTGCGGAGGCATACCTACTGGTTGGGGATGATCGTACAGGTTCCACCGCGCTGCCCTACTCCTTCACCTCTCCTTTCACCCGAATCCACTGCACTACCCTACTCCTCCACGTCCCAACAGAAAACTTCGCAGCAAGGCTGGGCTTCACAAACTTTTCGGAAGATCAAGAGATAGAGGGAGAGGAAGAAAGGGCACGGCCATTAATGGAGGGAAAGGAAGGGAGGCAGGGGAAGTAAGGGCATGACCATTAATGGAGGGAAAGGAAGGGAGGGAGGGGAAGAAAGGGCAGGGCCAGTGGAGGGAAAGGAAGGGAAGGAGAGAAAGAAAGGGCACAGTTCACTAGTGGAGGGAAAGGAAGGGAGGGAGAGAGAGAAAGGGCACAGTTCGCAGGTGGATAGAAAGGAAGGGAGGGAGAGAGAAAGGGCCTAGTGGAGGGAAAGGAAAAAAAAGGAGGGAAGAAAAATTAGAAGAGAAAAAATAGGAATAATTTTTCTTTGTAAATTATAACATGACAAAATTGATAGTTGTCAAACATATTTTTTTGGTGACAATGTTTATTGTTACAAATGACTAATGGTCATGTAGTTTTTTATTTTATATGACAATAATTAAGTTTGTCATGAATATTTAGATCATACGTGATGATATTGTTAGTTGTCACAAAATTTTACTATCTTTTGTGACGCCCAATTCGTCGTCACACGTTTAAGTGACATTTTTTTTAATTGTCATAAATAAATTGTCACAAATAAACATGTTTCTTGTAGTGACGTTTATTCAATATTAGAAAACTCATTTCTTGATATTGAGTCCGCCTTGGTTCGGGACTTCTACGCATTTAACTTTGAGCATTTTCTCTCTAATTACTGAAAGCGAATGATTCTTTATTGATACGCAATCGCCTTCGTAGGTTTTCTACCGAGCCCAATCACATGACTAACTACAATCCCATGGATAGGTATCCATAAGTTATGGTCAAAGTCCAAAAGTCCACCGACAAGGAGTCTTTGGTTTCTCAGGTTTGAGGACCATCCACGCTATTGCGACGATGGATCAAGCTTGTTGACAATCAAGTAACTTACCATCCAACGATCTATGTATGATTAGTTCAGTAAACTCATTTTCTAATGAGTACCTACAGTTCAACATAGTGTCTCCACACAAGTGACTATGAGATTAGTCATCCTCATTATATGAGCTGGACTAACTTGTACTAGTCTAACCGGATGTCCGATGACCTTCTCAGATATCTACTGACTAAGAACAATTAAGATTCATGTTTATAGATTGTCAGTCTCATTATTGCGATCTCATCACAATTTGACAATCATTGCATACATAACGGATTTCATTAGGTATATTAATATAAAGGAGACAATTTACATATAATGAATATTTATAGCCATTAATAAATGAACAAGAATAAGTATGAATGACTTGTAAGCCATATACATAACTAATAATCTTCCACTTAGACTAAAGTCAATCACCCATGTGTTGTATCCCCATACAATGTAGGTGATGCTCAAATACAATATGAGACAAAGACTTCGTCAGTGGGTCTGCTATGTTGTCGGTTGATGGAACCCTTTCCATAGATACATCTCTTTTGACGATGATCTCTTTGATCAAGTGAAAATGCCTCAGAATGTGCTTCGATTTACGTGTAAAAAATATTTTTTAAAACAAATTATACAATCGAATCGAATTTGACCAGAGCAAATTTTTAATTGGACGTTTTGAAAAACTTTAAAAATACATAAAGAAAATAAAAAAAGAATCGGCATCCGCTCGACTGCCACTATGACAGTCGACGGCTACACAGTGAACTGTGTCCCAATAAGATGTGCAGCAAGTATTACTCTCCTACAATTAATTTTTAAAAAATTAAGATCATACCTCCACGCGATCCAACAACTCCGCGAAGTACACTCCAACAACGCACACAGCACAGTGCGACATTGGCGCTGCTTTCCAGTGAAGCGCGGTGCAGCAGGTTTACTGATCTTCTACACTAGGTTGCGAAAAAGAACATGATGCTTTAATGCATCATAAACTTTACAAAGATTAATCCCTACTGTAACTCGTGGTGCGCAGTACAACTATTGACCCAAAAAAATGCAACTACTATGCAATCATCCGATTGCAACCTCTATATCTCATCTTTCCTTTTTTTCTTTCAACTATTTGAACAGTAATTGAATGGCAGGTAGGACGAGCAAAAATAACCATTTAACTTTACAATTGTAACAAATAAACTTTTCTAGGATGTGCAAAGTGGGCTAAGCTTGAAGAAAAATGAGATGATTGTGCTACCTTTTGACCGTGTTAACAAAAGGTATTGCAGCAAGTATTACTCACGCCACAAATACCTAAAAGACAAGAACATTGTTAGAAAACTTGAAAGGCACAACTCATTAAATGTTTATATCATACTTTTACCATCTGCTTTACTATGTTCATTAAGAATTGTTTGATATCTTGATCAGATAGTTCTCATCAAACTCTTTTTTTGCTACAATTCTTTGTGCAACTAATACAATTAATGAGAACTTTTTGATTAAGTGATCAACAAGCTCTCAATGAGTGTGATAATGTAACATCCTCTTTTGAGCAGTGCCATATCAAATTACATCATCGTAATATTGAGAAATTTGTAAGGCATACCTGTCAAACTGTCGATACGATGTATACAAATACCAATATAATCATATCAAATCTACTAGTGAAAATCTATTTACTTACATGACCGGTTACAAAAACATAAGTCTTAGGGTTTACAGTCAAAACTTCACAAATTACGTTATAAACTAAAATTTTACACAATTAAACCCACATTTTGACATAAGAGAAATATTTATGACCAAGATTTCAAAAGTTTCAATCTCAAATCCAAACTAAGCTCCATCCTAGAACCGTTCTGAAAAAAATTAATATTTAGATCTATGAGTTTAAAACTCAATAGATATTAGAACTAATAACATGTTTACATTTATACTAAATTTGACAAAACATATTATATCTCTCAACGTTGCAATATCATACATATAACCTTGCTTTAAAATAATGAACAAAGATCATTATATACATATTTCACTACTTATCAATGCACGCACATTTTATAACTTATGCATATCAAAGTCTTTTTTAAATATCAATTCACATCTATCTGCACTTATAAAGCTGATTTGATTCATATATCTGCAGGTTAGTTTCATGCATAATCATTTTCATCATGCAAAACAATTTAAATAATTAACTTATGTACAACTGAAATAGGTTCTTAATTTTTCGTGTTTTCAAATAGGTATTCGAAACACAACATAAGGAGTTGTCTACTTTACCACCTAAATGAGTGAGTACATTGGTCTAGATTCTAAGTAAGATCTGAGGTTAATGCTCCACCATCTACCAAATCATAGTACAGCTTCAAGATTTTCATTTTCCCATCGTCCTCGGGTCATCTAGATTACTATCACGTCAGATACTTACTCTGATTCATCTGTTCTTTCTCTCTTAAGATGACACTGTCTATGCATGTTTAAAATTATGACAACTTTTTTAAATAATAGCTCAATTATGTACAATTCAAAAAAGATCTTAACTATAAATAATTTAAAATCAATAAGTAAATAATTAACAGAAAAATGGCATCATAAAGGTCATAATCATGGTGGATTTAGTGTTAAAATATACATAAAAGCGAACATGCTTTAAATAATATTAGACACTTTTCAAATGTCATATATGGCAAAACTATAATTTTCATGGCTGTTTGTAGATACCTAACTATAAGAATTTCCTGTTGCCTGTAGATATCCAAGCCCAAGAGCACTTTTTTTTACCCTTCTTCCTCTACTTCTCTTTACTTATCTCTAATTTCTAAATTTTTCTAAGAAATAAATAAAATATTGTTCTCCACTTAACTCCCGTCAAACCAACTAAAACAAATCCAGACCCTTGGCACCGCCATAGGACACTTCCTATAAGCCAACGTGTCCTTCATAAATTGTCCAAAATATTTTATACAAGTAAATAAAAAAAATTTAGAAAAATACCTATTTTCAATTATATAGGTTTATATAATCAATTATATAGTTTAAGTCATCGTTTACATACATATTAGTTAATTGATTACATATATGATAGCTAATATATTATAAGTTCTTTTGTTAATTGATTACATATAGATTAGTTAATCAATTACATAAATATCAGATAATCGATTACCTATCAAGTGCATAGCTTAATATCGATTATATAGGTTTCACTTAATCGATTATATATGTATTTGTTAATTGATTACATGTGATTCAGTTAATTGAATATATATGTAATTCAGTTGATCGATTATAAAGTCTTTAATTAATTGTCTCATTGAATTAATTATGAGTTGTTTAGTTAATTCGTTACTCACTGTATAGTTAAAACGATTGGACATTACTCTTTTAATCAATTACTTATTTTTAGTTAATCGATTACTTATATATTTTTTACCTAATCGATTATATCTTGTTCAACAATTAATTATCTGACTTTACTTAATCGACTTCATATGTTAGCCTAATTGATTAAATATTTTAGTTAATCGATTATGCATCTTCGGGTAATTGATTACGTGTTTTACGTTAATCGATTACGAATTTTTATTTAACTGATTACATAACTTATCGTGACTTCGATCTTATCTTGATCGATTATTTGTCTTTGGCTAAGTCGATTTTGTACTTTAATTTAACTTTCATTACAAGACTTATTTATCTTTACTTATCGACATAACTTAGTCCGATTACTTGACTTAGTTTTAATCGATCATTATGTAACTTATTTTTTATTATAAGGTTTATTTTAACTTCAATTACAAGTCTAATCTTGATTTCGATTATAAGACTTATATTAACTGATTATTCTTTAATTTTTAAATGGATTAGAAAGCTCATATTAGACTTCAATTACAAAATTTATTTTAGTTTAAATTACAGATAATTTTTATCAGTTAATTGAGTTTTCTTTTATCTTATCTAATCATTTATCTGGGACTTAGTCAATTGTTGAGTTTTCTTCCTCTGGGAATCTGCCATGCTTCTAATAAATTATTTGTCCATCTTAATTGGCTAAAATCTAATCTAATAAACTGAATTAGACTAATATCACTTTTTAAGATTTGAGATGTTATAGATAAAAAGAGTGGTAAAAAGTATGATACGATGGCATTCCTCTAATTACTATAGAAAATCCTGATTTTAATTAAGTCCCCATCTTCCCCCCTTCTTTTTTCTTTTTCTTCTACTTCTTCTGTTGAACAATGTGTTAGCGAGCATAAATAAACCACTACATTGTTAGTTTATGATTGATAGGAGGCAAATGAACTGTCCAAAAGTCCTTGTGTGACAGACAATTGGGTGCATGCGCGGGGTTATTTGATTAAAATTGGATGACCACGGCTGGAATAAGGTTGGCGTTTTAACTATCTTGATTATTTAGCATTTGGGGCATGGAGAATAAGATTAATTTCTGGGAAATCACCCTGCATTAGCATGTTTCAATGAGGTCATTCTCCTCACCTGTGCAATTCCAAACTTCGGAGGCATCTGGTGCATGCACAATGAATGGCTTAGATATAGCATACACGGTACTCTTAATTTATGAATTTTGGACATTGAAGTTACATGATATTTTTATGTCTGATGGAGGGTATTTTAATGATATAAATTTAAAATTTAGTATCCAATTATGATAATTTGGAGTCGGAGGAACTATACAGGCTGTAGTGTCGCCAGTAGATCTCGGAACTCATCTAAATTAGAGAAAACCCCTTTTCAATTTGCCATTTTAACTCAAATCAACACAAAAAAAGATATTTACTGTAGAACATATTTGCAATTCACGATCATAATTAAAGTGTGTGCATGTAATTCAGAAATATTCTACTATTGGAAGGCATTCTTCTCTATTTATGGACGACATATATATATATATGTTCAAAGACAAATGACAGAAAATTAGGAAAAAAGTAATCATATGAGAATAGATCTTTTTTACTACAACTATCCTATTATTTTCTATCAAATATGAGTAAATTGACATTTAGAGGGTAGGCTTTTCTAAGTTACATGATTACACACACTTCTGTCATATAGTGTTAGTATGCAGCCAATTTCAACCCTTTAATTATTGATAATGAAAACTAAAATCTCAAGAAGTGGGAACAATCTTAGGAGAAAATTGTAGTAAATTTTTTAAAAAAATTTAAAGCATATTGATGTAGACTGGATCTATCACGACCGGATTCCGAGGCTGGAATCCGAAGATGTGGATCCGAAGCCGGTTCGGATCGGTGTTACTGAGGCCCGACGGGGATCCGGAAGGCCGAAGAGGCGGAGGCGAAGACGAGGGTCCGAAGGCCGAAGGGCGCTTCGGTCGGTGCAGGCTCGTCTCCGGGAAGTCAGGGCCGAGGCTCCTTCGGCGGGCGAAGGGGCGGCGCGGATGATGCTCCTTCTGGCTGTACTGTCGACAGGCGATGAAGCCGAAGCCGACGGTCTGAGGCCGGAAGGGTCTCGGACTCGGCTTGCTCTTGGATAGTGAGCCCAAAAGCTCTTTTGCCGGACGAGGGGACAGCGCGGGGCCGAGTCTCCTGTCGCAGGGCAGCCGTCGTACGGCGTCGAGACCAGGGAGAGGAGTCCGAGGTCGGCGGGCGAGACCGACTCGGGAAGGTCGGCGATGATTCGAACCGAGCTCCTGCAGGAGGGAAAGAAGAAGAAAGACCGGTCAGCAGGAGTCCCGGGCTCTGGCCCTTAGGAACCCCCTCCGACGGTCAAGTTAGCTTCTGAAGATGATTCGATTCAGAAGGCAAGAAGTAGCTTTAATGCTATTTGGACCGTAGTCCTTAAGGGTCTCGGAGGCAAAGAGTTGCATACCTTTGACAATAAATAGCGGTGTATTTATAGCAGAGGATAGAGGTTGGTTAACGGTGGTAGCCGATATAGGACTATGTTTGGGCTTACTGGTAAACCGCCATAGTGCCTGATCCGCCACCGGAGTGAGCCGGACTCGGCTATCGGGCCGAAGGGGGTTGGGCCGCTGATGGGCCGAAGCCTGCTGGGCCTTGGGCTGCCGTGCTGTTCCCGGGCCTTAGGCTGATAGGCCGCTGACGGGCCGAAGCCTGTTGGGCCAGGAGCGACGGTGCCGCTTATGGGGCCGAGGGCTGCTGGGCCGCTGATGGGCTGGAGGCTCCCGGAGGGCTTGATACTGCTGCTGTTGGGCTGAACGGGGTTTGGGCCTGCTCTAATGGGCCGAATCGGATTCTGCCTCATCACATAGCCCCCCACTCTTGTCTTCCTCAGCTCTGAGATGGCGAGAGTATAGCCCGAAGCTGCCAAAAGAATATCATAACAGGTGTCTTACCCGAAGCTCTGTTCTCTTTTTACTGGGAAGAGGGTGCCCTCGGTCGGCCGAGGGCTACGCGGTTGCTTCGTCCCCGCTCGGAGTGGCGACGAAGGCTCAGAGCTAAGAAGCCGAAGGGCCGAGCCCTCTGACTCGTGTCAGGCTCCATTAAATGGACGGGATGGCGCGTCGCCTCGCGAGGAAGCACGGGACACGCGTCGCGCATCCGGCCGCTCCGTCGAAAACACAAAAGGATCCTGACCGCTCACGGGTCGCGGATCGCCTCGGCTCTCTGCCCGAGGCTTCACTCGGATTGCCGCCTCTCTCATCTTCAGCGCGCGGATCGGGACACGTGGCGCGTATCCGGGCGGTCAGCCGAAGGGTCGGAGCGCCCTCGGCCGTTGATTGCTTCGCTGCAAGTCCCGGAGCCGGCCCGTCATCATTGCCGAAGGACGGTGCACGTGGCGGGCATCTGAGAGGAGCGAGGGGACGAGCGGGACGATCTCGGCCGTTGGCTTCGGCGGGAGGCGCTTCGAGTGGGCTTTATAAATACAAGCCCTCAGCAGGGCACTGTTCTTCTTCCTGCTGCTGCGCTTGCGTTTCCTCTGCGATCATCCAAGCTCTTCTTCCTTCTCCAGCGGAAAGCTAGCTTCCTGAAGGCTTCGTCCGAGCTTGCCGGCCACCGTGGGAAGGTCTCCATTCCTCGGAGCGCATCGCTGGTGGAGCTGGGAGGTTTGAGAAGCCGCACTCGGTTCAGGAGAGATTTCCTCCCCCTTCCTGCGAGTAAGCCCTAGCTTTCTTCCTTCCCTTCGTGGCCTTATGGTCCGGGGTTCTTCCAGTGAGATTACTCCTTCAGACGAGGAGTATACTCCTTCCCACTCTCCGAGATCTCTTCTGTCAGATCCCCTCACCTCAGATTCCCCTGCCTCCGCGATGTCTGAAGAGTCCGAGGTCTCCGGGACTGAGGGGTCCGAGGCTTCCGGAGCCGAGGTTTCCGGGGCCGAGACCTCCGGGGCCGAGGCTTCCGGGGCTGAGTACGCCGAAGAGGTCCGGAACCCAGGCCAGGCTTCCACTTCGGGACGCCGTCGTCCTGACATGGCTTCGGAAGCATCCTGCGCCCTTTCGGACGCAGAGGTTATGCGCCTTGTTTCTTACTTCCAGCTCCCTTCCTGGATGACGGTCCTTCGGCCTGACTCCGCCACCTGGGCTAACACTTTCCGCCCGGGTTCCTTCTCTATTTATGTTGATAGCTTCGAGGCGGGTTTCCGTCTTCCACTCCCCACCTTCGTCATCAACCTTCTCAGCTTCTACGGGCTGGCCCCGTCTCAGCTATTTCCCAACTCCTGGCGTACCGTATACGGCTTCTTGAGCGTCTTTGCTCATGTAAAGATCCGCCCTTCCATCAATGTCTTCCGTTATCTCTTCAAAATCCAAAGGCAGGGGAAGTCCGAGTGGTACTGCTTCATCCCTCGGGTCGGCCGAAGCGTATTCTCCGGGAAGCCTTCGTCTATCCATGGCTGGAAGAGGAAGTTCGTCTTCGTCTCCCTGCCGGAGAAAGAGAAGAGCGTGTGGCCCTTCCCTACTGAATGGGCGCCGCTGGCCGCAGGCCTCTCGGATCCTCCTGTCCTCACCCCAGTCCAAAGCACCCTTGTGGGTCGCATCCAGATGAGGGCCCCGTACAACGTCTGGGGGCTTCTCAGCGCGTCGGAGCGTCTGGTGAACGCCGGGGTATGGCCGGATCCTCGGTCCGATCCGGTGCGGGCCTTCCCCTACCTTCCTCTCGGGGAGACTCCGCGGGGCCGCGGAGGAAGGGCTGCAGCTCCTCTGGCCGAAGCTCTTCCGGCTGAGGATGCTGATGAAGTTTCGGCCGAGGGTAAGTCGGCTTTAAGTTTGTACTTGCTCACTGTTCTGTTTCTGACAGGCTCTTCTTGCTTGCAGCAATGGCCGATCTCGACGCCCTCCTCGATCGGATATCTGACCAGCGCGGTCCGGGCCGGGCACCGGCCCCGCAGGCGGCAGGCAGGTCCGGCCGAGGCGCTGGGGCTCCGAGGACCCGAGGCGGGGTCCCAAGGACTGCGGCCTCTACTGAGGGCTGTGCTGCCGCCGCCGCTCTCGAGAGGGAGCAAAAGTCCAAATTCGCCGCTCGAAGGGGCGTCCGAGTGTCGAAGCGCCCCCGGTTGGAAGGGGCCGTAGACGCGGAGGAGGCTCCGCTGGTCAGGAGGAGTGCCGAGGCCCGAAGGGCCGCGAGGCTGGCGTCTCCTGAGGCGCCGAGGGGCGATTCCCCTCCGGCTGTTTCGGCCGGGGCCGGTGACGAAGGCGCCGGGTCGCAGGCGCCCCGGGCGCAACGCAAGTGGTGGCGCCCCGAACCGGGGATTTACGAGGACGAGAGTATGGAAGACTCGCAGACGTGCCTCCGTCTGCTCCGCAGTCTTACTCTCCCTTCGGCCTTTGAAGGGCTGAAGCGCCATTCGGTCATCGACCTGGCGGCGATGAGCGCTCGGTTGTCGGTCCAGGTAATGAGCTTGAAGGTGCTTCAGTCGAGCTTTCCTTAGCTTTCTCTTGATTTTTCTTTTTTCTGATCATTGTTTGCTTTCGGCCCGCAGGCTGCGGTGACGGGTAGCGTCCTGATGCATCATCAGGAGCAGCTCCGACTCCAGCTCCTGGAGGCCGAGAGGGAGTCAGACGGCTCGGGCGAGGGTACTTCGGTGGTGCCCGACATCGAGCCCTTAGTCGATGGGCTCGTAACCGCGAGTGCCCGGGCGCGGGCGCAGCTGGAGGAGAGGGCAGCTGAGGCCCGTGCTTCCGCCAAGGCCAAGGTGAAGGCCGAGGGGGAGCTCGCCGCGGCTCAGTCCGAGATCCGGGCCCTCAAGGTCCAGATTCAAGAGAAGGACTCCCGGCGGGCCTCGGAGAAGCGGCGACACGCCGAGGAGGTATCGGCGCTGAAGCAGGAGCTGGAGGAGGTGGCGGACATGGCCGTAGCTGATTACAAGGCCGGCCCGGACTTCACCGAAGAGATCATCTAAGCTCAACTGCTGGCTTCTTCCTCCGTCTTCGACCTCGGGTTGGCTGTCGCCCAGAGGGCCTGCCCGAGCGTCGATCTGACTGGGGTCGCCCTACCGAGGGGTGAGGAAGCCAAGGAGCTCCTGTCTTGGTGGCAGGGACTTATGGCCGAGAGGACCTCGACTCCTGCGCCGGATGATGAAGCTGCGCCCGCCGAGGGGGCCCCTGAGGAGGCTGTCCCTGAGGAGGCTGCCGCCCCTGAAGCGGTGCAGATCGTCGACTCTCCCTCTCCCTCTCCCTCTCCGGGACAAGCCGCAGCCGAGGTGGAGGAGGCCGAAGCCGAAGAATGACGCGGGGATCTGCCCCGGTTTCCGCTTCTTCTTCTGTTGTAAGCCCTCGGCCAAGGGTATGGCTGGTTTACGCTTCTTCTTCTATCGTAAACCTCCGGCCAAGTATACGGCCGGCTTTCACTTCTTCTTCTGTTGTAAGCCCTCGGCCAAGGGTATGGCCGGTTTTTGTACTTCCTTTTCTGTAAATATAATGAATGTTTTCGTCTTTACCTTGGTGTTTGTGTATGATCGACCGAATATGGCCCTTCAGAAGCCTGAAATCCTGTCATCGTTCGCTATAGCTTGTAAGGCCGAGACCCGATGTAGGTTCGGATAGAATGTCGCCATAGTACTCGGCCGGGGCCTTTACTAACGTGGTCCACATGATCCGAAGGGACATCTTGCCGCTTCTGATGTATTTCGGGTGGCCGAAGCCACTCATGCTTCTGCTTGCGCGAACTTAGATATGCCCTGCCGCTTCCCGAACCGGTATACGTGGCCGGAACCACCTTCGGATCAAGGTATCGGCGGGCTTAGGAAGAATGCCATGTCGCTCCCGATACGGTTTGCATGGACTTGGAAAGAATACCGTACCGCTCCCGATACGGTTTGCATGGCCGAAGCCACTCCCGGTACGGTTTACACGGACTTAGAAAGAATACCATGCCTCTCCCGATACGGTTTGCATGGCCGAAGCCACTCCCGGTACGGTTTACACGGACTTAGAAAGAATACCATGCCGCTCCCGATACGGTTTGCATGGCCGAAGCCACTCCCGGTACGGTTTACACGGACTTAGAAAGAATACCATGCCGCTCCCGATACGGTTTGCATGGCCAAAGCCACTCCCGGTACGGTTTACACGGACTTGGAAAGAATACCATGCCGCTCCCGATACGGTTTGCATGGCCGAAGCCACTCCCGGTACGGTTTACACGGACTTAGAAAGAATACCATGCCGCTCCCGATACGGTTTGCATGGCCGAAGCCACTCCCGGTACGGTTTACACGGACTTAGAAAGAATACCATGCCGCTCCCGATACGGTTTGCATGGCCGAAGCCACTCCCGGTACGGTTTACACGGACTTAGAAAGAATACCATGCCGCTCCCGATACGGTTTGCATGGCCGAAGCCACTCCCGGTACGGTTTACACGGACTTAGAAAGAATACCATGCCGCTCCCGATACGGTTTGCATGGCCAAAGCCACTCCCGGTACGGTTTACACAGACTTGGAAAGAATACCATGCCGCTCTCGATACGGTTTGCATGGCCGAAGCCACTCCCGGTACGGTTTACACGGACTTAGAAAGAATACCATGCCGCTCCCGATACGGTTTGCATGGCTGAAGCCACTCCCGGTACGGTTTACACGGACTTAGAAAGAATACCATGCCGCTCCCGATACGGTTTGCATGGCCGAAGCCACTCCCGGTACGGTTTACACGGACTTAGAAAGAATACCATGCCGCTCCCGATACGGTTTGCATGGCCGAAGCCACTCCCGGTACGGTTTACACGGACTTAGAAAGAATACCATGTTTCCTGACAAAAGAAGTCTTCATTCATACTCTTCGGCTGTAAGCCTGGGGAAAAGTGACTTACACATAATAACGCCGAAGGCGCTCAACATTCCAGGTGCGAGGGAGAGGCTGGCCCGAAAGGGTCTCCAACCGATAAGCTCCACGCCTGATCACCTCCCTGACCCGATAGGGGCCCTCCCAGTTGGGGGCAAGTTTTCCTGAGGCTTCGGCTGGTTTGGAAGCATGAGCGTTCCTCAACACGAGGCTCCCTACTTCAAAGCATCGGGGCTTTACTCGAGTGTTGTGGTACTTCGCCATGCGCTGTTGATAAGCGGCCAGCCGGATACGAGCCTTGTCTCGGGTCTCTTCAATGAGGTCCAGGTGGTCTTTCAGACCTTCTTCGTTGGCCTTCGGATCGTAAGCAACGACCCTGGGAGAGGGAAGGCCGATCTCCACCGGAATAACGGCCTCTATGCCATAGGCCATGCGAAAGGGAGTTTCGCCGGTGGGGGTTCGGCTTGTCGTCCGATAAGCCCACAGAACACTTGGCAGCTCCTCTACCCATCGGCCCTTAGCTTCGCCGAGGCGGGTTTTCAATCCCTGTAGGAGGCTTCGGTTAATGACTTCGACTTGGCCGTTTGTTCGAGGATGCGCCACCGAAGTGAATTTGTGGAGTATGCCGAAGCTGGCGCAGTTGTCGCTGAACCGCCGGCTGTCGAACTGCTTCCCATTGTCAGAAATGATGGCCCGAGGGATGCCGAACCGGCAAATGATGGACTTCCAGACGAAGTTCCAAGCATTGTTATCGGTTATTGCCGCGAGGGGTTCGGCTTCGACCCACTTAGTGAAATAATCTACCGCCACGATGAGGAATTTTCTCTGGCCGGTGGCGACGGGAAAAGGCCCCAGGAGGTCGATCCCCCACTGAGCGAAAGGCCAGGGGTCGGATAAGGGGGTAAGAAGGGCGGCTGCCTGGTGGATGAGGGAGCTATACCTCTGGCACTGGTCACAGCGCCGTACGAGGGCTAAAGCGTCCTCTCGGAGTGATGGCCACCAGTAGCCTTGCCTTAGAAGCTTGTGAGCCAAGGCCCTTCCTCCCGCATGCGCTCCGCATACCCCTTCATGGACTTCTTTTGTGGCGTAGTCGGCTTCAGCTGGGCCGAGGCACCGCAGCAGTGGTCGGCCGAAGGATTTCTTGTACAGGACCCCGTCCAGAAGAAGAAAGTGGGATGAGCGCTGTCGAATGCGCTTTGCCTCCTTCGGATCTGGCGGGACTTCTCCTTGGAGAAGGAAAGCGACGAGGGGGGTCATCCATGTCTCGGCCTCGGCCTCGGCCTCAGCGACTTGCATGGCTTTGGTTTCGCCGAGGCTTGGTTCGGCGAGCTCCTCGACGAGGATCATTCGCCCCCCCCCCCCCCGTCTTGAGTTGACGCCAGCCGGGAAAGTGCATCGACTCGGGCATTCTCGGCTCTCGGGATCCTCACGACTTCATAAGAGTCGAATTGGGCGAGGATTTTGCGAGTCACCTGGAGATAAGAAGCCATCATTGCGTCCCGAGCCTCGTACTCCCCGGAGATGTGGCTGGCGATCAGCTGGGAATCGCTGAAGGCCTTCAGGTTCCGGGCGCCGAGCTTCTTTGCGGCCCGGAGGCCGGAGATGAGAGCTTCATACTCGGCGGCATTGTTGGTTGCTGGGAAGGAGAAGCGCAGGGCGTACTCCGTGACGACCCCTTCGGGCGATGCCAGGATCCATCCGGCGCCGCTGCCCGTGGAGCACGCGGAGCCGTCTACGAAGAGTCGCCATTCGTCGGCTGGCGCGGGAGCCGAAGTAGCCTCGGCTTCGGGCGCGTTGGGTACTGGCTGAGGCGCCCCGGAGGCGCCAGGGGTAAGTTCGGCGATAAAATCTGCCAACGCCTGGGCTTTCATTGCTACCCGAGGAGCGTAGGAGATATCGAACTCTCCTAGCTCGATTGCCCATTTTGCCAGCCTGCCGGACACCTCTGGCCGGGAGAGGACTTGCCTCAGGGGCTGGTCGGTGAGGACCTTCACGGAATGGGCCAGAAAATAGGGCCGGAGCCTCCTTGCGGACGAGACAAGGGCCAGAGCCAACTTCTCCAGGGCAAGGTACCGGAGTTCTGCCCCTTGAAGGGCTCGGCTGGTATAATAAATCGGCTTCTGCATGCTTTCTTGCTCTCGGATGAGGACGGCACTGAGATCCGTCTCGGAGACCGCAAGGTATAAGCTCAGGGGTTCCCCGGGAACTGGCTTGGATAAGATGGGGACTTTGGAGAGGTAGGCCTTCAGCTGGTCGAAGGCTGCTTGGCACTCTTCCGTCCACTCGAAGTTGTTGGCCTTCTTCAGTAGCTTGAAGAAGGGGAAACAATAGTCGGCCGCCCTTGACATGAAGCGACTGAGGGCTGCGATCCTCCCGTTCAGCTTCTGTACTTCTCGGATGTTCGCCGGGGGGCGCATCTGCATGATGGCCGAAATCTTCTCGGGGTTGGCTTCCACCCCACGGTGGGTGACCATGTAACCGAGGAACTTGCCGGAGGCTACCCCGAAGGCGCACTTGGCCGGATTCAGCTTTATCTTGTACCGCCTAAGGGCGGAGAAAGTCTCGGCTAGGTCGGCCAAATGCTCTGCAGCGATGCGGCTCTTGACCAACATGTCGTCTATGTAGACCTCCATGTTTCGGCCCAGCTGTGGAGCGAACACTTTGTTGACCAGGCGCTGGTATGTCGCGCCGGCGTTCTTCAGACCGAAGGGCATTCGGGTGTAGCAGTACAGGCCCAAATCGGTCGTGAAGCTGGTCTTGCTCTCGTCATCCGGATGCATCCGGATCTGGTGGTAGCCCGAATAAGCGTCGAGGAAGCTTAAGAGCTCGTGGCCGGAAGTCGCGTCCACCACCTGGTCTATCCGAGGCAGCGGAAAGCTGTCCATCGGACAGGCTTTGTTGAGGTTGGTGAAGTCCACGCACATACGCCACTTGCCCTCTTTCTTTGGCACCATGACCACGTTGGCGATCCACTCCGGATGATGCACCTCTCGGAGGTGTCCGGCGTCCAGCCCCTTCTGCACTTCGGCTTGGATGGCGGTTCTCCTTTCTTGATTGAAGGTGCGCCGCTTCTGCTTTACTGGGGGCTGGTTGGGATCGGTGTGGAGACGGTGCTCGGCTATCTCCGGGTCAACCCCGGGCATGTCCGACGGAGACCAGGCGAAGACGTCGAGATTCTCTTTCAAAAACTCGGTAAGCTTCTCTGCTTCAATCTTTTCCAGGCCGGAGCCTATCATCAGGACTCGTCCCTCGCCTCCCAGAACAGGGACGGCGAGGAGTGCTTCTCCCGGAGATGCCTCGGCTGATGACTCGATCGTCAGGGTTTCGGCTGCGGTCTTCCCCTTGACCGAAATCATGTAGCACTGCCGGGCCGCTTCTTGGTTCCCTTTGGCCTCGCCTATTCCGTGGCTGGTATGAAACTTCAGCTTCTGATGGAAGGATGATGGCACGGCTCCGACCCCGCCAATGAGCCTTCGGCCGAATATGGCGTTGTAGGCTGACTCGATCTTTACAACGGCAAAGTCCGTTTCAACGGTTAATTGCCGGGGGGCGGAGCCTAAGGTTACAGGAAGCCGGACAATACCCTCTACTCGGCAGGGCGAGCCGTTAAAACCGAAGAGGGGGCCCCGGTGAGGCTTCATATTAGCCTCACTCAATCCCATCTTCTCAAAACAGTCGTAAAACAAGATGTTTGGGGCACTTCCATTATCCACAAAGATCCTATGTACATCATAGCTATTTATTACAGCATTGACGACGAGGGCGTCATCATGAGGGACCTGAACATCAGTCAGGTCCTCGGCGCCGAAGGTGATGTCTTCCAGACGAGGCCGCTTCGGCTCGCCGTCAACCGCCGCTATGGTGTTGCGCTGCCGCGACCTTGATCCCTCCCCGGGCCCTCCGGATATCATCATGATAGACCCAAAGCTGGGTCTTTGATGGGATGATTCAACCGGAGCCGAGGTGGCTTTTGGCGGAGGAGCGGCTTCTATTGCCGGGGGTGGTTATTGCCTGGGCGCTGCAGGGACGTCCCGGTTCTGCTGCGGCGGCTGCTCCCGCCGATACTGCGGCAATCTCCCCTCCCGGATGATGCGGTCGATTTCTTCCCGGAGCTGTCGGCACTCGTCCGTCGTGTGGCCGATCTCTCGGTGATATTCGCAGTATCTGCCGGGGTCCCTTCGGCGAGGATCGGTCTTGATGCGATCAAGCCGCCGGAGCATGCCCTTCACCTCCATGAGCATCCGGGAAGGGGGAGCAGGTAAGGGTAGGTACCGCGGCTGCGGGTCCTGTCGCCTCTCCTTGTCCCAATCCTCCCGGCGATAGCGTTTTCGGGAGGGCTCTTGGTCCTCGGACCGAGGTCGGACCACCGGGGGAGCAGGTGCCGAGGTGGGTTCGGTTGCGCCTTTGCCCCTGGACAGCATCAGGGCCTCTCGGTTGATGTACTTATGGGCCCGGGCCACGAGGTCCTGGAAGGTAGGGGGATGGCGTTTTCCGATGGAGCCGAGGAGCCCCTCGTCCCGGCACCCGCTGATCACGGCCGAGACCGCGATCGAGCTGTCGAGGTTCGGGATCTGGGCGGCCTCGGTCCGGAACTTGGTGAAGTATTCCTGGAGAGTTTCGGTGGGGCCTTGCCGGATGGCCAGCAAGCTGGCGGAAGTTTTGGACTGCCGGGTGGCATCATAGAACTGGTCGATGAACAATTGGCCCAACTGGACCAGGGAGTGGATGGAGTTGGGGGCCAGAGTCTCGAACCAAGTGAGGGCGATTTTTTCAAGGGTGAGGGGGAAAAGACGGCAGCGGACTGCCTCGGAGATCCCTCGGACCCGAAGATAAGTGTTAAATCTCTGGAAATGACAGACCGGGTCTGTCATTCCGTCGTAGAGAGGGCCCTTCGGCAGCTTGAAGTTGGGGGGTACTTCGGTGGCTAGGAGCTCCGCCGTGAATGGGGTATGCTCCAGGATGCTGCTGGCGAGGGGCGCTCCGTGAGGCCGAGACACCATCTGCTGCATCTCTTTGCGTATCGCCGTCAGCCGCCGGTCCAGGTCCGGGGCGGTCGAGGTGGCGACGGATTGCCCTCCGGTTCGGGCCGGACGGTACTCCGACGAAGCATAATCCTGCTCCGTCAGGCGATCAGCGCGAGGAGCTCGGACAGGTAGCGTCGAGGGCTCGCTGCGCGTCTCCGCGGTCTCGTTGGGAGGAACCGGCGCAGGCACCGGCCGGAACCGGGCATCTTGTACTGGGCAGAGCGGGGGGAGCGGCGCCTGCTGAGGAAGCTGTCCCATCAGCCCCATGCGCTGGGCGATGGCGGATACCATCTCCTGGAGAGGCGCTAGGGACGTGACGGCAGCGGCCAGCGTTGCCACTTGCTGCTGGAGCACGCCCACTCGGTCTTCCGAGCCGAGAGACTCCAGTATGGTCGGCAGAGGCAGGCTCGGCGGGGCAGAAGGTGCGCCTTCGGAAGGCAGCATCTGCGCCGAGGCCTCCCGCGCTTCTGTTTCGCCTTGTCCGGATCGTCGGGTCACAGGTCGCTGAGACATGACTTGTTTTGTTGGTTTCCCACAGACGGCACCACGTGATGTAGACTGGATCTATCACGACCGGATTCCGAGGCTGGAACCCGAAGATGTGGATCCGAAGCCGGTTCGGATCGGTGTTACTGAGGCCCGACGGGGATCCGGAAGGCCGAAGAGGCGGAGGCGAAGACGAGGGTCCGAAGGCCGAAGGGCGCTTCGGTCGGTGCAGGCTCGTCTCCGGGAAGTCGGGGCCGAGGCTCCTTCGGCGGGCGAAGGGGCGGCGCGGATGATGCTCCTTCTGGCTGTACTGTCGACAGGCGATGAAGCCGAAGCCGACGGTCTGAGGCCGGAAGGGTCTCGGACTCGGCTTGCTCTTGGATAGTGAGCCCAAAAGCTCTTTTGCCGGACGAGGGGACAGCGCGGGGCCGAGTCTCTTGTCGCAGGGCAGCCGTCGTACGGCGTCGAGACCAGGGAGAGGAGTCCGAGGTCGGCGGCCGAGACCGACTCGGGAAGGTCGGCGATGATTTGAACCGAGCTCCTGCAGGAGGGAAAGAAGAAGAAAGACCGGTCAGCATGAGTCCCGGGCTCTGGCCCTTAGGAACCCCCTCCGACGGTCAAGTTAGCTTCTGAAGATGATTCGATTCAGAAGGCAAGAAGTAGCTTTAATGCTATTTGGACCGTAGTCCTTAAGGGTCTCGGAGGCAAAGAGTTGCATACCTTTGACAATAAATAGCGGTGTATTTATAGCAGAGGATAGAGGTTGGTTAACGGTGGTAGCCAATATAGGACTATGTTTGGGCTTACTGGTAAACCGCCATAGTGCCTGATCCGCCACCGGAGTGAGCCGGACTCGGCTATCGGGCCGAAGGGGGTTGGGCCGCTGATGGGCCGAAGCCTACTGGGCCTTGGGCTGCCGTGCTGTTCCCGGGCCTTAGGCTGATGGGCCGCTGACGGGCCGAAGCCTGTTGGGCCGGGAGCGACGGTGCCGCTTATGGGGCCGAGGGCTGCTGGGCCGCTGATGGACTGGAGGCTCCCGGAGGGCCTGATACTGCTGCTGTTGGGCTGAACGGAGTTTGGGCCTGCTCTAATGGGCCGAATCGGATTCTGCCTCATCACATATTATTTACATATACGCGAATGGATGACCATGCATAGATGAGTTTCACAACTTAAATTGGAAGAAATGGAAACAATCTTAAGAAAATAATTGAGTTCTTAAAACTTTTTGATAATTTTATTTTTTTAACATGGAGATAGCTAGAAAAGATTTTGCAGAGTCCCAGGGATCCTTTATATATATCTAAGGTTTATATGAAATTTCACACTTAGCATGGAAAATATGGATTTCCAGGAATGGCTTTATATTTTTTAAATATAAAGATATACAGGTTATCTGAGAGGATTTCAAGGGTATGCAGACAATTTTCCCTTCAAAATATATTAATTACATGCATTTATATCTACTGTTTATCTCAAAACTGATCGAATCCTTCTTATATACTGATTTTAACCTTAAGTAGTGATTTTGGATTTAGTTTTGAATAGTTTTAAATTATATTTTATAATTTGGATTACAATACATGACACAGCAGTCGCCCGATCGGATCCGATCGGACGGCTGCTGTTTTAGGGAGCAGTTTGGGTGCATTTTTCAAACTTTTTTGTTTTTTTGTCGGATTTTTTTAATTTTTTGAAACATCCGATTAAGAATCCGACGGTACATTCGGGTTGCTCGGGTCGGCCCCAACTCGACTGTATATATATTTTTTAAAAAAATATATAGACACAAATCTCAATTTACGTGCAAAATATTTTTTTTGAAAAAAATATACAGTGGGATCGGAGTGCTAAAAAAAATTGAAAATATCCGACAAGAAAACCAAAAAAAAATTAAAAAACACCCCAAACTGTCCCTGAATTTTAGACGGACTGCACAATAACAGTCTAATCGGGTTCGATCGGACGGCTGCTGTGTCATGCATTGCAACGACATTGCACATCTACTAATGATTTCAAATCACTGCACAGAATTGCTAAGAAAAAAATAGATAAAAAAAGTGGCTGCCGGAACTTTGCACATTGGTAAGGTTCGCCAAAGTACCAATTACGTCTGGTCCGGTCCATTTTATAGTGGACCAAATGTTAATCCCAGTTGGTACATTTTAGGGTACTCAAAACATGCTGCACCACCCCTGCTCCCCATCTACCAGTTGCATCTTGTGGGTCGCAGGAGTCGATACTTGTTGCACTGTATGTGGGTGCATATAATCTCAATTTGTTTTCTGAATTTTTCGAAAGTCAGTCTCACTATACTTCATATGACTGTACAATCTGATCTCCAATTGGTCGACTAAAATAAAAAATAAAAAATCGAGTCTCGATTTATTAAACTCGACACATAGTCTACCTATTAAGAATACTTTTTACTAGTCACTGCGGTTCACTTTTTAAGTTTTTTAAAAAATTAAATTATATA
Organism: Zantedeschia hybrid cultivar; assembly: GCA_030544215.1. Classification (NCBI taxonomy): domain Eukaryota; kingdom Viridiplantae; phylum Streptophyta; class Magnoliopsida; order Alismatales; family Araceae; genus Zantedeschia; species Zantedeschia hybrid cultivar. The sequence goes on along the minus strand of JARZZO010000005.1, from coordinate 67,988,374 downwards.
CTTGGAGATCGAGCTATATAGATATATGATACATGTGGGGTCCATCTTAGCATTTTTTATTTTTTTTAAAGGTTGCATGCATCGCACTCCATTGCAAGTATTTCTTAACGCCTAATCTGCGTGGACAGTTGCGTTCATAAAGGCATCCGGTCCAAAAAAAGAGCAGCTTTCAGCCCAGGCAGCCAATCTTCACCTGCACTAGGCTGTGCAGCGGTTCCGTTGCCTCACTGGTCTGATCAAATTGAACAGATAGTGGTGTCAGACGCATAATTTTCTTTAATTAAAATCCCAAGGAGAAAGGCCAATCAGAAGGTCATATGCACTGTCCGATCTTTAATCAGACAACTTTTTTTTAAAAAAAAATAAGATCATCCTTTCGCATGATCTGACGATAGATTATGCAGAGATATACTCTGCCAACATCCACAGCTAAGATTGGATAATTAAAAATGATTTTTAAAAACTAGGATTATACGTCCACATGATCTAACAACTCCGCGAAGCACACTCCAACAACGCCCACGACAGAGTGCGGCACTGACGCTTAGTGCAGCAGGTTTACTCATCTTCTTCACTAGGTGCTGCAATGCAAAGCCCCACGCAATCGTCAGATTGCAACCTCTAGATCTCATCCTTCTTTCCTTTTTTTTTCAACTATTTGATCAGTAATTGAATGGCAGGAAGGCCGAGCACAAATAACCCTTGAACTTGACAATTGTAACGAATAAACTTCTTCTAGGATATGAGAAGTGGGTTAATCTTGAAGAAAAAATGAGACGACTGAGCTCCCAGCCTTCCGATCGACATTAGTAAAGGGTGTTGCGGGATGTACTACCCATGCCACAAACACCTAAAAGACAAGAACGTTGTTTGGAAACTTAAAAGGCACAACTCATTAGACCTGTAATATCATACCTTTACTATCCACTTTACTGCACTCATGGAGAATTATTTGATCTCTTGATCATATGATTCTCATCAAAGTCTCTTTTTGACATAATTTTTTGAGCAACTAATGCAATGAATAAGAGTTTTTTGATCAAATGATCAATCAACTCTCAATGAGTGTGATAAGAAGAGTGGTAAAAAAACATAATATAACAACATTACTTCAATTACTATAGGAAACACTGATTCTAATTAAAGTCCCTATCTTCCTCCCTTCTTTTTTTCTTTTTCTTCTACTTCTTTTGTTGAGATAAGTCACTTTGGCTTCTGAATGTGACGGATTATAGAACTTAAAGTAAAGATCTTGGTCATACATAACTTCTACAGTGTGATATGGTTAGGATATTGCTAGAAACTAGTGGCGGACACAAGAATTTTGTCCGGTGAGGTTACCTGAATTAGGCACTGGAGGTTAAATTGGAGGGCGGGAAGACTTGGATCATTGAAATAGACAAGTCAATGGGGTCACTGGGCCAATCCAGTGAGGTCATTGGGCCACGAGCCTGCATTCCTTACAGGAGAATCTCATAATCCAGTGGCGTCCTGTGACCCCGATGGAATGATGCTGAATCCGCCCCTGCTAGAAACAATTCCCTCTCGATCCTAAGCTGCAACCTGGCCAAGCTAGAGTCCTGTGAAGGAGGAAAAAAACAATGAAGGGATCTTGAACAATGGGTTAGCCAGCATAAATAAACCACTACATTATTAGTTTATGACCGATAGGAGGCAAATGAAGTAATTAACTGTCTGAAATTCCTAATTGTGTTGATATTTGTAGCTTCAGTATGTACGGCGATTTTTTGTGTGATTGTTTCTTGGACCTACCAATGGAGGATGGCTAAATCTACCATTCAATTGTACTTTTATGTGATCAATTAGGTGCGCAGGGGTATTTGATTAAAATTGATCACGGCTGGAATAAGGTTGGCGTTTTAACTGTCTTGCTTATTTTAATTTGGGGCATGGAAAATAGGGTTTTGGGGGATCACCCTGCATTAGCCATGTATCAACGATGTCATTTTCCCCACTGTGTGCAATTCCAAACTTCATCGGGTGCATGTAGGATGAATGGCTTAGATATAGCATACGTGGTACTTTTACTTCATGAAATTTTGACACTAAAGTTGCACGATATTTTTATGTGTGATAGAGTAATGATATGAATTTAAAATTTAATATCCAAGTATGATAAATTAGAGTGGGTAGAACTATAGCTTTTAGTCTCACCGTTGACATTGGATCCCTACTGTAATGTCTCGGAACTCATCTAAATTAGATAAAAACCCCTTTTAAATGTACCATTTTTACTCAAATCAACACAAAAAATATTTAGTCTAGAACATATTTGCAATTCACGATCATAAAGTGTGTGTAAGAATATTTAAATTCAAAATTATTGTACTAATAAAAGGCATTTTTCTCTATTTATGGAGGACACGTTTTCCAAGATTATTGACAAAAAATTAGGAAAAACAGTAATCATATGAAAATACATCTTTGACTAAAACTATCCTATTATTTTCTATTGAATATGAGTAAATTGACATTTAGAGGATGGGCTTTTCTAAGTTACATGATTACACACTTCTAATCAGCCGTCGGATCATATAGTGTTACTATGCAATCAGTTTTAACCCTTTACCTGATAATGAAAACTAAAATATCAAGGAGTAGGAACAATCCTAAAATCTCAAGGAGCAGGAACAATCTTAGAGGCAAATTATAGCAAATCTTTAATTATTTTTAAAAGATTCAAGCATATTATTTGCAAGGTTTGGAAACTCGACCCGAATCAGGCCGACCGTGCAGATCTCAGATAACCTAATCGACTCTAGGTGCCGGATCGGCCAACCCGGACTGGATCAACCTAGATTGGCCCGGGATTGGGCTGATTTGAGCCCCAGACTAGCCGTTCAGTTTCAAACTAGCCGTTGTTGGCCATTTCAAAATGGCCAGGAATAGCTAGTTTGAGTCTTGGGGGTCTATTTAAACCCCTCCCTCCACCCTTCTAAGCCTCCACAAGTGCCTCTCTCACTCTCTAACTCTTGCACACTCTCATTGTCTCTCACACTCTTTCGATCTTGGAATTCTTTCTCGGTCTCTTCCACGACCACAAGCTCAACGATCTTTACAAGACTTCTTACTATATGCTTTCTCTTTCTTTCTCTCATTATCTTTTAAACTCTTGTACTTTTGTTTATTATGTTATTATTCTCAATATCTCTTGCCCTTCGGTAGTCGACATGCTGTGAACTGCTCAACTATCTAAAAAATAGGATCTCAAGGTGTTGTTGATGGTCTTCTCGGAACCCTCCCAGTGCTGGTCCTTGTTGGGCTCATTGCACGCCAGTGGACATAGATCAGAGAAAAATACAATGCAAATATTGCAATAGGATCGTCTCTGGCGGGAGTTGGTGATTCAAACAACATCTCACTAGAATAAAAGGTAAAGTTGCATCATGTGCTAGATTTTCTTTAGAGCTTTCATATCAGGTTTCGAGACTATATGAAAGAGAATGAATCAAATAAAGCAAGTACTGCCAGAAGAAGATAAAAAATTCAAGATGAATTGTCTGAGCCAGTGCGTGTAGACACACTAATTTTGACATCATTTCGAGTAAATTTCATATCATATAATAATGCCTCAGAATGGTCTGATATTTAATCATTGATTAATTTTTATTGATCTTTTTAAGTTAATTATCTGAAAAGTATCGGGTTTAACAGACATGTTTAAGTTAATCAGTTAAATTGATTTTAACTCAAATTTCAGTTGAAATATGAAGAAGTCTAAAAGACGTCTACCAGTATGGACGCCATTTAGAGTTTATTCTTATTTTAACGTTTAAATTTGAATTTTAATCAGTTAATTAATTAGCTAAAAGGCGTCTGTAAGACACGACGCAATTTAGGTTTCATAAGCTATTTCTACTTCTTTTCCGGATGTTTATCCTTATCTTAATTAGTGTAAAAGACGTCTACACATGTAGACGCGTTTTATCTAATTACAGATAAAGATAAGTTTTCTCGGATGTTTATCTTTATCTTAATCAATCTGAAAGGCGTCGCTCATGGTTGACGCGTTTTAGATAATTACAGATAAAGATGAATTAATCGGTATTTATCTGTTGGTTAAGATGGATAAATCCCAAGTTTCTCCATGTAAATCCGCGGACGCAGAAGAAGTCTATAAATACCCTGCATCTTGAATGAGTAAAAAAGTTGAATTAGAGTTGGAATTAGAGTTAGAATTAATTGAAGATCGAAGCAACGACGTCCAAACGCCGAAGTGCTGCTGTTTCCAGAAGTCGGCGTCCGTTCTTCATCCAATCAAGATCAAGACTTTCCATTCTTCACTAACCAGCATAAGTTTTTCAATTTATTTCTGCATATTCACTTCATTAATTCTATATTCTTCATCACAATCACTCCATACAACACACACAACACTAGCATCATTTTCAAAATCAATTTGATAAAGGGATTTCAAAGACCATCCCAACAAGTGAGTTTTCTGGTTAGTTGCATGTTTAAAACTCTGTTAAGAATGGATACTACTTTTGCTTAAGTTCTTATCATTGTTTCTTCATTTCTTTCTATTTTCTGCAAGTTGCAAAGAATCAAAAGGGGTGGAAATCAACAAGCAAATCACAAGAACTCTGGACTGTCCTCAAACTCAACAGCAATCAAAGCAAGAACAAAGAACAAGAAAGGGCTCTCTTTTTTCAGCCGTCTGAAGGAGGGGAATCAAGAGCTCAACATCTCCCACGTTCAAACAGGTAGGCGATCAAAATCTTCTTTTGGAACTTTTAAGTCAAAAGTTTCTGGCGATCACTTCACTTAGTTTCTTTTTGATAGGTTTATTTTGCACTTAAACAACATAGATTTTTCATGATAATCACACACTCATTTCAAACACTCACAGCTTTTTTTGGCGATCACGGTGGGACTTGGTCTCGCCATCTTTTAGTTCTTTTTGTTCTTGCTGTTATCAATCGGGCACCTACGGTGCACCACTTGTGTCTCTCGACACGTCCTCACCAATTGGTGAGTGTTTTTAGTTTAGTTAATTTTCTACGTGCACCACGTGCACACCCCAGTGGCAAGATCTTGCCCTCCCCGTTGATTAGTTGAAAAGCTGTTTTTGTGATGAAATGCTGAGTGATTGACTGATATCTTAGTTGTTTAGTTGGTAAAATCATCATGTTAAAATTTGAAACTAAAAAAAATCTTGCATGAGCTGATTATTTACTGTTTTTATCCTATTTGAGGAGGAATCAATACTTGCAAAGCATCCAGGAACAGCGACGCATTTCAAACTGCGTCGTCATACCCAGACGCCTTTCAGTCTTATTTCTCTGCTGTCTGCAATCTGAACTTCTGCGAAAAATTAAGGCTCTGTTTGAATAGCGTCGACTACCCTCGATGCGATTCAGGCAGTATTTTATTTTTTCTTCAGTTCCCAGATTTTTGTGATCTGTGTGCTAATTACCCATTATGTATTAAGCATTAGAGGCCATCCAGGCTACAGGTCATACGCATTGAGGCTAATACCCTCCTTTTCTTAGGAACACTCTACTTGACGTCATCAACTCTCTCTGATTGGGTCGGTCCCTTGATCAGACTAGAGAAGTTGGCGTTAAGGCCTCCGTAAGTCCCCAAAATCAAGGCACTCCGCCTTGATCATCGGACTGGTTGTACCAGTTGAAGTTCCGGTTAGATTCCATAAACGTTGTGAGAGAAAGCCATAGAAAATAACGGTGGATATTGAACTGAAACTAGGATCCCATCCCTTGAGCGAATTTGTGGTTTAATTAAATCCAAATAACTCAACAAGGAATCTTGAAATCACGCTAAACATCCACTTGTTTGTTTAAATCTCTGTACAACTTGTTTGTCAATCCTTGAAAAATAATCTAACATCATGCTGCTCCGATCGGGCAGGGACTTGAGTATGGCTCCAGATGCCATTGTCAACTACGAGGGAGATGCTAATGCCCCTCGCGATTCCGATTACAATTTTGAGAGCGGGAGAGATGCTGATGCCTCTCGTAATTCTGTCTCCGTTCCGGTTCGACATGATGGGAATGTCCGAACCCCTCTTTTTCATCCTCATAATCAATATTCTGATCCTCCCCCGCATGAGTATGCGATTCCCGATCCCATTTTCGAGGGAGACATGAATCAGAATGATCCCTCGTCCTCTGATCCTTCGGATCTCGTCAATGCTTTGGGAATTCTTGCCTCCCGTCTGGACCCTCAGCAGTTCGAGGCGATCCAGTCCATTCTGAAGGGGAAGGCACCCATGCAGCCTGCCGAGCCGAACCCTGCGGCTCCCCCTGTTATCCCTCAACAACCTCCTCTTCATCCTCCTTACATTCACCAGGCCATGGAGGGCCTCCATATCACTTCTCGGCCAGCTGGGCCACAACTTTCATCTTCTAGGCAACCGGCTAGACCACTAACGCCTGCTTATCAAAATGCCCTCGGGCATGGCGGAAGCTCTACCGGACCTCCTCTTTATTGTCCTCCCTGTCCGACGTACTCTAGGCAACAGGCCTATCAAGTACCTCCACCTCCTCCTCCTCCCCAAGCAGATCTGACAACGCAAGCGTTGCTGGCGAAGATGGAGCGCATGGATGAACAATTCAACAACCTCCAGAAGATGATGGGGGTCAAAGCTGCACCGGAAATCAGCTTACCGAGCCTGCCAGTGTTCCACCTACCACCCTCCGAGATGCCAATGTACCGGAAGTACAACGGTACTAGTAACCCCTTCACCCACTTGAAGGAGTTCATGTACGAATCATCCTTCTGGCAAAACGACAAGAGGTCGTTGGCTTTTTTGTTCAGGAGATCTTTAGAGGGACCAGCCCTCGAGTGGTTCTTTTCTTTGGAACCCTCCGAAGTAGAGGACTATGGTATCGTTTCCCGAAAATTCATTCAACGATACCAGGACAGGGTTGCCCCCTCCCTGTCCATCACTGACCTAATAGCAGAGAAGATGAAACCCGATGAAGAGTTTGTCAGTTTTGCCGACAGATGGAGAGGCTTGGCCGAGAAAGTGAAAGATCACTTATCTGAGTCGGAGCAAGTGAAGATGTTGATTTCCAATGCCACGCCCCAGTTCAAACTGGTCCTCTCCCTAAACAATCTGACCAGCATGGCAGAACTCTATGAAAGAGCACGGTACTGTCAGAATGCCTTCAAGGACGCTACGTTTTCTAGCGTCTTTGATCCTCACAGACCTAGCAGGCCTCCACCTCGGAAGCCTGCAATGCCGAACTTTCCCAGCACAGGTCCAACTACTGAGGGCACGCTCTCTCATGAGCAAGTCAGCAGCATGAACAACAATTTGCCCCAGTTCGTGAGGAGTCAGCAGCAGTACCAGAGGCCACCACAGCCGAACCAGCAGGGGTACAGGTAGCAGCCGAACCCTCAATATCAGCAGCCCCAATATCAGCGGCCCCAGCAGCCGAACCAGCAACAGCAACAGCAACAGCCACAGCAGCCAACGCAACGGCAATTGCAGTACCAGCAGCCACAACCACAGCAGTACCAGCAACAACAGCAGTATCAGCCGCGCGCACCGCCGGCGTATCATAATGTCCCTCCTCCTGCTAACTACAACCAGCAGAGAAGACCTCCAGGCCCAAAGAGGGCAGAATACCCAGTCCTCCAAGAATCTTTGGTAGACATTTTCAGTGCCCTAATGGTAGCTAATGCCTTAGTCTTGCCAAGGGAAAAGGCAGTTTGGCCTCAGAATGCCGACACGTCTAGGTATTGCTATTTCCATAGGCAACCTGAGCATACTATTGACACCTGCTTCCAATTTAGAGATTACATCCATGATCTCAACGAGCAGGGCGGCATAGACTGGGAGGAAATGAAACAATACATATCAGCCCTGAAGGCAAGAAGACCACAGCAACAGCAAGCAAGAGCACCAGCACAAGCAGCACCACCACCAAACATGGGCATAGTGCAGAACCCGCTCTCGGAGCACCAAAACCAAAACCAAGTTGCCCCTATTCTGACGAACAGCCAGTCTGAGGTTGACCGTGGACAACAGTGGAGAATAGAGGACTCTTCCTCTCTTTATTCAACGGGTCATATTCCGAGTACCGCAGAACAACCACCACGCCGCACCATCCACATACCCAGACCACAGCCCATTACCATCACCCCTCTACCGACACCTGCGTATCACTCACCCGCACCCAATAACCCACTACCACCACCCGCTTTCCTCAAGCCCATTACACCCCACGCCAACACACCTCCACTAAATAACCTACCGCAAACCAATTACACACCCCTCCTACCATCCAGACCGCTACTACGCATACCATTTCCTACTGCACCCGCTACCACTACCACCTACCCAGACACCTTCCTACCATCCAGACCACTACTACGCGTACCATTTCCCACTTCATCCACCCCAATCACGTACCCATCCACCATCCAACCATCTAGACCTTTAATCCGCACCACGCCACCACCACCTAACCCCACGCCATCACCTACATACCAACACCCCGCATCACCTACACCACCTAACCCTGTAGTACTCAAAGTGTCACCCGGACCTTCCACGGTTGAGGAACATGCGCTCCGGAGTGGAAGAATTTTCAACAAAGTCTTTCCTCAGTCAACAGTTAGAGACGGCCCATCACAGCCGCCAGAGGAAGTACACAATGAAGAGAGTGCACCAGGCACTCAGTATGATTTGTTGAAACATCTAGACCGAACACCGGTACGGATCTCTGTGCTTGAACTGATCAAAAGATCGAAAAGTCACCAAGAAGCTCTGATGGAATATTTGCAGAAGGTGATGGTCAACGAGGACGTGCCGGTGGAAAAGATTGCAGCACTATTAGTTCCTCAGGGGGATCAGCCCTCCATTACATTTCATACATCGGAATTAGCACCGCCGGCGGCCAGAAGCATGGCTCTGAGCATCACGGTCGACATTTGCAAGAAGGCCGTGGATACATGCCTGGTTGACACAGGGGCTTCAATCAATGTCTTACCTCCGAAGACCCTGGAGCTGTACGGTGTGCCCAAGGAAAAATGGCTGCCCAGCCCCATCTCTGTGACAGCATATGATAACTCCACCCGTTCCCCTCTGGGAATAGTTTATTTGAAAGTAGAGCTAGGCCAAGTAAGTCATGCTGAGGTCGAATTTCACGAATGCCATTTTGGGTCGTCCTTACATAAAAACTCTCGAGGCGATTCCCTCCACGAATCATCAATGCTTCAAATTTTCCTTTAAAGGACGAATCATTAAGGTTACGAGTATGCCGATCCTTGCTGCTGCTCATTCCTTGAATATCAAACCTGCTTCTTTACTTGGCCAACAACCTTTTCTGTCGGTATTACAGGTTTACCATCCAGTGGCTGATCCTCTGAAAACTGTCACTATTTCTCTGTACCCGTTAAATGCCATAAAAAGGGAGAAGTGCATGAGTACCCCAGGATGGAGAATCATGATGAAGAACGGTTATCAGCCTGGGAGAGGTCTGGGCACACAATTACAAGGCAGGACCACTCCTGTCAAAGATCACCGAGGAGCACCTGGAAGCGGCCTGGGCTATAGGGCAAGAAAACTGAAACAAGACATCGTTCAGCAGGCAGAGAATGGAGATGGTCAGAAAGTCTGGGAGACAATGTCTACACCGCACAAGGAAGGCCGGGATCCCCTAACATGGACCTTGTATACACATTTTGTAAAGGGGCCCATAATAAGCCATGACAACACGGTGGTCATTACTTCATGTTTTGACCTCCATGATATATATGGGAGAGACTTGGCCAGGCATTGCTCAGAATTACTCACGTACCAGTCCTTGGAGGCTCTGCGGCCTATGAAGAGGAGAAAATTCCAAGATCCTGAATGTGAATGGTACAAGTGGTTCGATCTAAGAGACCTCTACATTACACTGAACAGGCTGTTTCTAGATCCTGCGGAACCCAAGTGGCCGCCGCAAATTGATGAGCTGATCGAAAGTCCCGGTGCTATCTTTGACAAACGGATATTGCTGTCAGAAGAGACCGATGAAGGGGAGCCAGATGACCCCTATGAAGCTGGCTACACCACAGATCTGCTCTGGAGGGGGACATATCCTTCTCATGTTTTCATGCTCCATACTTTGTTTCGCACATTGCTCCTGACCCCGACTTGGTCGCGGGTCATTATTGAAGATATTCTACGGGGTCCGCCCGTTATGATTACTCTGTCCCCTCGAGACCTCATTCCACCACCTCCTCTCGATCTAAAGAAGATGTATGATTTAATCTGGGACATACTGCTGTATGATCCCCCTAATCCCCTGGCCTTGGTGCCACTTCCTCCATCTAATTCCCCTTCTATCCAGATTCATTCCTGTTTTATGCTTAATTTCTCCATTGTCCAAAAAAAAATGCCAATTTGGCAACAAATTCTTTCCAGATCCTCATTGAGGAAACCTCTTACTTGTCCGATCACACCCCATTGCGCGGGTCTTTCGGTCAAGATTCTCTCCTAGATCTACTCTGCCCCTCCCCACGGGAGGATTCTCCTGTATTTCCATTTGTATCCCAGGATTTCCATCATGCCTCATCTTCATTAGGTTATAATAGGGAGTTTAGTGAAGTTAGGCAGTCTAGTTCTAGGCAGGTTAGTCAAGTTAGGAAGTCTAGGAAGTCTAAGGGTACGCGAATTCCAGATAGATACCTCCAGGACTTAGCTGATAGATGCTTTTCTTGCTCTTTAATCCCTCAGTTTTTAGAAAATCCAATTCAGATGCCAGAAGATTGTATGGACGATGAGTCAGTCAATGATGGGTATGGTGTTAGAATTGGGTGGCCTCAAAGCCAATCATTGTACATTCTAGTTCAAGATTATTAATAAAGGCAATTATTTCTTTATTTAATAGTTCTCGCAAACGACTATCGTAATGAAGGTCCATAGACAAATGTATGGGATATTGAATCATGATGAGATCATGATAGTGAGATCAATATCCTAAGGCAATTGTCTTAAATAGTTCTCGATCATAGGATATTTGAGATGGACATTAAATATCCAATAAGATCGACACAAGTTATGCCTGCTCATATGATGAGGGTGAATGATCTCACATTCACTCGTGTGGTGACACTAAGACAAACAAGTGGGTGCTCATTAGAGAATGAGTTCACTGAACAGACCCAAATTAGAATTCCTAGATGGTAATTATACCTATTAGTCAACCAGGGAATTCAATCGTTGCAGTAGCACAGTTGGTCCTTTGACCTGAGTCACCAATGATATCTTGTTTGTGGACCATTGTATCTTGATTCTCTGACTCGTGGACTTTAACCATTAAGTCCACCATAATCAGTCTGTCAGATACAGTGGAAAGCTTGCGAAGGTAATTGAGTGAACAATAAGGGATCACTCACTCTTGGTATAAGACTGGAGAGAGAATGTCCTATGGATGTGTACACAGAAATCTCTGGCCATGGTCAAATGAAAGAGATGTCTTTCTAGATATTAACTGTGTACTGGAATCCATCTGGATAATGCGATAGAGGGTTTGACTATAAAACCATACCCTTGCGTTATCGGGACATTGTATGAGTGAAGGATTATATCTGTGCGGCATCTGCAGACGGAAAGGTTCAATTGAAGGGAACAATGTCCCTTATATCTTCTGGGATCATGAGGTAGTGTTTGGTGCTGTTCATGATTAGAAGGCCAAGTGATTTGATCATCAGATGATAATTCACTTGTTTATTAAATTAATCATTTAACATATGATGTTTAAATGTTAATTAATAAATATTAAACTCAAGAAACAGTTCTAAGTTTAATGGGCCTGCAACCAGACTGATATATGGGCCTAAAGGGTCACACACATAAGAGTTCTCGTCAAACGGTGAGAGATGTTAAATTTCATGCTTATCTGGGTTTTTGTGAAAAGCTGCAGGATAAACATGAAGATTTAATGGAGAATTATCCAAGGCCAAACTCTTGGATAATCATGAGGATTAACTCTTGTGCTTATCCTTATTTCTATATAAGGAGGGCCAAAGGGGAGCGGTAAAAAAGTTAGTTGGACGAATTTTACTCTCCAGATTCTCTCTCTCCTCTCTCTCTCTCCTTCTCTCTCTCTTGGAGTGGATCTGTCTCTCTCCGCGCATGGTGGATTTGAGATCTGGTCGGAGCACTCAAGTCGAGGAGGAAATCGCGTCTGCTGCAGGAACTCGTGTGGATACCTCTAGAGATCGTGCGCGTGCGCGATTACCGAGTCGGCATCATCCACGGGAGATTCGAAACCCCGCAAAGGTGAAGAACTGTTCTTCCCGCTTAGATTTTAATGTCCGTTTTACGACCCCAGCAACCGATACAATGGAATCAATTTTATTTCCGTTGCGTTCATGGCGATTCCTTACAGTGGTATGAGAGCCAGGTTCGCTGGTTCGGTCGTAAAACGGCACCGTTTTGCGTGTTTTTCTCGTTATGCGTGAAGAACCCGTATTGTACGTGTTCTTGTGTCTAATCCGATTAAAATTGACAGAATAGTGTTCATATGATGATCACAATCAATTTGATTATTTTTCTGTAATTTTTCGTATTTTATTTGGGTTTTTCGGAGTTCTTCATGTGATGATGAACCGGGGTACTTCGGCGGCTTCGTACGGGCATTCCAAGTGTTGGGATGGCGGCCCGGATGTCTGGATCTATTGGTGATAGTCACCACTTCACATTGGGCATGAAGATCGGCACCGGAGTGCCGTTGGAGGTGCTAAAAATCAAGCCCAAACTCGGGTTTTTAAACCTGAAAAATCAGATTTTTTTTTTGGGTTATTGGGGCTTGATTTCCTCCCCGTCGCCGGAAACCGGCGGCCCTGCCGGCACCGGGCACAACGCCGGCGCCGGGGGCACCGCCAGCCGGGGTCGCCGCCGCCGGAGGCGGTCACCGGCGCCGCCTGCAAGTCCCTATCTTGCAGGTTAGGGTTTCTGGTTTTTGAAGATGATAGGGGCCGGTCGAATAAGAGAGATAGGGCCGAACCGCCCGGTCCCGATCCGGTCGGACCGGGCGGGGGCCGGGCGGCGCCCTGGCTCGACCAGGGTTCGACCCTGGCTGAGCCAGGGCTCGACCCTGGCCGAGCCAGGCGCCCTGGCTGAGCCAGGGCTCGGGTCTGGCTGGGCCAGACCCCCTGGCCAAGCCAGGGCTCGACCCTGGCAGAGCCAGGGCCCTGGGTCCGGGCCTTTGGGCCCTAATGGGCTGGGCCCATTTTTATTTTTATTAAAAATTGTTTTTAATGCCTGTTTAACTCCCTTTAAACCCATTATTAGCCCATTTAAGCCAGTTTTTAAAATTGTTTTAAAATAGAAAAATTATAGAAATAATTAATAATTGTTATTAATTATTTTTATGATTATTAACAGCTTATTAAAGTGTTTAATAACTGTTAGTCAATTAAAGGGCTTTATAATTAATGGGTGTTAGTTAATTATTTAAAATTATTTTAGATAATTAATTTTCCTGTTAAATTAATTAGTTTAAAATTGTTTTAAACTAATTTCATGCATAACTTGATTACACTTTTCCGTTCAAAATTGTTTGAATCATTATTTAGATTAACTGAATAGTTTAGTTAGTTTATTTGTCAATAATGTTTTAAATATTATTGATAATGCTGAAATAAATGTTATTTCGAAAACTAATTGGTATTATAATTTTATATTTATAAAATTTAATACCAAACTGCAATTATGTGATGATTGTGATGCATGTGATGTGTTTTATGGTGGGATGATCATGGACTTAGTATTTTCATGTGATGAAAGATGTGAATGGATGCGATGCTTATTTCATTTGATATTTTAAATAGGACCTGCGTGTCCTCCTCTCTCTTAATCCAAGTGTACTTTCTACCTTCCTATAAGACTGTACTCACCTTAATAAGATCAAGGTTTCTAATTGTTTAAATGTACATTTGTGGACCTGCGAGTCCTGAATTTCATATTTAAATGTATTGGATTAAGCTAAGAGGACGGGATCTTCTGAAGACACCTCTGGAGGGAGGACTCGCATCAAATGGAACCAGTGTTGCTGTTTTCACATTAGGGTCTTATTATGGATCATCGTTTGGCTCCGATGAATCCATAGTAGCTTTAGCAGTCTATGATCATCCCCATTTAATTTTTCTGCACATATGTGATATTTGTGGACTATGCTATCATATATATATTTCTATTAAGTATATTGATACTTCAAATTGAAATACTATTGATAGCACGATTTTTACAAATCAAAAATCAAAACCCTCTTTTAAAACTTAAGTTGTAAACGTGAGATATTCAGAATAATCCACGTAACCCACCATCATTATAGATCTTAGGATAATTCTTATCTCAAACGGATTTGTTGTGCTACCACAAGGTCCATTTGATTTAGAAATTAAACTAGATCTACGACATGTGATGTCATTAAGATGAATGGACAAATAGTGTAGTTTTGTTGTGCTACCACAAGGATTGCACTATGAATTCATGTCATCTAAGTAATGATGGATAAACTTAACTGAATCAAATTGATTTGTTGTGCTACCAGAAGGTCATTCTGATTCAGGAGTTAAATCGATCGGATATTGCAAACGTTGCAACTGTCAAGAGTTGACTGCCTAAGGGACTTGATGTGATTTGTTGTGCTACCACAAGGTCACATGCATGTTGCCCGAAGGATTCTGATCCCCACTAGGAGATCACCGGAATCTCCCGTTCTGTTTCTTAGAGGGTCATACAGATCGCCGAAAAATAGTGGGAGCATAAATCTAGATTAAAAGTCCTAAATCTGATTTTAAGAACTATCTGCTCATTTTATATATATTTCCATGTAGGTCGCTGTGTCGTCACCTAACCCCCTCCGTTGCATACTTGATGCAAACAAACTCACGGGACCAAATTACATTGACTGGTTACGCAACTTGAAGATTGTCCTCAGGTGTGAAAAGTTAGCCTATGTCCTGGATCAACCAGATCCAGTGCAACCCGGTGATAATGCTAACGAAGATGAATTAATGATGTATGAAAATTGAAAGGAGGACTCTGTCAAGGTCCAGTGTTATATGCTCGGTTCAATGAATAATGAACTGCAGCGACAGCATGATAACATGGAACCTAAGACCATTCTGAATCACCTACAAGAGTTGTTTGGTGAACAATCCAGAACAGAAAGATATGAGATATCTAAGAAATTGTTCAGGACCAGAATGAGCGAGGGCATATCTGTGCAAACTCATGTGCTCAAGATGATAGAGTGGATTGAGAGGCTTGTTGTGCTTGGCTTTGTTATGAACAATGACCTAAGCATCGACTTAATCCTACAGTCCCTTCCAGATTCATTTTCACAATTCATTATCAACTTCAATATGAACAAAATTGAAGTTTCACTGGCTGAGCTGCTCAACATGTTGAAGACAACAGAAGGCACTATCCAGAAAGATAAGCCAAATGTAATGCTTGTTGGTAAGACCAACAAGAAAAGAAAAGCTGGACAGACCTTTGAGAAAAGTAAGCCTAAGAAGCAAGTGAAAAGCAAACCGGCGGCACAAAAGGACAAAGCTAAAGTCAATGATAAAGGTCAGTGTTTCCACTGCCATAAAGAAGGTCATTGGAAGAGAAACTGCAAGATTTATCTTGCAGAAAAAGCAAAGGAGAAGCTTGGTGAAGCTTCAGGTGTTAACAAGTAAAAAAAGATTGAACCGCGGAGACGTGGATCTGAGGCTCGGGAATGGAGCAAAAGTTGTTGCGTTAGCTGTGGGGACAGCAAGACTTCAGATGCCGTCAGGAGACTCTTTGGAACTGATAGATTGTTATTATGTTCCAACCATTATTAGGAATATCATATCTATTTCATGTTTAGATAGACAAGGATATTCTATGAAACTAGAGAATAAAGGTTGTTCAATTTATCAAGGAGACAAATTGTTTGCTTCCGGATATTTGTTGAATGGTTTATATTTACTTGATATTTCATATGATGTTTGTCTGGTAAATAATTCTCTTGAACGCTTAGATAAGGATGTGAATAAATCGTACCTATGGCATTGTAGGCTAGGTCATATAAATAAGAACAGGATCATAAGGTTGCAAAAGAATGGATATCTTGATCCATTTGATTATGAATCATTTGCAACCTGTGAAGCTTGTCTCATGGGAAAGATGACCAAAGCTCCTTTCTCAGGACATGGAGAAAGAGCTAAGGACTTATTGGAACTAATACATAGTGATGTATGTGGTCCAATGTCCACTCATGCTATGGGTGGTTACTCATACTTTGTTTCATTTACAGATGATTTCTCAAGATATAGCTACATATATTTAAAGAAATATAAGTCAGAAGTCTTTGAGAAATTTAAAGAGTTTAAAAACGAAGTTGAGAACCAGACTGGAAAGAGTATTAAAACTCTTCGATCAGATCGAGGGGGTGAATACTTAAGTACATAATTCACAAAATATCTTAAAGATAATGGTATTTTGTCTCAGTGGACTCCTCCCTATATACCTCAGTTAAATGGTGTATCGGAAAGGAGAAATCGTACTCTATTAGATATGGTACGATCTATGATGAGTTATGCCAAACTTCCAACCTCTTTATGGGGATATGCACTGTTGACTGCTGCATATCTGTTGAACAAAGTTCCCAGTAAGTCAGTACCTTCCACTCCATATGAGATATGGAAAGGAAATAAACCAGACTTTAAGCATGTTAGAGTCTGGGGTTGTCCTGCACACGTCAAAAGACATGATCCAGACAAACTAGATTCCAGGACAGAGAAATGTAGATTTGTGGGATATCCAAAAGAGAGTTTTGGATATTACTTCTATCAGCCCAGCGATCAAAGGGTGTTTGTCGCAAAAAGAGCTGTCTTCTTAGAGAAAGAATATCTTTCGAAAGAAGACAGTGGGAGCAAGATAGAATTGGAAGAAATTCTAGACTCACAAATCAACACTGGTTCATCTACTGAACCATTGACTCAAGAACTTGTTCAAGATGATACACAAAAGGTTCGCAGATCAGGTAGAGTACCTAAGCAGCCTGAAAGATATGTTGGACATATCGATGAAGGCAAACCAAAAGTACACTTAAATGAGGATGATGATCCTCAAACCTACCTAGAAGCCATAAATAGTCAAGAATCAGAAAAATGGCAACAGGCAATGGATTCTGAAATTCAGTCCATGTATGCCAACCAAGTTTGGAACTTGATTGATGTAAGGACTGAGGTTTCGGGTTCTGTATTCGGATCGGGATCGGGCCGGATCCCCTGGTTTGGACCCCGTGGGGTCTTGTAATTTCTGGCTGAATGGCGTCAGCGCTCGTCGACGCCTTTCAAAAGGCGTCAGGGTGTGTGGACGCCATTTAGGTTCGCAGGATGTTGTGCCACGTGTGCGCCACGTGGGCGGTTTTCGGGCCGCGAGAGTACGGCCCCTGTCATTTCGTCTGAACGGCGTCCAGGTGGGTCGACGCGATTCAGACTGTGACATCTGCGATGTCAGGGCATGGCGCCAGAACGTTGTCAGTACGGCCTGTCACATCGCCTGAACGGCGTCCACGGTGGGCGACGCGTTTCAGAGCGCTGTCAGTACGGCTGTCCTGTCAGACTGAATGGCGTCTGCCTCGATCGACGCGTTTTAGTTGGTTTCGGATTGACCCCGCGAGCCTCCCCTTCTTTCCCTCATTCTCACCTTCACTCTCTCTCTCCTCACCCTCTCCGCCCTCTACGACGCTCTTCCTCCCCCTCCCTTCCTCTTCTTCCTCTTCCACCACTCCAACACCACCTTACCTCTCACCTCTACCTCCACCACTTCCTTCGCGGTGTTCCACTCTCCGGACGGCGGCCGACGTCCCGGTGCAGTGGTGGCGTCCTCGAGGGTACCGGCGGCGGTGTGCGGTGCGGCGGGACGGCGGCACGGAGCTTGGCGGAGTTCAAGAACCGGTAGGGGGACGAAACCTTGCATGTGTGCTCGTTTGCTTCTTGGCGTGATGTGGCGTGTTTGGGGTTAGGTTGAGCATGTTTAGGGGGATTCCTTGTGGGAATGGCGATGTTTGTGGATGTGGTTTCATAGCATGATCGTGATGCTTGACGTTCTCATCTTCCCCTTTTGGTTTTGGGACTTTTCGGGTACTTGGGGTTCAAGGGAGAAACCCTCGGGTTGAACCAGGAAACCTGGTTTCTGGCGCTAAATGGCGTCGTGCTTGGTCGACGCCTTTCCGAAAGACGTCGGGTCAGTACGACGCGTTTTAGGGCAGAAACCTCCCTGTTCGAGGTTTCCTGAGTTAGGGGTTCTGGCGCCAAATGACGTCATGGATGGACGACGCCTTTCAGAAGGACGTCGGGCCATCATGACGCCATTTAGGCAGGAAATGCCCCCGTTTAAGGGTTCTGCAGTCTGGTTTTCTGGGTTGAATGGCGTCGAGAGACCCCGACGCGTTTTAAATGGCGGCTTTATGGGTGGACGCATTTTACGAGATAATCTGGCTTTTAATGAACCCATCTGTGGAGCTTGAATGGCGTCGACCTCGGTCGACGCGATTTAAGACAGGAATGCTTAACTCTGATTATTTGATACATGTTTCACGGTGGGATGGTTCAGATGCATGCCTTGAGTTGTATACTGAGACTGAGGACTCCTGCATGAATGAGATTTCATCATCAATGGGTGTGTGCTTTAACCGTACGTTGAGACTGGGGTTTACTGTGCGAATGGAATGACAGCATGTTATGTATGTGTGTGTGTGCTTATACGACTGTGGATCGATATGGCTGTGGTTTCCGATGTCACCATGGACCGGTGGGGACAGGGTCATGGTGTCTGTGAGGAGGGGTACATGTTGTGGTTTACCTTTAGCTGAGGGAAGCAGAACCACCTTCAGCCCGTCGGGCCGGAGTAGCTGGTGCGCTATCCGAGGGGTTGCTGCTTGGCCTCAGCGGGTCGGGTTTCCCTTGTTTGTCGTGACAGCTTCCGGCGTGTTTCTTGCTGTGGAGCTGGTGGTGTTACTGGTGGGAGTTGGTTTACCCTTTAGCCATTGGGCCTGATGTGACCTTTGATCAAGGTTACGAGTGGTACCCTTAGCCCTTGGCCTGATGCAGCCCGGGAGAGTTGGGTTTGCGGGTAGTTCCTATAGCTTCGGCTTGACGGGGGTTCGCCGGTCCCCAGGGCCCTCCTGGAAGCGCTGAGGCCTAGCGTGGAGGCAATCCGGTGGTAGGACAGTAGTCTAGACTGCTTGTGTGCACACGTAGCTGGCAGTGGCGGTACACTGAGTCCAGCTAGTCCTAGTTTAGCTCACTGCCTCACCCTACAGTGCCCCGGAACACTGTAGGGGTGGACAGGCGTGAGCACTGGTGGTAGTGTTGGTAGGCGACGTTTAACTTCGGTCGACTGTGTGGTTTAGTCGCCTTGTGGACTTCGGTTGTGAGACGTGGCTCTGTGTTGGGTTCTTCGGGTTACTCAGAGTTGTTCATGCTACACTGCTTATCGTGCGTTTCATGTCTGAGTTGGATGCTATGTTTACTGCTTTACTTAAATTGCTTTATATTACTGTTGCTTCACTTGTGGGTGTGTGAGTGGAGGCAGGGGATCGGATGATCCCTACTGAGCCCAATTCTGGTGTGGCTCACTCCCTGCGGTTTCAGGTGTGGACTTCGAGGCGCAGCGGTAGCGTGGTGTCTTCTTGGTGTGCGGACCAGCAGCTGTCTCAGTTCCGGGGTATGCCCCGATGTTGTTGTACTTTCCTTCTGCCTGTACTTATTTAATGTGTTGGACATTGTAAATATTGTTGGGCTGTATACGGACATTGATATTTTCCTTCATGCGCACTCATTTACCTTTGTAGTCCGTGTGATTGTTATATTTAGCCCTGTTTAGCACTTACTCCTCCAGATGTGTTGTGTGAGATCCGGGTGTGAACCCGTAGTTAATGGGCCGACATCCATTTAGTGACCGGGTCTCCGGTCATAGGATGGCGGGTCGTTACAATTGATCTGCCAGAAGGTATAGTACCTATTGGCAGTAAATGGATCTTTAAAAGAAAGATCGGGGCAAATGGACAGATTGACACATACAAGGCAAGGCTTGTAGCAAAAGGATATCGTCAAAGGCAAGGCATTGACTATGACGAAACCTTTTCTCCAGTTGCCATGATTAAGTCAATCAGAATACTTCTTGCTATCGCAGCATTCTATGATTATGAAATATGGCAAATGGATGTGAAAACAGCATTCCTTAACGGGAACCTTCAAGAAGAGGTGTATATGATACAACCTGAAGGATTCACTTCCAAAGAGCATTCAAGCAAGGTATGCAAGCTGCAAAGATCCATCTATGGATTAAAGCAGGCATCCCGAACTTGGAACTTAAGATTTGATGAAGCAATCAAATCTTATGACTTCATTAAGAATGAAGATGAACCTTGTGTATACAAAAAGGCTAGTGGGAGCGCAGTTACCTTTTTGGTACTTTATGTTGATGACATTCTACTCATTGGGAATGATGTAGGAATGTTGTCATCAGTAAAGGCTTGGTTATCCAAAAACTTCTCCATTAAAGATTTGGGAGAAGCATCCTATATTCTGGGAATAAGGATCTATAGAGATAGGTCCAAAAGGATGCTTGGCTTGTCCCAATCTATGTACATAGATACCATAGTCAAAAGGTTTGGCATGGAAAATTCCAAGAGAGGCCTCGTTCCTATGAGGCATGGAATTTATCTCTCTAAAGAAATGTCTCCCAAGACACCTGAAGAGAGAGCATACATGGATAGAGTTCCTTATGCCTCGGCAATAGGATCTATCATGTATGCAATGCTATGTACTAGGCTTGATATGGCACATCCATTAAGTGTCACTAGTAGATATCAGGCTGATCCAGGTGAGGAACACTGGAAGGCATTGAAATGTATCCTTAGATACTTGAGAAGGACTAAGGATCTATTTCTCGTTTATGGAGGAAACGACTTGGAACTTCGAGGATTTACTGACTCGAGTTTCCAGTCGGATATAGATGACAGCAAATCCATGTCTGGATTTGTGTTCATGTTAAATGGAGGTGCAGTAAGTTGGAAGAGTTCCAAACATGAAACAACTGCAGATTCAACGACCGAAGCAGAATACATTGCTGCAGCTGAAACGGCCAAGAAGGCGGTTTGGATGAAGAAGTTCATCTCGGCGCTTGGAGTCGTTCCAAGCATTTCAGATCCTGTTCAATTATTGTGTGACAACAATAGGGCAATAGCTCAAGCGAAGGAGCCCAGATCACATCAGAAGTCAAAGCACATTCTGAGACGATTTCATCTGATTCGTGAGATCATCGCCCGAGGAGATATAGTAGTTGAGAAAGTCTCATCTGAAGATAATGTAGCAGATCCCTTGACTAAGTCATTGTCTCAAAACAATTTAGAACGTCACCTTAAGTCTATGGGACTTAGACACATGGGTGATTGGCTATAGTCCAAGTGGGAGAATGTTAGAATTGAGTGGCCTCAAAGCCAATCATTGTACATTCTAGTTCAAGATTATTAATAAAGGCAATTATTTCTTCATTTAATAGTTCTCGCAAACGACTATCGTAATGAAGGTCCATAGACAAATGTATGGGATATTGAATCATGATGAGATCATGATAGTGAGATCAATATCCTAAGGCAATTGTCTTAAATAGTTCTCGATCATAGGATATTTGAGATGGACATTAAATATCCAATAAGATCGACACAAGTTATGTCTGCTCATATGATGAGGGTGAATGATCTCACATTCACTCGTGTGGTGACACTAAGACAAACAAGTGGGTGCTCATTAGAGAATGAGTTCACTGAACAGACCCAAATTAGAATTCCTGGATGGTAATTATACCTATTAGTCAACCAGGGAATTCAATCGTTGCAGTAGCACAGTTGGTCCTTTGACCTGAGTCACCAATGATATCTTGTTTGTGGACCATTGTATCTTGATTCTCTGACTCGTGGACTTTAACCATTAAGTCCACCATAATCGGTCTGTCAGATACAGTGGAAAGCTTGCGAAGGTAATTGAGTGAACAACAAGGGATCACTCACTCTTGGTATAAGACTGGAGAGAGAATGTCATATGGATGTGTACATAGAAATCCCTGGCCATGGTCAAATGAAAGAGATGTCTTTCTAGATATTAACTGTATACTGGAATCCATCTGGATAATGTGATAGAGGGTTTGACTATAAAACCATACCCTTGCGTTATCGGGACATTGTATGAGTGAAGGATTATATCTGTGCGGCATCTGCAGACGGAAAGGTTCAATTGAAGGGAACAGTGTCCCTTATATCTTCTGGGATCATGAGGTAGTGTTTGGTGCTGTTCATGATTAGAAGGCCAAGTGAATTGATCATCAGATGATAATTCACATGTTTATTAAATTAATCATTTAACATATGATGTTTAAATGTTAATTAATAAATATTAAACTCAAGAAACAGTTCTAAGTTTAATGGGCCTGCAATCAGACTGATATATGGGCCTAGAGGGTCACACACATAAGAGTTCTCGTCAGACGGTGAGAGATGTTAAATTTCATGCTTATCTGGGTTTTTGTGAAATGCTGCAGGATAAACATGAAGATTTAATGGAGAATTATCCAAGGCCAAACTCTTGGATAATCATGAGGATTAACTCTTGTGCTTATCCTTATTTCTATATAAGGAGGGCCAAAGGGGAGCGGTAAAAAAGTTAGTTGGACGAATTTTACCTCCCATATTCTCTCTCTCCTCTCTCTCTCTCCTTCTCTCTCTCTTGGAGTGGATCTGTCTCTCTCCGCGCATGGTGGATTTGAGATCTGGTCGGAGCACTCAAGTCGAGGAGGAAATCGCGTCTGCTGCAGGAACTCGTGTGGATACCTCTAGAGATCGTGCGCGTGCGCGATTACCGAGTCGGCATCATCCACGGGAGATTCGAAACCCCGCAAAGGTGAAGAACTGTTCTTCCCGCTTAGATTTTAATGTCCGTTTTACGACCCCAGCAACCGATACAATGGAATCAATTTTATTTCCGCTGCGTTCATGGCGATTCCTTACATATGGGGTGTATGAGTTAGTACATGAAAAAGACCCCATTATTGAAGATGAGAAAGATGACGAGGACGTAGCTGAGGCATATGCCTGTGGGGTGAAGAGATTCGATGAACCCTTAGCTACCGTAGAAGAGCCCACCAAAGAAATCAATTTAGGGACTGAAAACGAACCTAAGGTTGTCCTCATCAGCAAAAATCTTTCTACAGAGGATGAGAAGGCAATGGTACAAGTACTTAAGGACTATAAGGACACTTTCACCTGGAGTTATGAAGATATGCCGGGGTTAGACTCGTCATTGGTTGAACACAGGTTGACGTTAAAGGAAGGAGCTAGCCCGGTCAAGCAGAAATTAAGGCGATTCCACCCACAAATGGCTGTAAAGATGAAGGAAGAGGTCGACAAATTACATAAAGCCAAATTTATTAGAGTTGTCCTTTATCCACAATGGGTGGCCAACATAGTCCCGGTTATGAAGAAGGACGGGAAGGTCAGGATTTGCATTGACTTCCGCAATTTAAACCGAACGTGTCCTAAAGATGATTTCCCATTGCCTCATATTGACGTACTCATTGATAATACTGCTGGCTATGAGACTTTATCATTTATGGACGGATTTTCGAGATACAATCAGATTAAGCTGGCAGAAGAAGATCAAGAGAAAACGTCATTCACTACACTTTGGGGAACATACTGCTATGTTGTCATGCCATTTGAATTAAAGAATGCTGGAGCCACTTATCAGAGGGCTATGATGGGAATATTTCATGACATGATGCACATAGATCTGGAAGTGTATGTGGATGATTTATTGGTCAAATCTAAGACAAAGGCTGAGCATGCCAAAGTGTTGGCAAGGGTATTAGAGAGATCGAGAGAGTATCAGTTAAAAATGAACCCCAAGAAATGTGTATTCGGGGTATCTTCAGGGAAATTACTTAGATTCATCGTCAGCAAACGGGGAATTGAGATCAATCCCAACAAGGCAAAGGCTATCAGAGAAATGCCACCTCCCAAAAACTTGAAAGAGTTGAGAGGATTAATCGGGAGGTTGCAATTTATTCGCCGCTTTGTCTCCCAACACTCACAAAGGTGTAAGCCGTTCTACGAGCTTACCAAGCCGGGAGTCAAATTCGATTGGGACGATAAGTGTCAGGAGGCATTCGATGGATTAAAGAACTATTTAGCAAGTCCTCCTGTTTTGAGACCACCATCTCCAGGCAAACCACTGATACTTTACATTTCTGTCCTGGATGATGCAGTGGGGGCTGTCCTAGCACAAGAGGATGAAGAAGGAAAGGAGATGACAACCTACTATCTCTCTAAACTTCTCAACCCCGCTGAACAGAGATACACAGCGATTGAGAAAACATGTGCAGCATTGGTCTGGGTTGTTCAGAAATTGAAGTATTATTTTTTGGCCTATGAAGTCCATCTCATCGCTAAGATGAATCCGATCAAATTTCTTCTGAAGAAATCTGTTCTCACTGATAGGTTAGCACGATGGCAAAGCTTTCTATCTCAATTCGATATCACTTACATTCAGCAGAAAGCGATCAAGGGCTATGCCATAGCAGAACATCTCGCTCATCATTCTCTTCCTCGATTTGATCCAGTCCAATCAGAGTTTCCAAATGAGGAACTGATGTCCATAAATCAAATCAGAGATGATATGTGGACTCTGCATTTTAACGGCGCTCTGAATTCTCATGGAAAGGGGATCGGTATCGTTCTGTTATCACCTGAACGTGTCACCATTCCACAAGCCTTTCAGCTCGACTTTCCAGTCACCAATAATATAGCTGAATACGAGGCACTCCTTGCTGGCCTCGAGGCTGCTCATTTCCATGGTGCCACTAAACTCAGGATTGTAGGTGATAGCCAACTGATTCTTCGCCAAGTGCTGACCAAGTATCGAACTCTTGATCCTAAGCTCAAGCCTTATCAAGAACTTACTTCTGCTTACTCAAAGCTTTTCACGAAATTAATCTTTATCCATGTCCCTAGGAATCAGAACATCTTAGCTGACGCTCTAGCTTCACTTGCATCCTCTCTTGATTTTCCAATCAGCAGGCAATCTGAATCAATCATAGTTCACAGGCGTCTTTCACCCACCGTGAAAGATCCTTCATTTCTTAGAACTAAAGAGAAGTTGCTGAAGAAAGTCAGAGATGGAAGTATTGTGGAAAAAAGAGAAATCATGTTGATGGAGCTGTTAGAAGAGATGGATGATGAACATAAGCCATGGTACTATGAAATTGTTAAATATTGTGAAGATCAATCATATCCTGAGGAAGCTACAACTGAGGAGAAGAGAGCTATCAGGAGAGTTGCTCAACGATACACCCTAGTTGGAGGAGTATTGTACAAGAGAGGTTTTGATGGAGTTCTTCTAAGATGTCTAGACGAAGATGAGCTTTTGAAGGTTATGGAAGGAGCTCATAGTGGAGTTTGTGGTGGCCATGTCAATGGACAAATGCTAGCAAAGAAGATCCTTAGACAAGGATTTTATTGGCCAACCATGGAAGAAGACTGTGTAGGATATGTCTGTAGGTGTGCTAAGTGTCAACTTCACGCCGACAAAATTCATTCTCCTGCATCTTCACTCCATCATGTTTCTTCACCATGGCCTTTCTCCATGTGGGCTTTCGACATCATTGGACCCCTTGGTAATCCAGATTCCGGCATCAAGCAAAAATCTTTCATTCTCACGGCAACGGAATACTTCACCAAGTGGACAGAAGCTGAAGCGTACACGGAAGTCAAAGCATCAACCATCTGCAAGTTCATCATGAAGAACATCATCACCCGATTTGGAATTCCAAGCACCATCATCACCGACAACGGACCGCAGTTCGTGTCACAAGAATTGAAAGACCTCTGCAATAGGTATAGAATTGCATTGCATCATTCATCTCCTTATTATCCGCAAGGCAATGGCCAAGCAGAAGCAACTAATAAGACTTTGATAAAAATCATCAAAAAGACGTGCAAATCTAACAAATTCGCAGACTGGCCAGAAAAATTGGTTGAGGCTCTATGGGCCTACCGAACTTCAATCCGCACGCCCACTGGGCAAACTCCTTATTCCTTAACATTTGGAATGGAGGCGGTAGTTCCATACGAGATCCTTATACCGTCATTAAGAGTACAATTAAACAAGGAATTCTCCATTGACGAACATCGTTTAGCACTCCTTACTCAATTGGAACTCTTAGACGAGAGAAGATGGTCAGCTGCTAATCATGCAAAAGTTTATCAAAATAGACTAGTACGTTTTTATCAAAAGAAAGTCATTGAACGTAAGTTTAAAGTCGGTGAAATGGTCGTCAAAAGGATTTTTGTAAAACCTGGTGGTCCGCATTTTAAGCTCCAACCCAACTGGGAAGGACCTTATGTTGTATCGTACGCTTTTCCTGGTAATGCTTACCGTCTTGTCAATGCAGAAGGAGAAGAGCTAATTCATCCCTGGAATGGTTTACATCTTAAGAAATACTACCCTTAGGTTAAAGAGTCGATCAGCATGGTACAAAGACCAGTAGAATCAAAAAATTCATAAACTCAAATTCCCTTATTAGTCTGAATAATTTAACTTCAAACGTATCATTACACACACTGACACGTTTGATTCGTGAGTAACAAGAGATGCCAACTCCTAAGGAATACCGAAAGCTTGACTGAAAGTGTAAAGTACAAATCATTCGTTTTAAAGTAAATCTGTTTTACACTCGGTCCATGATGTCGGAACGAGACTTAGAATAGACTACTAAGAATACCCGCCATCTTAATAGGAGGCCGTCATAAAAAAATGGGGGAGATCCGTCCCAAAGAAAAAAGAATAGCAAAAGCAAAAGGCAAAATCCAAATCAAAATGCCATCACATTACAAACGTTACATCAAGGCCATGAAATGAAACAAAAGGGAACGCAAGGTCGATAAATACCCCGGAAAGAAAATGACCGAACCCCAACGAATATTAGGGTATGAAAGGAACATCTTTTTAGGTCTCCGGAACCTTCTCATGGGCTTTCTAAACTTATTCTTCCTTTCCTTCTAAAGAGGCGTACTCCAAACTTAAGGAATGACTTAGATTGACTAAGGGTCAAATCATCAAATGAGATCACGAATGGAAACATAAGTTCAAACACGATGGGTTTAAGTTAAATTGTTGAAGAACAATTTGGGAATTAACTTCATAAATGAATATGATCTTTTGATCTGAGTACCATGCTGGTCTTTTAGTTCACATACATATGTTCAAAAAATCAAAAAAAAAATACATATGTCAAAAATAAGAAAAAATACATGTCAAAAATAAATAAAAAATACATATGCAGAAATCCAAAAAAAAATACATATTTCAAAAACCTAAAAAAGGCATGTATTTCAAAAACAAAAAAAAAAATGAATATTTCAAAACAACAAAAATATTTCAATTAACATTTGCTTATTGCATTTGGTATGTCTCATTCCTTTTATTTTCAGTGAGCATTTGTCTGCTTGTATGTTACATTTTGCTTAAGTTTGCTTATAATTCAATTACCTTTGTTGATAAAGGCTATGCCCCTTGACCATTTACTCAAGGAAAAGATTGATCGACCGTTCACTCGGTCAAGCAAGGGGCTAAGCCTAAATAGATACTTGACCTGCTTGTTAAGTGATGTGCAGGACACAAGACAAACACATGAGACACGAGGTTGGAGGCCAAAAGTTTCATGTATATATATATCATCAAAAGGTGTTTTGTACATGATACAATAAAAGAAAAGAAAAGTACAAAAGCCCTCAAGGCTGGCTCTCTCCTGCCCCCTCATCCATCTGACTCTGGGCCTCATCCTGGGCGTCTGGCGGTGGAGCTCTAGGAGGCGGAGGCGGTCCCATCGCACTTGGCCCTGCCTGGCCAGATGATATGGCGATGCTGGCGGTAAAGGCACTCGCCTGACCTCGGTCGATAGCCCGCTGGCGGGCTCGCTAGTATCTCTCCTCCACCGTCCGGCACTCATGCTCTGCAACCGAAAGACGGCCCTGGAGGCTCTCCATCCGAAGACGGTCGCGGTCCCTCTCCTCCGTCAGTATCTCCAGGCGAACCTGGAGTCGTGCTAGATCTCCAGTGGAGAGGCACGCCACCTGAGCCTCCAACTCGGCAATGCGAGCAGCCGAAGTCCGTGCTTCTGCCAACTCTGCATCCCTCTGTCGAAGGGCCTCCTGAAGCTCAGCAACCTGCAGAAGAAGATTTTATTAGTCCAAGGCAATTAAACAATGTGAATCAAATTCGGAAAAGAAAGTCAAAGGGAAGGAACTTACTCGAGCGGCCCGATCCTCCTCCGCAAGGGAAGCTCGGTGGATGGCGGAGGCAAGCTGACTCTGGAGGTCAGCCAGAGCAGCATCATAGGCAGAGGAAGTAGATGATGACGCTCCATAGGAAGGGGGAGCCGCCTGGGTGTAGACGGCTCGCTACACCAAAAGACAACCGTCAGTGTTAATCGCCAAAACAATTAATTAATCAAAACATTCATATACATGCATACATACCAGATCGAACAGCTCCTTATGGACCTGTTCCTGCTGGGCCTCCGCATCATGTAGGCGGGCCCGGAGGTCGATGATGACCGCATCGCGCGCATCCTGCATATCACACATACATACATTCATTTACAAATGTAAATCAAGATAATAATAAAATGGAAGACGCATAAAAGCATACTTACATCGAGCGGTCGGAGGAGTCGCAGCTGATCGGCTTAATGTGTCCGATACTGCTGGAGGTAGGCTGCGCTACTCTCCGCTCGTGACTCAACTCGGACACCCCGGGGATGCCAGTCTTCATATTGTTCCGAGAACTTTGCTCGCCAATCAGTGAGGCTTGCTTGCCCCTCATGCTCCTCCCGACGCCCTCCGGGACCTCCTCGTCGATCCATTCCTGGTGGAGGCCCAGGGTCCTCATTACAAGCCGGAGGCGGAGGGGCTCGATCTCGTTCAAGCAGTGCAACCACATCTGCCTGCCGAACCTCCTCCTGCCAGCCGTCACCCACGGCTGACCCTCCTCGCCCATACCGAGGTACGGGCGCCAGATCACCTGCATATAGGTTAGATGCACTCATATAAATGACTTGCATTTAATAAGGGAAACATCACATTTAATTGAACAAATTAAGAACTCACCAGAAGCTCCGGATAGTCGAGGAACTGACGGCAGAGGGCCGTCAGCTGGTGATGCTGAGGGGCTGTGTCCACGATTGGCTGCCAACGGTAGGCCAATGGGACAGCACCCGGTCGTACAATTCTCGCTCTGCCGAGCGAAAAATAATGGTAGCTCCACACCTGCATTCATGAACATATAGGTTAGAAAAATCATTTCATTACATTGCATTGCATAAACAAATAATAAATAACTTGATACCTGGAGAAATGGCGAAAAGCCACTGACAGTCGTCTCGCGGTCCGGCGTGACCGCAGAAAGATCAGCAAACAGGTGGGCCAGAAGGGCCACACCCCAGGCATACTCTCCTAAACTATCTAAGTCATCTAACAAATACAGAAACCTACAATGAATGTGGTCGCCCTTCGTACCGAAGAACAACCGACCAAAAAAGAAGACTAAAAAGATCCTAAGCTGCCTATCTACCTCCTCCCCCTGACTAGGGTCGCTACAATATACGGCGGAGGATGACTCTGCTAACCTACCTCTGAACTCCTCCCGGGTCTCGTCTGATCGACGTCGGGGCTCCTCTAGTCCTAGGGCGGCCTCCACCTCTACCCTAGGGACCATCCTAGACTCTCTGCCTAGGCTGGACACTTCTATTCCTAACAATGCCTCCGCCAATCCCTAGTAGTTGGGGTAAGTCACCCCACTCACCGGTCGGCCCTCTACCGTGAGGCCAGTAATCCTGGCCACATCCTCTAGGGTGGGGACCATGTGTCCCCACGGCATTAGGAAAGCCCGGCTTTCCGCATGCCACCTCTCCCGCAGCGCCTGCAGGAGGACCAGATCGAGCCAAAACGGCTCGATGTCCAAGACCTCGCCGAACCCCATCCGGCGCAGGTGCGCCTTCTGGAAGTCCGGGAGTCCCCGGTACGCACCTATAACTAAGTCCCAGCTTATTCTTGCCCTCATCACTCCCTGCAAATAAAAACATAAAAAATGGGATCAGTAATAAATAAAAACAGAATTAAAACATTTCTGTCTAAAAGGCGTCAGCACATATGGATGTCTTTTAAAATGCGCCTACAGGGACTGACGAAAATCAGATTCATTTTCTGCCTAATTAAAAATTCGGAATTTGACCTTGAAAGGCGTCGGCCCAGGGTGACGCCTTTTGAATGGCGTCACCTGGTCTGGACGCCTTTCAAGCTGCGATTCCGGGTTCTTTGAAGAACCCCTTTCTCCCCTCTTTTCTTCATCCCATTCATTCCATAGGAAACTCACCGTGTGGAGGTCGCCCTCCTCTTCTTCTTCCATGACCATGGGCGCCGGTGGAGGGATTTCTTCCTCCAAAAACCCCGCCGCCTCGGCAAGTGCGGCCGGTACCTCTTCCGGGGCTTCTTCCACGGGAGCCGCCGTCCACCGCCTTTTGGCCAAGGCTTTGGTCTTTCTAGAACCCTCACCGCGCTCCATGGCTCTAGAAGAGGGAGTTTTGAGGGAGAGAGAGAGGAGTTCGCCGGTCGCCGGAGCTCGGAGAGGAAGGGGAAGAAAGAGAAAGTTTTGAGAAAAGTGAGGAAGAAAGGGGGGCTTCGCGGATCTGTAAACAAAAAGCTAAAAGGCGTCGACTCAGATAGACGAGTTTTATGGCGCATAAGTTGAGGCGGCAAAGACAACTGTTTGAAATTGAGTGATAAGCGTCCACCTGTCCTGACGCGTTTTAGGTTACCGCCAATTCTGGTCAGAGCTGTACGCAGCATGATAATGAAAGGCGTCTGATCATCCAGACGCGTTTTAGGCGATTAATCACGGAATTAATGGCAGAATCCTGAAAAAAATAGGAGAGAGAATTGAAAGGCGTCTAGTATCGCAAACGCAATTTAAGCTTAAATCGGGGTTTTGAGGATTAAATTGAATTTCTGGAAAATGAATTATGGTTGAAAGGCGTCTTACTAAGTGGACGCATTTTGCGTTAACAGAACCCGAACTGTCAAATTTTCAGGAAAAATCCAGTTTTTGCTAAAGGAAAAATCATATGCACATCATAAGAAGTTAAAGGAAAATTTCAAGGCATGAAAAATAGTTCTTTATTCAATGAAATCTTTTATTACATCAAAAAAAAAAAAAAAAAGAAATAGGACACTTAAGGAAGAATTTCATGAACACCTTTGAGGTAAGGAAATTTCAATCCTCTATCTCTATCTTTAGAGGATTTTACACGATAACTGAAGCCAAGGTTCCACAAAGTGGTGATAAGTTCTGTGGCTTCATAATCTTCGTCGAATTCCTAGGCACGCTTCTTGATCGGGGATGTAAAGGAGAACTCGGGGAATTCACGACGACTCAAGCTAAGCTGAGTAAGGCACCAATGAGGATTGTATAACACGAACTCGGTGGCTCCAATCAACTTGAGATCCGCCCCCGCTGTACGGCGCACCCAAACAAGTTTTCCAACAAGAGCAAGTGGAGACGAGTCAAATATGTCAGATGTCATGAGCTTCAGATATTCCCTCCAGTCGGCCCGGGTCTTGAGCTTTGGGACTTTATTGACCATGTGCTCGTTGAACTTTACAATGTTGGCAATGCAATGGATCGGACTATTCATGTAAATTTGAGATGGTTTTGGAGGTATCTTCTTACAGTACTCAAACTTGAAGTGAAGTTCAACCCACAAGGAAAATAGTAACATGCACCCATAGAGAGGACGACCCACAAATGCCGCAGAAAGCCCGCTGTAAAGGTAAGCCAAGAGTGCAGTACTTATGGATTTACCTTCGAAGATCGCGCAGATAGCACTGACCTGATCATCTTCTAAGATGTCCTGCGCGGGGAAGAATAGAGCACCGGCAAGACATGTGACGAAAGCTTTCGTCACATCCTCCACTTCATCCTCTCTTAGATCATCAATTTCATATAGTCCACTCAGTAAGCTTTGCAAGATTGATCTCCTTTTTGGTAAGGCATCCTTTAGCTTCTGAAGGATCCTTCATGATTGATGTCAACAATTGTTGACCGGTGATTTTCTCTCTTGTTAAAGCCATCTTA
The DNA here is from genome assembly GCA_030544215.1 of Zantedeschia hybrid cultivar. NCBI lineage: Eukaryota > Viridiplantae > Streptophyta > Magnoliopsida > Alismatales > Araceae > Zantedeschia > Zantedeschia hybrid cultivar. Next base: position 67,956,160 of record JARZZO010000005.1, on the reverse strand, counting down.
TCTTTGGTCTTTGGGAGACCTAATAGAAGCTCTGCTTCCTCCAAAAGGATAGTGCATTCGAACTCTTGGAAGAAGAACGTATGAGTTTGGGGATGCCACCATTCGATCAAGGCACCCATAGCCGCCCAATCCACGTTCGCACTCTTGTAGTGTTTGGCAAGCACCACTAAACCTTGAAGGTTCCACTTGGAGATGAAAACTTGCATGGAAAGCTTAACACTTTTTGCAAGTTTGCGAATCCAAGGGAGAGAGGTGAATTTTCTTGGGCCGGGAAACATGAGGTAATTCTGAAAACGAAAGGAATGATTGAAGAGTTTGAAGAACAAGATCAATTGAAGAACAAGAAGAAGAATTGAAGGGAAGTTAATTTAACTTACTTGAAGATTGGGATCCCTTCCGATGAGGTGATTCTCCACATCGGAGATCTTTTCTAACGACATCTTCATCCTCTTGTTTGAAGAACCCATCATCTTTTTCGGATTTCTTCCTTCTTGAAAGTTTGGAAACCTTGAAGACTTTGAAAAAACCTTGAAACCTTGAAGGAAAACTCAACCTAGAATCTTTGGATTATGGTAGGATTGCTTTGGAACAACTTAATGGTGTTTATATAGAAGGAATTGCGATCCTAAGAAGACTTTTCCGGATTGGAAAAGGGATGTGCATTGGTAGAGTTGGAATCCGAGTAGAGAATAACTATAAACCTGTTTCTGTGAGTAAAAGGCGTCTAGGATAAGCAACGCGTTTTAACATTGAATAGCGTCTGCGCGACAAGACGCGTTTCAGCCTTTCTGTGATTTACCCGAACTTCTGTGGTTTTTGATGCTTTAATTGGATATTTGTTTGGAATTACTAATGATTTTGAATGCAGGAAATTCAAGAAAATTCAAATAAAGCTGAAAATATCAAGAAGATCCCACTGTGGGAGTTCATGAAGTCTTGACCGTGGCTAAAAAGACGGTTATTTCTACCCTTACTCCTTTCATGTAAATCATTTGCATTACTATATGATAAGTATTTATTAGATTATATCAAGGACCTTGTGGTTTTGATGAAACTGGAATTTGAGTTCCCCTTTAACAAAAATAATGATAATTCCAGAGAATTCTTAATCGCACGGATAGGCCGTTGGATTGTTAATTAGTGAGGACGATGGTTCCACTTTTGTGAAACGGTGCGTGAATAAACGAGCTTCGGCTTAGCACTGGATTACAAGAATTGGTATCTTGACTCATTAATGACAATTTAACAATATTATCCTTGATTAATTTATATCTTATTTGACTTTATATTTTTCTTTTAGCCCAGCATGCATCATATAGGATTTTGAAATCACTGTGATAAGAATTAATTATTGATTAAGTTTCAGACCATTAAATCAAATAATTCCAACATGATATGAAATATTCCATTCTAAATTGAGTATTTTGATTATCTTTGAGGTTCGCTTGAAGATATCCTTTGAATTCTATCCTTTCTTGGATTCTTTATCCAACATTTCTTGTTTTCTTTTAAAAATCCATCATGGTTGCAGCACGTCCACATTGGCTGGCAAACGCTCCCCATGATGAAACCTACAGTGTCTATGACCTGGGGTACTTCCCACTCCGAGGAGGTTGATCGACTTTATTTTATTTCCTTATCTACCTCATCCAGACAGGATTGATTCCGTTGATTTCTTTGAACTATCTTCATTGATGATTTTGAGAAAAATTTCAATCATGTGATGTTGAGAGCGTGTCTCATCACACCTTGACATCACCTTTTCAGTACATTCCATTCCATTTCACTCCCTTGCAAAGACGATGCCAAGGTGAGGCAGCTGTAGACACGCTAATTTTGACATCATTTCAAGTAAATTTCATATCATATAATAATGCCTCAGAATGGTCTGATATTTAATCATTGATTAATTTTATTGATCTTTTTAAGTTAATTATGTGAAAAGTGTCGGGTTTAACAGATATGTTTAAGTTAATCAGTTAAATTGATTTTAACTCAAATTTCAGTTGAAATATGAAGAAGTCTAAAAGACGTCTACCAGTGTGGACGCCATTTAGAGTTTATTCTTATTTTAACGTTTAAATTTGAATTTTAATCAGTTGATTAATTAACTAAAAGGCGTCTGTAAGACACGACGCAATTTAGGTTTCCTAAGCTATTTCTATTTCTTTTTCGGATGTTTATCATTATCTTAATTAGTGTAAAAGACGTCTACACATGTAGACGTGTTTTATCTAATTACAGATAAAGATAAGTTTTCTCGGATGTTTATCTTTATCTTAATCAATCTGAAAGGCGTCGCTCATGGTTGACGCGTTTTAGATAATTACAGATAAAGATGAATTAATCTATATTTATCTGTTGGTTAAGATGGATAAATCCCAAGTTTCTCCATGTAAATCCGCGGACGCAGAAGAAGTCTATAAATACCATGCATCTTGAATGAGTAAAAAAGTTGAATTATAGTTGGAATTAGAGTTAGAATTGATTGAAGATCGAAGTAACGACGTCCAAACGCCAAAGTGCTGCTGTTTCCAGAAGTCGGCGTCCGTTCTTCATCCAATCTTCATCCAATCAAGATCAAGACTTTCCATTCTTCACTAACCAGCATAAGTTTTTCAATTCATTTCTGCATATTCACTTCATTAATTCTACATTCTTCATCACAATCACTCCATGCAACACACACAACACTAGCATCATTTTCAAAACCAATTTGATAAAGGGGTTTCAAAGACCATCCCAACAAGTGAGTTTTCTGTTTAGTTGCATGTTTAAAACTCTGTTAAGAATGGATACTACTTTTGCTTAAGTTCTTATCATTGTTTCTTCATTTCTTTCTATTTTATGCAAGTTGCAAAGAATCAAAAGGGGTGGAAATCAACAAGCAAATCACAAGAACTCTAGACTGTCCTCAAACTCAACAGCAATCAAAGCAAGAACAAAGAACAAGAAAGGGCTCTCTTTTTTCAGCCGTCTGAAGGAGGGGAATCAAGAGCTCAACATCTCCCACGTTCAAACAGGTAGGCGATCAAAATCTTCTTTTGGAACTTTTAAGTCAAAAGTTTCTGGCGATCACTTTACTTAGTTTCTTTTTAATAAGTTTATTTTGCACTTAAACAATATAGATTTTTCATGATAATCACACACTCATTTTAAGCACTCACAGTGCAAAGATCCGATGCTGAGTTTGGTTTGGTGGAAGTAATCAACTTATAAATGTGGATGATTAGGATCCGAGTAAGTTTGTTATTTAACTTATTTTCATGTTCTTCAATTAACGCTTTCAGACAAAAAGTAACAATAGAATTCTTTTTTTTTTCTTTTACATTTAAAGATGAATTACAACGTGCAATGAAGGCAAGCTGACAATCTTTTACACATTATGACTTATTTTGGCAAACTAGAAGATGTACAAGATAAGGAAGTGGCTCTACGCCTTCTGGACAAGAGAGCACGAGTGTGGTATGAGCACTAATGTATGCGAAACTCTACATGAAGAGTTCACTAGAGATGAAAATCCTACGGTAGGTCCAATAGATCTATTTCTTATTAAAAAGAAGGATAAACAACTTTTCATTACTGCTACATTGAAGAACTTGAAACTTTATAATGAGATGATAGGAAGAACTACATTTAGGTGATTTTTCTATAACAGTATTCCTACTAATGCTGCCAATGGGCCATATTATGATTCAATGATTGAAACTATCTAGGAAGTTAGCAAAGGGTTGAGGAGCTTACTCTGTATGAAATTTACAATAAGCACTTGGACTTAGAAGTTGACAACATTCGAATATATATTACATCTTTTGAAAGGATATGTGACGAGTACTATGTATTGGATTTAATTTTTATATTTTAAAAATAAAAAATTATTTTTTAATTTTTTTTTCCGTTGCCCAATCCAACCAACCTTGGCTCTACTAGGATCAGCCCGGATCGGATCAGGATCAGTCGATCCGATTGATTTTGGACTGACCGATTCGGGACTCGACTCCGAATTTTGCAACCTTGATCCTAACGCTTAATCCGACGATTTTTTAATTTTTTGACTATTTTTTCAATACTTTTAGATGTTGATTTTTTATACTTATCAGAACAAATAGTTAGAATTGATTGTTAAGATCGGACGATGGTAACTAAAGTCCCGAGGATGGGAACAATTCTAAGCGGCTTATTTGAATATTTAAAAATTCTTAATGAATTTTATTGTTTTTTAAAACATTGAAGAGGAAAGGATTTCGAGGGGGCTTGTCTAAGTTAGATGAGCCCCAGAGCTCATTTGATCCGTTAGGAGCAGCCGATTATAATGCGCCCAGGTGCATCTAACTTGAATGCACCCCACTCCAACACCTTCCATCCTAGTTTAAAAAATAAAAAATCATAAAATATTTAAAATATTTAGATACCCCCTATCTAGGTTATTTTCACTCTTTGTGATTTAATTTTCACCGTTACATCGAAAAATTTAACCGTAGTTGTTCAATCAAGTACATCATTATTTGGAGAACAAAATTAAAATTCCAAGAGATTGGATCAACCATAAGAGTTAATCTGACAAATTTTTTATTTTTTGATAATTTTTCAATGTATTTAGACGTTGAATTTTTATACTTATACCATCAGACGATTAAGATTGATTGCTATGATCAGACGATAAAAATTAAAATCTTATAGATGAGAATAATCTTAAGAAACTTATTTTAATATTTAAAATTTTATAAAAAATTATTTATTTTTTAAACACGAAGAAGGTGGATTGTCGAGCAAAGAGTTAGATGCGTCAAGAGCATGTTGTATCATTTCCTCATATATAAGGTTTATATAAAATTGGGATTTTACTACATAAGTCTCTATAATCTTGTGAAATTCTAGATATGTCTCTACCTTCTTGTAATTTCTAAATATATCTCTACAATCCTCCATCGTTCTAATATATGGGCTTGTGATAAGTGGCTATTCGAAAAAGAGATGGCGGAAGGAATGTTGCCCTTTGAGTGCGTCAAAGGTAAAAAATACCCCCGATTAAAATATCTTTCTTCCAACCCCATCTTTCTTCTCCCTCCCCCTTTGATGGCCTCTTCTTTCCCTTCCAGTTGAACTGTTCCACCGCACCGTTGCTCAAGCTGAGAAGATCAAGAGGAGAAGATCTTCCGACTCTTCTGCACTACACTGCTACTCCTCAAAGGGCACCGTTGCTCCTCCAAGGCATTGTTCCTCTACACCGCATCGCTGCTCCTCCATGACACTGGTCTACTCGATTCCCTCAACTCCACCTCCGCTACTCTTTTCTGCTAATCAGGAAGGGGTTCACGTGTAGAGAGAACTAGAATACCAATACCCACCTTATCATTCTTGTCGTCGTTGCCAGATCCATCTTTTCGCACCTCCCGTTCCTCCTCCTCCTCTGCTGCTTAGTGCGGACGAATGCCACGAGTAAGAAATCTCCTCTTATTCCTTCGACCACCACGAAACCCTTTCCGCGAGTATGAAATCCCTCTCACCACCAAGAATCCCTCTTCAGCAGTCCCACACCTTTCGGCCCTCCTCCTCCTCTACTACTTGGTGCAGACGAATGCAGCAAGTAAGAAACCCCCTCCTATTCCTCTGACCATCACGAAACCCTTGCCGCGAGTATGAAATCCTTCTTACCACCAAGAATCCCTCGCCGCGAGTCCTGCACCTTCCGGCCCTCCTCCTCCTCTACTACTTGGTGCGGACGAATGCAGCGAGCAAAAAACACCCTCCTCTTCCTCCAACCACTATGAAACCCTCTACGTCCTCTTTTTCTCCTCCTCCTCCTTTGCGTCCTCTCTTTCCTCTCAACTCACCTCACTTAGACAGAGTACGGATGAACTCGAAGATAAATAAGTCCTTTCCAGGCTATAATTATGTTTAACTATAGTTACGTTCACCTCTATCCAATGTCTTCGTTAAGAATTAAACGGCGGGTCCATATCTTAGAACGGCGAAAGATTGTAGGGATATATTTAGAAATTACAAGAAGGCAAGGACATATCTAAAATTTTGCAAGATTATAAAAACTTAAATGGAAAAATCCCTCTAAAATTTGCCTTGCCGTAGTGACGCAATCAGCACGTTTCAGTGACACGAGTCTCCGACCCTTTACAGACTTGATTGTTAGGTTTAATCGTATGCTGTATTGGTGAATCTGTCAACTACCTTTCTCATCAGCGTAAACAGCACCCGTACATGCAAACTTGGAATTTTCTATTTATTAAGAACAGACGCATCAACAACGACTTGAACGATCTGCTTTTCCATCCTCCTAAAATCATTTCTTTTAAGGAACGAGATAATTTGGATCATTTTACTTAAAACTTCGGTGCGTCTCTAGACTCAGTCAAAGGGTAATATATTTGGTCGGTCTTATCACTTCAAATACGAATGACTCATTTGGCTTCCATTTGTTAAATCTGAATGAGCACCAAAATCCGAATAAAACAGTTCAGATCATCTCGTTCCCTCTTTTAGCAACAGTTAATGAACCATGGACCCATTAAAGCCAACATAAAACCGGTTTTTCTGCAGAATCACTTCATTTAATTAAACACCATTCAAAATAGAAAAATTGTTTGCATACTTCTAAAATCTTTTCAAATAACTCCTGTACACCTATCTTCAAAGAAACTATTTCAATACCCCTAAACTTATTTTAACTCCAATTCCATGCCCCTAGGGTTAGATGCAATCACTAGACACAAAATATTCATGAAATATTGTCTAATAGAGGTAACGGCAGAAGAGGAAAAGCTCTTTTTGTCCTTTCATAAAAAACAAAAAAATCACCCCGCTCCGCCCCGCAACCTTCCCACCAGATACTTCACCTGCACCATGCTTCTCTTCTTCATCACCACTCCCATCCCGCTGGCGGCCTGTGCGATGGAGTTAAACTGATGTTGTAGCTTCCACTGCCTTTAGCTACACCTTGCTGCGGGTGATGAATACAAAGAACATGGCAGATGTGGCGATTATTTGATGAATTCGGAACCTCCGGTGACGGCCGGCTACAGCATTGCATGACATGGTAAAAGTCTCTCTCTCTCTCTCTCTCTCTCTCTCTCTCTCTCTCTCTCTCTCTCTCTCTCTCTCTCAACAAGTGCAAAAGCGGCGGCTGCAGGCTTGCAGCTACAGTAGGATTGCCGGCCCTCCCACCCTTTGAAGAGAATCTTGCATAAAGTTGTGCAGTGTCAATCCAACAACAAAACATGCATAAAGATCAAATCTTTATGAAAGAGGAGGGTGAAAAACGGAGCCAACAGGTAGAAGCTGAAAGATCCAGAAAAATGACGTATTCTTCGGCGCAAAACCGTCACCTTTTGTGGTTCTTTCCAAGCCTCTAACCTGAGGTTTCACTTGGGGACAGCGCTACAGAGGCTGGCTCCCGCTTGCCCATGCGTCTTTGAGAGCTCTAAGCGCGCCTCATCTTTTGAAAATTAATCACACTTCCGAGTGGCTTTTGGTCATTTTCAATGCGAGTTAACTCTAACTCGCATGGTTAGAGTCGATAGTTAACGGTAGGAGTACAGGAGTAAGATCTTAAAGATTTCAGGATTATGTTTGTAGTTTTTTTAAAGGTACAGATATAGAGGTAATTTGAGAGGATTTCAAGGGTATGCAGATAATTTTCCCTTAAAAATATATTTATTACATGCATTTATATCTACTGTTTATCTCAAAACTCATCGTATCCTTCTTATATGCTGATTTTAACCTTAAGTAGTGATTTTGAATTTAGTTTTGAATAGTTTTAAATTATAATTTATAAGATAAAACATTATATTTGATTTTGAACCGGCCGATTTTTATGTGAAGCGAACTAAACTAACTGGTTTTTAATTAATTCATATGATTTCTTTTTAAAAGATGGCAAGTTTTGGTTGAACTGAATGGGAAAAGCAACTGGGGGAAATCTTTTTCCGATAAGGTAGCCGATTCGGTCTTATTCTAAAAGATGAGATCATCTCAGTATATGTTTAGACCAGAGTTCAACAATATTGAAAGGGAGAGGAAAGTTAACATTGCAAAAAATCTTCTGTGTCATCTTAAAATTTGACAAAGATCTAGACCCTCCCTCTCTCAATTACTTTTTAAAATACTGAATAAAGCCCATCAGCAACAAACGCGCCTTACCTGCACATACGAATTCTACAAGCAAAACCTAGTGGGAGAAGTGGTGCACTCAACGCTGCATACTTGGCCCACCGGTATCTATCTATCTATCTACCCTTCCAAGCAGGGAAACCACTGGCCCAACTGTGAGAGAATGGACCCGTTGGATGAAGCAAAAGGAGAGTTCTTAGAAACACCGAGGAGTAGAAGCCAAACCCACGTCCCTAATATCCCCTGCAAGCCATCCCCAAAGCCCGTCTCCCCCTTCAGATGGTGAGGCTCTTGTGCTTCCTATAAATATATGGGAGACTAGAACAACATAGAGAGAGAGAGAGAGAATGGGAAGCTCAGACAGTACCAGCTCCTCATCCATCAAAACCGCAGCCAAGAGCATCGGGGACAAGACCTTCAAAGGGGTTGGCAACCTCATCAAGCTCCTCCCCAGCGGGACCATCTTCCTCTTCCAGTTCCTCAACCCAGTGCTGACCAACTACGGCCACTGCAACACCATCAACAAGGCGCTCAGCGGCGCCCTCCTCTTCGTCTGCGGCTTCTCCTGCTGCTTCTCCTGCTTCACCGACAGCTACGTCGGCACCGACAGCAAGGTCTACTACGGCCTCGTCACAGCGACGGGGCTGCTGCCTTTCTGGGACCCCAACGCCTCCTCCGTGGACTTGTCCAAGTACAAGCTCCGGTTCTCCGACTTCGTGCACGCGGCGCTCTCGCTGGTGGTGTTCGCCGTGATCAGCCTTCTCGACTCGAACACCGTCTCCTGCTACTACCCATCTTTCGAGTCGAAAGAGAAGATCCTACTGATGGTGCTTCCCCCGGTGATCGGTGGTGTGGCGAGCGCCACGTTCATGGTGTTCCCCAACACCCGCCACGGTATTGGGTATCCTGCCACGACGAGCACCACGTCGTCGTCCTCCTCCTAAGACCGGCTTCATCGTTAATGTATACCACCAAGACCCAAGCTTTCCCATTCTTTACTTGGTGAACTCTCTCATGAAGTGGCGTGCATGTAAAGATGAAGGGGAAAGGTTCACCACCACCCTCTTTCTTTGCCAGTTTAGTACGGCTGAATCGCGACTGTGTGTGGTCTTGTCACTGTATTCCATTTCATGTTCTTGAATAAGAGTTGTCGTTGCCTCATGCCTCACGTATGTGTTGTTATTACAAATTTATGGCGTGAATCCTGCATTCAGATATATATTTAGTATTGAGTTCGAATTTTAACATTCACATTGATGATTCGATTTGGATCAAACTCAGAAGAGTTCCTCTTCACTTGGGAAGAAGAGTTCAGAGTTGTAATACATGTGATAGATCCATATCTATGAAAAAAAGATTTGACTCAGTGAACTCAACTTCATCGTGAGGTCAGGTCCCATGATTAAAAGTATTTTTTTACTTTATTCTTTTCATTTTTTATAAAAAAAGTAAATTAAAAAATATCTTTGACCGTAAAACTCGACCTTATGGTGAGGTTCAGTTCACTGAATCATTTTCCTATAAAAAATAATTCAACAGATGGCAGCAGTTAGTAGTTGGTGATTTTTTCTCTTTCCAGAGCCTCCTCGATCTCTCTATCCTTTGGATATCACTTGCGACTCTTGTATCTTACCGTATAGAATTTTGTGAAGGACTTTGATAGTCTTTCCACACGATAAAGGCGATCTTGCTGAATCTTTCGCTGCATGACTAGGATCTTCCCTTCGCGACCAAGATCTTCCTTTCAACGACCACCATCTTCAAGTATTCTTCTCTCTATGTGTTGGAGCCATTTCCTATAGTTTCAAACTCAAATGATCTCTTCGGTTGGCAGAATGACAAAGGTGCAAGTCTTAAGGGCTTAGTATTTAACGATGTGGTAATCTTATCTGTAAATATTCCTGGAGTTGAACACGGTCTATTCTGAAATGGAGAATAGACAGAAAGATGTGCGGCCTTAAATGTAGGTGATGAAATCGGATAGCCATTACATAATTGTTGATGATGTTGATGTTTGTGCAGCTAGATCCATGGTGCTTAGCGTATGTACTATGGCGGCAAATATCTATCCAAAGGTGACTTTAATCCTTGGAAGTTTTCCGGCTGGTAAGAATTTAAGTTTCACTCTCCACTACAGGTAAGAGTTATTATCGTTTTAAGGACTATTCATTTTTGATATAATAGATGTTTATCCCCCACCAAAGAAAAGAAAACATAAGCATAAGGATGCAATATGAATTCGAACTTATATGCTTTACATGTCTGTACAACTTAATCTCTGATCCGACAACTCAAAAAATTCTAAAAAATCAAAATTCGAAGTGCAGTGAACACTAGAAAACACCACTAATGGGCCGAGCCCCGTGAGCACTAAAAAACACCCGTAATGGGCCGAGCCCAATAGTTTAGAATTTTTTGAGTTATCAGACCAGCGATCGGATTTATACAACCATGTGGGACATGTGGAGGCCGACCTAAAAAAGTTTCAAAAAAGGAAACAAATTATTTATCCACCACAATACCCTCCATTGTAGCACATGAGACATTGCAAAAAGTATTATTACGTACGGGGTTTTAGGCTGTAGAAAAAACCCATTTAACATTTTAGCCCATGCTTAGCCTAGGTTGTCACTACTTAACTCAGCCTAACCTCCCTACCAACCCTAAATCCCCAATCCCATTTCCTACTTTGTTGCATGCACAACATTCCCTCTTCTCTGATTGCCCTCCTTATGAAAATTTATGGTCATCCTTCCTAAGCTAGCTGACGTTGCTATTTCAGTGGCCCAATAAGAATGAACCATACAAGCTCACCAACTTCTATGAGGCCAAATTGATCCATCGGATGGGCTAGCTTGGATCAGCCGTGAAGACCGTTCAGTCTATCCTGGGCGCGTGCACTCGAATTAGTGCAAACCTTAGGTCCCCCATGTGTCGAAGCGTACTACTAAGCTAGTTTGAGAAGGAAAACTGTTTTGTAACTCCTACATTTGACTCCACATTTGACACTACACATATAACACAAATTTCAAGGTGAATGCATGGCAAATGCATGAATAAAATTTATCAATCTCATTTGTGCTATATGTGCTATGTGTTAGGTGTCAAAAGTACAGTCAAATGCAGGAGTTACAAAACCATTTTCTATTTGAGAATTTAATATGAATCTGATCCTTGTCAAAACTGCCGTCCTGCCATGTCACCCATCCTCAAAAACTTCTAAGAATTCTTGGGAGTCCTGTATAAAAAAAGGAGTTGGATCGTCTACTCCACAATCACTACTCCACAAGTACTCCACTTATATTTATTGGTCCAAGTGTAAATGTATTTACACGTTAGTGAATATTATAGGAGTCCCAAAGTCACATAAAAGAGGGATAGCTCCTCCGGTCACGGAACGACTTGTCGAAAACGGGCAACCAGGTGTAGGCGCCCAGAACGTCTCCCGCCGCTGCTGCGGGCTTCGGATCGAGGGCTTCTCCGTTCGTCTTAGCACTGCGGCGATTTAGAGGGGTTAGAAATTAAGATGTGATCGCCAGGAGCATTACCTTACGGCCATGTGCTCCGCAGGATTGTAAGAGTGATCGCGTTCTGAGGGAGCGAGAGACGGTGGCTTCCCCTTCTCTTTCTCCAACCGGCCAGAGGAGGAGAGCTCGACAATCTACACGCGGAAATGCGGTAAGGATCCCTGAAAAGAAAAGACAAGACAAGAGAGAAAAAATGACCCGATTAGAACTGTGATATGCAGAATCTATTCATGAAAATACAAAAACTAATTAAAATCGAAGGGAGACGCACCGGATGGGTGGTAGGGAGGGAAGGTGACCATTTGTTATGGCCATCCACCTCCCGTTTTTTGTTTAAAACCTCTGGAGAAGGGTTGCTAGGTTATCCTAACATGCATGCATGCAGATGGAGGTGCTCGCGTGTGGAAAGTGAAGTGATATGTTGAAACTGGAAAGAAAAGTGAGAAAGGAAAATGTTACCGAATGGATGAAAAGTGAGAATGCAATAAGGTGAATAGGGGAAAAGCAAAAGAGGGTTAAGAAGACAAGCCCATTTGGAGTGCGAAGGATTCCTCTTGAAGCTCCTCCGGAAACTCTCTGACTCCATGCCCGCTCAACTCCTTGAAGCCGGCCCACCTGCCAACTTCCTCCGAGTCTTCCTTCCAAAAAAACTCCTTAACCCCCTTGCTCGAGAGGACATGGGGAGTTTAAATAGGTGAAGGAAAAATAGGGGTCTAAATCCTTGTAAATCATCCTGGAGCCAATGGGAAGTGGTCAAAGATCGGAGGTGGTGCGCGCAGTAGTCGCCGGAGTGGGGAGTGATCGGAGTAGTGGAGGGGAGGACGGCGAGTAGAGGAGATCGTGGGGAAGACGAGGTCAAAGTGGTAGTTAGGGGAATGGACGGCCAGCCAACATGCCTTCCAATCCCGTAGAAGGCCAGGTAGCTGGCCTTCTACGGAGTGGTGGAAGGCGGTCCGGTTGGCCTTCGAAGGGTGGTGGAAGGCAAGGGGTGGCCTTCGAATGGTGGTGGATGGCGGATTGGCTGGCCTTCGAAGGATGGTAGAAGGCGGACAGGCTGGCCTTCGAAGGCCGTGGAAGGCGGACTGGCTTGCCTTCGAAGGCCGTGGAAGGCGGACTGACTGGCCTTCTAAAGATGGTGGAAGGCGGACTGGCTGGCCTTCTAAAGATGGTGGAAGGCGGACTGGCTGGCCTTCCACGAAAAGGTGGCTAGAGTCGGGATTTAGTTAATGGGCCTAGTTATTAGTGGGCTGAGATGGCTAAGATGAGGGGTTTGGTGACGATGGGCTAGTGATGGATGGGGTTCATGACCAAAAGGGTGGTCCAAAATCGGTGTCTACAAATGCCCCTTCGGGACACCTGTTTTGTAGTGGAGTGGAACGGAATGATAAATAGGTGTTCCGAAAATCGAACCTGATTTGGGGCAGTCCAGAGAAGGGATGAGCTATATCTAAAGATGGTATGAGAGCGTGGCAAATGCATGAGAGCTAGCTATTCGAATTGCAAGGGTGACTAAGAAGAGGAACTAAATTCAGACTAGAGAATCACAATCCGTGGGACCCTCGGGTGCTGGAACCGCGAGGCCTTGGCGCACCAGGATGCAACGATCTGGCCCAAGGGGATCTCAAGCGTGAAAGATGTAGGGGTGTGACTTGAAGAACTCTCGACACAACGGGCGCGCGGTGGCCTGGCGCATCATGTGATCGCCAAGTGAGAGAATCTCAAGCACACGTATTGGGAAAAGGATGAGGTCTTGCAATTCAATGGGCTAACAGACGAACGATCGCCGAACTCACAAATCAACAATGGGTTAAGCAGAGTGATAAATTATGGTCATTGCCCCTAGGGCGGGAATGGTGGATGATTTGATGCATGCTGGTTAAAAATTATAAAACAAATTCCTAATGCAAACAGGAGGGATTTATTGGCCAATCGAATAACTTGGAGAATATAGACTCCTCATTGTTTTGTTTAAAGAGGAACTCAAAGTCTATACGCCCGAAGTTATTAGCCTCCTGTGTCTTCAATCCTACTTACTTCAGATTTCCTGCAGCTGCAAAAACGCACATTAGCAACGTTCACATATCCAATGATCACAACATTAAGCATTAAACTGCAGGAGGATGAGAAACAAATGGTTAGTTTCGAGTCGAAGCCGATATGTAAGATATGGCTATTCTGATGGTAGAATGCCAATTCGGCTGCTTTTGGCTTCGACTCGACAGCAAAAGTGTCCACCTTTTGGACATAGAATCATTTTCCTGTATGCACAATAATGAAGAGAAAATAGTTAGTAGTATCTATTTTCGGCCCCTTGCCCAAAAAAGAGCAACTACCTTTTCCCTAGCCTTCGCATAGGGTCAAGGAGCCGTGTCCTACTAACCAGACAAAAAGAAGAGTATTGAAACTGATGCGACAAGTAAATATGCAAATGCTGGTGGATATTAACAAATGGGGTATGTGATGAACGAAAACATGTTTTTGATTCCGACCACCTGGTGACTGTCCAAACTTAGCCTCATTGAATGAAGGAAGGGAAATGCACACTCAACTTCCCAGGTATCCTAAGCACACATCTAGATTGATTTGGACCTCTAGACTCCTCAAACTAACCTTGACCGGCTAAGACTCATACTGATGACAATACTGTCATGCCATGCTTAGGCTCCCAACTGCTCTCGACCACCAAGTTTGCCCAAAAAGTTTTCGAGGTAAATGATTTGCCCGACCCAGGTCTCTTTCCTCACAATCTAGAAGGTATATGATGGAACACCTTGGAACCCTAACGGTCAACCGCGCGACGCTGACCCGGAATCAGACGCCGTCGCACCTATTGGTGACGCGCATGCATTGACCTAAGCCCGGAGTCTCGAGGGTGCTCATTGAGATTATGGTTAAGGAATTGGTTCACCAGAAACACTGACATTACTCTTCACCCATTTTAGACTCATGTGATCATGTGAGCATATGATGATTTTTTTGAAAAACGAACCAATTTAAAATGATATTCGGTCTTTAGATAGTTATCTCGTGCTAAACCTTGGGGGAGAAAAAGTGAAGAAATTTTGGAGACAAACCTCACAGGAGGATCGACAAAACCGTTAAAAGGGTGAGCTATGACAAAACGGACCCCTTTTGACCTCTTAGATGCCCCTATTTTGACTTTTCAGGCCTTTGGTAGATTTCATGGCTAGGCACGGTCACGACCAGGCTTTTTTGTATGATTGCTTGAACCCCTTTTCTTTTTGTATTTCTTTTCCTCTCTTGATATTTTTCGGGGTTATTTGATATTCCGCCTGCGGGGACACTGCCCTCTTCACGTGCTCTGGTCCTTTACATTTCATTTTTGAGTCCTTTTGAGGGGTTACATCTATCGGGTTGTTGAGGAACCGCAATTTGCTGAGCTCGACCGTTTAAGGGCGTCGACTGTCGTAATTGGTCGAGAGACGAAGAGCAAAGGTTGCAGTTGACAGTGTACTAAAGACCTCGAACTCATTTTTAAAAAGGTTCTCTTTGAAGAAACGTGTAGGTGTGTGCATCTCATGATGATCATAGGGATCCGTATGAAAGTAAAGCAGACACGTCCAAGGTTCTGGTGGACCAAAGTCTTAGTCAAACCTTAATGTTAACCCAATCTGACATGCAACTAGACCTAGACAGGAGGTTGTGTGGCAGTCACCAGACAGTTGGATTTTGTGTCTTTTCTAATTTTTTGTCATTTTCATTGAAGTATGTGCATATTTACAAATATTTTTGCTGCTGTTTGGAATATTCAATTTTTTTTGAGATTTTGAAATTTTTGATTTTTTTGTGCATTTAAAGGGTAGAATTTTTTAGATAGACTCCTATCCAAAGAAAAAATATTTTTCAAATATTTACACTTATTTGCTAACTTTTGAACTAGAAATGAAATAACTTACTTACCTTTACAGCTCTTAGATAAAGAGGAAGCTATCCAATCCCTAAGCGATTATGCACAAGACTCTGAGAGTGAGCTAGACATGTTACAAGAGCGGGTCCTTGAGACAGAGACCCAATGATGGCAGAATTGCCCCAGTATGTTGGCTCCTCATTGGTGGTTTTATACTTTCCGATATAGGAGTGGGACTTTTCGTCTTTTTGGGGGTCGTAGTCTCCAAGCATGGAACACTCAGGGGAATGTGCTACGACCGGTGATAGAAGCCTGAGAAGTGAAGGTGTATAGAATAAGAAGGGAATGAGAGCGGTGGGTACCGGTTCATCCCTCACTAAGGAGACTCCTTCTCGTCGAGTGGTTAGTTCATGGAACAACAGCTGTGTACCGAAATCTTCTTCATCTTCTCTTTGAACTTCATTGATTGTTTCTTTCAACTCATCCTCAAGATAGTGTATTTTGAGTACCTCTTGATTTTCCTTCACAAAGTGATCCAAGAGAGTCCATTTTCTTGATTCCTCAGTTGGTTTGGTTAGTAGGTAACCCAATCTGAATCCCCCAATGGTCGGATTTTCAAAGATAGGCTCTCGAATTCCTTGCTCTTCCTTGCGTAACCCAGATCCTGAACTATACCCCATTTTGTCCATAAGCTGCCAACCTATACTAGGTCGGGGCTTGGCCTGAGAGTCTACAGATGAAAGGATGGGCTCTTTCCCTTTTCCAGAAGTGATCATGGATGGAATTTGTTCAATCGAGAGTGAGTTCAAAGACTCAACACAGGGGGTTCTCTGCATTTTGACAATGTTCCCATTGTATGGGAATTTATAACACTGATGATTAGTGGAGGGCACTCCCAGGGTTTGGTCCATCCAAGGCCTTCCCAGAATGGCGTTGTATATGGGCTTGACATCAAGGATGTAGAATTCAAAGATTATGGCCACTGGGCCAATTTCCAGTTTCCCATTAGCTGGTCTTTGAGATTTGTCATAGGTTGAGACCATCATGGAAGTAGACTCAATCTTTTCTGGATCAATCTCTACTTTCTTGAGGGTCTTGAGTGGACAAACATTAATTGATGCGCTGGTATCCAACAGGATGGAGTCTAATGAGTGACCATTGAGTGTTGCAGTTAAGCATGAGGGAAGGGATTGGGATTCAGGGGGAGCCAGATCCTTATCTGTGAAGGATATCGTAGGTGTCTGGGTGACCGAGAGAATGGCATTTGTGAGCCCCCTGATAGGAAGATCTTCATTCACTGTAATTCGCTGGAGGAATTTGAACAATGTCTCCCTGTGTGTAGGAGATCTCCTAATCAATTCTAGGACCGAAATCTTGGCGGGATTTTTCCCTAGATGTTGTAGGATGTCATACTTAGATTGAGTAATCCTTCTAGACATATTTGAATTCTCTTAGGAGTCCAAAGGTTGACTTGTTGGGGGAATAATGCGATTTCTCAGTGTAACACCAATTGGACTGGGGTCTACTGCTTGATCTGACTTTAGTGGTTGAACTGGTGGTGAATTTATTAGGCAGAATTGGGTTACTGGACCTGGCTTTGGCGTTGGACACAAGATGGATAGAGGAGGTTTTCTGATTGAAATTGAGGGAACTTAGACCAGAGTGACTGGGTTGATAACTGTTGGTTGTTCCCTAGGTCGTATCAAGACCAAAGGTTTGTCTTGGATAATAGGGGAGACTCCTTGCAATGGCTTTCTAATTTTGGTCATCCTAGTGGGGCACTCACGCCATATCCCAACCTCTTCATACTCTCAGTACTGTCCTCTGCGATCAACATTTGGTTCCAAATTTTTGACAAGGATGCTTTCCATTTCTAGAGAGCTAGATGGATCTCGAGCTACCTGATGAGAGGGCGGAGGGCCCTTGACTTTCAAGGTTTCAGTAGCCTCTTTCATGTGCTCCCAATTGATTTTGGCGCTAGAGGAAGGGGGAACTGCTGAATATGGTTTTCGATTGGATTGGTTGTCTGATCTGGACATAAGACTGGGTGACCTAAAGGGTTGCCCCAAGGTACTCACTTGTTCATTGATTGTCACTCCCTCTATTAGTGAAGTTTGTGTAGTCCTCTTATTTCTGTTCTGATTTTCAAAGAAGGATGGCAAAGTGGAACTCCAAATCTGAGA
The DNA here is from genome assembly GCA_030544215.1 of Zantedeschia hybrid cultivar. Classification (NCBI taxonomy): domain Eukaryota; kingdom Viridiplantae; phylum Streptophyta; class Magnoliopsida; order Alismatales; family Araceae; genus Zantedeschia; species Zantedeschia hybrid cultivar. The sequence continues at coordinate 67,938,455 of JARZZO010000005.1, read as the reverse complement.
TTGAACTACCCGAGTTCGATTATAAAGTTGTACGAATGTGTGAAATTCGCTCAACATGAGAATAGCTCGAAGCTGCGGGGTAGCGTTATTGACCAACATGGTGATAGCTTGAGGTTCGGGGATTGCCACTTCCGCCCTAGAGGCCATTGCCCTCCACCTGTCGGCAAAATACGTGAACTCCTCTTCATGCTTCATCTTCTCCATCACAAGATCAAACAAGGTGGGAGGCATGGTTGTCATATGACTAAAATGAGTGATGAATTTTTCAGAGACCATATCAAAATTGATTAAGTCTGTGGCGGGCAAGGAAGAAAATCATCTTAAGGCCTTACCTTCTAAGGATTTCTGGAACATATGGACAAGGAGGACTCTGTCGTAGAGCCATTGATGGGAATCCATGAGGAAACCTGACAGGTGGTAATGAGGGTCGGAGGTGCCATCATATTTCCTGTACTTAGGGGCTTTGAATCCTGGCGGAAAGTAGGCTAGAGGGAGCTTGCAATAGCTCAAGAGAGAGTGTGGTTGTTTCAGGGTAAGTTTCTCGGCCATGAGCTTACGCACATAGGTTTCAACCTCACTTTTGTAGATGAATTCCTCCTGCTTGGGAGGATGTGTAGTTTTAGAGACTGGAATCGGCATGACGGGTGGAGCTACTGGAGTAGGAGTTGGCTGGTTGATGCGAGTCTGAGCTCTGTTGGAAGATCCTTGGAAGTGAGTTCTCCGAAGAGTGGCATCTTGAGTTTTGCCACAAGAGGCCAACTGGATGAGTTGATCAGGGGTGTACCGTGATAACACGGCAATAAGTTTCGGGTCCTCACTCGGGTCTTGGAGGGTTCTGTTGGAGATTATAGGGTCACTTTCTGAAGAAGAAGATTCATCCGAACATCTTCTCCTAAGTTCCTCTCTAGATGTTTGGAACATGCCCACAAATGTTTGTTGTGGATCCTCTTCAATCTCAAACAGAGGGTTGTGTGTGACATTGTTACCAAACTCATCAATGCCATCATACACAGTGTTAACATACATTCGATTCATTATGAAACACAAATCCTAAGAGATTTTGTATTTCACTTGAAAGGTTAACTGTGCATTATGAGTGTTGGTTTCTAACAAATCAAGTTCAAACCCTTAACGACCTTGTATTCTTCTTTCAAAACATGTTCCACCAAAGTTTAGTTAAGTGTCTTTGATTTTGAAACAATTCTCTCAGTGACACCTATGGGTGAATGATTGTAAATGGAAAGCTCAATTAATTCCTCACACAAACCCGGGATCCTATTAGGTGGTTTAGGTACAACCCGCTCGGTGGCCAAGTGGGAATCCCTGGCTCGCGGAGACTCACGGAGGTTCCCAACAGAATAAGACTAGTCACACCCGAGTGGGAATCCTCAGGTGGAGAGTCAAACATTGTGGGAAAGGTAACTAGAAGTGTGATGCTGGCTCTTCCTTAAGACCCCCATGCAGAACGCCCTGAATCTGACCAAAAGTTAACAGGCAAGAGAATAGTAAACACAACCAGAACACGCAACTATTTAATCAATAATAATGGAATAACAGCATGCAGGTCATTGAATCACAGAGAGGGCAGCGGGACCAGGAACCGGACGGCCAAGAAGCTAGCCGTCTGGGGAGCTGGGCGGCCGGAAGGCTGGCCGTCCAGGGACTTGGACGGCCAAGGAGTTGGCCGTCCAATCTGGACGGCCTAGGAGCTGGCCGTCCAGGCAGATGGACGGCCAAGACTTTGGTCGTCCAAGGATCTGGACGGCCTAGGATCTGGCTGTCCAGGCAGATGGATGGCCAAGACTCTGGCCGTCCAAGGATCTGAACGGCCTAGGATCTGGCCGTCCAGGCAGATGGACGGCCAAGACTCTGGCCGTCTAAGGATCTGAACGGCTTAGGATCTAGCCGTCCAAACAGATGGACGGCCAGGACTCTGGCCGTCCAGGATCTGGACGGCCAGGACTCTGGCCGTCCAGGATCTGGACGGCCAGGAGGTGGGCCGTCTGGGAAAAAAAGGAAAAACAAAAAAACAAAAAACAAAATAGAAACTTATAGGAGCTTTTACCTTCTTACCTTTCGTCGTTGTGCACGCAGCGAGCAAGTAGGTGTCCCACCGTGATCGCCAGAGGGCTGTAGGCGCCCAAAATGTCCCCCGCCGCTGCTGCGGGGTTCGGATCGAGGGCTTCTCCATTTGTCTTAGTACTGCGGCGATTTAGAGAGGGTTAGAAATTAAGATGTGATCGCCATAAGCATTACCTTACGGCCTTGTACTCCGTAGGATTGTAAGAGTGATCGCGTTCTGAGGGAGCGAGAGACGGTGGCTTCCCCTTCTCTTTCTCCGGCCGGCCAGAGGAGGAGAGCTCGGCAATCTACACGCGGAAATGCGGTAAGGATCCCTGAAAAGAAAAGACAAGACAAGAGAGAAAAAATGACCCGATTAGAACTGTAATATACAGAATCTATCTATGAAAATACAAAAACTAATTAAAATCGGAGGGAGACGCACCGGATGGGTGGTGGGGAGGGAAGGTGACCATATGTTATGGCCACCCACCTCCCGTTTTTTGTTTAAAACCTCTGGAGAAGGGTTGCTAGGTTATCCTAACATGCATGCATGCAGATGGAGGTGCTCGCGTGTGGAAAGTGAAGTGATATGTTGAAAGTGGAAAGAAAAGTGAGAGAGGGAAATGTTACCGAATGGATGAAAAGTGAGAATGCAATGAGGTGAATAGGGGAAAAGTAAAAAAGGGTTAAGAAGACAAGCCCATTTGGAGTGCGAAGGATTCCTCTTGAAACTCCTCCGGAAACTCTCTGACTCCTTGCCCGCTCAACTCCTTGAAGCCGACCCACCTGCCAACTTCCTCCGAGTCTTCCTTCCAAAAAAACTCCTTAACCCCCTTGCTCGAGAGGACATGGGGGGTTTAAATAGGTGAAGGAAAAATAGGGGTCTAAATCCCCGTAAATCATCCTGGAGCCAATGGGAAGTGGTCAAGGATCAGAGGTGGTGCGCGCGGCAGTCGCCGAAGTGGGGAGTGATCGGAGTAGTGGAGGGGAGGGCGGCGAGTAGAGGAGATCGTGGGGAAAACGAGGTCAAAGTGGTAGTTAGGGGAATGGACGGCCAGCCAACATGCCTTCCAATCCCGTGGAAGGCCAGGTAGCTGGCCTTCCACGGAGTGGTGGAAGGCGGCCCGGTTGGCCTTCGAAGGGTGGTGGAAGGCAAGGGGTGGCCTTCGAAGGGTGGTGGAAGACGGATTGGCTGGCCTTCGAAGGGTGGTAGAAGGCGGACTGGCTGGCCTTCGAAGGCCGTGGAAGGCGGACTGGCTGGCCTTCCAAGGATGGTAGAAGGCGGACTGGCTGGCCTTCGAAGGCCGTGGAAGGCGGACTGGCTGGCCTTCTAAGGATGGTGGAAGGCGGACTGGCTGGCCTTCCACGAAAAGGTGGCTAGAGTCGGGATTTGGTTAATGGGCCTAGTTATTAGTGGGCTGAGATGGCTAAGATGAGGGGTTTGGTGACGATGGACTAGTGATGGATGGGGTTCATGACCAAAAGGATGGTCCAAAATCAGTGTCTACACCAGGCTGCTCGTCTTCCTCCCCGTACCCGGCGCACCAACGGCGGCTCGTCTTCCCCACCGTCTCCGGCGCCGGCCACCTCGACCGCTCGTCTTCCTCCCCGTTCTGGCGCTGGGCACTTCATCCTCAGCGTCTGCTCCTCTTCCTTGCCCCCGGCACACCAGCAACGGCTCATCTTCCCCACCATCTCCGGCACCGGCCACCTCAACCGCTCGGCGACTGCTCCGTCTCCGGCTCCTCCAGCGGCCCCAGTATCATGTTCCAGTGTGGAGACGGCCAAGCGCCTGGTAGGCCGCTTCTCTGTCACCGTGCTCACCATGCACCCTCTCCAAACAAACGATTGCGGACAAAGGAGCCTAACAAATTAACAAGGATCGATCCTCTCTCTCCATTCCCATCTTTTTCCACTGAGCACACAGGATGAAGGAAATGACAAGTGCGAAGAATTAAAGATGAACACTGGTGAAAGAGAAAATATAAAAATTAAAATATGTCAGAAAAATTAAAATGTACCGAAGATGGGGAGGAAGATGAGCGGTGGCGCTGGGGGCGCCGGGGGGAGGGAGGAAGACGGTCGGCGTGAGTTTCCGGCGGAGAGGAAGACGAGCGGCCTGGTTTCCCGTTTTCGACAAGTCGTTCCGTGACGGGAGGAACTATCCCTCTTTTACGTGACTTTGGGACTCCTATAATATTAACTGACGTGTAAATACATTTACACTTGGACCAATGAATGTAAGTGGAGTACCTGTGGAGTAGACGATCCAACTCCATAAAAAAGATGGTCAGTTGGTAATAATTAGCAACACATGGGTTGCAGCTTTAAAAGAATAATAAATAATAATGCTTGTTGCAATGCTCCAACACATGCTTTATCCGTCCATACAGGTCGCATCTCCAATCGGATGACCTACAAATTTGAAAAATTAAAAATCGAGTCACAACAAACAGTAAACAATGTCTTTAATTAGAAACATCCTTAATAGGTCAAACCCAATAACATTGTTTTATTTTTAAAAAATTTTTAGATCTTCTGATCAGAGATCGAGCTATACGAAAAGGTTAGGACATGTCGACCTTGAGCTAAAAAGAATTTCAATTTTTTATCTTATTTACCTTGTTGTAATGCCCCACATTGCAGCGGGGCATTGCAGTGAGCATGACTCTCCTTATTTTTTCACAGTCAGCCCATGATACTCGACATGCTCATATAATTCGATTGTCAATCAAACCATACAAAAAAGTTTAGGGAATCAAAACCAAATCCTATTTATTGTGTTCGGTCCATTAAAGGTGTTTTTTCATTGTTCATTAGTATTTGGTTTTTTATTTTGTTAGATTATTCGATCAAAGATCAAATTTTATAGACAAGTTGGGTAAAATGGAACCGACCATAAAGAATTTCAAAAAATTTATTAATTTTTTGATTGCACTGTATGCAGTGCAACAAGTGTTACCCTTCTTACATAAGAAAAGGGCACATCCTAATGTATGATCATCTAATGACTCTTAATTTTTACCACTCTGGCGTGTCTTATGTGCTCTACCTCCTCTTTAATATTTACCACTCTCGCATGTCTTATGTGCTCTACCTCCTCTTAACCTTATCATTGACTAGAGCATTAGAGGACTCACCTCACCTTTATGCATAGGTTCAGCCTATGACGTCTACCAATGATATTTCTATCCTCATACACCCCACTTTGAAAGTCTTTCCTTCCTTGTTAGAACTTGTTGACTGGACATCACCTCACTCGTTTGGGCTTTCCTTGCTCAATTGGACTTAACCTCCCTAACTTTACAAAGAAACAACCATTCCAACTTCTAAGGCCATACAAGTACTAACCTAGCTAACAAGTTCCTTTATTACACCAACAGGTTCCAATCCCATTGTCAACGTATCAGACTGTGTTAGGTCCCTTCCTGAAATAGGCTCATGCAACATCATTCCTATCCTAGAGGCATCCACATCACTTGGTTTGATTGCAGTGTCACAATGTTTACCATATTCTGTCCACTTGCCACTTTTTCTCTACCTAGCATGTTGAGATAGTAGCCACTATGCCACACTAAAGATCGGAGATTGCAAAACCTTGCTGCACAAGTTCAAGATTGTTGTCTTTTACAGCAAGGGCGCTTAAAAGTACCATTTTCAATAACATAATTCTCGACACATTTTCAGCATTTCCAAATGGCCCCTAGTTCGTCAGCTTCTATGAGAGATAGATTAAAAGGAGGGAAGAGAGAGACAGAGACAAGAGATGTAATATACTTTTGAAAGATTAGATTTTTTGAGCTTTTGAATGTATGGACAATTTATGGGCATCTTGACAGGTTTCATGCACATTCCCAAACACACCTTAAGTCAAAATGGGTTAATCTTGACTTAACGGAGAGTGACTTTTCCTGAGTCCAAATTTCTTTACATCAGCATTAGTCCCACCCATGGGAATCCCTATTAGGGTAGAGTGATTGGAAGAAGAAAGCTATAATGTATTTTTGGGTAGTATAATCTTGCTCATTCTTTGTCAGTGTAGAAAGCTATAATTTAAAACCCTTGATTGAAAGTTAAAAGAGAACTATAGAATTGCATACATTGTTTCTAAGCCCTAGTGCCCTTAGAATAGTTCAGCTAAAACGGTAATACTTGCTACAACGCTAGCACTTTGCAATCTATGTGTATTGCAATGTACAGATGGGGCCATTTGATCTTAAATGTCTAATAATAATAATAATAATTGATGGGCCAGAATCTCGTCCACCATAATCAGTGGCCTTCCATCTATGATCGAAGGGGCGTCGTTTTGACGATCCATGCAAGAGAGAACACCGTTAGAGGGCCTCTGCCGGCAGTCTGGAGGATGTCCCTCTGATGCCTAAGTCAGAAGGCTAGAAATGCCGAGAGAAAGTCAAGGTAGCCTGGGCTTTAGAAAGCGTACATATACCAGTTGGACCAAGGATCCATATATAGCACTCGGGTCCATGAGAGAAGTCGATTGTGATTGGGAAAGCCATATCCAAAGTAGACTCCTGGACTTGATTCAGCTCTCGAGTCCGAGCGGCCTGGGGGTCTCGAGCCTTTGGTTCTAGTTGGAAAAGGGAGTCCTGGTTCTAGTATGAAGGGAAAATCTGAGTTGGAATATGAACCTGATCTGAGTTTCATCTGAGATTTCTTGTCTATGGTCGAGCCCGTGTGGGCCGCAACATTCAGCCAGCTAACGTGACGAGCTTGCAGACTTGAGGTGAGAAGGAGTAATGGATTGGCCAATCAACGCTTTTGGGCTGAGCTAGATCTTCCTCCCTCAATAATAATAATATTTGAGCATGGATCCAAACTATCGAATAGTGTAGAGATCTTCCTCCCTCACTTGCCCCATCACTCCTTGTCATGCCTGCATAGTGAGGAGTGAAGAGACGTCTAAAAAGATGCTGGCGCCCTTAACAGTTGTCATTTCTCCTTCCCGATTAATGCTTCCAGAGAATCCTACGGACGGTTGTGTCTGTTATAGTGATTGACATACTAATCTTTGACTTATGGCCAAGGCTTTATAACATCAAGAGGGTCGGCCGAAGTAATCCACTCTCGATAACTATATTATGGACTACACCAGGAGGGTTGCTAAAGACCGTAGTACATGGGTTTCTTCATTGGCCATTCCCCTCTCTCTCTCTCTCCCTCTGACCGTCCCTCTCGTCCCTCTCCTCCCTCTCTCTCTCTCTCTCTCTCTCTCTCTCTCTCTCTCTCTCTCTCTCTCTCTCTCTCTCCCCCCCGGTGATGGTAGAAGGAAGGCGGTGACAACAACGAGAAGGAGATCATGTCTGAGCATAGATCCGTGTGGATACTATGTCTAGAGTCAGTGCGCGTGCGGCTACCCCGTCATGTGGATTAGACATCAGATTTTGGAGATTCCTCATCTCCGTACAGTGAAATCCGCTCTCTCGAATTCATTTTTTTGTGTTCTATTGAATCGGACAACCGGTTACTCGAGGATTTTGCGGAGTAAAAAAAATTTATATTCCCGTTCCATTGCGTCCTGCACACTCCATAAAATCCAACATATATCACATGTGAAAAAGAAAAGTTCTAGGCTGTGTCTTCCCCAATATTTGTCGTAGCTTCAGCTCCGGCCACCGTGTAAAGTAGTCGATGGCGAATATGACAAATTGCCTCTCCACCGTGGTCTTGGGGAAGGGCCCCAGGATGTCAATACCCCATATTGTGAATGGGCATGGTTTGGAAACAATGTGAAGCTGCTCGGCTGGGGCTCGGGGGATCAGAGCGTACACTTGACAGCCTGCACACTTTTTGAAGTAGTTGATGCAGTCTTGAGCTAGTGTAGGCCACTCTACCTGCAGCGCAACAGAGTGCGGGATAGTTCTCGGAGGCCCACGTGGCTCCCGCATAATCCTTTGTGGACCTCTACGACTTCATCCATCGCTTCTTGGATGGGAGGCACTAGAGCAAGGGCATGGTCTGAGATCAGCGGTACAACTCTCTGTACATGACCCGCCTGGCATATATTCGATCGATTGGTAGTTGGTTGTCTTGCATGAAGACCATAATAAGATCCATCCAACAAGGCTCTGTTTTGACCTGGGCTATCTATGCTAGTTGGATAGCCGGTGCTATTACGTCTTCGATGAAGACCGTCTAGGAGACAGGTATCACAGTGAAGATGAGTTTGGCAAACTCGTCTGCTCTTTGATATTTTACACTTGGGGACATGTGTGATCTCGAATCCCTCAAGAGCATAGACCGTCTTTATGATCAACTCTTTATATTGCCTCATGGTGGGGTCTTTGGCTTCATATTCGCCCTTTAGCTGCCAGACGATGATCTGAGAGTCGAAGAATGCTTTGATCTGAGTTGCACCCAGGCAGTAAGCTACTTGAATTCTTGTGAGTAGTGTCTCGTACTCCGCCACATCATTAGTCTTTCAAAACTGAAACTGGAGAGAGAACTATAGGCCTTCGCCCTGGAGGTTTCCAGGGGAATCGAGATGAGGCCGGCCCCAAAACTAGCGGCTTGGGATGATCCATTGGTGTAAATCAACCATGCCAGTCCAGGCCCGCCCCCAACTACCTGCTCTTGCGTGGGGAGGGTGCATTAGGCCAGGAAGTTGACTAGGGCTTGGGCTTTTATGGCCGTTCGATGCATAAGAAATGTTGAATTCGAAGAGCTCAATCGCCCACTTTATCATCCGTCCTGAGGCGTCGGATTGCTGGAGAAACTGCCATAGGGGGTGGTCAGTTACAACTTCAATCGGATGCTCTTGAAAGTACGGCCACAACTTTTGGGTGCCATCACAAGGGCCAATCTGAACTTCTCTGCGGTCGGGTAGAGTTGTTTGCTTCCTTGGAGAACCCGGTTAACATAGTATGCTAGCCTCTGGACTCCTCCTTCCTCCCTGACCAGTACCGAGCTCATAATATGAGGAGTTATAGACAAGTAAAAGGAAAAAGACTCACCTAGCAATTGTTTGGAGAGGACGGACGGAGTTGCCAAGTACTGCTTTAGCTCATGGAATGCTTGCTGGCATTTCGATGTCTAGTTGATATGTCATTGGGCATCAGGCGGACTATCTTTTACTTGTACCAACTTGAAGAAAGGGTGACATCGCTTAGCGGCTACCGAAAGGAACCGACTGAGGGTGGCCAGCCATCCTGTTAACCTTTGAACGTCGTTTAGCTGCGTTGGTGGCTCCATAGACAGTATGGCTTCGATTTTATCTAGATTGTCTTCTATCCCTTGATGGGTAACTAGAAAGCCCAGAAATTTGCCAACTGTGACTCCGAAGGCATATTTAGTGGGGTCGAGCTTCATGCTATACCGCCTCAGAGTGTCGAATGTCTCCAAGAGATCCTCGAAGTGCTCAATGGCATGCTTACATTTCACCAGCATGTTATCTACGTAAACCTCTATATTTCGTCCGATCTGTCGATCAAATATAGTATTGAGGAGCCTCTAGTATGTCGCTCTGACATTCATCAATCCGAATGGCAATCGGGTGTAACAATAGAGATCCATATCGATGACGAAGGTAGTGTGTTCTTCATCTTCAGGATTCATCTGAATTTGATGGTAGCCTAAAAAGGAACCAAGAATACTAAGTTGCTCATGTCCTGCCGTGGCATTGATTAGCTGGCCGACATTAGGCAGAGGAAAGGAATTCTTTTGGATAGTTTTGTCGAGGTTGGTGAAGTCCATGCACATCTGTCACTTATTGGAGGCTTTATTCACCAGAACGACATTGACCACCCATACTAGGTAGTGGGCATCTCGAATGACTACTGCATAGAATAAAGAAATTACCTGCTCTCTGATGGCGTCTTGCCATTCTACAGCGAAATGGCACTTCCTTGGTTGGATCGGCAGGAATCTTGGGTTAAAGTTGAAAGAGTGTGAGGCAACATGCTCTAGTACCCCAAGAAGTGGGGTATCCACCCAGGCAAACACATCTAAATGGGTGGAAAGAAACTCTTGATACTTTTCTCTCCTCTGCTCGGGCAAAAGGGCTCCCATCTTAAGTTCTTAGTCATGTGCGAGGCCGACCTTGATGACAACTAGTTTTTCTGATGATTCAACTGCTTCCTTTGGTCTGTTCGGTAACTCGTGGGTGATTCAGCAAACTTTCATATATGCTCTTCAATTACAGTCAAGTATATCTGTCACGAGACACTTTGGTTTCCATGGACTTAATCTCATTCTCGGTCGGGAATTTGACCTTTTGACGTCGATTGGAGAGAACGACCCCAAATTGTCCGAGGGATTCTCTTCCCATGATGACATCATAAGACAAGGGAACATCCACTACTTCAAACAAGACTTTCTAAGTAGATGTTAGGGGAAGAGTCCCCACTGTCACTAAGAGAGTCATGTGGGTTTTGACCGGTCGGTTGTCAGGATTGTGGGTCGACACTTTCGCCCCCTTGCTTTGTGGATCGACACTGCCATCAAGTTGAATATGTCTACCCTGATTGAAGGTGATGCCCTGAACTTTGTTTATCCACCGGGAAACTAACCAGATAGCCATACCCTCTCTCACAATGCTATCATGGGTGGACATACGTAAGCTTTTTGTTACTCCTAGCTAGTTGTTTCAGAAAAGCTGTAATTACTGAAGTCTTACATCAAAGATAATCAATTCTACAATTGAACAAAAAAAAAAAAAAAACTTTCATAGTAATGTTAACATTTCAATTCCCTTCCTCAAAATGCAATATTGAAGTACATAATAAGCAAATTTTATTATTTATCAAGCTACAATAATCCGGTCCTAAAGTGCCACTTCAGAATCATAAATCAAACACGGAATTTGAGAATGCAAGAGTCATTTAAAATCCGATTCACACCCAATCTTCATGATAGTTCTATAATCCAATAATCAATCATCTAAGCTCCCCAAAACTATAAGAACCTATCCGAAACAATGATAACATCTTATCAAATTAACTTTTTTGGTATCTGAAGGCTGATGCACTTGAAGCATACAGCCCTTAGTTAACACACTTGCTCTTCATGTCTACTTCAATTTATGAGATGTTTTTGATGAGTTTCTTTTGTCAGCTAATCAAGGGTTTTCTCCTCTTGAGTGGATATAAATAAATAGTGGGACCAAGTTAAACGAATTTATAAAATTGCATGATCAATCAAGGCAATGCGCACATATAATCATACAACCCCGAATCACATAAAAAATTAATCAAGACGCTTGACCCTAACGAAGATAACCTAATTTGGCATACCTATAACGTGTCTAATATGATTAATTAGCTATATAAATATTACTTTATGTTTATATGATATGATACTAATCTTTATTTATGGTGGAGGTTAATTATTTTATGATATATGAATGCGTTGGTTAGAAATATATACTCTTTAAAGTATATAATCTTTTAAGCATGAAATTTAACATTTAATACCTTCCCCAAACAGTACAGACTTTGTTGAGAATGCCGTGTTTTGTTGGGAATGATTCGTTACATGCTTTCTTTAATTTGTTTTCTCCCTCTCCTTTTCATGTAAACGTACAGATAAGCACATACATGGAGACATGGAGTAAAAGAGAAGCCCACACAGACTGTAACGCTCTGCTTTTTCAAGAGTCCGGATCTTCTTAGTACCATTTTAGATTGGATTCCAGCAATAACCAGTCTCAAGGCGTCATGTGTAAAGTAGCTTCGTCGTTCTAAACGCATCTCACTGAATTGGACAACTTTTTCTGGTTTCTCAATTCAACAGGTTCTCAATACTACGTAGAGCATTTAAATATCACTAAGAGCATAAAATTACAACCATAATTTAAAATACACCCTTAATGTGCACTTGGATACAACTTAAAATTACTGTACGAATATTACATTGGGGTGTATTTTAAATTATAGTAATAGTTTTGTGCTCTTAGTAGTATTTAAGTATTCTTCGTAATATTGAAAATCTAAAAAACTAGAAAAAGTTATCAACTTCGGTGGGATACGTCTCAAACCATAAAAATACTTTACACATGACTAATTTAAAATAGTACTGAGAAGATCTTGACTCCTTTTCCAAACTAGGAAACCACATATCGAACAGTTAGTTAGCTAGAGGATGGACCCCGTGCGTGTGGAATGTGAGTTCTAGGCTACATAGCAAGGAGTGGAAGCAAAACCCGCGCTCCCACAAAGCGTGCAAGCAATCCTTAACGCCTGTTGCCCCCTTCTCGTGGTGGGACTCTCGTGCTTCTTATTATAAACAGATGGGAAAGTAGCACTGCACTCCCCACACAGAGCCTTCACACACACACACACACACAGAAAGAGAGAGAGAGAGAGAATGGCAGTGGAGTCGCAGCTTCTGAGCTCAGGCGACAGCTCCCCGACGTCGATCAAAACGGTAGCGCAGAACATCGGGGACAAGACCCTCAAAGGGGTTGGCAACCTCATCAAGCTCCTCCCCAGCGGGACCGTCTTCCTCTTCCAGTTCCTTAACCCGGTACTGACCAACAACGGCCACTGTAACACCCTCAACAAGGCCCTCAGCGGCGTCCTCCTCTTCATCTGCGGCTTCTCGTGCTGCTTCTCCTGCTTCACCGACAGCTACACCGGCGTCGATGGCAAGGTCTACTACGGCATCGTTACGGCGAAGGGGCTGCTGCCCTTCTGGGACCCCAACTCCGCCTCCATGGACTTCTCCAAGTATAAGCTCCGGTTCGGGGACTTCGTCCACGCGGCGCTCTCGCTGGTGGTGTTCGCCGTGGTCAGTCTTCTCGACTCCAACAGTGTCTCCTGCTACTACCCGTCGTTCGAGTCGGACCAGAAGATCCTGCTTATGGTGCTTCCCATCGTGATAGGTGCTGTGGCGAGTACCACGTTCATGGTGTTCCCCAACACCCGCCACGGCATTGGATACCCTGCCACAGCGGACACGGCGGCATCCTCTTCCCCTAAGACTCGCGTGCATATTGGCCATGTCCATCACTAAAGACTCTAGTCTACTTTCCCATGCTCTTCTTTGTGGAATCTCCCATGAAATGGTGTCCATGTTAAGGACGAAGGGGTAAGGCTCGGCGCCACCCTCGTTGTTTGCCAGTTTACAGTTCAATCTTGGCTGTGTGTACTTGCAACTGTTTGTTTCATTTCAGATTGGAGAATAAGAATGATACCACTGTTATCCAGAGGTTTTGTTTGAGTTGAGATCGTCTACAGAGAAGTAGGAGAGTCAAAATTTTACAATCAGGGGGACGTGAGTGAGATGAATTTTGGTAGTTTTTTGCCCTCCTCTCTCTCTCTTTACGGAAGACCGTAGACGCTCTCAGCTCTTTTGTTAGAGCCGTTGTACATCCACTCAACAAAGAAAAAAAAGTGTATAAATCATTTATTTTTGAAGTGATAGGACAAAACAAGTAATCACCTTTTGGTGAGTCTAAGTATCACCTAGAAGGTTCATTCCTATCACTCTATTACAATGGAGTCTAAATTATTTTGAAAAATACATTAATGTTCATCTGACAATGTACTTGAAAAATATAGTACTAAACATGCTCTTACAACCCTCGCCTGGGAAAAACAAAGAAACTCAAAAGAGAGAAAGGAACCCATGCGGGGAAGGGATCGAGGTGACTATGAGAGTTTTCTTTGGTCTCTCGTTGACGTTATCCAAATCATTCCCCTTCCCCCTTCCTGGTTCTCTCTTCCTCCTTAATCTCCTGTTGCGCAAGGGTAAATCACCTCCCCACTGTCACCCGGATCTGTAGCCAATAATTTGATGTAAGAATATCTCGTACATTCTGCTAATCTTTTATGATGTTTTTAATCTTTCGGATCTTATATTTTTAAAAAATATTATGTATTAATCCCCGCAATCTTTAAATTCATTTAACACCTTCCATCTTTGAACCTTTCTTAGAAAGTCCCTACAGGTAGGAATAGTCCAAAAAAGCAATGTTTGCAAAATATTCCTTCGTGCAATATTTCTATCAAAATATATTAAGAATATTTTGTGGATATTATGTATATATATTTATATTTATACTTATATTTATATGACAAGTGGTTTATGAGGAACTTTTCAAAGAAGGTTCAAAGATAGTAAGAAATTTGAAATACATATGAGAATTGTAAGATTAATATTGATATTGAAAGATTATAAAGCGTGAAAAAGATGAGAAAGAGATGAAAAGATGTCCATCCCTAGGCTGGAGTCCCCATGACAGGCAGAGGGAGCGATGCGACGGACACGTTCATAATTGCTTTTGGATGATGTTATTTCTACATTCTTAGATCTCCACTTTGTTTGCATAATAAGGAAAGAATGAGATCCCTTATTCTCATAATATGATTAATTTTGATTTGATCGAATGAATTGATTATTCTGTACCATAATTATTTATTACTATGATTAGGTAAATAAATAATTCTATTTTACACTCAAGAATTTAGTATTTTGCCTTGGATTCTATACTACTATCAAAGTGAAACCCTTCTTATTCTAGAATAAGTAATCTAAAATAATTGATCCCATCATAATCCGTTCTGTCATCAAGAGAGTACAAAAAGCATTTTTGTTGTTAATAATACTAATTAATGGCTGCATTCTTATTTTTAAAAGTTTTTAAATCAATGAAAATGAGTGGAGTATGGTAGTGTAGAAAAAAGATCAAAGGCAAACTGATTACGTTGAACTTAAAAAAGGAAAGATTATATCTATGTCAAAAGATAAAGATAACCATATACATATCTGTTAGAAAAGGTATAGTCATATAGTTTACTAGCGCCAGTTTATGACACACCTAGGTGACAATCATGAAGGAGAATGTTATTATCCCACACCTTTGACAGCCCTTCTCCGATGTGTGATTGCCATCTAGATATGTCAAAAAGTGGTATTAGGCAATGATGTTACTATATTGTTTTCCTATCAGTTATGCATTCATTTATTCTAATCATAAATCTCCTTAATTTCAAGCTCTCACTTGTTGACTTCATTTAATGGCTCTTGTTAATTTAAGCAAATAACTGCATCCCAACAAAACCACCTAGCTCTCAAGGATTGAACAGAGAGAGATTTTGAGGTTAACTATTGTCATTCGAGAGGCCTCCATCTTGTAGAATGTATAATGGAGAGAGGTGAACTTAGTTACAAAATTTGCTTAAAATGATAGGTTAGATTCAAATTTGATAATAAAATGATAGGTCATCTCCAACTTCCTTTCTAGTTGAACTTTACAAAATTTATTGAAATCTTGAAAAAGGATTCATCTTTACCTATCTTACACATTGACAAGTAGAATAAAAGAGCATAATACTAGTCCCCATATACCTTTCTTGAATTATTGTGAGTAACTTGTCCCTTTTGTAAGGAATAAGAGGCGACATAGGTCATACTATTATATGCTAATTTAATTTTTAACTACACGCTCTTCTTTTAGTTTCAAAGACAAGGACAAGGATAGTCCTTTTGTTTTGAAAGATTAGGATAAGAGCAACACTTGCTGCACACCCGTGTGCGCATCGCACGCTGATAAGTCAGTCTGTGCGGACCTCACACGTGCTGGCCTATCAACTCGCAGTGTGCATGCACACTAGCACGCAAGGGGTGTGCACTGAGTATTGCCCTTAGAATAATGATAGAGGTCATATCCGACCTGATATATTCTTTGACATCCCTAGCTGTGAAAACGCTTTTCTATGTAGGAGTTTTCCGCCTCTTTGCAAGTACTTAATTTTCCTGCCCCATCATAGAGAGCTTTTTCACCTTCTTAATAAAAGGCTATTCACTTTTGATATAACGGATGAAGGGAAAAAAGGCTGCAACCTATACAAGATTTTTTCCGTTGACCAGTTCAACCTGCAGGCCCATTATGTCTCGTCGCCTTATGTTATAGGATAGGACTGTAGAGAAGCCTCCATTTATTTTTTTATTTTCCAAGCTCATCTTAGCTTGCTTATGCTCTGGCAGGTCTGCCTAAAATGTCTACTGCCCCCAATCCCACATCGAACTACCCTATCTTGTTGCACATCATTCTATCTTCTTTGCTTGCCCTCCTTACCAATGTCACCAACTAGGGATTTGGTAAAAAATTGTCCTGACGAAAAAATTTTAAATGGGTAAAAAATCTGAAAACTTTGTGGAAAAATTGTGAAAGATATGTTAATTTTTTAACATATAAAATATAATTTTAAAATATAATATAAAAAATTAACAATATATATTATAAAAATGAGTGAGTTCTTTTTATAAAAGTATATTTTCCTGAAAAATACGTGATTAATTCATGATTAAATCGCTACTTTTTGAATTTATGAAGATTATAAATATTCTTTCAAAAAATTGAGAATTGTTCGTGAAAAATATGTTAAGATGAAAAAGTGTAATTAAATCGTGATTTTTTCAAAAAATTACAGAATTATGTTACATTGCTCCTTACTGCTGGAAAATATTTTACCCTGATAATTTATAAGGTTGTCATCATCTTTACATGAAATTATGTAAAAATATAATGATAAGAAATATAGCTCTAATTAGGTACAGCATGCTATAGTCTTGAGTTGGTTAAGTCTTTTTATCACTACAAGAGGAAAAAAGATACTCAATAATTCATAATTCGAGGATTATATATGGAATATTGCTTCTAAGCAAGGCCAATCCTTAACATGCTTGCGACTTCTACAACTACTGTCAAACTTGAGTAATACTTTCTGTAATGTCTGGCGTTGCACCATGGGGCATTGCAGCAAATAAAAAAGAAATTCTTTTTTTGAAAGTTTTTTAGATCAAGCCCTACATGCCCCACCTATCTGTACATTCTGACATCCGATCATATGATCAAAATAATTCTAAAAAATAATAAGTCAAGTCTTAATGAACAATAAAAAAATATCTTTAATAGACCGAGTCCAATAATAATATTTTATTTTTAAAAACTTTTTAGATCATCCAATCAGAATTTGACTGACGGACAGGTGGGGTATGCAGAATATATATATATATATATATATATATATATATTTTTTTGTTTCAGTACCACATGATGCAGCACCAAGAGCATTGCAGCAAAAGATTGTCATCTGTTGATACGAACTTATGTATCCATTTCAATTGCCCAATATGAATTGGCCGGCAAAGCTCTGACTTCCATGAGCCTAGGTTGATCCATCTAGGGAGATGGGCCACCTTGAACTGGTCGGTGGGGAGCACTCAATCCCTCTTGGACCTACACTTCGAACAATACACAGACCTTGAATTGTCCATGGATTAACTAAAGCCCACTACTAGGTCAGATCCAAGAACCAATTCAAATTCGGCCCTCATAGGCATCATGGACTTGCCACGTCACCCTTCCTCTAAATCTGGCAAACATTGGAGAAATAATCCCATATCAACCTTCTCCAAAAAAAAAAAAAAAAAAAAAAGGGTTTATGCAGAAGATGTGTACTCTCCTTACTTTGAGCTTCTCTTGGGTTGCTAGGTCCCATATTGACATCTCAACAAAGTCTAGAAAACTAACATTAAGGGCGTGCTTTGCCAAGCGTTCGGTTGAGAACTAAAGTTTAGCTTCTATTTTTCATATGTATGATGTTGAGTAAGAGTAGTTATACTTGGATCCACTTTTTCTTCAATCCCAAAATTAAGCTCCTATGTGGATTTTCTGATGTAGAAAACAAAACTTAACCAAGGAACCATATAAACAACTTCCAAGACTTAGTATCCTTTTTTCATCATGAAATTTGTGGAGGTAAAAGATTATTTCCAATCAGAAGCTATGTCAAACATGGACTAAATTGGAATATCTGATCTCTTTCATTTGTAAACGGAGAACCTGAATACTAATTGCTTCATCCTTGACGAGGGAAATTTCCCCTTCACGGGCTTGGCCCATTAAGTAGAAATCGATTGCCGAAAGGCAGCGTGTGCCAGCTCTTAGAAATAATCGCACATCAGAAGATACATCAGAAATTAATTTTAATTTGTTATAAAAATCAACTCTTTCATAACAACTTCACTTTTTCCTTAATTTTGGGAGGTTTTCCTTTTGTAACTTTTAGTTGGAAACCAAAAAACAAGTAAAATACAACATAAATGACTTTCAAGATCTAATGACTTCCATAAAAAATAACTAAATAAAAATACAAAAATATTTTTTAATAGAAGTTGTGCCAAACACGGCCTAAACTTATCCCGAGGAACAACATACAAAAAGGTGGAAACCGTCCAATTGCGTGCATATTTTCCCAACACAAAGTTAGTACTGCGAGCTACGTTATGTACTTCCCAACATGATTCCGAAACGCATTGCAGGCTTCATTTTTTGGGATCATACCGTGTGTTGTTGGGAACTAGTTGTTAAGCAATGCGTTCTTTGTTTACTCCCTCTCCTTTTCGTGTAAACGTACAGATAAGCCTATGCATGATGTAACAGAGAAACCTAAAACAGGACGCAATGCCCACAATTATGTACCCAGTCTTCCAAGGTACGTAGGAAACCATAGGTCGAACAGCTAGAGCATCATGGACCCATGCTTGAGAAAGATTGGGAGTTCTCAGAAATAAATCAAAGAGTGGAATCAAACCCACGCCTCCCCCGCGGCGTGCAAGCAATCCCTAACCCTTACTCCCTTTCCCTCATGGCGGATCTTGTGCTTCTTATAAATAGATATAGATATAGCAGAGTAACACGACATTCCCCACAGAACCAGAGAGAGAGAGAGAGAGAGGATGGCAACAGTGGAGTCGCAGCTTCTGTCCTCGGGCAGCAGCTCCTCGTCGCTCAAAAACGTAGCCCAGGGCATCGGGGACAAGACACTCCAAGGGGTTGGCGACCTCATCAAGCTCCTCCCCAGTGGGACCGTCTTCCTCTTCCAGTTCCTCAACCCGGTGCTGACCAACTACGGCCACTGCAACGCCCTCCACAAGGCCCTCAGCGGCGTCCTCCTCTTCATCTGCGGCTTCTCCTGCTGCTTCTCTTGCTTCACTGACAGCTACACCGGCGCCGACGGTAAGGTCTACTACGGCATCGTCACGGCGAAGGGGCTGCTGCCCTTCTGGGACCCCACCGCCGCCTCCACGGACTTCTCCAAGTACAAGCTCCGGTTGGGGGACTTCGTGCACGCGGCCCTCTCGCTGGTGGTGTTCGCCGTGGTCAGCCTCCTCGACTCGAACACCGTCGCCTGCTACTACCCGGCGCTCGAGTCGAGCAAGAAGATCCTGCTCATGGTGCTGCCCCCGGTGATCGGCGCCGTGGCGAGTGCTGCGTTCGTGCTGTTCCCCAGCACCCGCCATGGCATTGGGTATCCTGCCACAACTAACACCACGCCGACCTCCTCCTCCTCCTAAGTCCGCCATGACTAGCCGCGTGTACAACTCCACCTTTCCCATTCTTCTGTCGGTGCTGCCATGATGTGGGTGTCCATGTAAAGGCCAATGGAGGGGGCTTGGCACTACCCTCCTTTGCCAGTTTACCGTTGAATCGCGATTGCGTATGTACTTATAACCTTGTGTATTCCATTTAAAATTTCATGACTAAGAACTCTCTTCGGTGCCTCACGTATGTGTTATCATTATAATTTGGATTTTTTACATATATATCTCTCAAAACTAATGTATTTGCATGTATATCCTCAATTCTCACATATTATATCGATACCCTTGCACTTTTCAAAATGTTACGTACATATCTCTCAATCAAATGATTTGACATAAATACCCTTAAATTTACTAGTATTTTACGTATATATCCCTCAATATATTAAAATCTTACATTTTGTACTCCCGATGCTTCCAACGATGTCATGATTTATACAATATTTTTGACATATTTCGTTGAAATTAACTTAAGTTTGACGGAAAGAACATAAATGGAACATTTTGAAGATTGCAGGGATATTGATGATAATATATGAGAATTGAAGATATACATATGAGAGATATATATATAAAAAATCCTTATAATTTTAAGAACAATTTGTCAAGTGTTAAAGTCTTTTTTGGTTATATTATCAGGGTATATATGGTTCGTATCATTAAGATTGAGGAAGCGGCTGATAGACTTTGGATCGAGTGTTAAAGCCCACCCTTAATTTCCCCTGTTAGCAAAATGGTAAAGAATTAATCTGAGCCTCTGGAGTAGGATAACGTGAGGTATGAATCTTTTATTATTTTTTGTACCATAAATGGAATAGAGAAAAAGAGAGATGACAGCCCTTAAACTCATATCACATTATTATTGATGATGTTAGCATCCAATAAATGCCTAGGACGAAGAAAAAAATATAATGAATTTCGATATAAATATCACATAATTATTGATGTTGTCATCGGATGTGCAAGTAAATTGAAAGGAAAATGCTATTATGGTGGGAAAGGTTTCCTTTTTTTTCTTATGCAGTTGATGTGGGTGTACTTGTTTAGTTTAAATTTGAAAAGTGCCACAGATAAATTTGTGAAAAAAAAGCTCTCACCTTTGGCTTCTTCCTTTGGTACGGTAAGAAAACTAAAGAAACTTTTCCGTCGTGCTACCCTCGCTCAAATTGAAAGTGCAGGCACTAATGCAGTTATGGTTGTGGTTTCACTCTTTTTTTTTTTTTTTTTTTTTCTTTTTTTTGTTGAAAGGGCCCAGAGGCCGATTATATACAACTATTTACAAGCGACCGAGATTCTAATCTAAAACCCGAGATTTTCCTTTATAGTTGGAGATAATTCCGGTTCAGTCGATAGGTCCGCCTAATTAGGCGACAATTCCAAGTCCATCTGATTTCTGGAGAAGTAATCCCACAGGTCAAAGGATAAAGATCCCAACAACATCAGAATTGCATGGCTAAGAGGTTTTTAAGCCCCAACTAGAATAGAACCTGAGACCTTCCTTTTGATGGTGAACCAACTGCCCTAGACAGCTGGTTCTTGTGATTTCACTCTCGTTCAGAGGGCCTTTCCTCCTTGTAAGAAATTAATTCTGGACAGCCTTATTCATCTTCTTAAATGGAGGCGCATTTATGTTTGATGTGAGAATAACCCTTGCCGTGAGATCGCGCTCCCATGCAATCTTACAACTTGGGATCATGTGAGAGTGCGAATCTTTTTAATCATCTTGCCAAAGATGGGATAGTGTAAGTGCTCAATTGGAGTAGTCCAACAATTAAGACATTTTTATTTAAACAAGAGAAGAAATTTCACCGGAGGCACTGCCAGTGGGTCAAAGTGATTGAATGGTGGCAGCGGACGAGAATGGGACTCAGTAGGTGCAGCAAGGTGAGTATTTTAAAATAAGTCGGAATGATCTAGTGAACTCGAACTTCACAGTCAAGAGTATTTTCTTTTTTTATATAAAAAAATAAAATAAAAAATATTCTTGACTGTGGAGCTCGAGCTCATAGTAAGGTCGAGATCACTAAATCACTTTTCTTTAAAATAATATCTCTCGTACACCTTAGTTCCAGTCTCTATAATAGGGTTTTCTCAAAAAAACACTCTCTCCACCCCTTTGCACTTATCTAATCCCATCCTCACATGTATAATCCATATACAATTGCGGCGCCCGGCAATATTGCATCAAGTAATAGGCACTGAAAACCAAGGGAAAGAGGAAGAGATTCTGAAGGAAGCAAGACATTCTTATTTTCTTTAAATAACTGTTTGATCAAAACTTAGACAATTTTAAAATCGATTTCAGGCAGTCCTAACGTCTGATAATCTACTTATGATAGGAAAATAATGCGCGAGTTCTCAGCCATACCTTTTCCACTCTTGCTATTTCTCTGAGAAGAAGGATCTCTCAAGTGAAGGTTTGTAGAGAGGAAAGATTAATTTCAAAGAACCCTTTTAACACTTACCTTTTCCCATTCAAAAACTCTTCCTCTTGCTTGCTCTTGAGTTTCAGGAACCACACTCTTCTTGGGGTGAGTGCTTGAGACAAACCGTTAGGTTTTGCAATCTGCAAGGGATTGTGGTAATATTTTTTTATTATTTAAAAAAGATGACTGATGACTGAATTAGGACATACTCTAACTCAATTCGAACAATCCCGTCTTTAATTTGATGATGAAAAAAAATAAGGTCACAAACAAATGATTAAACGGGTGGATGTACACTCAGCACATGTAACAAGCACCACTCTCCTTAGGCCCTTGTGGGAGCTCACAAGTATCCCAGTGTGCTTTTGTCTATTAGGTGCACATAGGGACGTAAAAAAGATATATGTGGGGCCGAATACTGGTTCTATCTATATCTTTTTTCTTTAAGTAATTTGTGTATCTTTGTCCTTATCTTTTAAAATATATTTATATTTTATCTTTATTTTTTAAAATTATCGAAAGTGAATACATAAAAATTAAATTATCAGACAATACAGTATATATGTCAACATAAACTTAATCTTCTATTGCTTATAAAGGGAATAAATGAATACTACTTTCAAAATATACATAGATATAACTTGCAAACTAGTGAATGAGAGAGAGAAAGGTTTAAGACACTGGCATGGACAATAAGGCATCTAACTATATAGGTATAATTAGAAATTTCATTTAGATCAAATAAATTTTTTAAAAAGTTATAATCAATTATTAAGATAAGTGAAAGAAAATGAATAGATACTCGGACAATCGGACTCGGAAAAAAATGTATTCTTTTTCTTATCCTAAATTATTTTGATACAGGTAATATCCTTATTCTTATAATTTAAATTGTATCTTTCGGTGACCTTTAAACTTCGGAAACCGACCGATAAATGAATTTTCAGTTACCATTGACATTCCTAGAAGCGCAAGGCATTAAAATACATGCGGGCTTAAAATTATGGGGAAGGAAGGCACTTTCTTAGAGACGTTCGTTGAGTAATTGGAAGAAGAAAGAATTTTATATTGTGTTTAGAGTATCTGATCTCTTTTCTCGTATGTAAACAAAGCGAACATGTAATTGTATTTTTTTTTCCATTTGGTCAGATGTTCTGATCTTAGACATAATAGTTGCCAAAAGTTTTTCTTGGAAGAAACTTTTGTTTTGTCTAAGGATTGAGATCATCTAGATCTTTTCTTTAGAACTTTTACTTAAGAGTATTAAATGTTATTGGTGAGAAAAAGCAACTTATTAATAGAATGAACTTTACTTCATAAATAAGTACATCTTTTTCTACCAATAAAATTCAAATGTCTAGGAAAGAGTCTAAAGGGGGTCCAGGTGATCTCAATCCTCCATCTAGATGAGCCAAAATCTTTCATCAACTTTTGCCCATAAAAATTGTTATGACAACACCGGTTAAATGAAGTAGACCGAATATATGGCTTGCGAAGCTGAATCGGCTGGAAGTCTCCCTCTGAGTTCATGATCAGCAGGAACAACATGCAAAATTGCAGTTCGTCTCCCATTGTGTGCGGGTTCTGCCTACACAAACATGAGAGATCTGACGTCCGAACGATATCGTGCTAATCCAAAGTGACGACCCCAGAATGCTGCTGATAAAGATAATGTGATAATGTATATGGGAGGAGGGTCGGGCTTTTAAAAAAAAAAAATCTTATCAAACTGAAAAGTTCGGTAAATCCCACCTTTCCCTTCCAATGTAGTGACCAAGTTCGGTCAGTCACCTTACTGAGACGATCCAGTCTCTTAACTAAAACCCTCGATACAGTGCAGATTTTGTTGGGAAACCCCTCAACACATCAGAGGCCCACACGTATCTACCCTTCCAAGCTAGGGAATAACATGGAACCGTGGGTGAGGAAGATGAGGTGTTCTTAAGGATGCCGAATAGTGGAAGCCAAACCAACTGAAGCCCACATAGCGTGCAAGCAACCCTCAAACGCAACGTCACCCTCCTGCTGTTGGTGGCTCTCATGCTTCTTCTGAAAACAAGGGAAACTGGCTATAAGAAGAGCACCAGGTGGCTCTCGTGCCTCTTATGAAAACATGAGAGACTACTAGTAGAACACCTAATCGGGCCAATACACACACGCAGAGAGAGAGAGAGAGAGAGAGAGAGAGAGAGAGAGGATGGCAGAAGAGGAGCACCTGCTGTCTTCGGGCACCACCTCGTCGTTATCGATCGTAAGTGTGGCCAAGAGCATAGGGGACAAGACCTTCCGAGGGGTGGGCAGCCTCATCAAGCTCCTCCCCAGCGGGACCGTCTTCCTCTTCCAGTTCCTGCACCCGGTGCTGACCAACTACGGCCACTGCAACGCCCTCAACAAGGCCCTCAGCGGCGCCCTCCTCTTCGTCTGCGGCTTCTCCTGCTGCTTCTCCTGCTTCACCGACAGCTACACCGGTGCCGACGGCAAGGTGTACTACGGCATCGTCACGGCGACAGGGCTGCTGCCCTTCTGGGACCCCAAACACGCCTCCATGGACTTCTCCGGGTACAAGCTCCGGTTTGGAGACTTCGTCCACGCGGCGCTCTCGCTGGTGGTGTTCGCCGTGGTCAGCCTCCTTGACAGCAACACCGTCTCTTGCTACTACCCATCGTTCGAGTCGGACCAGAAGATCCTGCTTATGGTGCTTCCCCCGGTGGTAGGTGTTGCGGCGAGTACAATGTTCATGCTGTTCCCCAACACGCGACACGGCATCGGGTATCCTGCCACAACGCACACGACGGAGTCCTCCTCCTCTTCCGACAGTCGGCCATGAACGGCCGTGTACATCGATCTCTACCTTTCCCATGCATTCTTCTGTTGTTAATTGGTGCCCATTAAAGAGGACAGGCGAAGGCTTTCTACCATCTTCTTCCTTCCCTTTGCCATTCTACCGTTGAATCCTACTGTGCATGCATTTTTACCTTTTTACATTTAAATTTTCCTTGAACAAGAACCCTCATTTGCCTCGTGCCTCATGTTCGTATTCTTTGTTAGTAATATTCTTATAATTTCACGATGGATCAAGTAATAAAATCTGTCCTATATATTTGGTGTAATGACATAGTGGTTAGAACTTAGAAGGTCTCAACTCAACTGAAATAAACTAACTTCAAAATCTGAAGGGTTTCTTAAGCAACTAAATGCCCGCCCAAACAAAAGTTCCGTCCAATGGCAGATCCAGTGTTAGCCTGTAGGGGTCCTAGGATCCCACTAAATTTTGTCAAGTTCATTAGTCCAGTTCAATGCAGGTTAACCCGGGATCCCATTGACTCAATCTAGGACCCCACTGGTCCAACCCAATACCTTATATGACTCAGCTTAAGATCTCACAGATCCAGTCATGCTTATGACTTATCGTCCGAATGATCCCATTAGATAAATTTTCTGCATCCACCACTGATTCCGTCCATAATGTCAAAAGATATCACGGTCCTAGTTTAGAACGGAATCAATCCATCCACCATGCTATAACCTGTAAGTGCAGGGATGAAACAAGCAATAAAGCTAAAGTTTACAGATATACAATGGCAAATCTCCCCATTTAGCAAATTGGCAAACAAGCTATATCTGAGGTTTAATATTTTAGCTGTTAAAACAAGGTAATGCTAATGTTTGATGCCAAGATAATCTTATGTGTGAATATTATGTCATAGAGTTAAATAGTTGACTTTTTAAACTCATGACTTGAATAGGGAAAGTAGGAAGAGTGGTCAATCTTGATCAACATCTTTTCATTGGCATTACCCGTGTTTGCAACCGATCGAATAGAGGAATCAACTTTTTTGTTTGACAAAAGGCGAATAGCAGAAGTTAAAAAATTTAGCATTGAAGTTGAACACCCAACATTTATTCTTCTATTACAAAAAAAAAAAAGACATTGAATAAGAATGACTCAATTATTTAACTTTTTTTCTTTTGACCATATGTTGGAGTCTCCAAATATTCTGGTTGTTAGAGAGATTGAACATTTAAATTCAGATAAACCTCTATTCTTAAATGCAGATAAACCTCTATATATTCTAATTATATATAGTTAATGAGAGCTAAATCTTTAATCCGCTATCACTTGGGAGGCTGAAATGAAAGAAATAACGTAGCTCCAATAGGCTGTGGATGAACTAGTGATGCTTGCGACTATCTAATTTTATAGAACAAGGTACAAAACGGAGATACGAGTTTGTTCTGCGTTAATCTCATTAGGCCCACATAAACTTTCTCATTGTTGCAAAACAAACTCTTTCATACTTGCTTGAACACAGCTGGCTGTGATTTTTATTTTATTTTTTCTTTTGTTTTGTGGGGTGGGGGGAAGCAGGGTCGAGGGATGGTCCCCTTGGAATTTAGAGAACCTCCCGTAGATACTTGTGATGCTTTAATCTTGCCCTTTTTATGACCTAAGGTTTCAGATGCATTGCATTAATGGATATAATTTGTAGGACTTATTTTCTATTAATTTTATTTCTAAATCATTATATTATTTTGAATTTTATGCTTGGATGTTTTTTTTTTAATCAAAGACTCTTCATTGACCTTCCTAGAAGAAAACTTTTGACCCTGCTATTGTTGTACTCTGTCAACGAGGGCACTTTTAAGATCAGCATTTAATGTATTGAGCGTGCAAGCTGTGCCAAAGTAGAAGGATTACCAACTGCAAGTTGCAACATCTCATCATTGAAGGTATACAGGTAATTCAAAACTTGTCGAGGTTCCCGGATACACCACAGAAATGGGAATACCTTGTTTTTGTGGAAATGTATAAGGCCATATATATTACGTAAGTCTGACGTAATTAACCATGGGCTAATTATTTGACAATGAAGAATAATTAACCATGGGCTGATTATTTGCCAATGAAGAATATTTGCTGCAATGTTTTATTAAATATTGCACTACAACTGCCATTTAAGGTGCAATGCATCTACTTTTGAGATGGTTCCTTGGATCGGTTGGCAGATGTGTTATGACATTGGAGCAAATACCTTTTATTGGGAAGTATCATTACAAGAAAAACATAATTTGTCAGCGGCTCAAATATCAGAAAGCCGCTGACTAAAGTATATGTCAACAACCAGACGACCGTTGACAAAGTTATGGACAAAACTTTCGTTGGCAAATATTTGTCAACGGCTAAGGAGCAACCGCTGACATATGTATCATATGTCCACAGTTAGAAGCCGTGGACAAATGAGACATATGTCAACGACTACTAGCTGTAGACAAATGAAATTATATGTTAATGGTTGTTAGCCGTGAACAAATATCACATTTGTCAACGGTTGGAACCGTTGACATATGTTGCTAATGTCAACAGCTCTAGCCGCTGACAAATATCTCATTTGTCAATGACTTAAATCGTTGACAAATGGAGCAAATGTCAACCGTGTGAGCTGCTGACAAATGGGGTATTTGTCCAAGGCCATAGCCGTTGACAAAAAATTTATGTCCACGGTTTCTGAGCCATCGACATATGTTAACAAAAGCTTTTGTCAACGGTTTCAACCGCTGACAACGATTATTAATTAAAAAAATATTTTAAAATATTAAATAATACACAAAAATATGTACACATATAAACATGGACATAAACAAATAAATACATCCATACAAGTACATCCATATATAAATAAACACATCCACATGTACAAATAAATACATTCACACTTTCAAATAAACACATTCACACTTTCAAAATAAGTACATCTACATATATAAATAAATATTCACACAAAATTAATAAATACATCTACGAAAAATTCATACTACATATCCACAAATAAATGTATCAATTATCCTCGACTCACTCTTCGTCATCACCATCAAAATCATCTCCCTCCTCAACTGATTCGCCTTGGGCGTCGCCCTCATCCACAGCTATCTGAGGCTGAATAGGACTCTACATTATCTGAAATCGACTCATAAATGCGCTCATTTATGTCATTTGTTTGCGCATCCACTCCATGTCCTCCTCTTGTACTTAGAATTTTTCTTTCACGGTCCGCAGTTCCACTACTTGCATCTCAACTTTCTGTTGATAGAAAGACTCGACCCTTCTCCCGGTCCATACCATGTACGTAACATCTCTCGACTGCCTGCACAACGAACACGACCAGATCAGTCTTTTCTCATAATTGAAATGAATGTATCCTCAGCACAAATGGAGGTACTCCTAACATCATTCTCCAAAGAATGAGCAGTTAATTGAGTCATCCTCTCCTACAAAAAAAATAAAGAAATAAAATTCTTATTAGTGATACAAATTAATTTTAATAAGAATTATTTAAAAAAATAATTCAAATGATAGAAAGACTTGCATATCGACTCTTACTCTCATCATCTACCCATTGCTCATTGCCGTCCCGAAGATTCTTATATTTACTCATCTTGAACATTTCAAGATGCTCGGGATCACGTTGAAGAACACGATGCTATTCAAATTATGTTAAAAAAAATAACTAATAAAAATTTAATAATATAGAAAGATCAATAATAAAATAAAAATCTTACGAAGTCATCCTTCAATTGATAATGACTCGTTCGGCCCCGCCTATATGGCATAGACTAATGAGAGCGATTTTATCTATTACGATTAGCAATTTTCTATAGAAAAAAATATTAGTTGTAAAATTTATATCGAACAAATCAACATAAATTATTAAGCTTCGTTATTATTACCTGCTCATCTGACGTATTCCATTTCTCGCACATCGTCTGCCAATCAAATAGATCAACACCGGCCAACACGGAAGCAATTGCATCCGCCAAAATCTTTCCCGTATAAAACTATAAAATGATTTGAGTTTGACTTCATTATATATGAACATAAGAAAAATCAATATAAAAATATATTATAAATGAATATAAGAAAATTATAATTTACTCTTTTCTTTAAAACACTGCTCCAGCTACGATGTATTGAGGTAATGTGCATGATCATCTCCCTATCTGTCTCAAGAGTTCGATCCCACTGATACAACAACTGCACATTATCGTTAACTTAATTAGTCATACAATATTTCACAAATATAAAATTAACTTTAAATATTTTTACCTCGATATCTATAAATATTGCAGCCTGTTTCGCTGCAAGAAAAGTAACAAAATTTTTCAGCCATATCTTATTATGAAGCTTTGCAACAACACCCATACGAAATACAAAATTGCTTCTCTTCTCGCCAACACCGTAATCTCTGATCACCCGCATGTTCCATCGTTGACCCTTCTCCAATCTCTCATCGGTAGCACCTCTGGTTGGGCCCTGACGGCCATTCCCCGACCTAAGGCTACATAGAAGATGAACATGTTTAGACATACATCATAAAGACATTTATGTTAGATTATAAACATAAAAATATCAATTCACTAAACGACTAAAATTAAAATTCATACTTGATACAGATGTAGATGTCTGAGCTGCAGTGGCCTGAGAGGCAATAGGCTAAGAAACAAGGGCCTGACATGTGGAAAGGGCCTGAGAGGTAGGAAGCTCAGGGATAAGTTGCTGAGAGACAATGACCTGAGAGATCAAACGCTTAGGAATACATGCTAAGAGGTATTCTGTTTCTTTCAGAGTGTAAAGCCACCATCTGAGCTACGAGAGCCACTACCTGAAGTCATCTATTCAAATCATACCATATCATATTAAAGTTAGACGTAAAAATAGATAACAAATAAATTTCGTTGAAAGTTACCATCACCTAAACCTCAAGGTATTCACCTACTCTTTTACTAATTCATTTACTAATATCCACATCAATTATTTCTCCCCTAACAAGAATATCAATTAAGTTTTCTTGATAAGTTTTTTCAACATATCATGCATCATCTTCAGCGGCTTCACCCTGCATGTTATAATAATCTCGAGGTCATGCTCTAACAGGAATGATCCACCCTACTGTTGTATTATCATTTACATAGAACACCTACTCTACTTGATTTGCAATAGCAAATGGCTCATTTGTGTTAAGTTTAAAACGAGTGTTCAGATTGACAATTCTATACTTATCGATCTTAAATTCTCTGTCTTTTTTATAAATATCTCACCAATCACACTTAAACAGTATAACATGACTTTCATGATCAAAAGATATTTTGAGGACATCAATTAAATATCCATAATATCCATCATATCCAGATTCAAGTTCCGCGTTCACAATGACTCCAGACAATTGAGTCAACTTAGTATCATCAATGTCTTCTATATGAAATCAAAAACCATTTACTATGCAATCCGAATATGAATATGCAAGTCTTAAAGGTCTCTGTGACAAAATTTCGATCTCTTGAATGCAACGAAAATTATTTGCTTCTTTCAGTTCTTTAACATAACTCTGAGACTATTTTAGAAAATCTTTCTCCACCGCATTTGAGGTTTACACTTGTTGTGTATATTCAAAAAAATTGATCTATTCGTTCAATCTGTTTCAAAATATATATATATGGGTCAAATCTCTTTTTTCTTCAGATAGTAAACGAGATTTCACTTTTCCTTTGAGAAAACGTCCAGGAGATTTAAAGATCGAACAACTTTTATGAACAGTCTCATTAACAGCTCCATCATAATTCATTTCTCTCCAGTTAAATCGAGTGTCAATGTCATCCATATATATCAAACAAAATGACATTGTTTTTTCAACAAGATAACATTCTTCAATTAAACTTTCTGAGCGTGTCTTATTGAAGATATAATCTTTTAATTTTTTTAAAAATCTTTCTACATGATACATCCATCGATACTTTATAAGACCAATAATTCTTACTTCATATACCAAATAGATTATCAGATGAATCATTACATCAAAAACAAATGGTGAAAAAATATGTTCCAACTTACATAATATCACCACGATAACACTTTCTAATTTCAATAAACGTTCAAGTACAAGAATTTTGGAACATACTTCTTTAAAGTACATACTCAAATCCGTAATTGGGTCAGTCACATCTTCTAGTACAATGCCACGAATTGCCAAGGACAACAACAGTTGCATGTGGACGTGAGAATCATAACTCTTCAACCCAGTCAGCTTTCCATCCGTAATATCCACACTTTTGGATAAATTAGAAGAATATTCATCTAGGACCTTAATGTTACTTCAGAATTCACACACAACATATTGTTGTCTTTTGTTCAGTGTGTACATTGCTACTGGTATCTTGTTCTTGTATTGGGGGCCCTTTAACACATAAAATTCTGGCTGTATTCTTCAGTCTTCTAGGTCTAATTGTACTCTTAAGTGGTCGTTACTTTTTTCACCACCGAGAATGTTCAAAATGCCCAACTAATTATCACATATATTTTTCTCGATGTGCATTATGTCTAAATTGTGACAAATGAGAAGACTCGACTAATATGGTAACTCTCATAATAAAATGTTCCTTTTTTTTTCATCCTTTCAAGTTTGTAATATCTTTCTTGAACTTCTTTCCGAACTTCAGATAAGAAAACCTCTGTTGTTGGCTCCACAGTTCTAAACCTGTCAGAATTCTTGGACATCTGTCACATACAACTGTACCATCAAATTTCTGTTTGTAGTTACTTTTCCTATATCTGTAATGTAATAGCAAAAACGTCGGTGCCCCAAATAACAAAATTTGCGATAATTTTTTAACCATCTTCAACAGGTTTTATAATTAAATGATGGACATACAAATTTTTCTTTAGGGCACCATCCAAACACATTGGCATATGCTAGGAAGTCATTTATTATCTAAAGGACAATAGCATGCATCTTGAAATTCTATTTTTTTGAAGTATCATATGTTTTAACACCATTCTCCGATAAATCTTTTAAGTCTTCCACTAGTGGTTGTAAGTACACATCAATATCATTTTCCAAATCTTTAGGATCAAGAATGAGTAATAACATCATCATAAATATATGCTTCATGCACATCTATGGTGGCAAATTATAAACAACTGTCATTACAGGTCATATACTATAATTACTACTCATATTTTCGAATGGGTTGAACCCATCACTCGTTTAACAGAGTCTCAAGTTGCAAGCTTCTACAACGAAACTTGGATACTAATTATCAAAATATTTCCATGCCTCATAATTAGCAGGATGTCGCATCTCTCTATTTTATTGAGAGTCCGACCATCAGTATGCCATGTCAACTACCTGGCTATCATGGATGACATAAACAACATTTTCAATCTATCTTTCAATGAAATATAGCACAAAAGTTTATTAGATACTCGTTTGCCAAGTCTCATGTTCTCATTTGTAATTGATTATTCAAGTCTTGCATACTTTCCTTATACTTCGGTGCATCACACTGTGGACATCGATCTTTATCTTCATGTTCCTTCCAAGATAATAGACAATCATTCTAACATGCATCTATCTTCTCGTATCTCAACCACAAATCTTTAATAATCTTCTTAGCTTCATACTATGTTTGAGGTACATTGGTTCCTTTAAGTAATATTTCTCTGATGAATTCAAGAAACATATTCATACATGTCCCAGTCACTTGATTCAGTGTCTTAATATGCAACAACTTTAAAAGAAACGTTAATTTTGAAACCTTCTGGCACCCAAGTACAATAGTATTTCAACATCCTCCAATAGTTTATAAAAGTCTCTTACTTTGGAATACTATTCTTCTACAATAATACTTTCAATTTCTTGCAACTCATGCAGCATATCAACTGTGGTATCAACAATAAAAAATTCTTGTTGTTCAGTCATCTATATAAGAGGGATGTTGGTTTGATATTTGACCATATCATTTAATGGTGCCTCTCCATGACACACCCAATTTGTATAATGCACCTATATTCCGTCTACCTTAAGATGGGTCTCAACATCTATCCGAGTCAACTTCACTCCGTTAAAACAATTCTGACATGGATGCTATATCAATTCATTGTTTTGTCCATACTTAAAACTTGTTCTATCTTCATAAAAGGCAAAGTCCAAAAGTTCAGCTACTCCTCTCTCATATCTAGGATCTCCTCGATTATGAACAAACTTAATCAAACTCTTGTCAAGTCCAGCTATTTCTATGTATCCTCTAACCTACACATTAACAAATATGATTGGTTAATAAGTATCCACATATCCACATCAAAAATTCGCCAGCATCTCTCCTAAAACTTATACATTATCTACATTCATACACCTATCGCCTCTCCTCAAATTTATACATTATACACGCACACAAAACACAAACACACACATCTCCATAAAGTTTAGGAGAGGAGAGACCGGAGGTTCAAATAGAAAAAAAATTTAGTCCTTAAGGGTAGAAAATGCTTCAGGTCAGGCCATAGGCAGTCCTATGGCCTAGCCGTATTCCAACTGAACCATCTGATGCAAATTGGATGGCGCGCATGTTTCCTATTTAGTGCTGGAATGCCCTGTGCTGCCACTGGATCAGAATCTAGTGGCCCGTATTTTCTCCCTCTCCAACCCATGCACCTCTTCCCCCTGTGAATTTTGGCGCCAAAGGCGCTGCAACAATTAGTTTTTTCATCCTCTCATGGGGGAACCAACGACCTGTGGGAATTTAACTCATTGAAGGTTGAGGCCTATTTACTATGCTATTCATCCTCTCATACATTGCATGACTAATAACATAAATTGGGTATAGTGAAAAGTTCATATGAAGTAGAAAATAACCTTAAAATAGATTTTATAAAATTCAAGAAGATTTATTATTCTTGGCCAATTATAGTGACCACTGGCTCATTGATTCCGACCCAATATAGTGACTCCACTGGCCATTGTCGGAGTGACTCCACTAAACAAAATTTATGCGTATGTCACTGCCTTAAGAAGTAAATTTTGAATATGATTGACTTTTCAAGAATAAAAATCATGCCTAACATAAATTTTTTCTTATTTTATAATACGTACATGAATATAAATACTTTATATCCGAATATGAATCCCTTGGATCTTGTATACGGATGCATCAAACGAATCATTTTTGGTATCCACGTTCAAAACAGATATAAAATATGCTTCTATATTTGACAAAAGTAAATGCGAAGATGAATGAAAAATGGGCACATTTGTATTTATTTACATTTCTAAATTACAAATGAGAATATACTGCTGCACCGCCAGGCGGGCGTTATTACAGTATGTCTGGAAAAGTTTGTAATTTCTGGAACTACTTTTGCTCTAATATATCAACAGGTTTTTACTGCCCAAAAAAAGCAGAGTTGATGTGTGCGCCGATTGTGGGCAGAAACACATGGACGATTGGGGGCCGTTAAAATTAAAAAGTTGTGCCGGTTCTTGTTCAACTTTCTCTCTCTTCCTCTCTTTCTTTAGTTTACCACTGGAGCTGCAAATCGGGTCAGATATACCCAGATTCGATCCAATCAAGTTTCAATTTTCTGGTTGCGGACCCTCTCTCCCTTACCGGAATATGAGGTAAACAGACCCCACCTACTTCCTACTTTTGAAACAGGGACTTCCATTAGATCCCTAAGGCGTGTTTTGGCACGTTTTGTCTCAAATGGATCCCACCTACTTCCTACTTTTCAAATGCGGACTTCATCGGATCCCTAAGGGGATCAGTAGTCACTGGGGGAGGGGGGACGAATTTAATGCAGTAGGGCCCAAACATGATATTTTTCGGATTTTAAATTCGCCCTCCTCTCCCAGTGGCTACTGATCCCCTACGGTCCAACGTCGACCATAAGAGATCCGGACTCTATTTTTAAGGATTGAGATCCTCTACGTAAAGAGGGGGGGGGGACCGCGTGTTGAAGTTGGAGGACCGTCGGATGAGGCCGAGCACCTCATAGCCCTTCCCTAGCAGCAGCTTCGTCAAGTTCGACCCCACAATGCCGCCCGCTCCTAGATGCACCTCCACTTTGTCAACCTCATTGACACCTCCTTCCTCTGCCACTGGATCGACGCCCTTCCCGACGAGGTCTACAACCTCACCGCACAATCCCACATCGTCGTCTCCTTCGAGGTCCCCGACTACACGGCCGACGTGGTCGCCACCGGCGCACTCTGCCTCCTTGAGGACACGGTTGCCACCGGCGAACTGTGGCCTGCAGGCATGCCCCACAGCGCCGCGGAGGTGGGGGGGTTGGATGGGCGCCGTAAGGTGGCTCAACGGCAGCGACAAGCTCACCAGCACCTACTTGGTAGAACAGAGGTACTACCTGTACATGAGGGTGGTGAAAACCATGGAGCTACCGGCCAACGCCATAACTGGATGCAACCCCAACGCCGAGGTGAAGCTGGGCAACTACAAGAGCACCACCCAGCACTTCCAGAAGAAGCTGAACCTGGAGTGGATCCAGGTGTTCCCCTTCTCTAAGGACCACATCTAGTCGTCGGTGCTGTAGGTGTTCGTCAAGGACCGTAAGATGGTGGGGCGCGACAACTACCTGGGCAAGGTAGTGTTCGACCTGAACGAGGTGCCCATGAGGGTGCCCCCCTTAACAACCCCCTGGCCTTGCAATGTTACCGCCTGGAGGATCGCCGTGGGGAGGGCTAGGTGCGCGGCGAGATCATGCTGGCCGTATGGATGGGCACGCAGGCGGACGAGGCCTTCCCCGATGCCTAGCATGTCGACACCGCCTCTGTGCACGGCGACGGCGTCCTCAACATCCGCTCCAAGGTGTACGTCTCCCCCAAGCTCTAATGTTTGTGCATGAACATGATTGAGGCACATGACTGCTTCGTCTGCTACTACCAGGCCGAATCCTCAGAGATGCACAGCTCCACACCGCCGCTGCAGTCGGAGTCGTCCCCATTCCACCCTCGCTTGCCCTGTGCCGCCGCCAAGTGCGCCATCCACTGGTACAACGTCAACTACCACGAGGCCTACGGCCTCTTCACTTGCAATGACATCCTCTTCAACCACGAGTCACCCCGGCGGAGGGAGAACTTTGTCACCCACGCTGTCGGCCGCGCATCAGAGTCGGCCTCGAAAGCAAGCTCTTCCTCGGCAACCTCAGCACCTCCTGTGACTGGGGCTTCGCCGGCGACTATGATGAGGCCCTGTCGATGATGCTGCAGTAGGACGAACCCGGCGACTACTGGTCGCCACCGAGGAGTCCAACACCGTGGAGAAGTACCTGGAAGCAGCATTTACCAGGTGGGACTCAACTGGAGGGACCATGCATGTTGAGATAGACAAGCACTACTTCTGGCCGGCGGAGGTGGACAACCTCTGGGGTGTAGAGAATGGTGAAAAGCACAATGGAAACAACAATAGACTAGGAGAGAAGAGCAGCGGAGACTTGTGGAAAATGGATGCTTAGCTATGGAGGCCAGCCCCTGTTCTTATATAAGGACGGGTTACAGATCCACCATCTGTGGAGATAAAGACAAACCAAGAGATAAATATAAGTTACAACATGATAGACACAATCAGTTACGCAGAGTCTCTCTGTTGCGTTGGTGTACACGGCACTCTGTTACACGCCCCTTTAAGGTGAACGGAGGGAGAAATGTTCAACTTGTCTCGCAACATAAGAAATCTTGGAAAAGGAAGACATTTGGTGAAAATGTCAGCCACTTGGTCGACAGAGGCGAGATATCGGACAGTAAGCTGCCGTTGTAGCACCATTTGACGGACAAAATGAAAGTCAACTTCAACATGTTTGGTACGTGCCTTGAAAGCTGGGTTGGCGGCAAGGTACAAAGCACTAATATTGTCACACCAAATAATCGGAGGAGAAGATGAGAGAATTCTCAACTCACGTAACAAATGTTGAGTCCATACGAGCTCCGTAGCCGCAGAAGCTAGGGCACGTAATTCTACCTCTGTAGTGGATCGTGCAACAGTGGATTGTTTCTTAGCACCCCAAGTAATAAGGTTGGATCCCAAAAAGATGCTAAGTCCATTGGTGGAACGACGATCATCCGGGCAACCGGCCCAATCAGTGTCCGTGAATGCATGTAAAGAGAAGGAGGAAGGACGCACCAAGAGGCCATGAGAGACAGTACCCTTGAGGTACTGCAAAATCCGTTTGACAGCGCTCCAGTGATTCAAAGTAGGAGAGGCCAAAAATTGACACACCTTATTCACAGCAAAGGCAACATATGGCCGTGTTAAAGTGACATATTGTAAGGATCCCACAATGTTGCGATAAAGAGATGGATCAAGTAGAGGATCGCCATCATTTTTGGAAAGACGACAAGAAGCTGCCAACGGAAAAGAAATAGGCTTGGCCTCAGCCACGTTCGCCTTGCACAACAGATCAATGATGTATTGTCGTTGACAGAGATGAACAGAATGCTTCATTCTCGTGACTTGGATGCCCAAAAAGAAATGTAATGCGCCTAAATCCTTGAGAGCAAAGGCAGATGAAAGATTGCCAATCAAGGAGTGGACTGCCCGATCATCACTTCCAGTGACAATGATGTCTTCAACATATACAAGAAGATAGATACACAGTCCATCTTTGTCATATAAAAAAAGAGAGGGGTCACAGGTGGACTTACGGAAGCCCAAAGACAATAAATGTGAATAAAGTCTGAAAAACCATGCCCGAGGGGCCTATTTAAGGCCATAAAGAGACTTGTGCAATCGGCAGACATAATGAGGAGTAGACTGATCCACAAACCCAGGTGGTTGGGACATGTAAATTTCCTCTTCTAAATTGCCATGAAGAAATACATTTTGTACATCCAATTGTTTGAGAATCCACCTTTTAGATAAAGCAACAGAAAGGACCATTCGAATAGTCGTGGGTTTGACTACTGGACTAAATGTCTCGTTATAGTCAAGGCCGTGTTGCTGCGTAAATCCTTTAGCGACGAGACGTGCCTTGTACCGCGCAAGTGAACCATCAGAGTTTCTCTTCAATTTAAATATCTATTTACACCCGACCACATTTGCATGAGGTGGAGGAGGAACGAGTGTCCAAGTCCCATTATGCTGTAATGCGTTGAATTCGGCACACATCGCGGAGTACCATGCAGGAGATTTATTAGCAATGGTAAAACACGTCGGCTCAGAAGCGGCAACTGATGCATCAGCAAGCAAGGCTCTTGGGATGGGATGACGAGAGTGAGTAGGCAAGGCCGAAGATGAAGAAGGTGTGGAAACATGTGCTACCCGATGCAAGATAGGGGTAAAAGTTTGGGAAGTGGAGAGGAAGTTGGAGTAGGCGAGGAGGTTGGGAATGTTGGTGATTGTGGGCTAGCCAAGGTAGTGGTAGGTGTGGGTTCATTAGGTGGGTCAAGGGTAGTTGACAGGATAGGTGGTTCAGCAATTGATTAATTGGGTTGAAAAGTAGGCGACGTACTCATGGAAGCAACGGTCCTGGCATGCATGTGTTGGTTAGGAAGACCAAGAGATGGGCAAGTGATAAACGTCCCTGATGGTTGGGAGGAGGGAGATTTAGGAACAAGTTGAGGATACGGAAATGTTGACTCATCAAAAATGACCTGACGAGACACATATACACGGCAGGTGGAAGGGAGCAAACAACGATACCCTTTGTGAATGGGACTGTAACCAATGAAGATACAACATTCAGAACGATAGCTCAGCTTATGGGTGTTGTATGGACGTAAAAAAGGGTAGCAAGCGCACCCAAAGGTGCGTAACATTGAGTAATCAGGAGATTGCTTTAAAAGTTTTTCAAATGGAGAAACCCCTTTGAGGATGGTTGTGGGTAGACGATTGATGAGATAAATGGCGCAAGAGACAGCATCATCTCAAAAGGTGAAGGGAAGTGATGCATGGCTAAGGAGGGCTAAGGCAGTTTCAATGATGTGGCGATGCTTTCGCTCGGCCACACCGTTTTGTTGGTGTGTGTGAGGACAAGAAACTCGATGAGCAATGCCATTTGAAGAGAGAAACTTAAAGAGCCGCCTATATTCGGCTCCCCAGTCACTTTGAAAATATTTAATTGATGTGGAGAACAATTTTTCCGCATGTAATTTAAATTGAACAAAGGCATCAAACACATCACTTTTATTAGCAAGAGGGTATAACCATGTGAACCTACTAAAATGATCTATAAATATAACATAATAACGAAAACCATTACGAGATAAATAGGGCGAAGGTCCCCATACATCAGACATAACAAGTTCCAAGGGAGAATGTGAATGGAAATTAGAGGAGGGAAAGGGGAGTTGG
This sequence comes from Zantedeschia hybrid cultivar, assembly GCA_030544215.1. Taxonomy (NCBI): domain Eukaryota; kingdom Viridiplantae; phylum Streptophyta; class Magnoliopsida; order Alismatales; family Araceae; genus Zantedeschia; species Zantedeschia hybrid cultivar. The sequence goes on along the minus strand of JARZZO010000005.1, from coordinate 67,899,483 downwards.
TGGCTTTTGGCCCGTTGACAAGAGGAGCATACAGGACCAAGAGACACATTATTAGTGGGCACACCTAAAAAAGTAAAAATACGATGAACGACATGAAGGGCGGGATGACCAAGACGCGCATGCCAGGAGAGCTTTAAGTCACGTACGCTGATGAAGGCACGGGGAGCAGGTTGCTGGGAAGAGGCTTTAGAAGCAGCAAGACGGCCAGAGAGACGGTACAGGCCATCAATATGAGGACCGCGAAGAACTTCCTTCCCCGACTTGAGATCCTTGACAACAAAATATGAAGGATGAAACTCAAAGAGGACATCATTGTCTCGAGTAAATTGGGATAGTTGGCATAGTTGGCAGACATTTGTAGTGGAGGTAGACGATGAGCCAGTAGATGTACCTGGCCGCGCGTGGCCACCTTGGCCACGACCACGACCGCGGCGGCGCCCACTAGAACGATTGTCAACATGTTGGCCCGAAGAAGAAGTCCGATTGTTGAAGTGAGCAAGATTAGCCGATGGAGAAACGGCATCAAGAGCAACTGGTTGATGGTGCTGCTGTAGCCACACCTCCTGACTCAAGAGCATACCATGCACGTCGGCCAGCGAGAAGGAGTCGGCATCCATGCGCATTGTAATAGAAGTGACGAAGGATTCATATTCTGGGCCAAGACCACCCAGAATATATAGGAGCATGTCACCTTGGGAGATAGGTTCTGCACCAGCGGCGAGGTAGTTGGCGATGGATTTTGCCTTCTGGATGTACTCTGTGATTGAGGAAGATCCTTTCTTCAAGGTTTGTAACTGAAGACGAAGCTGCAATATCCTTGCACGAGAGGGAGACCCATAGATTCGGGATATAGTATGCCAAACTTCTGCAGCAGTGGGAAGGCCAACAATCTGCGGAAGAACCGTCTCCGACAAGGATGAAATCAACCAACTCAACGCTAGTTGATCATGTTGACGCCATGCCGTAGCAGCAGGATTAGGGACCCGCTTAGAGGGGTCTGCTGGATCAACAATGGTTGGAGAAGGACATGAGACAGAGCCGTCAATAATTCTCATGAGATTATAGGTGTTGAAAATGGGGAGGAATTGTGCACGCCACAGCATATAGTTGTTATCTCCGGATAGCTTGACAAGGAGAAAATGGGTTATATTTGGCATTGTAGTGAGGGAGGAAGAAAAGAGGGTCAGTGTGGTGTTGGTAGGAAGAACAGGGGACAAGGGCTGCTCGTTTGTGGAGGAAGCCATATCAGATGCCATTGGCTCTGATACCATGTAGAGAATGGTGAAAAGCACAATGGAAACAACAGTAGACTAGGAGAGGAGAGCAGCGGAGACTTGTGGAAAATGGATGCTTAGTCATGGAGGCCAGCCCCTGTTCTTATATAAGGACGGGTTATAGATCCACCATCTGTGGAGATAAATACAAACCAAGAGATAAATACAAGTTACAACATGATAGACACAATCAGTTACGCAGAGTCTCTCTGTTGCGTTGGTGTACACGGCACTCTGTTACATGGGGGAACTTCGCCAAGGTGCGGTGGGTGCTGGGATGGAAGCCGAAGAGCAGTGTAATATGGGAGCTCCGGATCCAGACCCATGAAGCCACAATCGGATCCAAATTCGGTGACTTCATATCACTATTCGGATCTGGGTCTGGATCCAAGTATGAATCCGATTATGACTCGAATCCGGGTCGGATCTGACCCATATCCGCCCGTTTTACACCCCTAGTTACCACAACATGAAGTCCACCTCTCTCCCTCTTACAGTTACCAGCAGCACCACGGTAAAAAAAGAAAATCTATCTTTTGTGAACCTTCATCCTTTTGCCGCAAGTATTTCTTCTAAATATTCTCCTCCAACACATGACGATACTTCCACAATCTCTTTCTTTATATAATAATAAATAATGGATGATGAACAAAATGTTCTAAAACTTTCTAGAGAAGATTTATGGAAGGCAGGAGGGGAAGGAATCCAATTGAACAAAATGTTCTAAAACTTTCTAGAGAAGATTTATGGAAGGCAGGAGGGGAAGGAATCCAATTGCAGCTTGGGAAAATGACAGCAACATTGAATGAAACCAAATCATCGGCCTATAGGTTTAGATGATCATTAATTTGGAATGAACTCTTTAAAGTAGGTCACAGGTTCAAAGACTGTTGGATGTACAAAGACACTTTCACAGGGTGTGTGTTGTCCATAAAATTTTGTTTTCTTAGTGATAGTTGTACACGTAAAATATTCGCTCGAATAAGACAACAAAAATACCTCTATAAATGAAAATCTTGCCCTACACATTTATTCTCCAAACTGAGACAATATAAACCTCATGAGATTTGAACATTTGCGAATCTTTATAGATTGTTGAGTAATACTTGCTGCAATGCAGCGGCAGCCGTGCAGTCCGACATGATAGGAGGGAGTCAGTTTTTCTTTTTCTTTTTAATTTATCTGTTCAAATTTTAAAAAAAAATTTGGAGCGTCCGATCATAAATCAGACGGTACAATCAGATTCGACCTGACTGTATAATTAAAAAAAAAAAAACTTTTAAAAAATATCTTAATTTACATAAAAAGAAATAGAAAAAGTTAAAAATTATACACTCAGATAGAGCCAATCCGAGTAACCAGATTGTACTGCCCAATTTTTTATTAGACATTTCAAAAACTTTTAAAAATTTAAATAGAAAATAAATAAATAAACTGACTCCCTCCCATTCTGTCGGACTCAGGGTACTGCTGCTGCATTTGAAATGCAACAAGTATTACTCTATATCATTTAAGCCAACTGGCCCAGATGATTAGCAAATTTTTAAAGAAACCAAAGGCATACTCCTCAAATTCCCCCCACCTACTCTCTTTTGAAAACCAGGACGCCGTTGCTTGCCGCACCTTTCCCTGGCTGCATTACGGGGATCCACAACCTCGCTTCACCACATGTATACGAATTTATTACGGCACAGACAACACACATCGCTTATAATTATATCACAACAATTATATTTGATTATATTACAATTACGCCTCACAATTTTAAAATTTTATGAAATGTTAGTTAAAATAGAAAGAGGTTGAAAAACTTAGAATGATTACTACATGGGGGTATGTGGTAGTTTCTCACAGAAAGAAGACAAAAGATAAGACTGTGCGCAACATGTTAAATTTTGATACGATAAAATAAATTTTTAAACATTTATAATATAAAAAAATATTTTTTGCATATATACTCCTAAAAACACCGTAGTTGTATATATACTCCTAATTCTCGCATATTATCATCAATATCCCTGCAGTCTTTAAAATATTTTATTTGTGTCCCTCCCGTCAAACTTAGGTTAATTTCAACGAAATATGTCAAAAATATTACATAAATCATGACATCATTAGAGGCATCAGGAGTACAAAATGCAAGATTTTAGTATATTTAGGGATATATATGCAAATATTAATAAATTTAAGAGTATTTATGTCAAATCATTAGATTGAGGGATATAAAATGCAACATTTTGAAGATTGCAGGAATATTGATGATAATATGTGAGAATTGGAGGCATACAGATACGTTATTTTTGAAGAGTATATATGTAAAAAATCATATAAAAAATTTACGACGAATGATATATGAAATATATGGCAATTTTTCAAGAGAAAAACATAAAAAAGTAAAAGTGTGTGCAACGGTGTTGAAGAACCAAAAAGGGAAATTTTGAGAGGTATTCTGAAAAGTTTAGAAATGGATGTTTTCCGGAATTTGATGGAAGGAAGTTCTAAATAAGATCATGAAAAGGTAAAGGGAGCTGGATGGAGAAGATTCTGACAAGGAGAAATTAGTAAGATTAAGGTTATGTACAGGGACCCTAACAAATATCTCCCATCTACCCCCCATCAACTTCTCTCTCAACTCTTGTCTGTGAGACCAGCTGGCGGGGCAAGTGGTGCGCGGACAAGTGGTGCGCAGATTCCCAATCATGCCGCCGCCGATCAACAGATCCAGCGGCTGGGGACGCGGCCACGTTTGCCGCACCCCGTTCCACCTCACCCTTGGAAAACCAAGGTAATCAGCGACGCAAACCGCCTCCTACCTCCACCCCTACTCCTCCATCCGGGCGGCCGCATGAATCCAAATTCCCCTTCATTCAGTCAGTTCGGTTCACCTCTACTGACCGAGTTCGGTCAGTTGTGAGAGACGGGAAGAGAATTTTTCAGAAAAATCTTTTCTTAGAAAAGGAGAAGAGTGCTGCATGAGGGATTTTTTTGAAAAATTCCTCCTTACAACCGACGGGCGGACGTAGTTCGGTAACCGAATTTAGGTGATCCGAACTTTTCTTCGGTTTGTATTTATCTCCTGATTTAATTTATTTTTTATGCACCCCTGACCCTCCGTATAAATACCCTCCAAGGTCCCCTCTCTCAGTTCCGTTCTTGAGGACTCGCTCACTCCTGGTGTTTGCTCCTTTTTTTTCTGTTTTTTTTCTTTCCAAATACCCCTTCAGTTCCAACTCTGACAGGAAAAAATCAAATTGCTGGTAAGTCCTCAACCTTAGAAAATTTTAGAAAAGCGGGAGCAAGAACGAAGAAGAGATGATCAGCTTTTGTAAGACCGTTCACAACTTGTTGGGCTTCCCCGACATCCATCACCGGTGCCGGAGCATCCCCCACCGCGGTCGCGATAACCTCTCGGCCTCCGACGGCGCGGGCCTCCGGTGCGTCGCCGGGGAGCTCCCTAGCTTGCCGCCCCACGTGGTGGAGTCCGCCGCTGTCGGGTTGAAGCCTCCGCTCTCCCCGCCGCCGCCGCTGGAGAGGATCTGCGAGGAGGGATCCGGCTTGGGCTGCCTCTACAGGTGGAGCGGCAGCGCCGGGCTGGAGCTGTGCACGGAGAGCTTGGGGTTCGAGAGCTGCTGCGACGGGAGGGTGGGGGCGGAGGAGAAGCAGGCGGAGCAGGAGATCCACAGGCGGATCGAGGAGTGCAAGAAGCGGCCGCCGGGCGAGGATGACGAGGTGGTCCGGCGCAGGAGGGGGAGGTCGAGGAGGAGGAGGACGGAGCCGAAGGAGTTCCCGCCGCCGCTGCCGTCGCTGAGCGGCAGGAGTGGCGCGCGCTCGAGCTGTTTCCTGAAGGCGGTGAAGAGGGAGGGGCGCCTCGTGCTGACAGAGGTCCGGGTGGAGCGGCCCGAGATCTTCCACGCCTCCCGCCAGGACGGGCGTCTCAGGCTCGACCTCGTGAAGTCGGACCCAGAACAAGCCGAGGTGGAAGAAACCGCAGAAGAAGAGGCCGTAGCAGAGGAAGTGACAGAAGTCGCAGCATCAGCAGTAGAAGAACCGGAGTTGCAAAAGGATGAGCAGGAGGAGGAAGAAAGCGTGGAACTGGAAGAGGCCGTAGCAGAGGAAGTACTGGCAGAAGTAGCAGCAGCAGAGGAGGAGGAGATGGAGGAAGAGGTGGGGGAGGAGGAGCAGCAGCAGCGGTGGTGGTCTTGGTGGGAGGTGCCGGCGGTGTTGGAGAGGAGGAGGGAGGGCGGGGAGCTGGGGAGAGAGAGGTGCCAGCAGATGGTGAGAAGTGGGTTGCCGCCGTCACTCGTGACGACGGCGTGATGGGTGGATTCGATAAGAACTTTGCAGGAGGGCTAGGGAGTAATATTACTATCAAGGATGCAGATAAAAATTTGCAGGCGATGAGTGAACAGTGAACACCGCACCTTGTCGGCGCAGTGCTTGAGATTTTGCAGGGCAATCCATGCTGTGTAAATAAAAGTTGCTATAAAAGAGAGGCAGGAGTTTGGGGAGGTTGTTAGTGAAATATGTAATTTAACTCACCCTCGTGAATGGTATTTCAACAGTAAAATACTTTAGTTGGAATTTAGATTGTGAATTAGAATTCACACGTTAGTGAGATAAGTAAGAGTTTACGAAGAATTCAAATTCACACTTTAATGAATCTAGGTGCAAATTCACGCTAAAATTTCGAGTAAAGACTCATTGGGGGCATTCTAAGATGTCGTAAAATCGTGATTTTGAAATCATTGACCTTAGAATTAACAAAAGTAAAATTATAGACTTAAAAATCTCCAATTCTAATTATGATGATTTTAAATTGAAAACCAAAATGAGGTAAAGGCCTATTTGGTATGTCGTAAAATGATTGTCTTGAAATAACTAATTTTAAAACCATTAAAAAAAATAATAGCTTTAAAAATCATAAAAAATAAGGAGTTTCACAAGAAAATACTTGAAGTAATATATCTCAAGTCATTGAAGAAATAGATTAAAGAAGAATTCATGGCGAAGGAGGGGGCACCTGAGGGGCTCTGCGAGGGATGATGAGAGGAAACCAATAGCTGGCAATTGCAGGCAATTCATTGAATGGCTTCCTAGTGGAGCTCATATCACCAAAACACGATCCAATCAACAACCTGTGAAGGAACCAGTTCGCATCGAACCCATCCTCAGAATGTAGGAATGGTTCTGCACCCCATCCCATCTGGTGGGCAGGTGCGAATGGATCTGGATGAGAGTGGGTACATGAAGAAGTTGGCCCTCCAGCCCTCGACCTGCATATGCACGGTAGGAGGGCCATGCCCGGCACGTATAGGTTTCAACAAGCCGGGATCAACATGGTCGGCTTTCTGGCCCACTTGAAGGCTGCAACGGCATGGGCGAGGTCGGTTGAGTGCAGCAGCTTGGAGGTGGCAAGAGGGTCTTCCCTGGGCGGGGACCAAGTTGGAGTTTATGCGCTGCTAGTGTGGGTGGGTGAACTGCTGCGTGGAGAAATGGCAATTCGAACTGGCGATCTCCTAGTTGACAGCATCACTGCAGTTGGTCTTTTAGCTATACGTTCTTCTTGCCTCCTCTTATTCGTAACCTGATGAGAGAGCAAACATCATTGATACAGGCTGGTAAGGCTGCGTCGGGTTGCTCACGCGAAAGGTGAACCCTGACCCAACCTGTAGGATGGGTTGAGGTCCCATCACTAGCAACGACGGGTAGGAAAAAAAGCCCGCATGCTTGTTCCCTCTTGGGCGCCCATCACCGGCAAACAGGAGGAACGCTTGGTTCCTTGACAAACGCCTAAAATCGTAAACAGATGCCTAGGTAACATCGTTTACGAGCTTCAAGCCTCTGATACCCACCACCCAGAAAAATATGAACAATGTTGACTAATGACCAAGTCGGGAGCTGTAAAGTGACAAAAAGCCAAATTCCTTAAATATTATGGCTGTCATGTGCTTTAGAGACATGTCCCACCAAAAGAGTTTTCATAAACTGGCCTCCAAAACGCAAGCCTTCGCCCAAGGAGAACACTCCAAGTGGTCAAGAACACACACCCATTCAGCAATCCACATGTAAAATTTGTCAGTGGCACAGTTCCTACAAATCAACAGACCTCTCCATGAAGTGAAAAGGAAAATCTTCATGAAGCTACAGATAACATGACAAGTGGGACTGGGTGTGGGGTCCATGCAAAAAACAAATCCAAAAGTTCACATTACCATTACAGATCAGCATGTCGAAAGAAATTTAACAAATAGGAAAGACAAGGTGACTCAGAAGAATAATCAGGCCAGAATTCTACAATTCGCTCATGATCATTTGAACCTTATCCCATTTGCTCGAGGCCATCTAAGAATTCTGTAATTCACAGTGAAATAGTAATCATTTTCTCGTGGTAATGAGACAATAATCCTATGTTCAGTCACGCAGTAATAATCTGGTAGCCAATGCCTACAAATTCAGCCAACAAACAAGCAACAATCTGGTACCCGATGCCTACAAATTGGATTACCGAACAAGCAACAATCTGGCACCCAATGCCTACAGATTGGATCAACAAACAAGCAACAAAGTCGAAAAATTCATGATACTACAGTACCAAAACTGTACAAAGGGAGTCATGTCACACTAATTAACAAGGCAAAGATACAGCCATGTCCTGAAAAAAGCTGTTTATTTACATTTTCTGACTGTTAACCGAGATAAATGATCAACTATGACGTTGAATTTCTTTTTATTTTCCATGAACATGAGAAAGTACTGACAAAGTAAAGAGAGGGAGTACAAGAATAAACATGTTACAATTTACTGCCACAATTTTCATTTCCAACAATAAAGAGAAACTAGACGTGAAATACGAGGATGCATATCTATACATAGCCCTCACCTATACCTAGATATGCATCACCTCAACCTGCATGACACTTGCGAAGATTTATCTGATCCCAAAATTGTCAGTCCTTTCAGGACAATATTTAAACTAAGAGCAACCCTTCAACAAGATACCTGTGGATTCACAAGACAATGGTAATGCCAATGTGCCTACTGAATTTTATATGGTATGCACGTCATTACATGTGCAACCAGGTGTTTGTGCCCGAAATTTTAATTTCACCCTAATTCCTAGACCCAAAGTGTCTCAAACCTAAGTTGGGATTAACTGTTAAATTCATGGGACGAAAGCCATGGACTACTAGTTAGCATTGAAGCACAAACTGTGACAATTACTGCCCTCTCTTTTGGTGTTGGAAGTAGAAGGGTGGGTTTAGTTTCGATCCTTTTATTTTGTTTATATAATAGAATTATCATGCAGTGATGATATTTTAAGGACAATAATGGTGGCATAAGCCTTAGGTCTACCTTAAAGCATTTCATCGTCTTACTGCCTTAAAGCCGTAAGCTTCAAGTAAATGGTGCAAGGTGCATGCCTCAATTAACAAAAGACGTACGCCTCAAGTAAACAGTGCAAGGCATATGCCTCAAGGTGTTTTCCTAGTGCCTTGCCTTTAGGCATATGCCTCAATGCATTGAGAGACTGCCCTTTTAAACAATGATGACTACCAATGGTAGACAAACCCATTGCAAGAAGCTTTGACAGCCATGGGACATATAGCAAGGCACAAGCTGTAATCCTTCTGGAGATGGAAATGAATCATTTCAAACTGGGGTGGAGATGGAAATGAATCATTTCTTAAACTGGGAGGAGAAAATAATTAACAGAAGAATTTGTCAATTCAAAAGCAGCAGATAACAGTGCAGAATAACAAAAATGTCACAATCCGAGAGGGGTGTGAGAGTTGGCCATGAGTTGGGTGAGAAAGAGTGCCTTGTTGAAGATGGGCTATGGAGGGCCGTGCAGAGAAAAATGCGGGCTCGTGGGAACAAGACGACTCTGCCTTCACTCCCGGTGAGTAGAGACTCCTGTATCAGATGCCTGGGTTGTGGCCATTGGGCTAAGGACTGCAAGGAGAAGGTCCGATGTATTCTCTGCCGTGGGCAAGGTCATAGGAGCTCATCTTGTCCTCTCCGACTTCGCACGGACCGTGCTTCTCCTTCAGGACTGATGCCTAAGCCTGCGCAAGCTAGGATCTTGGTTCCTTGGTCGCCCGCGGTCTCTGGAGCTCGGGCTTGGTTGGAAGATTGCATGGTGGTGTCTGTTTTGAAGGAGCTTCCCAAGCTGTGCTCTTTGGACACCCTGAAGGCTTTGATGGAAGCCTTACGACAATTTTGGCCAGACATTGACAATTGGTGGATTAGGGAGCTCGACCAGTGCTCTTTTCTGGTCAAGAGTCCTCGGCCAGGTTGGCTTTACTCTGCCATTAAGATCCTTCATGGTAGGCGAAGCAGTTTTGAGTTCAAGTGCTCGTCTTGGTCTGTCCAGGCGTCGACCTACCCTGTTCCTCAGGGCCACAAACTCTGGATCCGATTGATAGGTATCCCACTCCATGTTTGGAATGGGGAGACCCTCCAGGCTATCACCTCTAATTTTGGCATGCTTAAGGAGGTTGACCCTCGGTCTCTGGATGGATCCATGTTCTTATATGCACGGGTTTTAGTGGAGGTGTTTTCTGTGGAAGAAGTTCCTGATAGAGTGTTGATTCATGTTGTTGGAAAAGATTTCTGGGTGAAGATTGTGAAGGAGAAATCACTACTTGCCAAGTCAGATATGGATTCAAAAATGGAGTGGACCTGGGCTAAGGTAGCTGCGGAGTACAAAAAATATCAGGGGAAGAAACAGAGCTCGGGTTTTACTCCAGGTGGTTGTTCGTTTGCTATTTCTTCCGAGTTGGTTGAGTCATACCCAGTGACTCAGCAGCCAGAAGGGGTAGGGAGGAGTGTGAGTTTGGTCAAGGGAGGGGTTCACAGACCTTCAAGAGCGTCGGTTCAGGTTTCTCCTCTGGCCAGGCGGCAGCATGGAATCTGGGTTCCTGTGAGACAAAGGGTGGCAGAGGAATTACTAAGGTCATGTTGGGATGTTGCCTTGTTCGAGGCGAGGGCGGTGGGGTGCTTTTCATCGAGTCCCGAGATTCTGGGAGCCGGGCTCTTACATGATCGTCTGTTGGGTTTTTCGGGCGGGGAAGATGAGCAATGTCAAATCGAATGGGCTCTATCGGATCCAAGTGAAGACCTCAAGGACTCGGATCCTGACTTAGTTCTTGGCCGGCCGGCTCATCTTAAGTCATCCACCCAACTTTTGGCACCTGATTGTGGCTTGCCCGTGAACCGGATTTCGTGTACTCGACTGGTTCACAATTTGACACTGTTTATCTTCCTCCTTTAGCGTCTGTGATAACGCGGAGCAATTCCCCTGAAGGTGCTAAACGGGTGTTTGCCCAGCCGCAGATGGTCTGTGGGGAGGCGTCCCAAGTTGGTTCTGGGGTTCACGACAGCTTTTTCCTTCTTGACAAGGATCGACACCCTTCTGTTAAGTCTCCAGCCTCCTCAAGTTTTTATGTTCCCCCGATGGATCCCCTAAGAAACGATTCCACTGTGGAAGCAGATGTAGTGGTGAAGCCAACTCTGTCTGCAGGAAATGTTGTGGATGGGCTTCAAGTGGCCTTGGAACCTGAGGTACTGGCGTTCCAAATGCCAGGGACCGTAGACTCAACTCAGGGGAATTCCGATATGGAGGTGTCCAAAGCCATTGTCCCATTCTCTCCTAGCCCTGTTATTGGGCATGAACACTAGGTGGAGGATATCATGGACTTCGGTCGGAAAATTGGTGTGTCGTTTTAGGGAAAGGAAGAAACTGTAATCAGTTTTTTAAAGAAACTGAGACGCTCAGAGGCTATGCAGTGCTCTTTAAAGAGGAAAGGGACTGGAGGGGGTGTGAAAATTGGGAAGAGAGAAGTCAACTTCATCAACCAGAATGAAATTGTAGATTCTCTTAGACCTAAGAAGCAGGGGGGCATGAAATCGGCTTAATGTTGCTATGTTCTTGGAATATTAGAGGGCTTAATGGGGATGGGAAGAGAAGGGCGGTAAGTGATCTGGTGAGGAATCAGAGAATGGACTGTATTTGTTTGCAGGAGACCAAAATGGAAAATGTGGACGGACAAATTATCAAGCAGCTTGGGGGATCTTTGTTAACAGAATGGGCTGCATTTCCTACCCAAGGTACAAGTGGGGGACAGCTTATCATATGGAATGGTGATAGATTTAAAGGAAGGATTTGTGATAAAGGCATTTTCAGCATTTCAGTTTCTTTCAAGGCAATGGCTGGTTCAGAGTCCTGGGTTGTTACCTCAGTCTATGGCCCTCATTTTCAGCAGGCGAGGATTGAGTTTTGGCAAGAATTGGACAGATTGGCTGTGTTTTGTAAAGGAATGTGGTGCATTCTTGGCGATTTTAATTGTGTACGATACCCTTGGGAGAGAACGGGTTGTCAGAATTGGAACTCAGATATGGGGAGATTTGGAGATTGGATCTCTAATTGTGGAATGGTGGATCTTGAAATTCTAAATATAAAATTTACTTGGTCTAACCTACAACTACATGGTATTCAATCAAGACTGATAGGGTGTTGCTTTCAGCTGAGTGGATTAATATGTATCCTATGTCTCATGTTTTAGGGTTGAACAGGATGGTTTCAGACCATATACCTCTGTTGTTGAGGACCAGGGAGGAGAAACAAAAGACTAGAATTTTCATAAATGAATTAGCTTGGCACACACATGAGGACTTTAAAGGGCTGTTAACAAAGTGGTGGCAGGAGGTGGAATCTTCTAATCAGGCAGCTGTGACTTTTGCCTACAAGCTGAAGAGGGTGAAATCAGCAATTAAATCATGGAGTGCAGTGACTTTTGGGGTAGGTTCCTCTACTAGGCAGCTGCTTATTCATAAAATAGATGCATTGAAAATAAGAGCTGATGTGGCCGGGTTATCTAATGAAGAAAACAAGGAACTGGCTGAACTTAAAAAGGAATATAATATGTGGCTGCTAAGAGAAGAGATGAGGTGGAAACAGAGATCGAAAGAGCTGTGGCTGAGAGAGGGGGATAAGAATACAAGATTTTTCCATACAGTTGCTTGTGCTAAGAAGGTGGCTATGAGGATTGATCAAGTGAAAGTTGATAACCAAGTGGTGGAATCAGAGGAAGAGACTAAGAAAATATTTGTTTCATATTATGAAAAGTTGTTCAAGGAAGATGAGTGGTGGAGACCTTACATTCAGGATGGGATTCTGTCAAAAATCAAAGAAAGCCAGGCACAAGAGTTGTCTGTTCCATTCTCAGAGGAGGAAGTCAAAGTTGCAGTTTTCAGTATGGAAGCCAATAAATCACCAGGACTGGACGGTTTCTCTATGGGTTTCTATCAGCATTTTTAGGACACTATCAAAGAAGACTTGTTGGAGGTGATGGAAGAGTTTTATGAAAGGCCCCTGCGCATTAGAAGCTTTAACTCCACGTTTATTGTTCTTCTCCCAAAGTGGGAAGGGGCTGATTCTGTGTCTGACTTTAGGCCTATCAGTCTTTTGAATGGTTGCTACAAAATTATCACCAAGGTGCTTGCTAATCGGCTCAAGAATTTGTTGAAGGAGGTGATTAGTCCAAATCAGGCAGCATTCATCAAGGGGAGGTATATTTTGGACAATTTTTTGTCAGACCATGAAGCAATTGTTTCTCAGAAGAGCTGTAGAAAGGAAGGTGTACTTGTTAAATTAGACTTTGAGAAAGCTTATGATCGGATTAGCTGGTTGTGTATTCAAAAAACTTTTGGAGTCATGGGTTTTGGTCATAAATGGATTGATTGGATCATGAGCTGCATATCCACTGCCAAATTCTCAATCTTGTTTAATGGAGAATCATGTAGGTACTTTAAAAGTTCGCGGGGACTGAGGCAAGGAGATCCTATGTCTCCACTTATTTTTATTTTAGTAGGACAGATTTTCAGTTCCCTATGGGATAGGGCGGCAATACAAGGGTTGGTTGATGGTTTTTCAGTGGGGAGAGATGGTTTTTTGCTGTCACACCTTCAGTTTGCTGATGACACTCTGTTGTTTTCTTCTGGTGATGAGGCTAGGCTTTCAAACATGAAGAATTTATTGATCCTAACCGAAGCTATCATTGGGTTGGCTATCATTTTTTAGAAATCGGAGGTGGTTGGCATTAATTTGGGCTTAGAGAGAGTTCAGGAAATTGCTTATTCATTCTCCTGCAAGGTATCTTCATTTCCAATTTCTTACCTAGGGCTCCCTCTTTCTGATGTTCAATGTAAAGTAAGGGACTGGGATGATCTTATTAGAAGGTTTGAGCAGAGATTGGAAGGGTGGAAGCCTAGATTTTTATCAGCCGGAGGAAGATGGGTGCTATCTAAATCGGTCCTCTCGGCTTTGGCAACCTATTATCTCTCCATTTTCATAATTCCGAAAAAGGTGGAAAGAATAATTGAATCCAAGATAAGCCTATTTTTTTTGGAAGAAAGGAAGGATCAAGGTGGGGTTGGCTTGGTAAAAGTTGGTACTTTTAACAAAGCTTTATTGGCCAAGTGGATCTGCTGATTGGGTGAAGAGGATGATGCCTTGTGGATAAAAGTCATTAGAACAAAATACTACCATGGTTCATCTAGATGGAATTTGACTCCGATATCCTTATCTAATATGTCCCCTATATGGAGGAATATTAGCAACATGGTGGATCTGATTGCCCCTTCTATTTCCCTTCAAGTGGGTAATGGGAGCTTGATTAAATTTTGGGAAGATAGATGTGCGTTGCACCAGCCTTTGGCAACGGAATTCACGGATCTATTTATTATTTCTGAGGATAAAAACAAATATATAGCTGAGTTATATTCATATGGGCATTCCAATTCATGGAATTTGACATTTAGAAGAAATTTAACAGACCATGAATTTCAACAGTTGGTAGCTGTGCTGAATATCATTCACAATTTTGAACTACAAAGGAATTGTAATGATACAAGACGATGGGTTTGGAATGCTAAAGGAATCTTCTTTGTAAATGCATTGGTAAGAGTGATTAATGACAGTGGAGTTAGAGTGCCCTGGGAACCTGTAGTGTGGTCCAAAATCTTACCTTGTAAGATCAACATTTTCCTATGGAAGATTGCTTTAGGAAGGTTACCAACTATGGACAGGCTCAGCAGGTTCCTTCCCTTGCAGAAGCTCAATTGTTATTTCTGTGGCAGTTTTACTAAGGATGCAGATCATTTGTTTTGCAAGTGTGGTATTGTACATGTGTGGTGACTGTCATGCCGCAGGTGCCTTAATTTGAGTTGGGAGGAACCCTCCTCTATGCTTCATATGTTGGAAGGATGGGCTAAACTATGTCCCTCTCCGTCTGAGAGGGAGATGTGGTCTTTAATCCTTCCTGCATTTCTATGGGGAATTTGGACTGAAAGAAACTATAGAAGGTTTAGGAATGAGTTTGAAACCTTCTACAACATATTGCACAGAGTTATTAGATGGATTTTTGAATGGGGTAAAGCTGCAAGGATTTTGATGGATCCGAATTCATCTCCTATCCTAGCTGATTTACGGCAGTGGACAAGATTGTTTGGCTGATATTGTAATTTGGTGCTCTTGATGTAATATCTTTTTATCCTTGATAAGATATTGTGTGGGATTTTTCCTGGGAGAGGGTTTTTTTTTCTCTTTATCCTATTTTGTAAGGGAGTTCTGTGTTTTCTGAGAACTATTTTGTTCTCTGGTGTACGTTCTGTATTTAATTACTTATGAATCTGTGATCTATTTGATCACCTTCAAAAAAATCAGTGCAGAATAACAGAGATTACAAAGGAAGCTACGATCTCATAGCATGGTTTACAACCCACAGAACAGGCAGGTGACACATGACAACTTCGCTGGTTTGGTGTCTGGGAATTGGGTGTTTGGAAACACCGGAGGCATCCATGGTCTTGCAAGCAACTGCACACAAGACGCAAACCCCAAAATGTAGGCATGAATGTCCTAACATGGAGACTAACTAAAAGAAAAATGTAGCAAAGCCAATAGGAGCACTTTGAGATCAACATCCTCATGAAGCTCAGGAGTACGAACTTGATGCCTCCTTGAAATTTAATCTCCTAGCGCATGATAATAAAGAAGCCCCTTGATATTCCACAAGTGATGTTCTGGCCAATGGGCTTATCGATTTCCATTTTAATATCAACACCCAGCAGAACAGATGGGCACGGAAAATACCATGTAACAGTGCCTGTGGACTAGTGAGGCAGTGTTCTCTCAGCCCAGCAGGGCCCAGGCATTGGGTGGTGATCACCTACAAGTTATGCCTGAATCCATTCTCAAGTTGCAGAACAGCTCTTAAACCTAGCTTGGCAGCCCCACTTGGAAATAATAACCTTAGGGACATTTTTCTACTCCTCTCCACCAGTATTTTACTTTCGAGAGATTATTCAAAGCGGCCATAATCTCCTCAAAAACTTTACCATTCAACACTATGATCCCAACATTTGATCTCACTTTCATGTTTAACCAAATGCTTTTGCTGACCATAGTGGGAAGCCTGAAGCTATTTCCCTTGGTAATGATAGTCAAACTTAAGATGATAAGGTTTTGAATTAAAATACTGACAGAAGATTCAGAACCAGACATTTCTTCCCTATGTTATCAAAGGCGATCGTCTTGCTCGCCTAGGTGATGAAGTAGGTTGAGGCAAGCCAAAACGCCTCACCTCACTCATCTTCGGCTCACTCACCTAACCACTTGCCTATCATGTATATGCCCAATGTTTGTTTCTTTTTTAATTGTGATATTGCTTTTTTTATTCTCAATTGTTCCAGGGTAGCTAATGTTTCTTTTAACAATGTCCAATGCTCTTTTCCTCTTACATGCTGCCACATTTTGTTCTCACTGTTCATGATTCCTAAGACCATCCACTACTTATATGAGTAGTGGATAAGTAGTGGATGGTCTTAAGACGTTACATGTTGGACATGATCGGTGCTTCTCAAAGTCTTACATATGAGTAGCTTGGATATTTTATTTATTTCCTTTATATTGCCTTACATGCCATTTTCTTCCTTCATGGTCATTTGTGAGAGAACACATCGCCTCAAATGCCTAAGCAATCACCTAGGCATTTGAAGCTAAGGCAAACCCATGTTCGCGTCGCTTGCCTCCTGCCTCTGACTACATAGTTTCTTCCTCACCAAATAAGAAAGAGTTATGCCAGCAACCATGCTAAGGGCAGTGGTATTGACAAATGTCCCCCCTACATCCACATTCCATTTCATTTCTTATTTGTAGAAATACCAAAAACAGCATTAGTTTCATTTACTATTCAATCAAGCAGGTGATTCAAATGTATCAGGGGGTAAGGAATACCCATAAAGGTCAAGGTCCAAGGAAAAATTATATGAAATAGGAAACCCAAATTTTGAATTGATCTCAGGTTCAACACAAAATTCCCCTGATACCTGAACCAGCACTCAGAATCACTAGTGTCAGATTCTCAACTTCCTTCATGCCTTTTACTGCTCCAAATTTCCAGTCCCCGAGTCACTGTCCAATGTCTAATCACATTGTGCACCACACACTCCAAGATGCCAACAAGTGGTGCACCTCAATGCAAAAGGAAATCTCATGCCATGAACGCCATTTCTGCAAAACAAAAAACTCCGATCAGAGACATAAGAGCTCAAAACAAGTGCCTGCATTAGTGTGTCCCAATACAAAAGAAACCAGATCAATGCAATCATCCCAGATCAATGTAAACAAGGAAAAATTCTTATCATCTGAGCCTCCTGCACAACACGGGCAGCGGGCAAAAGTGCATAAAACATCTTAGACAGAAATAAAAATGAACCTTGACAATGCCAAACATCAATCAAAGAGCACACGACCATACATCTGTACCCCAATACAGAAACAAAAGCAAGGCAAAATCCTCCCAACAAACCCTCTGAACGAACAGAGATGTATACTTAACCCCACTCACAATGCCACTTAGAATGTTAGGCCACAATGTACAAGGCACGGATATCCCTTACTCTACAATCATTTTGTTTTTATTCTTGGACAAACATGCACTTTCCTGTACTAAAATAGCAGCCGAATGCTACCACGCAGGATGAAATCGTCATATGTCAATCATCCAGTAGAATATACTACCTAAGCTCTAGTAAAAGAAGATACTCTTTTTTGAAAGTGGATAGCACCAAAATTTCATTAGAGAGAAAGCAACAAGATACAAGCAACAAGAGAAAATTATACCTCCCAAAGAGTGCCATCCAAGTAGGGGTGTTCATGGGTCGGTTTGGTTGGATTTATGGGGAAAAATATTGAAACTGAACCAAACCAAGCCTATAATAAAAACTGAACTAAACCAAACTGAAAAAATCGGTTTGTTTCAATTTGGTTCAGTAACCCTCCCTTCCACAGGCCGCCAGCCAACTGGGTGCACCTTGGTTTCCTGTCCAGAAGTTAAAGAGGTGATTGGGCATATGCTGTACCTGGACAGAGCAAGGCGGCAATATCCATAATATCTTCAAGCGCAAAGTTTCCTCTGATTTCCAAGGTAGGACAAAACAGTCACCTCCCTTGCCACACCAAGGCCACCACCTATGCATCCTCCTCCACTGTGACCGGCGCCGGCGGAGATGTCTCTGAGGTGGCACAGTGCATAGGCAAGTGGGCCTTGTGCTGAAGACATATCAACACATTGAACATCCGACTCTGGTTCAGAGGAAACAGATTGGTGGAGTGAGAAAAGAGAAAGGAGGCTTTCCTCTGTCATCAGTGCAATCTGCTTTGACCACTCCAGCTGTCCAACTGGAGGGCATCGACAACGGGAACCCCACGATGCCATGCTGGGTGTTGCTGCGGACTGGGTTCTGTGATGTCGGTGCGTGGAGCACGCCTGCCATGTGTCGTAGTATGCACCTGCATGGAGCAGTTGCAAGGCAGCGGCTTCTGCATGTTTAATCTTACATCAGGGTGTTGAACCCAAAAAAAAAAAAAAATCTCATATACCTATATGCAGATTTGCATTGTGTGAGTATGCATATATGACGCATGCTCGCGTCGATGTGAAATTCCCCATGGGAGAATACACATACATAGGCATGACAACATGTTCATGAAGGACCATGTCATGCAAAATAAAGTGCACGCCTATGATATAGGTGAATACTAGAAATCCATAAGGAACCACGGGCTCGTATTGCGAGGGCAGCGGAGTAGAAGACATACTTAGGCCACGAAGGCCTTAATCAGATTTTTTTTAGGAGCCTGAGGCAGCCTCAAGTTGCTTGCTTCGGCTCCCGAAATCAGCTCTCGAACCGCCCTTGCAATGCTCGATAATGGAACCCGATGGGAGACCCCAAATGCAGCGATAAATGGGACCCCGAACGCTGCAAAATAAGGGTCAAAATCAGTCCCAAGGTGGACTAAAATCTGTCCCGAAATGGGGCAAAATCAGTCCTAGAACTCCCCCAAAATGGCCCCGAAATGGAGGCCCAATAGTGGGGGAGATAGGCCCAATAAGTAGCCCTATGGGTGAGGTCAATGTGAGGCCCAATAAGCTCCCAAATGGGCCCGAGTTCAGTCCCAAAAGTGGGCTGGAATCTGTCCCGAAATAAGGTAAAACCAGTTCCGGAAATTACCTAGATCAGCCCCGAAACGAAGGCCCAATATCGGGAAAGTTAGGCCCAATAAATGGCCCAATGGGGGAGCCCAAAAAGAAGCCCAAGAGGCACCCCTAACAGGCCCAAGTCAGTCCCGGAATGGGGCTAAAATGCTCTCCAAACTTGCTCAAACTGACCTTCAATAGGGGCCCAATAGCAAGGGAGGCAGGCCCAATGGGTGGCCCAATAAGGAGGCCCAATAGGGAGCTCAAGTAGGCCCAAAACCAGCTCACAAAGAGGGCCTAAATCTGCCAAAAGGGGAAAGAAATCTCCAGGATTCCCAAAATGGCAAGAGAAGGTGGACCCCTCTCTCTCACTTCCCTTTATTTAAATAGGCAAAGAGGAGGGAGGAGAGAGAGAGGGGGAACCGGTGGGGGGAGCCCCCACCGGTTGGGAACCCCCCCCCCACCGGTTCCAAGAGGGAAACCGGTGGGGGGGGGAAAGGCTTTCCCTCCCTCTCTTCTTCTTTAAAAATTCAAAAAAAAGAAGGGGGGTGGGGGATTAAATTAAAGGGAAAAGGAGGAGTTAATGGGGGATCTTAACCCCATTCACATGGGTTAAGAATCCCATGCAAGAACCCTCTTAAACCCCATCCTAAAACTCCTTTTCACACTTAACCAAAGTCTGAATTTAATGGGCAAAGACCCCTTTCACACTTGGAAATCTGAAAATAAGGGGGTCAAGGCTCATTAAGAGCCAAAAAGTGGGTAAGAAAGAGAGCATGGGGAGGGGAGAACCCCCCCCACCGGTTTCCAAAACCGATGGGGGAGACCCCCACCGGTTCCCAACCGGTGGGGGGCCAACCGGTGGCACCCCCCCTCCACCGGTTGGAACCGGTGGGGGTGCCCACCGAGGCCTCCCCCTCTCTCCTTTATTTACTCTCACTCTTACCCCCCCCTGGCCACCCCATTGGCTGATAAAAAAATAAATAAATAAATGGGGGAGGAAAGAGACCCCAACCGGTGGCTCCCCCCCACCTTGCTCCATCCGGTGGCACCCCCCCACCGGGCCTAAAATTGGGCCTATAAATAAGACCCCAAGGCTCCAATTCAAGGACATGAAGCACAACACAAGTGCACACTACCACAAGCTTGTAGTGCTGCCCACATATGAGGGGGAGATTGTGGTGAAATTGTGAGGGGAGTGCTGCCAATTGAAGACCAAATTCGGGTTTTTAAAACCCGGATTTGCTGCGAATTTGGGAGTTCTTTCGTCCCGGAGGGCTCTCTCCTAAGGTTCAATCCTAAGGGGAAGCTCTGCCGAATCTTCTTTGTAAAACAGTCTTATTATAAGACGAAATGCTGCCGAAATACTATTAGAAATTTATGTGCTCATGTGTGTGTCATTTAAATTTTATAATTACCATATTTCAATAATAAATACGTGTATGTATATAGTTCTTTTTTTCAAAACTAAATAAAATTGAGAGCACCCTCAACCTAACTCCTAGCCTCACCCCCTAAACAAATAAAATATGAGTTCAGAAAACTACATAAAAAAATTATAACTAAACCCGAAAGATAATTTATAAATAATAATTAATTAATTAATAAAAATCCGAAAAATCAATTAAAAAATCAGGAAAAATTAGTAAAAAATCAGGAAAACCTGTAAGAAAACAGTAAAATCTGTGGAAAATTATAATGAACCTAAATAATTTCATATGAATAATCAATTGATTAATTAATTAAATCGATCAAATCAACCATAAAAAAATGAAAATGAAATGAATAAAATCAATAAAAATCAGTAAGAAATCAGAGAATTAAAAATCTGAAAGAATATAAACCATTAATAATGAACATAATATATAAATATAAAATTACGAAAATACCCTTGTGAGTAATATTTGCACATATAACCCCGAAAACATTAAAATTCATATCATAAGCAGAATATCTTCCTATATGATCTGAAAATCCTTAAATATGAACCCTAAGACTTAAAAATCTGGTCTTAAGGTAAAATTACCAAAAAATCCTCATACATTTAAAAATCAACTCCCTAACTCTCATAAAATTTGAAAACCTCTAAAACTCACTTCTATATGTTTATAAGCTGCTATACTCTCATAAAACCCCCATAATTGCATAAAAACCCCTGAAAGTGGATAATTGCAGAAAAATCCCTGTGGGATTAAAAATTGGGAATTAATCCACATAATTTGGAATTAATCTACCTAACTCGGAATCAATCCTAATAACCATGAGCCAATCCTAAACCATATAATAAATTACCTCCGAACTAGGGGTGAGGTTAAGGATCCAACTCAAAATACGTCTCCATATGCATATGCATGCGCTGTCTATAGTAGTAGTTTTGCATGATTAAGGGCATCATACGGACGGTTAATCAAGGGTTGCCGAGCAGTTGCTCAGTGTAATTAACACTGACCAAGGTCAGTGGAGAGAGGTCATATACTCGAATCTTCGCTTGATTCGAAGTCCCGGATTCCCTAAGGGCTAATCTCAAACTCTCATAGTCCGATAAAATATAAAACCGACCTATAATTCTCTAGACAAACAAAAAAATGGATTTCCGAATAATCCGACGATAGGAGAGACGCGTCTAGGTCGGGTCCCCCCGACGAAGGTCTAGGAAAGACCCTCGCGAACAGAGATGGCACGCCCGGTGGGACCTCTCTTTCCCTTCATTTCTCCGTCCGGTGATGCCCTCACCATAACTCTACTACTAACTTTGCCATGTCTTATACAGGTGGTTAGGACCTCCGCCCGACCAGGCAACAATGGCAGCAAGGGTCACATATGGACCCCTCGCGGTGGCAGCCCACGTCCAATGTGGGTACCTTACTGTGCCGACCAGCTTCGGCAGCTTCCCCGCGGTTGTGGGATCTCCGTACTTCCTGGGGGTAGTCCCAGCGCCGGAATCGATTCTGGCAGAAGCAAAGAAGCGCGCCTCCCGCGCAAAGGAGGCTAATAAAGGTGGGAGGCGACGGGTCGTCTACACCGCCAATGTCGTTACTGCATCCCGTGCTTCCTCGTCCAGTCGGAGGCGGGAGAAAAAGAATACTTCCCCGAGTCCCTCCCGGACCGGGAAAACCATATTGGTTGGGGACCTGCGCATTCGCTTGGATGGCGGGAAACCAATCATTCCAAAAACTCGGCATGTCCCGACAGTCCCGGTTCACAACCGTTTTGGGATCCTGCCGAAGGTCTGCCAGGAGGTGGCAACATTCAAAAAGAAAAAGAGAACGCAAAAAGCCGTGGTTCAGCGGCCTGCGTATACTACGTCCCAACGTGCAGGGGGCAATACTATATCCCGAGCACAGGATGATACTATTCCCCAAAATGGGGGCAGACGTCAGGAGGGGCATACCCCCCGCCTGAAGAAAATATGGGTGACCAAAAAGGAAGCCCGCGAAATTCGCAAGGCTCGGTCTGCCTTGGCCGAGCAGCAACCTCCCAGGCCTGCAGAGCCGGTCAGGGAGGCAAATCATCCATCAACTCAGCTTCATCATAAGCGAAGCCGGGGAAAGAAGGATATCCGCGAGGCGCAAGAGCCTGCTCAAAAGCGGGCTTCGGTCTTCGAAAGACTTGGAGCCCTGGTGCGGCCGGCACAGAGGAAAAGAAGGACCGCCCGAATGACGGATGATGGCATCCGGATATATACCTGTTATACTTCCAGCGCAAACCGGCAGCCTTCGGAGGAACCGAGTAATGCCGCTGGGATAATGCAAAGAGGTGGGCCAGTTACCCGCCAAATGGAGCAAGCCATGCGCCTGCTAGGCCAAGTGGGCCAGGGGGCAGAGCCATCTCGAGCCAATGAAGGTGCGGCCGACGCCCTGGAGCCAGAAGTCGCAACTGCCGCAAGAACAACCGCAACCTCAGACTCTGGAGGAAATCCGGCAGGAAAATCAGCAATTAAAGGCCTTGCTGTATGGCCTAATACAGAAGATGGAGGAACAGTAAAGGGTTGCCCCGGCTCCTCCAATAAATCTACCTCCACCTAGGGCCATTCCTGCACCTGCAGGACCCCCGGTTGTTGAAGTCAATTTTAGTCCTGAGGAGATTCAGGAAGATAGGGCTGAAGAGCCCAACTATAATGCTCATCAACCGCGCGCATCAACAGAAGATGCGACAGCATCACAAAAGCACCTGATTGAGCAAATTGTTGAGGCCAAGATGGCCGAACAAGACGAGGGAATAAGCATATTTGACTTATATAAGGTACCATTCCCGGTTCGTCATATGTTCAAAAAGCTTCCAGCAGATCACAATAAACGCCCCAAAGTCACAAGATACGACGGGGAGGGCTCAGCCCAAGAGCATATAGCCCACTATATGAGTGATCTGGGAGAATTGGCGACTGAGGAGGCATACCTCTTAAGGTTCTTCTCAACTTCTCTTACTGGCACGGCATTCCAGTGGTATGCCAAGCTGAAGCCCAACTCTATAAGCAGCTGGGAAGAAATGCAGAAAAAATTCATTGATCGCTTCAAAGTATCGGAGCGGAAGGTCACTATCACTGAGTTAGTGACGCTCAAACAAGGGAAGAATGAATCCGCCGTGGATTATATTAAGAAATGGCGGAACCTCAGCATGAGGTGCGACAATCCGCCCGTCCACGAGGATGCGGTGAGATTGTGCAAAAGGGGTTTGAAACCCGAAATAAATGAGAAATTGATCGGAGCTAATGTCAGAAACTTCGACCAACTCAATAATATCGTGACGGAGATCGAAATGTTCTTCGCCGACTACCCCACTATACTTCCAAATAAGGGGAAAGCTCCTAGGGAGCGGGGCGCTGCAGCTAAAGAAGTGAATGCAGTCGACTTTTCTCCAGCTCCAGAAAGGAGCGAGGCTAGGGGAGGTCCCAGTGTCCCGGCAGCCAATAAAAAGGGGGAAAGGAAGGCGCATGTTTCTTCTCTTGCTGAAAGGATGAAAAAGCCATACTCTTTCACCCGCGAGCATACAAAAAAATTGTTTGAAACATGTATGCGGGCGAAACTCCTGCTGCTCCCCGAGCCCAAAAAGCCAGCTAAAGCAGGCAGGGTTAATGAGCCAAATTATTGCCCATATCATCGAATGTTGGGGCATATCATAGAAGACTGTTATGTCTGTAAGGATGAAATAGAAAAACTCATCCGTGAAGGCGCAGTGGAGATGGGTAAACACTTGGTAAGCCCTCCCCAGCCTCACCAGAGAAACAAACAGGCATTTGCTGTCAATGTCATCTATATGAGCGAGAGCTCATCTGGGTATCATCCCGAAGAAGAAGCGGTGAGGCCTTCGCCGGAGCGCGAGGCAACCCCAGTATATACTCCAGCAACTCCCCCCCCTGGGGACTCGATCATGATGGCATTGGAAGGAATCCAGACCAGCCTGACAAGACTTTCATGTCAACAAGAAGAGCTTACCCAGATGATGGAGGGGCTCTCCAGGCAATTTTCAGAAACTCTGTCATTCAACAAAGTTGACAGATTCTTCTCTTCTGAAGGGATGGAATCGGAGCCCGATCGTCCCTCAAGGAAAAGAGGCAAACAGGCTATGTTTCCTAGGGAAGACTCGGAAATATACCGCCAAGAAGAAACCACTTCCTATAGAAGGAGCCATGAAAGCGTAAGAATAGCCGAAAGAGGGCGTCAAGCCAGGCGAATGGTTGATAAAGAGGCTGGAATACGCTTCAGAAATTCATTGACTTTGAGGGAAAGGCGCGCAAAGCCCTACTCATTCCCCAAAGACAAAGTTCGTGAACTTTTCCGACTTTGTATGAAAAAGAAAGTCATCGTTCTTCCAAAGCCAAGAAGGGAGGAAGAGATGCATATGACAGATGATCCTAATTTCTGTCAATACCATCGTGCCCTCGGGCACCGAACAGAACATTGCTTCGTCCTCAAGGATGAGATAGAAAAGTTAATCCAAGAAGGACAAATAAATATGGGGAAGTACCTGGTGGATCCCCCACAACCTCATGTGGCTAACTATTCTGTGAATATGATCCATAAATTCTCCTCCAATATGAAGGACGTCACAGATAGTACACATAAGGGAATGGCACCCGATGGGCCGCCCACCCTTCGCGCCATTGATACTGTGGCAGCAATAGCCACGAGAATACGAATGTTGGACATAGAATGTCAACAAGAAGATCCGGGGGTGGGTCCCTCCAAAAAGTCCGTAAAGGAAATATTTGGCGAATATCAAATGTTGCCAGATTCGATGGTCGAGCGGGTCGTTAAAGTTACTCTAGACCACGATCAGCCAAAAAGTCCGTGGACTAAGGCAAAGAAGAAAAAGAAGCCTAAAATGACTAAATCCTTGCAAACACGTACGGCAAAAGGGAAAGCTGTGGTTCATTTCGACCCACTTCCAGAAATGTCAGTCCAACCCAGCTTCATTCAAGAAGCAGCAAGGAGAAAGAAACAAGAAAAGAATAGAAAAAGAAGTGAGAAGAGAAGGCTAAAGAAGCAAGAAATGCTTGCTAATGCCATAAATCTGTCTGAAGACAAGAACTCTCCGCTTCGAAGGTTGCAGAAAATCATCGACGAATTGGAAGAATATCAACCAAGTCGACCCACAGAGGATGTCCCTCTGGATCAATATATTCCATGGGAAGAGTTCGACCGACGAACTCGCCTCAGAGCGTGGCTGTTGGACCTCCAGGGCCGCATGCGAAAGCCTAGTGAGGACGAACTCTCCATTCCGGACGATGTTAGCTTATTCTGGGAAGACGGGCTAACCATGGAAAAGATAGAGCAACAATATCGAGCCTGTCATGTGGTGTCGGCTCAACTGCAAGATATTCCCAGCGGCGAAGCGAGCCACGCTCCACCAAAAACCGGAACCCCTTTGGCTACCTATCAAAGGAAGGGGAGCCGGAGAAATCAGAATAAAGGCCGAGGCCGAGGGCGAGGTCGAGACCACAATAACGGTCTGGGTAAAAGCCAACCCGATCAAGATAAAATCATCTACTTCAGGGGAGAAAACCCAGGGCCAATTCCGAGGCCAGAAATCCGGGGTAATGTCCGCTTCTGCCCTTCTTCTGATGAAGAAGAATGTTCTCCGCAAGCAGAAAATGCTCAATCCATCAAGGAGCCGGGAGAGATAAACCCTTTGGTCCAGCCAAACCCCGCAGAGGGAGTCGAGACTTTGGCGGAATTATTCGCCGAAGAAACACAAATTGATCCTACGAAAGGGGAAATGCAGGCAGAAGAATCTCCGACTTCTGGGAAGCAGTCGCAGGCCTTGAAGGAGACCCTTCACAGCATGGCGGAGATAATGCCTCCTATCGAACAAGCCCGAGCCAGGGCGGATCGAAAGTTGTTGCAGAATATGAAAAGAATGCCAGCATCCCTCAGCATATGGGAAGCAATAGCCTTGAGCAAAGAATTGAGGGAGGCGTTGATTACTGCCTTGCAAAATCCTGAAGCATATGAGGTCCATATGGCTGAAATAAGAGCTCAGGCATATGAAACATATGAGGCCACGGTAGCTTTTACCGATGATGATATGCTATTATCATCGCCATGCCACAATAGACCGCTATACATGCGGGGCAAAATCAATGGCCGGGAGGTCGATAGAATATTGGTAGACTCAGGCTCTGCCGTAAATATACTACCCCTCAAAACATTTCAGGCGTTATACCTCACCCCATATATGAAAAAGGTGCAAGGCATAACGATATCGGGATTCAACCAAGAGGCGGAAGAGGCCCTCGGTCGAGTTGATGTGGAGCTATGCCTGGACGATTGGGTGACCCAAGTGTCCTTTCTCATAGTCAACTCCAATACTTCCTTCAAGGCGCTACTCGGTAGGCCTTGGTTACATAGGAATTGGGTGGTGCCTTCGACTCTCCATCAATGCCTCAAATATACAAAAGATGGTGAGCAACACCGGATATTTGCCGATTTGGAGCCATTCAAAGCATATGACTGCCATCTGGCAGACGCACAATTATACTTTGATAAAGCTTCAGACCCCACGACTGGCGAAAGCCGTCATAAGGGGAAGAAGATAGCCGATAAGTCTTCCGATGAGGAGGGCGGAATTACAATTAACGAAGATAAGGCTGCTAGGTTCCGGCAAGGAATGAAGCCCGGCCAGTCTCAACGAAAGTCGGTTAAATTTGGTAGGCCGGCCATCAATTTAGAAGCTAATACCATTAGCAAAGATATAGAGGCCGGCATATGCATACCTCCCGGCCTTACAAAGCCCATATTCCCCAGAGAAGTCTACACTGTGGAAGAATTGAAGACCTTCACAGTCCGTCACAAAGACGGGCGGCGTATCATATTTTATAAGGGAGATTTCGCGCCAGAGGGTCCTCCCGAAGACGGTTTCGGACATGAAAATGTCCGACCGGAAGTCGAAGAAGTGGTCCAAGAAATGGACGATATGCCCCAATATATAAGACAAATGTGCAAACGCCAAAGCATCCCAGAAAGGCAAAGTGCAGCCAGGAATAAATTCTTTCGAGAATTATGGCATCCTGCACAAGCCAGGGGGCAATCATCCAACCAAGATAGAAGAGGCCTTGGGCACAGGCCGCGCCATGGGTCTTCCACCCCATATACAATCCATATGGTGAGCCTACTATCGGGAGTAGAGGAACCGACCGGCTATATTGGGCTTAACAGTTCGGGAGATGGAAATGAAGAAATCCCCCTATCTGTTGAAGCAGTCTCAACCGGAATGCATGCCGTTTATAAAGGGGAGCAATGTCCGGCAGAGCCTTCCCAACACACCAATGAAGGCCATGATATCAATATGGAAAGGCAAAATGGATCTTCGGAAGCCGCCGATGCAGTCTCCCAAGGCCCACATGAAAATACAGACAAATGGCACGAAACCTATTCGACCGATATAAATGAAGATGAGGACTTCATCGACCTTCAGCCAGCTCCTCGTGAGATAGAGGATGGAGGACAAGCCACGGTTGACGAACTGGTGGAGATCGATCTCGGCAAACCAGAAGACCCTCGGCTGGTTTTCCTCAGCGCCCTCCTGAGCGATAAAGAAAGACAGGCATACACCAAACTCTTAATAGAATTCAAAGATTGTTTCGCCTGGAATTATAAAGAAATGCCTGGCCTGGACCCTTCAGTGGCAGAGCATGAATTATCAATTCTCCCAGAAGTCAAGCCGATAAAGCAAACGCAGAGGCGGATGCGCCCTGAATTAGAAATCATGGTGAATGCCGAAGTTGACAAGATGCGAGAAGTCGACTTCATTGAAGAATGCATATACCCAATATGGCTGGCAAATATTGTGCCGGTGAAGAAAAAGAATGGCCAGGTCCGAGTCTGCATTGACTTTCGTGACTTGAATAAGGCATGTCCGAAGGATGACTTCCCATTGCCAATAACCGAAACTATGGTGGATGTCACCACAGGATATGAAGCCTTGTCTTTCATGGACGGGTCATCGGGCTATAATCAGATTAGAATGGCCCTCAAGGATAAAAATCATACGGCCTTTCGCACTCCGAAAGGAATATTCAATTATAAAAGAATGCCCTTCGGTCTGAAGAATGCTGGTGCCACATACCAAAGGGCCATGACCAAAATATTTGATGAAATGTTGCATAATTTGGTCGAATGCTATGTTGATGACCTCGTCGTGAAATCTACAAAGAAAGACGATCATCTCGGGGACTTACGAAAGGTCTTCGAAAGGCTTCGCCAATATCAGCTTAAAATGAACCCCATGAAGTGCGCCTTCGGTGTCTCCAGCGGGAAGTTTTTGGGCTTCATAGTCCGATATAGGGGAATCGAGATCGACCCCGATAAAATCAAGGCAATCAGGGAACTGCCCTCTCCCAGGACTCTAACCGAGCTTAGATCCTTGCAAGGCAGGTTGGCCTATATCAGGAGGTTTGTCTCCAACCTATCTGGAAGGTGCAGGCCCTTCTCAAGATTGACGAAGAAAGGAGCCCCATTTATTTGGGACAAAGAATGTCAGAAAGCACTTGATGATATAAAGGAATACCTCCTCAAGCCGCCAGTGCTGGGGGCACCCTTAAAGGGTAAACCACTCATACTCTATATCGCAGCCTTAGAGGCTTCTTTGGGAGCTTTACTGGCGCAAGAAAATGAGGATGGGAAAGAGCAACCGCTCTATTACCTCAGCAGGATGTTGGTGGGTCCTGAACACCGATATACACCAACAGAAAAGATGTGCTTGGCACTTATATTCGCCACAAAGAAGCTGAGGCATTATTTGTTGGCACATGAGGTCAAACTCATATCACGGTTTGATCCGCTAAAATTCCTGCTGCGCCAGCCTGTGTTGTCTGGGAGGTTAGGAAAATGGGCCTTACTCCTTATGGAGTTCGATATTACCTTTGTTCCCCAGAAGGCGATAAAAGGACAGGGTATGGCCGAATTCTTGGCGGCACACCCAATTCCTGAAACTTCCCCTCTAAATAATGAATTGCCGGATGAAGAAGTCTTGCCTGCACAGAAAATATTGGAAGTGCAGCAGGCAGAAGTAAAGTCATGGCAGCTATACTTCGATGGGGCTTCGAGAACCATTATAAAGCCGGATGGCACATCCACCACAAAGGCGGGAGCTGGCTTGGTCCTAGTCACCCCGGAAGGTGGGATATTGCACCACTCATGTGCTTGGAATCCCTGACCAATAATGAGGCAGAATATGAAGCTCTAATAGTAGGGCTAGAAATTGCCTTGGAAATAGGCGTCA
Source organism: Zantedeschia hybrid cultivar (assembly GCA_030544215.1). Classification (NCBI taxonomy): domain Eukaryota; kingdom Viridiplantae; phylum Streptophyta; class Magnoliopsida; order Alismatales; family Araceae; genus Zantedeschia; species Zantedeschia hybrid cultivar. The sequence continues at coordinate 67,869,947 of JARZZO010000005.1, read as the reverse complement.
GATGTATCCAAGTATACGGGGACTCCCTGTTGGTCATCCGACAGATTCTCGGCATATTCGAGGTCAGAAAGACCGAATTAATATCTTACCATGCGGTGGCCGTTCGGCTGAGCGAAAGATTCTATACCTTCGTCATAGAACATATCAGAAGAGGTCAAAATGCTCAGGCCGATGCATTAGCTAAATTGGCTGCAGCGCTGAAACTGCCTCCTGAAGGTGAAGCTGAAATAGTTGTGAGGGACAGAAGACTCTTCCCTACCTCATTAAATGAAGGAGATGGTCCGACAGTATTTGAGATCAATACACTGGAAGACCATAATACCCAAGAGGGTGATGATTGGCGTGTCCCTATCATCAAAATAAAGAATGGCTGGCTCCCCGATAGCAAAGCCGAAAGAATCCAGCTGCTTCGAAGAGCAACTTCGTATCAGCTGATAGATGGCGTGCTATATCGCCTTGTTCCTCAAGACAAAAATGCAGTTCTACTCCGGTGTCTTTCCCCAATGGAGTCCCGCAAAATAATGAAGGAAGTTCATGCCGGGATGTGCGGAGCTCATCAGTCAGGCGCGAAAATGAAGATCAACATTAAAAATAAAGGCTTCTATTGACCAACCATGTTCGCAGACTGCGAGAAAATGGCGAGAAGCTGCCCCCAATGCCAAGCCTATGGACCTATTCCTAGGCGACCTCCCAATTACTTGCATCCGACAACCCCAACATGGCCTTTTGCCCATTGGGGAATGGACGTCGTGGGACCATTGACGCCGTCATCCCGGGGATGTAAATACATTCTTGCCGCAACGGAATATTTTACTCGTTAGGCAGAAGCCATTCCTTTGAAAGAAGTGACTGGCGAAACAGTATCACGCTTCGTCAGACATAATATCATATACCGATTCGGAACTCCTAGCCGGATCACATCAGATAATGGCACGCCATTCAAAAATCAAACAATATATAAGATGGCAGCCAAATTCCATATAGACTGGAATGAGTCTTCAGTATATTACCCCCAAGCCAATGGGATGGCAGAAGCCTTCAATAAAACCCTGTGTAAACTTCTGGTGAAGATCAGTGGGGGGCGAAAGCGAGATTGGGACGAGAAGATGCATGAAGCATTATGGGCCTACCGCACTGTCTACAAAACCCCAACGGGATGCTCCCCATACTCTTTAGTCTATGGAGCAGAAGCCATAATCCCGATAGAGATAGAGCTCGCGTCTTATAGGGTCGCCCTGCATTATAGGGTGCTGGAAGACGACATGAGCGAAACTCAAAGACGCTATGAGGAACTGTCGGACCTCGAAGGCGAAAGGTTGCAAGCATATCAGCGTCTGCAAACATATCAGGCCCAAGTGTCTCGCGCATTCGATAAATTGGTGAAAGAAAGAACCTTCAAAAAGGGGGACCCTGTAATGGTCAAATATAAAGATGTTATGGCCTCTCGGCCTAAAAATAAGTTCAAGCCAAACTGGATTGGACCCTTCATAGTAAGCAGAGTCTACGAAGGCGGTGCTTATAGGCTGGTGGATGAAAAAGGGAATCTAGCCTTCCCACCATTGAACGGCCAACATATGAAGTTGTATTACGCTCCGGTCCATGATCAACTCGAGCGACAGCAGCAACACAAACCGGTACCGTGAAGCCCAACATATGTCTCGAAGGACAAAATAATCCGGCAACTCGTCGGGGAATACCGCGCAAAAGCCATCTGCGCCAAGGAAAGCCAATAATGCTCGTGCGCGAGCACATAGGCCCATAAGGCCGCATGCTTGTTCCCCGGCGGGGGGAGAACTCTCTCGGCCTGCTAAGGGCAGAGATTGAGTTTTCCCACATCCTTACCCAGGGAGGATATCGGAGTCGCCAATGACGAATAAACCCTTGGTACCACACTGGTGGTACAATAATGTCCCATCAAGGGCTACGACCGAGGCGATGATGACGATGACCTCCCGACTTGATAAGGAAGTGGGAAAATTTGCTCTTCTGCTCGATGCAGTCGGAGGGAACAATCCCCGTCCCTGTTATACACGATGTAAATACACACGCATATGCCCGAAGGACGTCATATCATCATGAGCGATTCACTTTATAAGAAAATATTTTCCTTTCAGGAATATCATGCGATGAATAATTCATACTTCGCCCACGGAAGGCGTTAAACTCCGGAATTTGCCTACGGGAGGCATTAAATCCCAGAAACCCATATATTCGCCCACGGAAGGCGTTAAACTCCGAAACTTGCCCACGGGAGGCTTTAAATCCCGAATTTCATATTCGCCTACGGAAGGCGTTAAATTCCGAAAATCCATACTTCGCCCGCGGAAGGCGTTAAAGTTCGACATTCGCCTACAAAAGGCGTTAAACCCCAGAATTATGTCCCAAGGAGGCATTATGCGCCAAGCCCCCCCTGGGCACACACCAGTCCCACTGGCATATCATAAAAGGGTCGAGAATTTCCCTACTGCCCCAAGGAGGTAATATATCCTGGATCCCCCTTGGCATAATTTAGTCCCACCGACATACCATAAAGGGGATTGAGGAGATTCCTTTGCCCCGAGAAGGCATGGTAGCCTGAAATTTCTCACTGCCGCCCCGAGGAGGCGTTATATCCTGAATTTTTCCCTTCACATACTCTAGTCCCACTGGCATGTCACGAAGGGTAAAGATTTTCTCGTTCGCCTCCCTGGAAATGTTATACCCCAAAATTCCCCTCGCAAGTCATAATCCCATCGGTATACCCATATGCTATAGTCCCATACGATATAGTCCCATCTATGTGCTGTAAACGGTCGAATTCGCCCCAAAGGGACGTTATACCCTGAAATCGACCCTGATACACGCCAGTCCCACCGGTGTACCTCAATGGTCGGAAATTCATATTCCATATTCGCCTACGGGAGGCTTTGTATCCTGGAAATTCATATTTCATATTCGCCTACGGGAGGCTTCATATCCTGGAAATTCATATTTCATATTTCATATTCGCCTACGGGAGGCTTTATATCCTGGAAATTCATATTTCATATTCGCCTACGGGAGGCTTTATATCCTGGAAATTCATAATTCATATTCGCCCACAGGAGGCTTTATATCCTGAAAATTCATATTTCATATCCGCCTACAGGAGGCTTTATATCCTGGAAATTCATATTTCATATTCGCCTACGGGAGGCTTTATATCCTGGAAATTCATATTCGCCCACAGGAGGCTTTATATCCTGAAAATTCATATTTCATATTCGCCTACAGGAGGCTTTATATCCTGGAAATTCATATTTCATATTCGCCTACGGGAGGCTTTATATCCTGGAAATTCATATTCGCCCACAGGAGGCTTTATATCCTGGAAATTCATATTTCATATCCGCCTACAGGAGGCTTTATATCCTGAAAATTCATATTTCATATCCGCCTACAGGAGGCTTTATATCCTGGAAATTCATATTTCATATCCGCCTACAGGAGGCTTTATATCCTGGAAATTCATATTTCATATTCGCCTACGGGAGGCTTCATATCCTGGAAATTCATATTTCATATTCGCCTACGGGAGGCTTTATATACTGGAAATTCATAATTCATATTCGCCCACAGGAGGCTTTATATCCTGAAAATTCATATTTCATATCCGCCTACAGGAGGCTTTATATCCTGGAAATTCATATTTCATATTCGCCTACGGGAGGCTTTATATCCTGGAAATTCATATTCGCCCACAGGAGGCTTTATATCCTGGAAATTCATAATTCATATTCGCCCACAGGAGGCTTTATATCCTGAAAATTCATATTTCATATCCGCCTACAGGAGGCTTTATATCCTGGAAATTCATATTTCATATTCGCCTACGGGAGACTTTATATCCTAGAAATTCATATTCGCCCACAGGAGGCTTTATATCCTGAAAATTCATATTTCATATTCGCCCACAGGAGGCTTTATATCCTGAAAATTCATATTTCATATTCGCCTACAGGAGGCTTTATATCCTGGAAATTCATATTTCATATTCGCCTACGGGAGGCTTTATATCCTGGAAATTCATATTCGCCCACAGGAGGCTTTATATCCTGGAAATTCATATTTCATATCCGCCTACAGGAGGCTTTATATCCTGGAAATTCATATTTCATATCCGCCTACAGGAGGCTTTATATCCTGGAAATTCATATTTCATATTCGCCTACGGGAAGCTTCATATCCTGGAAATTCATATTTCATATTCGCCTACGGGAGGCTTCATATCCTGGGAATTCATGTTCCATATCTGCCCACAGGAGGCTTTATATCCTGAAAACTCATATTTCATATTCGCCTACAGGAGGCTTGATGTCCTGGAGATTCATAATCCCTATTCGCCTACAGGAGGTTTTATATCCTGAAATTCATACTCGCCGGCGGGAGGCATTAAATCCTGAAATTCATGTTTCACTCACGAGGAGCATTAAACCATAGATAACCCTATCCATATACCCATATTATATCAAGTTCTCGTATTGTATACTCCCCCAATAACTGTTGGGTCAGTTATGCTATATATTTATATTTATACTTAACAATAGTCCTATATTTAATAGTAGTTAGAATTTTCTAAAAAAAAAAAAAAAAAAAAGGGGGGGGCTTAAAAAGCGAGGTGCCCCGACGGACTTAACCGATCTCATCCATATCGGGATCGGCTAAGGGTAAAAAGGTCTCATACCCAGCTAAGGTGAAAACCCGGAAGGGCGCCTTAGGCAAAATCGGGTAACCCCGCTGCATGAAAACCCGCAGGGGCGTGCAGGCAAAAGTAAGAGGGGGCCAGTGTCGGTGAAAACCCGAAAGGGCACTGGCATTGGTTTTTTTAAAAAAGAAAAAGAAAAAAAAAAAAAAAAAAAAAAAAAAAAAAAAAAAAGAAGAAGATGAATACCATGTCCAACTAAAAAAACTCTTCATATAAATGACCGCGAGATGGAAGCCCGAGACAAGCCATCGGGGTAACTCAAATATGCATTTCAAAATGAAACAATGCCAAGGTCAAAAAGAGGGAGAGGGAGCCCCGATAACTAGTCCCGAGTCGGAGTCGGCTCCCGCACCACTAAAACCTACGAGGCATCCAACAAAAGACGGAGAGCCTCAACCCTGTCCACCGACGCGTCTCGCTCTCGGGTGAGTTCGTCCAGACGGCGGTCAAGGGTCGCCACTTGCTCGACACCCTCTTCCAGGCCCCTCTCCAATTCTTCTAACTGAAGACGGAGAGCGGAGACTTGGGACCTCGCTTCAGCAATGCTGGAATCCAGTGTCTCTCTATCGGCTCGGAGTTCGGAAACTTCTGCAGTTCGAGCGGCCACATCCTCGAGGGCGGACTCCAGCTCAGCCCGCAGTTGAGCCCGTTGGGCAGCATGTGCGGCAGAGTCATCAGGGCCTTCCCCACCTGATAAGACAAAAAGAAAGAGGATATTATAAGACCGAGGTTGAAATGATAGTGTCGACGAATGATACCGGCAATGAAATGAAGGAAAAAATGGATGCTACCTGACTCCGCTGCCTCCTCAGGGTAGGGAGAACCCACTTTCCCATCTTTCACGGGAGAGGCAAAAAGGGACTCGGTATCCCCCGAGTGACACGACGGCGATAGCTTGGCCGTAGAGCCACTCCATGTCGGGGAATCAACCCTCCGGTCAAAGGCGAATGGGTAAGCAACATCGGGCTCGCCCTCATCTCCAGAATAATCGAACAGCTCGGTCGAAGTATATGCCGGTTCCCCAACCCGAGGGGTCCACGGAGTTCCCCCCGAGCAAGAAAGAGGGGCAGTGTCCCCTGAACGGGCCGGAGAATCGGGCAGTGAAGCCCTCCAAGCTGCATAATAGAAATAGGGTCAATACCCGATAATATTTGATAAAGAAGCGATAGGGGATAAGAAGCTTCATACCTGCTAAGGTAGCAATGTCCTCGACGGCTGGGACTTGGTTGAAGCAAATCGGGACGGACCTAGCTCTGGCACGTGTCGCCGAGGCTGCTAGTCCCTCAATGCCTCCCAAAAGAAGCTCAGAGGCTGATCTGACCCTGTTCCGGCGTTCCTACCTTTGGGTGGACACAAGGAGGGCGTCTATGCCAAGAGATGAAGACAAACAAAAGAGGCACAGTCAAAAAAAAATATATATGAACACGTAATACGTGCCACTCTGAGCACGAGGCAAAGAAAATAGGGCTACCTAGCGGTGAGGCCGCAGGTTCTTCCTGTACAACCTCAATCTCCGCGGGCTCCCCTCCTGCCGAGGAAATCGCAAGAGGGACAGCCGTATCATCCTCCAAAGGAGGAGCAACGGAAGGAGAGGCAGCTGTGGTCGGCATAGTTTCAATAACTTCTGTAACACAAAAAAAAAAAAAAAAAAAAAAATTGATGTTAACTGCTAAAGGAGGGTAAGGTGGTTAGAGAAGCCAAAAATAACTCACCCTCGAATAGAGGACTGTCCACTGCGAGAGGAGCGGACGAGTCCCCTACCAGGCCCCTCATGAATGAAGAGCCCGAATGGCTGGAAGCCGAGCGCATCAACTCCTCAAAAGTAAAATCTGCATAGAGAAGAGATCAAAAAAAAATCAGATCCCGTACAAGGCAAAAAGCCACAGGGGCTGCGATATGTCGGCAAAAAAAGCTGTATATTACCAAAACGGCCCTGGTCGTCCAATAATTCATGGTACAGCTGGTCGACCAGAGGGACATCCGACCTATAGGGCTCGTAGTCGGCCCAATTGAGGTCCCCCAAATCCTCGTCATTGCCCAGGACAACATTTGTAACTGTGGCCATATTCTCCTGCAGGAAGCAAAAAAAAGGAGAATAATCGAAACCGCAATCACTCCCAGCAAGGGATAAAAACGGGCTTGCAATAAAATATATATGTATATATATATATGTCCGCATACCTCGGCGATAGCCGGCGAAGCTATCTGAACGAGATCCTGAGCGGGAGGCTCGAGAACATAGGCCCCTGAAAAACAGAGATAATGGAAGGTAAGAACCTTCTGAATATGGCAAGAATGGAAATACAAGCATATAAAGATAAAGTGGCCGGTCAGCCTCACCTGTTGTAAGCTGGACCCCGCCGGCAGCAGGCTCCATAGCCGCCTGAGACTCGTTCTCACCAATAAATTCACCTTCCTCTGATGGGAAGGGGAAAATATGTACAGCATAAGAAGCCATATTTGAAAGGGGAATTAATCCTCAAAACAAAAGAAGCTGGCAAGCTTCTTACCGATAGGCGAAGGTGACCTCTCGATAGGTACCGGAGCCGGTGGAGGGGCAGGAGACAGTCGGGGCCGAACCGATCGACCCCCCGTCTCACCTTCGGCCGCTCGCTTCCTCCGAGCTGCCTGTTTCGCGGCGGCCACTAGGAGTTGCATCTCCGATGTAGGGCCGATGCTGGCAGAGGGCGCAGCCACCTCCTCAGCAGGGATGTGAGGCTCTCCCTCAGGCGCCTGATGTGCGGGAGATCCTCCAGGAGCCGCGGGCAAAGGAGAGACAACATCTCCTATAAAATAAGGAGAGTAAGGTAAATGTGATGTATATCCACAATAAAGAGAAACGATGAAAGAATATAGAAATGGAATACCTGCTGCGGCAAAAGACCCCGGCGGTTCGGGTATGAAGGAATCAAAAGGCATCCCTAGATGGGTCGCCGCCTGCCCCATTACCCGCCATACATCGCCGATGGTCTCGGCCCGCAATATCAGGAAAGCTTCGCGGCGAGGGCCAAAGCAAGCAAGCATGTGGCTGAGATAACTTAGCCAATCTCTGGCGGGATCCCCATTGAAACTGCCTACGGGCAGCCGGGTACTGTGCTCGAATCTTCTGGGGATTTTGCAGTCCGCCAGGAACTGATGAGTCCATATATATCCTGGAGCGGCAAGTTCATAGAAGTCATCATCCTCACCGCCCTTCTTTTTCTTCGCCTTCGACGCTGATGGGCCACTCCGGCCCTTATATGTATGTCGGCCAAGCCCTTTGGTGGACTTAGCCTGAGAGGAACTCCTCGTCTGCTCTGGATCGGGTCGGAGCCGTAACTCCCCTTGGTTTTTGTGCCACCAAGCAGCAAAGGAAACGGTCATACCCCCTTCATGAGTGGGGGGAGGCACTGCCACTGGACCAAATGAATTTTGGTGCTGAAAATAATTCCACCACAGTCGGGCAACAAGATGGCTCTTCCGCTTTTGATACACCCGGGGTAGCTCGGCAAAGGCAAGATTGGAAGGAATCATCTGGTCATATCCAAAATTCCGCGCAAAGCGGTTCGGATAATAAGGTTCCAGGATGACATCTCGCCCCTTCTTCAATATAAGCAGGGATGGACGAGTGCTCAGAGTCCACCCATCTAATGCAGCGCCATTATGGCCCATACGGCCCGTCCATGGGTCAAACCAAGCTCGGTCGGCGGCCCCTCCTCTGTCGAGATATGGCCGGAAGTTCCACGAGGAATGGTCAAAATCCAGCTTCCGGGGAGAGCCGAAGGGTATAAAACTCAAAGCTGCACGGGCATAAGAAAGCTGACCCGTCCCTTGGCTGGCAGGCTGGCTTGCCAGTCGAAGCACGGTAGGCAGTGAAAGGTCCATTTCCCTGCCAAGGGGAGAATAACCTGGAAGCAGAAGCCCCGCCCAGGCGCTGACATAATGAGTGGCCATCACCACTGAACATGAATTTGGGGTAGCCGAGCTGCAAAGGGCCCCAAAAGAGTGATATATGCTGGCAAGTGCCGCCGGCGCGATAGCAAGGCGGGTCCCCGCCGCAAGTCGGGAGGCCGCTAGTAAAACCTCGGGCCGTAAAGCCCCCTCGTCCCCGTACGGGACAGCAAAAGTAACTAGCCAATATGCTAGATAAGCCGCCACATAAGTGATATCATCCAGACCCCAGGGGTTCTCGGATTCATGCTCCGGCGCAATGATGATGCCTCTCCGAGATATGTCCCTATGTGACAAAATGGAAGGGACCCGTTCATCAAAGATGCTGGCGAAGCCTCGGTGATAGCGGAATGGCCCTCCAGAGAAGAATCTGACCCAGGCGGCTGGTGATACCTTCCCCGGGCCAGAAGAACTCCCCCCAGTGGAGGACGATGCGGCGCGCTTGGCCTTGGACAAGTCCCGCCATACCTTCAGCAGATATCTATAACAATAGGGGGTGGTATAGCTCCCTGCGCCGTCGGTGGTGCTGCGATGAAATTCATCCAACACTCCTTCTTCATAGGGCTCCCCCACAATCGGCAAAGCTGAAATCCGATGTAAGGCCCAAAGGTCGATCGCGGTCTCGCCTTCAACAGTCGCGATAGTATTAGTATCGCGAATATATCGCTCGGCGATCGCCTGGATAAAGCCATGATGGCAGGGATAATCATACTGAGCCGCTGAAACAACCTCGTATATACCGGCTCTGTCGAGAATCGGCCGGTGATGCTTCAATATATGCAAAAGCCATTCTGTAGCCCCCAGGCGGAAGACGTGGGAACTCCTGATCTGGAGACGGGCGTCCCATGCGGGGCGAACGCCCCGACATATGTCCGATAATAATATGCTGAAATCGGACGAGTCATGTATGGAACCTTCCTCCGCCTCGGTCAGAAACACCCCCTGAGGGTGTCGGACGGCCTCAAGAGGACGACTTCCTGCTCTCGTCCACATAGCTGGTGAGTAGGTCCGGCTGATGTTGTGGACCCGAAGAATAGCCCGGATGGGCCCCATTTGTTCGGGAGTAGGAAACTCCCACAATCGGTCAACGGCAAGAGGGAAGGCCGGGTATGAAAAGGGGAGCAGCCCCTCCATATTGTCCCGGTCCAATAGAATGGCACGCTCCAAGTCGCGGCGCTCCACAGGAGATAGCGGTCTTTCGGCCCCATCTTCAACATAAATAAATGATCGGAGCAGCTCGTAGATGGAAAGATCTGAGGGAAGATGCCGGGCGGTCTCGCCCCGCAAGAAATAGAAGAATTCCCCGTCTCTATATATGCTCTCGTGGCAAATGGAGACAGCATCTTCAATGGTGATCCGCAAGTGTGGCTGAGCTACCCAGCGGAACCCTGCATCTGAATAAGCAATCTCCTCCTCCTGAGGACCCTCGTGGGAGAAATCGCCGAGTGCGGCCATAGTAATGAGGCAGGAATAGTAGCCTGCGAAAAGACAAAGACATACACATACACATCAAGACAATGCACAAAGCAAACGATACGACTAAAGTCCGACAGAAAGTCAGGGTGATATAGTAACACCCATATATCGCCAACCAATGGCGCGGCTAATCCAGAACGTCTCATGTAGAGCTCCTGGAAATGCCCAAGCTATGAAAAAGATGAAGTGCTGATATTAGCACAACACCCATGTCATACCCCCATATATGTGCCTCAATGGCGGATACTTGGCCAATCCGGAATGTCTTGCACAAGACTCCCGGAAATGCCAAAGTAAGGTACTTATATCCTTTAAATAGGAATGACATTATCAGGATTGAGTGACCCGCTCCATGTTCCCAACCGATCTCCAAGTCACAAAGGCCAAGAGATATTCGGGACCGAGCAACGTGCCGAACAATCCGATGATGTCACTCTTATAAGGACCCTCCAAGTCACAAAGGCCAAGAGGATCCGAATATAAAGGAAATTTCATAGTTCCGAACGTCCCCAAAAGGTTGCAAAGTCATAAAGACAAGGCTTCTGGGGTAACGTTGGACCACTCGAGTACCAAAGTACATAGAGTATCCGAACCCACAAATGGCAAATCGTGCAATTGGGTGCACGAAGAATATGGGACGACATTGCTACTCTCCCAAAGATCTGCATATGCTCGAACCATATCGAGCAAGATAGGGAGATTGGCAAAATATCGTCAGGGCGTGACATGAAAAGAATCCCTCGGGACATATACAAAAGGAAAAAATATACATACATATATATGTTCATATATGCCCATGTCCATGAATAGACATGTATATGGAATGATGCACGGGACACTCGCCTTTGACTCCGTCTCCGGCGAGCATCCCGTGGGGGGCATTTGTTGAACCCAAAAAAAAAAAAAAAATCTCATATACCTATATGCAGATTTGCATTGTGTGAGTATGCATATATGACGCATGCTCGCGTCGATGTGAAATTCCCCATGGGAGAATACACATACATAGGCATGACAACATGTTCATGAAGGACCATGTCATGCAAAATAAAGTGCACGCCTATGATATAGGTGAATACTAGAAATCCATAAGGAACCACGGGCTCGTATTGCGAGGGCAGCGGAGTAGAAGACATACCTAGGCCACGAAGGCCTTAATCAGATTTTTTTTAGGAGCCTGAGGCAGCCCCAAGTTCCTTGCTTCGGCTCCCGAAATCAGCTCTCGAACCGCCCTTGCAATGCTCGATAATGGAACCCGATGGGAGACCCCAAATGCAGCGATAAATGGGACCCCGAACGCTGCAAAACAAGGGTCAAAATCAGTCCCAAGGTGGACTAAAATCTGTCCCGAAATGGGGCAAAATCAGTCCTAGAACTCCCCCAAAATGGCCCCGAAATGGAGGCCCAATAGTGGGGGAGATAGGCCCAATAAGTAGCCCTATGGGTGAGGTCAATGTGAGGCCCAATAAGCTCCCAAATGGGCCCGAGTTCAGTCCCAAAAGTGGGCTGGAATCTGTCCCGAAATAAGGTAAAACCAGTTCCGGAAATTACCTAGATCAGCCCCGAAACGGAGGCCCAATATCGGGAAAGTTAGGCCCAATAAATGGCCCAATGGGGGAGCCCAAAAAGAAGCCCAAGAGGCACCCCTAGCAGGCCCAAGTCAGTCCCGGAATGGGGCTAAAATGCTCTCCAAACTTGCTCAAAATGACCTTCAATAGGGGCCCAATAGCAAGGGAGGCAGGCCCAATAGGTGACCCAATAAGGAGGCCCAATAGGGAGCTCAAGTGGGCCCAAAACCAGCTCACAAAGAGGGCCTAAATCTGCCAAAAGGGGGAAGAAATCTCCAGGATTCCCAAAATGGCAAGAGAAGAAGGTGGACCCCTCTCTCTCTCTCCCCTTTATTTAAATAGGCAAAGAGGAGGGAGGAGAGAGAGAGGGGGAACCGGTGGGGGGAGCCCCCACCGGTTGGGAACCCCCCCCCACCGGTTCCAAGAGGGAAACCGGTGGGGGGGGGAAAGGCTTTCCCTCCCTCTCTTCTTCTTTAAAAATTCAAAAAAAAGAAGGGGGGTGGGGGATTAAATTAAAGGGAAAAGGAGGAGTTAATGGGGGATCTTAACCCCATTCACATGGGTTAAGAATCCCATGCAAGAACCCTCTTAAACCCCATCCTAAAACCCCTTTTCACACTTAACCCAAGTCTGAATTTAATGGGCAAAGACCCCTTTCACACTTGGAAATCTGAAAATAAGGGGGTCAAGGCTCATTAAGAGCCAAAAAGTGGGTAAGAAAGAGAGCATGGGGAGGGGAGAACCCCCCCCACCGGTTTCCAAAACCGATGGGGGAGACCCCCACCGGTTCCCAACCGGTGGGGGGCCAACCGGTGGCACCCCCCCTCCACCGGTTGGAACCGGTGGGGGTGCCCACCGAGGCCTCCCCCTCCCTCCTTTATTTACTCTCACTCTTACCCCCCCCTGGCCACCCCATTGGCTGATAAAAAAATAAATAAATAAATGGGGGAGGAAAGAGACCCCAACCGGTGGCTCCCCCCCACCTTGCTCCATCCGGTGGCACCCCCCCACCGGGCCTAAAATTGGGCCTATAAATAGGACCCCAAGGCTCCAATTCAAGGACATGAAGCACAACACAAGTGCACACTACCACAAGCTTGTAGTGCTGCCCACATATGAGGGGGAGATTGTGGTGAAATTGTGAGGGGAGTGCTGCCAATTGAAGACCAAATTCGGATTTTTAAAACCCGGATTTGCTGCGAATTTGGGAGTTCTTTCGTCCCGGAGGGCTCTCTCTTAAGGTTCAATCCTAAGGGGAAGCTCTGCCGAATCTTCTTTGTAAAACAGTCTTATTATAAGACGAAATGTTGCCGAAATACTATTAGAAATTTATGTGCTCATGTGTGTGTCATTTAAATTTTATAATTACCATATTTCAATAATAAATACGTGTATGTATATAGTTCTTTTTTTCAAAACTAAATAAAATTGAGAGCACCCTCAACCTAACTCCTAGCCTCACCCCCTAAACAAATAAAATATGAGTTCAGAAAACTACATAAAAAAATTATAACTAAACCCGAAAGATAATTTATAAATAATAATTAATTAATTAATAAAAATCCGAAAAATCAATTAAAAAATCAGGAAAAATTAGTAAAAAATCAGGAAAACCTGTAAGAAAACAGTAAAATCTGTGGAAAATTATAATGAACCTAAATAATTTCATATGAATAATCAATTGATTAATTAATTAAATCGATCAAATCAACCATAAAAAAATGAAAATGAAATGAATAAAATCAATAAAAATCAGTAAGAAATCAGAGAATTAAAAATCTGAAAGAATATAAACCATTAATAATGAACATAATATATAAATATAAAATTACGAAAATACCCTTGTGCGTAATATTTGCACATATAACCCCGAAAACATTAAAATTCATATCATAAGCAGAATATCTTCCTATATGATCTGAAAATCCTAAAATATGAACCCTAAGACTTAAAAATCTGGTCTTAAGGTAAAATTACCAAAAAATCCTCATACATTTAAAAATCAACCCCCTAACTCCCATAAAATTTGAAAACCTCTAAAACTCACTTCTATATGTTTATAAGCTGCTATACTCTCATAAAACCCCCATAATTGCATAAAAACCCCTGAAAGTGGATAATTGCAGAAAAACCCCTGTGGGATTAAAAATTGGGAATTAATCCACATAATTTGGAATTAATCCACCTAACTCGGAATCAATCCTAATAACCATGAGCCAATCCTAAACCATATAATAAATTACCTCCGAACTAGGGGCATAGTTGTCAAGGCGGTAAGGCGACCAAGGCGTGCTCGGGGTTCTGAACCGCCTAAGCGCTTAGGCGCCCGCCTAGGCGTCGCCTAGGCGTTAACTTCATAATATAATATTTTAATTTAGGATATATATATACATATATAATATATATATATATATGTACACACATATTACATACATACATTTAGATACATATATATACATTTAGATTTACACACATATATATACATACATACATATATATCTATGTATAAATGTATGTATGTAATATGTGTATATGTCTAACTATATAATATATATATACATATATATACACAAATATATTCAAATGTATGTATGTAATATGTATATGTATATAGATGTATATATATATATATACATATTTGTATATATATATATATATATATGCATATAATATTTTAATTTAAGATATATATATATATATATATATATATATATATATATATATATATATAATACATATATATACACAAATATATCTAAATGTATGTATGTAATATGTATATGTATATATATATATACATTTAGATTTACACACATATATATACATACATACATATATATCTATGTATAAATGTATGTATGTAATATGTGTAAATGTCTAACTATATAATATATGCATATATATACACAAATATATCTAAATGTATGTATGGAATATGAATATGTATATATATATATATATATTATAAATACATACTATATATATATATATTATAGATATATATATATATAGATAGATATATTTAGATGAATATGTATTATAGAATATGAATATGTATTATAGATATATATATATATAGATAGATATATATATATATATATATACATTTTACATACATGATACATATATTTAGATGTATACATATACATATATATGCATGTTTGTATATATAAATCTAAATATATGTATGTAATATGTCTATATATATGTATTAGTATGTATTTATATAATTATATGTATATATATATACATATATGTATATAAAAAAAAAAAGAGGGGCAAGAACCCCAGATTTCAAAAATCTGGGCGCCTTGGGCGCCTAGGCAGGCGCCTTGGCGCCTTGGGCGCCTTGGCGGGCGCCTTGGGCGCCTTTTCACATGTTGGAAAGGCGCCCAGCGCCTTGGTGCTTGTGAAAGCGCCTTGGTGCTTGTGAAAGCGCCTTGGCGCCTAGGCGACGCCTAGGCGGCGCCTAGGCGAGCGCCTTGACAACAGAGACTAGGGGTGAGGTTAAGGATCCAACTCAAAATACGTCTCCATATGCATATGCATGCGCTGTCTATAGTAGTAGTTTTGCATGATTAAGGGCATCATACGGACGGTTAATCAAGGGTTGCCGAGCAGTTGCTCAGTGTAATTAACACTGACCAAGGTCAGTGGAGAGAGGTCATATACTCGAATCTTCGCTTGATTCGAAGTCCCGGATTCCCTGAGGGCTAATCCCAAGTTCTCATAGTCCGATAAAATATAAAACCGACCTATAATTCTCTAGACAAACAAAAAAATGGATTTCCGAATAATCCGACGGTAGGAGAGACACGTCTAGGTCGGGTCCCCCCGACGAAGGTCTAGGAAAGACCCTCGCGAACACAGGGAAAGAAGTTACAAAGTGCCAGGAATTCTTTAATATGTACTTTCTTCACCTGACGCAAGACCAAGTTGCTTTCTCCACCAGCCCAAGTTGCTTCTTGAGCCTTAGTCCAAACTAACACTAACCCAACAACCTTATCAAGAGTGAAATATAAATGCATGGTTGTTATTTAAAAAAATATATATTTTTCATTATTCAGTTTGAACGGTTTGGTTCGGGATTTGCAGTTTAAGACTATTACAAATTGAACCAAACCGAACTGCCTTTGATACCGAACCATACCAAAATTTTGGTTTGATTCAGTTCGGTTTTCGATTCAAACAGAATAGTGAACACCCCTACATCCAAGAAATCCTCGCCAACAGACAGAAATACCCAAAAAGAGCGCAGCATGCACAAAAACTCCCCACCCGAAAGACACCTCATCCAGGCCTGCCAAGGTGGTGACACTTGCCTATCAAGGCAGAGGACAGAATAGAGGAGCAATCACTCTTCCCATCCCTAAGGATCTCCTTTTTTACTCTTTCACATGGTCACGGATGAAAGACACCGGCTGCTCTCTACCATTCTAGACCTCCTTTGAAAGATGTGAATGTTCGTTCTCCCCATATTCCAGCACAGTGGATCGAACAATGACCATGGAAAAGGCCATGTGATTTGGATAAATCTAGGAGCTTCAGCGCAAACCCATGTCGATCATAGATATTCCAGCATAAAGAGACAGTTGCTACCCCTTCTCCAACAAGACAAAGGAGCATCCAGTCAAGATGCCTATAGAGCAAAAATAGTGGGAACTCTCAAATGTCCAATTATGATAATAAAGTCAGACTCCCAAGAGAAGCCATCAGATTCTTAAGGCAAGAATGGTAATAAGCTAGAAACTAACATACTTAAGGTTGAAAAAAGAAACAAACAGATTGATCAGGAACACCTCCAAGCAGCCCTAAATGGAAAAGTACAAAAGTAGCTGCTCGACCTCTCAGTCAAGTGTAAACTCACGAGAGAATCCAAGACGGGGGACACATCAATCCAAGCCTGCCTCCCAGCATGGCCACAATCCAAAATGCGGTCAACCGTTTATGATTAATCATGATACAATGGCATTAATAGCAGCAAAGGCATAAGCCATGTATTCTCCTAACTAAAAACGTCCAACCTCTAATCTTTCGAATCAAGTACAGGTCAGTAGGGGTGGCAATGAGCCTAGCGGCTCGCAAGCTGCTCAGATTCGGCTCAGGTTGATCTCGCCTCGTTCAGTTCAATGAGCCAAGCTCGAGTCCGAGTTATAACTCACATAGTCAAATGAGCCGAGACTAAGCTCAATGGAACTCGGCTCGGGTGGCTCGCGAGCCAGCTCGCTTTAAAATTCTTAAAATGTATTTCTAATGCTCATTAAGTACTCACCCTACTCGGCTCAACTCATTAAAATGGTCACTGTACCTGTGACACGGGTGCGTGCAGGTTTTAAATACAGAATAATCTGAAACCTTATAGGCTCTTGAAGTGTTCTGCAATCTCCAATGTCGGACCATGTTTTGCACTGCCCTCCCCAAGCTGTGGGAGCCTGCTACATTAGTTCAAGATCGGATTCTTAGATTTTTCATCTGCCTAGTCTCTCTATAAATCGACCCCCACAGCCTTGTTTCTTAGCAATGAGCCAACGGTTTAATGGGATTTTAAGCCTAGAGAGCTGGGCTTCAACATCAAAAGGCATTTTAACGGGTTTTTAAACCCAACGAAATGCGCTTGAACAAGAGCCGAGCTTGTTTTGATTTGGGGCCGGCGGTTCAATGGGCTTAAGCTTAACGAGTTGGGCTCCGAGCTCGGCTCGAATTACATTTATTTCACTCAAGCCAGAGTTTAAGCTGTAGTTTGGGCTTGAAATCAGGCTCCGGCTCGGCCCAAGCTTGAATTTTTCTTGTTGAACCGAGCTCGAACTTGCCAAAGCTCGCTCGGCTCAGGTCATTGCCACCCCTACACGTCATTGACCTCCATAAAAAAACATGTGCGCTCTAAAGCATTGTTACATACCCTGCCACAGGAATGATAATGCTTAAACAACACCAATAAAAACCATGTTCTCTATATCCCTTACAATACATGCACTGCCAAAAAGTGGAATCCCTTGGAAGGTTGTAGAAAACTGGGTCAAACAGCATGAAGAATTCTAAGCAGTATTTTATTGGTGCCCTTATTTCTTTCTGAATTCAACATATGCCCTGTGGGATCATCTGTTCACAACCTGCTGCTTTTCTACGGACGTGTGGAAGTTCATGGGGCTAAAGCTTCAGACTGGTCTTACTCCCTTCCAATTGGTGGGCTTCCTTTTTTCCTCTTGGGGCAGACCTTGGCCCTACAAGGCTACAAGGGAGATAGTATTGTTTGGTGGATGATCCTGCATGCTACTATTTGGGCCCTATGGACAAAATGCAACAATAGAATATTCAGACGGGAGGCCAACTCACCATAGCATATTTTCTCTTTTGTGGCCAAGAAAGTTATGGAATGGGCGAGAATTCTTCGTAATGTGCCACACAGTAACTCCTCCCATTTTTGTCTTCTTGGAGAGAGTTAATGGGAAGTGTCACCATCTTGGTGTTCTTCCATAGGAAGACTTTTGTTTTGTATCTTCTCTTGTATTTGCTCTCTTCTGTTTATGATACATGCGGTACTATCCACTTTCAAGGGGGGGGAAAAAACCCTGTTGTCACTTCTCTGATGTGTAAAATAAGCCTAACCTTAGATAGTATATATCTTTAAAACTGTGATCAATAAGAGAAATATAAGGAAGAGGAGAACAGTAAAGCCTTTACATGTTTGCATTTAGAATTGGCATGGGAATGGAAGAAAGAGTGAAAATGGATTTGTCTCTAAAATGAGGTTGACAGCAAAGAACTGAATATTGCTCCAAAAGTTTCCTTGAGAAGAAAGTGCTCCAAATCATTAAAATATGAAGCGCAATAGTTCCCATATTGTGCATTTGTGCGGCATAATCATTCTCCTATCATGCGGCTAAAAACCTTAGATAAAATTCAATTATTCAGACCTTATTGTGCATGTGCAACTGATCAATATAGGCACCAAGGGAAACACCAAAAGATAGTGGATCTGGCAATTGAAAGCTTCTACTTGTTATAAGTTAGTGAAGGCTTGGAGCACAAATAACTAGTGAGATGAACTGGGTAGAAACAACAGATTGGCAATCGCAGGTTCAGCAAGGACCCATTCAAGATACTTCTCTTTCTGCCTTTTCCTTTCCCAGAACACAAGCATCCTAACAACACCCCCCCCCAAACCACCACCAAAGAGAAAAAAGAACACCCCAAGGTTATGGATTCTTGTCTTGTCCCAGTAGACCATCGGCCACAATGGACTGGGTCAAATCCCTTCCCCCTTTTAATTTTCCTTTTGGAGGAAAGTAATATCTGTTCTCCTTATGCTATGGAAGGAAGAAAACCTAAGCATTGCACAAGTAATGAACTTCACCAAATTGTTCAGTCCCAGAAGAAAAGAACCATAGAAAGTCCACAATAGAGTCATCCTAGTTAAATAATGCTGAGAAATCCAGTTTTTATACACTTGGGTCCAGAATATATTGTAAAGTCCCTCTCATATATGCACACCACCTACTTACGACATGCCCAAAACTGCTGCTTTGATTCTCCACACATTGTCCCCAGATTCACTTTTCCTCCAAAAATATTCATGTTCTGTATCTTCCATGTTATCCAGAAGGCACTATGATCAAATATGACACAATGATATTCCAACTTTTAAAACTTTACCTGCAAATAATGACTAACATCTTCATGTTTGTCAAATTGTGCATTGTGTAGCAACAATGGGCCACTTGTGTCATGTCAAGGACAGGGAATGAGAAATGAACACATTTGATGCAGCCTTGCATCAGAAGTATTTGGTCCCGATTTCATAATTGAATTGGATCACAACTGACAGATCAATTCCAACAACGGTGTTTGAGACCAGGTGAGGTCACCTCATATCTGGACTGGCTTCTCTGATGTTACCCAACTAGTTGTACCTGTAACTGGATCAGCATCAACTAAGGCGTCAATAAAACTGAACTTTTCCCCAATCTGGTCAACAGGTCAAGCTAAAAAAATTGTCAGCTTCCATGGGCTATCAAAAGTTTCCTGAGCAACCCACTCCAGCAACACACTGATCCAAGGAATCATTATATACTTCTTGAAACAGGGACATCTTATCATTACCATGGATTTTTGAACTCCCTGGTTATCACAGGTTCCCCCGCTTGCAGGTTCTTCAACATCCAAATTGTTTCTCCTATTCATTCATTAGCTTTTTGTGTCTTGCTCTTCTGATATAATTTATTCTTGGAACTGAAGTTGCCAGCATTTCCGTCAAAGATCTGCCTGATGATGGACTGCTTTAAAGTAAGGATTGCATGTTTTGTTATATTGTACTTTACATCAATTCCTTCTAGGAACGAAATGGTATCGATTTTAGGACTATTCTCCGCCTCCCACCCAACCACCCAAAGTTGTCAGTACCATCTATCAATTAAGAATAATAGCTTGCTCCCAACAAAACCCTCTTACTGCTGTGCAGGATGAAGGATTATAAACGTCTGACCAAGTTACAGGAGAAACAAAGAACAACTACATATTTTCACATTATTATATTACTAAAAAGATTTGGAAACAGCATCAATATGAGCATCAATAAGACAGGAGACTTGTCAGGATACAAGTACACCAGACTAACGTATCAACAGTTACTTTTTATTTAGTTTTGAAAATATTGATCTTCCAAAGAATGTTAAATATGATGTACCAGCATCACAAAGAACACACCCCGTCAATGAATAATGTTTAAAAACTTTAAATACCAACATTTTGCCGGTCCAATCTATTTCCTTGGCACTAGGTTCAAAAGGAACTACCTTTTGCCTCAATGAAATGCAAATCTTTAAGCAATACAGTTTCCAGCAAGTAAACAGAATGAGAAATTTTCCATTAGTTACTTGCAAACAATTAATGAGGATTTTAATTGAACTGTCACTGAGAAACAGTTGAAATAAATAAATATGAACTATAGGATCTTCCTGCTTGATTCTTTCCAAGTTTGGAAGCACGAGTGGCAATTTGGGAACAGACCAGCCTGGCACCAGTTAAATGCAAGGGATGATAGAGGAGCACCCAGCGGCCACCTTTCACCATTTTAGCCTCCAGCCAGTTTTAACACACAGCACCCACTAACTGAGTCAAGTTTGGCAGCCAAGGCAAAAATCAGCCAAGGCAAAAATCAATAAATTGTTTATACAAAGATAATAGTACATTTTGTCCCCTAAAAGGGATAAAGAAGGAAATCTATTTACAAAAAAATGTGAGGTTTCAAATGTGAACAGCCAGATTACAGTCAAATGCTAAACAGAAGATAGCAAGCATACCATGGGAATGCAAGCAACCACATCACCCTTTGGCATCAAAATATCAGTGATCCTCGGCCATCTCCCGAGGAAGCAAGCAAAGATTTGCCAATTTACTATGATTCAGAACTCACGTCATCATTATGCGGTGCAAATGACTGATAACCAGAAAAACTAGACAGCTGACCCGAGCCACTGCTGCTCACAGATTTCTCGATATCACTTACGTTTGATGTCAGAGGAATCGGGCGGTCCGGGATAGTTGGCACTGCCACATCAGTCTCCAATATCTTCACAATCTGATCCATCATAGGCCTAGCATGCAACTGAGGGTGAGAAGCCAGGATGGCGACCATCACATACTTCTCCATGACTTCACTAGAACCCAACTCCTCCATCCCCTCCTCAATCACCTCCAGAGTCCTACCTTTACGCACGAGCGACCAAGCCCAGTCGGTCAGAACGAAAGGCTGGTCCCCTTCCTGCGGCGTGAAGGCCTTCTTCCCGCTCAAGAGCTCGAGCAGCACGACCCCAAAGCTGTAAACATCACTCTTCTCCGTCAACTGCCCATAGAGAGCATACTCGGGAGCAACATAGCCCATCGTCCCCGCCACCCTTGTGCTAAAATGGGAAACCCCTTCTGGGGCAAACTTGGCGAGGCCGAAATCGGCCACCTTGGCCTCGAACTCGTCATCCAAAAGGATGTTACTGGCTTTGATATCCCTATGGATAATGCTCGGCCGCACACTGTAATGGAGGTACGCCAGCCCCCTCGCAGTCCCGACGGCAATCTTCTGGCGGATAGGCCAGCTCAACTTCCTGCCCGCCGCCACGGCCGCCCAACCGAAGAGATGGTCGTGGAGGCTACCATTTCGCATCAGATCGCAGACAATTATCCTCTGGTGGCCCTCCATCTTGGTGGTGGCGATGCAGTATCCCCTCAGGCCGACCAGATTCACATGGCGGACGCTGGCGATAACCTCCACTTCGTGCCGGAACTCTTCGTCCCCGGAAGCGGAGCAGTTCTTAAACCTCTTCAGGGCCACCTCGGAGCCATCGGCGAGCACCCCCTTGTAGACGTTGCCATAGCCGCCCTTGCCGATTATGTTATCCCTCGAGAACTTCTTCGTCGCAGATTTGATCTCCTCAAAGGAGTACCTGACCAGCGACGTGCTCGCGCCCACCGACTCCAACTCCATCCCGGCCCGGGAGCTCTCCGCGCCCGCGATCCTCTTCTTCCTCCTCTTCCTCCTCTCCCGCCGCCGCCGCCGCATCAGGGCCCAGGAGCCCGTCCCGGCCAAGAGCAGCAGGACCACCCCCCCGGCGACGACCCCGAACACCCAGCGGCCAGGGCCGCCGCCGCCGCCGGGGGACGACGGAGCGCCGGAGTTGGCGGTGGCATTGAGGAGGAAAAGGCACAGCGCGGTGTCGTCGTCGGCGGGGCCAAACCGGTTGACGGCGCCGCCGGCGTAGATCAGGGGGTAGTTGGCGCAGTCGGAGACGTTGTTGTCGGGGCCGGTGAGGAAGGCGTTGAGGCGAGTGAGGGTGGCGGTGCACAGGGCGCAGGCGGAGCCGGCAAGGGAGCGGTTGCAGCTGCGGTCGGCATCCGAGAGGACGGAGGGGGAGGAGGCGACGCGGGAGCGGAACTGGGAGAGGGAGGAGATGTTCATGCAGCCGGTGGAGATCCACTCGGTGCGGAAGCCGCAGGCGGCGCGGGGGTCGAAGCCCGGGAAGATTTGGTCAATGAGGGTCTGGAAGGCGGACCAGCAGGCGGCGGAGGCGTTGAGGGAGGGGACGAAGAGCCCGGCGGTGCGGAGGTACTCGGCCTGCACGAGGTGGATGCCCTGCAGGGCGTACAGGCAGCGGGAGGGGGTGGAGGTGGCGTTGACGGAGGAGGATTGCGAGGAGGACTTGCCGGCGTCGACGAACTTCTGGAGGACGGTGAAGTTGAGGGGGCAGGGGGCGTCCTGCGCCACGGCCGCCATGGGCAGCAGGGAGAGGAGGAGGAGGAAGGAGAAGAAGGGGGCGACGGGGAGGACCATGGCGGGATCGAAGGGTTGGTCTGCGCCTGCTGCCGCCGCCGCGCGGGCGCTCGTGCTGCTGCTGCTTCTTCCTCTCCTTCTCTGTTTTACTTGGTTTTTCCATCGTGGTGGCGTGGTGGAAGTACCATGTATACTGGAGGGGGAAGATGCTGTTTGCGTTTGGGGGAGAGCCGTATTTGGTTTTTTTTTTGTCGCATAAAAACCCTTTTTTTATTTTTAAAACTTTTGTCATCTCCCTCCTTTTTAACGTCTTCGCGATCGCCCGGCGGGCCAATAAAAAGAAGGGGGTGGGGGAGAGGTGGGGCCCACGACACCCAACAACCTCTGGTGTCGGATGCAAATGGGCAATCTTTTTTGAGTTTTGAGTTTTGAGAAAACAAAAAGTTAAAAAATCAGCCCAGCCCCGCCAGGTGAGTTAAAAAGGATATTGTTGTTAGGAATGAAAAGTTTATATAACGGTGAGGATAATAGTTATATTTTTTTCTTTATCTTTAAAATAAAAATGTACCCTTATTCTCTCCTCTTTATATATCTACATATTTATCCTTATCCTTAAAATTTAACGGAAATAAATATGTAAAGGTTAAATTATTGGACAGACGACGTATAATTGTACACATTTTTATACAAAAAGTTGAATTATAATTTTACATCCTATGCACAAATATGATTATCATAAAATGAGCATATTTAAGATTACTTCTAACCTCCATGTGAATGAACGCATAATAACGCCACACTTTTGAAGAAAGTAAATTAACAGCTTTAGCAATTACGGGTAAAAGAAAATCTAGAAAGTAAGTATTATACCATATTGAAGAATATATTAAGGCGCATGCTTAACAGTAATATTTGTCAAAAAAAATTAAAAATTTTATATTTTCATAAATATGTTATATTACAGTATAAAGTATAAAAAGGCAAAAAATCAGATTACGAGATACAAAACGAGATGTTTTCTTTTTTTATCTTAAATAAAAAAAGATAAAGATAGTATCTTTATCTTTGTTCTTAAATTTATATCATTATATTATATATATATATATATATATATATATATATATATATATATATATATATATATATATATATATATATATATATATATGTTTATAAACAAGTCCTCTTCTTTTTAACTTGGGCCCCCAACAAAAATAACTGCTTTGAATTGACCCTCTCGCACATGAATTCTGCGTCATATGGATTCCTGTGTGGCCGTGCCCGTTTGAACAGTCCTGTGTACCAACCTTTTCTCCGGGGCGACGGTCTCCAACGAGCGCCGCAGGGATGCTTCTGAGGAGGCTTCGGTTGAACCAAACTAAACTGCACCATTGAAAAAAGAAACGATCTTGAGCTCTCATTCGGGAATAAAATTAGTAGATGAAATAGAGGATTATCTGATCATTGGTGTTAGAATATTTGAAGAGTTGAATATTCTGTCGTAGAACAAAATAATCTTGATAGTTTTCATTTGGGATCTGTTTTTTAATAAAAAAAGCAGTCGGATATTGTGTCCTCTTGTTAAAAAAAATATTTATTCTTATCGTCTTTTCATAAACATGTAAAAATGGACGAACGGCAGCATAAGATATCTACAAAAAAAAAATATTCCTCCTTACACTTATCTGGTTGCCGAGCGGGGGCTAAATGACTGTGTTAGTCGATGAAAGGTTGATTTATATCAAAATTTTCAAGGACTTTATCCAAAAAAGATGCACACTGCTAGAAGTAACTATCTCATATGTAGTAAGAGCTAACAGCAACGTATAATCTCTCAGTTTAGTTACTTGTTTCGGAAAAATTTATGGTTATGTAATGCAGAATACTATGGGCGGATTTTTCTCATGTGTAGCTCACTAGAAATAAAATTCTGCAGAAGTGCATCCTAAATCAAAGGAAATAGATAAAAATAAAACAGCTAAAAAAAAGTAAAACATCAACTTGGGTTCCAATTAGAATAGCTGATTCGAATTTTTTTTACTTAAATGAGAACTCCAATTTTGTTCCAAAATAACTCATTCTCACTAAAATATCTCATCCTGACTAAAATGTGTGTTAACACCCATGTACATAGAGATAAAAGAAGATTAACCTATGAGCAATGCTAAGGTGACGGGAATTCTTCTCCATTTTTTTTACCCTTTCAAAGGAAAGATAGAGGTTGTAAGTTTTTTTGGAAAATAATTAATGAAGTCTTTAAAGGAGAGAACGTATCAATTGAGGCCACATCAACTGGATATATAAAATGGGGAAAACTTTTCATCACAGTGGCATTATCCCTAACATATTACAGCGGCAACATAGTCTATGTAAGATCTAAAAAGAAAACTGCATTCAACATGCAATAAAAAGAAAGATACTCACAAAGAAGCATCAGGGATGTCTATCAGCCAAAGAAAATGTGTTCAGATCGCTGCACAAGTTGGGTGTCTAGCTCTCTCTCGCCCCAGCTTCTGGAACACCAAGATAGGAATCCTATTGGACGTTTGGTTGCTTCATAATTTTTTATACAGTTTAGAGACCTGTATAGAAGAATGATTGCTGCATAGGAGAGTGAAAGACCCAACACTTGGAGAGTCTATGACAGTGTCTTGATCTTCCCTTTTCAGCTTGTGGAACTTGGAAGGTCTTTAGAGAATGATTGCAAGCACCATCGACTGCCGAAGAGCAAGATGCAAGTGTAGAGACCTTCTCTTTACTTGAATGTTTGCATAATACCCATAGGAGTCCATTTTATAGGCTGATAAGCACAAAAGAGTCATTGGAGACAATAATAACAAAGTGAAAAATTAAGAAATAGAAGATCCAACAGTCAAGAAAATCGCACTCTGTGACGATGGTGTCGACACCCTGTGCGATTCTAGAGAACAAAAATCCTCAATTGCCACTGGTGTCGACACCTTGGGTTCATCCCAAAGTCGACGACTACTGGTGTCGACACACTTGGGGATTGGTATCGGCACCTCTCCATAATGGTCTCTTTGTTTTGACATCCTTGCATAACAAATTAGTGCCAACATGGTACTCCTTATCTTGATAAACGAACAGGCCATCGTTGACATATTGGTTGGCCTTCAAAAGTGTGGCTGTAGAGATATAGTGATACAGAACCCAACTTACCTTGTCATGTACCCCATCCTCCCTCAAACCCCATTGCTAGCCATTGACATCTTAATAGACCTAGTGACACAAATATTATTTTCAACTTATAGTAAGAAGCATTACAATTTACATAATCCGACATACAACACATCTTAATAGATGCCTTTAATAAAATGCATATAGTTATAATGCATCACAAAAGCACCTCTAGAATAGTAAAAAAAAAAGGTAAAAACAAAATATCTACATAAAATGACTTGGTCTTATTGGAATAAACACTTCTATGCATTAGATGAGACTTCAATCTCTATCTACATTCTTACATCTTGCACCTTGTATATTCTTTAATCCACAATCCTAAAAATGTCTTATAACAAGTAACCAACCATTATAACAAGTAACCAACCATAGTAATACTCTGGGCATGCAAACATTAAAACTTACATGATCACTACTCCATTATGTGAGCATAAGTAGGATCTTTGAAAGTGAAGCAATCAAGACATCAGAATAAATTTATTGCAAGAATATGCCTTAGGTCAACCTTGCTAAATAAAACACATAAAAATTTTGTTAATACTTTAACAATGTGAGAAATTGAAAGACTAGGAGATGCATACCCGAGGGAAAGAGAGTTGTGATAATTTCAGGCCCCTTGATCTATGGGATTACTTCTGCAAAAAATTAGCTCAGGTCCGAAATTATTGCAACAGTGGGGAGCAGGTGTAAGGAACATTGCAGCAGGTATTACTTGTCCATTATATATAATATCATGAAATTGTTTGGTTAGAGACAAAACTTCTCATTAATAGATATGAAGGGGGAACCACACGCATCATGATGGCACATGTTTCAAAGTTTGATGATAGTACTAGAGCGAAAGAAATAACTTCTCATTTTAATACAATGAAATTATTTGTCCTAAGCATAGTAGAGCAAGCGGAACTACAAGTATCAAGGGCATGAAGACATACAAAAAATGTGCAGGACACTAGAAACACTCTTCCCAAATTAAGGATGAACAAATCTCACTGTTGGAAAAAAGACCTATGAGGTTCACTTTGTTTGGAGAATTGCTTATATCATAATAAGATTTTGGAGATTTCTTATATCAGGATAAGAGGCATTTTGATTTGGTCGGTTGTCTGTATTCCATCCAGAATAAGGGGAATTACATTGCACTATTTCAGGTGATTTGGTAGGAATGAGTGGAATAAAGAGTGGAATTATGAGTAGAAATACCCATGTTGCACTTAAAATTCTAGGCATACCTTATTCTTAGTTTGGATCAAATTAGTTATTATTAATGTGTTTTGAATATGGAGTTCTTCAATTTTTTAATTATTGTTGAAATGAGCAAACCAAGTTAAACACACACATTAACACTAAATAACTTTCAAAAGCAAAATATTATCTCTTTTTATTAATAAATTCAAATTTTGAATTCAAAATTTTATTTATTTTAATTTTATAATAAAGAATTTCAATTAAGTATACAAAATTTGGCTTCAGTCAAGATTAAATCTATCTTTTTATCGGCGTAAAAAAGTACCATAATCAATTAGAAGTGCATAAATAAATATTAAGAGACTGTTTTGAGAATAAATTAATTTCCCCGAATAAATCAATTAGAAGAATTCTGAAGTAGTTTATAGCCAAGTAACTATTTGGCATACTTTCCACTAAGATTGTGTTTCGTAATTTGAATTAGATTTATAACAAGAAAGCATAACTGATGTAGACTTTCTTTCTCGTATGAATGTGATCTAATTGAAATTAGAATACAAAAATATTTAATATTTGTAGACTCCCAATTCATCCATGAAAAAGTTATAATTTGATATCTACATTAACTAAAGTTTTGTTCACATCACAAGGTGTTCTAGTATCTTGCACATAACTCTCGATAAAATATCAAATTGAAGTAAAACTAATTCTATTAGAAAGAGGACTTAAAACACTTTGATTTTGTATAAGAACATTTTCACTAACTTTGATTTTTAGTAGGATTAATCTGTGCATCTTCGGATGGGTAAGTCTATAGGATATAAAGGATTAATCTGTGATTTTTAGTAGTATTAGGATCTGAATACAAAACATGGAGGGAACAATTTAGTTTTTAAATTGCTATTTCTAAGGGAGGAGTAAGAATATAAATAAGATTAGAATGAAGTAAATTCACGATAAAAGTGTTGGGGACATCGATAATACCTAGAGTTTTAGATTTGGTTTGATGTGTGTGTGTGTGTGTGAGAGAGAGAGAGAGAGAGAGAGAGAGAGAGAGAGATTTACTCTTTGAGCGAGAGTTTGTGGGGGAGAAGTTGCTACATGAAGGGAAAGCTTACTGAAATTTCAACATTATCACAAGAAGTTAGAAAGACTCATGACAAGGTCTTCAAACAAAGAAGGCTGACAAAGCTATTGAGACATTAATCTAGATAAAAGGAAAACCCTTCACTTGAAAGGTAGGCATATGATAAATCTATTCATGATTATTTTATAAATTATTATATTAATAAATTATCAACTATATGAAATGTATATATATATACTTATATATATATGAGTATAGAATTTTTATTATAATTATTTATAATTATTTAATATTTATTTATAAACATTAATGCTATTTAACGATGTCATTTTCTTAGGAATACTATATAAATCAAGAAACATGATCTTTGACTTGTTGGCATCTTTAATACACTGTTAAAAAACTAGTTTCTAGACTTTTGTTGACAAAAAGTCGAGAATTGTCATATAGCTTTAGTTTGGCGGTTGGCCTAACCTTATTTTGATTCGATCGACCTTATTTGTGATATTTTATGCCTAAAAATCAGATGAAACTTCGTATTCCCTATGAATCAATTAGCATTTACCATGATTATTTAAAAGTATTTATTATTTTCACTTAAAATTTTGATATTTATTATTTATCACTTAAACTTTTAATCTTTTAACTATTTAAAATTTAAAGAATATTATTTGATCCAAAAAATTATGAAATTAATCCCACAACTTGAGACAATGTTTGACCCTTAGAATTGCATTCACATAATTTACACTCCTAGATCTCTTTATACATTGAAATGATACTTTTTACGACTTATGACAATACTAATATTAAACCTATTTTACGAGATATGATCCTGTTTGACCACTATAATGGTCATACATAATTATATCAAGATGTAAGTTTTCAAATATGTGTTATGCAATGGACATGCCACCTTAAGGGGACTTCAAGGTTAATCTTAAGTAAGCATCTGATTGAATAACAAGGACAATGATTATCAAATCCATTAGTTAGACTCTAGTTTAGCAGAATGGACACATGAAGTATCTAGAGTTCCGTGCTGTAACCAAGATCATTAATTCCATTGCCTAAGAGTTATAGTAGCAAATATGGCTCATTATATTATGATTTGGATGCATGTCCAATTAAACAAGTGATAACATTATAATCTGTACATAAAATAAGCTCTAATCTTCATATTTATAACTTGATTTCACATGCCATGATATCTTAAGCTCTGAAGGTAAAAGCAAGGGTTCAGTTCTATATTGGTTGTTGAGAAGGTGACAATATACTTATGTTTTTCATTCGAGAGATCTTTCCTTTGGAAAATGACAAAATTATGTGGTTTGTCTTCATCAATTTCAACAAGTAGAAGTATATATTTTCTGAAGCGTAGCTTCAGTGACCAAGTACGTATACCTATATACTGGAGATCAAGGATTTTAGTCCCAAAAAATCTAATATTTTCCTCCCAATAAATTTTCTGGAGAAGAAATCTCATGAATTAGGCGACATAATTCCATGATACTTTTGGTTCACCAACCGACTCGAATCGTGGGATAAAACCAACAGGCCCGTTGGTTTAACAAGTAGAAATGTATTGGTTACTTGTCCCTACGCAACACGTCATCATACGATTCCATTCGAGTCATCCCATGATTAAGAGCCATCATGACTTCCCATTCATTACGAACACACGACAATCTTAATGTTTGACCTCATTCGTTTTCTTCATACTTCATGCAAATCGCCAAGGCACTATAAAAATTCAATCTTAATAAGTCTTTTTACATTAAATTGCACTCCGGACATTAAAACACAACCATAAGGTGTAATTAATTAAGGGGATATCTATAAAAATAATCTTCTTAAAATTTTAACTATAAATTTGTCTATTTTATTTTTTATTAAAATAATCTTGTCGTTCCACAATGCTTGTAAAAATACAGCTGCATCTATAAAAAAATGTAACATATATTTTTTTCCAACTGTCAAATTTTATATTTAAACAAAATATCTTTATAACAAGTGATTTTGATTAAACATTATGTTAAAGAGAGATAGATGTAAAGAGAGAGAGAGAGAAAGAAAGTTGAGTAATAAAAAACAAGCATATTTTAGATTTCCTTTAATTTTGGTGAAAAATTAACGGTCTAAATAAGAGATTTCCAACAGAATGGTAAGGGATGGTAATAGCAGGAGCAATTTTACAGTTACAGTGATGTATTAGAGTTATTTATAATAACCTAAAAGTAAACTAAATAAATTTATGAATAAAATTTTAGAATAATTATTTTTTTACGTACATCCCTTAATTAAATTAACTTGATTATATTTCTGGCCAGAAAAAATAACCCGAGTAGGAAAATAGGAATAGCAACACAAGAATTGCCACGAGCCAGGCACAAATATTTGACATCCACCACTACCCCTTATCCGACACTATCCTCCCCGCGTTGAACCGCCGCCGCACACTTATTCCTTCCAATTCCACGTCTATCCCGCGAAATCCATCACACAAAAAATTGTAGGCCATGGACGTGCGCGGTCCCTTCCGTCTCCTCGCCAGGAGAAGTGGGGTAAAGCGGAAGAACAAATTTTTTATAATAGCAAAAATGGAGAGAAGAAGCTAGATTGGACTTGCAGGTGGTGGCGGCGGCGGCGTCGGGGATGGCGAGCGCGCCGCCGGCGGGGGGGTTCGGGCTGCCGGAGGAGGTGCTGGCGCTGCTGCCGGCGGACCCCTTCGAGCAGCTGGACGTGGCGCGCAAGATCACGTCCATCGCGCTGGCGACGCGCGTATCGAAGCTGGAGGCGGAGGCGTCCATGCTGCGGCGGGAGCTGGCGGAGAAGGAGGAGCTGGTGGCGGAGCTGGGAGCGCAGGTGGAGGCCCTGGATGCGTCGCTGGGGGAGATCTCGCAGCAGCTCTCCCGGGCCGATGAAGAGAAGGAGGCCCTCCGCAGCGAGAACGCCTCTCTTGCCAGCACCGTCAAGAAGCTCAACCGTGACGTCTCCAAGGTGCGCGCAGATTTTTTTTTGGGGATAGTTTATGGGTCTTGAAGCGAATTTTCATTTATTTTTCCCCTAATTTTGCTTTTTTTTTTTGGGGTTCTAGTGTGGCCTGTGTTATTTGGAGGAATCGTAAAGAATAATTTGAGCGTTTTGGTTGGTTTAAAAAGATGAGATTTTGATCTAATATGAAGTTTTAACTGGAAATTTGAAGGGGGCAAGAGCGGGATTCTGTCTTAGATACACTGTTATAACAGTCAAGACTCAAGCCCTCCCCATCAACCCAAAATTTACCCATTCTAGAAAGCTCCAATTCGTTGCATGGAAGTTAAAAAACTATTGGCAACATTGTTTAGATCCCTACCAAGATAATTGGAAGTTTCAAGATTAAGAATCCTATAGTGAGCCTAAAAGAGGGATGCAAGAGTCCCAAAAAATAAGAGGGATGCAAGAGTCCTAGAAAATAACTTGTCTTTTGAGACCGTGCTATGAGTTCTATCCGTACATTTATATCACCAGTGCATACCATACTAGATCAAATTGCATTCGTTCGAAATTGGAAGAATAAAGTAAATGAATTGGACTTTTCCTTTCTTGCCTTTTGAGCTGTAGTGCCATTTCTCTTAAAATTATCAGGTGGAAGCCCAAAAATGCTCCCAACTGGAAGCTGCACCAGGGGCGACCTAAGTATGTGCAGGAAGTTGGTCTGACTATGTGAGCTGTGAGAGATAAAGATGAGCTGAGGGACGGGGAGACACATTCTAGTACGAAAGATGTATGGTTGAATTCGGATAAGGGGAGGCGGACTTGAACGGGGAAAATCTGTGCCCCTAGGCTACTAGAGCAGAATATAGATAGTCATTCAGGTTGAAGCCCATGGTGTGTATCGGGTAAATATCCGGAGGATCCCTGGATGCACCATGAGTGCTGATAGAGTAATTATAGGCCTAGTAAAATCGAGACCGAGGAGGCAACAAATCTTGTTAAAGGGAGTATAAAGGGATAAATAATGGAAGGATAACTGTTGCATTGCATGGACGTGCTGTTAATAACTTTTTATGAACAGTGCACATTATCAACTGTCTGTGCCTGTGCTTCTGTTGCTCATAGAAGTAAAACATATAAAATGATTGGAGGTACAACAGAGTGAATGAGTGACAAGAAGACATTTTCACATTTGCACCTTGATTGGAGTCTGTCAAATTGAGGGGTATTGGGTACTGCAGAACATGGATAATGCAGGGATACATGGTGCGGGCAAAGACACGTGAGCAACTTAAGGTGCCCATCCTCACCCCAGCCCCAACCCACTCACTCACATTCACCAAAAGAAAGCTGAGAAACATGTGTTACTGTGGACAATGAAGTCCTGATAATTCTTGGATGTGCCTAGAACCTGCGTCAATCTGATGCCAGGGCACTGTTCCTTGGTTGGGTCCATCACCTAATGAGCAGTTGAGCACTGTGTGCCACTTGGTATATTTGAAACTTGAACTTTAGTTATGGTAGCAAATCAACAACTAATGCAGACTGGTGCATGTTGTGATGTAGTTGCTTCCACTACTTTGTTGCAAATGAAAAGACCCTTTGAAGCTAGACAAACTCTTCATGGCTTAATTTGTACTCATGCAAAAAATGAAATTAAAAGTTTTCATACTTGGCTTGGAAAAGCAACAATTTCCTAACCATGGATGAAGTTTTTGGGGAATCAGCTACTTGCCCTTGACATCATTATTATTTGATTAAGATTTTGTTAAGGGTATTGATTAATTCCATTCCTAGCAGTGTTCTTTTTAACACTGAGGGCTGATGATTTTCACATCAAATATTATAACTTTACATCCACAGGGTGAGGCAAGAAACCAACACCACAATCGTTTCCCTCAGTGTCTGTAACCTGTTCAATCAGGATGATTTCAAACTCTTGGTGATCATCCATTGCATTGGCAGTTCTCTTTTCACTGTAAGTGATTTTGTTGACGCAGCTAGTAGTCATAAGTCATTTTGTTGACATGTTTGATCATTTGGTGCGGTTATCTCAACTAAAAATTTATCCTACTCTCTCTATCTGATGGATCTTAAGGTTGTCTGAGCAAGGCACTACACATGCTATCATTTAGCATGCACAATGCCAGTTCAGTATTATAACTGTTCTATCATGCTTGGCACAAAGTGTTGCCAAGTTTGCAATAATACCCTATGCAATGGGTAAATCCATGTCTTCTTCCCGAGAAACTTAATCAGGAAAACTTAAAGAGTTTCAAATGTAGGTTGGCTTGCGAAGAAATGATTTGGGATGCATTTATATCCGGGACCTGCATTTCAGAATTTAATTGTTCGCATGCTGTTCTCCATTTGTGTGCATGTAAACAGAAATTCTTTCATTAGTGACCAACATCTTAATGGAGCCTAGGCTGGAGAGTTTGCACAAAATTGGTGATTTTTTTGTTTGCTTGCTCAATTTTGTTCACATATTGATGTCTGTGTTATGGACTTCGTTGAATTTATGTAATATCATATGAGTTGATGCCTCATAATTTAGCCAAAAAGGAATGCAAATTATTCTATTCTGATTCTAGTATTGATGGTTGACTGCCAATGCTGCTTGCAGTTGGAAGTTTTCAAAAAGACTCTCATGCAGTCACTTCAGGAGGATGATGAAAACTCTGTAAGTTGCTTTAGCTGTCTATGTTTTTATGCAATGGTGGTGTTCTATTGCCATCCTCATTACTAGATTTTGCCAATGGGATATTGCTCAGTGCCTTATTGCTCAGATTATTGTCCTTTGGGGTCAGAGGATTCTGGTCAAACTCAGATCTATGGTTTATAGCATGCAGGCTCTACCAAGGTTGTTCCAAACCTGATGTCAAATGCTGGAAGTTACTCATCTGGATCTCTACATGGAGGTATTATATATGAAGAGAAATTCTATGAAATTTTAATTTGCTCATTTGTAACATTTTCATTTTATAGTTCATAATAAAGGGTTGAGTATTTATCATTTTATCCTTTTCTACATTATCAGTTGAGTTTCATAACCTTCTCGTCCTGGAGAAGAACGTAGTTGCATATTAATATGATATGTGAGTGATATCATTAATATGGTACTGATTGAGCTTGTACTTCATATCAGAAGGGGATCCTGCACTGCCTTCTTTGAAAACATCCGCACCACAGCCTCAGTTATCCGAAACCGGAAGTTCAATTTCAGATGACAGTGGCTTGGTCGAACTAGATGGTACACAGATTCAGCACATTTAGCCATCATTATTCACAATCTTGCATGACTTTTCACATCTTGATAATCTAGTTGTATGTTGTCTCATTTTCAGCTTCAAAACAGGGAGCCTCTCATGGTCTTCTGCGAGCGTCTCAGAGAAGCACACCAAGCCTTACTCCTCCAGATTCACCAACAAGGCATTCTGCGGCTGGATCACCTACAAGATTGTCTAAGCCAGGGTCTCCTAGGCGTCATTCCATTTCATTTTCAAATGCGAGGAATATATTTGATGAAAGGTCTTCGATCTTTTCATCTATGCCAGGAAGCCATTACAGCTCAATGTCAAGCCCCTTTGATACAGGAAGCCATACCGGTTTGTTCTAAGAACTTTCTAACAAATTGCACAAGAAATCCTGCCTTCATGTCATTTGTCTTGCTTCATTCACATTAAGATTGTGCTTGGTCAGGAGAGTAACAGATAAAGGTAATTGTTGCTTTGTGCATCTGCAGTTGTAGCTATGGATGGTATTGTATGATTCCCTTGGATCAAAGAAAAAAAAAAAGGAAAAGAACAAAATGAAGGCACCACCACCTCTACAAATTATAGGTTGAAAATATAATTTTCGTTCTATTAATTTTCCTAATCTCCTTTCCAGTGTACCAATTAATGTGCACTCATGTCCTATCTTAGATTAAGTCTTCTTTCACACATGATTTTTGCTAGTTGCTTTGGTTACTAAAGATGACAACATTTAACTCAATAGGATAAAGTAGTCTTTGATGGTCCCAATGATCATACATCACATAGATGAGAAATTTATGATTGAAGCTATGAATTGTACTTGAAAGCTGTTTGTAATGGTTTGTTCAGTTTTCATATATCTACTTTTCTTCTTTACCAGGATGCAGCTTCTGATTTCTTCATTCTACTTGTAACTACACTTTTTTTAAATGTGGTAGGTACCACAATTGTATTAAAGGAGAAAAATATAGGGGAATTTACAGGGTGAGGAATGGAAAACCCTCCAAAAATTCCCAATATACACTTTAAGTTGGTGACTGGAAGATGCATCTCCTTTTCTGGATTAAAAGACAAATCTGAACTGTGGTGTCGACTAAAACGCATGCGGTGCAACTTATGAACCAGTATAATGCTGCCTTTATTTTTTTTGGGCCCCAACATAATTTACAATGTTTTAGTGAGAGTCTAGATGAGGAAACATCTTCTCCATGGGGAATGTTCATGGTGCTTGACCATAATAATTTCCACATTTTGTCAGTAGCTTGCTTAAGCTTAGAATCCCCAGCATTGTTGCCTTTGACCCCTTCTTTAATTTTTCGTTTACCGAAGAGTAGAAGATCCTGTATTCCTTTATATCACGTTTGCAACTTCCTCTCTTCATCCGGACCTTTTCCAATATTCAAGGGAATCTGATAATTTGGAGCTTAAATTTCACAAACAGCAAGGTAGCTCTGTACCAACTATTGTCCTTGTGAGACCTTTGACTGTCGTCTTGTCTAAAGTTCTGTAGGCTTGGGACTTGGCGCCACTGCTGGTCATTAAACCTGGTCAAATTCTTTGGATCCTTCACTTGATCCAGCTGACCTGGATTGAGGAGTGATCATTTAGGGATTTAAGTTTATGACAATGATGAAGTGGGCCACTTATTCATGATAGTGACAATGTATGCCAGTTATACCATTTTACACCAAAGTTTTGTTAATGTTGAGCCAACCTTCACTGTTTCTAACTACTCTGTGGCTGTTGCAGGGAGAGCCCGTGTTGATGGGAAGGAGTTTTTTCGACAAGTCCGGTAAACAGCAGATGCATTCGTCTATTGATTATAGAAAACATTAATATCAGAAAATGTTCAGAATCCAAGTAATAACAAAAGCTTACTACATAAGGATAGCATTTATATGTTTTATGTGTGCGAAGACCAGCCAAATTCAAGGGCAACCTGAACGTGTTGTGCATCAGATGTATGAACTAGAACGGTGTTTTTGACCAAAAAATATCATCCTTGCGCTTATAATCAAAGTTTATCTTTTTTGATAGAGCAGCTTCGTCAGATGCCAAGTGACTTTTATTTTCTTCTTTTGTTTCCTTTAGGACTCGTCTGTCGTATGAGCAATTCGGTGCTTTTCTTGCCAATGTCAAGGAATTGAATTCACACAAGCAAACTAGAGAGGTACAGGTTTTCAAACATATACTCTCTTCTCCACCTAGGATTCCATAACTTTATACTAACCCATGACCATGGTGAACTATCCTTTCAGGAAACATTAAGGAAGGCAGATGAGATATTTGGTGCAGATAACAGGGACCTGTATGCCATATTCGAGGGACTGATCACTCGTAATCTGCACTAACAACGAAAGCATTCTCTTTAGGAAACATTGTTGTGGTCGTAATGGACGATGCAGATGAACGCGAACTTTTCTGCCGTGTTCGAAGAAATGACTGCATAATTTGTCAATTCATATGCTCCTACTCTTCGTCTGGATAGGTCTGTGTGATCATTATGAAACTATGCTATTCATATGTATTGTTTTATTCAATGTATAGATCTTTGTCCAAATAATTGTGCTACACTTAATGGCTTATGAATGATACGAGAAGTAATAAATATGTTTAATTTGTTCTTTTGGACTAATTATTGGCGTGTATGCTCGCTACAATGCCCGTGGCTTGCAAATGCATGGGCTGCTGTTGTCCGATCGCATTGATCGGATCGTAGCACAGTGGCGTGCAAAAATTTTATTTTTAAAAGGATTTTTTTTTGCACTGGAAAATCACTCTATCTAAGTGTCTGTACTATCTAATTTTTGATCATAGATGGAGTAATAAACCTCCTGACTGATCTGACAGCTTCGATCCATGAGGAGTATGATTCAAAGCTGCAACAATGTTGGCCGATCACCTTTCTTATACGAGTAATATTTGCTGTAATATACTTTGATGCTGTAACGGGGTATTGCGATAGGTAAATAAAAAAATAATTTTTTTTAGGTCGGGTCTCATATGTTTTACATAGTCTTATAATTTGATCTTTGATTTGATGATTTAAAAAAATTTTAAAAATAAAAAATTGAACTCTAGTGAACAGTAAAAAAACACTTTTAGTGGGCTGAAGCCTTTTAGAATTTTTTTTTAAAGTCAGATTATCAATCTAATTGTACAACCATGTAGAACATGTGGACCGACCTAAATAAAATTTCAAAAAAAAAAAAAAAAAAAACCACCGCCTCCCGTGTAGTGCTACGTTGCATCCGCCAGCAGTTCAACAAATAATTCTTAGTTTCGAAGTAAATAATTAAGTTTACGTAGAACTTT
The DNA here is from genome assembly GCA_030544215.1 of Zantedeschia hybrid cultivar. Taxonomy (NCBI): domain Eukaryota; kingdom Viridiplantae; phylum Streptophyta; class Magnoliopsida; order Alismatales; family Araceae; genus Zantedeschia; species Zantedeschia hybrid cultivar. The sequence continues at coordinate 67,831,966 of JARZZO010000005.1, read as the reverse complement.
GATCTAATCTGATCCAACTCATCTATGCTAACGTGCCACATGTTGATTGGCAAGGCATTCACGTCATCTCTTTCTTCTCAGCGGTCACATCATCATCCTGTCTTTGGACTCCTCTTCGGCAGCTTCAGCCTTTCCTTGAACACAAGCTGCTGGATTCATATTAATGGACAAGCAATTGTGATGAGAACTATGTATGAACTACGCCAACTACGATTTTATGCCAAATACGGTCTTGCGAAATGACAACGTATCACACAACGGCGAAGCCCACGTCGACCCCTTTTCCCTCTTTGGTGTACGTCTATCTGTACGCAAAGAAAAGGAAGTATTCCGAATCGGGTATTCGGGCAGCGCCGTACGTTGATCCGAAACCGGTAAACCTGACAGTTTGTCTCATCTCTTCCGTCCGATTTTTCGGGCGTGTGACAAGTCCAGCCCGTACTCGAACCATTCATGTCATGTGAGCATGTTTCCCGTGTCAGCCGCGAAACACCAGTTCGGAAGCGGCAGTGCGGTCGGGTTCCCCCGCCCGACCCGTCCCCTTCGATTCCCGCACCACACCCGCTTCGTGTTCCTCCGAACCACGTCGTTCCACGTCGCTTTCCAGCTAATAACTTTAATCACCATAATTATCGGATAATGAGGAACATGCTCCCCGGTCGACTGGTAATAATATGAGGAAGTTATAGTAGGGAAGATAAAGACCAATGAGAAGTAAGTTGTCTACTTTAGAGGAAACCCCTTTGTTGTCATCCACGATATAAAAAGATATTCCTCTGATTAAGATAATTTATTTTAGTTGTATTATCTCAGAATAGGAGGAAGTAAGCAATTCGAATGAAAATTTTGAATTACTTATTTTAAATAGAATAAATATTAATTGTATCACTTTTTATATCTTATATTGTTTTTCTTACATAATTCAAATTTCCTATCTCACATAAATAATATTTATGTCAAATTGACCCTTAGGTGTCATTTGATTTGATATAAACATAAATGTCATATTAGACTACTTTTCAAATCGTGAGTTTTTAACATATCTAAAAGTAAAGTTCTTTACAATGCTTCACAGACAAAAAAGGACTATAAAATGATTTATATTATCATAAATATAAAGAAAATATTATTTTATGATATTTTACTATTAACACATAAAATAACTCTTAGTAGGAAGTGTTTGACAAAATTATAATTAAAGATGTCACATGTTATGCTCAACAACGCTTATTGCACCACACCATCTCCATTTCCAGCCCGGACCCGCATCCGGTCCGCTGCTGGCTCCAAGAGCGTCCACGTGGCGAGCCCTTCGGTGGTGTGGCTCCCCCACCCGGTATCGTGGGCGCATGTTTTGTTTTATCCACCGGGGGACGCGTACGTGCGTGCGTTCGTGCGAGGGGAGCGGACCGTGGAAATCGGCCCGTGCGAAGCGGGACAGGGATCTTCTAATCATTATTCCCCCCCAACTCCCTGCTGGGGCCCGCCCTCCCTCCCCATCTTTTTTAAAAAACCCGGCTCGCTTAACCTGCTCCGCGGGAATATCTTTACTCGGAGTGAGCCGGCAGGGTACGGAGCTGGCAACAGTTCCCATCCATCGGGATAATGCAGTTTTTATATTCTCTATATACGAAAATTGGAGAGAGAAGCAAATCCATCTACTTTACCTAACAAGATCTTAGGAGTTTTAAATAATGAGTAATATTTGCTGCAATGTACGGTGGGATTGTAATGCCATGCACAACAGTCGTTCGATCGGATCCGATCGGACGACTGCTGTACAGTCTGTCTAATTTAGGAGAAGCCGGTTGAGAACGTTGTTTATTCTTTTTTGTTTTCTTGTCAGATTTTTTTTAATTTTTTTGAGACATCTAATCAAAAATTTGAGGATGTATCCGAGTTGTTCGGGTTGGGTCCGACCCAAATGTATATATTTTTTTCAAAAAAAACATTTTGCACGTAAATCGAGGTTTATGTCTTTTTTTTTTTTGAAAAAAAAAATATATTCGAATTGGAGCCGACTCGAGTAATTCGGATATACCTTGTTTTTTGATCGGACACCTCAAAAAAGTTTAAAAAATTCGACAAAATAAAAATAAAAATGAAAAACACTTCCCAACAGGCTCCCCCTAAAGTAGACGGGCTGCAGTAGCCATCCGATCAAGTCCGATCGGACGGCTGCTGTGTAGCCCGTCTAATTTAAGGGGAGCGATCGGACCCGTCGGACGGCTGCATTGTATGTCATTGCCATCCACGTTGGATTGCAATGCCATGCATTGTAGCAATTATTACTCTTAAATAATAGGAGACATATTTTTATTTTTTTAAAAATATTCTTAATTCAAAAATAAAAATACAAATAAAAAAACTTTTTATTCCTCAGGTTAAAAATTATCTTAAGTTTTTATATTTTAAGACCTAAGAAAATCATTTTTCATAGAGAAAACAAAATCAAACTTCTTTCTTGTTCTCCCTGATCTCTCCCTCCCCCTCTCTCTCTTATAGCAATGGTTGAATCCATTAGTGTTAGCTCAGATGAAATTTAACTTTTCTTAATAACTCTTATGTAGGAAAATTTTATTTTCTCATAACATTTTTTAATCTAAATTTTTTGTATCGACTAAAAAGATTTTGATAACTTCCAGCACACCGCAACTCATACAACATTTTAACTGGGAACCGGTAACTGAGCCAGTTCTGCTCACCTCCCCCATCCGCCCTGCCACGCGGAGCGGGGCTTGTTTGCGTAACATTTGGCGGCGGTGCACGGGAAGCGAGTTCGATTAATATGAGATGTACACGCGAGCATACATAGGAGGGGGGGGGGAGAAAGAGGAAAAGGAAAGAAAAGAAAAGAGAAGGCGGGGTGGAGAAGAAGAGCAAGAAGAAGAACGGGCGAAGGAAGGTCTCGATAGGAACAGAGGGGGAAGGGACGCCATGAAGTCAAACCGGAGCTCATAATTCTGCTGTTTTGTTGGATTCCGGCGAACTGCACAGGCTCGGAACTCGGATGGTATTGCCGATCGCCGGCGACCCGGCGCGGAGATGGGCGCGGGAGGGCGGGGGCCGGGCTGCTAGAGGGGGAGGGGAGAGGGAGGGGGGCGCCGGCGGAGCTGGCGGCGGAGGTGGGGGAGGCCGGAGGAGGCGTGGGAGCGGGCGGGGCGGTGGCTGCAGCTGCTGTGGGCGGCTGGAGGATGAGAAGAGGGAAGGCGCGGAACGGCCTGCTCCCCAGCTCGCTGCGGATCATCTCGTCGTGCCTGAAGACGGTCTCGTCGAACGCCGGGTCGGTCGCCTCCACGGTGCGCTCCGCTGGGGCGTCGGTCGCTGCCTCGATATCCCAGCCCGCCGCCGAGGACGAGAGAGATCAGGTCCTCCGGTTTTGTTTCGGTTTCCGGCTTTGGAGGTTCTTGGGGATGTCTGAGTTTCATGTGGTTTTGGAATTTTTCTTTTTGGTTTGGTTGGTTTGTTCCATCTATTCTTCACTTAAATTGTTTGGTCGGCGAAATTTGTGACTGCCATTTGCGTTCTACTGTTTCTTCTGCCGTGTTTGGGGAGACACATTTTGAGCAAGGAATCCTTTTGGTTCACGTCGTTGGTAGTTCGGGGTGGGGGGAGAAGAAAGCGAGGGCAAGTAAGGAATGCTTTAATTCCTTATCCATATCTTGCCGGAACATTCTAATCATGTAAAGAACTGATTTTTTTTTCAAAATGACTATATATTTTAGAACAATTCGAATTCTTGCGCACTTGGTGTTCAGTGTTTGGACTTTGAAGGGTATGAAAGATACTATGCTTTTGTACTTTCCAGAGGGAGGGAATGACTGAGATTATCACGAGGCTTTTGCATTTTCTTTTCTTGGTTAGCTTCTGATTTTGGCTGAACTGTTATTTTTTCCCCCTTTTGGGTTTTTAGTTCTCGTTGAGACAGTTGACGGAGTTAGCTGTAAGATGCACTTCTGAAGGTTGGTTTGAGCCTTGAAGTGCACTGGATGGTGAATAGGATGGCAGTATAGTGCATTTTCATCTTCTTGATGGGTATATAGATCTCTTCATGGTACAAGATAATTTGTTGTGAAATAAAAGGGGTTAAGTGAAATGCATATGGAATTAATAGATGGTCTGAGAGGTGATATTGGAGTACACTGAACTGAACTATTACCAAGTGGAAATGCATATGCAGCCCAGCTTTGAAAACTTGATAGAGGATCTGATGGCTGTAGCCAACATTTGCTTATGTGAAACTGCAAGACCAAACATGAGGAAGCCCATGAGCAAACTTCCTCCAATAGCTTGTTGAGAAAAGTGGAATTGGAAGGAATGTTTTGTGCTATTGAACAAATGCCAGAAAAAGTGTCATCATACAGTACTCTAAAACCCACATATAAAGACTATCTCGGTGATACAATGGTGAGGTGTCATAGAAAAAATAAAGAATAAAGAAAGATCCTTTTGCTGATTATACCGCTATATTCTTATTCATGGTTGAAGAGGGAATATGAATCCAAACATGGATAATCATTGGCTGGGGACATCGATGTCTATAATGAAGTTTATGATGTCTGTTTGAGTTTTTGTGGATGAGATGTCATGTTAAACATATATTAGCTTCTTAATTTAGGGTCTATATGTATACCAATGATTTATGTTTAAATAAGTATCTATCTGGATTTTTTTCCTTTTATGAAAACATATTTGTATCTATATCTGAAATGGGATATGGATGTGAAATGTATAATTGCTGTAGGTAACAGAAGGCGGTATAGTGGAGCCGTGGCTCCAAAAATGTCTTCTTCAAATCTCTCATCCACGACAATTGACATGGAAAATTATAGGTAGGTAGGCAAGGCAGGACAGAGGAGCGAGGAGGCAGGGTTTTATGAGTGATCCCTTGAGAGTAAAGATCTCTTGAGATTTATAGAATAAATATATTCTATTGACCTTATGTATTCTTGACAATCAACTCCTAAATATAACTGTATAACTGTCTTACTACTTCAAGAAGATGCTGTTTAAGTGAGCACATAAATATATCTTAAACTTTTTGAAATTAGAGCTTATTTCTTCTGAAACAATCTTTACATGAACTGAAGGTGATTTAACTTTTCATGGCAAAGTGATACTTTGGAGAAACATAGTAATTAATCTATCATACTCAAATGAAGAGAACGTAGTATGATGTGTTATTATGGATGGAATGCAACTATTATTGTAGTAAAAGTGATTCTTGAAAATTTGGGCTTGGAAACACATTTTTATTTTCAAATTTGATGTGGCCTTGGAACTTCTGTTCCTGATCTGCAAAACCCATCAGAAGTTCTTCCTATCTACCGTATCCAACTATTGAAATCAGAAATTGGGTTGGATTACCAGACTCTTGTTTATTTTTGGGGCTGTTACGATGATGATGGGTGCAGCATAGAGGTAGGTTAGTGGTAGGATTCACTCATTTAGTCATCTTTCCTGCTTCCAACCATGCTGCTGCTCCCTATTCCTTCACCTCCTTCTGAATGTGAATGGTAAACTAGAAGATGCCCTCCCCCATCTTGTTTCCATTACCACTCCCATGACTGCTTGGTGCAATTATAAGCAGAGTATGGGGGGTCTTCCTGCTTATGATGGCCAATCATTCTTAAGTGCATGTTGGAAGCCTTAAGCTCATGTTTGGCATCATGATTGGAAAAATGAGAAATAGGTATGTTCCCTCGGTGATGGGAAAGTTGGGTAAAGCACTTCACGGGCAACTGTGAGGTTGCAACATTGACTCCCATGTGTGGACATAAATGAAGTGCATGTACCAACCCAGGGTTCATGTGAGCTCCATCCTCGCGTATGTCGCCAAGTTGGGTGGGTGTGTGGGGGGGGGGGGGGGGGGGGGCATTGCTTGAGAGTGAGGTTTGGCTGGTCCACAACTCAAGGTACTGGTGATGTGGGGCTTGATCTTGGGTTGATGGGTTTACTCTCTTGGTTACCAAAAATAAGAAAAAAGAAATAGGTATGGCATCAAGATAACTCGAGGCACACCATCCATCCTTTTCTGACACAGTATGATTCTCATTTTAATATTTTTGGGGTGGGGATAGGTTCTTAGTATAGGGATGGTATTTTTAAATGAGATGTGTTTAGCCACATGTTAGAGATGAGGCAAAGATGATGAATTTAGCACAAAGTTGTTGGAAGAGTATGCGTGCAAGAATATTTCTTTTTTTTTGGAGTGGGGTTTTAATGGAGTTTGTTGGAAAAATGGAGACAGACTGTTCTAGTGAAAGCAAGAATATTTAGTCTTGTGTTATTCTCTTAAGCTTAAAAGAAAATGGGGATTACATTGAAAAAATTAAACATGGGGTTAGGGATAATTTATCTCTTCTTTGTGAAATAAATAAGGTTAAAAGCACAATGGAGATAACTTGGCCTTATCCCCATCTTATCCTGATGCAAAACCTAACAAAAAAATATGTTCTATGATCTGTTTGGGCTTTGGAGGGGTGGGAAGGGTTGAATATGGGCTTGCATGTAGCACATGGCAAATTTGGAAAACAAGGTGCATTGACAAACATTAAAATGTATCAACATACTTTTGAACATTTTGGCAATAGCCAGCTATCTATGTAGTCAGAGGTGAGAGACGAGCGAGGCAACCATGGGTTCGCCTTAGCCTCAAATGCCTCGGTGGTCACCTAGGCATTTGAGGCGATGTGCTCTCATAAAGCACCATGAAGGAATAAGATGGTAGTGCAAGAATACATCTAAAATAATCATATATAAGACTTTGTGAAATACTGATCATATCCAATATATAATACCCAATTGTGTAAAGCATTCATGTAAGTAGTAGACGGTCTTAGGCATCATCAAAAGTAAGAAAAAAAAATTTCAGCATATAAGAGAGCAAAGAGTGCTGGGACTTTGTTAAAAGAGGCATTAGCCACTTTGGAATAATTAAGAATTGGAAAAAGTAGTACCACATAATTAAAAAAGAAACAAGCATTTGACATGGAAAAAGTAGTACCACATAATTAAAAAAGAAACAAGCATTTGACATAGATATCATAGGCAAGTGCCTAGTTGAGTGAGGCAATATGAGGCGAGGCGAGGTGTTTTTGCTTCGCCTGAACCTACTTCATTGCCTAGGTGAGTGACACAGTCACGTTTGATAACATAGTTAGGTGGTGTTTGATAACTCTTAAAGGCGGTATTAAATCTTAAGCGGTCAGACATGGACAAATTAAGATTGTTGATAAAATAACAAACTTCATCTCTTAATTATCACAAACCCTGTGGCATCTTAACCACTAAGCTTTGGGTTCTAGCTTGTTGCTTAACATGGAATGACTCTTGTGTCGTCAACATCTGCAACCCTGATAACGTGCATTACCTTTCTTCCTCCCTAACTCCCTTCCATGCTCCGACTCTTTTTTGATGTTAATCTTTCAACTCTAGTTCCATCTCCCATTCATGCTCACGAGGAAAAATCAAATGCCGCATGTGTTCTTTGTCCTTCTCCTTCTTGTTTCTTTTGCCTCCCCTGTCATTGATACAAGAAATAATCTCATCCATGTGGATATATGTATATGTTGTTAAAATTGGGAATAATTACGTATATAACCCACTTACATAGTTGGCTACACTTTTGCCCCTTAATTTTTTGCCCTATTATTAATAACCCTACTAAATGATAATTATGTCAAACATCTATGATTAACTTCCATTAAAGATTCTATTTTCAATCACGAAATTTAATGTTTGGACAAAAATGCCCCTACAAAAGGTAGTTTTTTTTATTGGCACATTGTGCCAGAGAGAGAGAGAGAGAGAGAGAGAGAGAGATGGAAAGAGGAGAAAGAGAGTTGAGCAAAGAATAAGGGTATTTAGACTTTTTTTAAAACTTTGGTTAAAGACTAACCATCGTTAAATAAGAGGAATGCTCACGGATGGCAACGACAAGGGCTTTTTTTACATAATTTTCATTTGGTAGGGTTATTAATAACCGGGCAAAAAATTGAGGGGTAAAAGTGTAATTAGCTACATAAGAGGGTTATAGACTTAACTATCCCTTAATTTTTTTATATTTTTTAGATAGTTTAAGTACATACAAATTATTTTTTTCAGTAAGATGTAATTTTAAAAAATTATAATAGCTGAATAGCATAACAGTGATGCCATGTAATGTAATAATAGTGTGTGATATTATGCCATGTCTAATGTTATACATATTTAATGTAAATATATTTCTACAGTAATGTTTTATAATTTTGTACATATTATATTTTATTTTTACATTTATGCTTTATATAAGAATAATATGTTATATAATTTATTTCAGATTTATGATTTATACAAATAATAATATTTTATATAATTTATTTATATTTCATTTTAATCAATTTATTTTTTAAAATCACTAAAAAAAGAAAATAAGTTTCTCTTTGACAATTATTTTAATGACACAGTGCAAGGGTATTTCTCTTGCACTGTAGGATGTAGGACCGTCCTATCCAGCGGATCGGGCCTGCCCACGCTCCGCCCCGTGGGGAGCAGGCTGTTTTTTTGTTTTGTTTTATTGTTTGATTTTTTTTAGTTTTTTTGGGATGTCCGATCGAAAATCGGACGGTACGGCCAGCCAGCTCGGATCGGCCCCGAGCTGGCTGTATATGTTTTTTTGAAAACATTCTCTTTTGCATGCAAACCTAGGTGGGTACCAAAGTAATTTTTTTTTAAAAAAATACAGCCAGCTTGGAGCCGATCCGAGCTGGCTGGCTGTACTGTCCGATTTTTGATCTGATGTTCCAAAAATATTTTAAAAAATCAAACAAGAAAAAAAATGGCCTGCTCCCCACTGGGTGGGGAGCCGGCGGCACGGCCCTGCGTCGTGCAGTGCAGGATGCAGTGCAGCAAGTATTTTTCTTTAATCAAGTATAAGAATAAAGTAGAAAACTTACAGTGTTGCACCTGCTTGGTGCCTTTTGTATAGGAGGATACGTCTTGTTGGCTTTTTTATTTTTCCACACTTGTACTTTTCTTTTTTCCATTCAGTGAAATTGTGGTACTATCCACTTTCAGACAAAAAAGGAATAACATAGAAAACAACTCATCCGCTTCAATATTGTCTATATAGTTAACAAACAATCTAATTCATTCAGCATTCAGGAGTTCAGGAGTTCTGTTCACCTACTCAGATTTAAGATATGAATATCTGATTTCAGACTTAAGTTTTCAGTGTTATCAAATACAACCTTAACTATCTGTATTCCTTCTTTGATTCTGACATTCTTGAAAGGATTCTTTTTGGAGATCGTGTGCCTAAGATTGCATTGTACTCAAATGTCGAAAAACAATTAATCTAGTGTTGAGACATCTGTTCATGTTGAGTCGTTGACAACTGGTTCAGTACATTTGTATTAGGCTGTGATTTTTCTTACAGTGACAGTGAGTCATCAGTGGCCATCAGAAATACATGGGACACAATTCTAGACAGATAGATGTTGTGTATATCCTCATACAGATTGTGTTTTTAGATGCAACTTTTATAGTGATAAGGTCACAATCATGCATGACTGATAGGATATTTTTTAGGTACTGTGTGTTGTGAACATTTTCTCATGCTGTGCCACATTGGCATATTAATTAGGTCGGCACCGTCTCTGGATGCTGGAGGTCTTCTCTCTAAAACAAGAGTCAGGGAATTGCTGGAAGTGGAGATGGATATGTATTGAGCTATTCTTGATCAACTCAGGGGTTGTATATTTATTGCTGGTGGCTGTTGTAGGTGCACAGCTCATATGCGATCTGGCATTAAAGCCTTTGAGTTTTAAGTCTCTTATGTGGGTATTGGCTAGACGAATATTACTCACATGTGGCAGGTTGGCTAATTACAACTGGGCCAAGTTGCCAAGGCGACCAAGGCGATCAAGACGATGGCCTATCACCTTATTGCTTTGGCGACAAGGAGGGATGCCTAGGCGAAGCCTAGTTTATATAACCTAGTATGTTTCAAGAGGACTATTATCTATATTTTCCACTATATTAAGTTCTACTTTATTTGTATACAAGGGTAGCGACTAGCGATGGCATTCACAACATTCAACATATACTATAGTGTAGAAGGAAAAATTATAATAAATGACAAGGCTGAGAGGAGGAGAGGAAACCTGCTAGGCACTAGCAGAAGAATCCCACAGAGTGGGAAGTTTGATCGCCATTTCCCTCTTTTGACATAAACCATGGGCAGTTTTACAAAAATACCCACAAACTTATTTCTAAGAACTAAAATGAACCCAAATAAAGGTAGGCTGTTTCTGGAACAAGGCAGGCTGGGCAGGCCTTAGACGGGCTGGGCACCGCTAGGTGGCCCAGGTGAGCACCTTAATGGGCATCTTGCCTTGGGCGCGATGAAGTGCTTTGTCGCCTAGGCGTCGCCTAAGTGACGCCTTGAAAACAATGCAACTAGGATAACTGGCCTACATGTTAGATGGATGATTCTATGTGCTCCTAATACGGTTCACTGACTTTGATCCATTTGAGACATCGTAGGATCTATGTGTAGGTTATATCTTATGATATGAAGACATGGTAGATTGTTTTTTCATGCTCCAGTATATTGAGGTGGAGTGGAATAAAAGCCTTCAGGTGTTATTTGAAGACTGGAGTAGCATGTTAAGGTGGATTGGCAGCTTTGCCGTTTTTGAGACTCGGTTCTTGTGAAGAAACTTGGGAATTCTTCCTATTTTCTTGAGGTTATCATACAGAAGGGAGGTACTGTCTTCAATAGATTGTCTCCTGGGCTGTTTGGACATATGTTCCTTTTGAGTTTATAGCCCTTTTGATGTGCCTCATGGTTGTACACCCCACCCAAAAGAAAGAGCGCTCGACCCCCACCATCTGACCATGTTCCTTTGTTAGAATTCATCAGCTAGTGTCCATTGCCTTTCACATGCTCCTGTCTTTTTTCAAATTGCTGATTTTGAATCACTGTGGTCAATCAGCAGTGTCTATCCGGCGAGATTTCCTTCATCTATTTATAAATGCCAGGAATATTTCTCATGTATCCAGTTCAGATATATCATCGTCATCAGAGCCTTATCCCATTTACTTGGAGTCAGCTACATGAGTCCTGTCCAGCCACTTAATTCAGTTCATACCTCATGAAATAATTCTTTATCCACCATCTTTTTTCTCTTTTAAATAGAAGTGTGAGAAGCAAATTCTTGTTCATTGGTTCTTTTCTTTGTTACTGGATTTTGGATGAGCATCCCTTTGAAAAGACTTCATTGCTTCTAGAATCCTAGGGTCTATGTCTGCATCTATGAAAAATGGACTATGATACAAGTAATACAAATAGGATGCTCTTTCACAAGAAATTTATTATTTCAGTTTCAATTGTACTTTGTTCCATGAAAGTATCTGAACTTTGAAGTGGGCTATTTAACCTGCATGCACCAAAATATTTTGGATATACTGAGCACACCATACCAATTTGATAATACATTGGATATACAGTAATGTGCAGCTTGAAGGTCTTAGGCCTAGGAAAGGCTGTGAAAAGGGTAAGAATGCTCATCATCCATGAACATTGTCAGCTGGAATATCAAAGGTTTGAACGGTAATGTGAAAGGAAGGGAAGTTAGAGCAATGATACAAATTAATAAGGTTCAGATCATGTGTTTGCAAGAAACAAAGGGTGTTGAGAAAGATGAAAATCTGATTAAAAGAATAGGAGCTAACAAGCTAAAAGGGTAGGCAGCAAAATCAGCTGTGGTCTGCGTGGGGGAATTTTAATATTATGGGAACAAGATGTTCTTCAGTGGTGCAATACTAGAGTGGGTGCTTACTATATCTCCGTTGATTTCAAGCTGAAGAGAAATAATATCTTATGGACATTCACAGGTGTGTATGACCCTTAGGATATACAAGGAAAAAAAGAATTCTTTAATGAATTAAGGGATTTGTAATATACAAGTGTAGAGGCATGGTGTGTGGGAGGGGATTTTAATGCTGTAAGGTTCTCAGGAGAAAGAGAAAATCAGTTGGTCTGGACTTCCGAGATGGACTCCTTTGGTGAATGGGTTAATGCTTGTAGCCTTATTGAGGTGGACTCCACATCAGTGCCTTATACTTGATCTAATGCTAGGACTAAGTAAAAAATTGATAGATTCTTCATTTCTCAAGAATGGCAACAGAAGTTTAGGAGTTTTTCATTGAAAGGATTGCCTAGAGTTCTGTCAGATCATACTCCTCTTTTGCTTTATGTTGGAGAGAATAGAAGGAGTAAAGGCAGAATGTTTAGATTTGAACTAGCCTGGTTGAAGCATGAAGATTTTTTTAATCTAGTCTCTACCTGGTGGAAGGAAGCCCCTCTACATTCAAAAGCTTGTTATAGTCTGGCTTTTAAACTCAGATGGCTGAAAAAGAAACTGAATATATGGAGTATAGTTGTCAAGGCGGTAAGGCGACCAAGGCGTGCTCGGGGTCTCCGACCGCCTAAGCGCTTAGGCGCCCGCCTAGGCGTACACTTCAAAAATAATATATTTTATATCGCGCTAACTTAACATTAATATAAAAAATATGAAGAGAATAGCAATAATATCACATTAACATGAAAACAAATATTACAATAAAGTATCAAAGTTAAATATGTGACTGAACAATAATTAGAAAAAACAAAATTTCAAAGATAAAATACTAACCTCATATTTAAATAGTTCTTCCAAAATCTGCAACATAATACTCATAACAACAATATATATATGATGCAAAAATGTAAACACATAATAAAAGAAGATAACTTCATTACATTAAATAAAGTTCATGGAGTCCTAATATCACATCCATCACTAAGCATAAAATAAAGAAGAAGCAACACATTAAGACTAAATACTCAAGAAAGCAAACAAATAAGACTAGTTCAAATGTCTAACAAAGCTAATTCAAATAAAGGTTAAAGTTCTCTAAATTTTAAAGCCAAATGGCGCATTCTCAGGAGCCATGTTCCCATCCTCGTCCCCGTCATCTTCATCATCATGTTCGCCATCTGACTCCCAAGATGCATTATCATCATCATCTTCTTCCTTTGCCTCTTCTTCCTGATTCGAATGGTTCTCTTCTTCATCATCACTAACCACGGGCATGGGCTGCGAAGTACTTCATCTTTGTGGCATTTTGCCTCTTTTGAGTCTTTCTTCAGATGCTCCCATGGCTATGTCCAAAGCTGCCCATGTGAGATCGTTATCATCATCATGAACCAAATCTTCTGCATCCCTAGTCATCCACTCACTTCCCCAATCCAAATCTGCTAAGCATATAGGATCACTCTTCTCTGGATGATTCTTTCTTTCTATGAATCTTTCACGAAGGCGCCGATTGTATTGAACATACACTAAATCGTTCAATCGTTTATGCTCCAACTTGTTCCTCTTTTTTGTATGAATCTACATAAAAAAAAAAGACAAATCAAAGACAAATAGAGAAATTTAAATCTGAAAATTGAATAAAAAAATAAAAACATACTAAGGATATATCTCAAGTTAAATACTTACAAACTCAAATGTGCTTCAATTACGCTCACAGCCAGAGGAACTGCAATAGAGTCCTAAGATCCTTAAGGCTATCTTCATGAGCTCTGGTGCATCTCCACCAAATTGCATCCACCACTCAGTTATAAAAATAATTTAAATAGTATAATGTAAAATCATTTAATTTGTAAAACAAAAAAATACCAAGCAATAAAGAGAGATTGCAAGAATTTACTCACTTGGTAGCCTTCTTTCACGAGCTCTAACTGCCATTGGCTTTGCAAATAAGCCTTTTCCACAAATATAGTTTGCAACTTGATCACTTATTTTGTCTTGTATATCTCTTTCTGGCACCATCTTTTCAACACATTCATAAAAACTGCTCTCAAACTTTTTACTATCAGCAACATCTTTTGATCTGGCCTTGAAGTATAATTTGGGATTCAAAAAATATACTGCTGCATGTAGTGGACGATGCATTTGATCTTGCCATCTTTTATCTACAATTTTCAAGATGGGTTGATAATTTTTTTTCTTTGAACCAAAATTTACAATAATTTGTTGCCTTGCATATTCCATGGCAGTATACATGTATCCTATAGCAAGCTTCTCATCTCCATCAACTAATCTCAAAACTTGCAAAATTGGTTGTGAGGCTCTCAAGACATCTTCAATACCATGCCAGAACTTCACCTTAAAGACAAAAGAAGCAACATTTTTTCCCATAGTTGTCTTTGCCCATGCACTATTATGCCATGCTTCTGAAGCAAACAACCTACGCAAGCCTCTCCTTACAGCATCATCGTGCAACCTTTCTAATTTAAGAAAAGCAGTTGCAAACCTTGTAACTCCACATCTCACAAGTTCCTTTCCCTTTGTCTCCTTTCTCATATAGTCAAGTACACGTGTATGTGTGTAGATGTATGAAGTCAACTTCTTGGCTTTTGAAATGACACTCTTATATGCCTTTAATTTGCCAAAATCTTCTAACATGAGATCAAGGCAATCAATGTGCAGCACAAGGTGTCCAAAACAATCTTCTCCTCTCCATTAATATTCTCCCTGCAGCAATATTATATGAAGCATTATCTGTCACAATTTGCACCACATATTCTTCTCCAATTTTTCAAAGATAGCATCCAACAATTCATATAAGAGGTATGCATCCTCTTTACGATTTGAAACATCAACGGACTCCATAAATAAGTCCCTTCTGGACAATTCACTAAGAAATTAATCAACTTCCTCTGCCTTTTGTCAGTCCATCCATCACACATGAGGGTGCAACCATAAGTCTTCCAATGTTGCTTATACTCATCATGCAACTGATGTGTGCTCTCTACCATTTTTTTTAGGAGAGGCACTCTCAACATATGATAACTTGGAGGCTTGTATCCCGGTCCAAATTGCCCTGCAAGTTCTAACATCACCTCAAAACTCTTCAACTTTGCAACATTAAAAGGAATTCCAGCCTCGTAAAACCAGGTGGCTACATCTTCATCAAGCTTCAATTTTTCTTCTTTCTTCCATTTACTCTCCAAAGTTGTTTGAGCCCTCTTTCCATGACTCCTTGCTTCAACAAAGTCCTCTGCACTCATCTTTGCAAAAGCATCCATTGGCCCCTTGTTTGGCTTTTTCTTCAACGATGAAGAACCTTTATCCGATTTGTGGGGAATTTCCTCGTTAGATGTTCATTTATACACACATACTCTTCGACTGTAATTTTTCTTTTCTTGTTTTTTGTCATCCAACTCAACATTTCTTCAGAAATATCCTTTGTTGTCTTTGGACATTTTTTTACATCACTGAATCCTCCTACTAAATGTTCTTTTTGTCTTTTGATCCCCCCGTTTGTCACCAAACCACAAAGTTCACACTTCACTTTATTTTTATCATTTTCATCCGGCCAATAGGAATACTTCCATTCCGGATCATTTGACTTGGCCTTCTTCTTCTCTAACATTCCTTGCATAGATGCGGACTGCGACCCTGACTCTCCTTCCATTTAAAGATAAAAATCTGACATGGGACAAATAAAAAGGAGTAAGAGAGTGGGTGGGTCTGTGACATGAGACGGTGAGGGAGACAAATAAGGTGAGAGATAGAGGGGGTGGGTCTGTGACAGAGAGAGGATGAGAGAGAGAGAGAGAGAGAGAGAGAGAGAGAGAGAGAGAGAGAGAGAGAGAGAGAGAGAGAGAGAGAGGTGTGACAGTGTAAGTGAGAGAGAGATAGATAGGGTCCGAAAGAGAGAGAGTGGGTCTGAGAGAGAGAGAGAGAGACGGAGTCTGAGAGAGACAAAGAGAGAGTGGGTCTGAGAGAGAGGGTGTGAGTGAGAGAGAGTGAGACAGAGTCTGAGAGAGAGGGTCCGACAGAAAGAGAGTGGGTCTGAGAGAGGGAGATAGAGAGAGTAAGACAGAGAGTGGGATGGAGACGTAGAGAGAGTGAGACAGAGAGAGGGAGATAGAGAAAGTGGGACGGAGAGATAGAGAGAGACAGAGTGTGGGTGTGTGAGACAGAGAGTGTGGGTGTGTGAGAGAGAGTGAGACAGAAAGTGTGGGTGTGTGAGAGAGAGTGAGACAGAGATAGAGAGCGTGGGTGTATGAGAGAGAGTGAGACAGAGAGAGGGAGACAAAGAGTGGGGGTCCGAGATAGAGAGAATGAGACATAGAGAGTGAGATAGAGAGAGGGAGACGGAGAGATAGGGAGATAGAGAGTGAGACAGAGAGAGAGTGAGACGGAGAGAGGGAGATAAAAAGAGTGGGACAAAGAGAGGGAGATAGAGAGAGTGGGACAAAGAGAGGGAGACGAAGAGACATTGAGATAGAGAGTGAGACGAGTGAGACAATGAGAGATATAGAGAGTGAGACAGTGAGAGATAGAGAGAGTGAGACAGAAAGAGAGTGAGACACAGAGCGTGCGAGAGATAGAGAGAGTGAGCTAGAGAGCGTGTGAGACGGTAAGAGATAGAGAGACGAGAGAGCAAGACAGAGAGTGAGACAGAGAGAGTGAGACAGGGAACAGGGAGCGTGTGAGAGATAGAGAGAGAGAAAGAGGGGATGGAAGAGAAGGCTTCACCGGAGAATCGGAGATGACGAAGGAATTCGGCGCGCGCGCCGACGACGGCTCCAGCTGCAGCAGGCAAAGGTGGCAACGGTAGTTACAGAGGCGATCGCTGGCGACGGCAGACGCAATCGGCAGCGAGTGGCAGTGGCGTCGCGACGAGCGAGGGCGACGAACGCTAGCGGAGCGGGCGAGAGGGGGTTGGGGTCGAAAGGGGGAAGAAGGATGCTTGTATCGAGTCGGGGTTATTTAAGGAAGGTGGGCCGGGTAGATGGGCCGGGTGGGTACCTGGTCCGGATAATGGGCTGGCCTAGCGGGCGTTTAGGCGGCCCAGGCGGGCTAAGCGAACCGCCTGGGCGCCTAAGCGAACTGCCTGGGCTGCTTTTTTAAGCCTGTTTTAGGCGCAGCCCTGCTTCGCCCGGTGAACAATGCCCATGCGTTTATGCGACGCCTAGGCGTCCGCCTTGACAACACTGATATGAAGTGAGAGTACCTTCGGAGCAACAACTAGGGTCTGAAAAGATTTACTCAAGGAGATTGAAGGTTTTCAGGCCAAACATGATCAAGACTTGTTAACTAAAGAAGAAATTCAACTACGGGAGAACAAAAAACGGCAATATCTTGATTGGTTTCTAAGGGAAGAAATTAAGTAGAAGCAGAGAGCAAAGGAACTTTGGTTGAAGGAGGAAGATAAAATACTTCTTATTTCCATGCAATGGCTAGTGGGAAAAAGAGGAGAATTTTGATAGAATCCTTGAGTGTTGACAATCATACTATATACGAGGAACATGAGAAGGGATCAGCTGCAGTTAATTTTTTTTGAGAAGTTGTTTAAGGAAGAGGAGGAGTGGAGGCCATGGATCAGATCAAATAATTTTCAAGCAGATCTCAGAACAGGAGGCTAACAACTTGATTAGACCTTTCTCTGAGGCAGAAATTAAGGCTGCAGTTTTTAGTATGTATGTTCATAAGTCTCCGGGACTGGATGGGTTCTCAATAGGGTTCTATCAGCATATTTTGGATGTTATTAAGGAAGATATTATGATAGCTGTCAAAGAATTTGAAATGAGGCCTTGGAAGATTAAATGTGTAAATTCTACATTCATATTCCTTATTCCTAAGAAGGATAGTGCAGAAGGGTTAGGAGACTACAAGCCTATTAGCTTACTTAATGGCAGCTACAAGATCATCACAAAAGCATTGGCAACAAGACTGAAGCAAGTGATCAGTAAGGTGATAGACTCCAATCAAGCATCTTTCATTCAGGGTAGATTCATTTTTGAATGTATACATGATCAAAGGAGTAGGAAAAAGGAGTGTGTTGTGTGTAAAATTGATTTTGAAAAAGCATATGACAGAATAAATTGGAATTGTTTGTTTAGAGTAATGCAGTTGATGGGATTCAGAAGGAAATGGACAGATTGGATAGCAAGTTGCATTGGGACAGTTAATTCTCCATTTTAATCAATGGAGTCCCCTATGACTATTTTGGAAGCTCGAGAGGACTGATGCAAGGTGATCCTTTACCACCACTTCTTTTCATTATGTTGGGCCAGGTTACGAGTTCTATGCGGAATAAAGCAAGGGACTGTCACATTATTGAGGGTATCAAAGTTGAAGGATGGAAGAGGAGGTTTCTCATCTTCAATATGTTGATGATACAATTTTATTTTCATCCACGAGGGAAGAAAAGATTGTTAATTTGAAGATTTTGCTGACGATTCTTGAAGTAGTAATTGGACTTAAAATCATCTTTTCAAAAAGTGAATTGGTGGGTATATTAATGTTCCAGAGGATAAGAGGGCTGTTTTATCAAATTTGATCAATGTGCAATCGGTTTCTTTCCCTATTACATATCTGGGACTACCTTTATTTGACAGGAAACTAAATTGTTCTGATTGAAATCCTTTAATCAGAAAGTTTGAATTTAAATTTCAAGGATGGAAAGGAACCCTTCTTTCAACAAGGGGGAGATGGATATTGTCTAAATCCGTGCTCTCTAGCTTGGCTATATATTATTTATCCATTTTTGTTGTTCCTAAGATGGTATGCAAGAAATTGGAGTCAATTAGAGTAGCTTTCTTTTGGAAAGGTAAAAATCCGAAAGTGAAGGGAGGACATCACATATGATGGAAATATGTGTGTAGAAGCACAGAGGAAGGGGGAGCATGTTTAACATCAATCCATAACATCAATAAAGCTATTTTGGTTAAATGGATATGGAGGGTAGAAAGGGAAGATCAGTCTATATGGGCAAGAATTATCAGGAGTAAATATTTTACTCATAATGAATTATGGTTTAGAATTTTTCAGCTCAGTGGTACAATGTCTTGTTTGGAAGAATATTCTACAAAATTTGGATCTTTATAATTGTTCTACTTGTATAAGTGTGGGTAATGGCCAAACTGCAAAATTTTGAGAAGATTCATGGAAGGAGGGAAGAGCTCTTAAGGATAGATTTCTTAATCTGTGCAACATTTCAATTGATAGGAATTTAAGTATTAGTGATGTCCAAACTTCTTCACCTCAAGGAATGGTTTGGGACTTTAGATTATGTTGGAATCTCCTTTATGAAGAAGAGGGAATTTATTCAGCTCAACTTGCTGCTTCAAGATTTTCAAGGGCTGAATGAGAGGAAAGATGTCAAAAGCTGGAGATGGGATCCAGAAGGAAAGTTTTCTATTAGCTCTACAACTAAGGTTCTTAACTTAGGAGGGGTTAAAGTCAGCTGGGCTTCTCAGGTTTGGAACAAATCCCTTCCCATCAAGATTAGAATCTTATGTGGAAAGTGGCCTAGGGCAGATTACCTACGGGGATAAGCTTAGGTTCTTAACCCCAGACAAAAGAATCTGTACATTCTGTGAGATGTTTGTAGAGACCGAGGACCATCTTTTTATTAATTGTGGTATTGTGGATGCTATTTGGAAGGTTTTTTTTCAAAATCTTAGGCAGAAATCAGATGTGTCCTCATCATCATGAAATATACTTGTGGGAATCTTTACTGTTAGCTATGCTATGGGCCATTTGGAGGGAGAGGAACTTCAGAATATTCAGCAATCAGTTCTCTTGTCCACCTGGGATTATTGGGAACTGTATTCACTTCTTACAAGAATGGAATTTTAGAAGATATGGGGACAACATTTCAGAGTCTGCCATTATATCTAAAATTGTACAGTGGAAAACTGTCTTTCTTTGAGGGGTTTGTCTTTGGAGTTGTATTGTGTTTTTCTCTTTTGGGAGGGTTTTATGTTTTTTTTTTTTTTTTTTGGGGATTTTGTAATGGCTGCTGTCTTGGTAGCCAGTTACTGTGTTTCTTTGATTTCTGCCCCTGTAATCTTTTTTTGATATTATCAAATGAATGAAAGTGACTTTTTGCTGCCTTCAAAATAAAATAAAATGATAATACACGTGTCATCACCATTTTTGTCTTACGAATGACTTTTATGCTCTTTGAATTACCCTGGATTGCACATGATTGGAGCGGTTATCTCAGCATCAGTTATGCGTGGGACTCAGTTATGCACAGGATGTCTGTATTGACTGCTTATAATCTGTACTGCATACACTGAATTTGTTGTTACAGTGAAAAATAAAAGTTTGAAAGGCAAGAATGCTTGTAGTTTCTTATTTTTTTCTGAAAGTGGATGGTACGACCAATATGTATCATAAACAAAATGATAAAGAGACTTACATATCAGCTCTCAAAAAAGAGGCAAAATAACAAACACGCCAAGATGGTGTCCCACTTAGTGGGAGTTTTGGGAGCACTCTCATACTGTGTATAAATGGGTAGGTCTTCATGCCTTGAGGTCGTTGGAGTATGAGCAACTTTATAGGGGGCTGTATGGTTGGAAGAGTCTTTTTTGGGTTTTCTGTGTCTTCTACAATTTGTGCCTATCCTCGTTTTTGATTACTTAGATATGTGGTACTATCAATGTTCACATTGCTTATACACGGTAGCTCTTCATGATGGGAGAATGTGGGAGACATTCCCATTTGGCAATAAATTAGATTAAATCAGATACCAACAATCTGCTTGATTAATATGCGGGCACCACTGTCCAAATTCTTATGCAAATGGGTCTTCCTTTTTGTTTGGTGTCTAGCTTTCCCAGAATCCCAGCTAAGAAGTCTGTTAAACTGCAATATAGCTCTGTAGGACATGTATACGTATAATGCCTTTTTTATTAGCAAATGAAATAGGGTGCAAGCAAAACCCAGAATTTTTCTCATTCTTCAGGTTAGGCTCCATGCTTGTTGGTTAAGAATTTTCCGTGGAGGTTAATATTACATGCTGGTGCATGATGCTGTCATCATCTATATTGACTTGATCGCATACACATATCCGTGTTTGGCTAGAATGACTCTATATCCGGGCTGTTATTGTGTCTTATCAACTCTGGTAGGCATGATCATATATTCGTGCACAATGTGTCAAGAAGCAGACCTATATACTTCTGCAGGATCATGGGTACTGCATTTTTTTTCCTTTTGAAATGTCAAAGCTACATGTCTTTGAAATGTCAAAGCTTCAAGTTGTAGGGCAAAACAGAATGGGCCCAATTAGTGATTGGAGGTGTTATGTTCACACAAATAAAAAGTGATAAGGGGCTGCCAAAATAAAGAACATTAGGCCAACCATGGCTGTTCTGATTTGTTGGTTCTGGCTTTTGATCAGTTTCAGTTGGTCCTGTTTTGTTCAAACTTCAAAGTAATAGAAGTGAGCCATGCTTAGTTGAGGTGTTGCTTAAATGAAGTGTGTGTCTAGGTTAAAGATAGAAGAATTAAGAGTTTATTTAAAAACAAAAACATGAGGCAATAGGTACTGGTTGGATTTCTTGGTGTTTATTTTCCATGAAAGATTTGATGGAAACAATAGAGGGGGAAGATGGTGGCATAGTAGGGGGAAAGAAAAGCTGGCCATGAAACTAACGACAGGCAGGAAATAGGCAGCAGAGCAATGGGTTGGCTCCCTGGTTGTTTCTTTTTTGTGAGATCTCATTGCTGGAGTTGGTGATGAAGATAGAAGGGGAATAATAGGAAGCTTGGCTTCTATTCATCAGGTTTCTTGGTAATGTAGATGAGCAAAAATATAAAGGATGGGAAGGAGTTTTCTGATTGTGGTCTTATGCTAAACAACAGATCAGGTTTTGACAGTGGTGGGGTTTTGGGAATGTGGCAGTTTTTTTTTTCTTCTCTTGATTGCTCAAGGGGAGAAAAAAGATGTCAAAGAAAGGAAGTTTCAGAGAAAGAAAATAGTATTCTACAAGGAGGATGAGTTTCGTACTTATAGTTACTTGGGTCACTTTCAGTCTTCATCAAATTGGTATTAGAGCCTAGGAACCAGTTTGCCTTTACAAATTGGGATCCTAGGCCCACTTCCTCAACATGCCTGTCCCTACTTTCACTGTTAAAGTTTCGTTACTCAACTAGGAATGTGCTACACTTGTTTTTGATGATCGACTGTGATGGACTTACATTCCAAGACCCATTGTTGATTCTCCTGCTAAGACCAGAGAAATTATCGTAGAAGATGACAAAACTTTTGTGGAGTTCCATAAACGATTCAAGACGGTTATGTGCTTTGATGGAGCATGGTGCACCTCACTATTCTTCCAGCACAAAGACTCACATAAGTCTTGGAAAGGAATGGATGCAAGATGGATGCTACCATGGATCCTGAGCAACATAGTTACAGTCTTCAGCCATCTTGTTTGAAGGTAAATTTTGTTTTGCAAACTCATATTTCCTTTCTCCTAGCCCCCCGCCCCCCCCCCCCCCCCCCCCCCCCCCCCCAAAAAAAAAAAAAAAATTAAGGGCAAACAGGTGGATATAGAGTTAGGAAAGAGATGATAGCTCCTTCCCAGTGAAATTGTGTTACTTTTGTGGATGATCCAGCTACTTCCAGATGTTGCTTGTGATGAATCACATACTTTATCAATGATTGGCAAATGTTGTTCAGGAAGCCCCATGAGGAGAACTAGAGGTTGTGAATGAGTATTCTTTGTTTCAAGGAAGGGTGGATCGAGGATTGGGCATGGACCAGTCGGCCTTGGGCTTATTTGGATTGAAAACTTTCGGCCCAATCCAATTGATCTGAGGCCGATCATGGCCAATCCATGCTTTCCCTAGATTGGCTTCCTTTTGTAGCTTAGAAAAATCCAAAAATAGAAGAATACATCTTAGAATGAAAAGGCACACTGTTAGACATCAAAAATGAAAAAAATCCTGAAAGTAAAATTCTCCAATGCAGTTTGATGCCAAATTGTCCAATACAGTCTACATCATTTGGATTTATTTTCTTGTGCTTAAAAGAAAGCATTTTAATCACCTTTTGGTGGCAAAATGCCATGATGATCCTTTCTTTTATGCTCTTGTGCCACAAGGAAGTTATTAGAATGCCTTCTTTGGCTGGATTCTAGTGTGGACTGTGGGACATGATCATCCTTTGAGGATAAGATAATTTCCTGGTGGTTGTGGGAGGTTCTGTGTGTGTTGTATCTTGTTTTCTAGGAGTTTTTCTCTCATATTGGCTACTCCTTCTGTAGCCTTCTCCTTGTACTTCATCTTTTATATTTTAATATTATTAATTGGGGCTTATCCCACCTTCCAAAAAGAGTCAAAGAGAGTGAGAAGAGAGTAATGGAGGATGTTAGAGAGAAAAAGCAAGTTTAGGAGAAGTGAGCAATGCAGTCAAAAGCAGTTGTGGCACTTGTTGAGCACTGTTGTCAAGTTGGATGCCTAGGCGCCAAGGTGGATTTCTATCCGCTAGGCACTGAGCCGCCTTTCCACGGGCCCAAAAGGCGCCCAAGGCGCCTGTGTCAGACTTACTGACCCATTTTGAGGCTCTCACTCTCTCATTGTATATTTCATCCAATTAGCATTGTTTTATGATAATACTTCATTTTCTCTTGGTAAGAATATTTTTTATTATCTATTTTAGTTTGCATGATATATATTGTTGTTGTAAGCATTACGCTGCAGATTTTGGAAGAATAAGTTGACAAACATCTGGGTTAGTATTGTTTTACTATGAAATATCATTTTTTTTATAATTGTTTTTTAGTCACATATTTAATTTTGATACTTCAATCCAATAGACTACCAATTAGTTTTCATATTAATGTCATATTAGTGTTATTTTCTTGTAATTTTTATATTATTGTCATATTAGTGTGATATTAAATATATTACTATCAACTAAGCGCTTAGGTGCCCAAGCACTTAAGCACTCGAGGACCACAAGTATGCCTTGGGTCGCCTTACCATCTTGACAACTATGTCGTTGAGGTAACAAGTTGGTTTGCTTTGGGCCTTGCCGCATAGGTGAACATTGTAGATGCCTTACTTAGTTAGGCTCTTGCCTTAGATTGCTTCAAATGCTTTGGCCCACCTATGGGTCACCTTGTTCCAGCAGTCTATTTGCCCATTTGGCTGCACATAAAAGCCTGATGATTTGAGCTGCTTCCATTGACTTTGACTGCACACACCATTTTCGACCCCCTCCCCATTTTATAAAGAATAGAATTCACCATAAAATTTTAAATATTCAATTACCCCTTAGGGTTGTTTCCATCCCTTAGGGCTTTATTTTCACCGTCCAATCGAGTTCGATCATGAAACTCAATCTTAGCCATCCATCGCGTACTTGCAAATCCGACCGATTTCAAAAAATCATAAAAAATAGTCAAAACATAGGAAATTCATCAGATCGTAAGGATTGTTCCCATCTCTTGGGATTTTAGTATTCATCACCAACTGACTCGCACCTGATTGGATGGCTACAATTAATTCAGATGATCTCTGTAACAACCCGATCCAACCCTTGTAAGGTATTATCTGCTTTGAGCCAAGTTCGCACGATTTTATCTCCAAAAGGCATCTCACAAGTTATGGATGTGGTCCCTTCATATATAGTTTAATAACTTTTTTATGTTTTCTAATACGGGACTATTTCGGTTCATTCTCGCCCCATATGCAATGGTGGCTTCACACCATGGCGGCTCCATACTGTTTCACTTGCGGGTAGCCTTTGGTGTAGAGCTACCACTGTGTTTGGGGGTTAGGGTGGGAATGAACTGGATTAGTTTGATATCAGAAAACGGAAAAAAGTTACTAGGCTATATATGAAGGGGCCATATCCATAACGTGTGAGGTACCTTTTGGGGACAAAATTGTGCAAGCTTGGCCCAAAGCGGATAATTTCTTACAAGGGTTGGATCGGGTCATTACAAAATAGTATCAGAGCATGACCCGTGCAGACAACATGGGGCAGTTCGGGGACAAACCACGTGGAAGCTGGTGGGCCTTTAATGACCCATTCACGAGCTGGGCAGGAGAAGAGGGCTACTCATAGGGAAGGACTATTCGTAAGAAAGGGCTACATGCAAGTGAAGCAGTGAAGAGCCGCCATGGTATGGAGCTACCATTGTGTCTCGGGGTTGGGGCAGGAATGAACTGGATTAGTCCTGTATCGGAAAATGAAAAAAAAAGTAATTGGGCTGAAGGGACAATATCCATAACTTGTGCAGCGCCTTTTAAGGACAAACTGTGCGGGCTTGGCCAAAGCGGACAACACCTTACAAGGGTTGGATCGGGTTATTACAATCTCCCTCAACTCTGGCAGCACCCATGTCAACTCCATTGATTTGTCTTTTTGTTATAATGTCATACACTAGCATTGTATCAGAAAGAATAAAAAAAATGAAATAAATGAAAGAAAATGAAGAATGATAACTGAGAAAAAAAGAAGCTCTAAATATTGTTACTGGATTTAACAGGTTCTTCTTTGTCTCTTGATCCTCATTTTAATCTCATCCAGTCACTTCTGTTGTTGCAGCATCTGTATGTATCAGTATTTTACACCTTCGAGCACTGGATTAGGTTATGAGGCATGGCGTTTTTACTTGTTTATTGACTAAGCAGGAATTTTTACGTGTTTATTGACTAAGCAGGTGTTGTGGGCTGGGTTTGACAATCTAGAGATCAGTTCTTCCTTCAGACATGTTCTCTTACTTGGCTATGCCAATGGCTTTCAAGTCCTGGATGTTGAGGATGCCTCAAATGTCCAAGAAATGGTTTCAAAGCGTGATGGTCCTGTCACCTTCTTACAAATGCAACCCATGCCAGCACGGTCGGATGGGGTTGAAGGATTTAGAGCATCACATCCTCTGCTGCTGGTTGTTGCTGGTGATGAGACCAATGGTTCAGGTATGGTCCAAGGGGGACGCCTGAGTGCATTGATCAGAGAGCGCAGTGATGACCCTCAACTTGTGGACTGCATTTCCACTCCTACGGTTGTTCGATTTTTTTCATTGAGGTCTCACGTTTATGTTCATGTTCTAAGATTTCGATCAGCCGTTTATATTGTTCGATGCAGTCCTCGAATAGTTGCTGTGGCGCTTGCAGCTCAAGTAAGGAAAAAGAATTATTCACAAATAGGCTTTCTGATTAAGTTTTCTGATTTTGTTTTTGAGATTAAGTATTGCGTTCATAAGCTTGCTTAGGTACTGATATCTTGGTTTCTTCTGGCAGATATATTGCTTTGATGCAGTTACCCTTGAAAATAAATTCAGTGTTCTTACCTACCCGATGCAAGGACCAGTTGGGATAAATGTTGGCCTTGGTCCCCTTGCTGTTGGTCCAAGATGGTTGGCTTATGCTTCCAACAATCCTCTTGTGTCAAATACAGGGCGGCTTAGCCCCCAAAACCTTACTCCCTCACCTGGTGTGAGTCCATCGTCATCACCTAGCAATGGAAGCTTGGTTGCTCGTTATGCAATGGAGTCTGGTAAACAGTTAGCTGCAGGAATTATCAATTTGGGTGATATGGGATACAAAACGCTATCCAAATATTGTCAAGATCTTTTACCCGATGGCTCCAACTCCCCTACATCTTCACATTTAAATAGAAAATCTGGTAGACTTGCACCTGCTACACATCTAAGTGAAGTAGATAATGCTGGAATGGTAATTTCTATGTTATCATGATACCCATCATGTAAAACTTTGTCAGCTTGCTGTATTAGGTTCAGCACTTCTAAATGATATTGAAGTTGACTTCTTGTTCCTTTCACTCCTACAGGTTGTCATTAAAGATTTTGTTTCAAAAGAAGTCATTTCACAATTTAGGGCCCATACAAGTCCAATATCCGCTCTGTGTTTTGATCCTAGTGGTACAATCCTGGTAACAGCCTCTGTACATGGCAACAACATAAATGTGTTTCGGGTCATGCCAACCCGCATGTCAAATGGCCCAAGCTCCTCTTGTTATGATTGGACTTCGTCACATGTGCATCTGTACAAGTTATACCGTGGAATAACAACAGCTGTGAGAAATCGACATGTCTTGATCTCTTATTGCTTTATCATTTTTTTCTCCTCTGGCGTTTATGTTTACTCTGCTTCCATTATCTGTTGGTGACAGGTCATTCAGGACATTTGTTTTAGCCATTATAGTCAATGGGTTGCAATTGTTTCATCTCATGCAACGTGTCATATTTTTGTCCTGTCTCCTTTTGGTGGCACTGCTGGTCTCCAAACACTGAGTTATCATGCTGACGGATCAAAACTTGCACCGACTCTATCATTGCCTTGGTGGTCTACTTCAGCATGCATGAAGGACCAACAGTTTCTTCCTCCTCCGGCTGTTACACTTTCTGTTGTCAGCAGGATAAAAAATGGAAATTCTGGGTGGCTTAATTCTGTTAGCCATATTGCAGTTTCTGCAGGTGGAAAGATAGCTATACCATCTGGTGCTGTTGCTGCTATCTTCCACAATTCTGTACGTACCAATCCTCAACCATTTCCTCTGAAGGCCAAGCCCTTGGAACATCTCCTAGTGTACTCTCCTTCAGGCCATGTGGTTCAACATGAATTAGTCCCATCCACAATTTCAGAGTCATGTGAAGGCAATTCCAGATTGGGGTCTGGGCCCCTTTTGCAAATTCAAGATGAAGAGCTACGGGTAAATGCAGAACCAGTTCAGTGGTGGGATGTGTGTCGAAGGTTAAGTTGGCCTGAAAGAGAGGAATGCATTGCCAGCATTAGATGTGGTGGACAAGAAACTGTTGAAATGGTTGTGGATACCTCCAATTGTGAAGATACTGAGTCAAAATATTTGGGCTCATCTCCCAGTAGCAGTGTTGGTAAGGATTTTGCAAAAGCTACCGAAAAATCACACTGGTACTTCTCTAATGCAGAAGTACAGGTTAGCTCAGGGCGAATTCCAATTTGGCAGAAAGCCAAGGTATCAATCATAAAATTGAACTTTTATCAATTGACCCTTTCACAGTTATTTGCTTTTGTGGATGAAATTGTTTCAATTTTGCAACAGATCCGGTTTTATATAATGGTTCCTCATGGTGAAGGTTTCACTAATGATTGTGCCAGTGGAGAGATAGAGATTGAGAATTTCTCTGTTAGTGAGGTTGAAATAAGGCGTAAGGATCTAATGCCTGTTTTTGACCATCACAGGTACTCTAATTTATCATCCATTTAATCCTCTTTGTATTTGCATTCTTTTTCTTGGGAATTCTTTGCATCTGACATTTGTGCACTTAGTGATGGATCCATAAAACTAACTTTCGTTATGTTGCCTTGCATTGTTTAAAAAGGCAGTGCCTCAAGGCAAGGCGTTAGGAAAATATCTTGAGGCATGCACCTCAGGTTGTTTACTTGAGGCTTACACCTTTTGTTAATTGAGGCATGCGCCTCAAGCCATTTGCAAGGCTTTCTCCTTGAGGTAGTAAAAAAACGAGATGCTTTAAGGTAGACCTAAGGCTTATGCCACTTTTATTTTCCTTACAACATGATTCAATGACGACAATTCTATTAGATAAACGAAATGAAAGGACTTCAACTAAACCGAACTCTTGTACTTCCAAAACCAAAAGAGAGGGTAGCCATTGCAGCAGGTCATGCTTCAATGCCAACTAGTAGTCCATGGCTTTTGGCCCATAGTTCATTTGTTTGGGGCCCCAATCATTAAGTTGAGATAGTATTACCAATGGCAAATCAACATTATTTAAATTTTCTTTGATATTTTTAACATCATTTCCCTAAAATAGTTGGGCTTACGCCTTTTAAGGCTTTTGAAAGTTGCCTCATGACCGCCTCATGTCCTTTTAAACTATGGCCTTGCTTGGATCAAATATCTCACATTGTTTGGCCCTAGCAGCTTATGGATGTGGTATCCTAAAAATGTAAAGAATATCATTAATGCAAGCACAAATGAAACTGTGTGTATTATAACATCCTTGACCTCTCTTTGATGTCCCTTTGTCTTTCGTATTGCAACATGAACATGGACCTTCAGGATATATATTGAATTCACCTGAATGTGAGATCTATAATGGTTTCATGGACTTGTGAAGCCTCAGATGTGACATCTCCACGGACAACAATCAGCTGGTTTGCGGGATTTGCTGATCCCCATCTGGATTGGGCAGGATCTGGAATCAACCAGGCTGATCAATTTCAAAAGGGGGGGAGGGTGGACCTAGACCCCTTTAATGTGGGAGAAGATGGAAAATTAATGATCCTGAACTGCATGAACCACTCTGCAATTGGCCTGAATAACTGATTCTGGGATGATTTCTTGCCAATCTGGTCAGTGCCTATCAATCTCATCCCTGATCCCTGCACAACCCCCCCCCCCAACCAAACCAAACCAAATGAATGATCTGTTGGAGAGACATAAAGGAGGAAAGAAGTAAAGGGGAAAAAAAAGGGAAAGAAATGTAGTGTACCTACTCCGTCCTTGCCTCTAATGCCTGTTGCCCCTACTGCTTCCTTCTCCTGCAGGCAAGGAGAACCAGTGATGGAATAGGATTGGGGGTTTGGGAGGGGCAATAAATGTAACAAGGGAAGGAAAAATTAAAAACTGTCTCTTAATGTCAATAGTAATTATATGTATATTTTATCAGTTAAAAGTTTTTCTGAGGTTCAGATCTTTTTCACCAAGCCGGTCACTATCTGAATTGGATTGAAAGTTGTTGATGGCGTCCTGCCTTCTTCTATGTCAGCTGAAAACAATCCAGTGGAAGATTTTATTTTTAGGTATTTGGGAGATCTTTCTTTCATCTTGGGTTTTTATGGTTCTTCCCATCTTCCTCCTTACATGTACTACATGAAGGTTTCTTGTAAATTCCCTTTTGTCTAATACATTTTGGTGGTACTATCCCCTCCCCCCCCAACACAACCCCCCCCCCCCCCCCCCCCCCCCCCCCAACAAAAAAAAAAAAAAAAAGAACCATTACATGAAGGTTTCTTACCTTTTATGTATGATGCTTGCAACACGCACAAAGGTAATCCTTTTTGAAAACACACATAATGGCAAATAATTAGAACAGTCTCTTTTTAATTGTTCACTTTTGACCTGCATTCGAAGCGTTTCAGTCATATCCATGTTCTTTCTTTTCAGCCAGCTTAAACTTATGGGGAGTTTGTCTTCTCCTGATTCATGCATAATGTTACTTGCAGAGGATCCATCATATCTGTGTATCCACAAGGTGCCATTCCCTGCCCTAGCCATGAAGAAGCTCGTCCATGTTGGTTGGACATAACCATCTTTCTTGTGTCAAATAAAATGTCTTAACAGCATACTGACAACCCAGTAATGTGAAGACAAATGCTTCTTAAATTCCTAGGCACAGACAGGAGTATCAGGTATTGATCGGTGCGGGAGAAATGATTTTGCAAGCAAATCAAGTTGAGTACCCTTTGCATCAAGACTGAAAACTTGTTGGGTGCTGAGATGTCAAAGCGGCCTAGTTACCTTCACCATCTGCAATAATGCCAATGGAGAGGTTGCTTGACCATAATGGAATTATCTCTTTATCATTCCATCTCCAGATCCATTTGTCCTTTCTAAGTTGTTGGCTTCCTACCCTTGTGGGTTAGCTCTACAAAGGCAACGATAATTAGATGAACTGTTGCTTCCCATGCTCTATGATATTTCTCTGAAGTAGGATCCTGAACCCTTTAAGATTGTCCCTGATCAAGTGTACATGATGATCCAGTTAAAGATTTTTTTTTCCCTTTTTTTTTACGAGCATAGACCAATGTGAAAATCAGTGTTCACCAGAAAGATACCTGATTTGCAGCTCCATGGAAGTGCTAGCTCTGATGCTATCTGCCAACACAAGGAGGTTAGACCATGCCTGCAACCAGAGGTCACTGAGGCTGCTGCAGCAGCCTAATTCTCTCATTTCTTTTCGTCTTCTTCCTTGGCCTTTGGCTCCCCCATAATCTCTTCATTCTCCCTCCTTCCATTTCCACCTGAAGGTAATGGAAATGGGTCGATTTTTCTGGGAAAGTTGGGTGTCAAACGAGCCATAACCTGTCTGGTTGCTCGTTCCACTTCCCTCCCTTTTGCTGACGTCATGGTCAGTATTGACTATCAAATATCAAGTCAGAAGAGTGGTCGGGGTTGGAGAAAGTGGGGAGAGGCCGTGAGCATAAACTGTTTCGCCACGAATGTTGTCCTACTTGATAACTGACCCTAACAATTGACAGACCTTCTCTTGTCCAAGGTATCTTGGCCATGCATTCTCCATCACCTTGTAGATGGTTGGCATTGGCGTGCAGCTTGTCAAAAAACCTTGCAAAACCCTTGGATCCTTCATTGGATTTATTCATGCATGAGCATATACCCTGCTTTGGTGCGCCCATCTGTATGCATTGAATAATATAAGCAAAAGAATCCTTCATTGGATTTATTCATGCACGCATGGCAGCATATAGCCCTTCTTTGATGTGCCCATCTGTTCGCATTGTTTAATATAAGCAAAAGAAAGGCCACCACTTGGAATGATTTCATTTTCGGTTGGGCTATGCCATTGCACATTCTGTGGCATTCCAGCATTATTGAGTTGGGAGAGGCTATAAGCACCACTTTGATTGGAGAATAGGAGAAGAATAAGAGTGAATAAGGGGAGATGGGCTTAATTTTGCTTTGACAAGCGGAATGGCTTATACCGGTGCAGAATAGCGTATTCGGAGAATAAGCCATCCCACCCTAGACCCAAGAATTACTTATTCTTCTTATTCCGTCAGCGGGCCCCACAAAACTATCAAAGCGAAACACCTCTTATTCTAGTATAAGCCATTCCGTCAGTGGGCCCCACGTAATAACTTATTCTGCAAACAAAGTGGGGCTAAGTGTGTGAGCTTTTGGGGGCTTAGTGAATGAAAGTCACATGTTGGCAAATGTTGCTTTCTCTGTTAAGCTCTTTTGTCCCACATTGTTGTCATCTAGTGTCCTATTTTTATTTAAAATAACCCTTCATTTCTCATTTGGTCAGTTAATGGTCTGATGTTGATCTGGATCATATGATATTGTTAGGAATTGGACTTTGCCGTTATTCGTTGGTCATATTTGAGCTTGATTTGGGTGCCTATATGTTGGCCTAAAATATTTCCATGCATGATAAAAATTATATTTAACAGGCACATGCATGTTGTCATGCAACACAAAAAAAAAGAGGGACATGCATACATGCATGCAATCATGTAGTATGTGTGTGCATGCATGAAAAGAAAAGAAGGGTGAGGTTTATACCTCAATGTAGAGGCTCTCTCAAGACCTCAATATGCTGTCTAAAGAAGGCCTAATATGCAGCCCAAGACCCCCTCAAGACAGCCCAGTATATGCCTCCAATAGGGGCTGGATATGCAGCCCAATATGCTTCAGATATGGGCCTAGTTGACAGCCCAATATGGCTCCAATGGGGGCTGGATATGCAGCCCAATATGCCTCAGGTATGGGCCTAGTTGACAGCCCAATATGCTTCCAATGGGGGTTGGATATGCAGCCCAATATGCCTCAGATATGGATCTAGTTGACAGCTCAATATGCCTCCGATACAGGCCTGATGCGCAACCAGATATGCTCTCAATAGGGGCTCAATGACAGCTCAGTAAGGGCCCAATAAACAGTCCAAATGGACCCCCAATTGTGCACTCCAAATAAGCCCAAGTGCACAGCCGAAAACCAGTCCTTGATGGGCCCAAAGTTGGTCTTAAATGGGTCAAGAACCAGTTCAAACAAGCCCACAAAAGACAAGCAAGGTAGCCACAATGGGAGAAAATATCCCAAGTGGTCCCCCCTCTCTCTTAATTAATGGAAGGAGGAGGAGGGACCGGTGGGGGGTCTCCACCAGTTTTGGACTCCCCACCGGTTCCCTTCAAGAAGGGGAATCTGGTGGAGATCCCTCTCTCTCTCTCTCTCTCTCCTCCATTCAAAATTCAAAATTGGGGGGGAGAGAGAGAGAGAGAGAGAGAGAGAGAGAGAGAGAGAGAGAGAGAGAGAGAGGATTAAATGGCCTTTTATGGCCTTTCTTTGATGGGATTAGTGCCCATTTGGGCTCTGCATCTTGGTGGAGTCTCCGCTAAAAGAGAAGATAAATGGCCAGGCGACTGGTTAGGGGTCTAACTGGTGGGAGTACCCACTGCTACCCCATCCCCCCTCTCACATCTCTCTCTATCTCTCTATCCCTCTCTCATGGATGTTTGCAGGGGTCCCTCACTGGTTAAGGCCCTCAAGACCCTATATCCCCCCCTATGGGGAATACGTAAGGGCATGCCCACTGGGCTATAGCCCCTAAAGGGAAACTCTGTCAATTTGAAGACACGAACTTTGTGCTCCGCATAAGTTCAAGCATGCTGAGGAGGAGGAGTCTTTTGGGTTCCCTTTAAGGTTTTCTTAAGGGAAAATTTTACCGAAATTTTATTGTAAATTTGGCGATAAATAAGCTTGTACTCTGTCGAATTTTTAATGGAATAATGACATGTTTAACATTTGATGCATGCATGTCTTTATGTGTGTAGGCATAAGCATAGTAGCATACATCTAATTAATTACGCGTCTAATTTATCGTGCATGCGTTATGTATAATTAATTATATGCCTAATAGTCCATGCCCCTAATGACATGAATACGCTTGGCCTTTCTCCAAACTCATATAAGCCCCAAAACATACATGAGCATGAACCCACACTTTGTTAATAAACACCCAAAACCATAGCCTTAACAACCTATACACATCACCATAATCCTTTAATAACTTATCTAATTATGGAATTAATCTTAAGTGACTAAAATACCCCTCAGCTTATCAAAATCAGAGAAAAAATTCAGAAAAAAATGTAAATCCCTCAACATACCCTTAATACCCACGAAACCCTAATTAAAGGTTAAGATTACCAAAATACTCCTAACACACAAAAAATGATTAAAAATTCTAGAAAAATTATAAAAACTATTAAATCAGTTAAAATATGTTAATCACCCACAAAACCCATATTAATTCAAAATTACCAAAATACCCCTACATCCTAAATATACTTAAAACAATCCAAAATACTTCCTAAGATTTCAAAACCTTCTTAAATCACTAAAATTCCTTTCAAATCTTAAAATGACCATAATGCCCATACACCCACCAACGTGGCGTAATTACGAAAATACCCTTATGGGTCTAAAACACTTGTGGTCAATCCAAACTCTCTTAAGAATCATCATAAACTTATCTTAAGCTAAAATACATCTTCATATGCATGTGCTGCATGTAGTATTGCATGTCACAAGGGCATCAACGGACGGTTAATCAAGGGTTGTCGAACAGTTGCTGGATATAATTAACACTGACCGAGGTCAGTAGAGAGGTTATAGACTTGGATCTTTGCCTCATCTGAAGTCTCGGATCCTTGGGGGCTAATCCCAAGCTCTCATAGTCTAAGAGATAAAATAAATAAAACCGACCTATGTTTTTCCAAATAAAATGACAATGAAACAAGAAACATATTCTTAGGAGAGATCTAGGCCCACGTCCAAACACTATACCATGATTTTCTTGTATGTGGCACAGATGAGGGTGTAAATGGTAACCAATGATTATATCTGCCTTAAGTTGACCTCTCATTGTTGTGATGTATTGAAGGCTTAAATGAAAAGTTCTTGCTATGACTGATTGGTTACAATTTTCTAGAAGTACTTACCTTTTAGTTTTTGTTTTTTGATCACATATGGACAAGGAGGGATTCAGCTAATTTCTGACCACAAAGAAACCATATGCATGCCAGCCCAACCCCGTATAAACCCACTTTTCTAGGTCTAGCCATAGTTGTCAATCTGTAACAGCTCCTGATGCGGCATGAAGATGGGGAAACAGGAGGAAAGGTTCGAAGGCCAAGGGGAGGAGGACGACAGGGGTAGAAAAAGAGGAAGAAGTTGGGAAGAACAGAGAAAGGGGGAGAAGAAGATAACAGGGGGCCCTTACACCCTCCTACCAGTCCCTTTACGGGGTCTTCAAACACACGGGACTGCATAGAACCTTCCTCTTTCCCATTTCAATCATAACTCATCCTTCGGTTTCCCAAAAGGAAATACATAGGGTATATATATGCCCAAAAAAGGAATCCCTAATATCCAAAATTACCCTCCTAAAATAGGAAAAGAGCATGCAGAAAGTAACAGAAAAATGAAAAATGTCAAACGGGCCTCAAATGGGCCGAGCACAAGTTCCAAAATGCTCAAATAAAACTAAGTAGACACTATAACTACTAAACTTAGACTCTAACAAAAATAAAAAAAGTACATGATAAAATAAAACAGCTCGACAAACATTATGATGTAGCCGAAGTCTTCCCGTAGTCCGAAAATGCGTCTTCCACGAGCCAGATCCCGCATCACATATTGAACAAACACATATTTCAAACCAAAGCTGTCCGAGAGTAACAATACTGACCTAGGCTTGGTGACGATAATCCCCCACCCCAGTCAGACATTGTAAGAGTTTCCTGTACACAGAAGCAGTGGCAGTTGGGCCATGGGTGCGGAGCTGCATAGGTCCTGGTTCAGGCGACTTCAATGGCAGCTTCCAGGGAGCTCGTGAGGGTGCCATTGGCGTGGAGGTCACATGCTGGTGGGCCATGGCGATGTGGCCAGATCTGGACCCTCACCGGAGAGTCTCTAGGCAAGTCGGTGCGGCTGTAGAGGGGTGGCTCGGCGAGGCCCAGGCCTACAGCAGATGGCACGGCATCAACTCGTTTTGACCCGTTGGGGTGGGCTCGGGCAGTGGCCTAATGTATGCAGCTGCTCCTATGTGTTGGCCACTGCTTTCGAGGACCGATTGAGGCAATGTTTCCTGCAATCCTGAGATGGCTGCACCTAGGGTTCCTGCTATTGGAACAAGGCCTAAAAGAAGAGGAAGGGTTGGCTGTCTGCTGATGGACCTGTTAGTGCTCACGGGCTCCCAAGGGGGGAACAAGAAAGGTGGTGGTGGGGGTTTTAAAAAAAGGAGAAATGGGAGGATGCTCAGTTGGGTTATCTCTGCTACTGGGTCCTAGGTTCCTTGGAACATGGAAGAAAACACATTAAAGAAAGGAGGAAGCAATAAAGAAAGAGGGGCATGGGGCAGGGTGCTGGCACGGGCTCCAAGGGAGGCAGCCTTGGCTTCTTGATGGCTCATAGGTGGTGGGAAGCCCACAAAAGGCAGCGAAAATAAGAAGAACAAGATAACATAAGTGGAAGAGGGAGGAGGCCTGCGTGTGGAAGAGGGAAGAAGGTGGGGTACGGATCAAGGCGATTGCAAGGAACCGGTGGCAGTGCTGCAACTAGGGCCTTGTGCCCTTCTCTCTTTCAGGGGCTTATCTCCTAACGAGACACCCCTTTAGGATATACAAAGAAAAGAACTTCCATCTCATTTCATCTTCATTGTTGTGCTTTCTACATCACAGGTCTCTTTTATAGGGAAGCAGCCCAAGATGAAAGGACAAGCGGGCCCTCAAATGACAGATGATGGCCCAATAACTACAGCAAATGAGGTCCACTCACAAGCAAAATATAGGCCCCTTACATAATGAACACAAGCTCATCTAAACTAGAATAAAAAGACAAACATAGAAATTGAAAATATGTACTAAAGAAATATCGGTTATTCCAGCATCCCACTAGACCTGGTCATGGTGGTGTCAGACTCGGGTCGGTTTTGTGACGTCGGAATACTTTGAGGTGGGTGTCCCTGCCAATGTGTGTATGTGTGTACATGTCTATATGTATGTGTGCATGTGAGTGGTCATACATGCATTTGTATGTAAATATGTATGTATGTAAACATGTGCGTGTTAAAACTATATTATTACTGGTTTCATATTTAATGTTTATCCAATATTTTGTACCTTCAACATGGGGCTTAACTTTGTCGATGTCAACCCAAAAAATGGGCTTGACTGTTTATACCATGCCAACCGGTTGGGAACCGGTGGGGGGGGGGGGCTTCTCCTCCCCCCTTTCTTTATAAAGGGTCCAACACCATGCTTGTTTAATATTTTTTTAATTTTTTCCTCTTTTTTGGTATATCAAGAGATCGAGCCCCGTGTCATTGGTAACCCGAGCCGCAGACCCGTGCATTAGGCCCGGGTTGGTGCCTGCCGCCGGTGTGTTCTTAGGTGGGAGTCAATACTGTGACCTAATGGTTGCTTGTGAAGCACTTTATCCAACTCTCCCACTCCCAATGGACCCCACTTTCTTAATATGCATTTCTTCTTGCTTTCTGTTCTTATGCATCCTACTAGGGTTAACCATCTGCAGATCACTTTGTGCTGGATGTGCATCTTTTTTAAGATACCTTTTTATCTTCATTTTATCTGCAGCCATAATTGGCATGAGTTAAAAGCTTCCCATAATTTGTTTCGCTTTCATCTGGTTGATTCATTCCTATGTGAGGGAAAACAACCAGCCTTGCAATATCTATCATCTTTGCTGCACACACTTGTTCAAAGGTCAGCATTGTTGAATGTATTCTACTGTCGACAACATTTGTATAAAAAGTATGTGTAGTCAGTGGTAATTCTGTCAGTTGGTTATTATGTTCTTTTATTCTCTCTTTTTCCTCTTTATGTGTGGGTTTATGGGGTTTATTGTGTATTTTATTGGAGCAAGGGGTATTCTTGTCCTTGCCCAATATTTGTAACCCTGTTCAGGCATGATATAAAAGAGAGAGAGCAGCCGTCGGGGATAGTTACAGCTGCCTCCTGTTATGTCCCATTGCTCCCCTGTTTATTCAACATGGTATCAAAGCAGGCCGACTCCTTCTAGGGCTTTTTATGCCCTGTTCGGTCCTCTCTGGGGTATCCTTCTGCAGGGTGGTCATCTTCCCTGCCCTGTCCGGTGTTTCTACGGCACCCAAGACCTGCCCTTTTTTTGGTGATTCTAGGGCACCCAAAGCCTAACCGGCTATCTCTTCTGCCCTGTTTGGTGATTCTAGGACACCCAAATCCTGGTCGGGTCTCTCCTTTGCCCAGCGGTGCTGATTGGTGGTCCTAAGAGTAGGCCGATCCTTCCTCTTGCCCTCCTCTTGCCCTGTAGGTGGTCCTCGGGCACCAAAGAGCAGGCTGGTCCATCCTCTTACCCTGTTTGGTGGTCCTAGGACATCCTAGGCCAACTGTGCTCTAGTTTTTTCCTGCTCCCGGGTGCTTTGTTTGGTGCTAAGAAGGGACCGCCCCCTTCTACTATTGGTCTGGCCAACCTTGTGAAGACAAGGACAAGCCGATGCTCTGTTTAGAGCTTGAGAAGGGGCTGTCCCCTCTCTACAGCTGGTTCGGTCCTCCAAGTGCAGGTAGGGGCTGAGCCGAATATTTGTTTCTAGTGTAAGGGGCCTTATCGCAGCCTTCCACTGTACATTGTGCTCCTATTTTACCCTAGGAGCATGTCGGTGCCTTGGTGGAGATCTTGCTTGGTGTTTGGGAGTCACTTACACCTCCTGTTATCTTGTGTGTGGCTGTCATGGAGTCTTCTACGACTAGGGGTGCCGATTACGAAGTTATTTCCTCCTTGATGATCCCTACTGGCTCTTAATCTATTGAGCACCACCTGCTTGCTATGCAAATGACTACAGTGAAGTTTACAGAGACTAATTATCGACTCTGGTATGTTTATGCCTGTATTTTCCTTGGAGGACGTGGAAAAATATGTTATATTGATGGTAGAACCAAATAACCAGCATATGATGATCCCACTTATGCTCGGTGGGAGTAAGAAAACAACTTGGTTATGAGATGGATTCTCGACTCTGTTAAGTCCAGAGATCTAGCAGTTGATCATAATGAAGAGGACAACAAGGGAGATGTAGGATATTCTGAACTTGATGTATGGCCAAAAGCAAGATGTATCTCGCATATATCAGTTGACAATTGATATACATGAGTTGAAATATGATAGTACTGGTATTACTACATACTTTGATTTGCTAAAAAGTAAGTGGGAGGAGTTTGGACTATTACTCTACATACAATTGAGCTTGTACTGAAGATCAGAGGGTCTATTTGCAACATGTGGAGTGAACCGCATGTTCAAATTTCTTGTTGGTGAGCCTCACCTCATAATATGAGAGCTTAAGAGCTCACATACTAAGTATTGACCCTCTGCAATCCTTTGAACAAATGTATCACAAGGTGCTGCGAGAGGAGGGGCAAAAAAAGGCAATGAGTGGTGGTATTGTCATAGTCGGTAGCCGCGACATAGTGGAGTCGTCTGCACTTGCTAATGTCTATTCCAAGCCTATGAAAAGTGAAAGTGATCAGGGAAAGGAGAAAGGAAAGATAGGAAGACACTGCTCACACTGTGGGAAGGATAACCACAATGTAGACAAGTGCTGGGACCTCTACCCTGATAAGAAGCCACATAAATTTAGAAATTCTAAGAGTGGACATCAAGCAAAAGCAATGTAGCCTTCAATCAAGGCCCAGATGACCCTTCCAGACCTTCTCTGGATGGTGGGTTCACTACTCTTCAGGTGTCGGCTCTCTCCTCTGGTGATATTCTGTACCTTCAGCGGATCTTCTCTCAGCTTAGCATGTCTTTATCCACCACCTCCACACCAGGTACTATTCGAGCAGTCTTGAGTGTGACTCACTCTGCTTCCCTCAATAATCCTTGGGTCATTAACTCGGGTGCTATCGATCACATGACCGGTACTTCTTCTCTCTTTACTTCATATTCCTTGAATTCTGGATAGGAGAAGGTCACCATTGCAGATGGTACCCTTGTCACAATGACAGGTAAAGGCTCAATAAGTCTTAGTGATGATCTACCTCTGTTTTATGTACTTTATGTTCTTTTATCTGTTAGCAGCTTAACCAAATCGCTTCAATGTTCAATAACTTTTTTTCCTACACATTGTGTTTTTCAGGATCTGAAACACAAACAGACGATTGTGATTGATCGTAAAGTGGGAGGCCTATATAATTTAGAGCCTGGTGGTAGAGTTGCATTTCAATCCATCATTGGTGGTGGTATAGAAAAGAAACATGAAGTGATCTATTTGTGGCACTGTCGTTTAGGTCATTTGTCTTTTAGGTCTCTAAAGATCTTGTTTCATTCATTGTTCAAGTTAATAAAAATCGACACTCTTCAGTGTCAAATATGCCAACTTGCCAAACATTGTAGAACCAATTCTTAAGTTTCTACAAATAAGAGTGTTTTTCCTTTCCAATTTGTTCACTCTAATGTTTGGAGTCCATCTCGTATTCCTTCTGTGGATGGTCACTGTTACTTCATTAGTTTTATTGATGATTTTTCCCATTGTTGCTGAGTTTATCTCATGAAATCCCGGGAAGAGGTACCCCATATTATTCAGGTGTTCTGCAAAATGGTTGAGAACCAATTTGAAAGGTGGGTTAAGGTGTTTAGATCTTACAATGCAAATGAATACTTTGAGAGGACTCTCAATATTTTTATGGAAAATGAGGATATCATCCATGAATCCTCTTGTGCTTACTTGCTCCAATAAAATGGGGGTGGCTGAAAAGAAGAATAGACATTTACTTGAGACATCTCAAGCCCTCCTTTTGCAACGTCAGTTGCCCAATAAATTCTGAACAGAAACTATCCTAACTATCTCATATGTTATCAACCGTATGTCTTCTTGGACACTTGACTTTTTGTCCCCTATCCGGATACTATGTCCTGACCATCCTCTGTTTGTTCTAGAGCCTAGGGTCTTTGGCTATGTGCACTTTATTCACTCTTTGACTCTAAGGTCTACAAAATTGGATCCTCGGGCCATCCGTGACATTTTTTTGGATTACTCTCCCACTAAAAAAAGGTACAAATATTTTGACTCAAAAAGAGGAAAAAAATGTCCTCAAAGATGTCACCTTTTTTGAGTCAGAGTCTTATTTTCTCCCTCAGACCTCTGGTAAGGGGGACGATATTCCTGGTTCTTGTTGTGATCCTCCTCTTGAGTTGGTTCCTTCTTTACCCCTTGTTATCGACACGACTAGCACTGCATCTGGATTGCCTGACAAGTCCCCATTGGATACTCTCACTTATTCCAGGTATACATGGCACAAGTATAGGCCTCCCATGGATCCACCATCTCAAGAAGCTGTTGAAATTTCATGTCATTCTTTGACCCCTCTCACTTACAGCTCCTGCAAATTTGGACTTACCTAATGCTGTCCGAAAATGGACGAGAACGTGTACTAAACATTCTATTTTTCACTACATTTCCTATTCACATCTCTCACCATCTTATTGTTCTTTTTTGTCTCATGTTATGTCCCATAGCTCCCCTGTTTATTCAACAATATGTATTTCTTTCACTACACAATCATGATGTTGGCTTGGTAGAATTGACCTCTAAGCCTGTCTCTTCTTCATTACCTTCAAAAAAGTGCCTTTAATGTGAATCTTTCTTCATTTCCACTCTTAAACATGATTGACCTATTGCAATGGGACATTTTCTCTTTGCTCTCTATTTCAAATCTTTTAGTACCACTTACTCTTCATTACTTTGTTACATCCAGTGCTTTCTCTACTATGGGAAACCACAGGGAGATACAATCCTCTACCTGAGTACATGAAAGCTATATTTGTTAGCATTGAGAAGCTTGCCAAAAACTCGCCTCACATATTCTTTCTATAGGTGGTTATGACCTCATAAAACTATACACTCTTAGAGTATCCATAAATTCACTTCTTAGTCTTTCTCCTGGATTAATTTGTTATTACAATCACTGATGTGGCATGAAGATGGGGAAATAGGAAGGAAGGCTCGGAGGCCAAGGGGAGGAGGACAACATGGGTAGAAGAAGATGCAGAAGCTGGGAAGAACAGAGAAGGGGGAAGAAGAAGATAACAGGGGGGGCCTCACACACATGGGACCGCATAAAACCTTCCTCTTTCCCATTTCAATCATAACTCATCATTCAGTTTCTTACAAGGGAATAAAGGTATATATATGCCCGAAAAAGGAAGTCCTAATACCTAACATTACCATGTCACCCCTAGACTCTTAAAATAGGAAAAGAGCATGCAGAAAATAACAGAAAAATGAAAAATGTCTAATGGGCCTCAAATGGGCCGACCACAAGTCCCAAAATGCTTAAATAAAACTAAGTAGACACTACAAGGTTTGAAAACTCGGCTCGTATCGGCATAGATCGGCCGATCCGGATCGGATTTTGGCTGACCGTGCCGATCCCGGGTCACCTAGTTGACTCCAAATGCCTGATCGACCGATTCGGGCCCTAAACGCTGTTGGTTTTCAAACTAGCCATTGTTGGCCGTTCCCAAACAGCCAACAACGGGTAGTTTGGGCCTTGGGGGTCTATTTAAAATCCCTCATGGCCCTCCTAAGCCTCCACAAGTGCCTCTCTCACTCTAACTCTTGCACACTCTCGCTGTCTCTCACACTGTCGATCATGGAATTCTCTCTCGGTCTCTCCCACGACTACAAGTTCGACGATGTTTACAAGACTTCTTACTGCACGTTCTCTCTTTCTTTCTCTCATCTTCTTCTAAATTCTTGTACTTCTATTTATCAATATTTTCATTTTATATTATTGTTCTCAGCATCTCTTGCCCTTTTGGCAGTTGACGAGTTATGAATTGTTCAACTGCCTATAGAATGGCATCTCAAGGTGTTGTTGAGCGGTCCTCTGGAAATCCTCCTAGCGTTGATCTTGCTTGGGCTTATTGCACGCCGGTTGACATAGGCTAGAGAAAGGTAGAATGCAAATATTGCAACTGGATTGTCTCTGGCGGGGTTTAGCAATTCAAACAACATCTTGTTGGAACAAAAGGTGAAGTTGCATCATGTGCTCGAGTTCCTTCAGAGATTCGGATCTAGTTTCGAAACTACATGAAGGAGAAGGAATCAAGTAAAGTAAGTACTGCAAGAAGAAGACAGGAAATTCGAGATGAGTTTTCTAAACCAACGCGAAGGTCCGATGCTGGAATTCGGCTTAGTGGAAGTAGTCGACCTATAAATGTGGATGATCAGGATACACGTAAATTTGTTACTTAACTTATTTTCATGTTCTTTAATTAACGCTTTCAGACAAAAAAGTTACAATAGATTAATTTTTTTCTTTTACTTTTAAAGATGAATTGTGACGTGCAATAGAGGCAAGCCGACGGTCCTTTGCAGATGAGGATTTATTTTGGCACACTGGAAGATATGCAAGACAAGGAAGTGGCTCCGTACCTTTTGGATAAGGGAGCACTAGTGCTGACATGAACACTAATATATGCGATACTCTATGTCAAGAGTTCACTAGAGATAAAGATCCTAGAGTAGATGCAATAGATACCTTCCTCACCAAAAAGAAAGATAAACAATCTTCCATTACTGCTGCATTCAAGAATTTAAAACTTTGCAAGGAGAAGATAGAGAAAGTATAATCTAGGTAATTTTTCTATAACAGTATCTATGCTAACGCTGCCATGGGGCCATATGATGCGGGACAAGAAGGGGAGAAACTGGAGGAATGGCTCAGAGGCCAATGGTGAGGAAGACGACAGTGGTAGAGGAAGTAGACAAAGTA
This sequence comes from Zantedeschia hybrid cultivar, assembly GCA_030544215.1. Lineage (NCBI taxonomy): Eukaryota > Viridiplantae > Streptophyta > Magnoliopsida > Alismatales > Araceae > Zantedeschia > Zantedeschia hybrid cultivar. Next base: position 67,788,569 of record JARZZO010000005.1, on the reverse strand, counting down.
GGGGAATAAGAAAAGGGGTGAACATAGGAAGAAGGGGAGGAAGAAGATGAAGCTAATCCGGGCATCCCACCCTATTTTTCTTACATAGAAACCCCTCACGGGTCCTTCCACACACAAGCACACAAAAGTGTCGGCCAGGCTATAATTTTTTTTCGTTCTAATCATTAGCTTACCCAAAATGGAATATATAGGATATATATAGGCCCCTAAAAGGAAGCCCTAATAGCTAAAATTACCATGTTACCCCTATGTCTTTAAAATATGAAAAAAGTACAAAAAAAGTAAAGAAAAAATAGAAAAGAGACTAAATGGGCCTAAACTGGGCCTTATTAATAAAAAAATGCTCTAAAATCCTCAAATAAAAAATACGAAGTGCCTTAAAAGCCAAAGAAGGTGGCTCCAAGCCCGATAGACGCCTGCTCTGTGCTACCCATGAGTCCGCTTTTGCATCCATCCCCCCCGGTTCGAAAAAATTCGTCTCCGAGTTTTGAAGGCGGCACTGATAATGGGCCTCAAAGTTACATCATAGCAAGTCAAACTCAGATGAAGCAACGTCTGCAAGATATAGGGAATGGCACTGGACATTCGGAACATCAAATGAGTGCTCAGAAAGTAAGTCAAATTCGGCTTCAACTATAAGTGCCTATCCCATACAACAATATCTGATAACTCACTGATGACCAACGGTACTGAATTGGTCTCAAACACATCGTCCGCCATCAAAAAGGCCGGACTCAATAAATAGAGTAGCATCCCGAACATCATCAGTCATAGGATCAACATTAGCACCGTGAGTATGAATCAACATATCTGATTGATTATCATTTATAGCTGACGAGACTGTATCAACTAGCTTTGACAGTATTTTTGTTGCCTTAGGAGAATAAAGTGAAGAGTCCGGAAACGTGAACTCACGTCCATCAAAATAAGGGTGTAAGAGGGAGGGAGCATCGACATCTATCACAATCCATTGTAGTATGGCGCTCTGATACCAAGACTAATGCGGGACAAGAAGGGGAGAAACTGGAGGAATGGCTCGGAGGCTATTGGTAAGGAAGACGACAGTGGTAGAGGAAGTAGACGAGGCAGGGGAATAAGAAAATGGGTGAATAGGGGAAGAAGGGGAGGAAGAAGACGAAGCTAATCAGGGCATCCCACCTTATTTTTCTCACACAGAACCCCTCACGAGTCCTTCCACGCACAAGCACACAAAAGTGGCAGTCAGGCCATAATTTTTTTCATTCTAATCATTAGCTTACCCAAAAGGTGATACATAGGATATATACAGGTCCCAAAAAGGAAGCCCTAATAGCCAAACTTACCATGTTATCCCTATGTCCTTAAAATAGGAAAAAAAGTACAGAAAAAACGAAGAAAAAATAAAAAAGAGACTAAATGGGCCTCAACTGGGCCTTATTAATAACAAAATGCTCTAAAATGCTCGAATAAAAAATACGAAGTGAGTGGCATCCACCTTGACAAATGCCTATCAAACCTTTGCACCACCTTCTCCCAATCTTTGCACCTGAGACTCCCTGAAGTGAGTGGCATCTCTAGATAAGACATTGGGAACTTGCCCCTTTGACATCCCAAAGTGAAAGCAGCCCTCCTCAAATCTGAGTCACCCACATGAATGCCTATCAGTTGACTCTTGTGAAAATAGACAGGAAGTCCAATAACCTCCTTGAGCAGCTCCAAGACTAGTCTTGCAACAAATAATTGATTCTCATTGGCAGATAAGAAAAGGATCGTATCATCCGCATACTGAACGTGGGAGATAACACACCCATACTGGTAGACCTGGAATCCAGTAATAAGTCCTGCCTCAGCTCTACCCCGCACTCTGCTCAAGATGTGCCACAAGGATGAAGAGGAGGGGTGTAATTGGATCACCCTATCGAAGTCCTCTCCCACTCAGAAAGAAATTAGTGGGCTGCCTGTTAACTAGCATTGCAAAAGAAGCTGACGAGACACTGACCCACCTAATCAACCTCTCACCAAAACCCATCCTGGAAAGGAACTCTAACAAAAGGTCAAAAAATCTTACGGCAAGTTATGGTAAGGGTATGCATACGCATATTTACATGCAACATGGGTATATTACGAATTGACTCTACTGAAGAGGTAGTTTAACAATTAAATTTGCAAAAGGGGTATATTTGCAAAAAAGTTTAAAATTTATGTACAAAATATTTGCTCAAGTGTTGTCCTTCATTTACAATTGGAGTAGGTTCGTTCTTTTTTTGGGGGGGGGGGGGGGTGGGGGGACTTGAGAGTTAGAAGAGGGAGGTGAATTTTATATAATTACATCCTTGTCCTATGTTTTGTGTTTGTGGTGAGTGAAAGGAACCTCTCCTCCTGTGATTGCGCTGTCTCTATTGGTGGTACAGTCTGCAGCTACTTTTGAAAAAAAAAAAAAAAGAAGACGAGCATTAAATGTTAGGCCCAAGCCCATCCCATGCCATGTAGTTGAAGCCTATAATGGCTCAGCTTCATGGTGTTAAAAACCAGCTGACCTGGATCAGAGCTGGCTGGAATCGAACTGGTTCTAATTGTGTTCGTCTGTGTGGTGTGGGGGTGTAATTGGCCAAAACTGGCTAGGACTGGCCTCGAGAACTGGAACCAGCTATGGGCATGGCCAGTCTGGGTCCAACGTTTGGTTTTTAAGTCCTTGCTTAGCCTAGCCTGTCTAAGTCACTATATTTTGCTTTTCTAAAAAAACAACAAAACAAAGTTTTAGCAACATTCAAAACCCTCTCAAACTCCAGAATTGGAGTCATAGACCATGGCAATTATTGCGTTGATATATACTAGGCCAAAGCAATAGACCCGGGTTCTACCATTTATTAGACAGAAACAAATTTTTAGCCTAGACCCAGCCTGTGTAGCAACTGGCTCAAATTGGCCGAGCCCTATGGATCAACTACCCCATTGATGCCCCTACATCGTATGATCCAGTCCACTTTTCTCCCCTTATCCCATCAATATCGTGCCTAAAAGTGGACGCTATGGATCAACTAGCCCATTGATGCCCCTACATCGTATGATCCAGTCCACTTTTCTCCCCTTATCCCATCAATATCGTGCCTAAAAGTGGACGGGGTGTGATCACATCTGATTGTGGCCCCACCTCTTGCTTATAGTCCCAATTCAAAGGGATTCTCCCCTTAATCAGTGATCCTTATTTAAATGTAGAAGTTTTATGTATGTTAAAATTCAAAAGTTAACATGTTATTGCAATAGGGAACGAAAACTTAGAACATCCTTTACACCCTTAAATAGAAGCTATTCTCACATACTAGAGTAGCATTATATTGCTAATGTTGTATCCAGTACAATCGCAAATGAATGATGCTAGATAGCAAAACTTGGGACCATCGAGATGCTCTAAATAAATTCACAGGTTTAAACATGCCTCTAGTGACACAATCTGCATACCAAAATGGTTTGGCCCTAGAAGCAAGATCCACTCATTTTGCCGTTGATCTTGCTCCCAGGGGCATTCCCACTCATTCTCAGTCCTGCTCCCAAAGAAAATTGAATTGTAAACTCGAAGTGGTTCCTCCCCCCAAACACCCCCCCCCCCCCCCCCCCAACCAAAAGAAAAAGAAAAAATCTCTTTCCCATTGTCACTCCCCTTCGTGCTTCATGCTTCTAAGATCTGGACAAGATCACATAGAAGTGCAATATAAGCCATCCACTCTATAAACATAGGAAGATATTAGAGATGTGCCCTCATGAGGCTATGTGGAAGAATAATCCAGCCACATTGCAATCTCCACCCTATCCCTTCATCTGTTGGATCAGGCGTAATCAGCATGCACACTCAAGTCCTAGTGTTCATGCAGCTTCAGTTGTAGCGCATAAAAGACCCCTAACAGAAGTTTTCTTGCTATCATTCAGTAACCCAATAGACATTTATGTACTTGGGAACAAAACTGGACTTTCATGCAAACATTCTGAAAATGGAACAAAATTTTACACATCAAATGAATACGGGCTTGTAAAATAGTGGTGTCAGCCATAAGATATCACACATGACAATGTAGAGGAAGACAGGTGGAAGGTGCACCATGTACTGACGCTTAGACACAAATGCCAAATGCATTGTTAGCCGTGGATAACATCTCTCCACTCCTTGGCTTATTACAAGTAGGCTTCTTCACTTTCTTGTCACAAGTTGAGCCTGGGCCTAATATATATAATAATTTCTTTTATTTCAATTACCTCCGTGGAAGAGTTGTTTAGATATGAAAATTAAAGAGGACAGAAAGTATTCAAACTTTATTGAAGGCACTGTATTTAATTTTTTAATTAAAAACAGGTAAATTTGTGGACTTACATGGGCTGGGTGGGGCATCAAAACTCAAAAGAGCCTTGTTTGGATGATGCGGGTTAGGCTTAAATCCTTGCAATTTAGCCCATTGGTGCTTGGGTCAGACATGTCCAATCCAATGTTATTAAATCCCAGGCTGGGCCTGGATTGATGTTGGCATGACCAAGGCTGACTCATTGACACTGCCGGTTATGTATCTTTTCATTTAATGGAGATATATCTCTTGCATAAGATGGTGCCAATGCCTCCCATGCATGGCAGCAGCCTATTTCTTTTAATTTTTTAAGAGGGCTTGTGGAGCTTTGATTTTTGATCTGAAGCTCTCAAAATAGAAAAAATCTTAGATACAAGTTCCTGAGACTCGGTGTTGCGGCAAATGTCATACAGCTCAAGTCAAAACTGCACAAGCACTAGATTGCAGTTAATCTCATGCGTCATGGTAACATATAATGCATATAATTTGAGATACAGTATAATCACAATTCCATAATGCCAAATATTAAAACACGAAGGCCAGCTAGGTGTACGAAACAAAACTACATGAGTTGTGCTTTCTTGATAATGCATACACTAGTGTGAAGAATTCATTTACACTACAAATGTAAGAACTGGGACGAACATAGATGGGAAGCAGGTGTTGTATATATTGCTGCTCTTGTGGTGGATGACCATGACAATTTTTAATAAAAAGAACAGAGAGCCAGTGTTCATCACATGGGGACAGTATATGCCAACTTCAGCCAGAGTTGGCAATGAGCGTGTCAGTGGCAGTGGTGCAATGGGAATGCGTCTTTGTATAGCCATGTAAGGTGGGGAGGCATGACAAACTATTATTGTGATAATGTTATTTGTGGACAGGTGGTGTCCACGCGCTCAATGGAAAAGTGAAAAGAATTGGACATCACACTGAACCATGATGATCCCTTTTTTGAACATGGATATAATATCATTTATACTAAGGATAGTACGAGAGCAGGAAGCCCACGTCCAAACAAGCAACCGCACCATTACACAGGAAAAGTTTACCACCTAAGCCATGTATCAATCCCATTAAAGAAAGAAATAACCAGTTACTGTAGAGATTGGTTACACCCAACGGCCAGATAAGAAGTAAAACTAACAAGGAACATATGAAACATGATGGACATGTCTCAGGATAGCCTCTTAGTATTCAATGGTGCTATTTGAACTGACACAGCAAATAAGGTTCGGAAGAGGCTTGGGGATGGATGCCTCCAACAGGTTGCATCTCGATGAAGTGCCTAAGTCACGAGCATTCTATGTATGGCCAATGTTGAACCCGAATGTTTGAACCAAAGATGAAGCAGCCATCCAATTTCGACGAACTCCAAAGGATACTGCACTGCTGTGATAAGCATCCGACTGGGCAGATGAACTGCTAAAACTGACGTAGTAGGTTTGAGCAATTGGTGGAGAAGATGATGCTGAACAGCAGGTGGAGCCATACGGGTTTCCGAGGGGTACAATAAGACTTGGGGAGAAGTGTGGGCAACGGAGGTCTAACAAACAAGGAAGATAGGGGAGAAGGTAACAGGGAACTGAAGGGAAACCTAAACTCTGTCAACGATTGACAGAAACAAAATCAGGAGAGTTTGGAAACTAGCCTGACAAAACCTCCCGGAAGGGGAGAAGGGCCACTCAAGAGGAGGAAGTTCCTCCTGTGGTAGGGAGGGGGGAGGGGGTTCCCCAAGAGGAATGTGCCCCCTCCTCCATGCAGAATGGAGGCAGAGAGAGCTGGAGGAAAGGAGGGGAGCAGGTGAGAGCCGGGGGAACTACAGCCAGCTCAAAACCGTGATGATCCTATGCAACCTTTGTTTCATCGATCAAAATGGCTTTATTTGTTTAATTACAACCTGATTATTCTCCAACTTTCTTCTATAGTTCTGAGGTTCATTTGACTATTACTTTCTGAATTCCAGTGATGGGATATTTATTTTCCTTTCCATAAGTCTAGTTTTTTTTAAATCTCTGAATTGACAAGTGTTTGACCTTTTTTTTCTGTTTACCTTGGAAATTTATGTCAGGGGATGTTCGATTGGATCAGTTCCAGAGACTCTCCAACCTAGAGAAAGATATGTTGGGGATACAGTAAAGATGCACCCAAATACTGTCTCAGATGAATGCTCAGGTGTTGGTAAGAGGCATTTCAATCGTTGCATCCTTGGCTCCATTGACTGTAGTTTCTTTATTTCCTCTCTTCCCTTTCCCTTTTTTTTTTTTTTTTGGCCTGGAGCTTAGAAGTTTTCTTTTTCTTTATTTTCCTGATGTCTATATTGTGCATCATATAAAATGTGAGTGCTTTTTCTTGTGAGGTTGGATATTTTATTTTTGTCAATTGTTTGCTAGATTTAGTACATGTTATGTGAATATTCTTCTGTCTCACCAGTGCGTGAATTAGGGTCTTCAAGAACCACAGGGTATTTGCCGGATTTTGAGGATATCAGTTCAAGGAGGCCGCATGAAACCTTTGTGTCACAGTCGGTGGAAAAGTCCAGTCCTTGCGTGTCTGCTTTGAGTACCATTATGGTGGCCCCTGATATGGAGAAGATGCAGGATGAAAACATGGGGAATATTGTATCTACGTCATTTCAAAATAACTCATCTGGTAGAGTCGCAATTTAAGGCTTTGGTCAAAGTTTCATTTCCAATTTTCTAACAAAAGCAGTAAGCTCATTGATGATGATGTTATGAATGGTTTATCCCCAGGAAGTTTCTTATCATATGTTGGTGGGCCTCTCATCAAGGTTGGTCACTCTTTAGACAACACTGTCAGAAATGGAGCATCAAATATCTCTGACACCAGCACCCAGTCGGACGCAGCTGAGCCCTCTACCGATTCTCATAATATTCAAGAGTTTGCTGGATACTTCCATAATGGCTATTGTAGGGTCTCAGAACTTGATGATTGCCATGAGACAACTGAAGCTGTTACAGATGCTGACAGCAGTAGCAGCCACTGTGAGAAGGAAAAGCCTGAGGAAGATGCGGAGGATGATGAACTTGCAGGTGTCTTTTTGTTCTCTGAAGAAGGTGAAACTTTGAATGGCCAGTGAGTTTTATTGGTTGATTTGTTGCACATATTCCGTTTCTTTACTGCTTTAATACTCGTGAAGCAGGTTGACTTTCATGAACCCACAAAGATGTGGAAAATAGTTCATGGCCCTCTCACATCTACAAAGTTTTACTGCCATGATTGATCCCTGTTTGGAGTATTTCCTTCAAAATAAGAGTTGACAGAGACGGTCATCGTAAGATGTGATTAGTGCAACGCTTGCTTATCTTATAGAGGTCAGACTCTTTGTTTGCATACCAGATACAATGTGCGTTCTTACTGTGTTGAAGTGCTTTTGCATGACGAGAGCAACAGGCACATTTCGTTTGCTGAAAGAAGATGGTACAGGATGAGCTTATACGTTGCTGCATAGCTGATGTCAATGCTGCTTTTAGCACAAAATACCTTCCAGCTTAAGCAGTTGATGCTTCTCTACTCATGTACATTTTGTAGATGTGGATTCCTAATTGGCTATTGGTAGGTGGGTTTGCTCACATGGATATAGTAATCAACCCATTCTCTACCTTGTACACAGGAAAGTTAACGTCTTTTTTAACTGGGTTGGTTGGTTCTGATGAAATCGTTGTCAATATTTTTTGTCATCTTGGTCTGCCTGACTAGCTCTTGTATGATTGTATCAAATATTCTTTATCCGGGAAAAAGGGGCAAAACAAACAGTTTATGCGTTTTCCTGTGCGTGTTAATTTTGATGTCATTAGACTCGACGGGTTAAACAGCAAGTGTATGTTTAATCTTATCCTATGCATCATTATTTTTGGTGATATGATAAGATGATGTCCAGAATGGCGTCAAAGTGGCCATTGACGTTTCTGTGCTATGCAGATTACAGAACAGGTGCATTTTATTTCTGAAAATGAGGGCTTTGACTCTTGCCAGCGGCAAGGTTAAGATGAATCCCTCCATCTCGAATGCATATCCTATTTATTTAGTTGGGTGCCTGATGTATCATTATCCCTTTACAAGGAAAGGTTAGGTGGTAAGATGATGATGCTTTCTAACTGACTATTTTGTAATCTCCTTGAAAATTTTAATCGCTGATGGTATAGCTAAGGGTGCAAACTAGTTGAGCCGAGCCAAGTTTTACCTTTGCTTAGACTCTGCTCGGCCACTTTACACTTGGCTTGAACTCGACCGAATTTCGAAGTCTACTGTTCAAACTTGGCTTATTTAAAAACTCTTCGACCTCGAGTTCAACTGGCAAGCTCAATGAGTCCAAACTTAACTCAGCCCACAACCCAAAATATTAGAGGACAGTATGAAAAGTTACTACTACTTTCCAAAATTTTCAATAGTTATAGGGATTAATGGTTCCACGCAGAGTCGTAGATGAAGATTTTTGTTGAGAGGACGGTGTCGGGAATTCGGGCCAAAAAAGGGGGGACATTATTATCGTTAATTGTATTAATGGTTTTTATGGTTAGCAGTCCAGTGGATGGTTATGGGTTTGCGTTTCCTTATCCTATTTAAAGATGATCACCTGGACCGGAGACTAGGATCGGGTTTGCGAGAGTTCCACGGGCAAAATTGCGAGGCTAGGATTGGACTGAAGTTTTATGAATAGTAAAACTTGTTGCACTGTCAGACGTTATTATGTCGTCAATCGGTACAGCCAAAATAAAATAAAATAAAATAAAATATTTTTTGATTTTTTTTTAAAAAGCCGCCAAGATGCCTTACAACCCATATAATTTGATTTTGAATCGGATATCTCAAAAAAGATGAACATCCAAAAAAAAGAAAAGAAAAACTTTATCATACTTGTGTCCGTCTCTCCCCCTTTATCATAGAAGCCCCTACAAGTTGGCCTGTCCAATCTCTAATAAGTGACAGCACCGCCTAAGGAGTGTGCTGCTTGTTGCTTCAGTTCACAGCAGCGACAACCCTACAAAAGGGAGCCGAGTCCCTCCCTTTGCAAGGCCCTCGTACGCATGTGATCCACTTGCGAACCATGTCATTTGTGTTTGGCAGTAAATCTAGAAAGAAGCCCAAAAGTAGGAATCAATAATAATACGAGAGAAAACAAAAAAGGGTACAACTTAATTAATAAAATAATTCACACAATAATGAATAATATGACTATAAATTAGAATACATAAATTGATTGCAACGTAGAACAATAATATAACATAATAAAGTGCGTAAAATAAAATATAACAGGTTAAAACATAAAGTAGTATAAAAGTGTAAAAATAGAACTGCTGCTCTTTAGATCCCTTTTTTCACAATATAGGGAGTTTTGATTTGAAGCTGCCACTTCATTTATGTTTTTTTTTTTTTTTTATAATCACCGACCGTATAATCCTATTGCTGATCAGACGGCCAGCATTCATTTGTTTATTTTTAACATTTCTCTTTTCTCTCAGTCTTTCCCTCTGCTCATGCCACCTATTTGACTCGTGACTATGGAGCACTGAAGGCGTACAAGACACGCCCGATTTTTTACTTTTATTGATCATTAAATATATATTGTGTGATCTAATGATTGAGAAGAGAGTAACCAGAAATTTTCTTGTGAAAATCCATCTTCTATATATAGTATTATTTTTTGTTATTAGGATAGCGCATGCTGTACGTGCGCACGCATTAAATTGCAAGTCACGTGTGATCTCAACCGTACGATCTATGCAAGGGTGCAACTTCTTTTTTTATCATTCCAATAGTACGGACGCAGAACTGAGATGGTTAATGAGCGGGAGAAGCCTGCTTCGTCAGCGTTGGTTCGGAATTGCTGTTAGTGCTTGGGAGTAATATTTGCTGTGTTAAGGATAAGTGCAGTGAGCTGAGTCATTTTGTAACACAAGATGATATTGTTTACATAGACTAACGGTACATAGACTGGATAATTTTTTATTCGGGTGGGTCAAGCAAACATTAAATGCAGATATAGATTCTGGGTTTGATAAATACATGTGGACATGACAAATACTTTATGTCATGCCCACAAAGTATTGTCATGCTTAAAAAATAGTTATCATCTCTACATATTTGTGCACAGTTTTCATTTGACCAGTGATTTGTATATATTTTCAGAATCCTGACAAGCTAACAAAAATTGGCTTGTTAAGAATCAGGTAATTTCCTTTTAAATTTTTGCATGCATACCCCTAAAAACTTGCGTATTTATATGCATGCCTCCACACCTCGCATATATTGTATGAAATGATCCCGGAAACCTCAGTATACTCCATCAAAATGCCATGCACTCCAAGCAAATATGCCAGAAAGATTCCATAAATTCTGGTAAAGTCAGGGGCATATATGAAAAAATTTGGTGAATTTAAGGGTATCAGATAAACTAATTTCCAGAGGTATACATGCAAAAATCCCTTTCCTTTTTCAATGTTTCATGTGAATAAGGATCCGCCAATGATGCATAACGGATTGATGAGATAACCTCACATTATAAGTCTTTCTTCAATATTATCATATTTGAACACAAACCAAAATCCGAACCGATAAAATGTCAGCAGAAGTTTGGCATATTTACGTCAGAAGCATAGTGCAATTTCCCTTTCCAATCTTCCACTGGAATAGGAATCTACCAACAATGAGTACCCGATATACAATGAGATAACCTCACATGTTAAATCTTTTGTCAATATCTCATCTTCCTTAAACACATAAAGTGGAGTCTAAAATAATAAAACACAAATTATATGCACTGGGTAGATGCTGTGTCCAGCAAATGTTTCCATAAGTTAAATCAACAGTTTCTTTTACGAATCAAATCAAATGCTTCCTGAACAGATTCAGGATTGCATAACCTGTAATCTTTGTTGCTACAACTCATGGATCATCCCTGGTGACCTATGTAATTCTGAATCTGTTTCCATATATAAGGCTGTAAGGATATTGTGCCTTGGCACTTCTTTCACATATTAGCAGATTGTACAACTCTCCTTGGACATGTCAGTGATGGGTTTTTCCTGCTTCTTGGATCCCCCTCAGTTACAAGCAGCTAAAATCCTATGATTAGATATCAAATTGATGGAGCTCTGCATGATTAATTCAACACTGGATAGTGGATACTATACAAGCCATTGAAACATTATTTATTCAAGGTGAGAAGGCATGCCACGATGTATCCCACTTCTTTGAGCCTAACCAATTGAAGAAATTCTCCAACAAAGCACCAAAGATGGATATTGGTATAATGTTTATTGCCTTTTTCCAGTCCCCGGAGGGGGTGTACTCCATTTCCTTTTCTGTTCATCGAAACTCCCAATTACAGCAGATTGTTCTTTATTTCCTAGCGTTCTCGTGAAGTGGTCATAGTAGCCTTCAGAATCCAAGCTATGTAATATGTTTGTCAGTTTTCCATGTATTTTCTCAATTGCAACCTGTCCATCTGTGGTTATATCACCAGCCAACACACTTACAGGTTGCACTTTCATGACTGCTTTTACACAAGGATCACCAACTAAGACTACTGCACCAAGCAATTCTCCTAGGAATGTGTCCTGCAAGTATTGAGTGAAGTTGGATGATAAGTAACCAGGAAATGAAGGTGATAAGTAAAGAGCTAGATGTTGATACTTTTTACTTTTATGGACATGAATGCTTGAAATGTACTCCTGATGTGTGAAACCACAGTGGATGCAACACATCGTTCTGTCAAGGAACAACTAAATGCATTCTAAATTTTGTGTCCATAAATAACCGACCAAGGAATTCTAGGTCGGATCGGGTCCCTGAATCGGGACCCGCCGATCCTGATCCGAATCGGAATCGGATCGGCTGGAATCGGCCGAATCAGGACCTGCCGATCCTGATCTGAATCGGCCGATCCGGATCGGGATCGGCCGATTCTGCATTCCATATAACCGACTATGCTGATGAACAGTGGCACATTACCATATGGCGGTATCTATGGTTCTCCTGTTGTAGGCGGTACATCATTGACAACAAACGATGGACAAAAGTCAATTCTGGTGTCATTTGTGTCACCCGCAATCTTTCCAAAATAGTAGGGAAAGAACTCACTTTCCTCTGGGCCCCAAGAGGAATAAGTATGATATCAAGCTCTGATTCTATAACAGTCTTTGCTGCCACGGGGTCGAGGAACAAATTGAACTCGGAATATTTGTTTGAAGGAAATGTGAAAATGTTTCCCTTCTCCATGTCATCCTTGGTTATATGTCCACCAACTACGTAAACATTCTGTAAAAGAGAAAACAAAGAATTTATGTTATCAACTGATGGAAAAAAGGAAGCCTTGACATGCAACAAAGAACTTCAATTATGCCAAATATTCCTCGTGATCTGACTAGTGTGCAACCAGATTCTCCTGTTCTTATGATTAGGGAAGGAATAAAAATGAGCCATATCTAACAAATTAGTGTTGACCTCATGTTTGACAGCTACCAAACTCAATCATCTAAATATGCAGGTAACGAAAAACACACCATTTTTTTTGATTCCATTTGAGGTCAATTCTACTAGCAAGAACGCAATAACAAGTGAATTTGTCAGGAAGAAAGTTTACCCAGGAAAAGAATACCATATGAAGCATGCATCTGGGTATTGTTTGACAATTAATGTTTGATATTTTTCAATTTAGGATTTTCCTAGATGGTCAGTACGGATGCACTTACTCCTGTAGTCAAGTCATTTCAATTGGCAAAAGAGCAAACTATATACATATTTACTATTATCCTTTCTCGTATAAACATGATTCATGTGTGCATAGTATTATGGCGCTACCATCAATACCTCCAGAGCAGCTCAAAAAAGACAATGAATGTAGTCCATAACAACATTATTCTCAATAAACATGTGAACTATGAGGAGTAAAGATAAATTTAAGTATTGAGGTTGAAACATGTTTAGGTTAATGTGGGACTAACAGTTGTTAACTTGGACTGCATGCATCTATGATCACCAATTGTTGCATAAACTACAGTGCAATAAATGATCACTGCACTGATCATGGATTGCAGATTAACATCATTAAGAAATAGGGCTGATAGTTGATCTATAATTGGTCTATAGGGTTGTCGAGAACATTTCTTTTCGTTTTTGGGACATGGATGGCACCACGATTTTATAGAATTGGAAAATAGTATTACATATAATGATCCAGTTAGTACAGGCAGAATGTGAATTAACTAGTAAATATATTATCTTTAGGCATATATATTGCCTTGGCACATACAAATGCCATTCATTTGTTGATCAATCCATCCAAACGTACATATGTGTATAAGGTCATCCAGAGTTTGTACACAAAGTGAAGTTGCAAATACATACCCTATCCATACATATATTTTGCAAGTAAATACATATTTACTTACGTACATATGCATATGTATGCAAGAACGTGTACATGATAGAACCATGAGCATATACATTTATGTATAATACACAGACTGGCTATATGTTGTGTTGAGTCAATTATTTACAAAGAAGGCAATATCTCAACTTCCTGAGATGTTATGTATGTGGATATGCACATGTACCGACATGCATGGATATCTAGACAAGACTTTAGAATAGCCGGACTGAACAGTTGGACCACCATAACTGGAATCTGTGGCCTTTTGCGTCCAACAATATGGCGGCATTTTTTTCCAGTTTCAACCTGGTTTTTAACTATTTGAGAGAGAAATTAGAACGGGAAGCCTACCAATTCAACCTCCAATCAAAATTTTGACATAGAGGGAAATACACATTACAACTGCAGTTCTGTCTCATTCATTCTCATAGACATCTGCTTCTCTACTTGAAATATTGCTAACATAGTAACAGATAGCTTCTTTCTTATCTATCAAGTTTTGAAAGAAAAAGCAAGTCCAGTTGACAGATTGGATTCAATAGACAAGTTTAAGTCTTCTCATATGCATCAGACACTTATAAATTGTGTGAATAAATCCACTAAAGAATATTGAATGAGTTCTCCAAACTTCACTGGTGTTAACCTTCTACCAGACAAAGAACTTCTTCACATTTTATATAAGATTGAACATTGAATTACTATTACAAGACGCCATTAGATAACATGTGCACCTTATTCTTGATTGTTGCTACCAGACAATCGAACTTCTTACATTTCATATAAGATTGAACATTGAATTATGGTTAAAGGATGCAATTAAATAACAGCTACTTATCATTGGAAATTGTTGGAAAGAAACAATACTCTTATGAGGACTAGAAAAATAGTTGGTAGGAAAACAGTACTCTTTTCTTATGATGGCTAGAAAAAAAAAAAATCCTTTACTGGAAAGCTATCAACTCATATTTTGGAAGATGTATGGGAAAATTACTGACCTGAATTTTTGAGCTTGCATTCATATCTGAACGAATAATGCTGGCCAAGTTTGTCAGAGGTCCATTTGTCAGTACAGTAATCTTTTTGCCGCCATTTGAATGAACTTTTTCAGAAACAGACTGCCAAACCTCCATTGCTGATGGTTGTCTAAGTTCAGGATGATCAGTATTTCTTGGAGCTCCAAATTGCACAGAATTCTCAGCTGTACACCTACCAGATTATAGTCAGATGATAATCAGCTATGCCAAACAGTTGCATAGAAAATTTTCCAGCTTCCAATTAGATACTTTTCATGCAGAATTTTTAAGAGGTAACATAGAATTCATATCAGAGAACTTAAAGAACAGAAGTTCAACAACCATTTCTAATTCAGTGCTGTCACAAAGTCCCTGACATGTATAATATCTTAGACATGCATATGCCAATCCCTTAAGAAGGCACATGCATAAAGGGAAACATTGAATTGGAAGTGGTTTGTACCTTCGAGGGCTTCGTGGCAAATTCCGAGCAAATCCATAAAGTGTATCTGAATCTAGAAGACCGCCACTACCTTGTGGAATATATTTGACATACTTGCAGCTGTAAAATGGATTTTCTAGAGGAGTTACACTTCCTAGGCCAACTGGAATATCATCACGGCCCATCATGTGCAGGATATCATATATCACATCAATTGTTGCAGCATTGGCCCAACCATTACCACTAACAAGTATTCCCTGTGTACAGAGTTAAAAGGCTTCTAAAACCAATAACATGAAAGAGGATAGACCTGTAATAACTTCCAGAAGAAATAGAGCGTTTTCTTTTCTGATTACCAATTATCACAGAAGAAGATAAGTCAGATAAATGAAACAATGGCTACATCAAGCTCTACTGCACATTCTTTGAACATGAGATGAGTTAATATGAATGTCAAACCCAACATAAAGATAACACAAATAATCAAGCCTCTAATACTAGCAAGGAAAGTAACTGCACCTTGAGGTCTATTATCTCCACAGGCACCTTCAAAAGGTAAATTAGAGTAATAAAATCCCCAGCACTCATATCCATGTCAAAAATGACAGGCCTCCCCAATTTCCGATTCATAAGACTTGGTTTGTAAAGGACCTCTTCATAGTAAGGAAATTGCTTTGTGAAATTGAACCGACCAGATTGCATAGGGAGGTTCACATCCTGCATGCCATAAAGGTTCTTGAGCATCACTGATAACAAGTAAACCAATGACTGTACATCTAACAGAAAAAAAGTATCGATATTTGGTGTTAACATTAATTAATTCTACAAAGCCTTTTTTTTGTTTGAAAGTGTAAATTCACTTGAAACTTAAAAATGATTGCCTCTAAAGCATAAATCAAAGACTCTTTGCAGAGAAAATAAGTGACGAGCTTTATACTGCTTCACGATTCTTGGAAAATTTAAAATAACTGCAATTTTCCCAAGTTCAGGTTATGTTATTTACAGAATCACAAAATCATAGAGATACGAAGTCTTGCTGACAGAACATGATGTGTTTCAGTTGGAAAAGATGAATGTAAATCGAAGTTCTCTTTTTCTGTTATCTGAAAACAAAGTTTTGTTCAAATTTGTTTATCTGGAAGGATGGCATTTCACTCACAAAGAAAAATAACTATAAACCTGAATTTCTTTTTAGCTTCATCAGAATAATAAAATAATCTTGAAAGCATAATTGCATGAAAGTAAAATCATCAGAAAAAGGCCCCAGAAAGACTTACATCTAAAAAGCTTTTGAAGAACTCTCTATCAAGTGGGCTACTGTTGTCTTTGTTGGGCTTTGCTTTCTGTGCCACAAGTACTCTAACTGCACCTTCTGAACTGTTTACCTCCTTAGTATAGCCATCCTACCCACAGAAATTAGAATGTCAGATTACAACCCATAAGTACAAAAATCATATTCCTTACTTGCATCCAAAAAGCATTCTATGAAAAAAATAGAATGGAGACGGCAGATATATAGACACATCACAGCAACATGTTTCAACAATTTCACAGTCAAGCATATATAAGTTTTGAAGATAATAGAGCAGGTTCCAGTTTACAAAGACACATTGCATGGAACTGAAGCTTTAGGCTTGTGCCACAGTGTTATTTGAAGAAAATTAAAGTACCTCACACTTTCCTTTCTCTGCTCCATTGTCTGGAAGACAAAATGGATCTTTAATCCCCATCTGAACATGACCACTGTGGACTCCACCTTCCTGCAAGTCAAACTTTGGACTTGCACGACCATCAAAGAAAGGATTTGAGCCATCATATACACCATATGGTTTATTTGAAGTTACTACAGTTATATTGATATATTCCATCTCTGCAAACTCATTTTGCCCATCATTGCGATGCCCATTTAGCATAATTGATACAGCTACACCGGAAGTGAAGGAGTCCCACATGAAATAACTCTGCAAAATTTTCTCATCAGGCAACAGGTGTAACGACCATTGAATAAACATAAAAAAGACTTGATTTTCAGCCATGGGACAACATAAACTATACTGAAAAGCCAAAAACCTAGATAATATATTGTGAAGATAATGGACTCAAATGATGAACATTTGTAAAAGATTACCGTATAAAATTGATCATCAAACCATGTATCACGAGCCATTTTCAGGGACTGGAAGATGTACTGTGCCTCATATGTATGCCGATGGCTTTCAAATTCCACAAAGAAAGCCTCATTTATGGGAATGGTGTTGGTCGCATCAAGTGGAACAAGGGTAACAGGGATGCCAGAATGGATTACCTGCAATGATAGGAGAATCCCTATTATCATTAGCACATAATAATTATCATAAGCCTTTTCCCACTTAAATACCTTTTGCTCATAAACTATTTTACTATTGTATCGAGATCAAAATATAGCAGCAATTAACATTGAGACGGCATTCAGGAAGGACAGAAGAAACAAAAAGCAGAGATATTCTCTGGATAATTATATCCAAAGATTAATGCCATAGGCTGGTATTGAAGGTTCATGACAACTGAAAATTGCAAATCTGAGAGAAACTCAAAAGAAATATGGTCTCTGTAAGGCCCAAAAAGTGCATGTGAAATGACTTTAATGTAGTAAGGATACCATGCATCCTTTGTAAGCTCCATTTTCTTTAATTACTTCTCACATCACATGGTGAATTGTGTCCATCACGATAAATGGGGCTTTCTGTTATCCTATCCACTTATTTTAGATAGTCTCCCACTTCCTTTCCTCCATTTCTTTATTTGTTCCCCTGATGGTCTATCAATGTGGGACTATTTTGTAATACATACCTTCATGTAGGGTGCCAAAGACTCCATTACGTGGACAAACACCAAAACCTGATGAGTGTAATGGCCAAGAAAATTGTAACCACACTTCATATTTTGTCCCTAATTAATGTGGAACTATACTCTACTAAAATTTTCTCCAATTTAAGGACTTAAGTGGAAGGATGCAAAGATCTCACATATAATTCATAAAAAGTATTAACTAGAACCCCCTTCCTTTTGTCTCTGTAAGCACAAACAATAAAAATCTAGAAGAGGAAATTGAAATGGTCCATCCATTAACATGCAGGCAAATTGTGGGATGCACACCCAGGGTATGCTATGCTCACAACCAATTCAAAACCAGATTCTGAAATTCAGTTCCTGCCATACCATATCAATTTGAGGATAAAAAGTCACTATGCAAAATAAAATACAAATACATGAACAAAGTGAAGTTCCATTGCATACATTATGGACAAGATCTGCATCTATTTTGTAAATATAGTTAAATACCTGGTATGCCGCAAATGGATCTCCAAAAATGTTGAACTCTGCATATGGATTGCTATTATAGCCTGTGAATAAGTTACCATGATCACCACATTGTTGAGGTGTGCAAGAGGAGCTAGCATTCTTTGGGCAACAACCTGTTGGGTTCTTCGACCTTACACCACCACCCATGATGTATATATGTTCGACATTCTTTTTCAAATGAGGATTACTCATGAGAAATAATGCAAAATTTGTATGTGCTCCGATGATAAGCACAGTCGTTGGACCTGCAGATATTGCATTGATCATAACTTGTTGCACAGTGGGTTGTCGTAGAGGAGAATATTTCCTATTGCCCTGCTTTCACAATGCATGAGCTGAACATAAAAGTTATACAGTAAAAAAATATACATGTTGTTCTTATAGTAACATGTGCCAGATATAATTACTGTGGGAAGAAGGAGATGTGAATAACTTAAGGTTAGTGTACCTAAATAAACAAGCAAGAGAGAACACAAGGCATCCTATCATAAATGACAAGTTGTTGTCATCATCAAGTGGCAAGATTCTAAGCTAGTTCAATCCAATTATAAATCATGCAAGTGTGGGAATTTATAATTTATGAAGGAAAGATGTGTCTTACTTGCTCAAGCAATTTTATGGAACATTTTAATTTCCTCACACCTTAAAAGCAGTGAAGAGGGTAATCAAAGACAGGAGAGTAGTCAACCAAAGAATTGTTATTAGATGAAAACAAGTATGTGACAGACTGCCAGTAAAATCTGCAAAAACTTGGAATCAGCTTAAGGCTCAAGACGAAAAAGAATTAGAAACCACTACAAAGTTCCACCAAATAATGGGAAAGGAATGAGAGATTTGGTAGCATATTTTCACCAGCAAACACACAACTAATGAGCATTAATGGGAAAAACTATACAGTACTCAGTTGCTAACTACTTACTCTCTACAGTACAATTAAAAACAGACCTTTTCAAGGAAATGTAGATTACAGAGCATTAGAAACAGAGCAGATTATGTAGAGAAAATGGGAAAAAGTTAGGGACAGTGGTAAAAAAAAATCATTATGGACTTGTTTGAAGAAAAAATGACAAAGAAATGGGCAAGCACCTAATAGAAACTAGAAAGAAACTATCATTGCCTTGACAGTTACACCTAGTAAAATTCTGAAGATAAGCATGTTGAAAGCACAAGCAGCTCTTAAGCATTAGACATGGAACATATCCTTGACTTGAAACAGTTGACAGAATCGAACGCTTATAGAGATAAAATAAACCACGAGGCATGGTACCACCAGGCCAATGCAGCATATCTTGAAAGATATTAAGGTTATGTAAACAGAAAAGTCAAATCAGGAAACATTCAAGCCATGTCTCATGCCAAAGTTAGATAAATTATGTCTAAAAAGGAACAGTAAGCTTAAAAAATTTTCATGCTATCTTGAACATTTAATTCCTCTATGGATAGAGTCTTGCAAGTCCACTATAGTAAGGTGGCTGATTTTTCTATAGAAACAAAAAAGAAAGAACAAAATATGGAAAGGACAAATATCCAATATACAAGGAAATGGACTTGGCATCTATATCTTTTTACTTAAAATACCTCTTCCTCAAGGATTTGACCGTACTCAATTTGGCACCTACAAATCAAGCCTCACCCATGGAGGTATTTTGACAGAGAGGGAATTTATATCAACACAGATGCGAGGCTATTACTGTTACTAAAAGTGGGATCTATTGTCCTATGGGAATAATTTAGTTAAGTTACTCTAGCAAATGAAAGACTTTCACCAAAGAAAAGTGAAATTTACTTCTAAATCAACTTGTCTCAGAGAGAAGCTAAATCTCATGATTAGAGAAAGAGAGAGAGAGAGAAAGAGAGGCAATCATGGTCCAGTAGTACCAGGTTTACCTGATTCTATTGGTTTTTGTAGTTATTTTTATGCCTTAAAAATATCAACCACTAATTTTCTTAGATTATGCAATTTTCGCATACTTGATTAGTAAAACATAAAACATTGTCATTACATTCAACTGATGCAAATAATACTGGGTATGCTATAAGTTCTAGAATAAATTTTCTCATAAGCTAGGATAACATGAGAAAAAGGGGATTTTACATATGTTCAGAACATAAACAAACTCCATAAACTTGAATAGAACACTTGAAGCAAGAAAAAGAAGCTCCACTTAGAAACCAAGAGGGAGGGGGAAGGAAATTATGTAAGTGACAAGGGAAATGACAAAATAATGAGAAAGGTGCTTTATCACTTGAGTTGAAGCAACTGGAGGTTGGGAGGAAAGCAAGAGACACATATCATTGGACAGCATCCAAAGCCATTCTAAAGTCAAAATGTGTGAAAGTACATGAAATAGTTTTAGCAAAGAAAAACAACAGTGAAAGGACATTCCTAAATATGAACACCAAACGCAGTCCCTTCACTGAATATGATATCACTTACATTATATGAACTAATATAATGTCAATGCAGTAGACATGGTGAATATTTAATATGAACTGGCCAGTTCTATACCTGTGGAAGGAAGCTCCTTCTTATGCCAAAGTTGGTGTTAATATCTAACCGCCCTCCTCTTCCTATAGGTATAGCTTTTCTATAACGGCAATTTCCAAACGTTGACATTCCCTGGTGCAAGATGGGACTTCAACTTGTAAAATGGGTAATTTCCATTCATAAGATAATCACTTATAAGGATTTCAACATTACATCTTCTCAATTACCAAAACAAGAATCCTGGGAGTAAATATATCAGAATAGCTTGTCAAATATTGCAGTGGAACCAGAGAGAAGTAATGCTAATAATAATAATATATATATAAATGGAGAATATCTTAGCACCTGCTCAATTAGAGGAAGATAACCGCCAACATTTGGAAGTATGGTTCCATTTTCCAAGATTCCCCCTTCTCCTCCCACTCCAACAGGAATGTCATCACGGTTCATCATATAAAGAATATCGTATAACTGATTTACAGCATGCCCAGCATCAGTCCATGCATTAACATTAATAGTAATAGCCTGCAACAGAGTGTCTTCTTTGTAATTTTGGTCATAGTAGTAACAATTAAACATGTTAAGGAACAACAAGTGAGTATCTATGTATGAACTATGCCATTGTTGATCATAAGCATTTGATATGTGATCGTTGATCTAAGTGTTTCTTATCCAAGACCGCTAATTGATCCAAAGCTTGTGCTTTCTTGAGAGACACTGCGAAAACCGTAGTTTAGAAGACCTTTTCACCAACCAGCATTTCCATGAACAAATATCTTCTTTGTCCATGAGACTTGATTCTCGTTGAGAACCAAAAATGGCAGCACAGTGCCACGAGATCCACATAACAGCATGTATGTAAGATAGCTTGTATTCTATTTAAAATCTAAGGTAAATTCTTACAATAGACAGTTGACACCTTAACTCAGCTTCACATTCAGTTATACAATGACAACACCCAAACATCCCTCATCAGCCGTCTCATTATGAATTCTTATGATGTTTAAGAAATGAAATGTTCATTGTCAATCCAGGTGACTAAACAACCCAATGTTTATTCCAGAGATCATTTACAACATGAAAAGATAAATGATATATGCTTTAGCTGTTTTTCACCACAAGGTGAAACTTTTTATGAAATATAATACAGTAGGGATAACATGTGAACATGCATTTTGACCCGTTAAGAAAATAAACCTCCATTTACAAGCTGTAGCATTAATTATAATACAGGAAACAATCCCACTGCCTTTTGTGGAACCACGAAGGATCATTAGAGCTTCTCTTTCATTAACAACAATCAAAATTGCCTTTAGCGGAGCCAAGAAGGATTACTAAAGCTCTTCTTTCATTAACAACAATTGGAATTATGCTGTTGTGAGACTCTTGCATTCCATGCTTCAAACAAAATGAATGGAACTCTTCGTATACAGAACTTTCCTGAAAATAGAAGTTCAACAGCCACACTCTGAAAACAAATTTCTGCATGCGATAACTAAATGAATGACATACAAATGATCAAAACAAGACATTATCCAGGGAATCCCATGGTTGGGTGATGAAACCTATATCTCTAGAACAGAAAATTCTCAGATGCCACAGGCAAACTCTCGACCAAAACATGCATGTAACACACACACAAACAATGAAAAATCATAAGAAAACCGCCTCTGATCTCTGGAATTAATTTTGCTGCAACATCCACATCTGCATTCTGCTTAGCTAACAATGCATGTAGAAAGAATAACCAATTCTCAGGACAACTGAACGCTGAAAATTATGGGTGAATAAAGGCGCACCTGCAGGTCAATTAGCGATCTGTTCTGCTTCAAGAGATAGAGAACTGCAAATAAATCATCTGTATCCATGTCTGTGTCCAACAGAATCCTCCGAGGCCTCCCTTCCACAACATGAAGGGCCACTCCGAGGACACCCATTAAGACAAACAACCAGACCACTCTCCCCACCATCCTAACCAATCCCAACTCACGGAAGCACTGTTCCATCCAACTCCTGGCACGCTCCCTTCTGCAATATAAAATTTGAAAAAGAGCAGAATAAAAAAAAAAAGCAATCACCTTTTGGCGCCCATTTAAAAATCCACAACTTTTGAACAGACTAGCAGCAGAAAGGATAAGAAAGCAAAGGAGCCCACGTAAAGAGCCAACCAGGTGGGGGAAGAGCAATGAGAGCAGCCAACACAGCCCCACAAGAGAAGAGGAGGATCCTCCCCGGGCAAGAATCTCCTCCTGGGTTTGTGGAGAACAATAAGGGAGGACGAAGAGGGAGGCTGCTACATGAGTTCAAGCATTCATGCACGCGTGATGGGCAACCTCAAGGCTCACACCACGGAACAGAGATGGGTTCGTACGTCGAGGGCCGAGCAGTACTTACCTATATATGCAGAGAAGACGGCGCCAGGAGGAAGCACCGTAGGAAGGGTGCGCTCCGCAGAGGAAAAGGGGGGGCAGTGCAGACTAACGGAGGTAGGACTCTTATTATTGCAGCAAACAGTACCCTGTTTTTATTACCAAATCAATCATACGATATACTTGCCCCGTTTCTTTCGGGAAGGGTGAAGGCAAACACAAGAGGAGAAGATCCGTTCTCTCTCTCTCTCTCTCTCTCCATAGCTGTCAAGATTTCATCTTTCTAACCTCTGGCCTTTCCTTGCATGGAGGACTAGAAATTCTCATCTGGGTGTGGTTCCCTTGCTCTGTACGTCCGTTCCACACGTCGCCTCTCAGCATCTCAGGCCCATGCCATCCCATGCGGCATCTGCCCACCCACAAGACAAACGTACTACCGTGGTTCCGTCCGAACTCTCCCCAATATTTCGACCGGCCACCACGTTGACCCCGCCATCCCCGGGGAGCCGGGGCAACGGAGGGCCGGGTTAACAAAAGATTCCACCTTGGACCTTGGAAGGTTACCATTAATGGGGTTTCCACAACACCACCGTTGGTAAGCGACTAAGCATGGGGTGGGGATCGCAGATTACCATTAGAAGCAGGTCAAAATGGCGCAAACCCGGCTGGCCAACACATCACATGGACACAGAAATGGGCGTTTGGCTCGATCCCAGGGGGGCAGTGGGGGCATTGCCGCGTCTGGTCACGGCCTGCTTGCCCATATCAAGTTAAGCTGATGGATTATGCGAAAATGGCCAACTGGGCAGTAGGTGGCAACGGCCTTGCTGGCTTTACACTCCCATCAATCGCATCTTGTCATCAGATAGTTGGTAATGCAGGCACAAGAAGGTGTCCGGTCCACACAATGGAGGTTCTCAGCACAGCGGTTTCACGCCCACTTGCCGCCTGTTGCTGTTGTCCTGTTCCCATTTGTTTGCTTGCTCTGGTTTTCCTCTGGAACCGTCCAAAGATTCAGTAATGAATGGGAGCTTCTCCGGGCATCTTTTTTTAACATCACATGTGTTGTTACTGGGAGGAGGGCAGAAAGATTACATTTTTATGTAATAGGCAACGCTACTCGAAAGTACGCGGGTGGACAGTTTGTTGACTGACACGTTCTGTGGTGGGGGAAAGAGTTCCAGATTCACTGTTATCCAATCAAAGTTGTAATCTTCAGAGGGGTAACAAGGCAGTGGTCAGCATTCATTGTAGTTTTTTTTTCTTCTTCCGATTTCTAATTTGACACTGCAGCTCTTAGCTCTTACTTCATGTCAGCTCAAGCAAATCCTTGGGCATAGCATGAATTTAATCCGAAGATATTAAACTGTAGATTACATGACCAAAGATACGTTATCTCTATCACCATCACCAGCATAAATTCCTTGACTTCAGCCTGGTGAGATTCGTCAAAACGTTGAAATTACTGAAATGGGTGTGACTTCAACTCCACCGGAGGGAATGAGATCTTCTGAACCTTTTCCTTTTAAGTCATGGTATGCTCCTAGACACAGTAGGAGAGAGGGGTGACGGGTTGCATCCGTCAATTCAAGATCAAATGACTAGTTCACCTTTAATATTCTAAAGGTACACCATGGCTCAAAGAAAGAAGTTCAGACGATCTAGTTTCGTGCAGGAGCTCTCTCAGTAAATGGTCATTCATCAATCCCCAAGCCACCATCCCTGTTGAAGTTAAAGTTAAAGTCACTTCCTTTCTTACTAGAGCCATACAACAGAGTTTGGAATAATCTTCTTGCTCTCATCCCACAATACAAGCACAAACAGTGGGCGAATACATACGATTATATATCATTCAATGATTAATAGTATAATTGTAGCGTCGATGTGATCTTCCTCCCTTTTCACGGAAACAGATTAGACAAAAGGAAGGGGTGGCGGCCTTTCTTTCTTCCAAGTACCGGAACAGGGACCGTGGGCCTTCCTCCTCTGACCAAAGGATTGTGTAGGGGTGTCATGTGTGAACAAGGGGACCCCCCCATGCCGCCGCCCAAGCGCGCCCCCGTCAGCAGCACCATCATCGTTATCGCCTTCCCCTGCTCCTTATCGGTCGGTCACACAGTGGGCAGCGCAGGGCCCCCCCTACACGCCGCTCTGCGCCATGGGGGTCCCCAGTCCTCGTCGGCAACCCCCCAAAGTTCTCACCTTTGCCCCGTCCGCGCGCGGAAGACGGGGCAATCCCCCTCGCCGCAGAGGTTTTGTTTTGTTTTTTTTCTTTTTTTCAACACAGAATTCGGTGGAGATCCCCTGCTAACGCGCAGATTCCACACAAGCTGACAGGGACAGATTCCCCCCAAATCGCCCCCAAGCCCAGCCGCCGCGTGCTCCCCCCGCCTTTTGGGTCGCGTTTGGGGGAATCTGCTTCGCCTAGCAGCTTTTCCGATAAGCTCGCGAGCCGCGAGAGGGGAAAAGATCGCATCTTGGAGGGGTCCCCCCCACGCAAGAACATCGCCAAGGAGACGACTTTGAGGGGTTTCGTGCGTAGAGAAAAGGCGCCAAGACTTGTTCAACCTGCTATCGCCATGGCAATCCACATCAAGGTGAAGAAGGCGTGCAGGAGGCTGCAAGGTGTAGGAGTCTGCGTGGCTCCTCGTGTCGCCCGGCGGATCCGTGCGCCTGCTGGCCGCCCTGGCGGACGGGCTGACTCCCCACCAACCGCCTCCTTTGGAGTCCTGTTCAAGACTTTTTGGTGTAGCTAGTGGGGTTCACAAAACTGGTACAGATCTTTTAATGACCAGAATGAGGCCGAGCAGCCATTGTAGAGCAGTGGGGAAGGGAGTACGGGCAGCAAGAGGTGGAAAGAGAGGCAAACTGTAGGGCCCAGTCATGCCCAACAAGTGCTCGACATAATGCCATGCCCATTGGCATGCAATTCACAGCTTGGTGCCCTAATGCAGAAAGTACATTTGGTTCATTTTGGATATGTCTTTTAACAGTTTTTTGGTTCATGTCAATGCTCTAAAAGTGTCGTGTCGCGAAACTTTCAATGTGATGGGTCTGGAGAAGGTTAATTGTATATAGAAGAACTATTTCTGATTTTGAATCCATAATCTCTAAGTCACAGTGAGGTAACTTTACTGTTGCATCAAGAGTCTCCTCTTTTTGATCATCTTAATATGTTAAATGAAAATTTGTTAATAGGAAACATGAATGTGTGTTCTTGCTTGGCAATGTGCTCTTTCTAGGAACACAAACCAGACAAGATGCGTTAGATTACTAGCTACATGAAGCACATGATAATCTCCTGCCTTAGATTACTACATGAAACATATTATATTTCCCTCTGACAAAACACTGATCAGTAGACATTTGGATGGGGGAGGAAACCTCCATGTTAATTGACTTAGCATGCTCTCCATGTAAAGAGTGAAGATCTGAACATGCAAGGGAGAGAAGAGATGGGGAAAGAGAGAGAGGGAGAGAAGAGATGGGGAAAGGGAGAAGTGTTCCTGAAGAGTGCATTTAGGGAGGGGGTTCTCAGTTGGGAAATGTTTATATTTGAAACAAGGATAGCCTTTTTTTTTCCACATGAAGAAGAGCCTGCATTTGGTTACTGGCCATTTCCACTTTCAGACACTTGCTCTGGACATTGAACCACTCCATGAAAGGTGAATGGACTTGTCATACCTTGGTGAGGACTAACAAAATATATCAAGATGGATGGAGCTTGTGGGATGCCTTTAGCCTTGTTCTAAGCTTCCTCTCACTACTCTAGCGTAACATGGGAATCACATACCGAACGAAAACGCCAGATCATAAAGGGAACCCATTCCTTTATTGCTGAAGGAATAAGAGAACGACAGATATGTGAGTAGTGATGGGAAAAAGTGACAATGCAATGTGTTTGAGAAGTGGTTTCATTTCTAACTTACTTTGTAGAACCTTGGAGAAGAAACCGTTTCATCGTCGACATCATCATCGTCATTATGATCTTTTCCCATTAAAATTTTAAATTACTGAATTTAATGAAAGATCAAAAGGTTCCAAGAATTTCCCAATTGACTACTGATAGCATTTCTTTTCCGAAGAGGTGCTAAATACCTCACCAAGATAATACCAGATGTGGGGGAATCTCCTGAAAGTTTTATTATGCTAGTGAGTAGATGGAAAACAACCTCGAAGATTAGACAAGAATTGAAAAGGAGCAGAATTAAATGAGGTAGTAAAGATTTTGGCCACAGGTTTGAAGTATTCATTAAATTGTAATGTCGCGACGACAATGTGCGATTATGGAGGAGGAGGTAAAGTTTCAAGGAAGAGTAATACTTGTTGCAGACAGGGTCATTGCAGTGGGTAAAACAAAACAAAAAAAAAATATTTTTATTTTTTTAGGTCGGCTCTGAAGTGCCTTAACCATCTATATTTTTTTACCGTTCATTAGAACTTGATTTTTAATTTTTAATTTTTTTTTTTTTTGAGTCGTCCGATCGGACATTGCACTGTACGGACGGTAGAACATTTCGAAGCAGACCTAGAAAAAAAATAATAATTATCCACTGCAATAATCCTGCATGCAACACCCAGAATCATTGCAACAAGTATTACTCTTCAAGGAAAGTAGGCTTCATCTTGGACAACAATAGCAATCTCTAATGAGAAAAAATAAATATTTGTTAGATATATTCTGGCTCTAAAAGGAAAAAAATTGGTTTCCAACGCATAATCTGCTAAGCCACAAGACAAAAGAGAAAGGGATAAAAGGTAAAGAATGAGGTCCTTGTCATGGATGACTCCAACTTTCTTCGCAAGGCCAGAATCTGAAGGGAATCGAACGAAAAAGAGGGGTCGAAATGGGACGTCTGACCAAGGAATGGGTCACTTTGAACCACAAAAGTTGAATAGGGCATGATGGGGTAGTTTAATATGACCATCTAATGTCCATAAAAATGCATATATACGACCCTCAAATTGAAACCTCCGCACCACATGAAAAGGACTTCATGGTGATCCACATCAGACACCATGAGATTCAAAACTATCTCGCAAGCACCCTGATGTAGACTGGATCTATCACGACCGGACTCCGAAGATGGAATATGAAGATAATAGATCCGGAGCTGGGTCGGATCCGTATGAGAGGCCCGACGGAGATCCGGGACAAAGTGAGGATCAGAGGCCGGATGGTACTCGGGCGGTAGCCTGCTGAGTGCGAAGCCGAGACGCCTTCGGATGGCTGACAGCCGGCCCGAGGGGATACGGAGCCGGGGTTCCTGAAGAAACGACCGGCACGAGACGGGGCCGAGGCTCCTTCGGACGAAGTGTCAGCCCACGGGAGGCGGTGAAGCCGGAGGTCCGAGGCCGAAGGTGGCTCGGTCAGATGCTGGCTTGTCTTCGGAAGACGGGGCCGAGGCTCCTTCGGTCGGGGATGCAGCCGGCGTACGGCGTCGAGACCAGGGAGAGGAGTCCGAGGTCGGCGGCCGAGACCAACTCGGAGAGGTCGGCGATGATTCGAACCGAGCTCCTGCAGGAGGGAAAGAAGAAGAAACCGGTCAGTAGGAGTCCCCGGGTTCGGTCCTAGGGAACCCCCTCCGACGGTCAAGTTAGCTCCTGAAGATGATTCGATTCAGAAGGCAAAGAGTAGCTTTAATACTTTTTGGACTATAGTCCTTGAGGGTCTCGGAGGCATAGAATTGCATACCTTTGGTAATAAATAGCGGTGTATTTATAGCAGAGGATAGAAGATGGTTAACGGTGACAGCTGATATAGGACTATGTCCGGGCTTACTGGTAAACCGCCATAGTGCCTAGTCCTCCACCGGAGTGGGTCGGACTCGGCTATCGGGCCGAAGGGGGTTGGGCCGCTGATGGGCCGAAGCCTGCTGGGCCTGGGGCTGCCGGGCTGCTACCGGGCTGTAGGCTGATGGGCCGCTGACGGGCCGAAGCCTGTTGGGCCGGGAGCAACGGTGCCGCTTACGGGCCGAGCACTGTTGGGCCGCTGATGGGCTGAAGGCTCCCTGAGGGCCTTGTGCTGCTGCTGCTGGGCTGAACTGGGTTTGGGCTTGTTTTAATGGGCCGAATCGGATTCTGCCTTATCACATAGCCCCCTCACTCTTATCTTCCTCAGTTCTGAGATGGCAAGAGTAAAATCCGAAGCCTCCTCCCGATACGGCTTATACGGATTTAGAGAATAACATGCCGCTCCCGATACGGTTTGCATGGCCGAAGCCACTCCCGGTACGGTTTACACGGACTTAGAAAACCATGCCGCGTCCTGATCCGGATTACATGGCCGAGAGCCATTCGTCGGATCGAAAGACCCGCGGACTTTAGAGCCATGCCGGGTCCTGATCCAGATTACATGGCCAAGAGCCATTCGTCGGATCGAAGGACCCGCGGACTTTAGAGCCATGCCGCGTCATGATCCGGATTACATGGCCGAGAGCCATTCGTCGGATCGAAGGAGGCGCGGACTTAAGAAAACCATGCCGCGTCCTGATCCGGATTACATGGCCGAGAGCCATTCGTCGGATCGAAGGACCCGCGGACTTTAGAGCCATGCCGCGTCCTGATCCGGATTACATGGCCGAGAGCCATTCGTCGGATCGAAGGAGGCGCGGACTTAAGAAAACCATGCCGCGTCCTGATCCGGATTACATGGCCGAGAGCCATTCGTCGGATCGAAGGAGGCGCGGACTTAAGAAAATCATGCCGCGTCCTGATCCGGATTACATGGCCGAGAGCCATTCGTCGGATCGAAGGACCCGCGGACTTTAGAGCCATGCCGCGTCCTGATCCGGATTACATGGCCGAGAGCCATTCGTCGGATCGAAGGAGGCGCGGACTTAAGAAAACCATGCCGCGTCCTGATCCGGATTACATGGCCGAGAGCCATTCGTCGGATCGAAGGAAGCGCGGACTTTGAATAATGCCGCTCCGATCCGATACTAATGGCCGGAGCCGCCCTCGGATCGGGTTGACGCGGTCTTTGAATAATGTCGCTTTGGTTGGCGGATCAAGTCCTTCATCTCCATGAGCATTTGGGAAGGGGGAGCAGGCAAGGGTAGATGCCGCTGATGCGGGTCCCGTCGCCTCTCTCAGTCCCATTCCTCCCTGCGATACCGCTTTCGGGAGGACTGATGGTCTTCGGGCCGAGGGCGGAACACCTGGGGGGCAGGTGCCGAAGTTGTGTCGGCTACGCCTTTACCTTTAGATATCATCAGGGCCTCCCGGTTGACATACTTGTGTGCCCAGGCTACAAGGTCCTGGAAGGTAGGGGGATGGCGTTTCCCGATAGAGCCGAGGAGCCCTTCGTCCCGACACCCGCTGATCACGGCCGAGACCGCGATCGAGCTATCAAGGTTTGGGATTTGGGCGGCCTCGGTCCGAAACCTGGTGAAATACTCCTGGAGAGTTTCGGTGGGGCCTTGTCGGATGGCTAATAAGCTGGCCGATGTCTTACACTGCCGGGTGACATCATAGAACTGGTCGATGAACAGCTGGCCCAACTGGACTAGGGAGTGGATGGAGTTGGGGGCCAGTGCTTCGAACCAGGTCAGAGCAGTCTTCTCGAGGGTGAGGGGGAAAAGTCGGCAGCGGACTGCCTCGGTGACCCCTCGGACCGAGAGATATGCGCTGAACCTCTGGAAGTGACAGACCGGATCTGTCATTCCGTCGTAGAGGGGACCTTTCGGCAGTTTGAAATTGGGAGGCACCTCGATAGCCAGGAGCTCCGCCGTGAACGGGGTCCGCTCCAGGATGTTACTGGCCAGAGGTGCCCCGTATGGCCGAGACACCATCTGCTGCATTTCCTTCCTCATCGCCGCTAGCCGCCGGTCCAGGTCCGGGGCGGTTGAGGTGGCGACTGACTGTCCACCGGTTCTGACCGGGCGGGATTCGGACGAAGCAAAGCCTTGCTTTGTCAGGCGATTGACGCGAGGGGCTCGGGCAGGTAGCGCCGAGGGCTTGCTGTGCGCCAATGTGGTTTCGTCAGGGGAAACCAGTGCGGGTGCTGGACGGAGCCTCGCATCTTGAACCGGGTAAAGTGGAGGGAGCAGTGTTTGTTGAGGAAGTTGTCCTATCAATCCCATGCGCTGGGCGATGGCGGATACCATCTCCTGAAGAGGCGCTAGGGATTTGACGGCAGTTGCCAGTGTTGCTATCTGCTGCTGGAGTACTCCCACCCGGTTGTCTTCCGCGACAAGGGACTCTGGTAAGACTGGCAGAGTCGCGCTTGTCGGAGCACAAGTGGCGCCCTCGGATGGCAGTAGCTGTGCCGAGGCTTCCCGTGCCTCCGCTTCGCTCTGTCCGGATCGTCGGGTGACAGGTCGTTGTGACATGACTTGTTTGCTTGTTTCCCACAGACGGCGCCACGTGATGTAGACTGGATCTATCACGACCGGACTCCAAAGATGGAATCCGAAGATAATGGATCCGGAGCTGGGTCAGATCCGTATGAGAGGCCCGACGGGGATCCGGGACAAAGTGAGGATCAGAGGCCGGATGGTGCTCGGGCGGTAGCCTGTTGAGTGCGAAGCCGAGACGCCTTCGGATGGCTGACAGCCGGCCCGAGGGGATACGGAGCCGGGGTTCCTGAAGAAACGACCGGCATGAGGCGGGGCCGAGGCTCCTTCGGACGAAGTGTCAGCCCACGGGAGGCGGTGAAGCCGGAGGTCCGAGGCCGAAGGTGGCTCGGTCAGATGCTGGCTTGTCTTCGGAAGACGGGGCCAAGGCTCCTTCGGTCGGGGATGCAGCCGGCGTACGGCGTCGAGACCAGGGAGAGGAGTCTGAGGTCGGCGGCCGAGACCGACTCGGAGAGGTCGGCGATGATTCGAACCGAGCCCCTGCAGGAGGGAAAGAAGAAGAAACCGGTCAGTAGGAGTCCCCGGATTCGGCCCTAAGGAACCCCCTCCGACGGTCAAGTTAGCTCCTGAAGATGATTCGATTCAGAAGGCAAAGAGTAGCTTTAATGCTTTTTGGACTATAGTCCTTGAGGGTCTTGGAGGCATAGAATTGCATACCTTTGGCAATAAATAGCAGTATATTTATAGCAGAGGATAGAGGATGGTTAATGGTGACAGCCGATATAGGACTATGTCCGAGCTTACTGGTAAACCGCCATAGTGCCTAGTCCTCCACCGGAGTGGGCCGGACTCGGCTATCGGGCCGAAGGAGGTTGGGCCGCTGATGGGCCGAAGCCTGTTGGGCCTGGGGCTGCCGGGCTGCTACCGGGCCGTAGGCTGATGGGCCGCTGACGGGCTGAAGCCTGTTGGACCGGGAGCAACGGTGCCGCTTACGGGCCGAGCACTGTTGGGCCGCTGATGGGCTGAAGGCTCCCTGATGGCCTTGTGCTGCTGCTGCTGGACTGAACTGGATTTGGGCTTGTTTTAATGGGCCGAATCGGATTCTGTCTCATCACACTCCATTAAATCTAATCAATCTATCATAATCCCATAAATCTTCACTTGTGATTTGTATACATGTACCCATGTGTGCAATAAACAAATCTAATCCTTGTTTCATGGCTCACGCTCCATGTTGGAGTATACTTAATAGAGGGACTAATGAAAAACTCATGTCCCGCGCATCTAGCACGGTGGACACGCTCCCGCCGCTGGCTGGGAGATCCGGGTTTGAGTCTGCAAGGGACCTCTCGCGGGTGACATATTCTTTACCTGTGCTCATTCCGGTAACTTGCCGAATGTCGAATTTAGAACCTCTTTAGGTTCTCCCTCCTCTAGCAGTCTGGACTACTCGTTCAAAAAAAAAAAAAATACTCATCCGAACTAGCCACCGCCCATGACACATTAAATTTTTTTTTTGAAACAGTGCTTGTCTATTAATTTGTCACCAGCTGTGTGACATTGTGTCCCACGCCAGTAATTTATTAAGGAGGGCTCTCGATTAAGGTCAATGGCCCTCACATCACTCTTCTTCATCAATCATCACTATTCATGATATTGATATGTATATATTCCTTCCATGGATACCAACACCCAAAGGGCCATTAATTTTTCCCTCACAGGGTCAAGACGATGATTGCATGCCCATTCTCTCTCATAGGAGCAAAAGGAGTGGGTGAGTCCAGGAGGCATGGTGGGGCATCTCTAGAAGAAGACATAGAATATCAGCATATTTTAACACAAGGAACTGTGTGAATAGGCCCGTTATTAATAAAACCTCCCATCTCTCTCTCTCTCTCTCTCTCTCTTGAAGAAAAGTCACACCGAAGACCGGTCCAAAATCGAATAAGTCTAAAGAAAGACATTGAATTAAATATGCAATCTGATCATACAAAAATATTGATGGGTCTAAAGAAAGTGGGAATGAGAACGTCTTGATCTGTGCATCTGGATCGTTGACATATGAGATCGAATTGTATGTACACTGTGCACGTAGTTTTCAAAAGTAAATGATTCATATACTTTCGTACAGTTCGATCTCATATGTCTAGGGGCGTTGGGCGGTCTAGACACACGATCTCGTTCCAAGAAAGCGGGATTCATGCTGTGATGGTGAACTGACACCTATTGCACTACACGCTAAAACTGAGGAAAACTTTTGATGACTGAATTGATCATTTAACGGATGTACTAGTTGATGCAGGTGACTTCTGCCTCAGGAAGGCTTGAAGAGTCTGCTTTGTCTACGATTGTTTACTATTCGGTTCAAACTAAAAAATCTAATTGAATTGACTAAAAAATCTAAATTTACAAAAAAATCGATTTAGATTGAAACCTAACTGAATTAAAAGTTTTGGCTTGATTTGATTTTCCTCTTTCATAAACCAAATAAGTCTAAAAGGACAGGATATGGATGATTTTTTTTAAGTTACAAATATAAAGTTTTATAAATTTCTAAAGATGGGAGGTAATATAATTTGTTGGGTTTAGTAGAGGAAACTAGAGTTAGTTTGAAATAATTGATCTGAGAGAAGTCATAATAAATTTATTTATTTGAAGAATAGCCCATGCACATATTCGGCCGTCCCATTTAACGCCGAAACCGCAAACAAAAACTAAAGTAAATTGAATTATTTTGATTTGATTTGGTTCGGTTTCAAGACTCTATGATTTAGACTCGTGTTTCGTTTTAGTTTAATTTTTAAAATTTTATCTCAAAAACCAAACAAAACTGTGAACACCCTTAGTTCTGTTGGCAGGATCGACCTTGGGGAGGCTTGATTGGGAGGGCATTAGCCTTCCTCTTAATAGGCCTGGCCAGGCTTGGCCGACCATGGCGAAGTTTTGGCCCGGAGTCCACAACTTGGGCCCACGACAGTCCGAGAAGGAATTTTCTACAAAAAGAGAAAGACAGAAATGTTCTTAACGGCATTGTAAGAACTATTCTCAGCCTTCTATTCTCATAATTGGAAATAAAAAGAGAGATAGAACCGTTAACCGCACGTACTATTTTGATCCCCATGCTTATATTGAAAATAAAATAAAATTTATCATAATTTTTTAAATATTTAATTATCTCTATGAGGATTGTTTCTATCTCTTGGACCTTTAGTTTTACCATCCGATCATGAATCGATTCTTGAAACTCGATCTTAGCGGTCTATTAGATATATGTAAATCATGATTTCTAAAAATTATGAAAAAATAGTTAAAAAATTAAAAATTGATTAAATTACCTTAGGATTGTTCTCATCTCCTGAAATTTTAGTATTCATCACCAATTTATTTGCACAAGATTGGACGGCTACAATTAATTTGGATGTGATCCAACGGTAAAACTTTACTAAAAAGAGATGAAATTTATTGTGATGGGAGAGTTGAATATTTAAAAATTTATAGTGATTTTAATTTTTTTTTCAACATGGAGAATGGAGGATTTGGACCATACAGTTAGACCGCACGAAAGATGTATCTATATATATATATATATACACACACTATTAAGATACTATATATAACTAACTGACCTATATATATATATATGCACACACTATTCAGATACTGTATATAACTAACTGACCTATATATATATATACACTATTAAGATACTGTATATAACTAACTGACTTATATGTATATATATACACTAACAACATGAAGCCTTTGTCTGGCTAACTGAGCTATTGAGCAAAAAGGAACTACAAATGTGGAGCCTTTTTCCTCGTGTACACACATCAAAAGTTTGAACAAGAATTCAGGATGTCATAAAAATGAATCTAAAGAGGAATCCCTATTAGCAACAAATGAGAAGTGGATCTAGGAAAATACTACAAGTGTGGAAATTCTTTGTATACCACATTCACATTTATGCTCTTCTACATTCTTACAACATTATCCCTTCTCTAATTCAGCTTTAGAATCATAGATAATTTCAAATTTTGTGTTCAATCCAGAAACTCAATGATTCCCTAAGCTCACATTACATTTGGCCAACACTATTATAGGTGGGACAAAGGCCAACATCCTTTTAGAATGAGATAAGATCTTATGTATTTTTTTCTCTAGATGTTTATATGGCCGCACTCACATGAAGATAAGGATATATAAATCATTCACTCTACCTCCATGTGCATGATGCAATACTAAGGCTCTATGTGGGTAATAATTCTACCTTAGATTCGGGATCTTTAAATTCGACGGGAATTTAAAAGGTGTAATTTTTTTTTCAAACAAAAATAAAAGGTAGATGGATTCTCTAAGAATCTAAATTTTGTTCTATGTTAAAAAATTGTCTGTTTTCGATTCTCGACGAATCTTTTGAAAGAACATAAGAGAAGAATCTAAGCATTCTAAAAAGTAACATCTTTTTACTTTTCTTTTTTTTACCTTCCTAAAGTTTTTAAAAGAGAGTAATATGATGATAAAGACGTCTTTTGATGTGTCTTCAAATTTGAATTCTTATGGTCTTTTCAAATATGATTCTAAAAAAGAAATAACTTGTCTTAAAATATAAATTCAAGAGATGATGACGTGACTTTTTCCATAATCTGAATTTCTCTAAAATTCAGAGTCACAAAATCATTACCAAATGAAGCCAAAGATTCAAAGGATACATGCTACATTAAAGACCATGGTGTAATGAGCATGTTAATCAAGTAGGTGTTCACCAACACCATTACCTGAATGGAAATATACCTTCACTAACCTATAGTTAGGGGTGTTTACTATTTGATTCAACCAGAAAAATCAAATCGAACCAGATCAAATTATCGGTTTGGTTCGGTTTGAAAAGTAGGTCGGTTCGGTTCGGTTTCCAAATCCCTTAAACCCGTAGAAATCGAACCAAATCGAAAATTTAAAATAATATAATTTTTTTTTCTCACACTTTTTATCACACACACCCAACAAATCCTCCACACCCTACATAACTCAGGCGTTGACGTTAAAACTTATAAGGAAGCAAAAGTCTTTTAATCTGCCAATGTTGGACTAAAGATGCGGCATTGAGAGTCCCTACGCTGAGCAATGTGGTGCCACATTAGTCCGGTATTGGACGTGTTTTGTTTGCTGCTTCTCCATAGGTTCTATAAAAAATAGCGTCCCCGCTGGCTTTCTCTCGCAGCTGGGCCGCTTGCAGCTGGGGCGTTGGCCCAATAAGCACTCTAATGTCGGATTGGGTTCAAACTTCAAAATAAATAGGTTTATTAATTTTAATGAAAAATTTTCTTCATCTAAGTCGGTTCAAACCGATCCAAATCGAAGTAAACCGAACATTTTCGGTTTGATTCGGTTCGGTTTCACGAGTGAATCGGTTTGGTTTGGTTTGGTTTCAATTTTTTTTCTTCTAAATTAAAGCAAACCGAAGCGTGAACACCCCTACCTATAGTATAGAGACTCTTGCACTCGGGGTTATTTAGGCTGGAAGCACAAATTCTGCTATACATAGCAGAGCGGCTAAAGGAGAGAATGTGGCAATTGTTATTTGAAAACCATCTCTACACCTTAGGGATGGACTCATGTGTTCTTAATTTATATGTTTTTCCTTCATGCCACTATGCTATTTGCCATTCAACTAAAGACTTAAATCTTTTTTACGAGAATGGTACTAATGCACATAATTAATACTATTTCTTACGAAGTCAAGCAGTTTTGTTAACCGCTGTTATTAGGTTCGAGTATACCGTGGAGGCAATTGATCAATAATAATAAACTAGCTTGATATGATTTTTATTTGGGTTTTTAACGTAAAACTCCCCAAAGAAACTCATATATGCAAAAAAATTTTTTCCTACATTATATATAATATATAAAATATACTAAACTTTCTTCTTACTTTAAAATGAACCTTAATTAATAAGTGATACGAGTGACGATGGACTTGACAATACAAAGTTCTACATGTACACAATGATTATATAGGAGGCTTTTTGCATCTATACACTTTACGGAGAGTTTTCTGCATATACGGATTGTTTAACTAAAAACCTTTTTTTTATTGTTTTGTAAAACCATATCGGATGTTCAAGAGCCCTTAGGTGAATTTCAACATTTGTGGATCATGGCCATAGGCCAGAATAGAGTGTGATCATTAAAGGAAGAATATGATGGGAATTCCTCATGTACGATCTAAAATCATTATGTTTAGGCACTGTTCTTTAAAGTTGTTCATAAAATGTGTGTTAGTATTAGGTGGCCTACAAGTATTATGTACTATTAAAATGGCATAATTTCATTGTGTATTTAATTCGATCCTTGTTAATCGTATCACGATAAAATTTATGAACATGTGCAATGGTCTTCGGATTATGGTAAAATCATAATTACGGACCTAAAGACTTATAAACACAAGTTCTTAATTGTTCCCAGTCGGAGGATGCTTGAGAAGGAGATCAAACATCCAGATAGACTAGTACAGATTTCTTCATCTCGTATGATGAGGATGACTGATCCTATAAGTCACTTGTGTGGAGACACTATGCTGGACATGTAGGTGCTCATTGGCGAATGAGTTCATTGAACTAATCCGACCATGATCGTTGGATGGTAGCTACCTAACTGTTAACCAATTCGATTCTGTTGTCACAGTTGCATGGATGGTCTTTGGACCTGAGACACCATGGATATCTTGTTGGTAGGTCTCTGAGCTTTAACCTTGAATAACGAATCTATAATTATAGATTATCTATAAGTCAAGTGATCAGGTTCGGGGAGATGCCTTCCAAGGTAATTGTGTGGTCAATACGGGGTCATCCACTCTTAGTAATAGGGAGAGAATGTTCCAAAAATGATGCGCTTAAGTCTCTGGCCAGGGCAGACTCTGTATCAGATAAAGAGTTATCTGATATAGATTAGCGTCATCTGATTCAAGTGAATCGACCGGCTAGGGTTTAACGGTAAACCATATCGTAGGTCGATTCGGGAACATTGGACAGATGAAGGATTATATCCGCGTGGTAACTGATGAATGAAAGGTTCCAAGAGTGGGTTGTATGAACCGCAATGCCTTCCGGGATCATGCGGTGTTGTTCGGCACCCAACGTGATCGGAAGCCCATCCGAATTTATTGTGGGATATTAAATTCGACTGATTAATTAATATAAGAATATTAATTAATTCAGTGGGTCTATAAAGAGTTATTGGACTTAATGGACCATTAACTTGACTGGTGTTTGGACCTAGAGGGTCACACGCAAAACGTTTTCAAATTTATGGATATTTTGACGGAGTTTTGGATAAGTGAGTTTTTTCGAAAAATCGCAAAATCACTTATTATAAAAGAATCGCTTAGCGCACTAGGGCCGGCAACCCAGAGCTGACCTACCCCCCCACCCCCCCTCTCTCCTCTCTCTCTCCTAGGAACCCCTCTCAAAGGCCGACCCACCCCCTAGAGGCTTCGCTCCCACTTCCGCCCACTCCGCTTTCCGTCTCACGGGAAATTCGAAACTGCATATCGCGGAGAATTATGTGCAGCCAGACGAGATCTGAGGATGCTGCACCGAGCGAGGAAGCGAGGACGATCCGTCGAGAGGAAGACCGTGTAGATACTGCTAGAGACCGGACACCTGTATGACTTGCGACATCACATCGATGGAACCGAACGAACGTAGATTTGAATCCGCGCAAGGTGAAAAATCGTTTTCACTATCTGATTACTTTCTGCGAAACGACATGGATCCAAAATTGTTTTCTCCGCTACATTTTGTTCTAATCTGACACAGCGAATCCAACAATGTGGGCATAGGTGGAATGTCACGGAATGAGATCCTCTGGACCCAATTGTTTGCTCCTATTATTTCAAAGATAAATGACTCTTTCACTCTTCCTTGATGTGTCTTGGGACACACAATGGCCTAGACAATTAGGTCTAGAGGATCCCATTCCGGATGCCCCATGTTGCACGCAAGGCTATATAATTAATAATATATGAAAGGTTGAGCATATTCTATTGCCACATAACGTTATTTTTGTCAGTATTTGCCTAAATTAAAATAATCTATTTTACTAAATTGTTTGGTGTGCTGCATAATGTTATAAAATACCATGAATGATGTTTGGTATCCTAGAAGGGTTTTAGATTTTAAATGTGGTCAACCATTGTGACGCTCATTTTTTCTTAACGTTCAATCCAAAATTATCATACATCAAACCAAATAGTTTAAAACTATGATTTTAAAATAAAAGATGTAATATTTCATTCATACTGTAGCGGCCAAAAACTGGTCAGGCAGCGACGTCCATCCAATCCGACCTCTGACTACGCGATAGAATTTAGTAGAGTGGAAACGTCAGGGTAGAAGCCTGCAAGAGGGAAGAAGGTAGTCAGGAAGCCCCTTGTCTAAGTGAAGGAAAAGACTATCCGATGTCTAAGTCGCATCCTTGCAGCAGAAGGAGACTATAAGACTAGAAGTTTCTCTGGGTATAGATCTGCGTATCTTGTTCTGGAGGTTGACATATTCTTCATATAGGACTAGTAAGAGGCTTTCGAGGGTCTTTCAGTAACAGCCAGCTGGTGGTCCCATAATTTGGCCCCTTGATTGAGGAGATCGTGGGGCTCCATGCTAGTAGACAGGATATGCTCTCTTGGAAAGAGGTCGTGATCGTGGGACCTTGCCTTTAGTGGGCAGTTGCCTTCTGTAGACTCAGACTTCCTGCGTTGGTAGTGGGAAGTTTGAAATCTTGTTCGGAGATTTTATCGAGAGGGAAGGTGATCCCAGTTGTCGATAAGAGAAGAGATTCTCTCGAGATCTGGCTTCTCTCAGAAAACTAGTTCTCTCGAGATATATATTGAGTGGTTTCTTTGGCTCTAGCACGGTGTTGAGAAGTTGAAACTGTTGCCAATATCCCTCCTTCTTAGGAAGTAGGAAATTGATTGGAGTTCGTGCCCCGAGAGGCGATGAGCTCCTGATTGACCCTTCTTCTCTCGGAAAGTCGGTACTCGATCGAGCGCCATGTAGCCCCTGGGGGGCTTGGTCGTCTATAGCCCAGATTTGTTGTTAAGCTTGGTATGCTTGCCTCTTTCTCGGCCATGGGCCATTAGGCCCTCGCTATTAAATTGTCTGTGGGCTTGAGCCAATTTAACCCTCATCACAGACCAAACAACGACTAAACAAAAAAGAGCCTTTTTTAAGTTGTTGTATATTACAAACTAGATAGTAATACATAATACAAACAATGTTCGTCTTTCTCCATATGTTTCTATCAGGAGGTAAATTTTATGATATTGAATGCTCTTCTACGTACATTCTATAAAGGCTTCATTTCCTTCAAGATGCTTTACAATATCATAGGTATACTTTTCTTTTTCTCTGACTAGAAACATGTTTGTCCATGCTTAGCATAGTTTATTCTTCCCCGGAGATTGTTCTTTAATATTTTGGCTAAGATTATTTCAACTTAACATTTTTAACTATCCCTAAA
Source organism: Zantedeschia hybrid cultivar (assembly GCA_030544215.1). Classification (NCBI taxonomy): domain Eukaryota; kingdom Viridiplantae; phylum Streptophyta; class Magnoliopsida; order Alismatales; family Araceae; genus Zantedeschia; species Zantedeschia hybrid cultivar. The sequence goes on along the minus strand of JARZZO010000005.1, from coordinate 67,747,398 downwards.
GGTTTACATTTACTTATCGGTTGATCGGTCAAAACCATCACTGTGAATTACAGGACTGACTGCATCAGTATGCGACATAATAGGAGAATCCGACTCAACAGATACCAGGAGGGCGTGATAGCGCGACGCTTGTTATTACCTCCCATTTGCAAAATAGAGAATTTGGATCGACGGATGCTCGGTCAAATTCCCTTTTTCTCAAAAGCACGGACATCTTGGCAACTGGGATAAAATAAAATAAATAATTAAACTGAAAAGTAGGAGAGGCAAGGGATGTGAGAAAAAAGGTGAATCACAACCGTTTGTTAAAAAAACAAGCGGTTCAAATTTTTGAAAATCCGCCTCCCAACGGTCGGTCTACTCACTTGTGTCACCTCCCTCGCCCTCCTAAATCCTAACCATCTACACTATATATATAAAACATAGTTTTCTGGTGCCATGTGTCAACACCAGAGAATTCTATTTCCTACTTAAATTCTCTCCTCTTCTCTCTCCATTCCCTATTAATATCGCTCTCCCCTATTCCCTATTAATTATATCCCTCTCTCTCTCACTCATTAGTTCTCTCTCCCCTCACTCTCATTAATCCTCTTTCTCTCTCTCTTTCTCTCTCACGATGTCTCCCTCCCTCTCTCTCATTAATTCTCTCTCTCCCTCTCTCCCTCTCTCTCTCTCTCTCACAACCCTCTATTTGTAATAAAAACTTCTTAATAATAATAATAATAATAATAATAAAAGTTTCTTATATACTATAATTTTTTTGTCCCTTATTATTATTATTATTAGGATAGTCTCAAGAGATAATAATAATTAATTTTTCATATTGTTATTATTATTTTTATCATCATCATCATCTAAGATGGTGACAAGTATTGTTGGGTCACGGATTTGTCCAATCTTGATCGCACAGTCAGAATCTTCACACACCACATAAACCTCTTCGTCGCTTCCTGCAAGAAATACGCTAGGTCAGAGGAGACCCTGGCTTTGATCCCGGGGAACCCCCTCCGATGCCTAAGTCAGAACCAAATATGGCAAAGAGTTACAAAAAATTTAGAGATTGTTAGGGACATACCTCTTGAGGTCACCGGAGGCTCCTTTTTATAGGAAAGGATTGAGAGTCCGCAGGCAGGACATAATAGGGTAAGCCCAATCCCGATCCCGGACCAGACGGGATTCCGAAGATTCCGACTTCCTTATTCGGTGCAAGTTTCCCTCATTAGAGGATCGGAGGGATTCAGAAAAGGACTTTCCTAAGGGGAGAGGGTCGTCCTGAGCCCCCCGGAGTCCGTTACGGATTTGAATGAGCTTCTGGCGGGAATTCGTCTATAATGCCTTGGAGGGGCCCAGTGGACTTCATAGATGCCTTGGGCGCCTCCTAACGGGCCGGCCCACCTAGCAAATGGGCCGACCCGAATCGGGTCCTCTCACTAGCCCTCCTGCTTCGAGAGGCAGCTCACGGCCTTTGGAACAGTCGAGTGCCAGGTGGGCCGGCGAATATAATACGAACAGGAAACACTTCGCCTCTTTGTACAAGGGCGGGAGGTCATGATTCGAAAAGGACATGTGCCGTATCCCCAAATGAGCGCCGATTCGGCGTTCGCGTCTGCTCAAGATGAACGTCCTTTCATCTGTCAGGGGAGGCAAAGGGCTTCTTTCGATCGGTCTCTTGGCAACGGGGTCTAAGGGACCGATAAGCGTCGATGAAGAAATAGCAGATGTCGTTGCAAAACCGGCAAACATTACTGAAGGCCCAACAGACGTCGGGAAGGAACCTATGGCAAGGGCGGTTGAGCCGTCGGTCCCTTCTCTCGGGGAGCTGGCAACGGATGACGAGGAACTGGTATCACTGGAGGCTGAACCTCGGGAGACGAGAATGACTGCAAGAGGTTCGGCGAGCCCCCAAGTCGTGGTGGATTCTCGACCCGTGGAGGAGATCGGGGAATATAAAGGGGATCCCCTCTTCCTGGTTGCTACGGTCGAAGAGCTGGCAACAGAGTTTCGCCCAGAACAGCTTCGACACCTCCAAGTGCCCACGCAGGTCCGGTCGGCAGATTCGCCTTCGCTGAAGAAGCTAGAGTTGTCTTCCGAAGGCCCCTTCCTTCCGGGGGAGGGGGACTCCGGTGGAAGATGCCCCAGCCTCAGGCGTCAGGGAGGGACCGGTCGCAGGGATGGTGCCAAGAGTCCATCCGGAGCTTGCCCACGACGCCTCGTCGACAGGGGGTGCCATCGATGATGTCGGGTCTACCGAAACTCCTGCACTTTTGGCCCAGGCAGACCTCTATTGGGCGGCCTTACGTGAGCTCTAGGAGAAAGAGGTCCACTGGTCAGAGACTTTGCAGCGGGAGCTTTCAGGCTCCTCGGCGGAGGTCGCTTGCCTCCGTGGTAGTCTGTCGGAGGCTGAGTCTTCGGCAACATGGATAGGGGAGGATCTGGCGGGTCTCTATCGGGAGCTGGTTGCCGCTCGCTGGGAGATTGAGGCCTTACGCCAGGGAACCGAGGATCAAGTGGCGGCCGCTCGCGAGGAAGTCGTGTTGCCGAGGTCACAAATTTCAAAGCTTCTGAGGAGTTTCTCCAAGAGTTGGAAACATACGCACATCGTGCCTGCACCGAGAATTCTTCCCTTGCTTATCGAAAGGGGTACGAGAGGGGGGTTGCCGATGTTGAAGAGGCTTTAAGTGTCCAGTTGGGCGATCTCCCCCGGGGCAGTATGAAAGGAGGTGACATGGTTTAGTAACCATTGTTCTTTTTGTTTCAGTTGTCTTTTCTGGCTTATTGAGGCCTTTGTTTATGTAATTCACGGTGACAATTTTGACCAATCAACCGATAAGTAAATGAAAAGCTGCATCAGTACTTGCCCGCATGTCTTCGTACTTCACCGCTTGGGCTATCCTTATCCTCTGCCTTTTGACTGGTCAAAGGCGACTTGACCGTCCCCAATCTGCTGCCACGGCATCGGTAAAGTACCCCGCATTAATTGCAGGGGAATTAAAAGTATGGGGTGTCTGGTTTATGCCCTATAAATAGGGAGACGGAGGAGTGAACTAGTCACTCTCCATTTGCTCCCCTTTCCTTTATAGATCTCCTTGCCACGACTCCCTTTCGAGATGGCTCCTAACTACACAAACGGTGCAGCTTATGATCGGGCTGCCCTTAGGGAGTTCACGATCACCGAAGGTGACCTAGTTAGAATTAGGGAGCGATTCCGGATATCTGATGAGTTTGGCCTGCGAGTGCCTGCAGCGGAGGACCGCCTAAACTGCGACACCTCCAACTCCTTCATAGCGACTGAAGCCATGTTTGAGGCCGAGTTTCGCTTGCCAATCTCATCTTTTGTCACGGACCTGCTGCAGCTCTTCTCTATTGTGCCTTCCTAGATCCTGCCGAACTCCTGGCGACCGGCCATGCGTTTACCCGAGGTCATACTGTGATACTTGGAGATTCTGATCCCCACTAGGAGATAGTCGGCGTCTCCCGTTCTATATATTTGAAGGTTATACAGTTCGACGAAAATTAGTGGGAGAAAAACTAGACACTAAAAGATCATATCTTGTTTTAGTTAATCTGAATACCTGCTAATTATAATTTGATTATCTCCTGTAGGCTAGAATGTCGCATCATAACCCGTTGCGAGGCATACTTGATGCAAACCGTTTGACATGCACCAATTACTCAGACTGGCTTAGGAACCTGAAGATTGTCCTTAGGTTTGAGCAGATTGCCTATGTCTTGGATAATGAACCTCCTACTGAACCAGCATTAGATGCCCCAGAGGAGGAAATGGTTGCATACGAAAAATGGAAGGAAGACTCTACCATGGCCCAATGCTACATGTTAGCCTCTATGAGCAATGAGTTGCAGAGGCAACATGAGGAGATGGATGCTAGATCTATCATGTTCCATTTGAAGGAGTTGTTTGGTGAGCAGAGCAGAATCGAACGATATGAGATATCTAAGATTCTGTTCAAGGCTCAGATGGCAGAGGGAACTTCAGTACATACTCATGTACTAAAGATGATTGAATGGGTGGAGAGACTGGATGCTCTTGGGGTTACACTTCCCAACGAGATGCATACTGACCTCGTGTTATCTTCCCTTCCACAATCATATGCTTAGTTCATCGTTAACTTTAACATGAACAAGATCCAGACCACCTTAGTTGAACTACTGAACATGTTAAAGACTGTAGAGGGGAACCTTGTGAAGGATAAACCACAAATCTTCATGGTTGGTAAGACCAACAGAAAGATACTTGTAGTCCAAGTCTTTTGGAAAGGTAAGAACGAGGCTCAGAGAAAGCAAAAGGTTGTCAAGAAATACAAAGGCAAGAGTGCTGAGAAAGGTGATTGCTTCTACTATCATCAAAAGGGCCACTGGAAGAGGAATTGCAAGGAATACTTCAAGGACAAGGCTCAAAGAACTGAAAAGCATCAGGAAGCTTCATGTATCTATATGAAAGATATAAACTTGTCAATAAGAGATTGTACATCATGGGTATTAGATACTGGATGTGTATCTCATATCTGCAATTCTGTGCAGGCACTAACAAGAAGACATAAGCCGAGGACCGGCGAGGTGGAGCTGAGGCTAGGTAACGGCGCAAGAGTTGCGGCGATCGCTGTGTGGACAGTGAAGCTCAAGCTACCATCCGGAGACACATTTTCATTAGATGAATGTTATTATGTACCTAGCATAATAAGAAACATTATTTCTATTTCATGTTTAGATAGAATTGGATACAATTTAAATGTTTGGAACAATAGTTGTTCAATTTATTTTGGAAATAAATTAATAGTTTCTGCTATCTTGTCCAATAGTTTGTATCTATTAAATGTGTCTCATGAATATTTACACATCGGTTCTTTAATTAAAAGAAGTAAGTATGAAATGAACAAAGCCTACTTATGGCATTGTAGGCTTGGCCACATTGGTGAAAACAGACTCAAAAGGATGCATAAAGATGGATACTTAGATCCATTTGATTATGAATCATATGCAACCTGTGAGTCTCCATTTAGTGGCTAAGTCTCCATTTAGTGGAACTGGAGAACGAGCTAAAGACATTGGAACTTATACATTCAGATGTATGTGGTCCTATGTCTACCCAAGCCATTGGTAGTTTCTCATACTTCATTACATTCACTGATGATTACTCAAGATTTGGATACATACACTTATTGAAGTATAAATCTGAAGCGTTTGAGAAATTTAGAGAATTTAAGAATGAAGTAGAGAAACAAACTGGAAAGTGTATCCAATCCGATCGGAGTAGTGAATACTTGAGTACAGAGTTCATTAAATACTTAAAGAATATTGGTATCCTTTCTCAGCTTATACCTCTTTATACACCTCATGTAAGGATTGAGGTTTCGGATCCAGTTATCGGGTCGATTTCAGTGTCGGGCCCCTTGGTTTGGGCCCTTGTGGGGCTGGGTCATGGGTTCTTTTTCACGTCGTCCGATTATGGGGACGCGTTTTAGAATGTGCCACGTGGGCCGGTTTTGGGCCGCGAGAGTACGGCCCCGGTCTTATCGTCTGAATGGCGTTTTGCATGGTCGACGCCATTCAGAGTACGGCTCTGGTATGTCAGTGTACGAACCCGTCTTATCATCTTATTGGCGTCGGTCTTGGACAACGCGTTTTATCTAGTTTCGGTTTGACCCCGCGAACCACCTAGAGCTAGACATGCCGGAGTGGGAGTGGTACATTCAAAGTGTCACTAGTGCTGGGGGAAGCAAAACCACCTAGAGCTAGATAGGCCGGAGTAGCCAGCGCGCTATCCGAGGGGTTACTGGTTGGTCCCAGCGGGTCGGTGTTTTCCGCATTCGGCCGTGTGGTTTGTGTGTTTAGCCGAGACGCTGGTTGTGGACTCCGTGGTGGAGTGGTTTCAGAGTTGTGCATGTTACATTTATGAATGCATGCGTCTTATATCGAAATTTGGGAATCCTTAGGAGTTGTGCTTACTGCTTTATTTATTTAAATTGCCTATATTTGTGTTGTTGTGCTTGTGGGCACGTGAGTGGGTGGTGGGGATCGAAGGATCCCTACTGAGTTCATTTCGATGAGACTCACCCATGCGGTTTTCAGGTGAGGGTTCCAGGCAAGCGTAGTATGGAGGGTGTTGTCCCGGATTGTGTAGACACGCTAATTTTGACGTCATTTCGAGTAAATTTCATATCATATAATAATGCCTCAGAATGGTCTGATATTTAATCATTGGTTAATTTTTATTGATCTTTTTAAGTTAATTATCTGAAAAGTGTCGGGTTTAACAGACATGTTTAAGTTAATCAATTAAATTGACTTTAACTCAAATTTCAGTTAAAATATGAAGAAGTCTAAAAGACGTCTACCTATGTGGACGCCATTTAGAGTTTATTCTTATTTTAACGTTTAAATTTGAATTTTAATCAGTTGATTAATTAGCTAAAAGGCGTCTGTGAGACATGACGCGTTTTAGGTTTCCTAAGCTATTTCTACTTCTCTTCCGGATGTTTATCATTATCTTAATTAGTGTAAAAGACGTCTATACATGTAGACGCTTTTTAGCTAATACAGATAAAGATAAGTTTTTCCGAATGTTTATCCTTATCTTAATTAATCTGAAAGGCGTCAGCGATTCTGGACGCGTTTTAGATAATTACAGATAAAGATGAATTAATCTGTATTTATCTGTTGGTTAAGATGGATAAATCCTAGATTTTTCTATGTAAATCCGCAGACGCAGAAGAGGTCTATAAATACCTTGCATCTTGAAAGTTAAAAAAGAGGGAGAGAGAAGTAGGAATCAGAGTTAGTAATTGAAGATCGAAGTGACGACGTCCAAACGCCGAAGCGCTGCTGTTTCCAGAAGTCGGCGTCCATTCTTCATCCAATTCAAGGCTTCATCTAATTCGGCATAAGTTTTTCATTTCTGCATCTTCATTTTTATTTCATTAATCTCTCATTCTTCATCATCACTTCATGCAACACACACCACAACATCATTCTTTTCAAAACATTTTTTAAGGGGTTTCAAAAGCCATTAAATAAGTAAGTTTGCTGTTTAGTTTCATGTTTAAAACCATGATTAGAATAGATACTACCTTTGCTTAAAGTTCTCATCATCATTTCTTCATTTCTTATTTCTATATTTCTTATAAGCTACACAAAGGAGAATTAAAAGGGGAGTGAATCATCAAGCACAAAGTCACAAGAATCTCTGGACGATCCTCAAATCCTCAACTTCAAATTCAACAGCAAGAACAAAGAACAAAGAAAGGGCTCTCTTTCTTCAGCCGGCTGAAGGAGGGGAATCAAGAGCTCAATATCTTCCGCGTTTAAACAGGTAGGCGATCAAAACTTTCTTTTGGAACTTTTAAGTCAAAAGTTTCTGGCGATCACTGCACATAGTTTCTGTTTTAATAGGCTTTATTTTGCACTTAAACAGCATAGATTTTTCATGTTAATCACACAATCATTCTAAGCACTCACAGCTTTTTTGGCGATCACGGTGGGATTTGGTCTCGCCATCTTTTAGTTTTTTGTTCTTGCTATCATCAATCGGGCACCCACGGTGCACCACTTGTGTCTCTCGACACGTCCTCACCAATTGGTGAGTGTTTTAGTTTAGTTAATTTCCCTCGTGCACCACGTGCACACCCCTGTGGCAAGATCTTGCTCTCCCCGTTGATTAATTGAAAAAGCTATTTTTGTGATGAAAATGCTGTGTGATTGATTGGCATCTTGGTTGTTTAGTTAGTAAAATCATCCTGTTAAAATTTGGAACTAAATTTTTTTTGCATGAACTGATTATTTACTATTTTTATCCTGTTTGAGGAGGAATCAACTCAGAAATTCCTCCTGCAAAACTGTTTCTGCAACTTGAAAAGCGTCTAGGAGCACTGACGCGTTTCAAACTGCGTCAATACACCCAGACGCCTTTCAGTCTTCATTCTCTGCTGTCTGCAATCTGAGTTTCTGCGAAAAATTAAGATTTTGTTTGAATAGCGTCGACTACACTCGACGCAATTCAGACAATTTTTTAATTTTTCCCCTGTTCTCAGATTTTTGTGACTTGAGTGCTACTACCCATTATTATTAAGCATTAGAGGCCATAGGTAATACGCATTGAGGCGAATACCCTCCTTTTCTTAGGAACATACTACTTGACGTCAGCAACTCTCTCTGATTGGGTTGGTCCCTTGATCAGACTAGAGAAGTTGACGTTGAGGCCTCCATAAGTCCCCAAAATCAAGGTACTCCTCCTTGATCATCGGGTTGGTTGTACCAGTTGAAGTCCCGGTTAGATTCCATAAACGTTGTGAAAGAAAGCCATAGAGAATAACGGTGGATATTGAACTGAAACTAGGATCCTTTCCCTGAGCGAATTTGTGGTTTAATTGAATCCAAATAACTCAACAAGGAATCTTAAAATCACGTTAAGCATCCACTTGATTGATTAATCTTTGTGCAACTTGTTTGTCAAATCGTTGAAAAAAGAATCTAACATCATGCTGCTGCGATCAGGCAGGGACTTGAGTATGGCTAAAGACGCCATCATCAACTACGAGGGAGATGCTAATGCCCCTCGTGATTCGGACTACAACTATGAGAACGGGAGAGATGCTGATGCCTCCCGTAATTCTGTCCCCATTCCATATCGACAAGATGGGAATGTCCGGACACCTCTCTTTCATCCCCATGATCGATATCCTGATCTTCCCCCGCATGAATATGCGATTCCTAATCCTAATCTTGAGGGGGACATGAATCAGAATGAACCCTCATCCTCTGATCCTTCGGATCTCGTCAACGCTTTGGGAGTTCTTGCCTCCCGTCTGGACCCTCAGCAGTTCGAGGCGATCCAGTCCATTCTGAAGGGGAAGGCACCCATACAGCCTGCTGAGCCGAACCCTGTGGCTCCCCCTGTTGTCCCTCAGCAACCTCCTCTCCATCCTCCTTACATCCATCAAGCCATGAAAGGCCTCCATATTACTTCTCGGCCAGCAAGGCCGCAACTTTCATCCTCTAGGCAACCGGTCAGACCGCTAACGCCTGCTTATTAAAATGCTCTCGGGCATGGCAGAAGCTCTGCTGGACCTCCTCTTTACTGTCCTCCATGTCCGACATACTCTAGGCAGCAGGCCTATCAAGTACCTCCACCTCCTCCTCCTCTCCAGGCAAATCTGACCACGCAAGCGTTGCTGGCCAAGATGGAGCGCATGGATGAACAATTCAACAACCTCCAGAAGATGATGGGGGTCAAAGCTGCATCAGAGATCAATTTACCGAGCCTGCCAGTGTTCCACCTGCCACCCTCTGAGATGCCAGTGTACCGGAAGTACAACGGTACTGGTAACCCTTTCACACACTTGAAGGAGTTTATGTACGAATCGTCTTTCTGGCAGAACGACAAGAGGTCGTTGACCTTTTTGTTCAGGAGATCTCTAGAGGGACCAGCCCTCGAGTGGTTCTTTTCCTTGGAACCCTCCGAAGTAGAAGACTACGGTATCGTCTCTCGTAAATTCATTCAACGATACCAAGACAGAGTTGCACCCTCCTTGTTCATCACTGACCTCATAGCAGAAAAAATGAAACCTGATGAGGAGTTTGTCAGTTTTGCTGACAGGTGGCGAGGCTTGGCCGAGAAGGTGAAGGATCACTTGTCCGAATCTGAGCAAGTGAAGATGTTGATTTCCAGCGCCACGCCCCAGTTCAAGCTAGTCCTCTCCTTGAACAATTTGACCAACATGGCAGAGCTATATGAAAGAGCACGGTACTGCCAGAATGCCTTCAAGGACGCTACGTTCTCTAGCGTCTTTGATCCTCACAGACCTAGCAGGCCTCCGCCTCGGAAGCTGGCAGTGCCAAATGCTCCTAGCACAGGTCCGACTACTGAGGGCACGCTCTCTCATGAGCAAGTCAGTAGTATGAACAATAACTCGCCCCAGTTTGTGGGGAGTCAGCAACAGTACCAGAGGCCACCGCAGCCGAACCAGCAGGGGTACAGACAGTAGCAGAACCCCGATTATCAACAACAGTATCAGCGGCCCCAGCAGCCGAACCAGAACCAGCAACAGCAACAGCTACAGCAGCCGCCGCAACGGCAACAGCAGTACCAGCAGCCCCAACAACAGCAATATTAGCAACAGCAACAGTACCAGCCGCGCGCACCGCCGGCATACCATAATGTCCCTCCTCCTGCTGACTATAATCAGCAGAGAAGACCTCCAGGCCCGAAGAGGGCAGAATACCCGACCCTCCCAGAATCCTTGGCAGATATTTTCAGTGCTCTAATGGCAGCCAACGCCTTAGTTTTGCCAAGGGAAAAGGCCGTCTGGCCTCAAAATGCCGACACGTCCAGGTATTGCTATTTCCATAGGCAACCTGGGCATACCATTGACACCTGCTTCCAGTTTAGAGATTACATTCACGATCTCAACGAGCAGGGCGGCATAGACTGGGAGGAGATGAAAAAGTATATATCAGCCCTGAAGGCAAGAAGACCACAGCAGTAGCAGCAGCAGCAAGCAAGACCACCAGCACAAGCAGCACCACCACCCAACATGGGCATAGTGCAGAACCCACTCCCGGAGCACCAAAACCAAAATCAGGTTGCCCCTATCTTGACAAACAGCCAGTCTGAGGCTGACTGTGGGCAACAGTGGAGAATAGAGGACTCTTCCTCTCTTTATTCAACGGGTCACGTTCAGAGTACCGCAGAACGACCACCACGCCGCACCCTCCACATACCCAGGCCACAACCCATTACCATTACCCCTCTACCGACACCTGCCACCAATAACCCAGTACTACCACCCGCCTTCCTCAAGCCCATTACGCCCCACACTCCTACGCCTCTATCATATAACCCCCCGCAAACCAACTACGCACCTCTCTTACCATCCATACCACTACTACGCATACCATTCCCTACTTCACCCGCTACCACTACCACCTACCCAGACACCATCCAACCTTCCAGACCGCTATTACGCGTACCATTCCCCACTTCACCAACCACTTACCCATCCACCATCCAACCGTCTAGGCCTTTAATCCGCACCGCGCCATCACCACCTAACCCAACGCCATCACCAACATACCAACACCACGCATCACCTACACCACCCAACTCTGCGGTACTCAAGGTGTCACCCGGATCTTCCACGGTTGAGGAACACGCGCTCCGGAGTGGAAGAATTTTCAACAAAGTCTTTCCTCAGTCCACAGTTAGAGACGGCCCATCGCAGCCGACTGAGGAAGCCTACAATGAAGAGAGTGCACCAGGCACTCAATATGATTTGTTGAAACATTTGGATCGTACACCGGCACGGATCTCCATACTTGAACTAATCAAGAGATCGAAGAGTCACCAAGAAGCCTTGATGGAATATCTACAGAAGGTGATGGTCAATGAGGACGTGCCGGTAGAAAAAATTGCAGCATTACTAGTTCCTCAGGGGGATCAGCCCTCCATTACGTTTCACACAACGGAACTAGCACCGCCAGCAGCCAGAAGCATGGCTCTGAGCATCACGGTCAACATTTGCAAGAAGGCCGTAGATGCATGCCTGGTTGACACAGGGGCGTCGATCAATGTTTTACCTCCGAAGACCCTGGAGCTGTGCGGTGTACCCAAAGAAAAATGGCTGCCTAGCCCCATCTCTGTGACAGCATATGACAATTCCACCCGTTCCCCTCTGGGAATGGTTTATTTGAAAGTAGAGTTAGGCCCTGTAAGTCATGCAGAGGTCGAATTTCACATTTTAGAAATCGACCCTTCTATAAATGCCATTTTGGGTCGTCCTTATATTAAAACTCTTGAAGCGATTCCCTCTACGAATCACCAATGCCTCAAATTCCCTTTCAAAGGACGAATTATTAAAGTGACGAGCATGCCGATCCTTGCTGCTGCTCATACTTTGAATGTTAAATCTACTGCTTTACCTGGCCGACAACCTTTTCTGTCGGTATTACAGGTTTACCATCCAGTGGCTGATCCTCTAAAAGCCGCCAATATTTCTCCATACCCGTTAAATGCCATAAAAAGGGGGAAGTGCATGAGTACCCTAGGATGGAGAATTATGATGAAGAACGGCTATAAGCCTGGGAAAGGTCTGGGCACACAATTACAGGGCAGGACCACTCCTGTTAAAGATTACCGAGCAGCACCTGGAAGTGGTCTAGGCTACAGGCCAAGTAAACTGAAGCAAGACACGGTTCAGAATGAAGAAGGTCAGAAAATCTGGGAGACAATGTCTACACCACCCAAGGAAGGCCAAGATCCCCTAACATAGACCCTGTATACACACTTTGTAAAAGGGCCCATAATTAGCCACGACAACACGGTGGTCATTACTTCGTGTTTTGACTTCCATGACATATATGGGAGGGACTTGGCCAAGCATTGCTCAGAACTACTTACGTACCAATCCTTGGAGGCTCTATGGCCTATGAAAAGGAGAAAATTCCATGATCCTGAATGCGAATGGTACAGGTGGTTCGATCTGAGAGACCTTTACATTGCACTGAACAGACTGTTCCTAGATCCGGCAGAACCCAAGTGGCCGCCGCAGATTGATGAGCTGATTGAAAGTCCTGGTGCTATCTTTGACAAGCGGATATTGTTGTCTGAAGAGACCGATGAAGGGGAGCCAGATGACCCCTATGAAGCTGGCTACACTACATATCTGCTCTGGAGGGGAACATACCCTTACCATGTTTTCATGCTCCACACTCTATTTCGTACACTGCTCTTGACCCCGACTTGGTCGCGGGTCATTATTAAAGATATTCCACAGGCTCCGCCCGTTATGATTACTCTGTCCCCTCGAGACCTTATTCTACAACCTCCTCTCGATCTAGAGAGGATGTATGATTTGATCTGGGACATACTGTTGTATGATCCCCCTAACCCTCTGGCCTTGGTGCCACTTCCTCCATCTAATTCTCTTTCTATTTGTATTCATTCATGTTTTATGCTTAACTCTTCCACTATCCAAAAAAAAACGCCAATTTGGCAACAAATTCTTCCAAGATCCTCATCGAGGAAACCTCCTACTTGTCCGATCACACCCCATTGCGCGGATCCTTCGGTCAAGATTCTCTCCTAGATTTACTCTGCCCCTCCCCTCGGGAGGATTCTCTTGTATTTCCACTTATATCCCAGGATTTCCACCATGCTTCATCTTCATTAGGTTATAATAGGGAGTTTAGTGAAGTTAGGCAGTCTAGTTTTAGGCAGGTTAGTCAAGTTAGGAAGCCTAAGGGTAGGCGAATTCCAGATAGATATCTCCAGGACTTAGCTGATAAATGCTTTTCTTGCTCTTTGATCCCTCAGTTTTTAGAAAATCCAATTCAGATGCCAGAAGACTGTATGAATGATGAGTCAGTCAATGATGGGTATGGGGTGTATGAGTTAGTACATGAAAAGGACCCCATTGTTGAGGATGAGGAAGATGACGAGGACGCAGCTGAGGCATATGCCAGTGGAGTGAAGAGATTCGATGAACCCTCAGCTGCCGTAGAAGAGCCCACCAAAGAAATCAATTTAGGGACTGAAGACGAACCTAAGGTTGTCCTCGTCAGCAAAAAGCTTTCTACGGAGGATGAGAAGGCAATGGTACAAGTACTTAAGGACTATAAGGACACTTTCGCCTGGAGTTATGAAGATATGCCAGGGTTAGACTCATCTTTAGTTGAACACAGGTTGACATTAAAGGAAGGAGCTAGTCCTGTCAAGCAGAAATTAAGGCGATTCCACCCACAAATGGCTCTAAAGATGAAGGAAGAGGTCGACAAATTGCATAAAGCCAAATTTATTAGAGTTGTCCTTTATCCACAATGGGTGGCTAACATAGTCCTGGTTATGAAGAAGGACAGGAAGGTCAGAATTTGCATTGACTTCTGCGATCTGAACCGGGCGTGTCCTAAAGATGATTTTCCATTGCCTCATATTGATGTACTCATCGATATTACCGCTGGCTATGAAACTTTATCGTTTATGGACGGATTTTCAGGATATAATCAGATTAAGCTAGCAGAAGAAGATCAAGAGAAAACGTCATTCACTACACCTTGGGGAACATACTGTTATGTCGTCATGCCATTTGGGTTAAAGAATGCTGGAGCCACTTATCAAAGGGCTATGATGGCAATATTCCATGACATGATGCACATAGATCTGGAAGTGTATGTGGATGATCTATTGGTTAAATCTAAGACAAAGGTTGAGCACGCCAAAGTTTTGGCAAAGGTATTAGAGAGATCGAAAGAGTATCAGTTAAAGATGAACCCCAAGAAATGTGTATTCGGGGTATCTTCAGGAAAATTATTTGGATTTATTGTCAGCAAACGGGGAATTGAGGTCGATCCCAACAAGGCAAAGGCTATCAGAGAAACGCCACCTCCCAAAAACTTGAAGGAGTTAAGAGGATTGATCGGGAGGTTGCAATTTATTCGCCGTTTTGTCTCCCAGCACTCACAAAGGTGTAAGCCGTTCTACGAGCTTACCAAGCCGGGAGTCAAATTTGATTGGGACGATAAGTGTCAGGAGGCATTTGATGGATTAAAGAACTATTTAGAAAGTCCTCCTGTTTTGAGACCACCATCTCCAGACAAACCGTTGATACTTTATATTTCAGTCCTGGATGATGCAGTGGGGGCTGTCCTAGCACAAGAGGATGAAGAAGGAAAAGAGAGGGCAGCCTATTATCTCTCTAAACTTCTCAACCCCGCTGAACAGAGATACACAGCGATGGAGAAAACATGTGCAGCATTAGTTTGGGTTGTGCAGAAATTGAAGCATTATTTTCTGGCCCATGAAGTCCATCTCATCGCTAGGATGAATCCGATATAATTCCTTCTGGAGAAATCTGTTCTTACTGATAGGTTAGCGCGATGGCAAAGCTTTCTATCTCAATTCGATATCATTTATATTCAGCAGAAAGCGATCAAGGGCTATGCCATAGCAGAACATCTCGCTCATCATCCCCTTTCTCGTTTTGATCCAGTGCGATCAGAGTTTCCGGATGAGGAACTGATGTCCGTAAATCAAATCAGAGATGATATGTGGACTCTGCATTTTGACGGAGCTCTGAATTCTCATGGAAAGGGGATCAGTATCGTTCTATTATCACCTGAAGGTGTCACCATTCCACAAGCCTTTCAGCTTGATTTTCCAGTCACTAACAATATAGCTGAATACGAGGCACTTCTTGCTGGCCTCGAGGCTGCTCATTTTCATGGTGCCACCAAACTCAAGATTATGGGTGATAGCCAATTAATTCTTCGCCAAGTGCTGACCAAGTATCGAACTCTTGATCCCAAGCCTTATCAAGAACTTACTTCTGCTTATTCAAAGCTTTTCACGAAATTGATCTTTGTCCATGTCCCTAGGAATCAGAACATCTTAGCTGACGTTCTAGCTTCATTGGCCTCATCTCTTGATTTTCCAATCAGCAAGCAATCTGAATCAATCATAGTTCATAGGCATCTTTCACCCCCCGTGAAAGACCCTTCGTTTCTTAAAACTAAGGAGAAGTTGCTGAAGAAAGTCAGAGACGGAGATATCGTGGAAAAGAGAGAAATCATGTTGATGGAGCTGTTGGAAGAGATGGATGATGAACATAAGCCATGGTATTATGAAATTGCCAAATATTGTGAAGATCAATCATATCCTGAGGAAGCTACAACTGAGGAAAAGAGAGCTATCAGGAGAGTTGCTCAACGATATACCCTAGTTGGAGGAGCATTGTACAAGAGAGGTTTTGATGGAGTTCTTCTAAGATGTCTAGACGAAGATGAGCTTTGGAAGGTTATGGAAGGAGCTCATAGTGGAGTTTGTGGTGGCCATGTCAATGGACAGATGCTAGCAAAGAAGATCCTTAGACAAGGATTTTATTGGCCAACCATGGAAGAAGACTGTGTAGGATATGTCCGTAGGTGTGCTAAATGTCAACTTCACCCCGACAAAATTCATTCTCCTGCATCTTCACTCCATCCTGTTTCCTCCCCATGGCCTTTCTCCATATGGGCTTTCGACATTATTGGAACCCTTGGTAATCCAGATTCCGACATCAAGCAAAAATCTTTCATTCTCACGGCAACAGAATACTTCACCAAGTGGGCAGAAGCTGAAGCGTACGTGGAGATCAAAGCATCAACCGTCTGCAAGTTCATCATGAAGAACATCATCACCCGATTTGGAATTCCAAGTACCATCGTCACCGACAATGGACCACAGTTCGTGTCACAAGAATTGAAGGACCTCTGCAACAGGTATAGAATTGCATTGCATCATTCATCTCCTTATTATCCGCAAGGCAATGGCCAAGCAGAGGCAACTAATAAGACTTTGATAAAAATCATCAAAAAGACGTGCAAATCTAACAAGTTCACAGACTGGCCAGAAAAATTGGTTGAGGCTCTATGGGCCTACCGAACTTCAATCCGCACGCCTACCGGGCAAACTCCTTATTCCTTAACATTTGGAATGGAGGCGGTAATTCCATATGAGATCCTTATACCGTCATTAAGAGTACAATTGAATAAAGAATTCTCCATTGATGAACATCGTTCAGCACTCCTTACTCAATTGGAACTCTTAGACGAGAAAAGATGGTCAGCTGCTAATCATGCAAAAGTTTATCAAAATAGACTAGCACGTTTTTATCAAAAGAAAGTCATTGAACGTAAGTTCAAAGTCGGTGAAATGGTCGTCAAAAGGATTTTTGTAAAACCGGGTGGTCCGCGTTCTAAGCTCCAACCCAACTGGGAAGGACCTTATGTTGTATCGCACGCTTTTCCTGGTAATGCTTATTGTCTTGTTAATGCAGAAGGAGAAGAGCTAAATCATCCCTGGAATGGCTTACATCTTAAGAAATACTACCCTTAGGTTAAAGAGTCGATCAGTATGGTACAAAGACCAGTGGAATCAGAAAATTTATAAACTCAAATTTCTTTATTAGTCTGGATAATTTGATTTCGAACACATCACTACACACACTGACACGTTTGATTCGTGAGTAACAAGAGATGCCAAGTCCTAAAGAATATCAAAAGTTTGACTGAAAGTGTAAAGTACAAGTCATTCGTTTTAAAGCAAAAATTATGTTTTATACTCGGCCCATGATGTTGGAACGAGGCTTAGAATAGACTACCAAGAATACCCGCCATCTTAGTAGGAGGCCGTCATAAAAAAAATGGGAGAGATCCGTCCCAAAGAAAAAAAGAAAATAGAAAAGCAAAAGGAAAAGGGCAAAAGCTAAATGTCAAATCAAAAGGCCATTACATTACAAACGTTACATCAAGGCCATGAAATGAAATAAAAAGGGAACGCAAGGTCGATAAATACCCCGTAAAGAAAATGATCGAACCCCAACGGATATTAGGGTAGGAAAGGAACATCTTTTTAAGTCTCTGGAACCTTCTCATGGGCTTTCTAAACCTATTCTTCTTTTCCTTCTAAAGAGGCGTACTCCAAACTTAAGGAATGGCTTAGATTGACTAAGGGTCAAATCATCAAATGGGATCACGAATGGAAACACAAATTCAAACACGATGGGTTTTAAGTTAAGCTGTTAAAGAACAATTTGGGAATTAAGTTAGTAAATGAATATGATCTTTTGATCTAAATACCATGTTGATCTTTTAGTCAAAAATTTCAAAAAAATAATAATACATATGTCAAATTTCAAAAAAAAAAAAAATACATATGTCAAAATTTCAAAAAAAATACATATGTCAAAAATCCAAAAAAAAAATACATATGTCAAAAACCAAAAAAAAATACATATGTCAAAAATCCAAAAAAATACATATGCCAAAATAAATAAAAAAAGCATATATTTCAAAACCCAAACAAAAATGAATATTTCAAAAAAACAAAAATATTTCATTTAGCATTTGCTTATTGCACTTGGCATGTCTCATTCCTTTTATTTTCAGTGAGCATCTGTTTGCTTGCATGTTACATTTTGCTTAAGTCTGTTTATAGTTTGATTTCCTTTGTTAATAAAGGCTATGCCCCTTGACCATTTATTGAAAGAAAAATTAATTGACCATTTATTTGGTCAGGCAAGGGGCTAAGCCTAAATAGATACTTAACCTGTTTGTTAAGTGATGTACAGGATACAAGACAAGCACAGGAACACAAGATTGGAGCCCAAAAAAGTGCCATATATATCATTAAAAGGTGTTTTGTACGTGATACATAGAAGAAAAAGAAAATACATAAGCCCTCAAGGCTGGCTCTCCCCTCCGCCCTCGTCAAGTTGGCTCTGGGCCTCGTCAGGTGCGTCCGGTACTGGTCCTCGGCTAGGAGGTGGAGGTGGCCCCATCGCGCTCGGCCCTGCCTGGCCAGAAGACATGGCGACACTGGCCGTGAAAGCACTCGTCAGACCACGCTCCTGGGCACGCTGTCGGGCTCGCTGATACCGTTCCTCCACCATCTTGCGCTCATGCTCTGCAACCGACAAGCGACCCTGAAGACTCTCCAGTCGAAGGCAGTCGCGATCTCTCTCCTCGGTCACGACCTCCAGGCGAATCTGGAGACGTGCAAGATCTCCAGTGGAGAGACGAGCCACCTGCTCCTCCAGAGACCGGATCCGCGCCGCATTGGCCTCAGCACGAGCAGCTGCCGCGCGGGAACGCTCCAGCTCTGCTTCAGCCCTCTGAAGGGCTTCCTGAAGCTCAGCAACCTAAAGGGAAGTCATTGTTAGTTCAAGGCAATCAAATGATTAAAATCAAATTCAGGAACTTACCCGAGCAGCCCGGTCCTCTTCCGCAAGAGAAGCCCGGTGGATGGCGGAGGCGAGCTGGCTCTAGAGGTCAGCCAGAGCAGCATCATAGGCAGACGAGGAAGAAGATGAAGCTCCGAAAGAAGGGGGAGCCGCTTGGGTGTAGACGGCTTGCTGCACCAACAGACAACCGTGAGTGTCAATCGCCAAAACAATTAATTAATTAAAACATGCATTCATAAACATGCATACATACCAGATCAAACAACTCTTTCTGGACTTGTTCGAGCTGGGCCTCCGCATCATGTAGGCGGGCCCAGAGGTCGATGATGACCGCGTCACGTGCATCCTGCATATCACACATACATACATTCATTCACAAACATAAATCAAAATAATAATAAAATTGAAGATGCATAAAGGCATACTTTCATCGAGTGGTCGGAGGAGACGCAGCTGATCGGCGTAGTGGGCCCGGTACTGCTGGAGATAGGCCTCGCTACTCTCCGCCCGGGACTCCACCCGTACGCCTCGACGGTGCCAGTCCTCGTACTGTTTTGGGAACTTGGCACGCCAATCTGTGAGGGCTTGCTTGCCCCTCATGCTCCTCCCGACGTCCTCCGGGACCTCCTCGTCAATCCACTCCTGGTGGAGGCCCAGGGTCCTTATCACGAGCCGGAGGCGGAGGGGCTCGATTTCGTTGAGGCAATGCACCCACATTTGCCTCCCGAACCTCCTCCTACCAGCCGTCACCCACGGCTGACCCTCCTCGCCCATACCAAGGTACGGGCGCCAGATCACCTGCACATAGATTAGATGCATTCATAAATAACTTGCATTTAAGGAATAAAATATTGCATTTAATTGAACAAGTTAAAAACTCACCAATAGCTCGGGATAATCCAGGAACTGACGGCGGAGGGCCGTCAGTTGGTGATGCTGTGGGGCTGTGTCTACAATTGGCTGCCAACGGCAGGCCAATGGGACAGCTTCGGGTCTCGCGATCCGCGCTCTGCCGAGCGGGAAGTAATGGTAGCTCCACACCTGCATTCATGAACATATAAGTTAGGAAAAATCATCATATCATATTTCATATCATAAACAAGTAATGAAACAATTAATACTTGGAGGAACGGCGAGAAGCCACTGACGGTAGTCTCACGGTCCGGCGTGACCGCAGACAAATCGGCGAAGAGGTGGGCCAGAAGGGCCGCACCCCAAGCGTACTCTCCTAAGCTATCTAGATCATCTAACAAGTAAAGGAATCTACAGTGAATGTGGTCGCCCTTCGTACCGAAGAGCAACCGACCGAAGAAGAAAACTAGAAAAACTCTAAGCTGCCTATCTACCTCCTCCCCTTGACTAGGGTTGCTACAGTAGACGGCGGAAGATGACTCAGCTAACCTATCCCTAAACTCCTCCCGGGTTTCGTCAGACCGACGCCGGGGCTCATCTAATCCTAAGGCTGCCTCTACTTCTATCCTAGGGACCATCCTGGACTCCCTACCTATGCTAGATACCTCTATCCCTAGTAGAGCCTCTGCTAATCCCTGGTAGTTGGGGTAAGTCACCCCACTCACAGGTCGGCCCTCTACCCTGAGGCCAGTGATCCTGGCCACATCTTCTAAAGTGGGGATCATATGTCCCCAGAGCATTAGGAATGCCCGACTCTCTGCGTGCCAACGCTCCCTAAGCGCCTGCAGCAAGACCAAATCGAGCCAAAATGGCTCGATATCTAGTACCTCACCGAACCCCATCCGGCGCAGGCGCGCCTTCTGGAAGTCCGGGAGTCCCCTATAGGCACCTATCACTAGGTCCCAACTAATCCTGGACCTCATCACTCCCTGCAAATAAAACATAAAAATAGGGTCAGTAATGAATAAAAAAACAGGAAAAACAGTTCTGTTTTGAAAGGCGTCAGCATATATAGACGTTTTTCAAAACACGTCAACATGCCTTGACGCAATTCAAATTAATTTTCTACCTAATTAAAAATTCGGAATTAGTCTTGAACAACGTCAGCTCAGTGTGACGCCTTTTGAATGGCGTTACCAGGTCTGGACGCCTTTCAAGACCCAATTCCGGGTTCTTGAAGAACCCCATTTTTTCCTCTTTTTCTCATCACATTCAAACCATAGGAGGCTTACCGTGTGGAGGTCGCCCTCCTCTTCTTCCTCCATTGCCACAGGCGCCGGTGGAGGGATCTCTTCCTCCAAAAATGTTGCGGCTTCGGCTAGCACCGCCGGAACCTCCTCGGGAGCCTCCTCCTCATGCCTTCGCCGCCTCTTGGCCAAGGCTTTCATCTTCCTAGAGCCTTCACCGCGTTCCATGGTCAAGAAAGAAGGAGTTTTGAGGGACAAAGAGAGGGAGATCGCCGGATCTCGGAGATCGCCGGAGGTGAAGAGAGAGAGAGAGTTTTGTGAAAAGTTAGGAAGAAAGGGGGTCTTCGCGGGTTTGTAAACGAAAGGTTAAAAGGCGTCGACTCAGAGAGATGCGTTTCAGGGCCCTTAAGTTGAGGCGGCAAGGACATGTGTTTGAAACTGATTGAAAGACGTCCACCTATGCTGACGCGTTTCAGATTACCACCAGAGCCGTACAGAGGATGATGATGAAAGGCGTTTTAACCTGTAGACGCGTTTTAGGAGATTAATCACGGAATTAATGACAGAATCCTGGGAAAAGTAGGAGAAATAATTGAAAGGCGTCAAGTGTTAAAGACGCAATTTAACGTTTAATCAGGTTTTTGAAGAGCAATTATGGTTGAAAGGCGTCTTTCTGAATGGACGCGTTTTACATTTTGCAAAATCCGAAATGTCAGATTTTCAGGAAAAATCCAGTTTTTACTAAGGGAAAAATCATGGGCACATCACAGAAAGTTAAGGAAAGATTTTAAGGCATGAAAAATCATTCTTTATTCAATGAAATCCTTTATTACATTATAAAAATAAAAAAAGAGAAAGAGGACATTTAAGGGAGAATTTTATGAAGACTTTTGAGGTAAGGAAATTTCAATCCTCTATTTCTATCTTTATAAGATTTTACACGGTAACTAAAGCCAAGGTTCCATAAAGTGGTGATGATTTCTATGGCTTCATAATCTTCGTCGGATTCCAAGACACGCTTCTTGATTGGGGATGTAAAGGAGAACTCAGGGAATTCGCGACGGCCCAAGCTAAGTTGAGTAAGGCACCGATGAGGATTGTATAACACGAACTCGGTGGCTCCAATCAACTTAAGATCCGCTCCCGTCGCACGGCGCACCCAAACAGGCTTTCCAACAAGAGTGAGTGGAGACGAGTCAAATATGTCGGATGTCATGAGCTTCAAATACTCTCTCTAGTCGGCCCGGGTCTTGTGCTTTGGGACCTTGTTGACCATATGCTCATTGAACTTTACAATGTTGGCAATGCAATGGATTGGACTATTCAAGAAGATTTGAGATGGATTCAGAGGCCTCTTCTTGCAATACTCAAACTTGAAGTGAAGTTCAACCCATAGAGCAAAGAGTAACATGCACCCATAGGGAGGACGACCCACAGATGCCGCAGAAAGCCCGCTGTAAAGATATGCCAAGAGTGCAGTGCTAATGGATTTACCTTCGAAGATTGCGCAAATAGCACTGACCTGATCATCTTCCAAGATGTTGTCCTGCGCAGGGAAGAACAAGGCACCGGCAAGGCATGTGACGAAAGCTTTCCTCACATCCTCCGCTTCATCCTCCCTTAGATCATCAATTTCATATAGGGTCCACTCAGCGAGCTTTGCAAGATTGATCCCCTTCTTGGTAAGGCATCCTTTAGCTTCTGAAGGATCCTTCATGATTGATGTCAACAATTGTTGACCGGTGATTCTCTCTCTTGTCAAAGCTATTTTATCTTTGTTATCTTTGGTCTTTGGGAGACCTAATAGAAGCTCTGCCTCCTCTAAAAGGATTGTGCACTCGGAGTCTTGGAAGAAGAACGTATGAGTTTGGGGATGCCACCACTCGATCAAGGCACCCATAGCCGCCCAATCTACATTCGTACTCTTGTAATTTTTGGCAAGCACCACTAGACCTTGAAGATTCCACTTGGATATGAAAACTTGCATGGAAAGCTTAACACTTTTTGCAAGTTTACGAATCCAAGGGAGAGAGGTGAACTTTCTCGGGCCGGGAAACATGGGATAATTCTGAAAACAAAAGGAAGAACATGAAGAATATGATGAAGAACACGAAAAACAAGAAGAAGTATTGAAGATAAGTTGATTTAACTTACTTGAAGATTAGGATCTCTTCAGTTTAGGTGATTTTCCACGTCGGAGAACTTCTCTAGATACATCTTCATTCTCTTGTTTGAAGAATCCATCCTCTTTTTCGGAGTTCTTCCTTCTTGAAGCTTGGAAACCTTGGAAACTTTGAAGAAACCTTGAAACTTTGGAAGAAAACTCAACCTAGGATCTTTGGATTATGGTAAGATTGCTTGGGAACAACCTAAGGGTGTTTATATAGAAGGAATTGCGATCCTAGGAAGACTTTTCCGGGTTGGAAAAGGGATGTGCATTGATAGAGTTGGAATTCGAATAGAGAAGAACCAGAAACATGTTTCTGTGAGTAAAAGGCGTCGAGAAGCACTGCCGCGTTTCAATGTTAAATGGCGTCTGCGCAACACGACGCGTTTTAGTTTTTCTATGATTTACCCGAAATTCTGTGGTTTTTCTGGCTTAAATTGAATACTTGTTTGGAATTATTAATGATTTTGATTGCAGGAAATTCAAGAAAACTTGAGTAAAGCTGGAAATATCGAGAAGATCCCACTGTGGGAGTCAAGAAGTCCTGACCGTGGCTAAAAAGACGGTTATTTCTATCCTTGTACTCTTCCATGTAAATCATTTGCATTACTATATGATAAATATTTATTAGAGTATATCAAGGACCTTGTGATTTTGATGAAACTGGAATTTGAGTTCCCCTACAACAAAAACAGTGATAATTCCAGAGAATTCTTAATCGTACGGATAGGCCGTTGGATTGTTAATTAGTGAGGACGATGGTTCCACTTTTGTGAAACGGTGCGTGGATAAACGAGCTTCGGCTTAGCACTGAATTATAAGAATTGGTGTCTTGACTCATTAATGACAATTTAACAATATTATCCTTGATTAATTTATATTTTATTTGACTTTATATTTTTCTTTTAGCCCAGCATGCATCATATAGGACTTTGAAATCATTGTGATAAAAATTGATTATTGATTAAGTTTTAGACCATTAATCAAGTAAAATCAAACATGATATGAAATATTATATTCTCAATTGAGTATCTTAATTATCTTTGAGGTTCGCTTGAAGATATCCTTAGAATTCTATCCTTTCTTGGACTCTTTATCCAATGTTTCTTGTTTTCTTTTAAAGATCCATCATGGTTGCAGCACGTCCACATTGGCTGGCAAACGCTCCCCATGATGAAACCTACAGTGTCTATGACCTGGGATACTTCCCGCTCCGAGGAGGTTGATCGACCTTATTTTATTTCCTTGTCTACCACATCCAGATAGGATTGATTCCATTGATTTCCTTGAACTATCTTCATCGATGATTTTGAGAAAAATTCCAATCATGTGATGTTAAGAGCGTGTCTCATCACACCTTGGCATCACCTTTTCAGTACATTCAATTTCATTTCACTCCCTTGCAAAGACGATGCCAAGGTGAGGCAATTGTAGACACGCTAATTTTGACGTCATTTCGAGTAAATTTCATATCATATAATAATGCCTCATAATGGTCTGATATTTAATCATTGGTTAATTTTTATTTATCTTTTTAAGTTAATTATCTGAAAAGTGTCGGGTTTAACAGACATGTTTAAGTTAATCAATTAAATTGGCTTTAACTCAAATTTCAGTTAAAATATGAAGAAGTCTAAAAGACGTCTACCTATGTGGACGTCATTTAGAGTTTATTCTTATTTTAACGTTTAAATTTGAATTTTAATCAGTTGATTAATTAGCTAAAAGGCGTCTGTGAGACATGACGCGTTTTAGGTTTCCTAAGCTATTTCTACTTTTCTTCCGGATGTTTATCCTTATCTTAATTAGTGTAAAAGACGTCTATACATGTAGACGCTTTTTAGCTAATACAGATAAAGATAAGTTTTTTCGGATGTTTTTCCTTATCTTAATTAATCTGAAAGGCGTCAGCGATTCTGGACGCGTTTTAGATAATTACAGATAAAGATGAATTAATCTATATTTATCTGTTGGTTAAGATGGATAAATCCTAGATTTTCTATATAAATCCGCGGACGCAGAACATGTCTATAAATACCTTGCATCTTGAAAGTTAAAAAAAAAAGAGAGAGAAGTAGGAATCAGAGTTAGTAATTGAAGATTGAAGTGACGACGTCCAAACGCCGAAGCGCTGCTGTTTCCAGAAGTCGGTGTCCATTCTTCATCCAATTCAAGGCTTCATTTAATTCGGCATAAGTTTTTCATTTCTGCATCTTCATTTTCATATCTTCATTTTTATTTCATTAATCTCTCATTCTTCATCATCACTTCATGCAACACACACCACAACATCATTCTTTTCAAAACCTTTTTTAAGGGGTTTCAAAAGCCATTAAACAAGTAAGTTTGTTGTTTAGTTTCATGTTTAAAACCATGATTAGAATAGATACTACTTTTGCTTAAAGTTCTCATCATCATTTCTTCATTTCTTATTTCTATATTTCTTATAAGCTACACAGGAGAATTAAAAGGGGAGTGAATCATCAAGCACAAAGTCACAAGAATCTCTGGACGATCCTCAAATCCTCAACTTCAAATTCAACAGCAAGAACAAATAACAAAGAAAGGGCTCTCTTTCTTCAGCCGGCTGAAGGAGGGGAATCAAGAGCTCAATATCTTCCGCGTTTAAACAGGTAGGCGATCAAAACTTTCTTTTGGAACTTTTAAGTCAAAAGTTTCTGGCGATCACTGCACATAGTTTCTGTTTTAATAGGCTTTATTTTGCACTTAAACAACATAGATTTTTCATGTTAATCACACAATCATTCTAAGCACTCACAGATTGCGCGCTAGCAACCACTGTCTCGGGGTATGCCCTAATGTAGTTGTGATTTTCCTTTCAGGCCTGTACGCTTAATTACTTCCTTTCAATTGAAATATGTAATTATTTGCTGAGTCAAGTCGAATTGTAATAATTTTTAATTCATGCACTTCCTTTACAATTCAATGTGATGTGGAATGTTTAGCTTAGTTTATCATTTATTTCCCAAACTTATCGAGATCCTGGTTTGGCCCCAAATTTTAATGATTCGGTACCCATTTAGTAATCGGATCCCCGATTATAGGGTGACGGGTCGTTACACCTCAGATGAATGGTGTATCATAAAGGAGAAATCGTACATTAATGGAAATGGTGTAATCTATGATTAGCATGCCCAAATTACCAATGTCCTTATGGGGATATGATGTTGGGTTTCTCGGGTTTCTCCGGTTCGCTCACGCAGCGGAAAATAAAATATTAAAACAGTGATCCGTTCCCGTTTCAAATATCAAAAATCGATTATCGGATAATCGAAGTTCTCACCGTATGCAGATTCGAATCCGCAACCGTTCGGTTCTGTCGGTGCGACACCGCAAGCCGTGCAAGTGCCCGACCTCTAGCGAAGTCCACGCGATCCTCCTCGCGACGGATATCCTCCAGTTCCTCGTTCTTCGTAGCCCACGAAACCTCCGCCGGTCGCCGCAATGATCGCCGCAACGCGCGGACGATTTCCCGTCGAACGGGATTCGGAGAAGCGGCGGAGCAGATCTAGATATGTCTGGATGCCAGAGAGAGAGAGAAACAGAGGAGGGGCGGCTAGGATTAGCAGCAGCTTGGCCTGCTCAGCCCGTTCGCTATGTTTTATACTAACCGCACGGTTTTTCATAAAAACCCCCGATTTGTATAAAACCCACTTATTTATCCATCGCCTTGAGAATCATGTGCGTGTGACCCTCTAGGCCCAAGTACCAGTCCAGTTAATGGCCCAACAAGCCCAGTGACTCCTCACTGACTTTATTAATCAATTAATAACCCTTTATTAATTAATTAATCAATCGAATTGATGTCGCACATCGAATTCGACTGGGCCTCCGATCACGTTGGGTGCCAAGCAACACCACGTGAACCCGAAAGGTATTGGGGTTAAGTAACCCACTCTTGGAACCTTTCCGCCGACAGTTACCACGTGGATATAATCCTTCATTCGTACAATGCTCTCGAGTCAACTCAGGGTATGGCGAGCTGTCAAACCCTAACCGGTCGACTCACTTGGATTGGATGCCGCTGATGAATATCGGAAAACTCCTTTCCCGATATTATCGTCCGCCCTCGCCAGGGACTTCCGCGCATCCTTCCTAGAGCATTCTCTCTCTAAGTACCGAGAGCGAATTATTCCTTATTGACACACAATTCCCTTTGACAGTATTCCACTGTACCCAATCCTTGGCGTATTAGAATCCCGTGGCTAGAGATTCGTAAACCAAGGTCAAAGCACAGAAGTCCACCGACAAGGTGTCCTTGGTGTCTTAGGTCCAAGGACCATCCACGTAACTGCGACAATAGAATCAAGCTGGTTGACAGTGAGGTACAATACCATCCAGCGATTCAGTCGAATCAGTTCAGTGAACTCATTCTCCAATGAGTACCTACATATTCGCCTTAGTGTCTCCACACAAGTGACTTATGAGATCAGTCACCCTCATCATATGAGCAGGAGTAATCTGTACTAGTCTAACTGGATATCCGATGTCCTTCTCGGATATCCTCCGACTATGAACGATTAAGAATATGTGTGTTTAAGTGATCAGTCTCACTAGTATGATCTCATCATAATTTGATCACTATAGCACATATTCACGGACTTCATTATGAAACGATAATTAATGCGATTTACACATAATGAATATTATGCCATTATATTAATAAATGAACGAGATTTACATAGTCAGATTGGCTTGTAGGCCACCTAAACTAACAATCTCCCACTTGGACTAAAGCCAATCACCTTTATACAATAAGCCTATAGACTCTAGGTGACGCTCAAACACAATTTGAGCCAACGGCTTTGTCAGTAGATCTGCTACATTGTCGACGGATGGAACTCTTTCCACTACTACATCTCCTCTGGACAAGACGAAAGCGCCTCAGAACATCTTTCGATTTCTGATGAGACCACGGCTCTTTCACTTGTGCAATAGTCCCATTGTTGTCGCACAACAGTGGAACATGATCAAGGATACCGGGAACTATGTCAAGGTCGGTGATGAACTTCTTCAACCACACTATTTTCTTGAAAGCTTCAGCTGCAGCGATGTGCTCAGCTTCAGTCGTCGAATCTGCAGTGGTTACTTGCTTGGAACTCTTCCAGCACACTGCACCTCCCTTTAATGTAAACACAAATCCAAATTTAGACTTGCTATCATCTGGATCTGACTGGAAACTCAAGTCAGTAAAGTCTTGCAGTTTCAAGTCACCTCCTCTATAGACAAGAAACATATCCTTAGTTCTTCTCAAGTACTTAAGGATACATTTCACTGCCTTCCAGTGCTCTTCGCCTGGATCAGCCTGAAATCTGCTCGTAACACTTAGAGCAAATGCAACATCAGGCCGTGTACATAGCATGGCATACATGATAGATCCTATGGCAGAGGCATAGGATATTCTATCCATGAATGCCCTCTCATCAGTAGTCTTAGGAGATTGCTCCTTTGAGAGACTAATCCCAAGTCTCATCGGTATGAGAACTCTCTTGGAATTTTTCTTTGCCAAACCTTTTGACTATGGTATCTATGTACAAGGATTGGATCATTCCAAGCATCCTCTTTGATCTATCTCTATAGATATGTATTCCCAATACGTAGGATGTGTAAGGAATCGTCAAGAACGCAGCGGAGAATAAAACGATTCCTATGTATCGGCTGCTGGGATCGTAAAACGGACATTAAAATAAACGCGGGAAGAACGGTTCTTCACCTTTGCGGGGTTTCGAATCTCCCGTAGATGATGTCGACTGGGTAATCGCGCACGCGCACGATCTCTAGAGGTATCCACACGAGTTCCCGCTGCAGACGCGATTTCCTCCTCGACTTGAGTGCTCCGACCATATCTCAAATCTACCATGCGCGGAGAGAGACAGATCCACTCCAAGAGAGAGAGAAGGAGAGAGAGAGAGGAGAAAGAGAATCTGGGATGAAAAATCGTCCAACTAACTTTCTACCCCTCCCCCTTGGCCCTCCTTATATAGAAATAAGGATAAGCACAATGATTAATCCTCATGATTATCCAAGAGTTTGGCCTTGGATAATTCTCCATTAAATCTTCATGTTTATCCTGCGGCTTTTCATAAAAACCCAGATAAGCATGAAATTTAACGTCTCTCACCGTCTGACGAGAACTCTTATGTGTGTGACCCTCTAGGCCCATATATCAGTCCGGTTGCAGGCCCATTAAACTTAGAATTGTTTCTTGAGTTTAATGTTTATTAATTAACATTTAAACATCATATGTTAAATGATTAATTTAATAAACAAGTGGATTATCATCTGATGATTAATTTACTTGGCCTTCTGATCATGAACAACACCAAACACTACCTCATGATCCCATAAGATATAAGGGATATTGTTCCCTTTAATTGAACCTTTCCGTCTGCAGATACCGCACAGATATAATCCTTCACTCATGCAATGTCCCGATAACACAAGGGTATGGTTTTATAGTCAAACCCTCTTTTGCATTATCCAGATGGATTCCAGTACTCAGTTAATATCTAGAAAAACATCTCTTTCATTTGACCCTGGCCAGGGATTTCTGTGTACACATCCATAGGACATTCTCTCTCCAGTCTTATACCAAGAGTGAGTGATCCCTTGTTGTTCACTCAATTACCTTCGCAAGCTTTCCACTGTATCTAAAAGACCGATTATGGTGGACTTAATGGTTAAAGTCCACGAGTCAGAGAATCAAGATACAATGGTCCACAAACAAGGTATCATTGGTGACTCAGGTCAAAGGACCAACTGTGCTACTGCAACGATTGAATTCCCTGGTTGACTAATAGGTATAATTACCATCCATGAATTCTTATTTGGGTCTGTTCAGTGAACTCATTCTCTAATGAGCACCCACTTGTTTGTCTTAGTATCACCACACGAGTGAATGTGAGATCATTCACCCTCATCACATGAGCAGACATAACTTGTGTCGATCTTATCGGATATTTAATGTCCATCTCAAATATCCTATGATCGAGAACTGTTTAAGACAATTGACTGAGGATATTGATCTCACTATCATGATCTCATCATGATTCAATATCCCATACATTTGTCTATGGACCTTCATTACGATAGTTAATTTGCGAGAACTATAAATGAAGAAATGATTGCCTTTATTAATAATTTGAACTAGAATGTACAATGATTGGCTTTGAGACCACCCAATTCTAACATTCTCCCACTTGGACTATAGCCAATCACCCATGTGTCTAAGTCCCATAGACTTACGGTGACGTTCTAAATTGTTTTGAGACAATGGTTTAGTCAAGGGATCTGCTACATTATCTTCATATGAGACTTTCTCAACTACTATATCTCATCGGGCGATGATCTCACGAATCAGATGAAATCGTCTCAGAATGTGCTTTGACTTCTGAGGTGATCTTGGCTCCTTCGCTTGAGCTATTGCCCCATTGTTGTCACACAATAATGGAACATGATCTGAAATGCTCGGAACTACTCCAAATGCCGAGATGAACTTCTTCATCCAAACAGCCTCCTTAGCCGCTTCAGCTGCAGCAATGTATTCTGCTTCGGTCGTCGAATCTGTAGTTGTTTCTTGTTTGGAACTCTTCCAACTTACTGCACCTCCATTTAACATGAACACAAATCTAGACATGGATTTGCTGTCATCCATATCCGACTGGAAACTCGAGTCAGTAAATCCTCGAAGTTCTAAGTCGTTTCCTCCATAAACAAGAAATAGATCCTTAGTCCTTCTCAAGTATCTAAGGATACATTTCACCGCCTTCCAGTGTTCCTCACCTGGATCAGCCTGATATCTACTAGTGACACTTAATGGATGTGCCACATCAAGCCTAGTACATAGCAGTGCATACATGATGGATCCTATTGCCGAGGCATAAGGAACTCCATCCATATATGCTTTCTCTTCAGGTGTCTTGGGAGACATTTCTTTAGAGAGATAAATTCCATGCCTCATTGGAACGAAGCCTCTCTTGGAATTTTCCACGCCAAACCTTTTGAGTATGGTATTTATGTACATAGATTGGGATAAGCCAAGCATCCTTTTGGACCTATCTCTATAGATCCTTATTCCCAGAATATAGGATGCTTCTCCCAAATCTTTCATGGAGAAGTTTTTGGATAACCAAGTCTTTACTGATGACAACATTCCTACATCATTCCCAATGAGTAGAATGTCATCAACGTAAAGTACTAAAAGGTAATTGCGCTCCCACTAGCCTTTTTGTATACATAAGGTTCATCTTCATTCTTAATGAAGTCATAAGATTTGATTGCTTCATCAAATCTTAAGTTCCAAGTTCGGGATGCCTGCTTTAATCCATAGATGGATCTTTGTAGCTTGCATACCTTGCTTGAATGCTCTTTGGAAGTGAATCCTTCAGGTTGTATCATATACACCTCTTCTTGAAGGTTCCCGTTAAGGAATGCTGTTTTCACATCCATTTGCCATATTTCATAATCATAGAATGCGGCGATAGCAAGAAGTATTCTGATTGACTTAATCAGGGCAACTGGAGAAAATGTTTCGTCATAGTCTATGCCTTGCCTTTGACGATATCCTTTTGCTACCAGCCTTGCCTTGTATGTGTCAATCTGTCCATCTGCCCCGATCTTTCTTTTAAAGATCCATTTACTGCCAATAGGTACTATACCTTCCGGCATATCAACCAAGTTCCAAACTTGGTTGGCATACATGGACTGAATTTCAGAATTCATTGCCTCTTGCCATTTTTCTGATTCTTTACTATTTATGGCTTCTAGGTAGGTTTGAGGATCATCATCCTTATTTAAGTGCACTTTTGGCTTGCCATCATCGATATGTCCAACATATCTTTCAGGCTGCTTAGGCACTCTACCTGATCTGCGAACCTTTTGTGTATCATCTTGAACAAGTTCTTGAGTCAATGGTTCAGTAGATGAACTAGTGTTGATTTGTGAGTCTAGAATTTCTTCCAGTTCTATCTTGCTCTCACTGTCTTCTTTTGAAAGATATTCTTTCTCTAAGAAGACAGCTCTTTTTGCGACAAACACCCTTTGATCGCTGGACTGATAGAAATAATATCCAAAAGTCTCTTTTGGATATCCCACAAATCTACATTTCTCTGTCCTGGAATCCAGTTTGTCTGGATCATGTCTTTTGACATGTGCAGGACATCCCCAGACTCTAACATGCTTAAAGTCTGATTTCTTTCCTTTCCATATCTCATATGGAGTGGAAGATACTGACTTACTTGGAACTTTGTTCAGCAGATATGCAGCAGTCAACAATGCATATCCCCATAAAGAGATTGGAAGTTTGGCATAACTCATCATTGATCGTACCATATCTAATAGAGTACGATTTCTCCTTTCCGATACACCATTTAACTGAGGTGTATATGGAGGAGTCCACTGAGACAAAATACCATTATCCTTAAGATATTGTGTGAAATATGTACTTAAGTATTCACCCCCTCAATCTGATCGAAGAGTTTTGATACTCTTTCCAGTCTGGTTCTCAACTTCATTTTTAAACTCTTTAAATTTCTCAAAGACTTCTGACTTATATTTCATTAAATATATGTAGCCATATCTTGAGAAATCATCTGTAAATGAAACAAAGTATGAGTAACCACCCATAGCATGAGTGGACATTGGACCACATACATCACTATGTATTAGTTCCAATAAGTCCTTAGCTCTTTCTCCATGTCCTGAGAATGGAGCTTTGGTCATCTTTCCCATGAGACAAGCTTCACAGGTTGCAAATGATTCATAATCAAATGGATCAAGATATCTATTCTTTTGCAACCTTATGATCCTGTTCTCATTTATATGACCTAGCCTACAATGCCATAGGTACGATTTATTCACATCCTTATCTATTCGTTCAAGAGATTTATTTACCAGACAAACCTTATATGAAATATCAAGTAAATATAATCCATTCAAAAAATATCCGGAAGCAAACAATTTGTCTCCTTGATAAATGGAACAACCTTTATTCTCTATTTTCATAGAATATCCTTACTTATCTAAACATGAAATAGATATGATATTCCTAATAATGGTTGGAACTTAATAACAATCTATTAGTTCCATTGAGTCTCCTGACGGCATCTGAAGTCTTGCTGTCCCCACAGCTAACACAGCAACTTTTGCTCCATTCCCGAGCCTCAGATCCACGTCTCCGCGGTTCAATCTTCTTTTACTTGTTAACACCTGCAAGTTATTGCAGATATGAGAAACACATCCAGTATCTAATACCCAAGATGTTGTTTCTCTATAAGACAAGTTAAGATCGATCATGAGAATACCTGAAGCTTCACCAAGCTTCTCCTTTGCTTTTTCTGCTAGATAAATCTTGCAGTTTCTCTTCCAATGACCTTCTTTATGGCAGTGGAAATACTGACCTTTATCATTGACTTTAGCTTTGTCCTTTTGAACCGCCGGTTTGCTTTTCACTAGCTTCTTAGGCTTACCTTTCTTAAAGATCTGTCCAGCTTTTCTTTTCTTGTTGGTCTTACCAACAAGCATTACATTTGGCTTATCTTTCTGGATAGTACCTTCTGCTATCTTCAACATGTTGAGCAGCTCAGCCAGTGAAACTTCAATTTTGTTCATATTGAAGTTGATGATGAATTGTGAAAATGAATCTGGAAGGGACTGTAGGATTAAGTCGATGCTTAGGTCATTGTTCATAACAAAGCCAAGCACTGCAAGCCTCTCAATCCATTCTATCATCTTGAGCACATGAGTTTGCACAGATGTGCCCTCGCTCATTCTGGTCCTGAACAATTTCTTAGATATCTCATATCTTTCTGTTCTGAATTGTTCACCAAACAACTCTTGTAGGTGATTCAAAATGGTCTTAGGTTCCATGTTATCATGCTGTCGCTGCAGTTCATTGTTCATTGAACCGAGCATATAACACTGGACCTTGACTGAGTCCTCCTTCCAATTTTCATACATCATTAATTCATCTTCGTTAGCATTATCACCGGGTTGCACTGGATCTGGTTGATCCAGGACATAGGCTAACTTTTCACACATGAGGACAATCTTTAGGTTGCATAACCAGTCAATGTAATTTGGTCCCGTGAGTTTGTTTGCATCAAGTATGCAACAAAAGGGTTAGGTGACGACATAGCGACCTACATGGAAATATAAATAAAAATGAGCAGATAGTTCTTAAAATCAGATTTAGGACTTTTAATTTTGATTTAGGCTCCCACTATTTTTCGGCGATCTGTATGACCCTTTAATATACAAAACGGGAGATTCCGGTGATCTCCTAGTGGGGATCAGAATCCTTCGGGCATCATGCATGTGACCTTGTGGTAGCACAACAAATCACATCAAGTGCCTTAGGCAATCAACTCTTGACAGTTGCAACATTTGCAATATCCGATCGATTTAACCCCTGAATCAGAATGACCTTATGGTAGCACAACAAATCAAATGATTCAGTTAAGTTTATCCATCATTACTTAGATGACATGAATTCATAGTGCAATCCTTGTGGTAGCACAACAAAACTACACTATTTGTCCATTCATCTTAATGACATCACATGTCGTAGACCTAGGTTAATTTCTAAATCAAATAGACCTTGTGGTAGCACAACAAATCCATTTGAGATAAGAATTATCTTAAGATCTATAATGATGGTGGGTTACGTGGATTATTCTGAATATCTCACGTTTACAACTTAAATTTTAAAAGAGGGTTTTTTGTTTGATTTATAAAAATCGTGCTATCAATAGTATTTCAATTTGAAGTATCATTATACTAACTAGATATATATATATATATATATATATATATATATATATATATATATATATATATGATAGCATAGTCCACAAATATCACATATATGCAGAAGAATTAAATTGGGATGATCATGGACTGCTAAAGCTACTATAGAATCATCGGAGCCAAACGATGATCCATAATAGGATCCTAATGTGAAAACAGCAACACTGGTTCCATTTGATGCGAGTCCTTCCTCCAGAGGTGTCTTCAGAAGATCCCGTCCTCTAAACTTAATCCGATACATTTAAATATGAAATTCAAGACTCGCAGGTCCATAAATGTACATTTAAATAATTAGAAACCTTGATCTTATCAAGGGGAGTACAATCTTATAGGGAGGTAGAGAGTACATCTGGATTAAGAGAGAGGAGGACACGCATGTCCTATTTAAAATACCAAATGAAATAAGCATCGCATTCATCCACATCATTCATCACACGAAAATACTAAGTCCATGATCATCCCACCATAAAACACATCACATGCATCACAATCATCACATAATTGCAGTTTGGTATTAAATTTTATAAATATAAAATTATAATACCAATAAGTTTTTGAAATAACATTTATTTCAACATAATCAATAATATTCAAAACATTATTGACAAATTAACTAACTAAACCATTCAGTTAATCTAAATATTAATTCAAATAATTTGAACAGTAAAATGTAATCAAGTTATGCGTAATATCAGTTTAAAATATTTTTAAACTAATTAATTTAACAGGGAAATTAATTATCTAAAAAAAATTTAAATAATTAACTAACACCCTATTAACAATAAAGCCCTTTAATTGAATAACAATTATTAAACACTTTAATAAGCTGTTAATAATCATAAAAATAATTAATAACAATTATTAATTATTCCTATAACTTTACTGTTTTAAAACAATTTTAAAACGGGCTTAAAATGGGCTAATAAAGGGGTTATAAGGGGCTAAACAGTAATTAAAACATTTTTAATAACCATAATAAAATGGGCCCAACCCATTAGGGCCCAAATGGCCCGGACCCGGACCCTGGCTCGGCCAGACCCGAGCCCTGGCTCAGCCAGGCACCGGACCTGGCTGAGCCAGGTCCTGGCCCTCAGCCGGGTCCGGCCGAGCCGGTCCGAACCGGCTCGGGACCGGCTGGCCTGGCTGGTTCCTGCAACCCTAACCCTTGCCTTTTCTTGCAGAACCTGCGGCTGGGAGGATCCGGCGCCGCCGCCGGCCAGCCCCCGGCGACGACTGGCACCGGTCGGCGATGCCCCCGGCACCGGCGGCGTGTCCGGCGCCGGCATGGCCGCCGGTGGGGCCCCCGAAGCAGCAACCCGAGCCCTTGATAGTACCCCTTAAATCTGATTTTTCAGGGTAAAATCCGAATTAGGGCTTCAAATTTGTAGCTCTCCAAGGCCACTCCGGCGCTGGCAAATGTGTCGAATGTCTAGTGGTGACTATCACCTAATGATCCAGACATCCGGACCGCCATCCCAACACTTGGGAATCGTCACATGAAGAACTCCGAAAACTCCAAATAAAATCCAAAAAATTACAGAAAAATAATCAAATTATTTGTGTTCATCATATGAACACAATTCCGTCATTTTTAATCGGATTAAACACAAGAACACGTACAATACGGGTTCTTCACGCATAACGAGAAAATCACGCAAAACGATGTCGTTTTACGACCGAACCAGCAACCTGGCTCTGATACCACTGTAAGGAATCGTCAAGAACGCAGTGGAGAATAAACCGATTCCTATGTATCGGCTGCTGGGATCGTAAAACGGACATTAAAATAAACGCGGGAAGAACGGTTTTTCACCTTTGCGGGGTTTCGAATCTCCCGTGGATGATGCCGACTCGGTAATCGCGCACGCGCACGATCTCTAGAGGTATCCACACGAGTTCCCGCTGCAGACGCGATTTCCTCCTCGACTTGAGTGCTCCGACCAGATCTCAAATCCACCATGTGCGGAGAGAGATAGATCCACTCTAAGAGAGAGAGAAGGAGAGAGAGAGAGGAGAAAGAGAATCTAGGGTGAAAAATCGTCCAACTAACTTTCTACCCCTCCCCCTTGGCCCTCCTTATATAGAAATAAGGATAAGCACAAGGATTAATCCTCATGATTATCCAAGAGTTTGGCCTTGGATAATTCTCCATTAAATCTTCATGTTTATCCTGCGGCTTTTCATAAAAACCCAGATAAGCATGAAATTTAACGTCTCTCACCGTCTGACGAGAACTCTTATGTGTGTGACCCTCTAGGCCCATATATCAGTCCGGTTGCAGGCCCATTAAACTTAGAATTGTTTCTTGAGTTTAATGTTTATTAATTAACATTTAAACATCATATGTTAAATGATTAATTTAATAAACAAGTGGATTATCATCTGATGATTAATTCACTTGGCCTTCTGATCATGAACAACACCAAACACTACCTCATGATCCCAGAAGATATAAGGGATACTGTTCCCATTAATTAAACCTTTCCGTCTGCAGATACCGCACAGATAAAATCATTCACTCATCCAATGTCCCAATAACGCAAGGGTATGGTTTTATAGTCAAACCCTCTTTTGCATTATCCAGATGGATTCCAGTACTCAGTTAATATCTAGAAAGACATCTCTTTCATTTGACCCTGGCCAGGGATTTCTGTGTACACATCCATAGGATATTCTCTCTCCAGTCTTATACCAAGAGTGAGTGATCCCTTGTTGTTCACTCAATTACCTTCACAAGCTTTCCACTGTATCTGAAAGACCGATTATGGTGGACTTAATGGTTAAAGTCCACGAGTCAGAGAATCAAGATACAATGGTCCACAAACAAGGTATCATTGGTGACTCAGGTCAAAGGACCAACTATGCTACTGCAACGATTGAATTCCCTGGTTGACTAATAGGTATAATTACCATCCATGAATTCTTATTTGGGTCTGTTCAGTGAACTCATTCTCTAATGAGCACCCACTTGTTTGTCTTAGTATCACCACACGAGTGAATGTGAGATCATTCACCCTCATCACATGAGCAGACATAACTTGTGTCGATCTTATTGGATATTTAATGTCCATCTCAAATATCCTATGATCGAGAACTGTTTAAGGCAATTGACTAAGGATATTGATCTCACTATAATGATCTCATCATGATTCAATATCCCATACATTTGTCTATGGACCTTCATTACGATAGTTAATTTGCGAGAACTATAAATGAAGAAATGATTGCCTTTATTAATAATTTGAACTAGAATGTACAATGATTGGCTTTGAGGCCACCCAATTCTAACAAGATGTTTCTCCCAAATCCTTCATGGAGAAGTTTTTCGACAACCAGATCTTTACTGATGACATCATAGCTACATCATTCCCAATGAGTAGTATGTCATCTACATAAAGAACTAAGAAGGTGATTGCGCTCCCACTGGTCTTCTTGTACACACAAGGCTCATCTTCATTCTTAATGAAGTTATAAGACTTGACAGCCTCGTCAAATCTGAAGTTATGGGCGGAAGCCTGCTTCAGTCCATAAATGGACTTCTGAAGCTTGCACACTTTATCTAGAGATTCTTTGGATGTGAAACCTTCTGCTTGTATCATATACACCTCCTCCTCAAGGTTACCATTGAGAAAGGCAGTCTTCACATTCATCTGCCAGATTTCATAATCAAAATGTGCAGCAATGGCGACTAGAACTTTGATCGACTTTATCATGGCAACTGGTGAGAAAGTCTCGTCATAGTCAATTCCTTGCCTTTGACGATATCCCTTTGCCACCAACCTTGCCTTATAAGTGTCGATCCGTCCATCAGCACCGATCTTTCTCTTAAAGATCCACTTGCAACCGATGGGTACAATACCCTCGGGCAAGTCCTCCAAGTTCCAAACTTGGTTGGTGTACATGGACTGGATTTCTGAGTTCATGGCTTCTCGCCATTTCCCGGCTTCTGGGCCTTCTATGGCCTCCTGGTAGGTTTTAGGATCATCATCCTCATTATATTGTACCTTAGACTTACCTTCAGCAATATGTCCCACATATCGTTCGGGTAGTCTAGGTACTCTACCAGATCTACGAGGCTCATCTGTGTGTACCTGAACAGATTCAGGAACTGATATCTCATCTGATGATAATGTAGTTGTTTGGGGATCTGAAACCTCTTCCAGTACTATTTTACTCCTATTGTCCTCCTAGAGAAGGTATTCCTCTTCCAGGAAGACAGCTTTCCTGGCGACAAACACCTTTTGTTCACCAGGATGGAAAAAATAGTATCCAAAGGTTTCCTTTGGATATCCCACAAACCTCCATTTATTAGTTCGTGATTCCAGCTTGTCTTGATCATGCCTCTTTACATGAGCAGGACAACCCCAGACTTTAACATGTTTAAATTCTAGTTTCCTGCCTTTCCATATCTCATATGGAGTAGAGGCCACAGACTTGCTGGGTACTCTGTTCAGTAGGTATGCTGCTGACTCTAGAGGATACCCTCAGAGGGACACTGGTAATCCCGAAAAGCTCATCATGGATCGCACCATGTCCAACAAGGTGCGATTCCTCCTTTCTGATACACCATTCATATGTGGTGTATATGGAGGGGTTAGCTGAGAAATGATACCATTATCCTTTAAGAATTGTGTGAAATTAGTACTCAAGTATTCTCCTCCTCGATCTGATCGAAGAGATTTAATACTCTTTCCTAACTGCTTCTCTACCTCATTCTTGAACTCCTTGAAC
The DNA here is from genome assembly GCA_030544215.1 of Zantedeschia hybrid cultivar. Lineage (NCBI taxonomy): Eukaryota > Viridiplantae > Streptophyta > Magnoliopsida > Alismatales > Araceae > Zantedeschia > Zantedeschia hybrid cultivar. Next base: position 67,707,850 of record JARZZO010000005.1, on the reverse strand, counting down.
TTCTCAAATGCTTCCGACTTGTACTTCATTAAGTACACATAGCCGAATCTTGAGAAGTCATCGGTGAACGTGATGAAGTAAGAAAAGCCACCTTTGGCTTGGGTAGATATTGGACCACATACATATGAATGTATTAGTTCCAAAATGTCCTTAGCACGTTCTCCATGTCTAGTAAATGGAGATTTTGCGATCTTTCCCATAAGGCAGGATTCACATGTTGCAAACGATTCGTAATCGAATGCAGTTAAGTAACCATGCTTGTGTAACTTTTGCAACCTGCTTTCGCCAATGTGTCCAAGTCTACAATGCCACATGTAGGCCTGGTTCATACAATTCTTGCTCTTCTTAAGAGCATTATCAATTTGAAGATTGTAATAAGAAACATCTAAGAGATATAGACCGTTGACTAAAGATGCAGAAGCTATTGATTTTTTACCATAATAAATCGAACAACTTCTATTCTCAATAGTCAACCTATATCCTATCTTATCCAAACAAGATATTGATATGGTGTTCTTTATTATGCTAGGAACATAATAACAATCTTCTAATAGTAAGGCGTCTCCCGATGGAAGTATGAGGTTTGTTGTCCCAACAACAATCGCCGCAACTTTTGCGCCGTTTCCTAGCCTCAATTCCACCTCGCCTTGTCTCAGCTTGCGCTTACTTGTCAGCATCTGTGCATCATGACAGATATGAGAAGCACATCCGGTATCCAATACCCAAGATGTGGAATCTCTAACTGACAAGTTGATATCTATCATATAGATATCTGAAGCTTCAGACAACTTCACTCTTCTATGAGCTTTATCATGAAGGAACTCCTTGCAGTTCCTCTTCCAGTGACCATACTGCTTATAGTAGAAGCAGTCACCCTTCACTACTCTTTTGCCTTTGTCCTTCGATCTTTTATTGTTAGCTATCATCTCTGCTTCAGGGGGATCCAATGTCGATTCAGCAGGAGGATCAGCTCTAAGGACAAAGTTATTGTGCTCAGATCTGAAGACATTCTTTAGGTTTATGAACCAATCCGAGTAGATCAGGTAAGTCAAAAGGGCATCAAGTATGCCACGGAGTGGGTTATTCGACGACATAATTCCCTACAGGAGATAAGTAAAATCTATTTAGCAGATGTTCAATTATCAAAATTTAAAACAAGACATGGTCTTTTGTTCAAGTTTAACTCCCATTAATTTTCGACGGACTATATAATCCCCAGTTATACAGAACGGGAGACGCTGACAGTCTCCTAGTGGGGATCAGAATCTCAATGACTTGCACTACAGCCTTGTGGATAGCACAACAAACTGTAATACAATCAGAGAGCACCCAACTCATGGGACTTGCAACTCCTTGCAATATCTGATCATGGCTTTAGTCCCCAGAGATTTAATGGTCTTGTGGATAGCACAACAAACCATTAATTCTGGTCTAAGTTAACCATCGTTACGCGACGAGCATAGATTTGCATGCAACCCTTGTAGATAGCACAACAAAGCTACATGGTTCCTCTACCCCGATCATATAGGCATCTAATGCCATAGCCACAGTTTCTCCTCCCAATTAAACAGGCCTTATGGATAGCACAACAAATCTGCCTAAAGTGATTCGAATCCTATGACTATAACGATGGTGGACCACGCGGTAAGTTCTTAACTACTCGCGTTACGGCTTAGAGTTTATCTGAGGGTATTTAGATAACTTTTATCTTGGTCTCTCCTAGGTGATAGTATAAAAATATATCGTATATATTTAGTAAATACTATACCTGCTTTGATTCATAATCAAAATAAAACAATGCATCTCATACGTGTAGATGGGGAGAATCCGATTCGGCCCATTAAAACAGCCCAAACGTTGGGATCAGCCCAACAATGCTAACAGTAAGAGGCCCACTGGCAGCCTTCGGCCCATCAGCGGCCCAGCGGCCCTCGGCCCAATAGCAGCCCAGTGGTCTTCGGCCCATAAGTGGCCCAGCGGCCCTCGGCCCAATAGCAGCCCAATGGTCCTCGGCCCATCAACGGCCCAACGGCCCTCGGCCCAGTTGGCTTCAGCCCACTAAGCGGCATCCGGCCCAACAACGCCCCCCCCCCTTCGGCCCAGAAGCCATATCCGGCCCACTCCGGTGGGAGGGTTAGGCGCTCTGGCGGTTTATCAGTAAACCCAAAACATAGTCCTATATCGGCTGCCACCATTAAGCAACCTCTACCCTCCACTATAAATACAAGGCTATTTATTATCCAAAGGTATGTCTTTTGGACCAAGGACAACAGTCCAAAAGCATTAAAGCTGCCTCTTCTTCCTTCCCTTCTGAATCGAATCTTCTTCAAAAGCTAACTTAGCCGTCGGAGGGGGTTCCTTTGGGCCGAAGCCCGGGACTCCTACTGACCGGTTCTTCTTCTTCCTCCTTCTACAGGGGCTTCGGTTTGAATCTTCGCCGACCTCTCCGAGTCGGTCTCGACCACCGACCTCGGGTTTTCTCTCCCCGGTCTCGACGCCATTCGCCGGCCGATCCGCCTCGACCGAAGGAGTCTCGGCTTCGCCCCGGGCAAGCCTTCACCCGAGTACCTCTCGGCTTCGGATCCTCGGCCCCGTCTCTGCCCTCGTTTCGTCCCGGATCCCCGTCGGTCCTCTTCATCGATTTGATCCAGTTTCGGGTTCCTGTCTCGGAATCCGATCGTGATAGCTTCGGCTACATCACGTGGCACCGTCTGTGGGAAACTAGCGAGAAGTCATGTCTCATCGTCTGGTGACCAGACGATCTGGACAAGACGAAGCGGAGACGCGAGCAACTCCGGCGCTGGCACTCCACTCCGAAGGTGCCTCGTCTGTTCTTCCTCAAGGGTCTGCCCTCCCTGTCATACCGGAGTCCGTCGCTCCCAGAGACAACCGGGTGGAAGAGCTTCAGCAACAGGTGGCGACGCTGGCCGCCACTGTTACTTCCTTGGCACCCTTGCGAGATATGATGTCTGCCATCGCCCAGCATATGGGGTTGCTGGGTTAGCTCCCGTAGTAGGTACCGCCTCCCCCATTCTGTCCTTCACAAGCTACGAGGCTGCAGCGGACACCCTCGCAGGCCTTCCCCGACGAGGCCACCACAGCACGCAGCGAGCCATTTGTGCCGCCTGCCCGAGCCCCTCGCGCCAGTCACATCATGACGGAGCAAGACTATGCTTCGTCCGGATTTCATCCGACCAAGACCGAAGGGCATTCGGTTACTACTTCAACCACCCCGGACCTGGACCGGCGGCTGACGACGATGAGGAAGGAAATGCAGCAAATGGTGTCTCGGCCATACGGAGCGCCTCTCGCCAGCACCATTCTGGAACATACTCCATTCTCACCAGAGCTTCTGGCCATTAAGGTACCTCCCAACTTTAAACTGCCGAATGGCCCCCTCTATGATGGAATGACAGATCTGGTCTGCCACTTCCAGAGGTTCAATACCTACCTCTCTGTCCAAGGGGTTTCCGAGGCAGTCCGCTGCCGTCTCTTCCCCCTCACTCTTGAAAAAATAGCCCTGACTTGGTTCGAGACGTTGGCTCCCAATTCCATCCACACTCTAGTACAGTTAGGCCAACTATTCATCGACCAATTTTACGATGCCACTCGGCAGTGTAAAACCTCGGCTAGCCTACTGGCCATTCGGCAAGGACCTACCGAGACCCTCCAAGAATATTTCACCAAGTTTCGGGCCGAAGCCGCCCAAATCCCAAACATGGATAGTTCTATTGCAGTCTCGGCCGTAATCAGTGGGTGCATGGACGAAGGGCTTCTCAGCTCTATCGGGAAGCGCCATCCCTCCACTTTCCAAGACCTCGTGGCTCGGGCCCACAAGTATATTAACCAGGAAGCCCTGATGATGTCCAAAGGCAAGAATACCACCGAGACATCACCAGCAGCTACCCCTCCTGTTCGGTCTCGCCCAGAAGATCAGGAGTCATCTCGCAAGCAATGTCAGAGGGAAGAATGGGACCGAGAAAAGCGCCGGGATCCACAGCAGCGGTATCTGCCTCTCCCAGCCCCACCCTCCCGGATGCTCATGGAGGTAAAAGGTATGCTTCGACAGCCGGAGCGCATCAAGACTGACCCCCGCCGAAGGGACCCCCGCAAGTACTGTGAGTACCATCGGGAAATCGGCCATTCAACTGACGAATGTCGGCACCTTCGGGAGGAGATCGATCGTCTCATCAGAGAAGGCCATTTGCCACAGTACTGACGAGAGTAGCCTCAACAACGACAGAACCAGGACGTCCCTGAAGCAGCAAGGCAACGTCAACTCCTGGATAAAGAAGCCCCACCTCAGCCGAAGGCCACTTCGGCCCCGGCAGAAGCATCACACCAACGACCCAATGCCGGGTCAATTATGATGATATCCGGAGGACCGAGAGAGGGGCCAAGGCGTCGTCGGCTCAGCGATACAGTAGCAGCAGTCGACGTCGAGTCGAAGCGGTCTCGTCAAGAAGACATCATCTTCGGCCAGGAGGATCTGACCGACATTCAGGTTCCTCACGACGACGCCTTAGTTGTAAATGCTGTAATAAAAGGTTCCGATGCTCATCGTATCTTTGTTGATAATGGAAGTGCCCCAAATGTACTTTTCTACAACTGTTTTGTAAAAATGGGTTTGAATGAGGCTGATATGAAGCCTCACCGGGGGCCTCTATTCGGCTTTAATGGTTCGCCTTGCCGAGTAGAAGGCATCATCCGGCTCCTTGTAACCCTAGGTATAGCCCCTCGGCAATTAACCGTCGAAACGGATTTTGCCGTTGTCAAGGTCGACTCGACCTACAACGCCATCTTTGGCCGAAGGCTGATCGGCGGGATTGGAGCTGTACCCTCATCTTTTCATCAGAAGCTGAAGTTCCGTACCAACCATGGAATTGGCGAAGCCAAGGGAAATCAGGATGCAGCTCGGCAGTGTTACATGATCTTTGTCAAAGGGAAGGCCGCGGCTGAATCCCTTTCAATCGAATCTTCGGCCGAAGCATCCCCGGGGGAGGAACTTACAACCGTTCCGATTCCAGGAGGAGAAGGTCGGACGCTAATGATAGGCTCCGGCCTAGAGAAGGTTGAAGCCGAGAGACTTGCTGAGTTCCTGAAGGATAACCTCGACATCTTCGCCTGGTCTCTTGCGGACATGCCCGGGGTCGACCCGGAAGTAGCAGAACATCGGCTGCACGTCGACCCCAACCAGCCCCCGATCAAGCAGAACCGGCGTACCTTCAATCAGGAAAGAAGGGCGGCCATCCAAGCCGAAGTGTAAAAGGGGCTGGACGCGGGACACCTCCGAGAGGTACACCATCATAACTGGATCGCCAATGTGGTAATGGTGCCCAAAAAAGATGGCAAGTGGCAGATGTGTGTGGACTTCATCAACCTCAATAAGGCCTGTTTGATGGACAGCTTCCCGCTGCCGCGGATAGGCCAGGTGGTGGACGCAACCTCCGGCCACGAGCTACTTAGCTTCCTGGATGCCTATTCAGGCTATCATCTGATCCGAATGCATTTGGAGGACGAGGACAAGACCAGCTTCACAACTGACCTCGGTTTATACTGTTATACTCAGATGCCGTTCGGCCTGAAGAATGCAGGGGCAACCTATCAACGTCTCGTCAACAAGATATTCGCTCCGCAGCTCGGCCGCAATATGGAGGTCTACATCGACGACATGCTGGTGAAAAGCCACATCGCTGCAGACCATCTAACCGATTTGGCCGAGACTTTCTCTGCCTTGCGCAGGTATAAAATAAAGCTGAATCCAGCCAAGTGTGCCTTCGGCGTGGCCTCCGGGAAATTTCTCGGTTACATGGTCACCCGCCGAGGGGTGGAAGCCGATCCCGCAAAGGTGTCGGCTATTATTCAAATGCGCCCTCCGGCCAACATCCGAGAGGTCCAGAAGCTGAATGGAAGAATTGCCACGTTAAGCCGCTTCATGTCAAGGGCAGCGGATTAATGTTTTCCTTTCTTCAAGCTGCTGAAAAAGACTAATAGCTTCTCCTGGACGGACGAGTGTCAGTCGGCCTTTGATCAGCTGAAAGCCTATCTCTCCAACGTTCCCGTCTTGTCTAGACCGGTCCATGGAGAGCGGCTGTTCCTTTATCTCGCAGCATCTAAAACAGCTGTCAACGCCATCCTCATTCGGGAACAAGACGGCGTTCAGAGGCCTGTTTACTATATAAGCCGAGCCCTCCAAGGAGCAGAGCTTCGGTATCCCGCTCTTGAAAAGCTGGCCTTAACCCTCGTCTCGTCCGCGAGGAGGAGATTCCGGCCCTACTTCCTCGCGCATTCAATAAAGGTCTTCACGGACCAAACTTTGAGGCAAGTCCTCTCTCGGCCAGAAGTGTCCGGTAGGCTAGCAAAGTGGCCAATCGAACTGGGAGAGTTCGACATTTCTTATGGGCCACGGACGACAATAAAAGCTCAAGCTCTAGCCGACTTCATCGCCGAGCCCACTCCCGAAGCATCCTCGGCCCTTCAGCCGGAAGTCAGTTCACCTGAGGCCGAGGGTACTTCGGTTCCCCCGTCTCCGACGGACGAATGGCAACTCTACGTTGATGGATCCGCGTGCTCTTCGGGTAGCGGCGCCGGATGGATCTTGGCATCTCCAGAAGGGGTCATCACGGAGTATGCGCTGCGCTTCTCCTTCCCGGCTACCAACAATGCCGCATAATACGAAGCCCTTATCTCAGGCCTTCGGGCCGCTAGAAAGCTTGGTGCGCAGAACATAAGGGCATTCAGCGATTCTCAGCTGATCGCCAATCAAGTCACCGGGGATTACGAGGCCCGGGACGCATTAATGATATCCTATCTCCAGGTAACCCGCAAGATCCTTGCTCAATTTAATTCTTATGAAATTGTGCGGATCCCTCGGGCCGAAAATGTTCGAGCCGATGCTCTTTCCCGGCTAGCATCAACTCAGGACGGGGAAGGAGGCCGAATGGTCTTAGTAGAAGAACTGTCTAAACCAAGTCTCGACGAATCCGAGGTCATGCAAGTGATTGAATCCGAAGCAGAAACCTGGATGACTCCCCTAGTCGCTTTCCTCCTCCGAGAGGAGGTCCCGTCCGATCCAAAGGAAGCAAGGCACGTCCGGCAGCGCTCTTCCCAGTTCCTTATTCTGGAGGGAATACTATATAAGAAATCCTTCGGCCGGCCACTCCTACGATGTCTCGGCCCGGCTGAAGCTAATTATGCGCTACGGGAGGTACATGAAGGAATCTGCGGAGTACACGCAGGAGGAAGGGTCTTGACCCATAAACTCCTAAGGCAAGGGTATTGGTGGCCAATGCTCCAAGAGGACGCGGCCGCTCTCGTCCGCTACTGTGACCAGTGCCAGAAATTCAATTCCCTCATTCACCAGTCGGCGACCCTTTTGACTCCTCTGTCAGATCCCTGGCCTTTCGCCCAGTGGGGGATTGATCTCTTGGGACCCTTTCCCATGGCTACCGGCCAGAGGAAATTCCTTATTGTGGCAGTAGACTACTTCACTAAGTGGCTAGAAGCCGAACCTCTCGCGTCTATAACCGATAGCAATGCATGGAACTTTGTGTGGAAATCCATCATCTGCCGATACGGCATCCCTCGGGCACTTATCTCAGACAATGGCAAACAATTTGACAGCCATCGGTTTAAAGACAACTACGCTAGCTTCGGCATTCTCCATAAGTTCGCTTCGGTAACACACCCTCGGACGAATGGCCAAGTCGAGGTCACTAACCGAAGTCTGTTGCGAGGACTGAAGACTCGCCTCGGCAAGGCCAAGGGCCGATGGGTCGAAGAACTGCTGAGAGTTCTATGGGCTTATCGGACAACAAGTCGAACCCCTACCGGCGAAACCCCATTCCGAATGGCTTACAGGGTGGAGGTCGTTATTCCAATTGAAGTCAGCCTTCCATCGCCGAGGGTTCTTACTCATGATCCGAAGGCTAATGAGGAAGCCCTAAAAGATCACCTTGATCTTATAGAAGAAACAAGGGATCAACCCCGCATTCGGCTGGCGACTTATCAGCAGCGCATGGCAAGATACCACAACGCTCGAGTGAAGCCCCGAAGCTTTGAAGCAGGGAACCTCGTGTTAAGGAACGCTCACGCATCCAAGCCAGCCGAAGCCGCAGGAAAGCTTTCTCCAAACTGGGAAGGACCTTATCGCGTAAGAGAAGTGATCCGACGAGGGGCCTATCGGCTAGAGACCCTTTCGGGCCAGCCTCTCCCTCGTACATGGAATGTAGAGCGCCTTCGGCGCTATTTCATGTAAGTCAATTCCCCCGGAGTTTAGCCGGAAGTAATGAATATATTATTTTTTATCTGGTGTTATATCCGGCAATATTCTCTAAGTCCGTGTAAACCGTACCGGGAGTGGTTTCGGCCATGCAAACCGTATCGAGAGCGGCAATATTCTCTAAGTCCGTGTAAACCGTACCAGGAGTGGCTTCGGCCATGCAAACCGTATCGGGAGCAGCAATATTCTCTAAGTCCGTGTAAACCGTACCGGGAGTGGCTTCGGCCATGCAAACCGTATCGGGAGCGGCAATATTCTCTAAGTCCGTATAAACCGTACCGAGAGTGGCTTAGACCATGCAAACCGTATCGAGAGCGGCAATATTCTCTAAGTCCGTGTAAACTGTATCGGGAGCGGTAGTATTCTCTAAGTTCGTGCAGTGCGTATCGAGAAAAGCATGGCTTCGGCCAGATACAGAACCAAACTCGGCTATCTACTCAGACATACCATGAAGCAAGCATAAACAAAAATGCCTTCTATATATGGTCAAAAGTACAAAAGCAGGCCATACGCCTGGCCTCGGCATCTTAAGAAGCAAAAATAAAAATCGGGACAAGCCCCCGGACTAGCTTTCGGCATCATCGCCGTCCACGTTAACAGGAGTCTGGCCGGGAGACGCCGGAGGAGAAGTCTGGACTGGTTCAGCCGCGGCACCTTCCGGAGAAGCCGGAGTTCTTTCGACCTTGAGCCCTCGCCACCAGGCCAAGATCTCTTCGCCTTCTTCGTCCGTTGGGTAGCCGATGCCGGTTAAATCTGTGGTCGGGCACGCCTTTTGGGCGATAGCTAGCCCCAGATCAAACATGTCCAAAGCCGCCTGGACTCTGGCCTCCATTATCTCCTCGACGAACTCGGGGCCTTCCTTGTAGCTCGCTACGGCTGTACGAGCGATGTCGTCGGCTTCCTTGGCCCTGGCCTCCAAGTCCGCCTTCAGGGCCGATACCTCCTCGGCGTGACGGAGGCGCTCCACGTCCCGCTCTTTGGCCTTGTCCTGGATCTCGGCCTTTAGAGACATGACCTCGGCCCGGGACTTCTCCAGCTCCTTCTCAGCCTTCTTTTTGGCCTCAGAGGCGGCGTGGATCACCCCCTTCTGCTCCTCCAGATCGGCCCGCATCCGCGCATTGGCCCCGAGGAGGACGTCGATGTTAGCCTCGAGATCGCGCTGCACCGAGGCCACTTTGCCCGAGGCCAGCTGATCTGAAGCCTGGTCGATATCCAGGAGCTTCTGCTGGATGGCGGCCTGGCGGTGAGCGAGAGCCCCGTACATGACCGCGGCCTGCAGCCGAAAGCAAGAAAAGAGGGATAAATTTAAAAAATCTAAGGGAAACAACGCGTAAAGACAAAGACGAAAGGGTTCTCACCTGGACGGCGTGCCGAACACACTGCAAGGATAAGCCTTCCGAACAAAGCTCCTTGATCTCATCCCCGGCCATCGGCAGGGTCCAGCCACGGACCAGACGCAGACACGTCTGGGAGTCCTCTAGACTCTCGTCTGCGAAGACCCCCACGTCCGGGCACCAGGGCTCGTGCCCGTACTCCTGGGACATGTGCGTCCCGGCCGCCCCGAAGGGGAAGGAAAGGTTCTTCGTACCAGCCCCAGTGGCCGAAGGAGAATCGCCCCTCGGCGGTTCAGGAAGCTACGAGAGCGGGGCGCATCGTGCCGCCACCGGCCTCTTAGACGTCGGGACGGATTCCCTCTCGCCGGGATCATCCGCCTAGCTCCTCTTTTCTGGCCGGCCACTTCCTCCAGCGACCGACTTTCCCTTCTGCCGCTCCCTTTCAAGCGCGGCAGCAGCAGCGCGGCCTTCGACGGAAGCTGCAGTCTGCCTCGTAATCCGGGCACTGGGGGCCGCAACCCCTCCGGCCGTCCTCTGCCTGGATTGCTTGGAGATCCGACTGATCAATCCTTGAAGTCCAGACATTTCTGCAAACAAAAGAAAAAGGTTAGCAACAGTTTAGAATACGATTTTTTTTTACTCAAAACCGACTTACCCCCGGCCGCAGCTTCGGCGCCCTCTTCGGATGGACGGGCTTCGGCCGGAGACCCGTTCACGGCGATTCTCTCCTCAGCCTCTCCCGAGGTATCTTCAAGAGGAAGATAAGGGGAGACTCGAGGAGGAGAGAACGTCGGGTCCGGCCAGGCTCCCATCTGTATAAGCCTGTCCTCATCCTCGAAGAGCTCCGCAATCTCGTACGAAGCCTCGTCCTCGAGGAGGTGCACGACGTCGAGCTGCTCGGGGTTGAGAGAGGGTGGATCGGAGAGGCCCTCGGCCAAAGGCGCCCATTCGGTGGGAAAGGGCCATACACTCTTCTCTTCCTCCGGGAGAGAGATGAAAAGGAAGCCCTTCTTCCAATGGTGAATAGACGAGGGCTTCCCGGAAAAGATACCCCGGCCGAAGCGAGGGACGAAGTAGTACCAGGAAGACTTCCCCTGGGGTTTTATCTTGAACAAATAGCGGAAGATATTTACCGAGGGGTTGACTCCGAGGTAAGAATTCAAGGCCAAGAAGGCATAGACTGTCCGCCAGGAGTTCGGAAAGAGCTGGGACGGAGCCAATCCGTAAAAACTCAAGAGGTTTATGACGAAGGAATGAAGGGGAAGACGGAACCCCGCTCGAAAGATATGCTCGTAAATGAAAAAGCAACCCGGCCGGACGAAGTTAGCCCTGGTGTTCTTCCCGGGTCGAACGGGAACCATCCAAGACAGAATCTGGTAGTAATTAGTGATAACCTTGATGGTATCGGAATCAAGGACACTAACTACATCCGAAACCATCTCGGCCGGGCGACGGCCGGAAGTAGAAGGCTCGGCGACAGCCGGAACCGGCTCGGCTTCTACAGCCAGAAGCGTCTCTGCCTCATCCGCCATAGCAGAAGCAAAAGAATTTGAAGAGAAAGGAGACGACAAAGAAGATTGGGGAGGTCTGGATGAAGAACAAGAAGAACCGCCTTCGGCCGAAGAGCTACTCTCGGCCGAAGGGGAGCAACTGGACATGAACCACAGCGGAAAAGAAAGAGAACTAAGGCTTACCCTCAGAGAAAGGTCTCCCTGATAGCTAACGGTCTCTCCGGCGACAGAGGATTCCCCGGCAACGATTTCCGGTGACAAAGAACTCCCCAGTGATGGACAAGGCGCCCTCAAACACCCACGATGGCTCGCTCTCCGCCGGTGAAGCAGGAACACTTGGAGAAGCTACTCGCAGGGAAGCATAGGCGCATGGGGAGAAGAAAGCGGAACAGTGCCCAGGGGAGGAGGGTTAGTATTTATAGGAAAACTTGAAGGGATCCGGTGCCGAATCAATGGCCGAGATCTTCCCTCTCTTCGGAGCCGCTCTACTCGGATGCGCAACACGTGTCCCGTCCTTCGCCATGATGACAAGCGGGCTGCCGGATCGAGAGGAGGCAATCGACGGCCGGGCGCGGCCTGACCCTTCGGATGTTCGTTCGGATGCTCGCCACGGGTTCCGATCCTCGTGCCAGAAGCAGGAGAGACGGCTATCCGGGTGAAGTCTTGGGCAGAGCGCCGAAGTGACTCGCGATCCGCGTGATCACTGTTAACGGCTGAGATCTTTTTGCGCTTTCGGCGAACCGGCCGGATGCGCAACACGTGTCTGTAGGCGCCCGGAACGTCCCCCTCCGCGGCTATGCAGCGCCCGCGGGGCCTCGGCGTTGGGGGTTTCTCCGTACGTCTTAGCACTGTGGCGATTCAAAGAGGAGTGGTTAGAAATGAGAGTGTGATCGCCAGGAGCATTACCTTTCGGTTCCTGTGCTCCGCAGGAATGTGGAAGATGATCGCGTTTTGTGAGAGCGGGAGACGTCGATTCCTCCTTCTCTTTCTCCGGCCGGCCAAAGGAAGAGAGCCCGAAATTTTGTACGCGTGTAGGTGGTAAGGATCCCTGAAAAGAAAAAGACCAAGCAAAGACGAACCCGATTAGAACTGTAGAGTGCAAAATCTATTCAGAAAGGCGTAAAAACTAACTAAAATCAGTGGGAAACGCACCGGATGGGTGGTGGGGAGGGAAGGTGACCATATGTTATGGCCACCCACCTCCCGTTTTTTTTAAAACCTCTGTGGGAGTACGGATGGCTAAGTCATCCTATATGTACATGCATGCAAGTGAAGAGGAGTGGCGTGTGTGGAGAATGAATGATATTACTAATGTAAGAGAATGAGTAAAAAATAAAAGGGAGAAGTTAGAAAGGCAAGCCCGTTTCCAGATGTAGCCTGAGCCTTCCTCCTTGAGGTCTCCTCGAGCCGCTCACCAGAAAGTCCCTCTCTGCCTCTCCAAAATTCCTCTTAACCAAAAAAATCCTTCCTCTTGTCCCCCCCTTTTTTCTTCCTTCTTCTTCTTAACCCCCGCTCGAGAGGACGTGGAGGGTTTAAATAGGCGAAGGAAAAAAGGGAGAAATCAGGGGTCTAAATCCCCGTAAATCCCCCTTCAACCAATTGGGGAGTGGTCAAGGGTTGGCGGTAGTGGCCGCGGCAGTCGACAGAGCGGGGAGTGGTCGGAGTAGTGGGGGACGAGGGCGGAGAGTAGAGGAGATCATGGGGAAGACGGGGTCAAAAGGTGGTTAAGGAGTGGACGGCCAGGTGACATGCCTTCCACTCTTGCGGTGGAAGGCGACCCGGCTGGCCTTCGAGGGGAGTGGAAGGCGAGGGGTGGCCTTCGAAGGCGGTGGAAGGCAAGGGGTTGGCCTTCTAAGAAAAGGTGAAAAAGGTGGCCAAAAGGTGGACGGCAAGGTGGTTGGCCTTCGAAGGGGGTAGAAGGCGGGGGGTGGCCTTCGAAGGCGGTGGAAGGCAAGGGGTTGGCCTTCTAAGAAAAGGTGAAAAAGGTGGCCAAAAGGTGGACGGCAAGGTGGTTGGCCTTCGAAGGGAGTAGAAGGCGGGGGGTGGCCTTCGAAGGTGGTGGAAGGCAAGGGGTGGCCTTCGAAGGGGGTGGAAGGCGGACTGGCTGGCCTTCCACGAAGAAGGTGGCTAGGGTCGGGATTTGGTTAATGGACCTAGCCGGTAGTGGGCTGAGATGGCTGAAATGAGGGGATTTTAGTGATGAAGGGCTACTGATGGGCAGGGTTCATGACCAAAAGGGTGGTCCAAAATCGGTGTCTACAAATGCCCCTCCGGGACACCTATTTTGCAGTGGAGTGGAACGGAATGATAAATGGGTGTTCCGGAAATCGAAACTGATTTTGGACAGCCCGAAAAGGAGTGAACTATCCCCAAGGATGATATGCGAATGCGGCAGATGCATGAAAGCTAGCCATTCGAGTTGCAAGAGTGGTTTAAGAAAATGGACAAAGTTCAGTACTAGAGAATCACAGTCCGTGGGACCCCCGGGTGCTGGAACCGCAAGGCCTTGGCGTACCAGAATATAGCGATCTGGCCCAAGGGGATCTCGAGCATGAAAGGTGTAGGAGTGTGACTTGAAGAACTCTCAACACAACGGGCGCGCGGTGGCCTGGCGCATCATGGGATCGCCAAGTGAGAGACTCTCAAGCGCACTTGCTGAAAAAAGGAGAAAGGGGTCTTGCAATACAAAAGGCTAACAGACGTACAACTGCCAGAATCACGGATCAGCGATGGGTTAAGCAGTGATGAATCATGGTCATTGCCCCTAGGGCGAGGATGAATGCTTATGCAAATGCATGTTGGGTTGAAATTTAGAAAAACAAATTCCTAATGCAATTCCTAATGCAAACAGGAGGGATTTATTGGCCAATCGAATAACTTGGAGAATATAGACTCCTCATTGTTTTGTTTAAAGAGGAACTCAGAGTCTATACGCCCGAAGTTATTAGCCTCCTGTGTCTTCAATCCTACTTGCTTCGGATTCCCTGCAGCTGCAAGAACGCACATCAGCGACGTCCACATTTTTCAATAATGACAATATTACATTTCAACTTGCAGGAAGATAAGAAGCAGATATTTTGTTTCGAGTCGAAGCCGATATGGAAGATATGGCCATTCTATCGGTAGAATGCCAATCCTATATGGTTTCGACTCGAATTCTGAGATGGGCCATTAAATTCATGGATCATGGTAGTCTCTTTAATTGTGGGGTGAGGTTACCCCCTTGGAGAGAGGGGGGAAAAAGCCTCTTGTTTTCTCGTGGATGGGTTTTGCTTTCAAAGTGATGGAAGGCCAAGGGGCTTGCCTTCCACGAAAAGGTGGAAGACAAAGTACATGCGGTCCACAAAAGGGGGAAAGGAATGGGATGTGGATGCCTCTCCGTCTTTTGTGGAGTGTGGAAAGTGTTGAGGTTATCCCGAGATGATAAAAGGGTTGTCGTCGCGGGGTCCTCTTCCAGAACTTCAACTTTTCCTATTCAAGAATGGCCTCGTCTCCTACTTGTGCTGCCAGAGGGCCTGGAGTTCTGTCTGATGTGGATGGCCACCTGAGCAACCTGGTGGCCCATGGACAGGTAGGCTAGGACCTTTATTTGCTTGCCTCGTCTCTTCTCTTCTTCTTTTCTTTTTTGTTGATTTTTGGGTTACCTCGCAGCCCCTCCCAAAGTTCCCTGACGCTAGGCATACCCGCAAGTATGCATGGCTCGCGGCCCTATTGGAAGTGATCACACTAAGCATGAGGGTGTTCATGCATCGATGGAACCTGACACGCTCTATCGTGTTTGCCAAATGGTTTACTGCCATCCACTGGCACTGGGAAGGATTGGGTGCGCTGCTGGAGTTATGGCATCCGGGGACCCACACCTTTGTCTTCAGGGAGTTCGAGGCAACAGTCTTGCTGGAGGAGGTGGAGACTTTCTATGGTTGGGAGGATCTAGCCGCCGGTGATCCTTCTGGCTTGCCTTCTTGGGAAGAGACCTTCGCTGACATTGTTCGGGATAAACGGGAGGCATGCCGTATGACCAATAGCCGGGGGATCCTCGTTGACCGTCTTGCATACTGGCTGATCCGAGAAATTAAGCGCAAGGTGGTCGAACCTGAAAGACTGATGCGAGGTTTGTGCTTGGTTCTTGGGGGAGTCCTGTGGTTCCCCACTACAGGCTCGATGCTTGAAAAGGAATATGTGAGCGTGCTGAACCTACTGCAGGGAGGCCACTCTCTTGCCCCGGTGATCTTGTCACACCTGTACGGGGGGCTCAGCCATATGAGCATGGGGCGATCTGCGAGAGGAAGTCTGTTCACTTTACAACTATGGATGGAAATGCATGTGTCCTTTGATTTTGATGAAAGTGTAACTTCTGCCTCGAGGATATTTCAGCACAGTGCGTGGTACCCTGCACGCTCGCTTCTTGGCCCTGAGGATCAAGTCAGGTGTCTCACAGCTCATCTGAAGACGCGGGATGACTGGCGTGATTACCTAAACTTCCTGCCTGTAGAGAAATTCATATTTGTTCCAATGGTCCTTCGAAGCATGGAGTTCACCACGAGGGCTTCTCGTGACCGCGAGCTGTGGCTGATTGGCCCCGATGAGTTGGTTGTGTATCAGGGGCATCGCTGCCATCTACAGATCGGCATTCCCAGACAAGTACCATTCCCTGCCTTATATGACAACCTAATCGTTCCGCGACACACTGGGTACGCGAGAGAGGTTCAGGCCATAGACCGACTCCGACGTGCATGGCGGCATCATTCCAGGTTCACCAAGGCACGTCTTGACGTAGCAGAGACTTCAGAGGAAGTCACAAAATATGTAGGCTACTTGGCCAACATCCGTCCTGCTGTCTGTGCCTTTTTTATGGGGCGCAGAGCCTTAGAATAATGTAGCCTTTCAATTTCTCAAAGAATAATATCAAATCTTTTGAAATTCTTTTCATGTGAGCAATCTGCCTCCTAACCCTCTGTTTGACTGACTCTTGGACGGCCGACTCCTGGACGTCCGAGCAAGCGGACGGCCAGCACGTGGCCGTCTGTGTCGGCCATGCGTCGGTGGACGGCCAACGCATGGGCGTCCACGCCAGCGGACGGCCAGTGCGTGGCCGTCCGTACGCTAACGGACGGCCAGCACATGGCCGTCTACGCCCGCGGACGGCCAGTGCATGGCCGTCCACTCCCGCGGACGGCCAGCGCGTGGCCGTCCGTGTCGGCCACGCGCCGGCGGACGGCCAGCGCATGGCCGTCCACGTCAGTGGACGGCCATGCCAAGGCCGTCCTCTCGGGGTTTAAGAGGAGCTAACCCGGCACTCTCTTCTTTCTCGTTGCTCTTCTTCTTCTCTCTCGTTCCCCGACCTTCGAACTCTCCCTCCATGGCGAGGGTATGGCTCCCCCGTGCTCTTAGGAGGAGGAGGAGGGCCGGCGGCGACGACGGTGCGGGCTGCAGCGGCGGCGGCGGTGGCGGAGACAAGGTCGTCCGCGGAGGTGACGCCGAGGATATCCGCGGCGGCGAAGAGGAGGCTCTTAGCAGCGGCAGCGGTGGCGGTGGCGATGCCGGAGAGGAAGGAGAAGAGGAGGAAGGCACGACGGCGGCAGCGGAGGAGGATGAGGGGGACGACAGTGGTGATGGTGAGGAGGAAGAAGAAGACGGTGACGGAGAGGACGGTGGCAACGGGGAGGCGCCCCCGAAGAAGAAGGTAAGTTTTTTTTTTGAAGCATGGGGAGGGCGGTCGACGGGGTCGCCGTCTGTCCAGGTGGACGGCGGACGGACCCGCCGTCCGTCCTCGCGGACGGCGGACGGGCCCGCCGTCCGTCCGCGCGGACGGCGGACGGACCCGCCGTCCGTCCGCGCGGACGGCGGACGGGCCCGCCGTCCGTCCGCGCGGACGGCGGACGGGCCCGCCGTCCGCCCGTGCGGACGGCGGACTGGCCTGTCGTCTGCCAGGCTGGGCGGCAGGCCGCCCCGTCGTCCGGCCAAGTGGAGGTCAATTGCTTATGCCCTTATTTTCTGATGTTTGGATTTTTCATTTTTCAGGGTACTCAGAGGGTCCGAGGGCGTGTTTCATGGGAACTGGTCTGGGCCTGGTACCACGCCCTGCCTGATCAGCTCGTCTTCCAAGTGGATGCCTTCGGGTTCGGGCCGCTGTTCCGGGTCCGTCCGTTCATGGTGGATGCGCCCTTCCTAGTAGCTCTCAGGGAGCGCTGGGATGACAGATGCAGGGCCTTCGTCATGCCTTGGGGCCACATGTTGCCTACGCTGGAGGACGTCTCCTTCTTGACAGGCCTGCCGGTCATTGGAGATCCAGTGGTGGGTCCCGAGCTTAGGGATTACAGGCAGTTGTCCGATCGGCTCCTAGGCGAGGGATACTACAGGATGCAGGGAGCGCTGTCTCACATACCCCTTGGGCACTTTGCCCGATCGGTGGGGTTGAGCCGGGTGCGGCGGATGCCGAGCGAGACCCTAGAGGCCTTCTCAGAGAGAGTGGAGACGCTCCTAGACTTGGATGGCCGATCGGATGACGAGAACTTGCGGATCTTTCTCTTGTTCTTCTTCGGAAGGCTGCTATTTGCCACAGCTTCAGATAGAGTTAATCTGAAGTATCTGCCGCTGCTGGAGGACCTCCAGGCAGCGAAGAAGATGGCGTGGGGAGCTGCCATGCTGGGCCATCTTTTCTCTTACCTGGTAGGCTACCGCCAGGGCTCTGGTAACTTGGGTGGGTTCACCCCTTTTCTCCAGGTAATCCTCTTAGCTGTGGTTTTCCATCTTTACTTATGTTAACTGGCATTGACTATGTTGTCTCTTGCAGATCTGGGGTTACACCCGCTTTCCCATCGGCCGAGGGAATGTATCCGCGGACCGCGAGGGATTAACCCCTTTGATGGTGCGGTGGGAGGTGATCCGGGACTATCGCCCGGTGACGTACCGTGTGGAGGACATCCGTGGTCAGCTTGATACATTCCCTCCTCATATGGTGAGTGACTTGAAGCATATGTGCATCCGAGATGATTAGGTCTAACTCTCTTGTTCCATCCAGGTGGTGTGGATGCCATACGCGGAGGAGGATCTGGCCGATCAGCCGTGGGTGTCCCAGAGCCTTTCTCAGTTCCGGCGGGAGGTGCCCCTGCTGTGCGTGAATATTTGTGACGGCCTCTTCGTCCGGATGGCGTACCGCACATGGGGATGGCATCAGCCTCTACTCGCTTACCCAGACCATCCTGATATGAACCGAGGTCGCCGCCGATCTTCTACTATTGGTCAGGATTGGCGAGTGGTGAGGCGGGCTGAGATCGCCATATGGCACCGCACCGGGGATGCCCTGCAGGAGGACAAGTCCCTACGAAATAGCTTCAAGTACATGGGAGATTATTCCCGGCGGTACTCAAACCGCATGTTTCTGGATACACGGCGGGTACGTTACTTCAACCCTTCAGTTTCTCGTACTTGAATTCTCCATGGGCTAATTTTGGGTGATTTTCCTGTAACAGATGCCTGAGACTGAGGCCATCCAGATCTTAAAGAGCCAGAATGAGCTTCTGGTTCTGCAGACGAGCGATCTGTTTACCCAGATTAGAGAATTGGTAAGAAATCTGATTTCTGAATTAGGATGTAATATTGCCCGCCTTATCTTTGGAAAACTTTTGTGACGCAGAGAGAGGCGCTAATCCGCCATGGGCTGCGAGGGGATCCAGGTGCGGGCTCATCAACCCAAGGGCCAGCTGCTCCAGTTGATTGTGAGACGAGATTGCAGGATGCCCTCCGCCGGGCGGAGGCCCGGGAGGCTGATTTGGCACAGCAGGTAAGATTTGTTCTGCCCTTTGTGTTATGATGATTGAACATGTCTGACCCTAAGTTTCTTCTTCTTTTACAGCGCCAGGAATTGGAGGCCGCTTTGGCAAGGGCGCAGGAGTTGGAGAACCTCAACCAGCAGTTGAGGGACCAGGTTTTGGAGGAAAGGACGGCTCGGGCCAGAGCGAGCGAGGGATCCCACCCGGACGTGTACTGGGAGGGTAAGATGGCTGGCCTGCAGGAGGAGCTGGCGAGGTCGCAGACAGAGGTACGGGAGCTTGATTTCAAGTACCGAACTTTGTGGGACCGGGTGATGAAGAAGGGGCGAGAACGAGCTATGAGATCCAGCGTTCAGAGTCCAGGAGCTCGTCCCCCTATTCCTGCCCCGTCAGCCGGCCAGGCCCCTGCTGGGAGCTCCGTCTTCAGGGACCTCGACTCCTTGCTAGCTGAGGATGCATGGAGGGCCTTGCGACCCGCTGGTTCATCAGGGTCGATGCGCCCAGCTTCCGGACATCGTCGTGCTCGTGAGGAGGACGCCGAGAGCCAGATGAGGCACCCCTCTCGGGATAGGAGAGATGATGTGGAGGAAAGGGGAAAGGATTGAGAGAGAGTGGGCGCAGGGGTATGCCCCTGTGTTGTGATGATGTATGATGTTATGCTTGCATATTTCTATATTTACATGGGCACTTCTTTGTTCCACTTTCTGTTTGTACCTGTGATGCCTGCATGCACAACATTAGGGGAAACTGTTAGTAGTATCTGTTTTCGGCCCCTTGCCTAAAAAAGAGCAACTACCTTTTCCTTAGCCTTCGCATAAGGTCAAGGGGCCGTGTCCTACTAACCAGACAAACTGAAAAAAGTGAATGCGTCATGCAAATGCAAGGTGATATTAACAGAGCATATTTTTGTCTACCTGGTGATTGCCAAAAGTCAGCCTAGTCAAATGATAAAAAGGGAAATGCACACTCAACTTCCCAGGCATCCTAAGCTTGCATCTAGATTGATTTGGGCCTCTAGACCCCTCAAACTAACCTTGACCGGTTAAGACTCATACTGATGACAATACCGTCATGCCATGCTTAGGCTCCCAGCTGCTTCCGACCACCAAGTTTGCCCAAAAGGTTTTCGAGGTAAATGATTTGCCCGACCCGGGTCTCTTTCCTCACAATCTAGAAGGTATATGATGGAACACCTTGGAACCCTAGCGGTCAACCGCGCGACGCTGACCCGGAATCAGACGCCGTCGCACCGATTGGTGACGCGCATGCATTGACCTAAGCCCGAAGTTTTCGAGAGTACACATTGAGATTATGATTAAGAAATTAGTTCACCAGAAACATCGACGTTACTCTTTACCCATTTTAGACTCCTGTGATCATGTGAGCATGTGACGATTTTTGAAAACGAACCATTTTAAAATGATGTTCAGTCTTTAGATAGCAATCTCGTGCTGAACCTTGGGGGAGAAAAAAAAAGTGAGGAAATTGTGGAGACAAACCTCACAGGAGGATCAACAAAACCGTTAAAAGGGGGAGCTGTGACAAAACGGACCCCTTTTGACCTCTTAGATGCCCCTATTTTGACTTTTCAGGCCTTTGGTAAATTTCATGGCCAGGCACGGTCACGTCCAGGCTTTTTTCATGATTGCTTGAACCCCTTTTCTTTTTTGTATTTCTTTTCCGCTCTTGACATTTATTGGGGTTATTTGATATTCCGCCTGCGGGGACACTGCCCTCTTCACGTGCTCTGGTTCTTTACATTTCATTTCTGGGCCTTTTTTTTTTTTTTTTTTTTTTTTTTTTTTTTGAGGGGTTACATCTATCGGGTTTTTTGAGGAACCGCAAATTGCTGAGCTCGACCGTTTAAGGGCGTCAACTGTCCTGATCGGTCGAGAGACGAAGAGCAAAGGTTGCATTGTGACAGTATACTAAAGACTTGGAACTCATTTTAAACAGGTTCTTTTGAAAAACGTGCAGGTGTGTGCATCTCATGATGAGCATAGGGATCCGTATGAAAGTAAAGTAGACACGTCCAAGGTTCTGGTGGACCAAAATCTTAGACAAATCCTAATGTTAACCCAACCTATCATGCAACTAGACCTAGGCAGGAGGTAACGTGGCAGTCACCAGGCAGTTGGATTTTGTGTCTTTTCTGATTTTTTTTTTTTTTTTTTTTTTTTCATGGATAAAACTTCTTCAAATATACCCCGTTCCATGGGTGGGGCAATTCCTCTCCTCTCTCATTGATTAAGCGGTAAGCGTTACCTGAGTATGCCTCCTTGATTACAAATGGACCTTCCCAATTTTCTTGCAATTTGCTCCTGGGACCAGGAATTTTGATCATTTTTCTTTTAAGAACCATTTCCCCAATTCGAAACTTTCTTTCAAGAACTTTTTTTGCATAGAATCTTGCAATCCTATTTCTGTACACCTGGGCGTGATTTGCCGCCATCATCCTTTTTTCGTCTAACAGTTCCAGTTGGGTTAACATGGCGTTACGACGCTTGGCATCACTAATTCCACTATCCAACTGCACTCTTAGAGAAGGGAAGAGAATCTCATATGGAAGTACCGCATCCGTTCCGAACGTGAGTGAATAAGGTGTTTGTCCGGTAGGGGTTCGGACGGAAGTACGATATGCCCAAAGAGCTTCTTCTAGACGATCAGGCCAGTCTGAATAATTATGTGATCTGCAAGTTCTTTTAATGATTCGAATGAGGGTTTTATTGGTGGCTTCGGCCTGACCATTTCCTTGTGGGTAGTAAGGTGAAGAATGATGCAAATTGATGCCATACTTACTGCACATGTCTTGGAGCTCTTGGGAGATAAACTGTGGCCCATTGTCGGTGATGAGGTCGCGCGGTGTCCCGAACCTGGCGAGAATGTTGCGCTTGATGAACTTCACCACCGTGGATGCTTTGATTTCTGCAAATGCTTCCGCTTCAGCCCATTTAGTGAAATATTCAATGGCGGTTAGGATAAATGATTTCCTTTTTGTTTCACCTGATCGATCCTCCAGAGGTCCTATGACGTCGAATGCCCACATGGCGAATGGCCACGGGGAAATGACGGATTTAAGAAATGAAGAAGGTGCATGAACCTTGTTAGCGTGTAACTGGCACTTTAGGCACCTTTGAACGAATATGGAACAGTCGGCCTCCATTGAAGGCCAATAGTAGGACATGAGGAGTTTCTGGGCTAAGGCACGACCATGGACATGACCGCCACAATCACTGGCATGGGCTGCCTCTATGACATGATGAATTTCGGTATCGTCTAGACACCGAAGAAGTACTCCGCTAAAGGATCTCCTGAAAAGGCGGCCGCCTAAGATAAGGTATCGCTGAGATGTACGGCGGATAGCCTTACGGTCAGAGGATGTAGCATAAGACGGGAACGACCCATCGCGGAGATAGTTCATGATATCAAAATACCACGAATTTCCATCATCCCAATCAGGGGCGAGTTCATTCGTGATAGCGGAGATATGCTTGGATGGACAGAGGAACTGCTGGAACCAAGGGTCCCGGAAGGACGGCAAATCTTGCTTGTGCAGGGTGATTGTGGCTGTGCCTTTGGTGACAGGAATCTCTAAAGCTGAAGATAGAGAGGCCAGGGCGTCTGCTAGGATATTCTGGGACCTAGGCACGTGTACATAGGTGATCTTGCTGAAACGCCTAGTAAGCGACTTTACCAACTCCTGATATGGCTTCAGTTTTGAATCCCGGGTTTGGTATTTGCCCACGGTTTGGCGGAGGATTAGTTGAGAGTCTCCAATTATCCTCAATTCTAAGACATTAAGAACCAGCGCCAATTTTAGGCCAGCTAGGAGAGCCTCATATTCAGCAACATTATTAGTTACTGAGAAGGAGAGTTGGCAAGCATGCAGAATACTTACCCCTTCTGGAGAGACGAGGACCACTCCTATCCCACTGCCTTGGGAATTAAGTGCCCCGTCAAAATGAAGGACCCAGGATGGAGCGTCATCCACTATTAAGCCCAACTCCTCATCCGGGAATTCTTCGTTGACAGGTGAAAATGTAGGCAAAGGGTGATGAGCTAGGTGCTCGGCAATTGCTTGCCCCTTCACAGCCTTCTGATTTACATAAGTGATGTCGAATTGATTCAAGAAGGTCTGCCATCGCACCAGCCTATCTGTTACAACTGGCCGCTCTAGCAGATATTTGATTGGGTCCATTCTTGCTAGTAGTTTGACCTCGTGGGCGAGGAAATAGTGCTTCAATTTCTGCACTACCCAGACGACGGCCGCGCATGTCCTTTCCATGGCAGTGTATCGCTTTTCGGCATCATTGAAAAGCTTGGACATATAGTACACTGCTCTTTCCTTCTTCTTGTCGTCTAATTGAGCCAATACTGCACCAGCCGATTCCTCAGTGGTGGAGACATATAGCAGTAGAGGCCGCCCCGGGATAGGAGCCATAAGGACTGGAGGGTTGAGGAGGTAATTCTTTAATTCATCGAAGGCCTTTTGACACTTATCACTCCAAATGAACTTTGCCCCTCCTTTTAATAAGTCGTAAAAGGGTTTGCATCTCAGAGAGTGTTGAGATATGAACCGTCTGATGAATTGCAAACGGCCGATGAGACCCTTTACATCCCTGACATTCTTAGGTGGGGGCATTTCCATTATTGCCTTCACTTTGTCTGGATCAACCTCGATCCCTCTTTTACTCACCATGAATCCTAGCAGTTTTCCGGAAGAAACACCAAATACGCACTTCTTCGGGTTCATCTTTAGTTGATGCTCCTTCGATCTCTGCATTACAGCCCTAAGGATTTGAGCGTGCTCCTTCCTGGTTTTGGATTTGACCAAGATATCATCTACATAGACCTCCATGTCAATGTGAATCATGTCATGAAAGATTGCCATCATAGCCCTTTGGTAGGTGGCTCCAGCATTCTTAAGTCCAAATGGCATGACCATGTAGCAATAGGTTCCCCATGGAGTTATGAAGGATGTTTTCTCCTGATCTTCCTCAGCTAGTCTGATCTGGTTATATCCTGAAAAACCGTCCATGAAAGATAACATCTCAAATCCAGCCGTGTTATCAACCAGCAAATCTAAATGAGGTAGTGGGAAATCATCTTTTGGGCAGGCTTGATTGAGGTTGCGAAAGTCTATGCAGATTCTAACCTTTCCGTCCTTTTTCGCCACCGGGACGATGTTAGCTATCCACTTAGGGTAGAGCACTACCCGGATGAACTTGGCCTTGTGTAGTTTGTCAACCTCTTCTTTTACTTTAAGTGCTAATTCCGGTTGTAGCCGTCTCAACTTTTGTTTCACGGGTTTGGTGTCGGGTTTGAGGATTAGCCGGTGTTCTACAAGTTCTGTGCTTAATCCAGGCATGTCCTCGTATGACCAAGCAAACCCATCACGGTGCTCTTGGAGCACGGCTATTATGGACCCTTCTTCTTCTGGACTCAAGCGGGCACTAATTAGCACTATCTTCGGATCCTCCTTTGTTCCGAGGTTGACTTCTTTGGTGGGTTCGTCGATGGCTGATGAAGGTTCATCAAACCGTCTCGCCCCACTCACAAGTGGTTCGACCAAGTCATCTCCCTCTTCCTCTTCACTAAGCTCAAATACACCTAAACCATCACTGCAAGACTCTTCTTCCGCTACCTCCAGTGGTTCGGAGATGACCCCAGTCTGAAGATATTTATCCAATTTTCTCAAGTCTTTGCACCTATCAGCTAATTCCTGAACTAAGAACAAAGGAACTTGCCTAGTTCTACAATTCCTAGACATGGGGGAGGCTAACCTAGTTCCTAAACTATTATGTACATGGTTTGGGAAAGGGGTCAACTCTGTCCTAGATGGGGCAAGAGTAGACCCTTGGGACAGAGATTCCATGACGGCAGGGCTCCCCCACCAAACAGGCTCCTCGAAAATGACTTCTCCTCCAGCGGGAGGGGAATTGAACTTTTTTTTTCGTGACCGAACGCGTGTAGCATGGAACACTCAGCAGAGCTAGTGTTGGTCGGAGCTGAGAGCATTGGAATGGTAGGTGGGTGGAACAAGAAAGGGATGAACGTAGCTGGGGCTGGTTCATCCTTGGCTAAGAAAAGCCCTACCGTCGGTCTGGCTGACTCACGGAACAAGGAGGATATGCCAAAGTCCTCCTCTTTATCACCTTCGTAACACTCTCGCACCTCTTCTTTTATCTTGGGTAATTCCTGCCTCTTTCTTACAAAATGATTCATGAGGGACCATCCCTTTGCTTCTTTTGATGGTTCAGCAAACTTATATCCCAGGCCACACCCCCCAATGACAGGGTTCTCTGAGATGGGATGACGGATCCCTTGTTCTTCTTTCCCTAACCCAGAGCCTGAGCTATATCCCATCTTACTCATGAGCTGCCAACCTATACTCGGCCTAGACCGCAGGTGGGAATTCACTGATGAAAGGACAGGCTCTTTGCCTTTCCTGGAAGTTATCATGGATGGAATTTGCTCTGCTGTTACCGAGTCCAATGACTCGATGTAGGGAGTGCTTTTAACCTTCACAATTTTCCCGTTGTATGGGAACTTATAGCACTGATGGTTGGTAGATGGGACTCCTAAGGTTTGGTCCATCCATGGTCTCCCTAAGATGGCATTGTAGATTGGCTTAACGTCCAGAATGTAGAATTCCGAGGTCATGGATACCGGGCCGATTTCTAATTGGAGGGAGATCTTCCCGTCTGCTGGTCTCTGGGAATTGTCATAAGCTGAGACCATCATAGAGGTTGATTCAACCTTTTCTGGGTCTACCCCTATCCTTTTGAGGGTCTTAAGGGGACAGACGTTGATGGAGGCACCAGTATCCAATAGAATAGAATCTACTGGATGACCGTTAAGGATGGCGGTTAAGCACAAAGGGAGGGATCGGCACTCAGGGGGAGCTAAATCCTTTTCGGGGAAAGAGATCATAGGAGTCTGAGTGACTGAGAGTATGGCATTAGTGACCCCGCCACTAGGAAGATCTTCGTTCACCGTGATCTGCTGCAAGAAATTGAACAACGTCTCCCTATGTGTGGGAGACCTGCGGATAAGTTCAAGGATGGAGATTTTAGCGGGGGTCTTTTCCAGATGCTGGAGTATGTCATACTCAGACTGGGCGTTCCCCTTGGCATGGAAAGAGCTTTCTTGAGAGTCTAGGGGCTGGCTCGGGGGAATGATGCGATTCCTGAGTGTTACCCCTACTGTGATTGGGTCTGTTTCCAATGGTGACCTTATGGGATTGAAGCTGATCATCGAATCCAGGTTCTTGTTTGGGCAAAAGACAGATAAGGTGGGTCCTTCGGCTGTAACTGGAGGGATCTGAACGAGGGAGACCGGCTTGAGGGTTGCCGATCGCTCTTTGGGTCGGATTAGGACTAAAGGCTCATTTGGAGAAAACGTGGAGACTTCTGGGGTAGCCCCTTTAGTTTCACACGACCAAGTGGGGTCTTGGTGCTTTATCCCGGACCCTTCATACTCCCAGTACTGCTCCCTGCGAACTGTCACGGGCTCCAAGTCATTGATCAGTGTGTTGACCTTCCCTTGAGAGCCGGAGTCTGGACCTACCTGATGAGAGGGCAATGGGTCCTTCACGATCCCCAGTTCTTTCTTAGCCTTTAAAGCCTCAATGGCTTTTCTCGTGTCTTCCCAATTTATCCTCCCTTCATCATTCAAGTCATACACCCAGTCCCTGAAGGTGAAGCAGTTATATATGGTGTGTCCCGTGATCCTATGGTAAGGGCAATACCTGGAGGTGTCCGTATTGCGCGGGACACCTTCCTTTGGAGGCGGAAGTTGAATGGCATTGCAGGCCATCAAAGCATAAAAGATATCTGCCAGTGATTCTGGCAGAGGTGGATATGATGCCCGCTTAGCCATAGGACGACTGTAGTTAGTCGGGGGAGGGACGGCTGAGTATTGCTTCTGGCTGGGCTGAGTATCAGACTTAGAATGAGAATTGGTAATCCTGGTCGGTGGTGCTAGCATGCTGACCTGTTCATTGATAGTGACTCCTTCTGTGGTAGGAGCTGATGTGGTTTTCTTATTCCTGCTTCTATTCTCAAAGAATGAAGGCAGAGTGGAGTCTCGAATTTGGGACTGTACTACCCTAGCTCTATTGTATAGCTGTGCGAACGTCTGAAGTTCACTGAGCATAAGGATGGCTCGAAGCTGGGGAGTAGCATTATTAACAAGCATGGTGACTGCTTGTGCTTCAGGAATAACGACCTCTGCTCTAGAAGCCATGGCCCTCCACCTATTAGCGAAATGAGTGAAGTCTTCATCAGACTTCATTTTCTCCATCACTAGATCGAACAAGGTGGGGGGTAAGGCTGCCATATGGTTGAAGTGGGTAATGAACCTCTCAGAGACCATGTCAAAGTTGATCAGGTCAGTAGCTGGCAAAGAAGAGAACCACCTCAAGGCTTCTCCCTCGAGGGACTTTTGAAAAAGGTGGACCAGAAGGACTCTATCGAAGAGCCACTGATGGGAATCCATGAGAAACCCAGACAAATGATGATGGGGGTCCGTGGTACCATCGTACTTCCTGTACTTGGGTACCTTAAACCCTTGTGGGAAATAAGCTGGGGGTAGCTTGCAATAGCTCGAGAGAGAATATGGCTGCCTGAGGTTGAGATTCTCGGCCATGAGTCGCCGTACACAATTCTCGACCTCATTCTTATGAACAAACTCCTCCTGCTTGGGAGGTGTGACCTGATTGATGGGGTTAAAAGGGATCGTATGAGTGGGCATGGTTTGACCCGGCTGGGGTCTGCTAGAAGATCCTTGGAATTGGGTTTTCCGAGGAGTGGCATCCTGAATTTTGCCACGAGAAACCAACTGGATGAGTTGATCCGGAGTATAACGTGATAGGACGGCGATGAGTTCCGGATCTTCTCCAGGGTTTTGGAATGTTCTACTGGAGATCACTGGCTCATCCTCTCCTTGGGAGGTGGAAAATTCATCGGAGTCTTTTCTCTGAGGACCTTCTCTGGACGTTTGGAGCATCCCTATGAAGCTCTGTTGTGGATCTTCTTCAATCTCAAACAGAGGATTGTGAACAATATTTCCACCGAACTGGTCCATGTCATCATATACAGCATTGACATACATTCGGTTCATTATGAAGTACAGACCCTAGCTGATTTTAGGTTTCACTTGAAATGTTTGCCAATGTTCTAGCAAAACAAATTTAACCCCTTAACGACCCTTCACTTTTCCAAAACTTGTTGCACTGGGATTCAATTAGGCGTCTTCAAACTTGAGATAGTTCACTGATCTCTCACACAAACCCCAAGGTTCTTACAGGGTGGTTTCAGGTACAACCTGCTCGGCGGCCAAGTGGGAATCCCTGGCTCGCGGACACTGACGGAGGTTCCCAACAGAATAAGACTAGTCGCACCCGAGTGGGAATCCTCAGGTGGAGAGTCAGATCCTGCGGGAGAGGTGACTAAAGAGTGTGATGCCGGCTCTTCCTTAAAACCCCCTCGGAGAACACCCCAAAAACCCAAAAGGTTAACAAATGGCAGATCAGAATAGGTGACAGTACATCATGCATGAACAGCAGTAGCAAGCAGAGAATAAGCTAAGCAGAACAGGTAACAGCACATCATGC
This sequence comes from Zantedeschia hybrid cultivar, assembly GCA_030544215.1. Lineage (NCBI taxonomy): Eukaryota > Viridiplantae > Streptophyta > Magnoliopsida > Alismatales > Araceae > Zantedeschia > Zantedeschia hybrid cultivar. Next base: position 67,679,336 of record JARZZO010000005.1, on the reverse strand, counting down.
ACGGACAGCAACAGCAAGAAGAACTCACGTGGGTCGACGGCCAGGGGATGGCCGTCCCAGGTGGCGGACGGCCAGGCTTTGGCCGCCCAAGGGCATGTCGACGGCCATGATACGGCCGTCCAACGGTCCTGACGGCTAAGAGATAGCCGTCCAGAGGTAGGTAGACGACCAAGGACCCGCCGTCAACGTGTCTGGACGGCCAGGAGGTGGCCGCTCAAGGGTACGTCGACGGCGAGGGGTGGTCGTCCACAGGGTTGGACGGCCAGCTATTGGCCGTCCTCAGGTGATGCCGACGGCCGACCGCTAGCCGTCCAAGAGGCTCGACGGCCGGGGTCCCGCCGTCTAGGATCCTTCTTTTCGTGACGTGTGGCGCGAGCTACAGTTGTCCCATCGTGATCGCCAGAGGCTGTAGGCGCCCGGAACGTCCCCCTCCGCGGCTATGCAGCGCCCGCGGGGCCTCGGCGTTGGGGGTTTCTCCGTACGTCTTAGCACTGTGGCGATTCAAAGAGGAGTGGTTAGAAATGAGAGTGTGATCGCCAGGAGCATTACCTTTCGGTTCCTGTGCTCCGCAGGAATGTGGAAGATGATCGCGTTTTGTGAGAGCGGGAGACGTCGATTCCTCCTTCTCTTTCTCCGGCCGGCCAAAGGAAGAGAGCCCGAAATTCTGTACGCGTGTAGGTGGTAAGGATCCCTGAAAAGAAAAAGACCAAGCAAAGACGAACCCGATTAGAACTGTAGAGTGCAAAATCTATTCAGAAAGGCGTAAAAACTAACTAAAATCAGTGGGAAACGCACCGGATGGGTGGTGGGGAGGGAAGGTGACCATATGTTATGGCCACCCACCTCCCGTTTTTTTTAAAACCTCTGTGGGAGTACGGATGGCTAAGTCATCCTATATGTACATGCATGCAAGTGAAGAGGAGTGGCGTGTGTGGAGAATGAATGATATTACTAATGTAAGAGAATGAGTAAAAAATAAAAGGGAGAAGTTAGAAAGGCAAGCCCGTTTCCAGATGTAGCCTGAGCCTTCCTCCTTGAGGTCTCCTCGAGCCGCTCACCAGAAAGTCCCTCTCTGCCTCTCCAAAATTCCTCTTAACCAAAAAAATCCTTCCTCTTGTCCCCCCCTTTTTTCTTCCTTCTTCTTCTTAACCCCCTCTCGAGAGGACGTGGAGGGTTTAAATAGGCGAAGGAAAAAAGGGAGAAATCAGGGGTCTAAATCCCCGTAAATCCCCCTTCAACCAATTGGGGAGTGGTCAAGGGTTGGCGGTAGTGGCCGCGGCAGTCGACAGAGCGGGGAGTGGTCGGAGTAGTGGGGGACGAGGGCGGAGAGTAGAGGAGATCATGGGGAAGACGGGGTCAAAAGGTGGTTAAGGAGTGGACGGCCAGGTGACATGCCTTCCACTCTTGCGGTGGAAGGCGACCCGGCTGGCCTTCGAGGGGAGTGGAAGGCGAGGGGTGGCCTTCGAAGGCGGTGGAAGGCAAGGGGTTGGCCTTCTAAGAAAAGGTGAAAAAGGTGGCCAAAAGGTGGACGGCAAGGTGGTTGGCCTTCGAAGGGGGTAGAAGGCGGGGGGTGGCCTTCGAAGGCGGTGGAAGGCAAGGGGTTGGCCTTCTAAGAAAAGGTGAAAAAGGTGGCCAAAAGGTGGACGGCAAGGTGGTTGGCCTTCGAAGGGAGTAGAAGGCGGGGGGTGGCCTTCGAAGGTGGTGGAAGGCAAGGGGTGGCCTTCGAAGGGGGTGGAAGGCGGACTGGCTGGCCTTCCACGAAGAAGGTGGCTAGGGTCGGGATTTGGTTAATGGACCTAGCCGGTAGTGGGCTGAGATGGCTGAAATGAGGGGATTTTAGTGATGAAGGGCTACTGATGGGCAGGGTTCATGACCAAAAGGGTGGTCCAAAATCGGTGTCTACAGTGTCGTGTGTTTTTTATGACGCGACCGTGAAGGCGGGAAGCCTGAGATCTTTCCCGCCCTTGTCAGATGTCCCGATATACTCGAGTACTCGCCCCTTCGCAACTGGGGACGAAGGCATCCATCACCGAGTCTCGGCCTAAGACGAAGGTGTTTACGACAGGGTCCCGGCTTGAGACGAAGGTGTTTTTCACCAGCCCTCGGCCGACCCAAGGCAAAGCTTCTCAAAAACGGAACGAAGCAGAGGTTTCAAACGAAGCTCGTACCAATTTGCTCTCCCGAAAAAGCTTCGGACTTTACTCTCGCCGTCTCATGAAATTGAGAACGACAAGAGTAGGGGGCTATGTGATGGGGAGAATCCGATTCGGCCCATTAAAACAGCCCAAACGCTGGGATCAGCCCAAGAACGGTAACAGTAAGAGGCCCACCAGTAGCCTTCGGCCCATCAGCGGCCCAGCGGCCCTCGGCCCCAATAGCAGCCCAGTGGTCTTCGGCCCATCAGTGGCCCAGCGGCCCTCGGCCAAATAGCAGCCCGATGGTCCTCGGCCCATCAACGGCCCAGCGGCCCTCGGCCTAGTTGGCTTCAGCCCACTAAGCAGCATCCGGTCCAACAACGGCCCCCCCCTTCAGCCCAGTAGCCATATCCGGCCCACTCCGGTGGGAGGGTTAAGTGCTATGGCGGTTTATCAGTAAACCCAAAACATAGTCCTATATCGGCTGCCACCATTAAGCAACCTCTACCCTCCGCTATAAATACAAGGCTATTAGCAGCCCGATCCGCCTCGACCGAAGGACTCTCGACTTCGCCCCGGGCAAGCCTTCGCCCGAGTACCTCTCGGCTTCGGATCCTCGGCCCCGTCTCCGCCCTCGTTTCGTCCCGGATCCCCGTCGGTCCTCTTCATCGATCTGATCCAGTTTCGAGTTCCTGTCTCGGAATCCGATCGTGATAGCTTCGGCTACATCACATGTCATTAGTGTGGTCATGGATAGCACAGTGGGTTTGACTGGAGCCAACAGTCAAACGCACACACAATCTAACACAACAATTATATTAGATATCCTGCAAACACATAGGCAAGAGATCTCCATCTTTTCGCCTTCCTGGTTGCAGCTATAGATCGTCCTCGCTCTTTCTTCGGTGTAGACACGCTAATTTTGACGTCATTTTGAGTAAATTTCATATCATATAATAATGCCTCATAATGGTTTGATATTTAATCATTAATTAATTTTTATTGATATTTTTGAGTGTCGGGTTTAACAGACATGTTTAAGTTAATCAATTAAATTGATTTTAGCTCAAATTTCAGTTAAAATATGAAGAAGTCTAAAAGACGTCGACCTGTGTAGACGCTATTTAAAGTTTATTCCTATTTTAGCATTTAAATTTGAATTTTAATCAATTGATTAATTAGCTAAAAGGCGTCTGTGAGTGCTGACGCGTTTTAGGTTTCCTAAGCTATTTCTACTTCTCTTCCGGATGTTTATCCTTATCTTAATTAGTGTAAAAGACGTCGAAATATGTGGACGCGTTTTACCTAATAAAGATAAAGATAAGTTTCCCGGATGTTTATCCTTATCTTAATTAATCTGAAAGGCATCAGCCATCCTAGACGCGTTTTAGATAATTACAGATAAAGATGAATTAATCAGTATTTATCTGTCGGTTAAGATGGATAAATTCAAGATTTTTCTATGTTAATCACGGACGCAGAAGAAGTCTATAAACACCTTACATGTTGAAGAGAGAGCGTAATCTTGAGTTGAATAACTGGAGCGATAGCAAATTGAAGATCAAAGCAACAACGTCGGAACGCTGAAGCGCTGCTGTTTCCAGAAGTCGGCGTCCTTTCAAGTCTTCATCCATTCAAGAATTCAACAATTGGGCATAAGTTTTTCATTTCCGCATTAATTTCATTCACTTCATGCAAACACGCACAACACATTCATCCTTTTCAAAACCTACTTGATTAAGGGGTTTCAAAAGCCATTAAAACAAGTAAATTTGTTGTTTAAATTGCATGCTTAACATCATGATTAGAATAGATACTTCTTTTGCTTAAAGTTCTCATCATTGTTTCTTCATTTCTTTTCTTTCTATTTCTGCTGCACTCAACAACAAAGAGGAAAATAAAAAAGGAGCAAATCAAGCACAAGTCAAAAGGGATTTCTGGACGATCCTCAACCTCAAATTCAACAGCAAGAACAAAGAACAAAGAAATGACTCTCTTTCTTCAGCCGGCTGAAGAAGGGGAACCAAGAGCTCAAAATCTTCCGCGTTCAAACAGGTAGGCGATCATACTTCTTTTGAAACTTTTTAGTTAAAAGTTTCTGGCGATCACAACACTTAGTAGTTTCTGTTTTTAATAGGTTTCTTTTGCACTAAATAACATAGATTTTTCATGATAATCACACGGTCATTCTAAGCACTCACACTCGGTTGCTTCGATCATATTACAATAAATTCTAAAATTTACAGGTAAATTGAAGAAGGCCTTATGGCGAGTATAAGAGTGAGGGAGGTAGAAATACATCAGAGAATGAAAGAGGGAGAGATACACAGATCTCTATTTATTAACAATTAATAAACATCCATCATTCATCCACGATCCACACAAACACATCATTCATCACATGAACAATTAAATAAGTGCATATCCATGACCACGGTATGTTTTAAACATCCCACACATGATTCAGTGCATCACATGGCTAAAATAAAAGAGTTTTCAAAATATATAATTTTGGCTTTCAAAAAGCATGGGATCCAATCAAAATTGATATTTGAATTTCGAAAAACTCATTTATTAACTTAACATGCAATAAGATCAAAATTTAAAAGCAATAAACACACATCACATGTGCACACACTCCGAACTAATAATTCCATATTATTCCATGCAAATTAGAACGATTCTAATAATCAATCTAACAATTAGATTGAAATCCCATTAATAATCTAACAATTAGACTATTAAAAATTATTTACTAATCTAACTCTTAGATCAGTAAATTGAAATTAATAATTAATTTAATACTTAAATTAATAATCAACTTTAATTCGTCATAAACCATTAATCTAACTCTTAGATTAATTAATTAATTAATGTTAATGACTAATTTAACTCTTAAACTAGTAATTAACACTAATTAATTATTTAACTACTAATCTAACTCTTAGATTATTAGATTAATATTAATTATTAGTTTAACACTTAAACTAATAACTAATAACTCCTAATTAAACCTTTATATTAGTTAATTAAAACTAATTATCAATTTAACATTTAAACTGACAATTGATTCCAGTTAACTAATAATAACTAACTTAACACTTAAGTTAGACAATTAAAATTAATTATTAATTTAACATTTAAATTAATAACCAATTCCAATTATTAACAACACTTTGTTAATTAAATGATTCATAATCATTATTGCCCAATTAAAATTAAGAATTAAATAATAATTTTATATTCCAAAATAATTTTGAATTTTATAATTAATATATAATTCTCAATTAAAATTTTAATGGGCTAAGGTTTAATAGAAATGGGGTTTTAAAATAAGAAAATCAAAGGAATGGGGCTCAGCCAGTTGGGCTGACCCATGGGGCTCGGGCCCTGGTCGAGCCAGGGCTTGGACCAGGCGTGCGCCTGGTCTGAGCCTGGTTCGGCCAGGCCCTGGACCCGGCCCGGGCCGGTCCGACCGGCTCGGGACCGGGCCCCCCCAGCCCTTTCCCTTCCACCCGAACCCTACCCATCTTCTGTTGCAGGTCATAGTGGCGGCTGGGAAAAAGGTGAGGCAGAGCCGCCGCCGGCTAGTGCCCGGCGCCGCCAGGCCCCCGCCGGCGTTGCCCCAGCGCCGGCGACTCGCCTGGCGCCGGCAGGGCTGCAGGCGGTGGCCCAAAAGTCGCAGTCCGAGCCCCTCAAAGCACCCAAAAAAAATTGGTTTTCTCATAGGTTCAAAACCTGATCTAGGGCTTGGTTTTTGCAACTCTTCAAGGCCACTCCGACGCCGGCAAACATACCGGATGTGCTGTGGTGACTATCACCTAGAGATCCGGGCATCCGGGCCGCCATCCCAACGCTTGGGAATCGCTTACGAAGCCACCGAAAACACCCCGTTCATCGTCCCACGAAGAACATAAAACCCCCAAATAAAATCCGAAAATTGCAGAATAACAATCCGATTATTTGTGTTCATCTCATGAACACAGATTCAGCAAAATTCAAGTTTTAAAGCATGTAATAAATTTAAGGAAAAATTAATTCGGAAATCGAAACGGGACGAGAAACAGTGGAACCTTGCTCTAATACCACTGTTGGGTTTCTCGGGTTTCTCCGGATCGCTCACGCAGCGGAAAATAAAATATTAAAACAGCGATCCGTTCCCTTTTCGAATATCAAAAATCGATTATCGGATAATCGAAGTTCTCACCGTGTGCAGATTCGAATCCGCAACCGTTCGGTTCCGTCGGTGCAACACCGCAAGCTGCGCAAGTGCCCGGCCTCTAGCGAAGTCCACGCGATCCTCCTCGCGTTCCTCGTTCTTCGCAGCCCACGAAACCTCCGCCGGTCGCCGCAATGATCGCCGCAACGCGCGGATCCCGTCGAACGGGATTCGGAGAAGCGGCGGAGTAGATCTAGAGCTGTCTGGACGCCAGAGAGAGAGAGAAACAGAGGAGGGGCGGCTATGGTTAGCAGCAGCTTGGCCTGCTCAGCCTGTTCGCTATGTTTTATACTAACCGCTCAGTTTTTCATAAAAACTCCCGGTTTGTATAAAACCCACTTATTTATCCATCGCCTTGAGAATCATGTGTGTGTGACCCTCTAGGCCCAAGTACCAGTCCAGTTAATGGCCCAACAAGCCCAGTGACTCCTCACTGACTTTATTAATCAATTAATAACCCTTTATTAATTAATTAATCAATCGAATTGATGTCGCACATCGAATTCGACCGGACCTCTTATCATGTTGGGTGCCAAGCAACACCGCGTGAACCCGGAAGGTATTGGGGTTAAGTAACCCACTCTTAAAACCTTTCCGCCGACAGTTACCGCGTGGATATAATCCTTCATTCGTACAATGCTCTCGAGTCAACTCAGGGTATGGCGAGCTGTCAAACCCTAACCGGTCGACTCACTTGGATTGGATGCCACTGATGAATATCGGAAAACTCCTTTCCCGATATTATCGTCCGCCCTCGCCAGGGACTTCCGCGCATCCTTCCTAGAGCATTCTCTCTCTAAGTACCGAGAGCGAATGATTCCTTATTGACACACAATTCCCTTCGACGGTATTCCGTTGTACCCAATCCTTGGCGTATTAGAATCCCGTGGCTAGAGATTCGTAAACCAAGGTCAAAGCACAAAAGTCCACCGACAAGGTGTCCTTGGTGTCTCAGGTCCGAGGACCATCCAGGCAACTGCGACAATAGAATCAAGCTGGTTGACAGTAAGGTACAATACCATCCAGCGATTCAGTCGAATCAGTTCAATGAACTCATTCTCCAATGAGCACCTACAGATTCGCCTTAGTGTCTCCACACAAGTGACTTATGAGATCAATCACCCTCATCATATGAGCAGGAGTAATCTGTACTAGTCTAACCGGATATCTGATGTCCTTCTCGGATATCCTCCGACTAGGAACGATTAAGAATATGTATGTTTAAGTGATCAGTCTCACTAGTATTATCTCATCATAATCTGATCACTATAGCACAAATTCACGGACTTCATTATGAAACGATAATTAATGCGATTTACACATAATGAATATTATGCCATTATATTAATAAATGAACGAGATTTACATAGTCAGATTGGCTCGTAAGCCACCTAAACTAACATATGCACTTAGCTCGGCTATGTATATCCTGAACAAGGTACCCAACAAATCTGTTGAAACCACTCCATATGAGATATGGAATGAAAGGAAACCAGACCTTAAACATGTTAAAGTCTGATGATGTCCTGCTCATGTTAAAAGACATGACGTAGATAACCTGGAGTCCAGAACTGACAAATGCATATTTGTGGGATATCCAAACAAAACTTATGGATATTACTTTTATCATCTTGGAGAACAAAAGGTGTTTGTGGCCAAGAGAGCTATCTTTCTGGAAGAAGATTATATTCTCCAGAAGGATAGTGGGAGTAAAGTAACTCTGGAAGAAATTCCAGACCCACAAACTGGTAATGGTTCATTAGATGAACTGTCAGTTTCTGAACCTGTTCAATATAATACACAAGAACCTCGTAGGTCTGAAAGAGTACCTAAACCACCAGAAAGATATGTGGGACATATTAATTTAGATAGTTCAAGGATACTCTATAATGAGGATGATGATCCTAAGGCTTACCAGGAGGCCATTGAAAGTCCAGAAGCCGGGAAATGGCGGGAAGCTATGAATTCTTAAATACAGTCCATGACATCAACTAAGTTTGGAACTTGGAAGATTTACCCGATGGTATAGTACCTATCGGCTACAAATGGATCTTTAAAAGAAAGATCGGTGCATATAGACGTATTGAGACTTACAAAGCAAGATTAGTGGCGAAAGGCTATCGTCAAAGACAAGGTGCATGTTGCCATAATTAAGTCTATCAGAATTCTTCTCGCCATTGCTTCCTACCATGATTATGAAATCTGGCAGATGGATGTGAAGACTGCCTTCCTTAATGGAAATCTTGAGGAGGAGGTATATGATACAACTAGAAGGATTCACATCCAAAGAATCTCCAGACATGGTGTGCAAATTGCAGAGGTTCATTTATGGACTGAAGCAAGCTTCCCGAAGCTGGAAAATAAGGTTTGATGAGGCGATCAAATCTTATGGCTTCATTAAGAATGAAGATGAGCCTTGTGTGTACAAGAAAAATAGTAGGAGCGCAATCACATTTCTGATTCTTTACGTTGACGACATCCTACTCATTGGAAATGATGTCATCGGTAAAGATTTGGCTGTCAAAGAACTTCTTCATGAAGGATTTGGGAAAAGCATCTTACGTATTAGGAATACGGATCTATAGAGATAGATCAAAGAATATGCTTGCTTTAACCCAATCCATATACATAGAAACCATTATCAAAAGATTTAACATGGAAAATTCCAAGAGAGATCTCATACCGATGAGACATGAAATTTCAATTTCTAAAGGTCAGTCTCCCAAGACATCTAAAGAGAGGGTTGTGATGGATAAGGTCCCCTATGCTTCTGCCATAGGCTCCATCATGTATGTCATGCTATGTACAAGACCTGATGTAGCATATGCTCTAAGTGTTACGAGCAGACATCAGGCAGATCTAGGTGATGAACACTGGAAGGCTGTGAAATGCATCCTTAAGTACTTGAGAAGAACTAAGGATCTATTTCTAGTCTATGGAAGAGTAGACTTAAAGCTGTAAGGATACACTGACTCAAGTTTTCAGTCTGATCCTGATGACAACAAGTCAACATCAAGCTTTGTCTTTACACTCAATGGGGGAGCAGTGAGCTGGAAAAGTTTCAAGCAGGAAACCACTGCTGATTCGACAACGGAAGCCGAGTATATTGCAGTTGTTGAAGCCGCCAAGGAAGCTGTATGGATGAAGAAATTCATCGGTGATCTTAGTGTGGTGGAAAGCATATCTAGTCCCGTCCCACTGCTGTGTGACAACAATGGGGCGATTGCTCAAGCGAAAGATTCGAGGTCTCATCAGAAGTCGAAGCACATTCTGCGGCGCTTTCATTTGATCAGAGCGATTATAGCTCGAGGAGATATCGTTGTGGAAAGAGTTCCCTCAGCCGACAACATAGCAGATCCACTGACAAAGCCTTTGTCTCAAATTGTATTTGAGCGTCACTTAGAGAATATGGGTATTCTATATAAAAGTGATTGGCTTTAGTCCAAGTGGGAGATTGTTAATATTGGATGGCCAATAAACCATTCCGACACTATATTATGTTCAGATTATTAATAAAATCACATATTTTCGTTGTGTATCTTATTTGAGCATTGCTTATATCAAATCACGATGAAGTCCATGAACATGTGCATTAATCTTCGGATTATGATAAGATCATAATTACAAGGCCGAAGGTTTATAAACACATGATCTTAATTTTTCCTAGTCATAGGGTATTTGAGAAGGACATCGAACATCTGGATATACTAGTATAGGTTTTTTCAGCTCATATGATGAGGGTGACTCTATAAGTCACTTGTGTGGGGACACTATGCTGGACCTGTAGGTGCTCATTGGCGAATAAGTTCACTGAACTGATCCGACTATGAATCGCTGGATGGTAAACACCTCACTGTTAACCAGCTCGATTCTTTTGTCACGGTTGCGTAGATAATCCTTGGACCTGAGACGCCAAAGACATCTTGTTAGTAGGTTTCTGAACTTTGAGCTTGACTAACGAATCTCTAACCATGGGTTATCAATAAGTCAAGTGATCGGGTTCAAGGAAATGCCTTCAAAGGTAATTGTGTGTTCAATACGGGATCATCCGCTTTCGGTAGTTTGAGAGAGAATGTTCCACGAATGATGCGCTTAAAGTCCCTGGCTAGGACGGACTCTGTATCTGATAAGGAGTTATCGGATTCAGATTAGCGGCATCTGATTCAAGTTAATAGACCGGTTATGGTTTAACAGTAAACCATACCCTAGGTCGATTCGGGAACATTGCACGGATGAAGGTTATATCCGCGCGGTAACCGTTGACGGAAAGGTTCCCATAGTGGGTTTGATTAACCCCAATGCCTTCGGGGATCACGTAGTGTTGCTTGGCACCCAACGTGATCGGAAGCCCGTCCAAATTTATTGTGGTGACATTAAATTCGGTTGATTAATTAATATAAGGATATTAATTAATTCAGTGGGTCAGTAAGAGGTTACTGGACTTAATGGGCCATTAACTGGACTAGTATTTGGGCCTAGAGGGTCACACGCAAATGGTTTTCAAGCTGGTGGATTTTTAGTAGGGTTTTGGATAAGTTCGAGTTTTTATGAAAAACCGTGAACAGACTTCTTATAAAAGCTAGCGACCAGGCTCAGGGGCCAGCAACCCTAACCCTGGACATCCCCTATCTCTCTCTCCTCTCTCACTGGTGTCGTCCCATCTTTGGGCGCCCCTCGGCAGAGCCGCTTCGATTCCGGAGCTCCATCTTCCTGTCCGACGGGAAATCATCTCTGCATGTCACGGAGAATCACACGAAGCCAGTCGGGATCCGCGGACGCTACTGCAAGCGAGGACGATCCGCCAAGAGGAAGACCGCGTGGATACCGCTAGAGGCCGGGCACGTGCGCGGCTTGTGGGATCACACCATCGGAGCCGTTCGGACGCGGATTCGAATCCGCGCAAGGTAAATAATATTTACCTAATTAATTTTACTGGTCGAAATGGGATTGATCCGATCCTGAGAAAATTTATTCCGTTGCGTTTTTCGATCGGATCTCGACACAGAGAACCTAACAGTACACTCCCAAGCGAAAATGTCTAAGTTTTCTAACATGAATTTTTGATATTGCAGTTTCTGTCGCTCAGGCAGGGAGCCCCCACCTTTAGCCCTTGGTCTGCAGATGGCCCTACCCTGATGGTAGCCAGCTCCTCCGAGGATTGCGCGTTCCTCGCCAGGTCTTCCATTACTTCTCTGACGATCATCACCGGCTTCTTGAGTTGAGCGTTGGTAGAAGCCAGGTATGTTTGTTTGGAAATGTTTTGGTTCCCTCGCTCTTCGCCAACCCCGCCGGGGGTCGGGAACTTGAGTTTCTGGTGCAAAGATGAGGGAATAGCAAGGAACTTTCCCAAGGACTCCCTCCCCAAGATGCCGTTGAATACCGATAGCACGTGGATCGCCGTGAATTCGATCTCCCGAGTTATGGTCACCAGTGGTGTTCCCAGCGTCAAGGGGAGGGTGATGACTCCTTCTGCCATAACAGGCTGGCCGCTAAAGCCGTATATTGGCGTCCGGACTCTCCTTAGCCTCTTCATGTCCGGATCTATCTGCTTAAAACAATCAATAAAGATAATGTCAAGAAAGCTACCGTTGTCGACAAACACTCTCTTTACTTTAAAGTCCGCAATATTTGGCTCTATCACTAGCGCATCGTTGCGGGGCAGCACTAGTCCTTCCAAGTCGGCCTTGGCGAAGGTGATCAGCTCCTGGATCAAGTGTCGGTGGGAGGTTGAGGCCACCTCTCGGGCTGCCCTCTGAGTCTCAGAGGTGTAGCTCCGTCTTCTTTTGTTGTTGTCTCCTTCACTGGCCGATCCTCCGTAGATGACATGGATCACCCTTTCGGCCTGGGATGGCTGAGCGCACTCGGCCGCGTACCGGTCAATCTCTAGGTCGGCAACGTACCTCTTCAAATAACCTCTCTTTATGAGGTTTTCAATCTCTCTCTTGAGATCATAGCATTCCGAGGTGTAGTGCCGATACTCGTGATGGTAAGCGCAAAACTTCCCGGTCTGCTCTGCTCCTGGGGCATACTTGATCTTCTTTAGCCATCTGAGGTAGCCTTAATTCTTGATCTTCTAGAGGATTCGGTCGATCGACATGTTGAGGGGGGGTGTAATTTTCTTCTCTTCAGAATCTGGAGCATTCTCGCCGATCATCCCAATTTTCTCGTCGTAGACCCTTTGAGGGTCGGTCTTCGATACTCCGGTCAAACCTTTTTCGACCCCTAGCCAGCTCTCGGCTTTTGTTACCTCGACCTTCGTCGAACTCAGCTAGTCGTTGAGCGGGGTACGCCCTCAAGAGCTCTTCACTATTAATGCAATGGTTTACCTTCCAGACCAGGTCGGGAGGTCTATAGGTAACTACTTGCTTAGCTTGAAACGAACTTGTTGGTTCCGAATTCCGACAATGAAGTATTGCGTGGCATTCGGTATGTCTAGGTTGGGGATCTTTAGGATGGCCTCGTGAAAGCGGGTCCAGAATTTGCACAGAGTCTCGTCCCTTCCTTGCCTCATGGAGGACAATGTCGCAGTCATGGCCAGTGTGCGCCAGCTTGCCGCGAAGTTGCTTCTAAAGGCTCTCCTCAGTTCAGAAAAGCAATCAATGGAGTCAGGCTTCAATTGTACAAACCAACGCCGGGCAAGTCCTTTCAGGGTCATGGGGAAGGCACGACACCGAATGGCGTCCGACGCGTCCAGCAAGTCGAAGGTGCTCTCGAAGGACTACAAGTGGTCATCAGGATCACAAGTGCCGTCATAACTTTCTAGCGATGGCACCCTAAAGTGGTGCGGTAGTGGCGCCTTCAGCACACATAGGGTGAAGCATGATCGGGCGCCGTCTTTGTCGTCGATTCCGGCGTCCTGGTCATGCCGGAGTAGTCGCTCCACACGTTCCTCCAGCCTTCGCATGCGATCATCGCCGGTGTGTCGCCTGAAGCGGTGGCGACCCTCTCGAGAGCCCCACCGGTCTCGAGAAGTAGAGGTCTTTGAGGATCGGTCCGAAGAATACCCCCGGGAATACCTTTCCCCCGTTCATGATGAGCGTAACGCTTCGAAGACGCCGAGGTAGAATTGTTGGAGTAAGTTGAAGATTGACGGCGTTGATGCCTATCTTTTCTTGACCGCCATCGAGATCACCCCCGGTTCATCTGGCGGGTTAACTGATGGTTCTCAAGCTATTGATCTCGGGGCCTTGGGGTCCCAGTGAAACCTGGGAACTGGGGGGACTACCGATTGGAGACCTTGTTACGAGTTGGTCGGCTCGGGGCCTCCTGCCCGATGGCCTTCCACCCGATCAAGTCTCTCTTCTAAGCTTCGTAGCAATGCTATCACAGCCGGGAGTTCCCCCTACAGCAGGTCCGCCGGTGGGGCCGGATGTCTCATCGCATCAGGACCTCCGTCGGGAGGCATGGGCACATTGGCTTGTGTAACCGGAGCTTGGGCTAATGGAGGGATAGCGAGGGGCACTGTAAGCGGATGGATTAGTTGAATCTCGACCGGTGGGGCAGGAAGATCGGTCGGAATACCACATTGCGAGCGGTTGCTATTTCTTCTTGCCATTACCTTTTGTTGGATTCCCACAGATGGCGCCAAAAGATGTTGGGTCACGGATTCGTCCGATTTTGATCGCACGGTCAGAATCTTCCCACACCACAAAAACCTCTTCGCCGCTTCTTGCAAGAAAGATGCTAGGTCAAAAGAGACCCCGGTTTTGATCCTGGAAAACCCCCTCCGATGCCTAAATTAGGGCCAAATATGGCAAAGAGTTGCATAAAATTTAGGGATTGTTCTCGACATACCTCCTGAGGTCACCGGAGGGTCCTTTTTATAAGGAAGGATTGAGAGTCCGCAGGCAGGATGTAATGGGGTAAGCCCAATCTCGATCCCAGGCCAGACGGGATTCCGAAGATTCTGGCTTCCTTATTCGATGCAGGTTTCCCTCATTAGAGGATCGGAGAGGGATTCGGAAAAGGACTTTCCTAAGGGGAGAGGGTCGTCCCAAGCCCCCCGGAGTCCGTTACGGTCGAATGAGCTTATGGCGGGAATTCGTCTATAATGCCTTGGAGAGGCCCAGTGGACTCCAAGGATGCCTTGGGTGCCTCCTAACGGGCTGGCCCACCTAACAAATGGGCTGACCCGAATCGGGCCCTCTTAAGTATTATTATTATATTGAAAGTATTATTATTTTCTTCTTCTTACTATTATTATTGGGATAATCTCATAGGATAATAATAACTAATTTCTATATTATTATTATTATTATTAATAGGATAGTTTCATAGGCTAATAATAACTAATTTTAATATTATTATTTTAACATATTATTATTATTTTAATCTAAGATGGTGAAAGGTACTATATTATTATTATTAAAAGTATTGTATTATTATCATTATTATTAGGATAGTCTCATGTAATAATAATACTAATTTTGATATTATTATTATGATTAAAATTAATATTGAAATGATAGTCTTATGGGATAATAATAACTAATTTGATATTATTATTTGGTTATTATTGTTATTAACTCTCTTTCTTCTCTTTCACATTTTTCTCTTCCCTATTAATATTTTTATTCCTCTTTTTTCTATTTCTTATTATTATTATTGTTGTTGTTGTTATTATTATTGTTGCAATCTTTTGAGATAATAATAACTAATTTTAACATTATTATTATTATTATTGGGGCAATCTCACGGGATAATAATAATTAATTTTGATATTATTATTTTTTAAAAAATATTTTATAATTATTATCTCTCTTTCTCCTCTTTCATAATTTTCTCTCTCTATTAATATTTCTATCTCATATTTTTCTCTCTCCTATTATATTATTATTATCATCATTATTGTTGTTTCAATATTTTGGGATAATAATAATTAATTTTGACATTATTATTATTATTGGGGTACTGTCATGAGATAATAATAATTAATTTTGATATTATTATTATTAAAAGTATTTATTATTATTATTATTATTAACTAGACCAGTCTCTGTCTCACTTTTCTCACTCATATTATTATTGTTGTTGTTGTTGTTGTTGTTATTGTTAATATTGGGGCAGTCTTTTGAGATAATAATAATAAAATTTGATATTTATTATCATTATTAAAATAGTCTCATAGAATAATAATAATTAATTTCGTTATTAACGAGACCAGCCTCTCTCTCATTTTTCTCTTAATCTATATTTCAACATAACATTTATTGAGATAATCTCTTGTGATAATAATAATCACCTTCATTTCACTTTTTAGTTTTGTCTATCAATCTATATTTCAATTCGCTACGATGGTTCTGGACTTTTAATATTTACCAGACAACTAATATAATATTCACATGAAAAAATGTTAGTATTTCTGAACATATTTTCTTCTGTAATTATTTTTTCATTCTTTCACAAAGAATAAAAGATTAGCTTCCCTTATATTAATTATAATTATTTTGTTCAAATATATTAATTTGTCGTGCATGGGACGGGACTGCAGCTAGTGTATAACAAAAACACAGATAAATAGATACGAACCCCCGATGGCCATCCATCTTCACAAACCTCATCAGCAGCAGCTACTCCAAGGCTCTCTCTCTCTCTCTTTCTCTCTCTCTCTCTCTCTCTCTCTCTCTCTCTCTCTCTCTCTCTCTCTCTCTCTCAAAAATTAGACCATCTAATTTGAGAGCATACAAATTTATGACCTCTCTCTTCACAAGACAAACACCAAATGACCATTTAACATTCGGATGCACTGCTACAAGTGTTATAGGACATCGTCTCTCTAGTCTGGACACTTTGAAATCTTAAAACTTTAGTTCGGTCATCCACTTGTTGGTCTCTATCTCTTTACCTATTTAATATTACTAAGCGAGAATGTAGAGATAACTGTCAAATTAATTAAATGATTAAAAAGATCTGACATTAGAAGTGATATGTTGGTTTCCAATTAGCTTTGTTTTTTCTATTGGGCTTTGTGTAAAATAGACTTCTTTGCCTTCGACTGTTATATCATACAGAAGACACATGATCAACATCCTCTAATACTATTGGTGTTTCTTCCACATAATTGTGTTGATGACGTATTTATTCATAATTTTAAAATTGTGATTATGATCTTTGTTTTTAAACTATGATCTTTCTTTGGCATTTTAATTGCATAAGTCTCAAGTAATATGATATAATTAAACTTTAACCCTTGAAAATAAAGTGTATTTATAGAAAAGCCCCTCTAATCTAACAATTTATTGATAAGCCCTCATAATCTCCTCCGAATTAGTGCAAGGCCTCATAATGTTACAAAAAAGCCTCTAATAGTGGGCCTTTCTGTAAGAAAGTTAAGATTGTGGGACGTATTTGTAAATAGTTGAATTAGAATGAATTATTTATAATATCAAAAGTTTCAGAAAGTTGATAATCAGAAAATATTTAATTATTTGTATGAAGTTTTAGGTCTTTGACTTCATTTAATTGAGAGAGACTTTTAGATAATCTTCTTAGTATTAAAGGTACAAAAATAAATGATTATCATGTTGCTTTGTCATTAACAACATCATGTAGGATGCATCCGTTTACCTTTTTATTCAACCATTTTTATGTACATGTATGTAAGCGCATTTTCCCAAAACTGTGCTTATACCTTATATTGCCTTATCATGTAGGACGTACACTGGGACATACTTTAGCATGTCTTACGCATTAAAATGTATAAGTTTTATTTTTAAACACAAATCTAGGATAGCAAATAAAGTAACTTTTTTTAGTCCATAAATATAATTGAACACATCCCATTCCCCCCCATCCATGTGCAAAATGTATACTCATCCATCTCTCTTTCTATTTCTTTGTCCGCATTCTCTCCCTCACGACATCACTCTCATTTATCTATTCTTATTGATTTATTCATGTGTTCAACGCCTCTGCAATGCAGGGGACAATCTATATGCACTCTCTGCTTCTCCCTTCTATCTCCCCTCTCCCCAAATTCTCACTCTTCCTACTATTTTCTATTCATTTATTTAATATTGGTAAGCAAAACTTTAAAAGATAACCGTATGAAGGAGGAGAACGCGTCATTCACACTTTCCTCTCTGCTCCTTTTTTGGTTTATTGGGTGAAAAATAAAGAAGTTATTCGTGACGTTCTCTCTCTTTGGCGTGGTACCATGAAGTTCTCCTATGACTCTATTTGACAATTTTCTTTATTCATGATTATTTTTTATTATTATAATTTCTATTTTTATTTTTTTCTCTTCCATGCATAGAACAGGTCAAGTTTCCATGTGAATGAATTAATAGATGTAGTTTAGATGTCATTTTATTTTAGATACCCATTTGATTAAATGAAACACTATGTATGGATGATATTATGTTCCATTTATTACATTGGAACAATAATTTTAATGTGAGTTTACTTCAATATTCATCTTTCTTTTAAAACAACATATTTACACAAGATCAACTATAACTAAATTAATATACCTTTTTGACATAATTTTTATTTTTTAAAAAAATTAAAATATAAATAAAAAATTATTATTATTTAATTTAAAATATTTTAATTTTGTTTATTTATTTTTTTCCATAAGAGAAAAATAAGACTCTTAATTTTGCGAATAAGACTAATTCCACTTTGATACGCAGAATTAGTTTTACTCGTCAAAATTACGTATTCTTCCAATAAGCAGAGTAAATAATTCCACCTAAGATCTAAGAATTATTTATTTTGCCTATTCTGTCAATAAACTCCACACTTCTATCAAAATAAAATACTCTTTATTCTAATATAAGTAATATAATATAAATAATTCTTGATAACCCACTATCAAAGTGGGGCTAACTCCGGATCGCTGCCCAGCATTCTAGGCGACATAAAAGGAGAATCCGGATCGACGGATACCGGGAGGGCGTGATGGTGCGACACTTGTTATCCGCAAAACAGAGAATCCGGATCGACGGATGCCCGGTCAAATTCCTTTTCTCGCGAAAACATGGACACCTCGGCAACTGCAATAAAATAAAATAAATAATTAAACTGAAAAGTAGGAGAGGCAAGGGATGCGATCATGCGAGAAAAAGGGCGAATCGCAACCGTTCGTTAGAAAAAGACGCGGTTCAAATTTTCGAAAATCCGCCTCCCAACGGTCGGTCTGCTCACCTCCCCCGCCCTCCCGAACCCTAACCACGTATAATAAACACAGATAAATAGATACGAACCCCCGATGGCCATCCATCCTCACAAACCTCACCAGCAGCAGCGCCACCATCACCACATAAATCCATAGAAGAGCCCAGAAACCCTAGAAACCTACCCATCCTCACAAAAAAAGGGAGAACAAACAAAAAGAGGATTTCTTGGTGCCCCGTTATCCCCAACCTCGCTACACCACTTCTTGTTGAAATGGGCAAGCATAGCAGGGTGAAGGCCTCCAATGACAAGAAGAGGCAGCACCACTCCGCCGCCGCCGCTGTCCCGCAGAAGAGTGCTGCTGACGCCGACGGGAACATGCCGCCGGTGAGGGCCACGTCGCCGACGTCAGCGGAGGAGGTCCAACACCTTAGGACCCTCAACATCATGCTCGCCAAGCAGATGGTGGAGGACCGGCAGGAGAGGGACCAGGACCGGGCCCTCCTCTCCGAGATCGAGTGCGGCGCCCTCCGCGCCGCCCTCGCCGCGCAGCTGTCGCAGCAGGTCGGACGGGTGGCCTGCCTGGCCGAGGAGCGCGGCCGCATTGATGGCGCGGCCTTAGCCGGGAGGGAGATGGAGGGGCGCCTCGCGGCTGCAGAGGCGAAGTGGGTGGAGGCCGTGGCGGTGATAGAGAAGGAGAAGGCGGCGACCGCGCGGTTGGGGAGGGATCTAGAGGACATGGCTCAGGACAAAGTAGAGGTGGAGAAGAACTTGAGAACGGCGGCGTTGGAGACGGAAGCCGTCAGGGGAAGCCTTCAAGAAGTCAAGAAGGCGCTCGAGCACGCAAAGGAAGAAAACGAAATGTTCAAAAAGGATATGCGGAGTCTTGTTCTTGAACGGGACGAGATCCGGAAGAACCTTGATGTGGGGATGGAGAAGAGGAAGGTTCTTGACATCAAGATTTCAGATCTTGAGAAGAGCTATGAGGAAGCCAGGCAGGCGCTGAACCAGGCTCTGTTGAAATGCACCGAATTAGCAGAAGATGGCAAGGGGAAGAAGGCAGCGGTGGAGCTGTTGATGCAGGAGAAGTCTTCCCTGGAGAAGAGCCTTGCCGAGGCACTTCAGATGGTGGACGACCTGAGAAGGCAGATGGGTGAAGCGCTTCTTGCCAAGGACCAGGAGTTGAACAGGGTTGTTCTTGAGAGGGATGAGGCTCGGGTGGATCTTCGTCTCCGTATGCAGGAGATGCAGGGTCTGGTCGCCAGGGCGCGGGATGTGGCCAGGGATGTCGTGGAGCTTGCTCTGTCGCAGTGCTGGCCACCGGAGGAGATGGTGGAGGAGTGGAAGAGAGATTCCGAGTTGCTCATGGGCAAGGCGGCCTCCGAGAAGGAGAGCGGCGTCGTCACGGATGCCCTCCGATTGCTGAACAGGCTGAGCGGAGAGATGGTACAAGCTATCCAGGCCAAGGGAGCAGAGCAGGAAGAGACCAAGACACAGATGGAGAAGGTGATCTCCATGAAGGAAGAAGAGCTTGCAGACCTTACAAAGGCCAACGTCAGCTTGAACTCAGAGCTGGCTATCCTCTTGGAGGTGCACGAGTCCCTGACAGCGGAAGAAGAAGGCCTCCGCTCCCAAGTAGCCGAGCTCAACCAGTGCAACGAATATGCCCAGAAGATGCTCGACTATTTGCGCGTGGAGCTCAAGAAGCAACTTGACGAGAAGGAGGAGAACACCAGGACCAGCCAGTCGCTTGTGGAGAGTTACCAGCAGCGGATAGAAGATTTGACAAGGAAGATGGAGAAGGCCGCAGAGGAGAGGGACAAGGTGGAGAGGGTGAAGGGAGAGCAGCAAGATGAGATTTTTGGTCTGCAGGAGAGGGTTGCCCAGCTCACCTCCGGGATAACAGCACTGCAAGCTCTATCCAGCAACCACGTCCAGGAGAATGAACTGCTCCTTGCGGAGAAGAACGCCGTCCTGGGGCGCCTCGTCGAGCAGACGCAGAAGGCCGAGGCCCAGACGCTGGAGTTGAAGCAACTGGCGCAGGCCAGACACGCCATCGAGCAGGAGCTCAGGGAGCTCCAAACCGCGCACGCCCAGCTGCTGGAGGAGAAACAGCAGATGGGCTGGCAGGTCGCCTCCCTTGGGGAGGAGAAGGCGGAAGCCCAGAGGAGCCTCGCCGACGCAGAGCGTCACATGGAGGACGCCGAGAGGAAGGCGAGGGCCCTGCGGGAGCTGGCGCAAGAGGCGCTGTCCATGATGAAGGGCGCGGCCGCGGAGGCGGTGCGTGGGGGTGGAGGGGAGGGGAAGCCGGTGGCGGTGGTGGAGGCAGTGGAGGACATCGGGCCCTTCGCGGCGGCGATGGAGGCCATCAGAGCGGCGGTGGGGAGGAGGGAGAAGGAGATGGAGGAGGTGAAAGAGAAGGTGAAGCAGCAGGAGCGGGCGAACGCGCGCTGGGTGTGGATTTCTTCGGCCGTCGCGGGGGCCTCCGCCACCGCGCTCGCCTCCATCGCCTTCGTCACCAGGGGCCGCTAATGGACCCAACTCTGAGGCCTGAGCTCTCCTTAATTTTGCATTTTTTTTTAGCCCTTCTCGTGTTCTTCACGGAAAAAAAAATGGGTCTCTCTCTCTCCTTTTGTTTGTGGTTACTGAAAGCTTCATTTCAAAATTAAGATGTAAGCACCTCCTCGGCAAATTTTGCTTGATGAAATCGCGACCTTCAATTGGATATTAAATGAACAGAGATCCTTTAAGTTCAAGTTCGAACTGAACTCAATCAATAAAGAGAAGGAAAGATTTTAAAAACCCCTTTCATGCGGTCTTTTTCCCATTTCAAAAGAAATTTTTATGGAATACCGATTGAGTTCAATACAAACTGATACTGAGAGGAACCGCACTCATATTAAATATGTCCACGATATCATATGCTCGACTTCACTTTTAATGTTTCTGCACTTGGCATTCTGCTTAGCAGTGTTTTAACAACTGATGAGACACATTGTGTGGATGTGTCGAGCTCACTGTAAAGTAGTCGAGCCGAGTCCAGAACGGGGTGTCACTTAGAGTCCGTTTGATTTTAGGTAAAATATATTTAAATGAAAAATATTTTCTAAGAAAACTAATTTACAAAGAAAATGGAAATGTAATCAATTGTTTAGTATTGTTTAAAGCATTTTCCTGAAATTTTTTCCACTTAGTTGTTTTCCTGTAAAACATTTTCTTGAAAATGATTTCATTTATCTATTTACTTGTAGAACAATTTTCACATTATGAAATTACTAATATAGATAATAGAGTGAAATGATTTTTAAAATTTTTTGAGCTGAGAGACAGCTGACTTGACATCTGTTTAGATAGTTCAAATAAAAAAAGATTATGTCCTCACACCATCAACATTTGAAAAGCCAATATAAAAGAAAAAACTATTTTCAAAGACTTTTTTATTTTTTTAATTTTTTGAGTTGGGAGAACATCCTAGGTCGACATTAGATTAGACAGTTCAAATAAAAAAAAATTAATGCTTCCACTCGATCAAAGTTCAGACGACAAAGTCAAAAGATCTTTTTCTTTTTTTTCTATTTTTTGGGTTGTGAGAATGTCTAAACTTGACATATGATTGGATGGTTCCAATGAAAACATTCATGTCCCTACACGATTCAAAATTATATGTTTGGTTGTATTCAAAATATAATCAAAAGGAAAAATAATTCTAAGAAATAAGTTTTATTATGAAAATATATTTCTAAAAAAATATTTTTTAAAAAATTTTCGTATAGAAGTGGACCATTTTTTAAGTTTCACGAGCATAAGCTTAAAACTATGCATATTGTTTTAAGGATATAAGTGTAAAAATTATAATACCTTAGGTTTTAAGGATATGAATGTAAGTAATTTAAAAGGAAGAATAACTTGTTGTACCGCCCAGTGTTATTATACCTCCTGGTGGTGCTATAAAAATTAAAAAAACTTTTTAAATTTTTTTTGAAGGCTCCCAACATGTCTACATGTCCATATAATTCGATTTTCGATCGTACATCCCAAAAAAGAATAAAAAATCATATCTTTTTTAACTTTTTTGAATGGCCCCAATATGTCTTACATGTTCATATAATTCAATTTTCAATCGGACAATCTAAAAAAAGGTGAAAATTCATTGGGGCTTAGTTTATGATTTTTTTTCTTTTTTGAGATATCTTATCGATAATCAAATTATATGGACATATACAGCAAGTTGGGGGCCTTCAAATTTTTTAAAATTTTGCTGCACCAAGTTATTCACTTCCAAAGGTTCGTTTGCGTATTTACCTGGCTATTCCTCCATCTATATGACAAACACTTGCAAGAAAAATGGCATTAGACAATGCCAAAATTTCCAATTTGAGATGGTCAAAGGAAAAGACTTTCTTTGACTTCTTCTTTTACACGTAATCAAACAAACCACAGGGATGACGTTTCCTGTTGTGTAGGGGGAACCATTTACGCTGTACCAAACTTAGTCTAACATCCGGAGATTTAGAAAAGTGGGCATCAGGAAGATCTTTAAAAGGCCAGGGTTAGATTTTTTGCGGCATATCCGCCTGGTTCAGGCAATGGTTCCAGATTTACTGGGCTCATGGTTTGCCCATTGGGCCATCCAGTGTGTTAGTAATATTTTTATAAACTCAAATATTGAAGATTTTGGGCTGACTGTTTAGTTCGACTTTAGACTCGTGAGCTCAAGAGTTGATGTTGAGCTTGAACTTGATGAGTTCTTTAATGAGCCGGATTTGAACACTAACTTTAGGAACTCGGTTGAGTTTGAGCCTAGTTCGAGCTCGCTGTAAAGTAGTCGAGCCGAGTCCGAGCAAGAAAAGATAAAACTTGGCTCGGCTTGACTCATTTGCACCTCTATTCCCAGATCAGGCTGGTAATGAGCCAAGCCACTCGTGAGCCATTCGAGTTCAATTCCAAAGAAGCTCGACTTAGCTCAGCTCGTTTAACAAAATGAGTCAAGTCCGAGCTTAGCTTCAAGCTTATTTTTTCAGATGAGCCGAGCTCAAGCTTCACCCAGCTCGGCTCGATAGACTTGCAAGGCAGCTTGCTATAAAATATATTGATAAATTTCATATTTAATTGTAAATTCTCTAGTTAAAATGGTTATGATCTAGTGGTTCTCACCGTAGCTACCATAGATAAACTTTAAGAGGTTTGAATGTTGTAAGTATTAATCGAGTGGAAACCATTTTGACTTTCCGATGTAAGACTAGACATCCCACCTGTATCCTAGGAAGGCCTGCGAGCGCTATTGGGCATGGTCAGCAAGGCACTTTAGTCCCACATCAAGCTTTCCATTTTTTGTTCCCTCCCCTTCATTTGTTAAACAAGCTACAGCCATCCTTCTTCACCAGTCTTGACTAGACAAAGCAAATGGGTCTTACCTTGGGAGTTAAGCTCTATTTGGACAAATGGGCCCATCTAAGCGACGGAGGTGGGCTCTATCGAGACAAATGGGACTTGGCCGGGGGATTGGGCTCTATCTCGACAAAGCAAATAGCCTTTTGTAGACACGCTAATTTTGACGTCATTTCGAGTAAATTTCATATCATACAATAATGCCTCGAAATGGTCTGATATTTAATCATTAATTAATCATTAATTAATCTTTTTAAGTGTCGGGTTTGACAGACATGTTTAAGTTAATCAATTGAATTGATTTTAGCTCAAATTTGAGTTAAAATATGAAGAATTCTAAAAGACGTCTACCCAAGTAGACGCCATTTGGAATTTATTCTTATTTTAACGTTTAAATTTGAATTTTAATTAATTAATTAATTAACTAAAAGGCGTCTGGACATGTCGACGCGTTTTAAGTTTCCTAAGCTATTTTAACTTCCCCTCCGGATGTTTATCCTTATCTTAATTAGTCTAAAAGACGTCTACATATGTGGACGTATTTTACCTAATAAAGATAAAGATAAGTTTTCCCGGATATTTATCCTTATCTTAATTAATCTGAAAGGCGTCAGCCAAGGTGGACGCGTTTTAAATAATTACAGATAAAGATGAATTAACTAGTATTTATCTGTCGGTTAAGATAGATAAATTCGAGATTTTTCAATGTTAATCGCGAACGCAATAAATGCCTATAAATACCCTGCATGTTGAAGAAGAAGAAGAGAATTAAGTTGAGTTGAGCCATAGCGTTATAGCGAGTTGAAGATCGAAGCAACAACGTCGGAACGCCGGAGCGCTGCCATTTCCAGAAGTCGGCGTTCCTTTCAAGATCTTCATCCTTTCAAAGCTTCATCCGATTGGGCATAAGTTTTTCATTACTACATTCATTTCATTAGTTTCATTCTTCATATTCACTTCATGCAAACACACACCACAGCATAATCTTTCAAAAACCTACTTGACTAAAGGGGTTTCAAAGCCACTAAACAAGTGAGTTTGCTGTTTTAAATATGCTTAACATCATGATTAGTTCAGATACTGCTTCTACTTAAATTCTCATCATAATTCTTCGTTTTCTGTTTCTGTCTCTGCTGCACTCAACAACAACGAGAGATCAAAAAGAGGAAATCAAGCACAAAGCCAGAAGAACTTCTGGACGATCCTCAACCTCAAATTCCACAGCAAGAACAAAAAGCAAAGAAATGGCTCTCTTTCTTCAGCCGGCTGAGGAAGAGGAACCAAGGACTCAATCTTCCGCGTTTGAAAGGTAGGCGATCATATCTCTTTTGAAACTTTTAAGTTAAAAGTTTCTGGCGATCACTGCACTTTAGTTGCTATTTTTAATAGGTTAGTTTACACTAAACAACATAGATTTTTCATGTTAATCACACGGTCATTCTAAGCACCTACAGCTTTTTTGACGATCACGGTGGGACTTGGTCTCGCCATCTTTTAGTTTCTTTTTGTTCTTGCTATCATCATATCGGGCACCCACGGTGCACCATTTGTGTCTCTGGACACGTCCTCACCAATTGGTGAGTGTTTAGTTTAATTAATTTCCCTCGTGCACCACGTGCACACCCCAGTGGCAAGATCTTGCCCTCCCCTTGATTAATTCAAAAAGCTGTTTTTGTGATAAAAATGATGTGTGATTGATTGTTTTTCTAGTTGTTAGTTAGTAAATCATCCTGTTTAAAATCTGGAACTAAAAATTTTTGCATGAGTCGATTGTTTACTGCTTTTTATCTTGTTTAAGGGGGATTCAACCCAGAAAATCCTCCTGGAAAACTGTTTCTGCGAACTGAAAAGCGTCCAGGATTGCTGACGCGTTTCAAACCGCGTCAACACCTCTAGACGCCTTTCAGGTTTCATAGTTTCTCTGCTGTCTGCATCTGCTTCTGCGGAAAATTAAGTTCTGTTTTGAATAGCGTCGACTATCATCGACGCGATTCAGACAGTTTCTTAATTTTTTTTCAGTTTCCAGATTTCTGTGTTTTGAGTGTTAGCTACCCATTACTTACTAAGCATTAGAGGCCATCCAGGCCGCAGGACATACGCATTGGGGCTAATACCCTCCTCTTCTTAGGAACACATTACTCGACGTCAGCAACTCTCTCTGATTGGGTTGGTCCCTTGATCAGACTAGAGAAGTTGACGTTGAGACCTCCATAAGTCCCCAAAATCAAGGTATTCCTCCTTGATCATCGGGCTGGTTGTACCAATTGAAGTCCTGGTTAGATTCTGAAAGCGTTGTGAGAGAAAGCCTTAGAGAATAATGGTGGAAATTGAACTGAAACTAGGATCCTTTCCCTGAGCGAAATTGTGGTTTAATCCAATTCAAATAACTCAACAAGGAATCCTAAAATTACGTTAAGCATCCACTTGTTTGATTAATCTCTGTGCAACTTGTTTGTCAAATCTTTGAAGAAAAAAAGAATCTAACATCATGTTGCTACGATCAGGTAGGGACTTGAGTGTGGCTCCAGACGCCATGGTTAATTACGAGGGAGATGCTAATGCCCCTCGGGATTCTGAATACAACTATGAGAGTGGGAGAGATGCTGATGCCTCCCGTAGTTCTATCCCCATTCCATATCGTCTAGATGGGAATGTTCGGACACCTCTTTTGCATCCACGTGATCAATATCCTGATCCTCCTCCGCATGAATATGCGATCCCTAATCCTGATCTTGAGGGGGACATGAATCAGAATGACCCCTCATCCTCTGATCCTACGGATCTCATCAATGCTCTGGGAGTTCTTGCCTCCCGACTGGACCCTCAGCAGTTTGAGGCGATCCAATCTATTTTGAAGGGGAAGGCACCCATGCAGCCTGCCGAGCCGAACCCTGTGGCTTCCCCTGCTGTTCCTCAGCAACCTTCTTTTCCTCCTCCTTATATCCATCAGGCCGTGGAGGGCATTCATATTACTTCTCGGCCAGCTAGGCCGCAGCTTTCATCATCTAGGCAACCGGCTAGACCGCAAACGCCTGCTTATCAAAATGCCCTCGGGCATGGCGGAAGCTCTGCCGGACCTCCCCTCTATTGTCCACCCTGCCCAACGTACTCTAGGCAGCAGGCCTACCAAGTACCTCCTCCTCCTCCTCCTCCCCAAGCAGATCTGACCACACAAACGCTGCTGGCCAAAATGGAGCGTATGGATGAGCAATTTAATAACCTCCAGAAAATGATGGGGGTCAAAGCTGTGCCAGAGATCAGTCTACCGAGCCTGCCAGTATTCCATCTGCCACCCTCTGAGATGCCAGTGTACCGAAAGTACAACGGTACTGGTAACCCCTTCACACACCTGAAGGAGTTCATGTATGAATCCTCTTTCTGGCAGAATGATAAGAGGTCGTTGGCCTTCTTGTTCAGGAGATCTCTAGAGGGACCAGCCCTCGAGTGGTTCTTTTCCCTGGAACCCTCAGAAGTAGAAGATTACGGTATCGTTTCACGCAAATTTATTCAACGATACCAGGACAGAGTTGCACCCTCCTTGTCTATCACGGACCTCATTGCAGAAAAGATGAAACCTGATGAGGAGTTTGTCAGTTTTGCTGACAGGTGGCGGAGTCTGGCTGAAAAGGTGAAGGATCACTTGTCCGAGTCCGAACAAGTGAAAATGTTAATTTCTAATGCCACCCCCCAGTTCAAGCTCGTCCTCTCCTTGAACAATTTGACTAACATGGCAGAGCTCTATGAAAGAGCACGGTACTGCCAGAATGCTTTCAAGGACGCTACATTCTCTAGCGTCTTTGATCCTCATAGACCTAGCAGGCCTCCGCCTCGGAAGCCTGCAGTGCCGAACTCTCCCAGCACAGGTCCGACTACCGAGGGCACGCTCTCTCATGAGCAAGTGAGTACCATGAACAATAACTCGCCCCAGTTCGTGAGGAGTCAGCAGCAGTACCAGAGGCCACAGCAGCAAGGGTACAGGCAGCAGCAGAACCCCCAGTACTAACAACAGTATCAACGGCCCCAGCAGCCGAATCAGAATCAAAACCAGCAACAGCTACAGCAACAGCCGCAACGGCAACAGCAGTACCAGCAGCAGCAACAGCCACAGTACCAGCCACGCGCACCGCCGGCGTACCACAATGTCCCTCCTCCTGGTGACTACAACCAGCAGAGGAGACCTCCAGGCCCGAAAAGGGCAGAATATCCGGCACTCCCAGAATCCTTGGCCGATATCTTCAGTGCTTTAATGGCGGCTAATGCCTTAGTTTTGCCAAGGGAAAAGGCCGTCTGGCCTCAAAATGCCGATACGTCCAGGTATTGCTACTTCCATAGGCAACCTGGGCATACCATTGACACCTGTTTCCAGTTCAGAGATTATATTCATGATCTCAACGAGCAGGGCGGCATAGACTGGGAGGAAATGAAGAAATATATATCAGCCCTGAAGGCGAGAAGACCGCAACAGCAGCAACAACAGCAAGCAAGACCACCAGCACAAGCAGCAGCACCACCCAACATGGGCATAGTGCAGAATCCACTCCCGGAGCACCAGAACCAGAACCAAGTTGCTCCCATTCTAACGAACAGCCAGTCTGAGGCTGGTCGTGGGCAACAATGGAGGATAGAGGACTCTTCCTCTCTTTGTTCAACGGGTCACGTTCAAAGTACCGCAGAGCGACTACCACGCCGCACCATCCACATACCCAGACCACAACCCGTTACCATCACCCCTCTACCCACACTCACATATCACTCGCCCTCACCCAATAACCCACTACTACTACCCACCTTCCTTAGACCCATTACGCCCCGCACTCCTACGCCTCCATCATATACCCCCCCGCAAACTAATAATGCGCCCCTCCTACCATCTAGGCCACTATTACGCGTACCATTTCCTACTTCACCCGCTACCACTACCTACCCAGATATGCCCCAACCATCCAGACCGCTATTACGCGTACCATTCCCCACTTCGCCAACCACCTACCCATCTACCATCCAACCCTCTAAGCCTTTAATCTGCACCACGCCATCACCACCTAACCCAACGCCACCACCTACGTATCAACCCTCCGCACCGCTTACGCCACCCGACTCTGCGGTACTCAAGGTGTCACCCGGATCCTCCACGGTCGAGGAACATGCGCTCCGGAGTGGAAGGATTTTCAACAAGGTCTTTCCTCAGTCCACAGTCAGAGACGGCCCATCACAGCCGACTGAGGAAGCCCATAATGAAGAGAGTGCACCAGGCACTCAATATGACTTGTTGAAACATCTGGACAGAACACCGGCACGGATCACTGTACTTGAATTGATTAAAAGGTCCAAGATTCACCAAGAAGCCTTAATGGAATACCTACAGAAGGTGATGGTCAACGAAGACGTGCCGGTAGAGAAAATTGCAGCACTACTAGTTCCTCAGGGGGATCAGCCCTCAATTACATTCCACACATCGGAACTAGCACCGCCAGCCGCCAGAAGCATGGCTCTGAGCATCACGGTCAATATCTGCAAAAAGGCCGTGGATGCATGCCTGGTTGATACAGGGGCTTCAATTAATGTTTTACCTCCGAAGACCCTGGAACTGTGCGGTGTGCCCAAGGAGAAATGGCTGCCTAGCCCCATCTCAGTTACGGCATATGACAATTCTACCCGTTCCCCTCTGGGAATGGTTTATTTAAAAGTGGAGCTAGGTCCAGTAAGTCATGCAGAGGTCGAATTTCATATTCTAGAAATCGACCCTTCCATAAATGCCATTCTGGGACGTCCTTATATCAAAACTCTTGAGGCGATTCCTTCTACGAATCACCAATGCCTCAAATTCCCTTACAAAGGACGAATTATTAAAGTGACGAGCATGCCGATCCTTGCTGCTGCTCATACATTGAATATTAAATCTGCTGTTTTACCTGGCCGACAACCTTTTCTGTCGGTATTACAGGTCTACCGTCCAGTGGCTGATCCTTTGAAAGCCGCTACCATTTCTCCATACCCATTAAATGCTATCAAAAGGGGGAAGTGCATGAGTACCCCAGGATGGAGAATCATGATGAAGAATGGCTACGAGCCTGGGAAAGGTCTGGGCACACAGTTGCAAGGCAGGACCACTCCTGTTAAAGATCATCGGGCAGTACCCGGAAGCGGTCTGGGCTATAGGCCGAGGAAACTTAAGCAAGACAGGGTTCAGCAAGAAGATGGTCAAGAAATCTTGGAAACAATGTCCACACCACTGAAAGAAGGCCGAGATCCCTTAACATGGACTCTATGTACACACTTCGTGAAATGGCCCATACTTAGTCACGACAACACGGTGGTCATTACTTCATGTTTTGACTTCCATGACATATATGGGAGGGACTTGGCCAGACATTGCTCCGAACTGCTTACGTACCAATCCTTGGAGGCTCTGCGGCCTATGAAAAGGAGGAAATTCCATGACCCTGAATGCGAATGGTACAGATGGTTCGACCTGAGGGACCTATACATAGCACTGAACAGACTATTTCTGGATCCCGCAGAACCCAAGTGGCCACCGCAGATCGACGAGCTAATTGAGAGCCCTGGCGCAATCTTTGATAAGCGGATACTGCTGTCCGAACAAACTGATGAAGGGGAGCCAGATGACCCCTATGAAGCTGGTTATACAACAGATCTGCTCTGGAGGGGGACATATCCTTCACATGTCTTCATGCTCCATACTCTTTTTCGTACACTACTCTTGACCCCGACTTGGTCGCGGGTCATAATTGAAGATATTCCACGGGCTCCGCCCATTATGATCACTCTGTCCCCTCGGGACTTTATTCCACAACCTCCTCTC
This sequence comes from Zantedeschia hybrid cultivar, assembly GCA_030544215.1. Taxonomy (NCBI): domain Eukaryota; kingdom Viridiplantae; phylum Streptophyta; class Magnoliopsida; order Alismatales; family Araceae; genus Zantedeschia; species Zantedeschia hybrid cultivar. The sequence goes on along the minus strand of JARZZO010000005.1, from coordinate 67,648,654 downwards.
GACCTAGAGAGGATGTATGATCTGATCTGGGACATATTGCTATATGATCCCCCTAGTCCTCTGGCCTTGGTGCCACTTCCTCCGTCTGATTCCCCTTCCATTTGTATTCACTCCTGCTTCATGAATAATTCCTCCGATATCCAAAAAAAAACGCCAATTTTACAACAAATTCTTCCCAAATCATTATCGAGGAAACATCTTACTTGTCCGATTATACCCCATCGCGCGGGTCCGTCAGTCAAGATTCTCTCCTAGATCTACTCTGTCCCTCCCCACGGGAGGATTCCCCTGTATTTCCACTTGTATCCCAGGATTTTCATCCTGCTTCATCTTCATTAGGTTATGATAGGCAGTTTAGTGAAGTTAGGAAGTCCAGTTTTAGGCATGTTAGTCAGGTTAGGAAGTCTAGGAAGCCTAAGGGTAGGCAAATTCCAGAAAGATACCTCCAGGATTTGGCTGATAAATGTTCTTTTTGCTCTTTAATCCCTCAGCTTTTAGAAGATCCAATTCATATGCCAGAAGATTGTACAGATGATGAGTCAGTCAATGATGGGTACGGGGTATATGAGTTAGTGCATGAAAAGGACCCCATTGTTGAAGATGAGGAAGATGATGAGGACGCAGCTGAGGCATATGCCAGTGGAGTGAAGAGATTTGATGAACCTTCAGCTGCCGTCGAAGAGCCCACAAAAGAAATAAACTTAGGGACTGAAGACGAACCTAAGGTTGTCCTCGTTAGTAAAAATCTTTCTACAGAGGATGAGAAGGCAATGGTACAAGTGCTTAAGGATTATAGGGACACTTTCGCCTAGAGTTATGAGGATATGCCAGGGTTAGACTCATCTTTAGTTGAACACAGGTTAACATTAAAAGATGGAGCTAGTCCGGTCAAGCAGAAATTAAGGCGATTCCACCCACAAATGGCTTTAAAGATGAAGGAAGAGGTCGACAAATTACACAAAGTCAAATTCATTAGAGTTGTCCTTTATCCACAATGGGTGGCCAACATAGTCCCGGTTATGAAAAAGGACGGGAAGGTCAGAATTTGCATTGACTTCCGCGATCTGAACCGGGCGTGTCCTAAAGACGATTTTCCATTGCCTCATATTGATGTACTCATCGATAACACTGCTAGCTATGAGACGTTATCTTTTATGGATGGATTTTCAGGATACAACCAGATTAAGCTGGCAGAAGAGGATCAAGAGAAGACTTCATTCACTACACCTTGGGGAACATATTGTTATGTCGTCATGCCATTTGGATTGAAGAATGCTGGAGCCACTTATCAAAGGGCTATGATGGCAATATTTCATGACATGATGCATATAGATTTGGAAGTGTATGTGGATGACTTATTGGTTAAGTCTAAAACGAAGGCTGAGCACGCCAAAGTTTTGGCAAGGGTATTAGAGAGATCGAGAGAATATCAGTTGAAGATGAACCCCAAGAAATGTGTATTCGGGGTATCTTCAGGCAAATTGCTTGGATTCATTGTCAGCAAACGGGGAATTGAGATCGATCCCAATAAGGCGAAGGCTATCAGAGAAATGCCACCTCCCAAAAACTTGAAAGAATTGAGAGGATTAATCGGGAGGTTACAATTTATTCGCCGTTTTGTCTCCCAGCACTCACAAAGGTGTAAGCCGTTCTACGAGCTTACCAAGCCAGGAGTCAAATTCAATTGGGACGATAAGTGTCAGGAGGCATTCGATGGATTAAAGGACTATTTGGCAAGTCCTCCTGTTTTGAGACCACCATCTCCAGGCAAACCATTGATACTTTATATTTCTGTCCTGGATGATGCAGTGGGGGCTGTCCTAGCACAAGAGGATGAAGAAGGAAAGGAGAGGGCAGCCTACTATCTCTCTAAACTTCTCAACCCCGCTGAACAGAGATACACGGCGATGGAGAAAACATGTGCAGCATTGGTTTGGGTTGTGCAGAAATTAAAGCATTATTTTCTGGCCCATGAAGTCCATCTCATCGCTAGGATGAATCCGATCAAGTTCCTTCTGGAGAAATCTGTTCTTACTGATAGGTTAGCGCGATGGCAAAGCTTTCTATCCCAATTCGATATTATTTACATTCAACAAAAAGCGATCAAGGGCTATGCCATAGCAGAACATCTCGCTCATCATCCCCTTCCTCGATTTGATCCAGTGCGATCAGAGTTTCCGGATGAGGAACTGATGTCCGTAAATCAAATCAGAGATGATATGTGGACTCTGCATTTTGACGGAGCTCTGAATTCTCATGGAAAGGGTATCGGAATCGTTCTGTTATCACCTGAAGGTGTCACCATTCCACAAGCCTTTCAGCTTGACTTTCCAGTCACCAATAACATAGCTGAATACGAGGCACTTCTTGCTGGCCTCGAGGCTGCTCATTTTCATGGTGCCACCAAACTCAGGATTGTGGGTGATAGCCAATTAATTCTTCGCCAAGTGCTGACCAAGTATCGAACTCTTGATCCCAAGCTCAAGCCATATCAAGAACTTACTTCTGCTTACTCAAAGCTTTTCACAAAATTGATCTTTGTCCATGTCCCTAGAAATCAAAACATCCTAGCTGACGCTCTAGCTTCACTTGCATCTTCCCTTGATTTTCCTATCAGCAAGCAATCTGAATCAATCATAGTTCATAGGCGTCTTTCACCCGCCGTGAAAGATCCTTCATTTCTTAGAACTAAGGAGAAGTTGCTGAAGAAATTCAAAGATGGAAGTATTGTGGAGAAAAGAGAAATCATGTTGATGGAGCTGTTAGAAGAGATGGATGATGAACAGAAGCCATGGTATTATGAAATTGCAAAATATTGTGAAGATCAATCATATCCTGAGGAAGCTACAACTGAGGAAAAGAGAGCTATCAGGAGAGTTGCTCAACGATACACCCTAGTTGGGGGAGCATTGTATAAGAGAGGTTTTGATGGAGTTCTTCTGAGATGTTTAGACGAAGATGAGCTTTGGAAGGTTATGGAAGGAGCTCATAGTGGAGTTTGTGGTGGCCATGTCAATGGACAGATGCTAGCAAAGAAGATCCTTAGACAAGGATTTTATTGGCCAACCATGGAAGAAGATTGTGTAGGATATGTCCGTAGGTGTGCCAAGTGTCAACTTCACGCCGACAAAATTCATTCTCCTGCATCTTCACTCCATCCTGTTTCTTCCCCATGGCCTTTCTCCATGTGGGCTTTCGACATTATTGGACCTTTTAGTAATCCAGATTCCGGCATCAAGCAAAAATCTTTCATTCTCACGGCAACGGAATACTTCACCAAGTGGGCAGAAGCTGAAGCGTACGTGGAGATCAAAGCATCAACCGTCTGCAAATTCACCATGAAGAACATCATCACAAGATTCGGAATTCCAAGTACCATCGTCATCGACAACGGACCGCAGTTCGTGTCACAAGAATTGAAGGACCTCTGCAACAGGTACAAAATTCCATTGCATCATTCATCTCCTTATTATCCGCAAGGCAATGGCCAAGCAGAGGCAACTAATAAGACTTTGATAAAAATTATCAAAAAGACGTGTAAATCTAACAAATTCGCAGACTGGCCAGAAAAATTGGTTGAGGCTCTATGGGCCTACCGAACTTCAATCCGCACGCCCACTGGACAAACTCCTTATTCCTTAACATTTGGAATGGAGGCGGTAGTTCCATATGAGATCCTTATACCGTCATTAAGAGTACAATTGAACAAGGAATTCTCCATTGATGAACATCGTTCAGCACTCCTTACTCAATTGGAACTTTTAGACGAGAAAAGATGGTCAGCTGCTAATCATGCAAAAGCTTATCAAAACAGATTAGCACGTTTTTATCAAAAGAAAGTCATTGAACGAAAGTTCAAAGTCGGTGAAATGGTCGTTAAAAGAATTTTTGTAAAACCTGGTGGTCCGCGTTCTAAGCTCCAACCCAATTGGGAAGGACCTTATGTTGTATCGCACGCTTTTCCTGGTAATGCTTATCGTCTTATTAATGCAGAAGGAGAAGAGCTAAATCATCCTTGGAATGGTCTACATCTTAAGAAATACTACCCTTAGGTTAAAGAGTCGATCAGTATGGTACAAAGACCAGTGGAATCAGAAAATTTATAAACTCAAATTTCTTTGTTAGTCTGAATGATTAACTTCAAACCCATTACTGCACACACTGACACGTTTGATTCGTGAGTAACAAGAGATGCCAAGTCCTGAAGAATATCAAAAGCTTGACCAAAAGTATAAAGTACAAATCATTCGTTTTAAAGTAAAATTCTGTTTTACACTCGGCCCATGATGTCGGAACGAGGCTTAAAATAGACTACCAAGAATACCCGCCATCTTAGTAGGAGGCCGTCATAAAAAAAAGGGGGAGATCCGTCCCGAAAAGAAAAGAAAAGGATAGAAAAGCAAAAGCAAGGCAAAAAGCCAAATGTCAAATCAAAAGGCCAATACACTACAAACTTTACATCAAGGCCATGAAATAAGACAAAAGGGAACGCAAGGTCGATAAATACCCCGGAAAGAAAATGACCGAACCCCAACAGATATTAGGGTTGGAAAGGAACATCTTTTTAGGTCTCCGGAACCTTCTCATGGGCTTTCTAAATCTATTCTTCTTTTCTTTCTAAAGAGGTGTACTTCAAGCTTAAGGAATGGCTTAGATTGACTAAGGGTCAAATCATCAAATGGGATCACGAATGGAAACACAAGTTCAAGCACGATGGGTTTTAAGTTAAGTTAAAGAACAATTTGGAAGTTAAGTTAATAAATGAATATGATCTTTTGATCTAAGTACCATACTGGTCTTTTAGTCAAAAATTCAAAAAAAATGTATATGTCAAAATTCAAAAAAAATTGCATATGTCAAAAATTCAAAAAAAAATTGCATAGTCAAAAATTCAAAAAAAAGTATATATGTCAAAAAATTCAAAAAAAAATGTACATTTTTCAAAATCTAAAAAAAATACATATTTCAAAACCCAAACAAAATGAATATTTCAAAACCACAAAAAAATATTTCAATTAGCATTTGCTTGTTGCATTTAATATGTTTCGTTCATTTTATTTTCAGTGAGCATATGTTTGCTTGCATGTTGCATTTTGCTTAAGTCTGATTATTTTTATTACCTTTGTTAATAAAGGCTATGCCCCTTGACTATTTATTCAAGGAAAAGATTGATTGACCATTTGATTGGTCAGGCAAGGGGCTAAGCCTAAATAGATACTTAACCTGTTTGTTAAGTGTTGTACAGGATGCAAGATAAGCACAGGAACACGAGATTGGAGCCCAAAAGTTTCATGTATATATATCAAAAGTGTTTTATACATGATACATGAAAAGGAAAAGAAGTACACAAGCCCTCAAGGCTGGCTCTCCCCTCCGCCCTCATCTAACTAGCTCTGGGCCTCGTCAGGTGCGTCTGGTGCTGGTCCTCGGCTGGGAGGTGGAGGTGGCCCCATCATGCTCGGCCCCGCCTGGCCAGAAGACACGGCAGCGCTGGCGGTAAAAGCGCTCGTCAAACCGCGCTCCTGCGCACGCTGTCGAGCACGCCTGTACCTCTCCTCCACACTCAGGCGCTCATGCTCTGCGATGCCAAGCTGGACCCGAGGAGCGGATATCTCAGCATCCATCCTCTGCCGCTCCTGCCTCTCCCGCTCTCGTTCCTCGTTGATGACCTCCAGGCGAGTCTGGAGGCGCGCAAGATCTCCAACCGAAAGTCGGGCCACCTGCTCCTCTAGAGCTCGGATCCGCTCTGCATCAGCCTCGGCACGAGTCGCTGTAGCATAGGCATCTGCTTCAGCCCTCTGAAGAGCTTCTTGGAGCTCAGCTACCTGCAGAAGAAGATTTTGTTAGTTCAAGACAATCAAGTAAATCAAGTCAAATTCAAAAATCAAAGCTTACCCGAGCAGCACGGTCCTCCTCCGCAAGAGAAGCCCGGTGGATGGCAGAAGCGAGCTGACTCTGGAGGTCAGCCAAGGCAGCATCATGCGCGGCGAAGGATGATGAAGATGAAGCTCCATAGGTAGGAGGAGCCGCCTGGGTGTAGACGGCTCGCTGCACCAAAAGAACACTGTCAGTGGTTAATCGCCAAAACAAACAATTAATTAAAATATTCATTCATACATACCAGATCGAAGAGCTCTTTCTGGACTTGTTCGAGTTGGGCCTCAGCATCATGTAGTCGGGCCCGGAGGTCGATGATGACCGCATCACGAGCATCCTGCAAATCACATATACATACATTCATTCACCAACATAAATCAAGATAATAATAAAATTAAAGACGCATGAATGCATACTTACATCGAGTGGTCGGAGGAGCCGCAGCTGGTCGGCGTAATGGACCCGGTACTACTGGAGGTAGCCCTCGCTACTCTCCGCACGGGACTCCACTCTGATGCCCCGACGGTGCCAGTCCTCGTACTGCTCCGGGAACTTGGCACGCCAATCGGTGAGGGATTGCTTGCCCCTCATGCTCCTCCCCACACCCTCCGGGACCTCTTCATCTATCCATTCCTGATGGAGACCCAACGTCCTCATCACGAGCCGGAGGCGGAGGGGCTCGATCTCGTTGAGGCAGTGCACCCACATCTGCCTCCCAAATCGCCTCCTGCCAGCCGTCACCCATGGCTGACCTTCCTCGTTCATGCCCAGATACGGGCGCCAGATCACCTGCATATAGGTTAGAGGCATTCATAAATAAATTACACTTAAGGGATAAAGAATTGCATTTAATAAAAAGATTGAACAAGTTAAAAACTTACCAATAGCTCTGGATAATCTAGAAACTGGCGGCGGAGGGCCGTCAGCTGGTGGTGCTGCGGAGCTGTGTCCACAATTGGCTGCCAACGGCAGGCCAATGGGACGGCATCTGGACGAACGATCCGCGCTCTGCCGAGCGGGAAATAGTGGTAGCTCCACACCTGCATTCATGAACATATAGGTTAGAAAAGCATCATATCATATTGCACTGCATATATCAAATAATTAAACAAGTTAATACCTGAAGGAACGGTGAGAAGCTACTGATAGTAGTCTCGCGGTCCGGCGTGACCGCGGATAGGTCTGCGAACAGGTGGGCCAGAAGGGCCGCACCCCAAGCGTACTCCCCTAAGCTATCTAGGTCATCTAATAAATAAAGAAACCTACAGTGGATATGGTCGCCCTTCGTACCGAAGAGCAACCGACCGAAAAAGAAAACTAAAAAGACCCTCAGCTGTCTGTCTACCTCCTCTACCTGACTCGGGTCACTACAATAGGCAGAAGAAGATGACTCGGCTAGTCTATCTCTGAACTCTACCCGGGTCTCATCAGACCGACGCCGGGGCTCATCTAATCCTAAGGCAGCCTCTACTTCTACCCTAGGAACCATCCTAGACTCCCTACCAATACTAGATACCTCTATCCCTAGTAAGGCCTCTGCTAACCCCTGATAGTTGGGGTAAGTAACCCCACTAACTAGTCGGCCCTCTACCCGCAGGCCAGTGATCCTGGCTACGTCCTCCAAGGTGGGGACCATATGCCCCCAAGGCATCAGAAATGCCCGACTCTCTGCATGCCAACGCTCCCTGAGCGCCTGCAGCAGGACTAGATCGAGCCAAAATGGCTCGATGTCTAGTATCTCGCCGAACCCCATCCGGCGCAGGCGCGCCTTCTGGAAATCCGGGAGTCCCCTATACGCCCCTATCACTAAATCCCATGAAATTCTGGCCCTCATCACTCCCTGCAAATAAAAAAAATAGGATCAGTAATTAATAAAAAAACAAGAAAATTCACTCTGTTTTGAAAGGCGTCAGCACACACAGACGTATTTCAAAACACGTCCACATACCTTGACGCAATTCAAACCTATTTTCTACCTATTTTAAAAATTCGAAATTTGGATTGAAAGATGTCGACCAAGGGCGACGCCTTTTGAAAGGCGTCACCTGGTCTGGACGCCTTTCAAGTCCAGATTTCGGGTTCTTAAAAGAACCCCTTTCTTCCCCTCTTTTCTCACACCATCCAAACCATAGAAGACTTACCGTGTGGAGGTCGCCCTCCTCTTCCTCTTCCACCGCCATGGGCGCCGGTGGAGGGAGCTCCTCCTCCAAGAAGGCCGCCGCCTCAGCTAACGCCGCCGGCACCTCCTCGGGAGCTTCTTCTTCTTGCCTCCGCCTCCTCTTGGCCAAGGCCTTCTTCTTCCTTGATCCTTCACCGTGTTCCATAGCTCTAGAGAGGGAGTTTTTGAGAGAGAGATCACCGGAGAGGTCGCCGGAGCTCGGTGAGGAGAGAGAAGATTTTTGTGAAAGTGAGGAAGAAAGGAGGGCCTTCGCGGGTCTGTAACGAAAAGGGTGAAAGGCGTCGACTCAGACAGACGCGTTTTAGGGCGCATAAGTTGAGGCGGCAAAGGACAGCTGTTTGAATTGGTTGAAACACGTCCACATGGGTAGACGCGTTTAAGGTTCTGTTCAGAGCCGTACACAGGAAAATCATGAAAGGCGTCTTGTTTACTAGACGCATTTCAGGGAATTAATCATGGAATTAATGGCAGAATCCTGGGAAAAGTAGGAGAGAGAGTTAAAAGGCGTCTATAGATGTAGACGCGTTTTAAGCTTAAATCGGGTTTTTAAGGATTAAATTGAATTTCTGGAAAAGAATTTAGTTTGAAAGGCATCTTTCTGAGTGGACGCGTTTTACATTTTACAGAACCCGAATTGTTGAATTTTCAGGAAAAATCAGGTTTTTACTTAAGGAAAAATCATGTGCACATCACAGAAAGTTGGGGAAAGATTCTAAGACATGAAAAATCGTTCTTTATTCAATGGAATCAATCTTTATTACATCAAAATCAAAATCAAAAAGAGGACATTCAAGGGAGAATATCATGAAGATCTTTAAGATAAGGAAATTTCAATCCTTTATCTCTGTCTTTAGAGGATCTTACACGATAACTAAAGCCAAGGTTCCATAGAGTAATGATGATTTGTACGGCTTCATAATCTTCATCGGACTCCAAGTCGCGCTTCTTGATTGGAAGTGTGGGAGAGAATTCAGGAAACTCACGACGAGCCAAGCTAAGTTGAGTAAGGCACCGGTGTGGATTGCATAACACAAACTCAGTGGCTCCAATTAACTTGAGATCCGCTCCTGCTGTACGGCGCACCCAAACTGGTTTTCCAATAAGAGCAAGCGGAGACGAGTCGAATATGTCGGATGTCATGAGTTTCAAATACTCTCTCCAATCGGCTCGGGTCTTGAGTTTTGGAACCTTGTTGACCATGTACTCATTGAACTTTACAATATTAGCAATGCAATGAATTGGACTATTCAAGAAGATCTGAGATGGATTCAGAGGCCTTTTCTTGCTATGCTCGAATTTGAAGTGAAGTTCAACCCACAAGGCAAAGAGTAGCATGCATCCATATGGAGGACGACCCACAGAAGCCGCAGAAAGTCCACTGTAGAGATATGCTAAGAGAGCAGTGCTAATAGATTTACCTTCGAAAATTGCGCAAATAGCACTAATTTGATCGTCTTCCAAGATGTTATCCTGTGCAGGAAAGAATAAGGCACCGGCAAGGCATGTAACGAGAGCTTTTGTTACATCCTCCGCCTCATCCTCCCTTAGATCTTCAATTTCATAAAGAGTCCACTCGGCTAGTTTTGCAAGATTAATCCCCTTCTTCGTGAGGCATCCTTTAGCTTCTGAAGGATCCTTCATGATCGATGTCAATAACTGTTGACCGGTGATTCTCTCTTTTGTCAAGGCTATCTTGTCTCGGTTGTCTCTGGTCTTTGGGAGACCTAATAGAAGTTCCGCCTCTTCTAGAAGGATTGTGCACTCGAAATCTTGGAAGAAGAACGTATGAGTTTGGGGATGCCACCACTCGATCAAGGCGCCCATAGCCGCCCAGTCTACGTTCGCACTTTTGTAATTCTTGGCGAGCACTACAAGTCCTTGAAGATCCCACTTGGATATGAACACTTGCATAGAAAGCTTAACACTTTTTGCAAGTTTACGAATCCAAGGGAGAGACGTGAACTTTCTTGGGCCAGGAAACATGGGGTAATTCTGAAAGAAAGATAAAAAGGGAGCTTGATGAAGAGCATGATGAAAGACATGAAGAACATGAAAGAAAGTTGATTGAACTTACTTGAAGATTGGGATTTCTTCCATTAAGATGATTCTCTATGTCTGCAAACTTCTCTAGAGACATCTTCATCTTCTTGTTTGAGGAATCCATCTCTCTTTTTCGGAGTTCCTCCTTCTTGAAGCTTGGGAAGCTTGAAAACCTTGAAGAAACCTTGAAAATTTGGAAGAAAACTCTCCTTTGGATCTTTGGATTATGATAGGATTGCTTGGGAATAACCTAAGGGTGTTTATATAGGAGGGATTGCGATCCTAAGTAGACCTTTTCCGGATTGGAAAAGGGATGTGCATTGGTAGAGTTGGAGTTCGGGTAGAGAACAACCAGAAACATGTTTCTGTGAGTAAAAGGCGTCTAGTATACCTGACGCGTTTCAAAGTTGAATGGCGTCTGCGCGACACGACGCGTTTTAGCTTTTATATGATTTTCCTGAAATTCTGTGGATTTTAATGTTTAAATTGAATATTTGTTTGGAATTACTAATAATTTTGATTGCAGAAAATTCAAGAAAACCTGAGCAAAGCTGGAAATGTCAAGAAGATCTCACTGTGGAATTCAAGTCCCGACCGTGGCTAAAAAGACGGTTATTTCTACCCTTGTATTATTTCATGTAAAGCATTTGCATTACTATATGTTAAATATTTATTAGATTGTATCAAGGACCTTGTGGTTTTGATGAAACTGGAATTTGAGTTCCCCTACAACAAAAACAGTGATAATTCCAGAGGATTCTTAATCGCACGGATAGGCCGTTGGATTGTTGATTAGTGGGGACGATGGTTCCACTTTTGTGAAACGGTGCGTAGATAAACGAGCTTCGGCTTAGCACTGGATTACAAGAATTGGTATCTTGACTCATTAATGACAATTTAACAATATTATCCTTGATTAATTTATATTTTATTTGACTTTATATTTTTCTTTTAGCCCAGCATGCATCATGTAGGACTTTAAATTTATTGAGATAAGAATTAATTACTGATTAAGTTTCAGACCATTAATCAAATAACTTCAACATGATATGAAATATTCCATTCCGAATTGAGTATCTTGATTATCTTTGAGGTTCGCTTGAAGATATCATTGAAATTCTATCCTTGATTGGATTCTTTATCCGATATTCTTGTTTTCTTTTAAGATCCATCATGGCTGTAGCACGTCCACATTGGCTGGCAAACGCTCCCCATGATGAAACCTGCAGTGTCTATGACCTGGGGTACTTCCCACTCAGAGGAGGTTGATCGACTTTATTTTGTTTCCTTGTCTACTTCATCCAGACAGGATTAATTCCATTGATCTCCTTGAGCTATCTTCGTTGATGATTTCGAGAAAAATTCTAATCATGTGATGTTAAGAGCGTGTCTCATCACACCTTGGCATCACCTTTTCAGTACATTCCATTCCATTTCACTCCCTTGCAAAGACGATGCCAAGGTGAGGCAGCTGTAGACACGCTAATTTTGACGTCATTTCGAGTAAATTTCATATCATACAATAATGCCTCGAAATGGTCTGATATTTAATCATTAATTAATCATTAATTAATCTTTTTAAGTGTCGGGTTTGACAAACATGTTTAAGTTAATCAATTGAATTGATTTTAGCTCAAATTTGAGTTAAAATATGAAGAATTCTAAAAGACGTCTACCCAAGTGGACGCCATTTGGAATTTATTCTTATTTTAACGTTTAAATTTGAATTTTAATTAATTAATTAATTAACTAAAAGGCGTCTGGACATGTCGACGCGTTTTAAGTTTCCTAAGCTATTTTAACTTCCCCTCCGGATGTTTATCCTTATCTTAATTAGTCTAAAAGACGTCTACATATGTGGACGCGTTTTACCTAATAAAGATAAAGATAAGTTTTCCCGGATATTTATCCTTATCTTAATTAATCTGAAAGGCGTCAGCCAAGGTGGACGCGTTTTAGATAATTACAGATAAAGATGAATTAACTAGTATTTATCTGTCGGTTAAGATAGATAAATTCGAGATTTTTCAATGTTAATCGCGAACGCAATAAATGCCTATAAATACCCTGCATGTTGAAGAAGAAGAAGAGAATTAAGTTGAGTTGAGCCATAGCGTTATACCGAGTTGAAGATCGAAGCAACAACGTCGGAACGCCGGAGCGCTGCCATTTCCAGAAGTCGGCGTTCCTTTCAAGATCTTCATCCTTTCAAAGCTTCATCCGATTGGGCATAAGTTTTTCATTACTGCATTCATTTCATTAGTTTCATTCTTCATATTCACTTCATGCAAACACACACCACAGCATAATCTTTCAAAAACCTACTTGACTAAAGGGGTTTCAAAGCCACTAAACAAGTGAGTTTGCTGTTTTAAATATGCTTAACATCATGATTAGTTCAGATACTGCTTCTACTTAAATTCTCATCATAATTCTTCGTTTTCTGTTTCTGTCTCTGCTGCACTCAACAACAACGAGAGATCAAAAAGAGGAAATCAAGCACAAAGCCAGAAGAACTTCTGGACGATCCTCAACCTCAAATTCCACAGCAAGAACAAAAAGCAAAGAAAGGGCTCTCTTTCTTCAGCCGGCTGAGGAAGGGGAACCAAGGACTCAATCTTCCGCGTTTGAAAGGTAGGCGATCATATCTCTTTTGAAACTTTTAAGTTAAAAGTTTCTGGCGATCACTGCACTTTAGTTGCTATTTTTAATAGGTTAGTTTACACTAAACAACATAGATTTTTCATGTTAATCACACGGTCATTCTAAGCACCTACACCCTTAAGGTGCCAAACTTCACTCGGCAAGCTAGGCTTGGGCTTGGCTCGAACTCGGTTCTCCTCTTTCAAGCCCAAGCTCAGCTTGAGTTTAACTTTGAATTGAAGCTCGGGTTCGGTTCGAGTTCGAATTTTTTTATCGAGCGAAGTTCAAGTTTACCAAAGCTCGACTCAGCTCAGCTTAATGCCATCCCTATTCCTAGGTGTAGCCTCTATAGAATGGATTTAGGTTCCCAATTCACTGATTGCGAGGACTCGTGAATGGGTGGTGTCACCATACCCACATGGAACCATGTCATTGATGGTCGCATAGGCCGCCACAAGCATCGTGGCCCCATGTCAACATGGTGGCACCACCCAATATGTGACTGTGGGAGTTTATATAGTTAGCGAACTGAGGGAACCCAGATCCCTAGAAGGTTGGCTAAGTTTTTCTTTTTCTTTTTTTTTTTTGGGTAAGAGTGATAAATTTTGATTAGTCGAGAACTAGAGGAGTACAAAAGGCATATGATGAAAGAACAGAGGAAATACAAGTAGAGAATGAAGGGTAAACCCATTCTTCATCTTGCTGGGTAGAGATGGCTAATTTAGCTAATCGGTGAGAAACACCATTACAAGTTCTAGGAATGAACCCAATGGAATAGCAAATTGAGCTCTGATAGCATCAACAATAATTGATAAGGGGTTTGAGCTCTTTCCTTCAAAGAATTTCCTATATCTGGCTTTCCATATATGTCACATAATGGAGAAGCACATTGAAATGAAATAAGTATGTTTAGCATTCAAAGAGAACGGAGAATAGTCCAATTCAAATCTTTTAGATTTGAATGATAGTTTAGGAAGGAGGCTTTCCAAACTATATGAGCAAAGTCACAGTAGAAAAAATAGATGATCCATAGTTTTAGGCTCCAACCAACAGGGGGCAAATATTATCCATAGCAGGGATTCTCTTAGATTAAATATCATTGTTTGAAACAGCATTTCTGATGGACATCCACACGAAATGGAGTATCTTAGGAGGAACTACCCTGCTATATAAAAGCTCCAAATTTGCTTCCAAACCAGGTTGGGAGAAGAAGTTGAGGCATGAGAAAGTGGTCCATGAGGAACTTATAAGTAGACTTGATATATAAAACCCCATTTTCATTCAAAGGCTAAACTAGCAGATCCCTTGGGAAAACAACTGTAAGAGGAAGAGTAATAGAACAGATGGCATGCATGATGTCAATGGTAAAAATGCCATTCATAAGAGTCTGATTCCACTGATGATCAGTAATCAACTAGAATATCCACTCATGGAGAGGATCTTTGTAGTATGCTTTCCCTTTTGGAGGACCCACAAACTCAAGAATCTACTTATCCTGCCAAATATTTGTAGTAAAATCGTCTTGGATAACACGGAAACATATTTGAGAAGCCACCTCCCTAACATTTAGCATGGCCCTCTAAGAGTGAGCATAGGATCCAGATAAAGGGGCATCCCAACAAGTATATTTAGCAAGATACTTGGCTCGAATAATGGAGGCCTACAAGGAATTCTGACTATGGAGGAATTTTTAGACAATTTTAAGAACTGAAGCAAGGAACTGAAGCAAGGTTATAAGTTTGCAGGTCCCTAACTCTAAGGCCACCAGAGGAAGGATGCTGCTTCCACTTATATATATATATATATATATATATATATATATGAAGCTTTATGTGGTATGTGGAATCACCCTAAAGGAATGAGCATTGAATTTGGTTTAACTTTTGAATGATAGCTTGGGGTAGCAATCCCATACAGGATAGAACTGAATTAATGAGTGTGATCTTACCAACAAAGGGCAACGGATTCGCTTTCCATTTGGAGAGCTTATGTTTCATCTTATCTTCCATAGGAGAATTGAGCAACTTGGCCTTTGATTAGCCAAAATGGAACCCCCCAGACACAACTCCTTACCTGACATAATAGAAATTCCAGAGCTAGAGCTCATTTCATGTTGAAGAGCAGGAGGGGTATTAAGACTAAACATTAGACCAGATTTTGTCATGTTACATATTGTCCTGACTACATATTGTAGGTCTCCAAGCAAGAAAGAAGTCCATTTAGAGAGGTAGCCTCACCAAATCGAACAATGTCGTCCGCATACATTAAGGCCGTGTTTGGCGCAGCTTCCATTTGGAAGTACTTTTGCATTTTTATTTAGTTATTTTTTATGGAAGTCATTGGATCTTGGAAGTCATTTATGTGGTATTTTTCTTGTGTTTTGACTTCCAACCAAAAGTTACAAGGGGGAAGCTTCCAAGATTGGAGAAAAAGTGAGGTTATTATGAGAGAGTTGACGTTTGTAATAAAGCAAAATTAGTTATAACCTCTCTCCCTCAACTCATTCTATGTAAGAAGTGGAAGCTAAAAGTAACTTTCAAGTATAAGTTTTGCCAAACACGTCCTAAGCGAGTGATTGTTGGAGCACGTCGATTTGCTTTGAGGCCAATAATTTTCCCTTCAACAACTTTGAAGTTGATCAGCTAGGTCAACATCTCCCAACAGTGGATGAACACATACGGGGATAAAGGGCAGCCTTGCCTAATCCCTTTGCTAGACACAGTATGGCTGACACTTTCACTATTATTAATGACAGAGTAAGTGGCAGTGGAGATAAATAGCACAAATAGGTTAATAACTCGATCAGAAAAACTGAATTTCTTCAAGTATTGGCAATAAATCCCTAGTCAAGCTTGTCCTACACCTTAAAAGTATCCAATTTCAAAGCAAACAACCCTTCTTTCCCTTTCCCATTCTTCATGGAATGCACAAGTTCTTGGATAACAAGGATGTTATCCAAGATTAATCTATTGGGAGCGAAGGTTGGATGGTTTGGAGAGATCGACTTGTGGAGAAGAGATTTTAGCAAAGTTGGCCAAGTTATTCCACACTATGATCTTTGATGATATTTGAGCAAGAGCAAAGCCTTCCCATTGCATTTGCCCATCTCCTCGAGTATGGAGAAAGGTCATGGTCTATTTGGCTGGCAGCTTGGCACCAATATCCATCCTATCAAATTACAACGACAACAAGCAAATGAAATATATTAAAATACATATAAGCATGATTCTTGACGTCGCCCCTTAAAACGGCCGAACCAAGGCCCATCAACCAGCTGGGCCGCCAGGAATAAATATAAGGGAATTTTTAGACTCTAACCAAGAATAAAACATGAGACCTCCCAATCGAAAGGTAAGAGATAAACTAACTGTGCTAGGCAGCTAATTTGACCCAAGGTACTTGGTCATCATCAATTCTGTACCCATGAATAAAATCAAACTCTTTTAGAACCAAGCATTCGGGAATACATGACCAACCATCATCTCCAAAATATCTCGACTGGAGCAACGTTTTGTGAATGCAAGGAAAGAGAAAGTGATGCCACCATATTGTTTTCCATCACAATCCCAAATTGGCATGAGAGAGACCGGAATGTTCGTTTGATAAATCAACAAAGATGAATAGTTGCTATACTTATCTTAACGCAGAAAGCATAGTTGCATTCCTTGGGACCAGATTCATAGAGCAAATGTATATGAATCATGTTTGAGACTGACTTAGCAACTTGGACAAGTACTCGAGCACGATAAAGGGATGTAGATTGGTGGCATAGAATATGCATAACAAAGTAACATAGCACAGTTGCAAGAAAACGTGGGTGGAGGTCAGTGGCGGACGCAGAAATTTTGTCTAGTGGGGTCACTCGGACATTAGGTCATAAGCATGGTTGGGTCGGTGGGGTCTTGAGCTAGATCGTATAGGGTCCTAAGTTAGACCAGTGGGGTCCTAGGCTAGGTCAGTGAGGTCCTAGACTAGACTACTTTGAGTTGGACCAATAGACTTGACAAAATCCAGTGGGGTCCTAGGACCCCACTAGATGAATGTTGGATCCACTACTAGTGGAGGTGGCAAGTCTATAACTTATCTATCTATCTATGACATCTGAAGTAAATTGTAGGTTTTTGGTTACCGGTTCAACATTTTAGGTATTATTCTGAGTTCGTCGCGGGCTTCGTTTTAGGTATTATTCCAGTTCTCGCGGGCTTCGTTTTAGGTATTATTCCAGTTCTATCGCTGGGTATCCAATAGCCATGTTCTAGGAGTCTCTTCATTCTCAAATCGGCAGCAACTCTATTGAGGAAAACATCTCCATCTCCATTGGAACCCGAGTGAGAATTTGCCTCCATTCATATGATAGATTTCTCTCTTTTGTCATAGGACACTTTTCCTTCATATGACCTCCTCTTCGCTTTATATTTCCCGCGCTCTACCACAATAGAGCCGCAGGAGACTGACAGGTAACTTTTGTTGCATTGTGAGACGAGGGCACCTCTGAGGTGACTTTTTTCCTCCCTGTTGTTTGTAAACTTTTATGCATATTGATGGCTAAAATTATGTATGGGAACCCATTGCATAAGTTTGCGCATGCAGACACTACTTCTAACATGGAAAATGTTGTTTGTACACTCTTGCGTTACTCCCTTAATGTACTCCTAATCTTTCACCCATCCAAATGAATTTATTACTATGATTCTTTTGTTATGATGATCAAAATGCTTTCAATTGATGGTGGTGATAGAGGGAGTACCTTAAGAGAGTACATTAAAGGTGTAAGAATAGCATCACCCTTTAACATCGTCTAGATTTTACCTTGCTCATTGCAGGACAAGAGTGTAAACATAATGGGCTCGAAGTATAATTAAGATTGAGAGTACAACATGTATTTTTTAACTGCAACGGGAAAATGATCCCTCGTGGGGGTTTTTGATCCTTTTCCCTAAAGCTTAAACAGGGAAGGACTATTCTTCACATGGTATGGGTCCAGATCTGCGATCGATGTTGTGTTATAATACTACGATGCCACTAGTCACACAAACATCCAGTCTCTAACAATATTTATATATTTCTCCAGTTGAAGGGATCGTCCTCGACTCTTCAGCAAGATTCTCTCAATCTGCAGCTCTGTGTTTCTTCTTTCCAAGGGTGTGTGGCATGTCGCGTGACGCAATCGACGAAGTAATCGGGGAGGCAGAGAGGGGGCACCAACTGCTAGAGGCTGCCCAGAGAGAGAAGAGAAAGAGAAGAGGTGGTGGATAGCCTGGAGCAAAGACAGATCCAGTGGAGTCCTGTGAACCCACTGGATTATGGGGTTCCCTTATAGGGAATATAGGCCAGGGCCTAGGGACCCACTGTATCTGCCCAATGACCCCACTAACCTACCCAGTTCAATGGCCCAAGCCCCTTGCCCTCCAATCTAGCCCACAGTGCTCAATTCGGGTGACCCCACTGGACAAAATTCCTACATCCGCCACTGGCCTGGAGAACCTTAAAGCTTAGGCTAGGTTTCTTTCAAGCGTTTATTTATATTAGTTTTAAGATTTTTTACAAAAACTCCTAAAGTATTATAAATTTCTATCGACTAAGAATTTTATGTATGTGACCCTCTAGACTCAATGCCTTTCAAGCCTATTAAGCCAAGTATATACCTCATTTAAGTTAATTGATTAACTTATAGCTAATTAATTATTCAATATCATATATCTAATAATTAATTTGTCGATTCAATCACAACATGAATAAATCGATTGAAACATAGTTTTTGATTCTTTGACCAGTTCATTTATTATTTTTTAAATAATTTTTTATTATTTAACTGGTCATTATTTTGTAAATAGTTTTTTTATTCTTTAACTAGTGATTTGTTACTTTGTAAAGGCATAATATTAAAGTAAAAAGTATCTATTACATTCTAAAAATGTTTATTTGTAATTTATTTATCCTCCTATGTTAGCAAGAGGATAGAGTTCAAAATTTTTCAAATGTTTATTTGTTATTCTATCATGTCTTACTTTCTCTACGAGAGGACAAATATGTCCCCATTTTTTTTCACTCCTTTGCCAGGAAATCTTCTTTCCAAACAATAAACTATATATGAGATTCTTCACCTTTTGGTGATTTCTTTTCTCATGATTCTTCTTAGTTTGAGATAATTTGGCGAATGCAAATGCTTTAGTTTAAGAGGAAACAAAGAAAAGTAAGATAAACTTATCAAAATCTAGACTATTCAACTTTGTCAAAAGCATGTCTTAATTTTATCATTTTCTAAACATGAATTAGGTACGAATTTATAGTCCATCCCAACCCTTTTTCTCATGTTGGAATACCATGGGTGCATTTGGTTCTATGTAAAATATGTTCAAATGAAAAAGATTTTTAAGGAAATAAACTTATAAATATATGAAAAAAAAAATGTCATTTGGTACTCATGAAAAAAAAATTAGTTGCTTTGTACAAAGATATCCATCTCATCTTGCGGATGTCAAAATCGAGAAAAGATGTATTTAGCATCAAAAAAAATTATTTCTATCTTTATGTGGAGTAAAAATATTTTAACTTTAGTGAAATTTAAAACAAACCACATAGTTAAGGGGGGCAATATGCAAACACCAACATGGTTAAGGGGTTATACGTATATAAGGGGGTAATCTATGAATAGGAATCTTTTAGGGGGTTGTGTTGAAATTTTGTTTTTTTAATTTTCTAAGATGAGAGAATATCCCAACCAAGGTACATTGGGTTCTATGTAAAATCTATTCAAATGAAAAATATTTTGTAAGAAAATTACATTGGGTTCAATGTAAAACATTTTTCTAAAGATAATTTCATACGTTTGTTTGTTTATAAAAGAATTTTTAAATGCAAGATTGCTAACACAAGTCTATTTGATTTTACGTAAAAATATATTCCAATGAAAATGATTTTCTAAGAAACAACTTTACAAAGAATGAAAATAAAATTCACTATTTGGTATTTATGAAAATAATTTGAAAAATATTTTCAGTTGTATATTTTTTTAAAATTATTTTTCTGAAAGTAATTTTCTGCATTTGTTAGTTTCTAAAAGAGTTTCATTTCCCAGAAAATCCATATCTAGGGCCCATTTGGTTTGGTGTAGAATGTAAGAATATATTCCAAAGAGGGGAAAACATCAATTAAGAAGTCATTTCCTAACTATACACCGTCTGTTCACCCTCCTAAAGACCGAATACAGCAGAAATGCGTATCTCGTTCAAGCTCCGGGAAAACGGCATTAGCCGGCTCGTGACGGATGCTGAAATTAGGATTTTGGATTCCAATGACTTTTAATTTTCAGTGTAACCAAACAATCCATCTTGAAACACTTTTCCGGAAAACTTGAATCCGTAAAACATTTTACTAGGTACTAAATGAACCCTTAGTTTAGGTGGAAACGAGCAAAAACTATGGTAAATTTACCTACTGCTAGAAGATACAACCAAAGCATATTTAGAATGAGAGTTTGGTCTTAATTAAATATTTAATTTTATAAAATGAATAATTTTTATCTTATAAATGGATTACGTGAGTTACATCATTAAACACTAACCTGATTCATTTATTTAAATGTGTTAGATGATTCAACATCATTTATCGGTTGTCACTCGCCGTTAATTTAGTCCAGCCTAGCTCTTCTTTAATATTGAATTCGGTTTGGGCAAAATGGTTGGTTGAATTTTGCCACCCAACACTTATATGAAACTCGGATTCTTGGGTTTTTTATTTTTCAGTCCTTATAATCTCCTGATATTTGTCATAAGTCCCTTTAATCTTCATAGTTCCTTAAACCCTCTCCCTTAACCTTTAACCATCCTTAAAAAGTCCCTACAGATGGACATTTTACGAAGAGTTGAAGGACCTTTTAGGGCCATTTCAAATGATTGTAGGGACTACTAAGGAAAATAAAGTTTGCAGTAGCTTATAAAGAATATTAAAAGATTATTAAAGGCTAGAAAAGTAAAAATTCCTTCTTTTTATTTTTCTTTTTGTTGGAACAGCCTCACATGATATCTTGGTTTCAAAACAGGTACAAAAGCCTGCATCCGGACCCAAATTCTACCGTTTTAAAATTCCTGTTCTTGAACTTAAGCAACAACCCGATGACGATTTTTTTAACATAGTCGACATTCCAAACCCGAAAACAGCTACATGAGCATGTTTGGCACAGCTTCCAGTTGGAAGCACTTACAGATTTTCACCTAGTTGTTTTGAGATAAAAAAGTAGTTATTGGAGGCCACTTTCTAGCATTTAGCTTATTTTTGGGCTTCCAACTAAAAGTTACATCTTAGAACTTTCTAATTTAGGGGAAAAGGGAGATTGTTAGGAGAGTTTGACTTTTATGACAACTTAAGATTAATTATAATCACTTGCATCTATCTTTTTTTGTTACAAGAGGAAGTCGAAAGTGACTTTTAATTAAAAGTTGCACCAAATATGCCCGGTATGTCTTTGATAATTCAATCTGGATAGATATGCGCACACGTTGTCCGTTCTTTATAAGATCAGGAAATGCAGCACCCAGTATAGTCTCTGACTGTGTTCTGCATCAGGTGGCGGGCCTGTTGAGAGCCAACCCTTTATGGGCCACTTGTTATTCATCTTGCTTCCTCATGAAAACTAAGAAATGTTACCAATACCCATCAGCAAATTAACACCTCACAGGAAATCAATGTCTCAAGTAAACGAAGTTACCTAACCACCGTTAAAAGCTTGAGCTGCAAACAATCCAACAAGTAATCTCTTGTCTCATCTACCAAGCCAAATCAAGTACACTTCGTACCAGACCAACTGAACATAAAAAAGAGTCTGCCTTCCAGAAAAAGCCATCGAGCCAAATGCTAACACATGGAATCACGTTCAAGACAAACAAATAACTACAGGAAGATACTTGTTTTGGAGCATCACTGCTCAACATTGTATAAGATGACTTTCAGAAAGAAAGGAAGAGGCAAATCGGAATTTTGCAAGCTGACTTTGTGAGTTTAAGGCCCCTGAGCTCTCATATTTTCACTTTACCGGGATCAAAGAGGACTGCAGAAAGCTATTTACATCTTACATAAACAAAACAAGAACAAGTACACACGAATCCACCAGCCTCCCAAACTCTGCAACATCTACAAAGTTGGTCTGTGTATATTGCAGCAGCGATTGATGGGACTGCCACCCAGGAGATTGACGAAAAGAATACACATGGGGAGAAAACAAGATGTGTTATGGTGAACAAAGGCATTCCGTCAAGGGCAAGGAGCT
The DNA here is from genome assembly GCA_030544215.1 of Zantedeschia hybrid cultivar. Taxonomy (NCBI): domain Eukaryota; kingdom Viridiplantae; phylum Streptophyta; class Magnoliopsida; order Alismatales; family Araceae; genus Zantedeschia; species Zantedeschia hybrid cultivar. The sequence continues at coordinate 67,626,650 of JARZZO010000005.1, read as the reverse complement.
GCTTGCATTCATGCACCACTGTGAGGTGCTCTTACACCTGGCTAGCATGGTTAGCAGCCATGTGATACCCAAATCTCAGATCTCTCACCAGCATCCAGCTGTAAATGTAATTCCCCTTTGGCCCGTGCAAAAGTGAGATTAGACGACACATCCCTCGTTCCAAACCTGCACCAGGTTGTTGTTCACCAGGCTCAGTTTTGACTCTTCATTTAATTTAACCTCCTACCTATTAAAATGAAATCAATGTGCTGATCTACTCATAAATGCAAGTCATCTCTCAATGCACCCAACAGTTATCTTCCTCCGCAGCATCCTCTTCCTTCTATGCCTCCCAACAGCCATTTTTTTATTCTTCCACTTATTATAGCTTTCTCTCTTGTGTAACCACCTAGTGTAATCCTTCCCAGGTGTAGCCTCAATAAAGTTGGCCAAGTCATCCCAATCTGGTACGCTATGGTCTTCCATGACACATTTGAGAAAAGCCTCCCCGTTGCTTTTGTCCATCTCCACTGGAGAAATATCAGAGTCTGTTTGGTTGGCTCCAGCATCCATCCTATGGAAATGCAATGTCCACAAGCAAATAAAATATGTTAAAATACATATAAGAATGATTCTGTATCAAAATAAAATCAAACTCTTCAGAAGCAACCATCCAAGAATACATGAGCAACCATCATGCCCAAAGCATCCTGAACGGAAACAAGTTTTGTGAAAGCAAGCAAAGAGTGATGCGCCATATCGTTTTTTTGTCGCAATCCCAAATTGATATAGGAAAGAGTTGAAAATTTTATCAAACAAATATGAATGCTTCTTTCTTATAATCTGAACCCAGAAAGCCTAGTTGCATTCCTTGGAACCAGATTCATAGAGCAAATCTATAACCTATGTTACTGAAAAGGATTAATGGGTTATTACGGTTCGCATGCTATACGCTGGTTTAGCATGTCACACGGATTAAGGTTTTAGCCTCCAGTCCTCCAGTTCCAATTCACGTGGCAGCATCGCACTTCCAAACATGCTTCTGCAACTGGGTTACCATACAGTAACATCCCTCCCGGTGGTTTGCTTACCCTGCCCAACGATTAGTTTTTTTATGTATAGCCCTGTAAATGACAATATTTTATTTATATCCTAACTCTTAGATATTGCTATAAACATCCTTAACATCTTTAAAAAGACAGTAGTTGTACTTTTTCTTTAAAATACTGTGTAAGGTCCTATTTAATACACAAATTACTTGCTCTGGCATAAGCAATTCAGAATTATTTATACCGGAACAAAATATCGTTTTCTTTGAATACAAGAATCTTATTGTAGTTAGAATAAAAATAAAATAAATAACATTGATTACTATATTTTATCTCGAAGAATAAGAAATTTGAGATTTTTAGTCAGATTACTTGTTCAAATTTATGCAAGAATAAACTATTCTCACTAGAACATATAATCTGCACAATCAAGTGAATGCAATCAAATAAGTCGGATAGTTCACCAAGTTCGGGTCTTATCCCGCTATCAAACACGGCCTAAACCAAAAACATGTTTATGTATATATTAGAATCTTTTTGGCATATTCTGTTGGAGAATACAACAGTTTGACTGAAAGGTTAACTACAACCTTTCTAAAGATGTCGGAAATATTTATAACAATACATTAGTCATACGAATGTATATACAAAAATCTTTATGTTCTAAGAATTAATTATTCCGGTTTTAAATCTTTCACCATGTATTCAAATTGCATGCAAAATATAAATTCCTATAAAATAAATATTTATGTAAATAAATTATGTCCTTTTTTACCATTTAAGAAGGTTGGTGATGACTGATGAGTGAAGCATCTTTTTATGAGAAATATTTTTAATACAAAAATGTTAAAAGAATATATCTTTCATCAAAATAAAATAGATATCGTAAAATATTCATATCGAATATATTTTTCAAAGATATTAACACTACATAAATGTCACATTAACAAATTCTCTTATCTTTTAAGAGTGTAAAAGTTTATTACTGTTTCTCGGTTACACTTAAACATCATTGGCATATAGCACCCGCTTGAGCAGACCATAAGAGAGAAAATGTTTTAATTATAAATTATGACATATTTTGGTTGACCCTCATGTCATTATACGTTGTTCAAGGCCATATAATTTAAGCATATTTGCAATTACTATTATGAAAAATATTTTATTGATTGCATTCCTTTTTTCTTAATGGTGCATATGTTTGTTGAATCAACACTACATTTCATTACAATCTATAATGCCCGCTATCCTATTGCAATAGACACAGTCAATACACTTTGTAAGATATTGGTTGAAATATTTGATCTATGTTTAGACATCTAAATAAATAATTATATCAAATACACATGCAAAGCGTGTATTATTAACTAGTGTGAACCATGTTTTGGACTTCCAACATGGACAAGCCAAGCAGGATAGAGGAATGTAGATTGGCAGGATGGAAAATGCAAAACATAGAAATAGAGCATAGTTGCAGGGAAATGTGGCTGGACATGGCAAATGTGTTCCCTAAATACATTGTCACTGTATAGACTATAAAATGACTTCTTTAGAAGCAAATGAGAATAACAAACTCTGAACATAAGTGGCCAGATAAAATTCACAGGGATTAACAAGGCTGCTATGTTGTTCACAGATCTATCTAGTGCATAATGATATATTGACCATGTTTTCTGCACCTTTTTGTTCGGTACTTCAATAGTTTTCGGGTTTTCTAATCTCTATCCTAATAACTGTACAGACAGAGTGATAGATTACGATGAGGCATAGATCACAAGTCCTCATCTTCTACATGCTAGGGGGATGCATAAAATTAATTGCTCTGTCCACAACAACTGTTATGGATTGCAGATGCTATTAACTTAAAGTACATGCAATGTAGCTGGCTGTTTTGAGTCGGATATGAGTTCTATGTTACTTGGCCGATGCTCTGGACTACAGTTGTAGGAAATATATAATTTGTTAGAGTTGAGGGTATTGTTTTAGCTTATAGTGTTCCTAGGACACAATGTTCTGTGTGTCCAGGTATATAACATACTGTTCTCCCATTAATTAGGTTTAATCAATTTATTTTCCTCTAATCAACATGGTATCAAAGCAGTAGGCTCTGGCCGCCGCCCCCACGCTCTGCAGCCATCGCACCGCCCCGTCCCGCTCCATTGCCGCCGCCATCGTCCTGCTGCCCACGCTCTGCCGTCGTCCCGTCCCGCCCACGCTCTACCGTCGTCCACCCCCAGCCCCAGGACGCCCCGTCCTCACGCCCCATCGTCCTGCCCACCCCAGCACGCTCTGCCCAGCACGACCAGCACGCCCAGCCTCTGCCCCAGCCCGCCCCAGCACACGCCCGCACGCCCAACCCCAACCCCAGCCCACCCCAACACGCCCCGCCCAGCACGTCCCCGCACGCCCAGCCCCTGCCCCCCCCCCCCCCCCCAGCCCGCCCAGCCCGTCCCAGCCCAGCACGCCCTGCCCCAGCACGTCCCAGCCCAGCCGACATCCCCCCCAGCCTGCCCCGCCACAGCACCCACCAAAGATGTTATGGTGGGTTGTTCACCGTCTTGTTCAGTAGCGTTGCTCGCGAAACTTTTTCTTTGAAGATGGTCAGCACATAGAGATACTCGTCTAGTTCTCTCTTTCCCTATGTGCTAATCTCTCTTAGTTTAGAGTAATTCTTGTCTTATCCGTTGTCCGAGATGGAGAATCCGTCACCTCACGCTCCTCCTTCAGCGTCCTTTTCTTCCGATGAAAGAAAGGCGTATCACACGATGGCTACTTCCATGAAGTTGAATAGAGCCAACTATAATCAATGGTCGAGGGCGTTTTGATTCTTGGTGATGGCTATGAAGAAACTTCGTCATCTTGACGACAATCCTCCTGCAAAATCAGATCTAAAAGTCTACGAAGCCTGACAAGCGGATGACGGGGTCGTGATCTCTGTTCTCGACAGTAGTTGTAAATCCCATATTTTTCACAATATTTTATTTCTAGACACCGCAAAGGACATGTGGAACTCTCTGAAGCGTACCTACTCAAGTGACAAAAATATTTCACACATCTACAATTTATATTCCCGATTATTTGCTATGAAGCAGGAGGAGTGCCATGTGTCGCAATATTTTTCTGAGGTCTAAGACTTGTGGAATGAACTCCAACTGTATCACCCTGCTACTCTCGATGTTGCTACTCTTCAAAAACAGTAGGAGGAGTTCATTGTTGCCAAGTTCCTTTCTGGACTTGACGACACCCTACGACATATCCGTGATAATCTGTTAGCCGATACGACTATTCCCCACTTGGCCGATGCATTCTCCCTCGTCCTACGCGCTAGTACTACACCTCATGTGGATGTTGGTCCCTTGGTTGCAACTTCTCTGGACGCTAGAGGTGCTTCCGCCCTTGCTGCAAACGAGCGCGAACGTGGTCACGGGCGTAGTAGATCACCGTGCTCACATTGCAGGAGGTCCAATCATCAGTTGGATTTTTACTAGAAGAAATACGACAAAAGAGGCAGTAAGTCCAATCCAACCGCCAACCTTGGAGTTACATCTGATACACCTCCAAAGGTCCCAGTTTTACAGTCGCAGTCGATTAGTGCATCATCTCCGTCTGTTCTACGACCGAAGGGAGGAGTGACTTTATCCCGGGAGGAATACAAGGCATTCCAACAACTTCTCAAAGGTCGTACATCATCATCCTCTTTCCATGCGGTTTCCTTCTCAGGTAGTGTACTGGTTGTTCACCATCCCTCTTGGATTGTGGACTCCGGAGCTTCCTGTTACATGACAGGTGATAGTTTCCTATTCTCTTCCCTTGACATTTCTAGCTCTTATGCCCCGATATATGTAGCCGATGGCTCCCACTCATCTGTTGCAGGGAAGGGCATCGTTCAATCTTCTACTCTTACCTTAGATAATGTACTTTATGTTCCTAAATTTCCAGTTAATCTTTTATCTATTAGCAAGCTAACTCGTTCTATGGGTTGCTCAGTGACATTCTATCCGTCTTACTGTACCTTTCAGGACCTCCGGACGAAGAAGAGGATTGGTGGCAGTATGAATCTGGTGGTCTCTATTATCTCAATGTTGATCAACCTCTCCAGATGTCTCAAGCGGTGTCTACATCAGACACCTCTTATCAGTGGCATTGTCGGTTGGGTCATCCTTCCATTCAGAAGCATCGTGATGTCATTTCCATTCCGTCTACAGTCAATAAATTTTACTATGATGCTTGTGAGTTAGGAAAGTATCACAGGGTCTCCTTTCCTTCTAGTCAGAATAAAAGAAGCTTTGCTACCTTTCATCTTGTTCACTCTGATGTCTGGGGACCTTCTCATGTTATCTCCAGACTCATATTTCGTTATTTTGTTACATTCATAGATGATTGTTCTCGCATGACTTGGGTTTTTCTACTCAAGTCAAGGTCTAATATACTTCTAACTTTTCAACAATTTTATGCTGAAATAAAAACTCAATATTCTACTTCTATTAAAGTTGTGCGTACAGATAATGCCTTGGAATACATTCAGACATCTTTTGCATCTTTTTGTGCTTCTCTTGGGATTCTCCATCAAACATCATGCTCGTATACCTCTCAACAAAATAGGGTTGCTGAAAGAAAGAACTGTCATCTTCTGAATGTTGCTCGGACTTTGATGCTTCACATGAACGTTCCAAAACAATACTGGGGAGATGCGGTTCTCACGTCATGTTATCTCATTAACCGTGTTCCGAGCACTGTGTTGGATGAAAAATCACCTTTCATAAGTATTCATCCTGATACACAACCGTTTCCCCTTGTTCCACGGGTGTGTTCAGCTATAAATGTTTTGTTCACTTGCTTGGTCCGGGTCATGATAAACTATCCCCACGGTCGGTTGCATGTATCTTTGTTGGGTACTCTCATACTCAAAAAGGATATCGTTGTTTTGAACCCCAGACCAAGAAATCTTTTGTTACAGCCGATGTCACTTTTTATGAGTCTGTACCTTTCTTTCCTCCATCCTCTCATGTGCAGACTCATTCCCTGACCCATGTTGTTCCAATTCCTATTTTACCTTACGTGCTTCCCCCTGACTCTGCTATAGTCACTGATAATGAGGTTGCTGCACCACTGGAAAAAATGACCAACGGTATGGACGGGTTTATCAGTGGCGAGAGAAAGATCCACCACATAGTGCACCACCATCTTCTTCTACGTCAGAGGTTCTTTCACCTGATGAGGCCTTTTCCTTGCCTGTGTCAGATCTTCATCTCCCTATTGCTCTTCGAAAAGGGGTACGGTCAGTTAAAAGTATTTACCAATATCCTATCGGTAACTTTGTCTCTTATCACTCACTGCATCCTTCTTTCCGTCAGTTTGCTTTGTCTATTTCTACTGTGCCTATTCCCAGGTGTGTATATGAGGCTATCTCTCAACCAAAATGGAAAGCTGCTATGGATGATGAAATGCAGCCCTTGATCTCACGAGGAACTTGGACCCTTGTACGCCGATCGGTTGATGTTACTCATGTTTCCTACCGCTGGGTATTCACTATCAAGTACTTTCCAGATGGCACTATTGACAAGTACAAGGCGCGGCTTGTGGCGAAAAGGTTCACTCGAACATATGGAGTTGACTACTTTGAAACATTTTCACCGGTAGCCCGGTTGAATTCTGTTCGGGTGCTTTTTTCTCTTGCTGTGAATCAGGGATGGCGGATGATCTAAATGGATGTCAAAAATGCCTTCTTGTATAGTGATCTTCAGGAAGAGGTATATATGGAGCAACCTCCAGGGTATGCTGCTCAGGGGGAGTTAGTGTGCAAGTTGAAGAAGGTCATTGATGATCTTAAGCAAAGTCCGCAGGCTTGGTTCAATAAGTTTAGTCACATTGCTTCCGGTGTTGGGTTGAAACAAAGCCAAGCTGATCACTCTGTTTTCATTCGACATTCCTCTGCTGGTGTTGTCATTTAGTTGTATATGTTGATGATATGCTCCTCACAGGTAGTGATACACATGGGGTTAAAGAAATTCGGACGTATTTAGAGAAGCATTTCGTAACAAAGAATCTAGGGAGACCTCGCTATTTCCTAGGTATTGAGATAGCATTTGGAAAAGATGGTGTGTCTCTTTTACAGAGGAAGTACGCTCTTGACCTTTTTAAAGAGATTGAGTTGCTTGAATGTAAGCCTGTTGATACTCCCACAGTTACTCAGCAAGATTTGGATGTGGAAGATAGTCCAAACCTTGATGATGTTTCAAGGTATAAACGGCTATGTGGAAAGCTCATTTATTTGACAGTCACAAGACCTGATATTGCATTTGTTGTCGGAATAGTTAGTCAATTTATGCAGAAACCCAAGAAGTGTCACTGGGAAGTTGCTGTGAAGATTTTGCATTATATAAATACTATCCCTGTAAAAGAATTATTGTACAAAAAGAATGGACACTTGAAGATTGAAGCTTTCTCATATGCTGACTATACAGGATCCAAGTTAGATAGACGATCTATTTCTGGATTATGTACATATGTTGGTGGTAACTTGATTACATGGAGGAGTAAGAAACAAAGTGTTGTGGCTAGATCAAGTGCTGAAGCCGAGTATAGAGCAATGGCTCATACTGCTTGTGAGATGATGTGGCTTCAAAGTTTAATGTCTGACTTTGGAGTCACGTCTATTGAACCAATGGAGATGCACTGTGACAATCAAGCTGCCATTCACATTGCTAAGAATCCTATGTTTCACGAACGAACAAAGCACATTAAGGTGGAATGTCATTTTGTGAGAGATGCAATTATGTCTATATACCCCTACAGATGATCAGCTAGCTGATTTGTTTACTAAATCTTTTGGGGTGTCTCAATTCAATACTCTTTGTAACAAGCTGGGCATGATTGACATATATGCTCTAGCTTGAGGGAGAGTATTAGAGTTGATGGTATTAGTTTTAGCTTATAGTGTTCTTAGGACACAATGTTCTGTGTGTGTCCAGGTATATAACATATTGTTCTCCCATTAATTAGGTTTAATCAATTTATTTTCCTCTAATCAAAAGAATTAATAGAGGGTTCTTACATGGATTGCGCCATTAGAATTAGAAATATTCATGAATCCACATCTTATTATGTCATTTCCTGAAAAGATTAGATACCTTGAATTATGTTCCTCAAAAAAGAAAGGCTTCAAAAAACCAGTACATGGCTACTTAAAAGTACATCACAAAAATTTTAAAAAATGTGTAATTATTAGGGTAATCTGCCACAGAACTCAGGATACACCACGATTGAACCCATTGATAAGTGTTAACTATATATTCTATATGTTAGCAAAGAAGCTTGGCATTTCTTTCCCCCACAAGATTGTGACACCAATATGCGGAGTACGGATGATCTAATTCTTTCAAAATGCCCACAAGATTCAATAAGCAATATGTTAGATTAAATGATAAATACCTGCTACTTTCATAGGTTAAATACTTGGCCTCCTTCGCATGAAGAAGTTGGATCTTTAGAAAGTCGGATGCAATTCTTACACTTGATCTGCGTAGGGGCAATTCCTGAACAATAATTTTCTCAGTTAGTAGCAAAGAAAAGTACGCTATAGTTCCAGACAAAACATTCAACCTAATTTAGTCAACTGACAAATTTTCAAAAGCAAAACCACTGAAAAGTAATTTACCGGTGAAATTTTAGGTACAGGGAGCTGAGAGATCGAAATTTCTCTCACACAACCATAGATGATCCTTGCTGTATCTAAATTACCCTCCTCAAAGACCAGGAGATTCATCACTGCTATCATCACAAAAATACAGCCCTCCCATAGAGGATAAAGTCCTTTATCAATACTATAAAATAGCAGGTTTGTGAAATGTGCCAACATCAGTTTCGTCTGCTTCAGCTTCGATGAATAAGCTGCCTGCATGTCACATAGAACATATGGACCAGGAGAATGATCCCCAAAGAAATTAATAACTCCTGATACAAACTCATAATCCCTACAGAGAATATAATCATTTAAGGTTTTTGTGCCTCGTTCATTCAAAACTGTTACAATCTGCAAAAGTGAAGAACCCATTAAGTTTAGTAATGAAGCACCATAATAAATGTCTTGCCAATTTACTTCTTCCCTTTTGCACAATGGGCCTTCGTCTGTCTCTCCTGCAATCCTTTGTATTATGCAATTCAGGAGCAAGCATGTCTCGTCTCTCCATTGCTCTTGTATAACATGCTGGTTCTCCTTGATGCAAGTCACACAAGCTGTTACTGTTTCTGCTTTAGTTCTAGAGAGAAAATTACAAGACTGTTTAGTGCAGTGCTCAGCTAACTTCTGACTTTGCAAATTAACTGCATCATATGTATATTTTTGAACATACCAATCAAATGCTAATCCTAAGTCCTTTCCCAATACACAGCCTTTGGTGACGAATGATTTGGATTGGCACTTGGCTCCAGCATGATCATGATACAGAGGTAAACGGGGGAAGTAACAAGCGTAAAGGATGACTGACTGTTCAAACGCTGACATGTAACAATTCATGGCTGTCAAACTTAGATCCCCGCTAGCAGCTACACATCTAGAAACCAATAAAATTGTGTGTGATTGGAGCATGTAAGGAGCAGAGAATATTGCAGGTGTTCCCAGCAATGCCAAGGCTGCAGTCAGGCTTAATTTTGGACTTACTGTATCCATCATCTTACAACAAAATTTCAAATGAAAGAGTCTCCTGAAGGCCGTTTCCTCATGAGAGAAAAGAAGAAAATGAGCAGAGAGTAACTCCATAATGATACCAACATCACAAGTAACACAATCATGTGCAAGCAGCTTCTCATTTGCACTTGAAACATGATATACCATAGTAAAATGCTTTCTCAAATTTTGATGCACCAATAACTCATCTGCAAAGACCTACATAGCACTGTATGTCTATCAATGCCACAAACACACATAGAGATATTAAAACATAAGAATCAGTGTTTGTTAACCTTAAACCTTGTCAGATTCCTAGAAATATAAACCTTACATGCAGAACCATGTTTCTTGTTCAGTACTTTGTTCAATCCTACTGTTGTGAAAATGACATTTCCTGATGTCTCTCTTTCAAAAGCAACAAAAAAAAGGTCATCATTCAAAAAATAAATAAATTTAAATGTTATTAAGTGTATAGACTTGATGGAAAATTACTGCAGGGAGCTTATACAAAAATAGTTTCAGTCCTGTACTAACATTCGATTAAAAAAAGATTTACAAGGATTCTTAATCTTTACTGCTGAAGAATTTGTACGCTTGAAGGTGACACAAAGAAAGTGAGGAAATGGAGATTTGGTCTATCAGATTCTATAGTGTTGATACATGAGAGCAAAAGTGAAAAATGAAACTGCCAAAGATTGACGACATAAGTTCTTCACTTCTCTATCAGAAGGTGAAGTTGAATCTCTTCATGGAACACAGGATCCTAGAGCAATCAAAATTTTTCAGAAATTAGAACATCTGCAAAAGAATATAGAAAGTGTGCCATAGAAAACAAATCTGATCAAGTTGGAATCCAAATCTAATCAGAGACCCACATAGTTACCTTTAAGATTTAGGGTTTTGTGGGAGTCATTGTGATAGAGTAGCAATTCCAATGAGAACACGTTCATTACACTACAGAAGATATGTATTAGATAGGTTAGGTAGCCATAATCAATGACTTGACGCAGACTACACCAAGTCACCAACCGTATTAATGTCTCTTCATACACTACATCACACCTCCAACTTCAACCACTGCTAAAAACTATTGCAATCCACTGGCACTCTGAACTTGCCACTCAGGATGCATTTGATTGGGGATAACCTTGAAAATTGGAATATATAGTGGAATAAAAGGTGGTGTTGCCAAGTTCCAAATGAGATCTTGGTGTCATCATTACAGATTTTGGAGCATTTGAAGCTCCTCAGCCAGTGTGGTGTTGATGTGAGACTACCGTATTCACTCATTTCCCATGTATTCAGACTTTCCCACAATCCAACTTTTTTAGGATTGTAGGAGAATCTGTTATCCTGTCTCAAAAATCTAAAATGACTTGTGTCACCGTATGCACCCTCAAACAACAAGTGGTAGTGAGTCCTGAAGGCACATAAGGAATTATCTATACTTGCCAGCACGAAACTTTTATACAGTGACCGTCACGCTAACACCAGACGGGAACAACTAACAGTACCAATGAATAGTTTTCATACTTAAATTTAATCACATTGTTGCTCCCAAAATGGCAAGAAAACCACAACAGTTAAAAATTCTTTAAACCAGTTATCACTTACTTTTTATATGCTTAACCATGTCAGGATATAAACCACAAATAAAAAGACAAAAGAAGACTAGTGTAACACCAACACCACACGAGTGACATAGTCAGGCTCAGTAACCACAACAGTGACAAGGAGTGTCCATTGAGCTAAGTTGCCTATTGAGAGTTCCATCAGAGCAATCACCTTGTCACCCTATGGGGATCACCGACAATACCGAAGGTTAAGGGGAAAAAACAGACTAGTCAGGCCATACAATCTGCAGGACCATGCCATCCTCGGAGTCGACCACACATACACACTAGTATAGATCTCAATAGTGTTCATATCAACCGGTTTACCTCAACCTGGCCCCGAACATAAACTCAAGGGTTTGTCTTGGGACCTGGCTCAGACCCAAATAGTAAATGCAGAAATTCATGCCTCCTAACCCCAAGGGACAACATAAAGGGTCAACTAGTGAACAAAGTCACTTCACCAAACACCAGAAGTCTTGAACAGTAAAACCACAACATAGTAAATTGAGAATAAACTAATCACCACCCAAATGGACAACAATAATTGAGAGAGGTGTAAAGCACTTACATATTACACTTATACTGAATATCCTGAGGACCACAATCCCACCACACTGTTATCACTGCTAAGACCTCCTCCCCCTCCAGTCTGTTACCATAGTGGTGAAGAAAAAAAATCCGCAAAGACAAAAAAATGACCAAACCACCCTCAAGATTCAAAGAGAAATAGAAGGGTATGAAGGTCTTTTGCCATGGATTTTTGAGAAAAGTCAAGAAAAAACAGAAAAAGAACAAAAATTCTCCATATTGGGTATAAACCCAAGAAAAAGACAAAAAGGAAAGGGCCCAGGGGGGCCCACCTGCTGCCCATAAGCAGCCGCTCCTAATGGGTCTGCCTCCCACTATGGGAGGCAGCACACAAAGGGTCTGCCCCCATAGCAGGAGGCAACACCCTTTTGGGCTGCCGCCTGCCACAGGAGGCAGCACCCACAGAGGCTGCTGGCCCTCCTTCACGGCGCTGCAACTTCCTGCGATGCCACCCTTGCCCATTCCAACAATTCCCTGCAGAAAAAGTCAGAAAAATCAAGAAATTGAGCCCTCTATGCATAGATGGTCCAATCATGTGCTGCCACGCGGATCCTCGTCATCGCCCCGTCAACACTTCATCATCGCCCCGTCAACACTTCGCCATCGCCTCGTCGTCAACATGTGGCTCAAATCTCAATCAGGGGCGCTAACTCAACCACTGAAGAACTGCCACCTCACCAAGCACCTCTTTGTCGTCTAATCTTGTGATGTCAAGTGGCACAATGTAACTGGTTAGCTATGGGTCCAATAATGTAGCGTCAAGTGGCGCAATGTCATTGGACGGCCACCCATGGCCAATGCCTATAAACATCACCTACCCCCTTCAAATGTAATGGACGGATGGAAGATGGAATGAAGGCATAAGCTTCAAACTCCTCTCTTCTTCTTTAGGTGAGAAGAATTTCGTCGCGCCACGGGTTTCTGCAGCATAGCGATAATATGGCGCCGCAGGTTTTTGCGACGCAATAATGAGGTGACATCGCAAGTTTTTGCAGCGAAGTGACAATGTAGTATCGCGGGTTACTGCGACACAGTGATAATGCAGCGTCGCGGGTATTTAGCGACGAGCTATAACATGGCGTCGAAGATATTTTGCAACACAACCACAACATGGCGTCACGGGTATTTGGCGATGCAGCCAAAACATGATGTCGCAAAAAATTTGACAATGCAGCCATAATGTCGTGTCGCGGGTATTTGGTGACGTAGCCATAATATGGTGTCGCAGGTATTTGGTGATGTAGCCAGACATGGCATTGCAGATATTTGGCGACGCAGCCATAACATGACGTAATAAGTTTTTGCAGTTTCAAAGTGGTGTTGCAACTTTCTGCGACGCAACATTAAGGGGGCATTGCGAGTTTCTATGGTGCCATTTGGACCTCTTTTTTATGTAATTTTAATTAAAAAACTCATGCGGCGACAGCATAACAAAGGCAAACTATGAGAACGAATATCAGTCTACGATGATAGTCGATCAACTGATAATGACATTTACATTGAAAAGCATGCCATAACACAAAAGAAAAAAAATATAAAGAAAATAAAAGAAAATGTCTGCTGGTCACTCACACAACAATCCAAGGTATTTGTTCTCAATGACACCCACCCCTAAAGAATGCCTCAAAGTGCATGCCAATTGTAGAACCACTATAAATCACAGATCATGATAAATCAAACAGCATAATCATGGGCGCTACGGTACCTCAACATCCTAGACACGATAAACGAGGACAAATAGCATGTGAATGTAATGCCTCGATCTGCATTCCACGCACATATGCACCAATTAATGAATCAATCAAAAGTCATCTAATGTGCACCATGGCACCGCCAATTGACAATGTTCGATTTAAGATAGTTGTAACCAGGGATGGGGTAGACTTGTGATGCCTCGAGATACGTGTCACGAATAATCAAGCCCTGATTGGGCACGTAAAGGCTGAATGACATGCAAAGGGTGTGCCTTAATAAGTGTGTCGCATACACATATATTGTCTCTCTCAATAAATCATGCCTAAAATATGTCCAAACACAAGGCGAAGGCCAAATCTCAATACAAATACAATATAGTGAGGAATGAACAAGGAAATTGCACTGCATAGTCACATGTAGGTCTGGATCATCATTAAAAAGAAATCAAAGGATTTTTTTATCGCAGCAGGATGTAATTAATGTCGATCTGCGGACTGACGGAAGAGTCAAGAATTCAGAAGAACCCAAATAACCCTTTCCATGGGCAAGTCAACATAAAAGGTCAACCTTCCATGGGCAAGTCGACCCAATTAACCCTTTATAGGATTACATAAAAGGTAAAAAACTAAGCCCTTGTTTCCTTCTTTACTTTAGCTACAACTTGAAGCGACAAAACATTTACCCATGGTTTGCCGTATCATACCACATCATGTCGAGTCATATGCATCGACTCATATATGGGCGAGTCTGACATGTTGGGATGCATGGACTCGTCGATATGCATCCAACTTTAGTCGACTCGATGCTACTCATATCGACTTGTGCCAACTCATGTGACTTATAGGTGTGCCGACTCATGCAACGTGTTGCGATCCGACTTGAGCCTATTTAGCCTATTCAATTCGACTTGACATACTTGTATCTTTCTAAGTATACTTTTTTTCTAATATGATAAGTAATTAACCTTTTTCTCTAATTAGTAAATAATTAAACATTTTTCTCCAATTTAATAGGTAATTTAAACTTTTATATTGATTAATAGGATATATTTATCCTAAATTTGGCTTAATGTTATTATCATTAATAAACCACAATAACTACTAGAGTTAAAAAAATTATTTATGTCATAATTATTCATAAAATTTAAAATATGGAAAAAAAACATAATAGGCCTGACGTCATGATAATGATAGTAACAATAATGATGATGACGATGGAGAACCTTTAATTGGTTAAAGCCATTGGGAACAAGAGATTACCTCAAGAATTAAACAAATAAATGGAATTGGTGGACCAGATTCCTCGGAAAAGTATTCCCAACCCGCTTCAATGCTGGCGATCAATCCATCTTTTTCAACCCTTCGCCGAACGAATAAATTCATCACGTCAGGGGAACACAGCTCTCTTGCTATCTTCACCAGAATTTGACCTTTTCCCTTGCAAAGGTCGAAATCGAACTCCACCAGGTGCAACATAATTATGCAGCACCTCAGCAGCACACAGAAATCTTGCAGGGAAGAAGACAAAACGTACTGATCCACATTACAATACTGAACGCCCGCCGCTTCCGCAGGTGGAGCAACCTTGCCAGGACGAAGCATCCGTTCAAACCGAGTGTGCAATTCTTCAAAAACCCGGTCGGAAAGATGAGATAGAAGACCATAAATCACAGGACTACAGGTGGAGAGATCCACAGAGAACGCATCGCCGCCATACACATCGTGCAGAGACAAAATTGACGAAAGCTTCTTCACCAAACAGTAGAGATTTTCCAGAAAAGTAGAGCCGAAATCCTGTGGATTTAGCAGGTTAACAGCCTTCCAAACGGATTATGCACTGGAGTAGCAATAGAAGATCGTGCAGCAGCGAGTACCTCTTCTCCGTCGAGGGCTTGCGGAAGGGCCCGGTGGGTCTCCGGTGAGGAGAAGCCCCCTGCGAGGCGGCCGCCGCCGGGTTCCGCTCCGTGGTGGGAAGGAGGAGACTGCGCCATGGCTGCTCTGCTACCCCCCGGCTGGAAGAAGTTTGAACAACTCGAAAAGGGTTTCAGGAGTTGGCGCTTTTAGGATCGGATGCGTTTGGGAATATTATGTAGAAGTCCTTCTAAACAATTTACTTCTGCTTCCATCCCACATCCCTTTTTGACGTTGATGATTGGTCACCAACGAACCTTTTTAAATGATCCAGAGAAGAAGATAAGAAGGATGATACTTTCAGGTTTGGATTAAAATTAAGTACAATGAAGGCTACATTGTTCCTTTACTCTAATTAAGGTATTATCATGACATAGTTTTAATTTATCCTTAAAATTCAACAGATCTTGTGGATAGTACAACAAATCTGTCCGATCTAATTCAAATCCTAAAATTATAACGATAGAAGATCACGTAGTACATTCTCAATTATTCACGCTACAGCTTAAATTTTTAACAAATGAGATATTTTATTAATTTTTAAATTGGTCTCATTCGAAGTGATAGTAAATAAATATATTATATATAATTAAAATATTTACTATATTTAGAGTAGTACTTTTTTTATTCCTAATCAAAGTAAACTAACATGTATCACACATACATGTTATTAAGGTGGTAATGGACAACACAATGGTTAAATTGGAGCTATACAATTTGTCATCAAATTAGTTAATATAACATTTATATTAAAATATAGCAAACCATACATACAAGTAATCACATCTCTTGGAGTTCCTGATTGCTATTATGGATTGTACTTACTCCTCCTCGACCAGTAAGTTCAATTACAAATTAATAAAAGAAATATCAAATTTACATTTGTACTATGGTAAGTACATGTAAAGAGAGACGTAAAAGTACATTAGAATATAGAGAGGGTGGGAGGCACGCAGGCCTCAAGAATTAACAATTAATTAACCACAATTATACATTCAAATCTACATAATCATTCACACAATCACATGCATGAACATCTTAAGTGCGTGTTCATGACGACCATATTAACTTTTAATCACAACGACTCATGATATAAAACATCCAATGAGAGTTAAGTTTTGAAAATAGAATAATTTGGTTTCATAAAACTTGAGTTTCAACCAAAAAGGATTCTATTCAAAATTTTTGAATTTTTAAATTATAGCATGCTTTTAAATCTATATTCCAAAGCAGTAACACACATCAACATGTGCATTAAAATGACTGAAATATATCCTATAATCTTTCAATGCAAGTTTAGAAACTTCTAAACATTATTAATCCATCCATTAGATTAACTTCATAATCATTGGGGCAAAATAAAATGACAACTATAATCTTATTATTTCTATGAAACTATTTCATAACAACCAAACCATTAATAACAATTGTTAAGGTCTCCCCAAAATTTTACATAAGCCACATTAAACAAAACTATTTAATTTGAATTTTAAAACTATTTTTTTAAAAAATGTTTTACTTAATGGGCCCCTAAGGGTGGGACTCGGTTGAGTCAACCCGGGCCAATTAGGCACAGCGTGGCCCCTAGCCCTAGCTGGACCTGACCCAAAAGTCGGTCCAGCTCAGGTCAGCTGGGCCCGGCCCAATATGGCACAAGCTAGCGCACGCCTATTGTGGGAACCTTAGCTACCGCCCCTTCCTCCCTCCCCATCCCCTTGTCTGATGAGGGATGTGGGCAGGGAGGAGGGCACCGCCGGCACCACCAGTCTAGGCAGCAATGATGGACGGTCCCCCGCCCCCTCTCCCTTCCCCCTCCAACCTCATCATATGAGGGGGCTGAAAGGGGAGAGAGGGGTAGCATTGCTGGTCCTCCAACAACCCCTTTGTGGCCGGCCATGGCCGGTGGTCACCGTCGACTCCTGTGGCCAAGCTAGCAATGGCCAACAGTGGCCCCTTATAACCATCGGGCGAACCCAGTGTGCCTGTACGATCCAGGCTATGCAAAAAGAAAAAAAACTTTTGAAACTCTTTGGATCCATTTCTACAAAAACTTTTGGATTTTTCTGCTTCGATTCATCACCATGAACCTTGCTAAAGTTAAAAGATTGAATCTTTATGCATGGAATTAATCTAGAACTATTTTAGATGAACGAAATCGATCAAAGTGGGAACCTGACTCTTATACCATTGTAAGGATCTAATGGGGAGAACGAGGAATAAAGAAACAATAACGCAACAGAATTTAAAACTATGACCCCACCGTTCTCAATCCGTTTTACAAAATAAAACTAAATCGGTAATCAAAAACCACCTTACATGGATACGAATCCGTGTTCGTCCGATTCCAGAGGTGCGATGTTGCTAGCCGTATAGGTACTTTGCCCCTAGCAATATCTACATGATTCTCCGATTGACGGTTCATCTTCGATCACTCAGTAGGTTCGGCATGTTCGTCGAGATTTATTCTTTGTGACGTACCCACGGCATGCAAATAATCATCCCGACAGTCGAGAGACAAGGTAGCGGAGGAGAGAGAGAAGGGAGCGTCCCAGTTGAAGGGGGCGGGGAAACTCGGTGAGAACTCCTAGATCTTGGCTCAAGATTCCCTTTCAACATATATTTATATTAATTTATGCAACTTTTCATAAAAGTCCTTATATTAATATAAATCCTACTTAATGACCATTAATTGAGAATCTTTATGTGTATGACCCTTTAGGCTTAAGTACCAATTCAATTTTGAGCCCAATAAGTTTAATAACCCCTTATTGACTTAAAGTGATTAATTTAATATTACATATTAAATTATTACTTAATTGATTTATTATCTCATGATAATCGATCAGACTTCCGATCAAATTGGATGCAAACAAATACCGCATGATCTCATAAGACAATGGAGTTTAGCAACCCGCTTAAGCAACCTTTATGTCATCAATTACCGCATAGCTTAATCATTCATTCATACTAGTACTCTCAAGTGACTTAGGGTAAGGTTCACTGTCAAATCCTAATTGGTTCATTTACTTGGATTAGATATCGCAAAGCAATATCAACAAACACATTTTCTGATATGTTCTTATGTCCTAGCTAGGGACTCCTGAGCATCATTCTTTGAAGTATTCTCTCTCTGATTATTGAGAGCAAATGATTTCTTATTGATCACACAATCACCTTCAAAGGTATTCTGCTTGTAACACCCCAGATCTAAGTTATTTTTTTTTAACTCAAATTCCGACTGTGTAATCTCGAGATAAATCTCATTATAACAAACAGATATGAGAACTAAATAACCACAAGACAATTTAAGTAAATGTCATAATCATCAATTAATCTAACATATCCAAATATAACTAATATCAAAATTTACAAATTACAATATCCATCAATTTATATATAAATTCTTAATTTGACCAAATAAAGAAAAATACATCGACCTCTTATTATCCCTACTACATCAAATCTAAGAAAACTGTAAATTTGAATCTTGATAACCTCCTGAATATGTCAAATGCTTCAATCAAAAGTCCCATCAAATTCTAGATTCTCTTTCTCAAACTCTAAAAATGTTAATAGGGTTTATGAGTACAACCACTTAGTAGACTTCAAACTATCCACATGACTTAACATATAATAAATTTTACAAATTACATTATATAATTATACTAACATGATCTTACACAATTTTATATATATCTCAAATAAGAATATGATACAAAATATGCTTAGATATAAGTTTTATCAAATCAAATGTGTTTTATAATAGTATGAATAAATTATCTAACATATAACATATATGACATGATCGAATTCATATTAGACATATCAAATTATACTAGTCATGATTCAAACGTATCACATATCGAACAGAACATATCGAATTGTCAGGGCATTATATATCGTCGTCCCCTTAGCATATCTCATATCAAATAACAAATATTATGACTTAGTAGTTCATCAAATCATATTCATATCATGGATCACAGGATTAAGATAGATTCATATGATTCCAAAGAAATAACAAATCAAGATGATCAAAAGATTCAAATGACTAAGCTGAATTCAAATAAATTTATGGAGCAAATATTTCATATTTATCTGCCAATCAAACAAATCAAATCATAACAGATGTGCACCCAAATTGCAACATAAGGAGCCAAACAAAACAAATATCAAAATATCTAGGCAAATGATACAAAGGTCTTGGTCACTGCACAGAACCAGGGAGCCCAAGTCCCACCCAACTCTAAATCGCCAGGGCATTATATATTGTTGTTCTTTGGTTTAGCCGGCTGGAAATCATGATTCTACCGGTTTACTCTCAGGCTCAAACAAAATACCTTATCCAATATGGATGCTTATAATAGAATCGGGCCAAATATCTCCTATGTTCAAGTAAAGTTAAATAATTATAGCACAATGAGATAACAAAGATCAAATGATGACAAATAATGAATATAGATCTGGAATTTAAATTATCAAAATGTTGTATATAAGTATAAGTCAAAATACATGTTTTTAGATACAAAATAATCACTTACAGAATAATCATAGTCATATAGATATATAATCAGAGTAAAGCATATTAGAATAGGTTTATAGATATAGGCAAAAAAAAATTTGGAATAATAAACATATTTTTCGACTATTAAAACTAATTTTTAGAGCTAAAAAATCATCAAATAGACCGAAAAATACCAAGATTCATAAAATTATCAAACTTGGTAAGTATGTCAATAGGTCATATTTAAAGTGTATAAAAAGTTTCATCAATTTATGTATTGGATTGACATAATTTTGGACTCTGGCTTCGATTCTAAAAATCTCACTTAAATGGAATTCTAACAAATCAAAACAAAGGATAAAATAAATAGCAAACGGTGTCATAAAATTCTTAAACTTTACAAAGAAGTCAAAGATAATATAATAAAGGTCTCCTCAAAATTTAAAATGATTTGGACATTAATCAAGTGAGATATAAAATTCAGAAGTTGGGATTTCAAAACTGCTATGATGAATTATATAGGGTGAGAAGCAAATTATGAAGTAAATATAAAATAACTTCTGAAAATAATGAATTTTTTTGGACATAAGGGTAACATATAAAATAGACATATGTCAAAATTTAAGTTCACTTGGATATCGGACAAAGGATAATAAATATTTGTAACCCATGTGATCATAGTTGAAAACAAAATAGATTACATATGCTGAGATAATAAACATGAAATAAATAGTAAAAAAGACCATAAAAATATGAAACTTTATAATAATGAAGTAGACATATAGAAAATATTTCTTACTAATTGATTAGCATTTGAAAATTTTTAAAAATAATATAATTTTTAATACGAGGTATATCATGTTTAGAGTTATCCACCTACCTCTTGAATAAAGATCGGTCCTTAGTTGTCCTATGACTTCCTTGCTGTCTATCTATAATTTTTTCCTCTTCTAAGCTCTTTTTCACATTCTTTGAACTATACTTCACGTTCTCTAAGTTTCTAATGATATAAAAAATTTGATTAAAATTAAATTCTTAAAAGAAATAATCATGAATCAACTTTATTATCTCAAGAACATCATATGAACTTACCCTTAGAAGAGAGCTACGTGCAATAGAGCTTACGTATAAATTCAATGCTCTATTTGTACTTATTTCTCTTCCTAATACAATCACTAAGACTTCCTTTCTTTGTTGGAGTCAAATTCCAACTCTTCATGACTTAATCTCCGAGTCAAAGCCACTTTCTAATGTAAATCGGCCTTTGTTCACACCACCTGTAATTTTCTCCTAAAAACCTTTAAATTCAACCCCTTAAATATCCAAATTATAAACAAATCTCTTCTACAAAGGTTTATAAGTTTTTATTATATTTCTAATGCCATTAATCTCACTATTTTTTTATATTTGTACAAAAAGTTATGCTTATTTTACTGACCTACTGTCCTGAATATTCTGAATCCAGAAATCTGATAGATTTTCTTCCCGTCCAAATATATCTTGATGCTGACTAGTATATGACTTATTTTAAACATATGGTCTTCATAAATTTCTATAATTTTGAGTTATATTTTTAATAAGAGTTGTTTTACTTCATTTAGAATTTTATACACGAAGTGATGCTCAAAACATCAGGATTATGTCAAGTAAATATGTGTACAAAATCTTAGTTCAAGTAGGATTTCAATTATGACTTGTTACCTACTAATTATAATTTTAGTCATACTCAAATTTATTGTGTTTTACTTCTAATCTAAGTCAAATATATCATACATAACTTTTCAGGTCGTGCTTCACTTTAATTATACCATCTTTTATTTTCTAATTCAAATCCTAATCTGATTAGAACTTATTTTTGATAGGTAACTATTTCTAAAATTGATCATTGATATTTTTGATCTCTAAAATATCTGAATTAGTAAAAATGATCTTCTATAAAGTTATAGATCTTTCATAATCTTTTTAATAATATCAACTACATCTTAATCTGAATTTTCTACAGAAAGTTAACATTATTTTACTATGCTACTTTCTAATACACTAAGCTTAAAATTTTAACTAAATTAGTGGGCCATTCTTAGTAGTATAATTGTGCCAATGGACTTTCATAATTGAGCTAATTAGACTAAATCAAGTTACTTAAACTCATTAATAGACTCTCATAATTAGTTAATTAGTTTAACCTAATTGAATTCATTAATAGATTGTAAAAGTGCAGGACATAACACTATTGGACCTGATCAATTAACTAATTAAGATCTTATGGTTATACATTTATAAGCTATAGTCAAAATCTAGAAGTTTACTAACAAGGTGTCTTTGGTTTCTAAGTCAAAGACTAAATACGTCACTGTGACGATGAGTCAAACTAATTAGCGATTATGTAATATTATCATCCAGTAATTCATGTTGGATCAGTTTAGTAAACTCATTCATCAATGAGCACCTATAGGTTTACCTTAGTATCCCCACACAAGTGACTATAATAAGTTCACAATTTTACATAAATAACAGATGAAATTTGCACACTTTGATATCAATTTAATGAACAAAATCACATAGAATGATAGATAAATCAATCGTTCTTTCAAACATATCAATTTTGTAAAAAAATCAAATATCATCACTCCATGGATTGAATAGGGATAGCAATTTCATTCTCAAACAAGACTTTATCGACAATTATTTAATGTGTATTTAGATGATTTATTGACTGCCGCATGAACTTAACTGTTCTTTTATGTGAATGTAGGACATGAAGGAATAGATGGCAAAGTAGTTAGACCTCGTGGACTTCAGCGAAGTGACAAAGGTTCAAATCTTGGCTAAAACACTATTTTATTTTCATATTTTAGTTTTAACTGGGGCCCACATGCCAACTAAGAGAGAAAAGAGGAGGGAATCTTGAATTATAAAAAGAAAGATATTTATTTTGAAATTCAAAATTTTAAAATAGTTTTTATGGACTTAAAAGATAATCCTATAATTAAGAGAGAGGAGGGAATTATGGAATTCAAAGAAAGGAAGATCCATTTCAAAATTCGAAATTCAAAATATCATTTAATATTTTAAAGAAGATCCCCTAATCAAGGGAGAGCTTAATGCAAGGAATTTAAAACCTCTTTTTGAAATTCAAACCCTCCCCTCTTTTCTATAAAACCAAGGGAGGAGGTCAAAGGGGGGTGTCCCCAATTTTCAGAATTTTTTTAAAACCTCTCTCTCTCTCCCACTGTTCTCTCTCTCCCACTACGCATCTCTCTCTCTCTCTGTCAATCTCCCTCTTTCTCCAGCGTTCTTTCTCTCTCTTCCTTTGTCTTTTCTCTCACCCGCACTCTCTCTCTCTCCTTTGAGCACTCTCTCCTCCTCATTGCGCTCCCTCTCCCCCACGTTCTCTATCCTTCTCTGTCTTTCTCTGTGCATTTCTCTCTTTCTCTCTCTCTCTGCACGCATCGCAGGAACTGCCTGCGCCAGTCACACGCCATCCGCCTCGGAAATCCGCACACGCCCATGTGTCACCGGGACCCGCCCAGTCATCGCCATGCGTCAGGCTCCTTCAACACCAGTTGCCGCCGCCTGCCGCGCGGCAGCCTCACGCGCTTCGCGCGTCTGGCATCATCGCCTGTGCCTGGGCGCGAAAGGCACCCGCCGCCACGCTTCGCCACGCGACACGCAGTCGCGTGTTCCCGCCCGAGCCGTCGCTGCTCTTCGTCTGCCGCACCCGCAGACCATCGTGCCAGCTCGCCTGCTCACCTCGGCGCACGCACCCGCCTACTCGTTTGCCACGCCAGTGGCCCATTGCGCCCAAGCAGTGCACCTATCAGCGGCCCACTGAGCCGCCCGAGCTAGCTCTCTGCACTGTGCTTTCTTCTAGCATTATTGTTCACCATATTTGAATTAAGAAATATTTATGTTAGTGTTACTTCCTTTAGAATTTTGTAATCTTTGTCATTTTATTAATAGTGATCAAGTCATTGTGTTTGTTTTGTGGTTATTTCTTTTTGTTTTATTTTCTAGATTAATATTCTTTAGTTAGTTTCATATGTTTCGCTTAAGCTCAACAAATTATTTCATCATATCTTAATGGTAGATTCTAGGTGCTAATTAGATAGTTTTGAGAACCTTTAAAATTTTGTAATTAATTTTGTTTAAGTGTTTAACAGAGAAATTTTCAACTAGAGCATCATATCAAAAATCCAATTTCATTCAAAATCCAAAGTTTTCAAAAATTAGAATTCTATTTCCTTGAGGATCGACCCGGTCTCAACCATGCACTACCTTGTTATCTTTAATTGAGATTCGGAAATTAAGATTGATGATATTTGTGTTTTAACGACGGCATTAAAATAATGCATCAATTTTTGGCGCCGTTGCCGGGGAATTAGAATTTTAATTTTGATTATTTTGGATCAATTTGTATAAATCCATACTCACATTTATTTTCTCTTTTTGCAGGAATTTTTTTTAAAAAAAAAGAAGATAAAAGGAAAACTCAACTTGGTGAGTTTGTTCCAATTTCTTTAATATTTTTATTTTCAGATTTACTTAGAATAGATATAGACCTCATTAGATAAATTTTTTTTTCAGAAAAACAAAATAAAAAATAAATCATTTCAAGATTAGAAGCCAAACCATCATGTTTTATGACATATATCATTTAGGAATGCATTAGTTTTTAATTTTTGTCATTTGATTCATGTTGAAGAGTGCGGGAAGCAAGGTGAGTCTTTCCAAATTGTGCAAATAACATGTTCATGCATTGTCATTTCATTATTGCACAAAACAAACTTGATTAAATTGTGGTGTGCATTTCATTGATAAAATAATTTAAGGGCATCTTCATAACAAGATAAGGTAGGGATTTCATCACCCTTCCTTGACCCACAAACCACAAACACTCTATCTTGCATTGTCCCAAGTCCAATAAAAATCAAATAGCAATTGCACTTAGGGTTCACACTATGATTGGACCGAGCTTTGAATTCATTTCTACTTTGGACAACGGTGTCTAGGGTAGAGGTTACAAAGGTAAATGCCTAAGTGGACAAGTGGTTATTTAATTAGGTCCCTACGAAAGTAGGGGGAGCCTCCCACTATCCCACTTCTTATCTGGCCGATTGATCTATTGAAGGGATGATTCATAGTGAATTCTAGCTATTTGTGAGAAATCTCATTCTTAAGTCTAGGATACACTTAGGTCATTAGGAATTTGTTGTTAACTTGTTTGTCTTTACAAAAATAAACATAAAAATATATAAAAATAAAAATAACAAAAACAACCACTCTCATCTCATCTTGGTCTAGTGTATGCTAGGTAGAAGATCTCAAAAGTCATATACTATCAAACTCATTCAAGAAATTAAGAGATACCTACATCACCAAACCAATATTCAACATCAAATGGCTGGAAATAATCAACAAATGCCTAAACAAATGAAGGAATATTTCATTCCCCAAGACTATAATCCTTCATCTTGTATCCAATTGCCTAATGTCCATGCTAGCCATTATGAGATCAAGCCAAGCACCATCCAAATGCTCCCATCTTTCTATGGGAATACCAATGAAGATCCATACAAACATTTGGATGAATTCTTTGAGATTTGTTCAACCGTGAAAATTCAAGATTTCATAGAAGATGCCCTTCGACTTACTCTATTTCCTTTCTCACTTAAGGACAAAGCCAAATATTGACTTGGAACGATAGGGAAGCCCATTAGGACTTGGCCCGAAATGCAACAAGAATTCTTGAAAAAATTCTATCCTATTGGGAGAACAAATACCATGAGAAGGACTATAACTGGATTCTCACAATTACCGAGAGAACAAATCCATGAATCTTGGGAACGATTGAAGGAATTGTTGAGAAAATGTCAACACCATAGATTGTCTAGATGGCAAATTATGCAAGCATTCTATGAAGATTTAGATGCCCAATACAGGCAAATGGTAGATGCATCGTGCGGAGGAACATTCATGAGCAAAAGTGAGGAAGAAGCTTATGATTTGTTTGAAATGTTAAGTGAAAATTCAATAAATCATGCCTCACTTTCATCATATGAAAGATCTGTGGGAACATCCAAACGGACTGGAATCTATGAATTAAGAAATAGAGGAGAATTTGAACCTAAGATGGATATCAATGCCTTGGCCCAAAAGTTGGATAAGGTGGACCTTCTAGCCCAACAAATGAGCAAAATGGATCTTATGACCCAAAAGTTAGACCAAGTCCTAGCTTCAAATAATCAATGATCTAATATCCATGTAAAATCAAGATCATACTTAGAACCTTCTCCATCTTATCAAGAAGCTTGTAGTCTTTGTGCCAGCCCAACTCACCATGTCAGTAAGTGTCCTACGGCGGCCCAATTACCACCGTTCATCCAAGAACAAGTCCAAGCAGCCCAGGGTTATTCAAAGTCCAATCATGATCCATATTCTAACACCTACAACCCTGGCTGGAAGAATCATCCTAATTTTTCATGGAAATCTCAACAAGCCCAAGCTCCAAACCCACAAGCACAAAACTTTCAGAATAAGGCCCATCAACAGAATTACTATCCAAATCAATCTTTCAATAAAAGCCAACCTATCCAGTCCCAAGCTCAAGCTCCTTACTTTCAGCCCATTAACAATCAGAATATGTTCTCTCAACCTCCATATCAAATCCTACAACATCAGCCATCAAATCAAAATGATGACAAATTCAATATGCTGCAACAATTACTCATTAATCAACAACAACAACAACAACAATTGCAACAATTGGTCATCTCTCAACAACAATTCATTTCGAAATTAGAAGCCCAATTGGGTCAAATGGCTGATACAACCATGAGGAGGGAAGTGGGCCCATTACCAAGTCAACCCATTACAAACCCGCGAAACTATCCTCCGGATTTCCAAGATCAACCAATCCTCCATAATCCTCAAGCCCAACCTCAAATGGGCTCAAATCCACCAAGAGGCCCACAGTTAGAAAATGCGAAAGCAATTTTGGCCTTAAGAAGTGGTAAAGTCTTGCTGGATCTTTACCCAAACCAAGGATCTAGTCAGCCCAATCCTGAACAAAATGAAGAAGAAAGAGAAGAAGAAGATGAAGATGAGAATGAACAACCTAATATCAGTCAAGGAAAAGAAAAAATGGAGGAATGTCCTGAGAATTATAAACCAAAAATCTCTTTTCCAAAAGCTTTAGAGAATGGCAAAGAAAAAAGAAAGTATCAAATCTAAGCCAAAAATGAACAGTTAATGGACTTATTTAAACAAGTCCACATTAATATACCATTGGTTGATGCAATCCAACATGTGCCGGCCTATGCCAAACTTTTGAAAGAACTTTGTACTCATAAGAGAGAGCCTAAAGCAAATCATAAGAATGTTTTTTTGTCTGAAAAAGTGAGTGCCATTTTGCTCAACCAATTGCCTAAAAAGATGAAAGATCTTGGAGCTCCACTTATCTCTTGTGTTATTGAAGGAACCACCTTTGATAAGGCACTATTGGACCTTGGAACAAGTGTGAACCTATTGCGCACCTCAGTTTATGAAAAAATTGGGATAAGAGAATTGAAACCAACTCCGGTGATCCTACAATTGGCCGATAGATCTCTTAGGACATCGAAAGGAATGGCGGAAGATGTTATTGTCAGGATTGATACTTGCTACTTCCCAGTTGACTTTGTCATCCTTGACATGGAGCCCGTTCAGCATCTGAGAAATAGCCCAATCATATTGAGCCGACCTTTTCTGCCTACCGCAAATGCCATCATTAACTGCAAATCTGGGTTAATGGACATCTCATTTGGGGATCACAAATTATCCCTCAATATTTTTAAAGCTTCTGGCCATATGCAGGATGGGGAAGATTGCTTTACAATTGATGTGATTGATAACATTTTAGAAACATCCCCTTTGGCCCAATTTGAAGAAGAAGAGGAGTTAATGGCCATATCAGATTTAAATAAGAAGGCCTGGCGGCCCAATAAGGTTGAACCTCTACCTGAACTCAATCTAGAACCTACTCCTCCATCTCTCCAGGTTCCTCCACAATTGGAACTCAAACCTTTACCGGACTCTCTCAAATATATCTTTTTGGACCCGTCCGAAACTCTACCTGTGATCATAGCTACGGATCTTAACCCTACCCAAGAAGAACAACTCATTGAAGTTCTTCGAACTCATAAAGAAGCCATAGGGTGGTCAGTAGCTGATTTGAAAGGAATAAGCCCAACTACATGCATGTATCATATTTATCTTGAAGATAATGCAAAACCTAATAGAGAGATGCAAAGGAAATTGAATCCAATTATGATGGAAGTGGTTAAGAAAGAAGTGATGAAATAGCTAGATGCGGGTATCATATACCCAATATATGATAGCAAGTGGGTAAGCCCAACCCAAGTAGTACCAAAGAAGTCTGGCTTAACTGTGGTAACAAATAAAAAAGGTGAAGAAATGCCCACTAGGCTAACCAAGGGGTGGAGAGTTTGTATTGATTACAGAAAATTGAATACAATGACAAAGAAAGATCATTTCCCACTCTCATTTATTGATCAAATTTTGGAAAAGCTAGCGGGTCAGAAATATTTCTGTTTCTTAGATGGGTATTCAGGATATAATCAAGTGGCTATCTACTCAGAAGATCAAGAGAAAACCACATTCACATGCCCATTTGGCACATTTGCATTCCGAAGAATGCCATTTGGACTATGTAATGCACCAGCAACTTTTCAAAGGTGCATGTTGGCCATCTTTTCAGATATGGTGAGAGAATTCCTCGAAGTATTCATGGATGATTTTTCAATATTCGGAGATTCATTTGAAATTTGTCTGGGGAATTTGAAAAATGTACTTGGAAGATGCATATAGACTAATTTGGTTCTAAATTGGGAAAAGAACAATTTCATGGTTAAAGAGGACATAGTTTTGGGCCATATAGTGTCTGGAAGAGGTATCGAAGTGGATAAAGCTAAGGTTAGCCTAATCACCAATCTTCCTCCACCCACTTCGGTAAAGCAAATTCGATCATTCCTGGGCCATGCCGGCTTCTATCGCCGGTTTATTCAAAATTTCTCTCAAATTGTCCGACCATTAACCCTTCTCTTAGCCAAAGATGTCCCATTCCATATTGATGAAAAATGCTTGGAAACATTTAAATCTTTAAAAGAGGCTCTGACCAAAGCTCCCATTCTCCAATCGCCTGATTGGTCTTTGCCTTTTGAGATAATGTGCGATGCTTCTGATTATGCTATGGGGGCAGTACTGGGACAAAGAATCAATAAAAAACCCGTGGTGATTTATTATGCAAGTCGTACACTTGTAGATGCTCAGATGAACTATACCACCACAGAAAAGGAATTGTTAAATGTTGTTTTTGCCCTAGAGAAATTTCGATCCTACCTTTTGGGGGCAAAAGTGATTATTTATTCTGATCACTCGGCATTGAAATATTTGTTGACAAAGAAAGATGCCAAACCAAGATTAATCAGGTGGATCCTACTCCTCCAAGAATTTGATTTGGAGATTCGGGACAAAAAAGGATCCGAGAATGTAGTGGCTGACCATCTCTCCCGAATCATGATTTCATATAATGAACCAATGAAAAATTCATTCCCTGATGAACATCTCTTAGCCATTTCCTATATGTCACCATCATGGTATGCACATATTGTGAATTTTAAGGTGACTGGCCAAATCCCACAAGGATGGACAAGAAATGAAAAAGATAAATTCTTCTCTCAAGTAAAGTATTATTTTTGGGAAGACCCTGAACTCTTCAAAATTTGTCTAGATCAAATAATCCGTAGGTGTGTGCCCAAAGAAGAACAACAAAGTGTTTTGAACTTTTCCCACAACCTTGCTTGTGGAGGTCATTTCTCCGGAAAGAAAACCGCAGCAAAGGTTTTACAAAGCGATTTCTATTGGCCCACACTCTTCAAGGATGCTTATGAGTTCAGCAAAACATGCTTAAGATGTCAAGCTGTTGGTAATATAGTTAAAAGAGATATGATGCCACTAAATCCAATCTTAGTGGTTGAAATTTTTGATGTTTGGGGAATAGATTTCATGAGCCCTTTTCCACCATCTTTTAGATGCGAATACATCTTGGTGGCAGTGGACTATGTATCTAAATGAATTGAAACAATAGCCACCTGAACCAATGATCACAAGGTGGTAATGAAATTTGTGCAGAAGAATATCTTTTCTAGGTTCGGATGACCAAAGGCTGTCATTAGTGATGGGGGTTCGCACTTCACTCATTCTCAATTTCGAGTATTGCTCAAAAGATATGGGATTACTCATAAACTTGCTATCCCTTACCATCCCCAAACTAGTGGCCAAGTGTAGATATTCAATAGAGAAATAAAGAATATCTTGCAAAAATCCTTTAAGCCCGATAGAAAAGATTGGTCCGAAAGATTATATGATGTTTTGTGGGCTTATCGGACTGCTTACAAAACTCCTATTGGCATGTCACTATATAGGCTAGTCTTCGGAAAAGTCTGTCATCTCCCAGTGGAATTAGAACACAGAGCATATTGGGCTATCAAACAAGTCAACCTTGACCTAGCCCAAACTGGTTCACATAGAACTTTACAATTGAGTGAATTAGATGAAATGCGCAATGAAGCCTATGAGAATTCAAAAATCTATAAAGCTAAGACTAAAACTTTTCATGACAAATATATTGTGAGGAAATCTTTCCATCATAATAAAAAAGTATGGCTATTTAACTCAAGGTTGCGTTTGTTTCCTGGGAAATTGAAATCAAGATGGGATGGGTCATTCTTGGTAATTAAAGCTTTTGACCATGGTGCGGTCAAGATCATGGATCCAAAAAACGGACAGACATTTATTGTTAATGGGCAACGTTTAAAACCTTACATTGAAAACCTTCAAAATTGTCTATAGGAATCCATGCAGCTAAGTGATCCACAATAAACATACTTTCGTCTGGCTGAAGACATTAAACTTAGCGCTTATTGGGAGGCAACCCAACTTTCTCATTTATATTCTAATTCTTTTCTTCCCTTTTTAGGAGATTGAGATCATACACATTGGTGAACATGGAGAAGCCCCCTCATACCTCAGGTTGTACCTTTCCTCATTATGAATTTCATGTTAATAATTCTTTCTATTACTATGCCATTGAGGACAATGTCATTCAAGTTGGGGGGAGAATTATAGTGCATATTGAATAATCGTTTAAAATGAACAACAGAAATTCTTATCTATCATGCTTCATCTAAGGAGTCTTAATCTATATTGAGCTAGGAAATTGAGTAAAAGTTTGAATTAACCCCCCTCTCTACAAAGAGTCACGATGGGATGATTTTCACACATACACACGGTAATTTGGAAAGAGTGGAAGATCCTGAAAGTGCAGAGTTGCTGGAGTTGACCCGAAGTATAGAATTACCCATTCTGTTTTTACTTTTAGGTCAAACGAACGGAAAGTTAAGATTCATAATAGGAGATCAAACCATTTAACACTTTAAGGAGGCGGTCACTTCGAAAAAGGACAATCAGAAGCATGAAAATCAAATAAATATACTTCAAAAGAGTCAAAGGAAGGACAGTGGCAAAACGTAAGCACCTCCCCTCAGACAAAAAATAAAGAGGGTGACAAAAAGTACACAGTCTCCAAGCACAAACAAATGAAAAAACAATCGTGCTAAAGTCCTTCACAACAAAATAAGACCAAATCCTAAAAGGCGTTGAATTGGTACGAGAACCGAAAAGCGAGCCTAGCCAACTAATCTAGAGATCTCTTTTTTCTCTCTTCCCTGGGTAGTTCTTCACCAAAGGTCAGCGAAGGCAACGATATATCAAACATGATAGAAATGAACTCCAAGCACCTCAAATGATATGCACAATCACTTGTCCTGATTCCAAGTATAGTGGGCGGGAGAACAAAAACTTGAATTCAAATTACCTACCATTTGTGATAGATATCCTTTAAAATGAAGTGTGATTCTTTTTACTAATCATAGTAGTCTTAATTTTTCAAATGATTATACTGCTAAGGGACTAGCAATGATTAAGTTGGGGGATGTGATAAGTTCACAATTTTATATAAATAACAGATGAAATTTGCACACTTTGCTACTAATTTAATGAACAAAATCACATGGAATGATAGATAAATCAATCGTTCTTTCAAACATATCAATTTTGTAAAAAAATCAAATATCAATACTCCATAGATTGAATAGGGATAACAATTTCATTCTCAAACAAGACTTTATCGACAATTTTTTAATGTGTATTTGGATGATTTATTGACTGCCGCATAAACTTAACTGTTATTTTATGTGAATGTAGGACATGAAGGAACAGATGGCAAAGTGGTTAAACCTCTTGGACTTCAGCGAAGTGACCAGGGTTCAGATCCTGGCTAAAACAATATTTTATTTTCATATTTTAGCTTTAACTGGGGCCCACATGCCAACTAAGAGAGAAAGGAGAAGGGAATCTTGAATTACAAAAAGAAAAATATTTATTTCGAAATTCAAAATTTTAAAATAGTTTTTATGGACTTAAAAGATGATCCTATAATTAAGAGAGAGGAGGGAATTATGAAATTTAAAGAAAGGAAGATCCATTTCAAAATTCGAAATTCAAAATACCATTTAATATTTTAAAGAGGATCCCCTAATCAAGGGGGAGATTAATGCAAGGAATTTAAAACCTCTTTTTGAAATTCAAATCCTTCTCTCTTTTCTATAAAACCAAGGGAGGAGGTCAAAGGGGGGTGTCCCCAATTTTCAGAATTTTTTTAAAACCTCTCTCTCTCTCCCACTGTTCTCTCTCTTCCCCTACGTAGCTCTCTCTCTGTCAATCTCCCTCTTTCTCCAGCATTCTTTCTCTCTCTTCCTTTGTCTTTTCTCTCACCCGCACTCTCTCTCTCTCCTTTGAGCACTCTCTCCTCCTCATTGCGCTCCCTCTCCCCCACGTTCTCTATCCTTCTCTGTCTTTCTCTGTGCATTTCTCTCTTTCTCTGCGCATATGTCTCCCTCTCTCTCCTTGTGCGTCTGTCTCTCTCTGCACGCATCGCAGGAACTGCCTGCACCAGTCACACGCCATCTGCCTCGGAAATCCGCACACGCCCATGTGTCACCGGGACCCGCCCAGTCATCGCCACGCGTCAGGCTCCTTCAACACCAGTCGCCGCTGCCTGCCGCGCGGCAGCCTCACGCGCTTCGCGCGTCTGGCATCGTCGCCTGTGCCTGGGTGCGAAAGGCACCCGCCGCCACGCTTCGCCACGCGACACGCAGTCGCGTGTTCTCGCCCGAGCCGTCGCTGCTCTTCGTCTGCCGCACCCGCAGACCATCGTGCCAGCTCGCCTGCTCACCTCGACGCACGCACCCGCCTGCTCGTCTGCCACGCCAGTGGCCCATTGCGCCCAAGCAGTGCACCTATCAGCGGCCCACTGAGCCGCCCGAGCTAGCTCTCTGCACTGTGCTTTCTTCTAGCATTATTGTTCACCATATTTGAATTAAGAAATATTTCTGTTAGTGTTACTTCCTTTAGAATTTTGTAATCTTTGTCATTTTATTAATAGTGATCAAGTCATTGTGTTTGTTTTGTGGTTATTTCTTTTTGTTTTATTTTCTTTAGTTAGTTTCATATGTTTCGCTTAAGCTCAACAAATTATTTCATCATATCTTAATGGTAGATTCTAGGTGCTAATTAGATAGTTTTGAGAACCTTTAAAATTCGGTAATTAATTTTGTTTAAGTGTTTAACAGAGAAATTTTCAACTAGAGCATCATATCAAAAATCCAATTTCATTCAAAATCCAAAGTTTTCAAAAATTAGAATTCTATTTCCTTGAGGATAGACCCGGTCTCAACCATGCACTACCTTGTTATCTTTAATTGAGATTCGGAAATTAAGATTGATGATATTTGTGTTTTAACGACGACATTAAAATAATGCATCAGTATAATTACTATGAAATATATAGAGAGATAGACAGAAGTGGCTTACAAGGAAAAGCTTAGAGGAGTAAAAATTTTTAGATGTTAGAGACATTTTAATGATTATTATATGGTTCAGATTTCTTAAAATCTCTACACCCGAAAATATATACTTCTCACATGTTCCTAAATGTCCCCTTCTTGTACCTTTAGATTTTGGAGAGAACCTTGAAATAAACTGTAAAAAGCTAAATTAAAGATAAGGAGATAATGAGATTTTGATATCATGATTGTACATTTTGAAATATCTAAAATTCTTCAGTTGACATGTTGCTTATGTGGTGCTTTCTCATTGAGTTGTATGACATATATGCAAATTCTCCCATAATTTACCTTTTATTCTTGGAGAATCCATTGATTCCTCCTCTTTATATTTTTCTTTAATCTTGCTTACCAAATGTTGTCTTAAAAGAACTTGTCAATACTCAAGGCAAGTTTGATAACCTATTGCTTTCAGATTTTAGGATAACCCTAAAATAGATAGTGACAAAATTTGAATCAAACTTAGGCATCATTTGGAAAGCGTTTAGAGTTGAATTCTCATATAAATTCTTGAAAAATTGGGATAGCATCAATTTTTTACCTAATGAAAAATTGTCTTTTGTAGAAGATTCTAAATATCATTATAATGTGTCTAGAATAAAAGTGATGATGTATTACTTTCTTGTGTTGTTTTAGAACTCTCATTTAGATTTTCTTCTCATCCCAAAAAAATAGGATCAAGTGAAAATCCGAATACAGAAGAATCTCCCATTGATTTTTTTCTCCAAATAATTCATTAGCATTATCAAATAAAATTTTAGTATCATCATTATTGATTTTGGAGTACTTAAGGTTCTTTCATTAGCGTGTTATTGATGTGGTACTTTCTCATTAACGTCCCACACTTATGTACAACTAGATTTTTTTAAAGAAATTTTTTATTACAAGAGGATATGTTGATTAATCCACCTCTCAATTCTTTCGAAATTTGTAAAAATTATCCCTACAGTCAGACTACGTTGTATACAACAATTAAGTCCTCTAATCTTGACATTATTTAATAACCCCTTACAATGTTATATTATGTGATGAACGTTCAAGAAAATCATGTTTGGGGGAAAAACAAATTCCCTTGAAAAGAGGCCTTCTAAAGCAAGTACATAATCGTAAAAGGATATAAATAAATATCATAATTATTGATATAATAAATTGTGGAGAATATAACTTCTACAAACCTCTCTGTCTCTACTTCTGACTATCAAATATGCCCTCAGTCAAAACCAAAGCCACTTTGAACATAACAACCCCTACTATATTAATTAATTCAATTAAGCGGTCAGAAAAGTGACATCAAACAAAGTCATATTATTTGACAACGTGAGTTAATATTTTACCTGGTAGCCCATCTGAGCGCCGTTCCCCTTTTCGCGCGCCACGCACGCGGGGCGCGAGCGCTGACGTTGCCGCCTCCCGACCTCCGGTTCTCCCGTACAACTAAAAAGCTATTCAGAAATAAATATAAATACTAACATGGCCGCCACCAGCCTCCTATCTGCTCAGCGCTCACCATCCAAAATATCCAATCCACCCCACAGCGCCTTCCCATACCCTTCCACCGCCCGCACCTACCCACATCGCCGCCGCAAGCGGGCGGCGCGATCGCGTCGACAGCCGCTGCCGCGGCGCTCCCCGCCCGCCAAGCGCAGAGAGGTAGGCTCGAGCTGCTTGCCCTGTCCTTAGCGTGTTCTGTGGAAGAATTTGGTGGAAGAGGAGGAAGAAATCTTTGGCAGGTTGGGGATATGGTGATCGCCTCGTCACTGGATGAGGAAAGGAAGTTTACATCGCATACGCGGTCCTTGGATCTATAAGCGATGGTTGCATCGACGATCTCGTCTTTAGTTCTAGGAAAATACTAGCGATTAATCCTAAATCTGTGTGAAGTTGGTGGACGGTTGCTGTGGTGGTTTTCTGGACCAATTCGGTTAATGAAGTGGATAGCCGTTTCCGCTGGAAGGATTTTTCTCATGGGGTGTTTGAGTCAGTTTGACGGAATCTCGAGTGGGGATTTGAAATTTTTATTTTTTCATTTTATTGCTTTTGTTCTGCTTTGTTGGTCATTTTCGAGTCTGATTATCGAATGTTGCATCTGCTGTCGCTGCTTATAAGAATAACCTTCTTTAGACTTGTGTTTCTTTGCTATTTTATTCCTTATCTGGTCCAATTGAGATATCTTAATAGATATTGTGGATTTTAATTTGAGGTTTCAGGGAAAGCATGGGTGTTGTGCTGGGACAAGAGGGTATTCAATGGGTCATGTGTTTTGAGTTCCATAAGATCCGGGCTCAATGGGGGAGTTCTAGGAGTTGGAAATCTTGGATGGATTCCCCAGGAGGGTAATGTGCATGACATATTCATCATATAAATATCCGAAAATTGTGATTTGGTTTTGTAATGGAATGTGGCCGACGTGAGTTGCTGGGCGAATGCTTTTGTTGCGTTCACTTTATTCCCGGCCAAAATCGTAATAAAAATGTGTTTAAACAGATCAAGTATTGAACTCAAATGTTCAAATTGTTATACATTATTTGCTTATGGTATCTAGTAGCAACCAGAGTGGTGGGGTTGGTGAAACTTTGGCATAAGTGTGGTATTGCAAAGTTGCTCTACTAAGGAAGCCCTCAGCCCTCTTGTTCTCCCTCTGTTTTCGTTTTTCCTATGTTTCTTCATACATTCAATTTGTTCAGTTCTTTCTCTGATTAATATGGGTTGTATGATAAGTGTTTCTTTTTGCTCTTTTATTTATCCTGTTCTAGCCTTGATTGAGTGTGTTTTCTTGATCATGAATGCCATCTGCATATTCTTGTCTTAATGACGGGTCTGATAGCCCTGGAGGACATCAAGGTTGGAGGAGTCCTTGTGACTGATTTTTCTAGAACAGGTCTTGTAGAAAATATGTATAGTATGTTCTTTTTAGAAGTGCTGTTGAGCTCTGCCCTTATTCTTCAATGCAAAAAACTTTCTATGGGTTGCCACAGTGACAGTCAAGTGGGCCGAGACCAAAATAAGTATGATTATTATGCAAGAGATGTGCTTGATGCACCGTGGTTGAAAAAGGATATGCAATTATTTCTATTGAATTTCTCATGTGCCCTAGAAATTCAGACCTCATTGGGGAAAAACAGCTTTACAGTTTCCTATTTGTTCCATCTTCATGTCTCCTCTTTTTGGTTGCTGTTGATCAGATGCAGCATTGTATATGTCAGTCTGTCCAGTGGATAAGGTTAAATGATCTGAATGATTGAAGAATTAGTGGTTAAGATTCAGCATGGTGTATTTAAAGCTTGATTTGTCTGTTATCACTTATCAAAGGTGGAACATGCCTTTGTTTAGAAAGAAATCCAATACTAATATCATATTTGTAACCTGGCTAATTCAGGCCTTCATATCGCATACGACATAAGTAGTGGCATTCTGTAGTTTTCATTTTGTTCTAATTTATTTGTGCTCTGCATGGCGTTTTCCTCTTGTTTCTTTCATTATTAGTCAATATATGTCCAAGGGCTCTGAGAGCTTGGGCATTTTATGTATCTTCTGTAACTGTTTGATTCTTTGGCCCATTTCATTTTGTCTCTCTGAGACTTCCAGGTCTTAAACAATGTACGTGTAGCTGTCGTTTTGGCATGGGTTACACAATGAGCAAGCTAGAGTTAGATTCTGACTTATGTGACAGTGAGGAGACCATCAGTGGAGCATCCACCAGTCAAGCACGTGGTGAAGGATCATTTGATATTGATGGAGAAATTGCTCATATCACTAAGCTCAGATCAGAACCCAGCGGAAAAATTCGTAGAGCCTTGAATTATGAGAAGAAAATGTCAATCTCTGTAGTTAAAATGTTGTCAGCAAGGGAAGCTAACTTTTCTGAGAGGGGGAATTTCTCTCTTGCTGATCGCTGCCATGTTCTTGGCCGATACTTGCCTGTGAACGGCCCCTGCCGTATTGGCAAGATGAATAGCAGAGCTTATGTCTCACAGTTCTCCACCGATGGTTCACTTTTTGTTGCTGGTTTTCAGGTATCTTCTTGAACTACGAATAATTTTCTTAAGAAATAGCAGCCATGATACATGCGCTCTGATGAGGCTTTAATTTAAGTTCATATGCCCTTAAACATTCAGTTAGTTTCTACTTATTTTTTTGGTTTCTTTTTTTTTCTTCTATAAAAACTGAGCAGGGAAGCCATATCAGAATATATGATGTTGACGATGGATGGAAACCAAGAAAAGATATACTTGCCAGAAGTTTGCGATGGACGATTACTGATACATCCCTATCTCCAAATCAACGTTATCTTGTAAGTTATACTCAAATGAAAGCAAAAGTTATCCTGCAGGTTCAATTAGATTTCACATCCAAATGAATATCCAACCTTATGTATCATTGCCCACTTAGGCTCTGTTTGATAATGATTTTGGGACTCTAAATTTTGGAGGAATTCAAATTCTGAAAAGAGCCATGTCATCATTTATTGAAATTCAAATTTTGGGAGAAGTTGTTTACTTTTTAGAATCTCATTTGGAAAGACCATGCGAACTCAAATTTGAAGACGTATCAAAAGACACTTTTATCCTCATATTGCTCCCTTTTAGGAACTTTAGGAGGGTAAAAGGGAAACAAAGAGGGTCTTGCTTTTTAGAATCCTCGGATTCCCCTCCTATCCCCTTTTCAAAAGATTTGCTAGGAATCGAAAAGAGGCCTTCTTCAACATGAAAATCTGAATTCTTAGAGAATCCATCTACCTTTTTTTTTTTTTTCGTTTGAAAAAAAAAAAAAACGGAGCCTTAGCTTAGCTGATGGTTCCACAGTTGTCATTGAAATCAGCCCATCCATTATATAAAGATTTATTGTACTACTTGTTGCAATATCATTTCCCTTCAACATTATAAAGTAAGGAAACATATCTGATTTGGGTCATACAGTATGAACACAGTTCATGGGACACAAATCTGATGATTTAATTTGATTTTGCAAGATGTGAGTCTGAAACTTAACTAGTTTTCATATTGAGGCAAGATGAGAGTACCGTTGAGAGTTTTTGTCAGAGTATGGATGCCTTAAGCTTCCTATGTTATAAGTGGTGTATGAAGGTCTAGGGAAAATAGGCTTTAGACTTTGCACATGTGCTATGTTGTCCAAGTTTGGCACTGGTTAGAAGGTGTAATCAGATTCAAGTGGAAGATAGTAGGACTTGGGGAAGGATAAAAAATGAGATCGTTCAACTTAGTATAGTAGGACATGGTATTTATAGGTTTAACTAACATTCGACTAAATAAAGTGGTGAGTCAGAATTATGTTACTGGCCCAAGTAAATGGGATAAGCCTCTTATAAAGATGATGATAATGATATTCTGATATTTTATGGAGGCAAGGCTGCATTGATATTACTTGTTTCTTCAAAACCCACTTCCCAATTAAGATTTGAGCTTTGTGTATTGTTCAATAATGTGGATCATGCAGATGAGTTGTTCAAGATTTTGTGTCTTGTTTTCATTCAATATGTATTATATGATGAGTGTTAGTTATATGACTCAACTTGTAAGTTGCCAACTGTCTCTTTTTTAAGTTACATCTATTCATTTTCCCATCTCTTATTCTTCCTGCTTGTTGGATTTTTGACTTCTTTCTTGACTATATCTGCATACATCTAGTGAAGTATTATCTAATAAGAGTTGTTCTGTGTTGCTTCAATTTTCAGGTTTATGCCAGTATGTCACCTATTGTCCATATTGTTAACGTGTGTACCGGATCAACGGAGTCACATGCAAATATTACCGTACGTTGCTTTCTTGCTTTATGGATGCAATTTCTTTCAGCTTCACTACCGATAAAACTGTTGATGAACTCCCCATCAATTCAGCTGTTACATTTTTGTGATTGGAGTTCTTTTTACTGTATTATTCACGTTCTCATATCTAGGTAAAAGCTCTTTTTTTTTTTTTTTTAAAAAAAGTTTGGAGACAGGCTATTTGTTACCTTAATTTTAGAGCATGTCTATTTAGAAACGTCCATGTCTTGAGTACCAGGATCCATCATCTTCCATGATCATTGGTTATTTGGGACATTTGGATACTCTTGTTTCAGTTTAATTGAAATAAAAGTCTAGCTGGTTGCCTTACCTTCATGAATCATGTTTCAATATTCATTCCATCATAAGTCTAGTTCCTTCAGGTTATTCGCCTATCTTGCCATATCAGTCCATATACGCACCATTAATGTTTTTGCGTCTTTAAACTGTTTACCTTTTATCTTTCCACCCACATTCAAACTCCTTTTTGCCCCTTAAAAGCATGGAAATCAGAATCGGCCGACCCCGATCCAGATTGGCTGATTTGGATCGGGATTGGCGGGTCCCGATCCCGCCGGAATCAGTCGGTCAATTCGATCCCTATTTGGATTGGGATCGGCGGATTCCGATCCGGCCTCCTGATCTGTGCCGGAATTTCTTGCTTAAAAGAGTAATTAAGAATAAGAATTGTGAAGTGGCGGTCCATAGGACTGTGCACGGTTCGGTTCGCTCTGGTTTTGGGAGAAAAATTTCCAAACTGAACCGAACCGAATTCATCTTGCAAACTGAACAGAACCAAATTCATCTCGCGAACCGAACCGAACCGAACCGAACCAAACCAAACTGAACCAGAAAACATTTGGTTCAGATCGAAATTCTTTATTATATTCATATTAAATATATATACATTTAAAATACATAATTATACGTAAATATGGATATGATACTAATATATGTATATATATAATGTTAATATAATGTAGATATTTATTACAAAAAATGGTTTGTTCGGTTTGATTCAGTTTCCTGTGAAACTGAACCGAACCGAAGCAAACTGAATCACTTGGTTTGCTTTGGTTTTTCAGTTTGAATCGAATTATGCACACCGTACTGGCCTACTGGGCGATTGGAAAGAAAAGCCAACCATGATCATTTGAATCCAGTACTGCCAATTCCTGGTGGAATGGTAAGAATCTTGCATTTAGTTATTCTTCATTTACGAAGGCAAAAGAAAACCTTCACTTGGCATCACTAGGTCCTTATCATCTGAAATGTCCTCCACATTGGCCTCAGTAATTTTCGGGCTTCACCACAGAGTTACAATATCACCCTTGTATATAGATCTGTCTCTCATTTGGCATGAGCCCTTCTTCTAATCAGTTGAAAAAGAGACCTGTCTATGGGATGGGAAAAAAATAACAGATAATCACCATATTATATTTGACATTTATGAATTGTTTGGTCAACAAGTTTATGAAGGAGAAGGAAATCTCTTCTGTTATGAGCCATATCTGGTTGTGTTATCTCTCATTCCCCTGTGCCAGAAGATACCAAGGATCCACAAGATGTTGATCTGACTTCTTGTGAGTCTGTGCCAGGGAAGAATTGGTTTACATCTAATACAATGCCATTGATAGGGTAGACTCACATTATTCATCACTTCAAGAGAAAACCTTTATGAGTGATTTGCATCAGTGACTGAAATACTTACATTATGCTTTAAAAATTGTGTATTATGGAGTCCTAAATGTTGGAAGGCATGTCAGCATGAAACAGGTCAGTCTTGTGTTACTAATCACAATCTGTAGTCTAGATACTGCACCTCTAATACAAGGCTCTGTTCATCTTAAGAACTTGAAATCCGTGCCAATGTACTGCTGGTCAACGAGCAATTAAACCAATACTCATCATAAGAACTTAAAAAACCCAGTTGGCACACTGCTGATCAAACTGAAACTAAAATAGTTGACATTCTTCGGTTTCCCATCTAATGTTATAAATGCGTAGTCAATGCCATTTTAAAAATAGTTGCTCAAAGTTAAATATGTGAGTCATTGCATGCTTTGTTGTTGAAGCTTTATCGTCTTAATGTTGTTTACGCTGTAATCTTGAAAAACGGTTTTTTGTTTCTGCAAATGCATCAGTGATTTTACCTTGTAATTTTATTCACACACACCTTTCCATTAAAGAAATAAACATGTATCCTTTTGTGACATGCAGGAGATCCATGATGTTCTGGATTTCTCAGTCAGTGATGATTGGGAACACTCTTTTGGCATATTTTCAGTGAAATTTTCAACTGATGGACGAGAACTTGTTGCTGGAAGCAGTGACGAGTCAATATATGTTTATGACCTTGAAGCAAATAAAGTTGCTTTACGAATTTCAGCGCATTCGGTACATGATACTTTTCTTCTTCTAAAAATGTCTTTGCTTACTGTTCCAAGGTCCCCCTTTACACTTGCTACCATAAACTTATTGCTACATGTATTGTAAACAGCAAAAATGGTGTTCGTTTATCCTGCCAACTTCTTATACTACCAAATTCTCTATTGTTAGAGTGTTGCACATAGCAAGTAAGGAAGGGTGAAGAATTGGGCATGGATTGGTCCAGCCCAAACCGATCAGATTGGCTGATCTGCTGATACATGGCTGATCCCAGCCAGTCCGGCCTGACCCTGTTCTTGTTCAAATGGTGCATGA
Source organism: Zantedeschia hybrid cultivar (assembly GCA_030544215.1). NCBI lineage: Eukaryota > Viridiplantae > Streptophyta > Magnoliopsida > Alismatales > Araceae > Zantedeschia > Zantedeschia hybrid cultivar. The sequence continues at coordinate 67,584,135 of JARZZO010000005.1, read as the reverse complement.
ACAATTAAAAAAACAACAAATTTTTTTCTAAAAAATATAGAGGTGCTTACAATGTTAGGATAATTTGAAGGGAAAAATAGCCTACTTGGATCCCAACACTCAGAATTCATATTCCTTTCCGTCATTTCCATATTTGTTCTTCCTTAAATAATAGAAGTATCATAAAAGAATATGAATTTGTAGATGTGCAACACTCAAAGTTGCTGAATCATTTGCATCCAATGCAATCATGATTTGACACAAATAATTCGTCAACTTCGTGTGTTATCACTGTACCAATTCATATTTTTTGTGATACTTCTAAGGACAAATATGGAAGTCTAATAAAGAAATATAAAAATTACAAGGTTACAACGACCCACTATAATGATGCAACATACAACAAACATACAACAAGTCATTAGGATGTTTTCATTGGAGTCAATCTGATCGTCATGGGGTATCATTGAAGACATTCAACCGCCTTTACCGGACTGATATTGGCCGGTACCGGACGATGTTGGCCGGTACTAGGCCGATAAAGGTCCAATACCACTTATCCCGATATTGGATGCATTAGTAATTTAGTATTAGTACCAACTGATACTAATACTAGTACCGAGACTGCCATCCTTGCTTGTGCCATGAGGAAGTTGTTAGAAGATCTTCTTTGGAGCTGACCGATTGCCGTAGACAGCCATCCCCCAAACTTGAGTTTAAGAGCAAATGAGAAAAAGAGGAGAGTGAGATTAGAGGGTTAGAGAAAGAGGGTACTTAGAGAAAGGAGTGAGAATGGGTTTGGGATGGGGGTGGAAATGGCCAAATGGGGGCTATTTATGGCCCCAAGCCATCCCCAACCCCCACAAGCCATTGGAGGCCCTCTACCATGTTAGAGTTAGTCAAACTAGCCATTGCTGGTCCCAACCGATCCTAGCCAATCTGACTTTGGTTCAATAGGGGCTGGACTGGGATTGGATTGGGTTCAGCCAAAAATCAATCAGATCAGCCAATCCAATCTGATCCTGGCCAATCTGGCACGCCAGGGCACGTAGCATATTAGGCGTATATGATTATTGTGTATATTATGTTTAGGTGTGGTGACTCACACCATAGACTTACACCACACCGAGGGATGCCCTATTGACTCTTGTATATGTTTTGAGCTGTTGCCTTCTCTAGGAGCGTAGAATATTCCTTCTGGTTACGTCTAACATGTTCTCAGAGCATTTTTTACATTCTTTGGCACTTCCCTTGTTTCTTGGCATGGTAAAAAGCAGTAGGATGTCTCTCGATCAATATTGAGGCTTAATAGCGTGCTATCGCTGATACATCTTCTGGGATTGTCTGAAATTGATGCCTTCTCGATTTGGGCATAAAATTCTTCCATTTCTATATCATTATATCATGACAATGGGAATGCTTTGTGAATCGCAAGCAATCTGGTCTTCCATGAACAGACAAAGCAAGGTATGTCATTTTGTTTGTCAGCACTATAAATGGTACCTATTCTTCATCACGACTCATATGTTTGCATGTTGCTAGCCTCTTTATTAAGTCCCAAACTATACCATGCTTCAAGAAGTTGGTTGTCAAAATCTTGGTATATGATATCCAATGAGTTTGAGAGGAGTGTTAGGGTGTTGTACATACGTGTATAGGATGTGTGCATATATTGTGTTCAGGTATGGTGACTCTCACTGTACTGGGGGATGACCTATTGGTTCTTGTATATATGTTGGGCCGTTACCCTCATCAATAACATACATCATTCCTTTTGGAGACACAAATAACATCTACTGCAACGATATGCTGTGCTGCTTAGAAATCAAATACCTTGTTTGAGTTTTTTCAGTTTTCAGGTTTTAACTGCTCATTGTACGTATCAAACCATTGTGGGTAGGAATGATGTTTCTAGGATTTATTACACTGGCCTAATGGGTGATTCCTGAATAGTGGCTACTCTAGATAGGAGTTTATATCATTACGACCTTGTTGCGTTAACTTCATCATATGTGCTTATGGCTCAGTTTAAGTGTTTGAGGCAGCTTCTCCACTTAGTCATCTGAATCAGTTCTATTTTATCTATGTTTTGTGATTTTGGAATTGAGTAGGATGACAGATCTTGTCAAATATAGGCATGTTAGAAACTTGGAATGCTAAATACATTTTTGCCATAAATAAGGCCTTGTTTACATCTCTAATCAGTAGGAGAGCTTAGATCAAGGTCGGAGGGGGTGACGTAGAGTGACCGAAGAAAATATTGATGGAATTGGTGAAACCAATGTCATGATTTTTAAGGTACTGGCTTGGAGATTAAATTTATGGGCTTTTCGATTATCAGCCCCCAGAAACTTTTGATATTACAGATAGCTCCCCCTTATCTGACTATTTACAAAAAACCCCCGCAATCGCAACTTTCTTACAAAAAAGGGCACCTTTAGCAACACCTATAGCAACAGTTTTTGTGACACTTGGGGGCCTTGCACCAATTCACGGGGGATTGTGAGGGCTTATTTGTAAATAGTTGTAAAATTTTTTTTTGTAAATATGCTATATTTTCAAGGGTTAAAGTTCAATTATGTCTAAACTATTGCAAGAACCAATTTGTTCAGTGCTATGCATGGTAAGGTGTTTTCTCTTTGTGCTTCTTAGTTGGGAGGGTACGTTAAATGAAAAGATAAAGTTTCCTTCTAAACTTTTTCCATTTGTATAAATTGACATATTCAACTTGTCTCCACGCTCAATATTGTACACTAGGAGATGATTCTCACTGGATGCTACTATAGTGGCTAAATGATACTTGATTGTCATTCCTATGTATCCTGTCACGCTACCCTGCCATTTTCTAATATTGTTGTCATTTTGTGTTTCTACTTCTGTTTTTCCCTAGTGTATGTATTGGAGATCTCATGTAAGCATGGTTGTCATGGTATTTTGTCATATTGATTTAGTTCTGAGAAAAGCAACACAAGTTTTACAGTTAACTACTGAAGAAAAGCAGGCAACACTTTATTTCTAACAAGGCATACCATTACTTTTTTTTTTTCGTATATTGTGTAAAAACTTTAAGTTGGTCTTGTCTTGTTCTTAGTTATTTCAAGTGCTACATTTGAAATGTTGAACTATGAGGACTTCTAATTCAAATCCTTTTCCACCGACATTGAAGACATTCATTGAACATGTGATTTTGTTTCTTCTTGTAGTCTGATGTCAATACAGTGACTTTTGCTGATGATACTGGACATCTCATCTACTCTGGCAGTGATGACAATCTTTGTAAGGTAATGTTTTTTGCTCCTTTTTGATTCATAAGGCCTCTTTGGTTTTCTAACAAATTAGGATATTTTCTTTTTAACATGTGTTGGAAGGGTTTTTCATTTCATTAAAAAGTTCTATTCAAGGAAAGGTTGTCGTTGGATGATTTTGGTGTTTTAGTTGGAGTTTGCTCAGTTGGTTTAGCACTTCATGGTTTCTATATTGGACTGTCCCAATCGACCTTGGTCAGTGTGGATAATGCCAGTCTGATTGGCGAAAACCCTTGACTAACAGCCTTTGATGATGCCCCAAAGGAAATAAACCACATGAAGTGTAAGTCTAATGCTAAAAGCTCAATTTAAAATAAGTCTAAAGTTGTACCATGGTTCAAGATGTGTTTCAAGAGTGTTAGGCTGGTTTGGTATGTTTCGCAGTAGAAAGGACAATTTTTGCAGGTTTCTGGGTTTGGGGTGTTTTGGGAAGTTTAGATAATCCTAGGGTTTGAATGTCATTTTAGGTTTTAAATGGTTTTAGGTTTGGATGGCATTTCTATAAATTTGGGTGTTCTTTAGGGTTTGGGGACATTTTAGTGATTTTGAATGGTTCAAGGGTTTTGAAGGGCATTTCCATATTTTTTTAGTTTTTAGGATTTTGAGAGTATTTTTGGGTGTACTGGGTCATTTGTGTTAAATTTTTGGGCCTCGGGGATGTTTTTAATCATCTCAAGTGGTTTTTAGTTTTTTGGGTTGAGCTAGAGACCGTATCTCGGTCATTTAAGTTATATTTTAGGTTCCATAGATCCCCCCTGGCCGAAGAGGTCCAACATGCTCTGGGGAAGCTTGTGATGTATTTTTGTCATTTAGTTCAAGTTAGACATTAGATCCTTGGTTGGGTTGTGGAAGCCAAGGGTATCTAGAGTCTTTTGTTAAGTTATTAGGGATATGCATTTTGGGAATTTAGATAGATTATTAGTGTTGGGAGTAGTTTGAGAATTTGGTTAGGTTCTGAGGATAGGGTTGGTTTGTTCACTTGGATAAACATGCATGGATGATTGTCTGATTTAGGGATTGAGCTGAAATAGTGGTAAGTTCAATGGAGACTTATGGGCTCAATGAAATGTGACGATCCACTAAAGCGTGTGGCCGTAATGGATATTGGTTAACAACATTAGACTAAAGGTTGCGGGCTTAAGAAAATTCACTAAAGATCTTCTAGGATCCTATTCTTCAGTGAACTTATGTTGGATTCACCCATGCCTACTGAGGATTTATCGAGAACTGATAAGGATGTGTAATCTTGATGGGTTCATATGGACCAACTAAGGATCCATTAGGAATCTTAAACAACCAATAATGCAACAGGTCAAGGCTTGATAGATCAAAAGGGAATTTTTATTAATTTTCCTTGATTACCATGAAGAGAGCAAAAGAACACTTTTTAAGTGTTCTAGAAGCATTGGAGGAGTCCTCTCCTGCTCCTTGGAGTTTTCATCACATTTGAGATTTGCAAAGTCTTATGAAAATTTAATGCACGTCTGTCTCAAAAATGAGGAGAGGAGGTACTTCTAGAGGGCCGGCCAGTCCCTCTCCCCCCTTTCTCTTGATGACTGGCTGAGTTCTTGTCAGAACGTGGTTCTTATCACTGTTTCGTCTTTCACCAATCTCTCATCTTTCTCATGGTAAGCTTGAGTTAAACAGGCAGAATCATCTTTTTGAATATTTTTCTTATGGGGAATATATAAATTATAACTTATGTGATGATGGTGTATATATCTAATGTTTAACATATACGATTGATTGAGCCGAAGTCCGTTGTGACATTCCTTGTATCGGCCTCAAGCTCTTTCTCTATATAATACATTGTCTTTTGCAATTGTAGCAGCATCCAGAAACTAGAATTGGGCATTGAATTGGCCATTCAAAAACAAATCTCTAATGACATTTTGGTATGTGCATGGTACTGTAAAATAGGATAAATTGATTATGGCTTATAGTTTCAAGAAAAGGAAATAAATGTACAATTTTCAGGTTTGGGACAGACGTTGCTTCATATCAAAAGGACGACCAGCTGGGATATTGGTAGGGCATCTAGAAGGTATTACATTCATTGATAGTCGAGGTGATGGGCGCTATTTTATTTCCAATGGGAAAGATCAGACTACGAAGCTCTGGGACATACGCAGAATGGCCTCCACTATTAATTGGTACGCTGTTGCTTGCCTCTGATTCCTGGTTTTAGAATTCCATTCATCTGTCTCTTTAGCAGTAGTCATGGGTGGAGGTTTCTAATCAGTCATAATGAGTATTGTAACCTGGATTTGATGCAAGAAAATGGAGAGAGGCTAGATTCTCTGCAATGCTAAAAACTGGTGGAAACCTAAGATGAAGTTAATCAAAGACATGGTATGAGAAAGCATACGGCAAGAGCATCAGATATACTTTTTAGTGTAAAATTTTGTAACAACACAAAATGTTGGCATGCAAAGGTATTCAGAAAAGTGAACTTGTAAGATGGGAATCTTTCTGTAACTGATGTCAATATATCGTACACTGAGATGCAAAGGAACTCATTTGTCTGTTTCCAGCATTATAAACATAAAGATGGGTTCTCTCAATTTGTTTTTCAATACTAGATTCTACCATAAGCATCCAGTATCCATGTCTTACATGTTTGGTAAGCCTGTCATTCTGAAGCCAACCTGGAGACTTCACAAAAGTGAACATAGCAAGCAAAGCGAAGAAATTGTTGTTACTTGTACTGCTATGGATAAGTGCAATAGTTTTTGCTTAAGGTTATTCAGCAAGTAAAGAGGCGTTGCTTCCTGAGGGGAAAGGTTAAGACAGAGTGAGGAGTCCTTCAGTTGCTTCTCACAGGCTCAGCGCTGTATCTTTCCCTTTGCTCGGTTCAATGAGAATCCAGATTCACTTACCTGAACATATGTAACTGATCTTTAACCTGGATAACAGGAATTGGAACTGAAGACAAAGCTTATGCTCACAGAAAGACATTTAAATTTCACCCACCTGACTGGAACTGCACAGCTGGTGTCTGTGCATCTTCTGTGGGGACTGGGGAGTTGCTACATGTTCCTTCCAGACAGTCGCAATGACCATTAAGTAAAATTATACGCAAGTTTTTTTTTTATATATTTGATTGATATTGGATGTTCAGACTTTTTTGCTGCTCACTACCACTCCACTTGATGTAGCTACGACAGTTCTTTGCTCTTTTCTAGACTTGCATAAAATCTTTTTCTGGCCGTTTTGATCTCGTAAGTTTTGGTATTACTATCGATATTGACAGTCCCTTGTACTGTAAACTCCATACAATCATAGGAATTTTTGCTATACAATGTCACTTTCTTATCAACTGAAGCCATAGACTGGATGCATTTAATCTCTAGACAGGTTTCATGTTTGTTCATGTACTTAAAAACCTCAAGCATGCATCATATGCAGAAATTTACTTTAGCATCCATGTAACTAATAAAGCTGTTGGTACTTGCTTCTGCAGTTCAAGGCCAAAAACTTTTGATTGGGACTACAGATGGATGGAATATCCAGAAAAAGCTAAACTGCTGAGGCATCCATCTGATCAGTCCTTAGCTACATACAGAGGCCACTCAGTCTTGCGTACTCTGATACGCTGTTACTTCTCCCCTGCATATAGGTAGTTAACTGTTAGTAACTTCTTTACTGTAATTTTAATTATATATTTTTTTATGTCAATGATAACTCCTGCTGGCACTAGGCAATGTTGGAGTGGGCATAACACCCATGACCGACTTACCATTTCAGCCTGTTGAACCCAAAAAAAATCTCATATACGGATATGCAGATTTGCATTATATGAGTATGCATATATGACGCATGCTCGCGTCGACGCGAAATTCCCATGGGAGAATACGCATGCATAAGCATGAGGGTATGTTCATGAAGGACCATGTCATGCAAAATAAAATGCACGCCTACGATATAGGTGAATCCTAGAAATCCATAAAAAACCATGGGCTCGCATTATGAGGGCAGCGGAGCAAAAGACATACCTAGGCCACGAAGGCCTTAATCGGATTTTTTTTTTTAGGAGCCTAAGGCAGCCCCAAGTTGCTTGCTTCGGCTCTCGAAATCAGCTCCCGAACCGCCTTTGCAATGCTCGATAATGGGACCCGATGGGAGACCCCAAAATGCAGCGATAAATGGGACCCCGAACGCTGCAAAACAAGGGTCAAAATCAGTCCCAAGGTGGACTAAAATCTGTCCCGAAATGGGGCAAAATCAGTCCTAGAACTCCCCCAAAATGGCTCCGAAATGGAGGCCCAATAGTGGGGGAGATAGGCCCAATAAGTAGTCCTATGGGTGGGGTCAATATGAGGCCCAATAAGCCCCCAAATGGGCCCAAGTTCAGTCCCAAAATGGGCTGAAGTCTGTCCCGAAATAAGGAAAAAATCAGTTTTAGAACTTACCTAAAATCAGTCCCGGGACAGAGGCCCAATATCGGGAAAGATAGGCCCAATAAATGGCCCAATGGGGGAGCCCGAAAAGAAGCCCAATAGGCACCCCTAACAGGCCCAAATCAGTCCCGGAATGGGGCTAAAATGCTCTCCAAACTTGCTCAAAATGACCTCAAATGAAGGCCCAATAGCAAGGGAGGTAGGCCCAATGGGTGGCCCAATAAGGAGGCCCAATAGGGAGCTCAAATGGGCCCAAAACCAGCTCACAAAAGGGGCCTAAATCTGCAAAAAGGGAGAAGAAATCTCCAGAATTCCCAAAATGGCAAAGGGGGATGTGGACCCCCTCTCTCTTCCCCCCTTTTTATTTAAATAAGAATGGGGGAGGTGGAGGAGAGAGAGGGGGAACCGGTGGGCCCCCCCCCCCCCCCCCACCGGTTGGGAACCCCCCACCGGTTCCAAGAGGAAACCGGTGGGGGGGGAGGAGGCTTTCCCTCCCTCTCTTTCTTCTTTAAAAATTCAAAAAAAGGAGGGGTGGGGGAATTAATTAAAAGAGAGGGGAGTTAATAGAGTTCTTAACCCCATTCATACTTGGTTAAGAACTCCATGTAAGCCCTCATTAAAAACCCCATCTTAAACCCCCTTTCACACCTAGCCCAAACCTGAAATTAATGGGCAAAAAGCCCCCTTTCACACTGGAAATCTGAAAACCAAAGACCCAAGGCTCATTAAGAGCCAAAAAGTGGGAAAGAAGGGGAGCATGGGGAGGGGAGAACCTCCCCACCGGTTTCCAAAACCGGTGGGGGAGACCCCCACCGGTTCCCAACCGGTGGGGGGCCAACCGGTGGCACCCCCCTCCACCGGTTGGAACCGGTGGGGGTGCCCACCGAGGCCTCCTCCTCTCTCCTTTATTTGCTCTCTCTTACCCCCCCTTGCCACCCATTGGCTGATATGGAATAAAAAATAAAAAAAAAGAGAGAGGGAAGGAGGGAAGCTCCAACCGGTGGCACCCCCCCACCTTGGTTCATCCCGGTGGCACCCCCCACCGGATCAGATTTTGGGGCCTATAAATAGGACCCCAAGGCTCCAATTCAAGGACACCAAGCACACCACAAGTGCACACCATAAGCCTATAGGCTGCCCACATATAAGGGGGAGATTGTGGTGAAATTGTGAGGGAGAGTGCTGCCAATTGAAGACCAAATTCGAGTTTTTTAACCCGGGTTTGCTGCGAATTTGGGAGTTCTTTCGTCCCGGGGAGCTCTCTCCTAAGGTTCAATCCTAAGGGGAAGCTCTGCCGAATTTTATTTCTAAAATAGTCTTATTATAAGGCGAAATACTGCTGAAATAAAATCAGAATTTCCGTGCTTATGTGTGTCATTTGAAATTTATAATTATCATACCTTTTAAAAAAAAAGAAAATAATATGTATATATGTATATATTTTCCTAAAACTAAATAAAATTGTGTACATCCATAACCTAACCCTAACCTCACCCCGTAAATAAACCAAATTCATAAATCTGCATAAAAATTATAATTAAACCCAAGGATAATTCATAATTAATCAATAATTAATTAATCAATAAAAATCCACGAAATTAATTAAAAATCAGAAAAGAAAACCAGGAAAAATCAGTAAAAATCTGTAAAAAAAAACCTGAAATATGATACAAAAATCATAATAAATTCAAATACCCTTATATATTTAATTAATTAATCAGCTAATTAAATTAATAAAAAAAATGAATAAAATTAATAAAATTAATAAAAAATCAGAGAATTAGAAATCTGAAAGAATGTTAAATCATTAACCATATATCTAAAAACTTAATGTAAAATTACGAAAATACCCTTGTGCGTAATATTTACACATATAACCTTGAAAACATTAAAATTCATATTATAATAAGGGTTTCTTCCCATATATTCTGAATATCATTAAATATAAACCCTAAGACTTAAAAAGTCGGTTTTAAGGTAAAATTACTAAAAAACCCCCATATGTTTGAAAATCAATTCCCTAACTCCTATAAAGCTTGAAAACCTCTAAAATTCACTTCTATATGTTTATAAGCCACTATATTTCCATAAAACCCCCATAATTACATAAAAACCCCTGAGAGTGGATAATTGCAAAAAAGCCCCTGTGGGACTAAAAATTGGGAATTGACCCGTATAACCTGGAACCAATCCACCTAACTTGGAACCAATCCTAATAGTCGAGAATCAATCCCGAATCACATAAAAATTGTCCTCCGAACCGGGGTGAGGTTAAGGATTCACCATAAAATATACCTTCATCTGCATACGCATGCGCTTCCTATAGTAGTAGTTTTGCATGACTAAGGGCATCATACGGACGGTTAATCAAGGGTTGCCGAGCAGTTGCTCAGCGTAATTAACACTGACCGAGGTCAGTGGAGAGAGGTCATATACTCGAATCTTCGCCTGATTCGAAGTCCCGGATTCACTGAGGGCTAATCCCAAGCTCTCATAATCCGATAAAAAAATATAAAACTGACCTATAATCCTCTAGATAAAAAAAAAAAAAAAAGGATTTCCGAATAATCCGACATAGGAGGAGAGATATGTCTAGGTCAGGTCCCGACGCCAGGGTTAGAAAAACCTTCGACGCAAACAGAGATGGCACGCCCGGTGGGACCTCTCTTCCCCTTCATCTCTCCGGCCGGTGATGCCCTCACCATAACTATGCTACTAACTTTGCCATGTCTTATACATGTGGTTAAGTCGTCCGCCCGTCAGAGCGATAATGGCAGCAAGGGTCACTTATGGCCCCCTTGCCGTGGCAGCCCACGTTCAGTGTGGGTATCTTACTGTGCCGACCATCTTCGGCAACTTCCCCGCGGTCGTGGGATCTCCGTACTTCCTGGGAGTAGTCCCGGCACCGGAGTCGGTTCCGGCAGAAGCAAAGAAGCGCGCCTCCCGCGCGAAGGAGGCCAACAAAGGCGGGAAGCGGCAGATCGTCTACACCGCCAATACTATTACTACATTCCATGCTTCCTCGTCCAGCAGGGGGCAGAAGAAAAAGAATGCTTCCCCGAGTCCCTCCCGGACCGAGAAAATAATATTGGTTGGGGACCTGCGCATTCGTTTGGATGGCGGGGAACCAATCGTTCCAAAAACTCGGCATGTCCCGACGGTCCCGGTTCACAACCGTTTCGGGATTTTGCCGAAGGTTTGCCAGGAGGTGGCAACCTTCAAAAGGAAAAAGAAAACGCAAAAAGCCGTGGTTCATCGGCCTGCGTACGTTACATCCCGATGCACAGGGGGCAATACTATACCCCGAGCGCAGGATGATACTATTCCCCAAAATGGGGGCAAACGTCAGGAGGGTCATGCGCCCCGCCTAAAGAAGATATGGGTGACCAAAAAGGAAGCCCGTGAAATCCGCGAGGCTAGGTTTACCCTAGCAGAGCAGCAACCTCCCAGGCCTGCAGGGCCGATCAGGGAGGCGAATCATCCATCAACTCAGCTTCATCATAAGCGAAGCCGAGGAAAGAAGGATGCTCGTGAGGAACAAGAACCTGCCCAAAAGCGGGTTTCGGTCTTCGAAAGACTCGGTGCGCTGGTACGTCCAGCACAGAGGAAAAGGAGGACCGCCCGCATGACGGATGATGGCATCCGGATATATACCTGTTATACTTCCAACGTAAATCGGCAGCCTTCGGAAGAGCCGAGTAATGCCGCTGGGATAATGCAAAGAGGTGGGCCAGTTACCCGCCAAATGGAGCAAGCTATGCGCCTGCTGGGCCAAGTAGGCCAGGGGGCAGAACCGTCCCAAGCCAATGAAGGTGCGGCCAATGCCCAGGAGTCAGAAGTCGCGCAACTGCCGCAGGAACAACCTCAACCTCAGACTCTTGAGGAAATTAGGCAGGAAAATCAGCAATTAAAGGCCTTGCTATATGGCCTGATACAGAAGATGGAGGAACAACAAAGGGTTGCCCCCACTCCTCCAATAAATCTGCCTCCGCCTAGGGCCATTCCTGCACCAGCAGGACCCCCGGTTGTCGAGGTCAATTTCAGTCCTGAGGAGATTCAGGAAGATAGGGCTGAAGAGTCCAACTATAATGCTAATCAATCACGTACATCAGCAGAAGATGCGACAGCGTCGCAAAAGCACATGATTGAGCAAATTGTTGAGGCCAAGATGGCCGAACAAGACGAAGGAATAAGCACATTTGACTTATATAAGGTGCCGTTCCCGGTTCGTCATATGTTCAAAAAGCTTCCAGCAGATCACAGTAAACGCCCCAAAGTAACAAGATATGACGGGGAGGGCTCAGCTCAAGAACATATAGCCCACTATATGAGTGATCTGGGAGAGTTGGCAACTGAGGAGGCATACCTTTTAAGGTTCTTCTCGACTTCTCTCACCGGCACGGCATTCCAGTGGTATGCCAAACTGAAGCCCAACTCTATAAGCAGCTGGGAAGAAATGCAGAAAAAATTCCTTGATCGCTTCAAAGTATCGGAGCGGAAGGTCACTATTACTGAGTTAGTGACACTCAAACAAGGGAAGAATGAAGCCGCCGTGGATTATATCAAGAAATGGCGGAACCTCAGCATGAGGTGCGACAATCCACCCGTCCACGAAGACGCGGTAAGATTGTGCAAAAGGGGCTTGAAGCCCGAGATAAATGAGAAGCTGATCGGAGCTAATGTCAGAAACTTCGATCAACTCAATAATATCGTGACGGAGATCGAGATGTTCTTCGCCGATTACCCCACTATACTTCCAAATAAGGGGAAAGCGCCCAGGGAGCGGGGTGCTCCGGCTAAAGAGGTGAATACAGTCGATTTTTCCCCAGCTCCAGAAAGGAGCGAGGCTAGGGGAGGTCCCAGTGCCCCAGCGGCTAATAAAAAGGGGGAAGGGAAGGCACCTGTTTCTTCTCTTGCTGAAAGAATGAAAAAGCCATACTCTTTCACCCGCGAGCATACAAGAAAATTGTTTGAAACATGTATGCGGGCGAAACTCCTGTTGCTCCATGAACCCAAAAAGCCAGCTGAGGCAGGCAGGGTTAATGAGCCAAATTATTGCCCATATCATCGCATGCTGGGGCACGTCATAGAAGACTGCTATGTCTGTAAAGATGAAATAGAAAAACTCATCCGTGAAGGCGCAGTGGAGATGGGCAAACATCTGGTAAGCCCTCCCTAGCCTCACCAAAGAAACAAGCAGGCATTTGCTGTCAATGTCATCTATATGAGCGAGAGCTCATCCGGGTATCATCCCGAAGAAGAAGCGGTGAGGCCTTCGCCGGAGCGCGAGGCAACCCCAATATATACCCCAGCAACTCCTCCCCCTGGGGACTCGGTCATGATGGCATTGGAAGGAATCTAGACCAGCCTGACAAGACTCTCATGTCAACAAGAAGAGCTTACCCAGATGATGGAGGGGCTCTCCAGGCAATTTTCAGAAACTCTGTCATTCAACAAGGTTGACAGATTCTTCTCTTCTGAGGGGATGGAATCGGATCCCGATCGTCCCTCGAGGAAAAGAGGCAAACAGGCTATGTTTCCTAGAGAGGATTCGGAAGTATATCGCCAAGAAGAAACCACTTCTTATAGAAGGAGCCATGAAAGCGTAAGAATAGCCGAAAGAGGGCGTCAAGTCCGACGAATGGTCGATAAAGATGTTGGAATACGCTTCAGAAACTCCATGACTCTGAGGGAAAGACGCGCAAAGCCCTACTCATTCCCCAAAGACAAAGTTCGGGAACTCTTCCGACTTTGTATGAAAAAGAAAGTCGTCGTTCTTCCAAAGCCAAGAAGGGAGGAAGAGATGCATATGACAGATGATCCTAACTTCTGTCAATACCATCGTGCCCTCGGGCACCGAACGGAGCATTGCTTCGTCCTCAAAGATGAGATAGAAAAATTAATCTAAGAAGGACAAATAAATATGGGGAAGTATCTGGTTGATCCCCCACAACCTCATGTGACTAATTATTCTGTGAATATGGTCCATAAGTTCTCCTCCAATATGAAGGACGTCACAGATAATACATATGAGGGAATGGCACTTGATAAGCCGTCCACCTGTCACGCCATTGATACCATGGCAGCCATAGCCACGAGAATACGAATGTTGGATATGAAATGCCAACAAGAAAATTTGGAGGTGGGTCCCTCCAAAAAGTCCATAAAGGAAATATTTGGCGAATATCAAATGTTGCCATATTTGATGGTCGAGCAAGCTGTCAAAGTTACTCTTGACCACGATCAGCCAGGAAGTCCGTGGACTAAGGCAAAGAAGAAAAAGAAGCCTAAAATGGCTAAATCCTTGCAAACGTGTGCGCCAAAAGGGAAAGTTGCGGTTCATTTCGACCCACTCCCAGAAATTCCGGTCCAACCCAGCTTCATTCAGGAAGCTGCAAGGAAAAAGAAACAAGAAAAGAATAGAAAAAGAAGTGAGAAGAGAAGGCTGAAGAAGCAAGAAATGCTTGCTAATGCCATAAATACGTCTGAGGACAAAAACTCTCAACTTCGAAGGTTGCAGAAAATCATCGACGAATTGGAAGAATATCAACCAAGTCGGCCCACAGAGGATGTCCCTCTGAATCAATATATTCCATGGGAAGAGTTCGACCGACGAGCTCGCCTCAGAGCGTGGCTGTTGGACCTCCAGGGCCGCATGCGAAAGGCTAGTGAGGACGAACTCTCCATTCCGGACGATGTTAGCTTATTCTGGGATGACGGGCTAACCATAGAAAAGATAGAGCAACAATATCGAGCCTGTCATGTGGTGTCGGCTCGACTGCAAGATATTCCCAGCGGCGAAGCGAGCCACGCTCCACCAGAAACCGGAACCCCTTTGGCTACCTATCAAAGGAAGGGGAGCTGGAGAAATCAGAATAAAGGCCGAGGCCGAGGTCGAGGTCGAGACCGTAATAACGGTCTGGATAAAAGCCAACCTGATCAAGATAAAATCATCTATTTCAGGGGAGAAACCCCAGGGCCAATTCCAAGGCCTGAAATCTGAGGTAATGTCCGCTTCTGCCCTTCTTCTGATGAAGAAGAATGTTCTCCGCAAGCAGAAAATGCTCAATCCATCAAGGAATCAGGAGAGATAAACCCTTTGGTCCAGCCGAATCCCGCCGAGGGAGTCGAGACCTTGGCGGAATTATTCGTCGAAGAAACACAAATTGATCCTACAAAAGGGGAGATACAGACAGAGGAATCCCCGACTTCAGGGGAGCAGTCAAAGGCCTTGAAAGAGACCCTTCACAGCATGGCGGAAATAATGCCCCCTATCGAACAAGCCCGAGCCAGGGCGGATCGAAAGGTGTTGCAGAATATGAAAAGAATGCCAGCATCCCTTAGCATATGGGAAGCAATAGCCTTGAGCAAGGAATTAAGAGAGGCGTTGATTACTGCCTTGCAAAATCCTGAAACATATGAGGTCCATATGGCCGAAATAAAGGCTCAGGCATATGAAGCATACGAGGCTACGGTAGCCTTCACTGATGATGACATGTTGTTATCGTCGCCATGCCACAATAGACCGCTATACATGCGGGGTAAAATCAATGGCCGGGAGGTCGATAGAATATTGGTAGACTTAGGCTCTGCCGTAAATATACTGCCACTCAAAACATTTCAAGCGTTATACCTCACCCCATACATGAAAAAGGTGCAAGGCATAACGATATCGGGATTCAACCAAGAGGCGGAAGAGGCCCTCGGTCGAGTTGATGTGGAGTTGTGTTTGGACGACTGGGTGACCCAAGTGTCCTTCCTCATAGTTGACTCCAATACTTCCTTCAAGGCACTACTTGGTAGGCCTTGGTTACATAGGAATTGGGTGGTGCCTTCAACTCTCCACCAATGCCTCAAATATACAAAGGACGGTGAGCAACACCGGATATTTGCCGATTTGGAGCCGTTCAAGGCTTATGACTGCCATCTGGCGGATGCACAACTATACTTTGATAAGGCCTCGGACCCGACGACCGGCGAAAGCCGTCGTAAGGGGAAGAAGATAGCCGATAAGTCTTCCGATGAGGAATGCGGAATTACAATCAACGAAGACAAAGCTGTTAGATTCCGACAAGGAATGAAGCCCAGCAAGTCTCATCGAAAGTCGGCTAAATTTGGCAGGTCGGCCATCAATCTGGAAGCTAATGCCATTAGCAAAGAAATAGAGGCCAGCATATGCATACCTTCCGGCCTCACAAAGCCCATATTCCCCAGGGAAGTCTACACTGTGGAAGAGTTGAAAACCTTCGCAGTCCGTCACAAAGACGGGCGGCGTATCATATTCTATAAGGGGGATCTCGTGCCAGAGAGCCCTCCCGAAGACGGTTTTGGACATGAAAATGTCCGGCTGGAAGCTGAAGAAGTGGTCCAAGAAATGGACGATATGCCCCAATATATAAGACAAATGTGCAAACGCCAAAGTATCCCAGAAAGACAAAGTGCAGTCAGGAATAAATTCTTTCGAGAATTATGGCATCCTGCACAAGTCAGGGGGCAATCATCCAATCAAGATAGAAGAGGCTTTGGATATAGGCCGCGCCAGGGGTCTTCCACCCCATATACGATCCATATGGTGAGCCTACTATCGGGAGTAGAGGAACCAACCGGCCATATCAAGCTTGGCAGTTCAGGAAATGGAAATGAAGAAATCCCTCCATCTGTCGAGAGAGCCTTAGCTGAAGCGAATGCTATTTGTGAATGGGAGCAATGTCCGGCAGGGCCTTCCCAATACACCAATAAAGGCCATGATACCAATATGGAAAGGCAAAAAGGATCTTCGGAAGCCGCGGATGCGATCTCCCAAGGCCCGCGTGAAAATACAGACAAATGGCATGAAGCCTATTCGATCGATATGGATGAAGAGGAGGACTTCATCGATCTCCAGCCAGCTCCTCGAGAGATAGAGGACGGAAGACAAGCCACGGTTGACGAACTGGTAGAGATCAATCTCGGCAAGCCAGAAGACCCTCGGCCGGTTTTCCTCAGCGCCCTCCTGAGCGATGGAGAAAGACAGGCATACACTGAACTCTTGATAGAATTCAGGGATTGTTTCGCCTGGAATTATAAAGAAATGTCTGGTCTGGACCCTTCAGTGGCGGAGCATGAATTATCAATTCTCCCTGAAGTCAAGCCAATAAAGCAAGCCCAGAGGCGAATGCGCCCTGAATTAGAAATTATGGTGAATGCCGAAGTGGACAAGATGCGAGAAGTCGACTTCATCGAAGAATGCATATACCCAATGTGGCTGGCGAATATTGTGCCGGTGAAGAAGAAGAATGGCCAAGTCCGAGTCTGCATTGACTTTCGTGACTTAAATAAGGCATGTCCGAAGGATGACTTCCCATTGCTAATAACCGAAACCATGGTGGATGTCACCACAGGATACGAAGCCTTGTCCTTTATGGACGGGTCATCGGGCTATAATCAGATTAGAATGGCCTTCAAGGATAAGAAACATACGGCCTTTCGTACCCCGAAAGGAATATTCAATTACAAAAGGATGCCCTTCGGTCTGAAGAATGCCGGTGCTACATACCAGAGGGCTATGACCAAAATATTTGATGAGATGCTGCATAATTTGGTCGAATGCTATGTTGATGACCTCGTCGTTAAGTCTGCAAAGAAAGACGACCACCTCGGGGACTTAAGAAAAGTTTTCGAAAGGCTTCGCCAATATCAACTTAAAATGAATCCCATGAAGTGCGCCTTCGGCGTCTCTAGCGGGAAGTTTTTGGGCTTCATAGTCCGATATAGGGGAATCGAGATCGACCCCGATAAAATCAAAGCAATCAGAGAGTTGCCCCCTCCCAGGACTCTAACCGAGCTTAGATCCTTGCAAGGCAGGTTGGCCTATATCAGGAGATTTATCTCCAATCTATCCGGAAGGTGCAGGCCCTTCTCAAGATTGACGAAGAAAGGAGCTCCATTTATTTGGGACAAAGAATGCCAGAAAGCACTTGATGATATAAAGGAATATCTCCTCAAGTCGCCAGTGCTGGGGGCACCCATAAAGGGTAAACCACTCATACTCTATATTGCAGCCTTGGATGCTTCCTTAGGAGCTTTACTGGCGCAAGAAAATGAGGATGGGAAAGAGCAACCGCTCTATTACCTCAGCAGGATGTTGGTGGGTCTTGAACACCGATATACTCCAACAGAAAAGATGTGCCTGGCACTTATTTTCGCCACAAAGAAGCTAAGGCATTATTTGTTGGCACATGAGGTCAAACTCATATCGCGGTTTGATCCGCTAAAATTCCTGCTTCGCCAGCCTGTGTTGTCTGGGAGGTTAGGGAAATGGGCCTTACTCCTCATGGAGTTTGATATTACCTTTGTCCCCCAGAGGGCGATAAAAGGACAGGGTATGGCCGAATTCTTGGCGGCACACCCAATTCCTGAAACCTCCCCTCTGAATAATGCATTGCCGGATGAAGAAGTCTTGCCTGCACGGAAAATACTGGACGTGCAGCAAGCAGAAGTAAAGACATGGCAGCTATACTTTGATGGGGCCTCGAGAACCATCATGAAACCGGATGGCACGTCGACCACAAAGGCGGGAGCTGGTTTGGTCCTAGTCACCCCGGAAGGTGGGATATTGCATCACTCATGTGCCTTAATGGAATCCTTGACCAATAATGAGGCAGAATATGAAACTCTAATTGTAGGGCTAGAAATTGCCTTAGAAATAGGCGTCAGATGTATCCAAGTATACGGGGACTCCCTGTTGGTCATCCGACAAATTCTCGGCATATTTGAGGTGAGGAAGACCGAACTAATACCCTATCATGTGGCGGCCGTCCGGTTGAGCGAAAAATTCTATACCTTCGCAATAGAACATATCAGAAGAGGCCAAAATGTCCAGGCCGATGCGTTAGCCAAATTAGCGACAGCGCTAAAATTACCTCCCGAAGGGGAGACTGAAATAATGGTGAGAGACAGGAGACTCTTCCCTACCTCATTAAATGAAGGAGATGGTCCGACAGCATTTGAGATCAACGCACTGGAAGACCATAATACCCAAGAGGAAGATGATTGGCGCGTCCCTATCATCAAAATGAAGAATGGCTGGCTCCCAGATAGCAAAGCCGAAAGAATCCAATTGCTTCGAAGAGCAACTTCATATCAGCTGATAGATGGCGTGCTATATCGCCTTGTCCCTCAGGACAAAAATGCGGTTCTACTCCGGTGCCTTTCCCCAAGGGAGTCCGGCAAAATAATGAAGGAAGTTCACGCCGGGATGTGCGGAGCTCATCAGTCAGGCGCAAAAATGAAGATCAACATAAAAAATAAAGGCTTCTATTGGCCAACTATGTTCGCAGATTGCGAGAAAATGGCGAGAAGCTGCCCCCAATGTCAAGCCTACGGTCCTATCCCTAGGCGACCTCCCAATTACTTGCACCCGACAACCCCGACATGGCCTTTTGCCCATTGGGGAATGGATGTTGTGGGTCCATTGACACCATCATCCCGGGGGTGTAAATACATTCTTGCCGCAACGGAATATTTTACTCGTTGGGCAGAAGCCATTCCTCTGAAGGAAGTGACCGGCGAAACGGTATCACGCTTCGTCAGACATAATATCATATACCGGTTCGGAACTCCCAGCCGGATCACATCAGATAATGGCACGCCATTCAAAAATCAAACAATATATAAGATGGCAGCCAAACTTCATATAGACTGGAATGCGTCTTCAGTATATTATCCCCAAGCCAATGGGATGGCAGAAGCCTTCAATAAAACCCTCTGCAAACTTCTGGTGAAGATCAGTAGAGGGCGAAAGCGAGAATGGGACGAGAAGATGCATGAAGCATTATGGGCCTACTGCACTGTCTACAAAACCCCAACGGGATGCTCCCCATACTCTTTAGTCTATGGAGCAGAAGCCATAATCCCGATAGAGATAGAGCTCGCATCTTATAGGGTCGCCCTGCATTATGGAGTGCAGGAAGACGACATAAGCGAAACTCAAAGACGGTATGAGGAACTATCGGACCTCGAAGGCGAAAGACTGCAAGCATATCAGCGTCTGCAAATATATCAGGCCCGAGTGTCTCGCGCATTCGATAAATTGGTGAAAGAAAGAACCTTCAAAAAGGGGGACCTCGTGATGGTCAAGCATAAGGATGTTATGGCCTCTCGGCCCAAAAATAAGTTCAAGCCAAACTGGGTTGGACCCTTCGTAGTAAGCAGAGTCTACGAAGGCGGTGCTTATAGGCTGGTGGATGAAAAAGGGAATCTAGCCTTCCCACCATTAAATGGCCGACATATGAAGTTGTATTACGCTCCGGTGCACGATCAACTCGAGCGACAGCAGCAACACAAACTGGTGCCGTGAAGCCCAACATATGTCTCGAAGGACAAAATAATCCGGCAACTCGTCGGGGAATAGCGCGCGAGAGCCATCTGCGCCAAGGAAAGCCAATAATGCTCGTGCGCGAGCACATAGGCCCATAAAGCCGCATACTTGTTCTCCGGCGGGGGGAGAACTCTCTTGGCCTGCTAAGGGCAGAGATTGAGTTTTCCCACATCCTTACCCAGGGAGGATATCAGAGTCGCCAATGACGAATAAACCCTTGGTACCACACTAGTGGTACAATAATGTCCCATCAAGGGCTACGACCGAGGCGATGATGACGATGACCTCCCGACTTGATAAGGAAGTGGGAAAACTTGCTCTTCTGCTCGATGCAGTCTGAGGGAACAATCCCCGTCCCTGTTATACGCGATGTAATACACGGGCATATACCCGAAAGACGTCATATCATCATGAGCAATTCACTTTATAAGAAAATATTTTCCTATCAGGAATATCATACGATGAAAATTTTCATATTTCGCCCACGGAAGGCGTTAAACTCCAGAATTTGCCCGCGGGAGGCATTAAATCCCGGAAATTCATTTTTTGCCCGCGGGAGGCATTAAATCCCGGAAATTCATTTTTTGCTCGCGGGAGGCATTAAATCCCGTAAATTCATTTTTTGCCCGTGGAAGGCGTTAAATTCCGACATTCGCCTACAAAAGGCATTAAATCCCAGGATTTTGCCCTCCAAAGAAGAATCTGACCCAGGCAGCTGGTGATACCTTCCCCGGGCCGGAAGAACTCCCCCCAGTGGAGGACGATGCGGCGCGCTTGGCTTTGGACAAGTCCCGCCATACCTTCAGCAAATATCTATAACAATAGGGGGTGGTATAGCTCCCTGTGCCGTCGGTGGTGCTGCGATGAAACTCATCCAACACTCCTTCTTCATAGGGCTCCCCTACGATCGACAAAGCTGAAATCCAATGTAAGGCCCAGAGGTCGATGGCGGTCTCGCCTTCAACAGTCGCGATAGTATTAGTATCGCGGATGTACCGCTCGGCGATCGCCTGGATGAAGCCGTGATGGCAGGGATAATCATACTGAGCCGCTGAAACAGCCTCATATATACCGGCTCTGTCAAGGATTGGCCGGTGATGCTTCAATATATGCAGGAGCCACTCTGTAGCCCCCAGGCGGAAGACATGGGAACTCCTGATCTGGAGACGGGCGTCCCATGCGGGGCGAACGTCCTGACATATGTCCGATAATAGTATGCTGAAATCGGACGGGTCATGTATGGAACCTTCCTCCACTTCGGTCAGAAACACCCCCTGAGGGTGTCGGGCGGCCTCAAGAGGACGACTTCCTGCTCTCGTCCACATAGCTGGCGGATAGGTCCGGCTGATGTCATGGACACGAAGAATAGCCCGGATGGGCCCCATCTGTTCGGGAGTAGGAAACTCCCACAATCGGTCAACGGCAAGAGGAAAGGCTGGGTATGAAAAGGGGAGCAGCCCCTCCATATTGTCCCGGTCCAATAAAATGGCACGCTCCAAGTCGCGGCGCTCCGCAGGAGATAGCGGTCTTTCGACCCCATCTTCAACATAGATGAATGATTGGAGCAGCTCGTAGATGGAAAGATCTGAGGGAAGATGCCGGGCGGTCTCACCCCGCAAGAAATAGAAGAATTCCCCGTCTCTATATATGCTTTCGTGGCGAATGGGGACAACATCTTCAATAGTGATCCGCAAATGTGGCTGAGCCACCCAGCGGAACCCCGCATATGAATAAGCAATCTCCTCCTCCTGAGGACCCTCGTGGGAGAAATCGCCGAGTGCGGCCATAATAATGAGACAGGAATAGCAGCCTGTGGAAAAACAAACACATACACATCAAAATAATGCACAAAGCAGATGATACAACTAAATCCCGACAGGAAGTCAGGATAATGCAGCAAAGCTTATATATTGCCAACAAATGGCAAAAATGCGGCTAATTCGGGTGTCTCGTGTAGAGCTCCTGGAAATGCCCAAACTATAAGAAAGACGAAGTGCTAATGCTAGCACAACACCCATACCATGCCCTCATATGTGTGCCTCAATGGCGGATACTTGGCCAATCCGGAATATCTTGCACAAGACTCCCAGAAATGACAAAATAAGGTACTAACATCCTTTGAATAGGGATGACATTATCAGGATTGAGTGACCCGCTCCATGTTCCCAACCGATCTCCAAGTCACAAAGGCCAAGAGATATTCGGGATCGAGCAACGTGTCGGACAATCCGATGATGTCAGTCTTATAAGGACCCTCCAAGTCACAAAGGCCAAGAGGATCCGAATATAAAGGAAATTTCATAGTTCCGAACGTCCTCAGAAGGTTGCAAAGTCATAAAGGCAAGGCTCCTGGGGTAACGTTGGACCACTCGAGTACCAAAATACATAGAGTATCCGAACCCACAAATGGCAAATCATGCAATTGGTTGCACGAAGAATATGGAACGACATTGCTACTCTCCTAAAAATCTGCATACGCTCGAACCATATTGAGCAAGATAGGGAGATTGGCAGGATATCGTCAAAGCATAATATGAAAAGAATCCCTCGGGGCATATACAAAAGGAAAAATATACATACATATATATGTATGTATATGGGAAATCATGTATATGGGTGACGTTGGGCTATTCAAGTACCAAAATACATAGGGTGTCCGAACCCACAAATAGCAAATCGTGCAATTGATTACACGAAAGATATGGGACAACATTGCTATTTTTCCTAGAAAATCTGCATATGCTCAAACCATGTTGAGCAAGATAGGGAGAATTAGCAAGATATCGTCAAGGCATGACATGAAAAGAATCCTTCGGGACATATACAAACAAAATATATATGTATATGCATAGGTTCATATATGCCCGTGGCCATGAATAGATATGTACACGAAAAATGCACGGGACACCCGCCTCCGACTGCGTCTTCGGCGAGCATCCCGTGGGGGGCATTTGTTGAACCCAAAAAAAATCTCATATACGGATATGCAGATTTGCATTATATGAGTATGCATATATGACGCATGTTCGCGTCGACGCGAAATTCCCATGGGAGAATACGCATGCATAAGCATGAGGGTATGTTCATGAAGGACCATGTCATGCAAAATAAAATGCACGCCTACGATATAGGTGAATACTAGAAATCCATAAAAAACCATGGGCTCGCATTATGAGGGCAGCGGAGCAAAAGACATACCTAGGCCACGAAGGCCTTAATCGGATTTTTTTTTTTAGGAGCCTAAGGCAGCCCCAAGTTGCTTGCTTCGGCTCCCGAAATCAGCTCCCGAACCGCCTTTGCAATGCTCGATAATGGGATCCGATGGGAGACCCCAAAATGCAGCGATAAATGGGACCCCGAACGTTGCAAAACAAGGGTCAAAATCAGTCCCAAGGTGGACTAAAATCTGTCCCGAAATGGGGCAAAATCAGTCCTAGAACTCCCCCAAAATGGCTCCGAAATGGAGGCCCAATAGTGGGGGGATAGGCCCAATAAGTAGCCCTATGGGTGGGGTCAATATGAGGCCCAATAAGCCCCCAAATGGGCCCAAGTTCAGTCCCAAAATGGGCTGAAGTCTGTCCCGAAATAAGGAAAAAATAAGTTTTAGAACTTACCTAAAATCAGTCCCGGGACAGAGGCCCAATATCGGGAAAGATAGGCCCAATAAATGGCCCAATGGGGGAGCCCGAAAAGAAGCCCAATAGGCACCCCTAACAGGCCCAAATCAGTCCCGGAATGGGGCTAAAATGCTCTCCAAACTTGCTCAAAATGACCTCAAATGAAGGCCCAATAGCAAGGGAGGTAGGCCCAATGGGTGGCCCAATAAGGAGGCCCAATAGGGAGCTCAAATGGGCCCAAAACCAGCTCACAAAAGGGGCCTAAATCTGCAAAAAGGGAGAAGAAATCTCCAGAATTCCCAAAATGGCAAAGGGGGATGTGGACCCCCTCTCTCTTCCCCCCCTTTTATTTAAATAAAAATGGGGGAGGTGGAGGAGAGAGAGGGGGAACCGGTGGGCCCCCCCCCCCCCCCACCGGTTGGGAACCCCCCACCGGTTCCAAGAGGAAACCGGTGGGGGGGGAGGAGGCTTTCCCTCCCTCTCTTTCTTCTTTAAAAATTCAAAAAAAGGGGGGGGGGGGTGGGGGAATTAATTAAAAGAGAGGGGAGTTAATGGAGTTCTTAACCCCATTCATATTTGGTTAAGAACTCCATATAAGCCCTCATTAAAAACCCCATCTTAAACCCCCTTTCACACCTAGCCCAAACCTGAAATTAATGGGCAAAAAGCCCCCTTTCACACTGGAAATCTGAAAACCAAAGACCCAAGGCTCATTAAGAGCCAAAAAGTGGGAAAGAAGGGGAGCATGGGGAGGGGAGAACCCCCCCCACCGGTTTCCAAAACCGGTGGGGGAGACCCCCACCGGTTCCCAACCGGTGGGGGGCCAACCGGTGGCACCCCCCTCCACCGGTTGGAACCGGTGGGGGTGCCCACCGAGGCCTCCTCCTCTCTCCTTTATTTGCTCTCTCTTACCCCCCCTTGCCACCCATTGGCTGATATGGAATAAAAAATAAAAAAAAAGAGAGAGGGAAGGAGGGAAGCTCCAACCGGTGGCACCCCCCCACCTTGGTTCATCCCGGTGGCACCCCCCACCGGATCAGATTTTGGGACCTATAAATAGGACCCCAAGGCTCCAATTCAAGGACACCAAGCACACCACAAGTGCACACCATAAGTCTATAGGCTGCCCACATATAAGGGGGAGATTGTGGTGAAATTGTGAGGGAGAGTGCTGCCAATTGAAGACCAAATTCGGGTTTTTTAACCCGGGTTTGCTGCGAATTTGGGAGTTCTTTCGTCTCGGGGAGCTCTCTCCTAAGGTTCAATCCTAAGGGGAAGTTCTGCCGAATTTTATTTGTAAAATAGTCTTATTATAAGGCGAAATACTGCTGAAATAAAATCAGAATTTCTGTACTTATGTGTGTCATTTGAATTTTATAATTATCATACCTTTTAAAAAAAAAGAAAATAATATGTATATATGTATATATTTTCCTAAAACTAAATAAAATTGTGTACATCCATAACCTAACCCTAACCTTACCCCGTAAATAAACCAAATTCAGAAATCTGCATAAAAATTATAATTAAACCCAAGGATAATTCATAATTAATCAATAATTAATTAATCAATAAAAATCCACGAAATTAATTAAAAATCAAAAAAAAACCAGGAAAAATCAGTAAAAATCTGTAAAAAAAACCTGAAATATGATACAAAAATCATAATAAATTCAAATACCCTTATATATTTAATTAATTAATCAGCTAATTAAATTAATAAAAAAATGAATAAAATTAATAAAATTAATAAAAAATCAGAGAATTAGAAATCTGAAAGAATGTTAAATCATTAACCATATATCTAAAAACTTAATGTAAAATTACGAAAATACCCTTGTGCGTAATATTTACACATATAACCTTGAAAACATTAAAATTCATATTATAATAAGGGTTTCTTCCCATATATTCTGAATATCATTAAATATAAACCCTAAGACTTAAAAAGTCGGTTTTAAGGTAAAATTATTAAAAAACCCCCATATGTTTGAAAATCAATTCCCTAACTCCTATAAAGCTTGAAAACCTCTAAAATTCACTTCTATATGTTTATAAGCCACTATATTTTCATAAAACCCCTATAATTACATAAAAACCCCTGAGAGTGGATAATTGGAAAAAAGCTCCTGTGGGACTAAAAATTGGGAATTGACCCGTATAACCTGGAACCAATCCACATAACTTGGAACCAATCCTAATAGTCGAGAATCAATCCCGAATCACATAAAAATTGTCCCCCGAACCGGGGTGAGGTTAAGGATTCACCCTAAAATATACCTTCATCTGCATACGCATGCACTTCCTATAGTAGTAGTTTTGCATGACTAAGGGCATCATACGGACGGTTAATCAAGGGTTGCCGAGCAGTTGCTCAGTGTAATTAACACTGACCGAGGTCAGTGGAGAGAGGTCATATACTTGAATCTTCGCCTGATTCGAAGTCCCGGATTCCCTGAGGGCTAATCCCAAGCTCTCATAATCCGATAAAAAAATATAAAACTGACCTATAATCCTCTAGATAAACAAACAAAAAAATGGATTTCCGAATAATCCGACATAGGAGGAGAGATATGTCTAGGTCAGGTCCCGACGCCAGGGTTAGAAAAACCTTCGCGCAAACACAGCCCCACCCTGGTTTTTGCAAAATCTATTTTGCTTGGTACATTGTGATTGGAATTTATGATAAGATTTGTGTGCGAATCTTACTAGATGAAATCTAAGTCAATTATTGAGCATTGTGTTTTAGCTATCTAAATTGAGGTAACTTATATACCATAGGTTGCAGTTTAGAAATTGTGCCATTTGATAATTTACTAAGCAACATCAAGATATTGACAGTCATGTATCATTTGCTTTCACTTGTGTTACAGCACCGGTCAGCGGTACATCTATACAGGATCAAGTGATAATTGCGTCTACATTTATGATGTGGTATGTACTTCATTAATCTATCTAGTAAATGCACATGCACTGTTCACATCCAATCATCAATAAACCCAAAGAATGGTTTTATTCTACTCAAGAGTGTCTCATAACACATTGATCCTTTTAGCATCCATTTTCCACCAATCTATGTCAATAGGAATGGTAACAGTTGCTGAATGAACGTCCACTTTGTTTACATGATTACACATTTAGTCGCTGTTAGACCAAATATACAAAATATGGGCTGCACCACTGGTGCACCCTCCACTACCAGCATTGTGCAACAATTATGCAACCACCATCACTTCCCACAGCCATGAATATCAGCACCATCATCTCCGGCAGCGCTACCACAAATAGTGTCACCATCACATTGCTGTTCCCACTGCCCATAGGCAGCAGTCCTGCCAACCAAATAACCTTTCGCCGTTAGTGTTTGATATCCTAGTGCCATTTCTGTCATGAAGGTTAACTGGGCATTCAAGGCAGTTAATCTACCCTGATTAATGGGGTAAATCAAATGAAAAATGGATTGTGATTATTTTCATGTTCTATCATATATTTTTCTTCCCTAACAAACAGTTTCTTAATCAAAGTGAACATCTGACTAAACCTTACCTCCATTTTTTGTTTTGCCAAATCCAAGGTAACTGGAGCTCAAGTTGCAAAACTTGACTACCACGAATCGGCGGTGAGGGACTGTAGCTGGCATCCTTACTATCCCATGCTCGTTTCATCTTCATGGGATGGCGTTCTTGCCAGATGGGAATTTCCAGGCAGTGAAACGCCCACTGTGAGGAAGAGGAAGTCCCGTAGGAGACAGCATATATACTGAAGGTTGAAGCAGTTCAACAATTCATCATGTAGATAGATAATATTACCATTGTGTTGTATATATGATACGTGTATGGAACCAGAAAGACATTCAGGAACCTCTCTTCCAACATTCTCTCTCTTGGAGCAAGGTGCACGAGGCTACTGGTGCAGTGAAGGGTCTTGAGGAAAGGTTAAATATAAATAAGTGCTGTTGTTTCCTCATCCTCTCTTATCGTGGGCGCATCAGAAATCTCAAAGTTGACGACTGGCAGGATCGGTGGCAAATGCAAGGGTGCCATCAAAATAAGATGCTGTACTAGTGGGGAGCTGTGGATGTTGCAGTGTTGTCACGGATATGCTTCTCTGTGCGGCTAGATTAGGAGGATTCTTTGAGATGCCAGAAGATCATAAAGCAAGAAAAGATCAGACACTCAAAAGGCAAAAATGTGCTTAATAGTACTCGAAGACTTGGAAATGTACACATGTTCACACGATATTTATTTGTTCAGCAAAATTCTCGACATCTATTTTTCTTATCACTTGGAAGTTGGATGCGATCTGTCTATCGAAATAACTAGTTTGCTATGCATTCTCTGAGAACGGGGAAGTTACGGAGTCTTTGTGCAGAGCCACCTGGCTGCACGGGGAAAATGGATTGAGATGGTACCAGACCCCTTTGGACCTGTATTGGGTCCATATATGTCCATTTACTTAATAAGAATTATGAGAAATACTTGCTGTAGTGCTCCCTTGTCGTTGTCTGATAAGGTCGCCTGGGTGGCACATGCTATTTAAGGTGCACTGTACCCCTACGGGATGATGCAGCGACTGCATTCTGTCCGATCCACTTGATCGGACAGCAATTGTACTGCAATGTCCAGGAGGTATTACAGAAAGTATTTCTCAGGAATTATATTGTCATATGTGGTATATATTTACATTAGATTGTATGATTCTGGGTCCCAAACGAGGTGCATTTAAGAGGTGTATTACAGTTTATAATAAATGAATTCTTTCTTTTAAGTTCACTTGTGTTTTAGCCATTGTTTAGAAACTGGATCGGACCAGTCAGTTAATTGTAAAAAACTTGAAGTGGAATTTTTTTGAGTCAGGTTTATCAAAAAACCGCCACCTTCACAAAAGCAAGAGAACCAGTTAAAAATTGACTAATTTAGTCCGCGTTACATGAAAATTAACTCCAAAACTAAATTTTCTTTTACAAAATGTCACTTAAAAGAATTTAAACTTGAATTAAGGCCACTACTTAAACATAACATACGGGCACAACAAGGATATAATGGGTTTTGTAATACACAATGGAAATAAATAACCGTAATATGTATAGACTTAATATTATTTAATTCAATAAAACGGTTCGGTCCAAATGCCAGTTTTAAGTGGTCAGTTTAAATTAGATCGACCAAAGACCTCTTCAATGACCGGTCTGGTTTAAAAACATTATTTTTAACATCGATAGAATAAGAAGTAATTTTGAGACTTGACCTATTTATCCATTAAGGCTACAAGCTATTAAGTCCGTTAGGGCTTTAGGTATTACTTATTTTTTCTACGGACCACTCATATCTGTACTGTATATAGCCCTAGAGGAGTGGGAGCGGACATGATCCTTTTGCCATGCCTTCCCCGCATTATCCTTATACCATTCTCTGGCTCCAAGGCTTGAATCTCTATGTTCGATCCAATGCAACATAAATCTGCGACTTTTTTAAAAAATCGCGATGTAATCACACTTTTTTATTTTAAATTATTTTTTTACGAATAAATTTTGATTTATTAAAAGAATTTTTAAAATCTTCAGAAACTCAAAAGGTAGGATTGTAGGTGAAGAACGGTTTGCGAAAGGGCCAACCCACTTTCTTTGCATACTCAAACGATTCACGTACTTTCTAAGAAAATATACCTTTCCAAGTGGAACTTATTCATTTTTATATTAGATATTTATAAATTTTTATATTATATCTTAAATTCCAGACTATTTACGAAGTTTTCAGATTTTTTTACTGAATTGAGATTTTTTTTATTTGAATTGGATTTTTTCCAAATCCTGACTTGGTGACATTAGTTCGATCTTAAGTATCTCCTTACGAAGATTATGTTCGAGTTTTCTCGTTTTGGTTTTCTTGTTCCTCGCTGGGGCTACTCACGAAGTGGAAGTTTTATAGAATTGTGTTGATATTGTTACTAAACAAAACTCTGAAAAATAATGGCAGCAGCAGATTAAACCCTAGATCGTCTATTGATAGGCGACGCGGCTAAGGATCTACTGTCTACTTATGGGAACAAGAGGAGCCCTAAGCTATGGCCATAATGTTTTATTAGAAGCAATCTATTGTCGATGCCACAAATGTTGCTAATATCCTCAGAAATGATATGTGAGATTAAATGGCCCAAGATTCATCTCATTTTAGAGTGATGTTCACTAACAAGTTGAGTCATCTTGTAATGCAAGACTCTATTGTCTACCTAGACAAGTGTCATATGAGTTGAGCAACTTTTTTCACAGATGACCTGACAAGCATTAAATTTGAGTGTATAACTCATCAATGTGCACGGACTTGACAAATGCTTTGTGGACATGACAAATAGTGTCATATTCACGAAACATTTGTCATGCATGAAAAATATTTATTATTTTTATACATATGTGTACATATTTTTGGACATGACAAATACTTTGTAGACATGATAAATAATATTTGTCACATCTGAAAATTATTTGTCATCCCTACGTATGTATGTCCAGATTTATAAGAGTGACAATTATTTTTCAGGTCCGATAATATTTCGTGGACATGACAAATACTATTTGTGTCGCCGACGTAACATTGTCAGCTTTGTTCACATTTGTCATGTCTAGAATTTTACATTCGCATTTAATGCTTGTCAAGTCACTTGTGAAAAAAAAAACCTAATCTATGTGGCACCTACCTAAATAAACTAATGACATCTTGCATTATAAAATGACTCAACTTACTTTAATGCAAAACATTGCAGCAAACATTACTTCTAGTTTTAATAAAAATCACAATCTGATTACTCATCAAACCTCGACTGACTCACGTGACGTGTCATGACTTTGCAATCACAGAAGAACAACGTGGGTACATAGAAAATCCATAGTATGTTATGATTGATATACTCGAGTCCAGTAGCACCAGAGAGTAACATATGTTGCGTTGTCTTATAAAATGTAGTCCATTATGCTAGGAATTCAGGTTTAACCTTGTTCTCAAAGTTTAGCTCTTTTTTAGGGAGATATCTTCATGTTCCATTAACTAAATATAAAGATGGGATTTAACATTTCTCTCCTTCTATTTAATTCAAACACATCCCTTCTAGCCAAGGAATGCTGTCTGTTGAACCTTTTTGTGTTTTATGTATGGATGCTTCATAGCAGGCTCTCCGCCTCGCAGAAATCAGTTCGAGATGGATACAAATTGATCCAACCAGCCCAGCTTGCCAGCAAAGGCCAGGCGAGTGGGCTGGGCCCAACCAGCCAAGCCGAGACTTGGGCCGGCCGGCTGGCTTAACTGGCCTTGCTCCGTCCGCACGGCCTGCTAAGCGAGAGTCTCGTGGCCACATGTATGCCTTGGACTGGCTACCTAGACAGTGCGCGCACTACC
Source organism: Zantedeschia hybrid cultivar (assembly GCA_030544215.1). Taxonomy (NCBI): domain Eukaryota; kingdom Viridiplantae; phylum Streptophyta; class Magnoliopsida; order Alismatales; family Araceae; genus Zantedeschia; species Zantedeschia hybrid cultivar. Next base: position 67,553,088 of record JARZZO010000005.1, on the reverse strand, counting down.
CACCTCCCATTCAGGTTGAGGGCGCGCATTGGGCCCTATGGTCGTACGCACCTCCTCTTCTCTCGCCAAGGGAACTATACATTCTATGGTTCCCTCACATTAGAAAAATGTTGATGATAATGAAATGACATCTTAGGGTACTTAATCTATGTTTGTGAAACATGATAAGTACTCAAAATTGGGTTACTTTTGATGGTCATAAATCTCAAAAGATTACAAAAGAATATCATTTCAAGACAATTTAAGAAAATTAGCTTTTATAGGCTGATCAATTTAGAATATTGGTCAACCAATTTCTAACAGCAAATGTTGGGCTCGCACATATTAGAAAAATGTTGATGATAATGAAATCACATCTTAGGGTATTTAATCTATGTTTGTGAAACATGATAAGTGCTTAAAATTGGGTTACTTTTGATGGTCTTAAACCTCAGAAGATTACAAAAGAATATCATTTCAAGACAATTTAATTAAATTAGCTTTTACACGTCGACCAATTTAGAATATTGGTCAATCAATTTCTAATAGCAAGTGTTGGGCTCCCACATATTAGAAAAATGTTGATGATAATGAAATCACATCTTAGCGTATTTAATCTATGTTTGTGAAACATGATAAGTACTCAAAATTGGGTTACTTTTGATGGTCATAAACCTCAGAAGATTACAAAAGAATATCATTTCAAGACAATTTAAGAAAATTAACTTTTACAGGTCGACCAATTTAGAATATTGGTCAACCAATTTCTAATAGCAAGTGTTGGGCTCCCACATATTAGAAAAATGTTGATGATAATGAAATCACATCTTAGCGTATTTAATCTATGTTTGTGAAACATGATAAGTACTTAAAATTGGGTTACTTTTGATGGTCATAAACCTCATAAGATTACAAAAGAATATCATTTAAAGAAAATTTAAGAAAATTAGCTTTTACAGGTCGACCAACTTAGAATATTGGTCAACCAATTTCTAATAGACAATGAACCATCTCGAGGACAAGTTGGAAACGTCTACAATATTACAAATTTGAAGGATCAAGTTCCAAAAATTCTCAAATTTAGAGTAAGACCAAAATTGCCCAATCGATTCTCAAAATTGGTCAACCAATTGGCCCAGATTTATAGAATCTGGCTAGCTCACTTAATATTCGTTGGAGATCTTTTGATATTTCTTTCCTCTCAAGGCTCCAGTAATCAGTAGGTCATTCAAGAGATGTTGCCACAGTTTGAAGGAGGATTTTGGTTATTTAAACTCCAAGGCAGGGCATCACTTTTATCCAAGAAAGATTAAGAGAGTGCCAAGAATTAAAAGGGAGAACCCAATGCTCCTTTGTGCATATTTAGATCACCGGTTCTAAAATCACTGATTTCAAAACAAGTGAAATTTTCTTGTTTTAAAATTAGGAAATATTTGTTTGGTTGTTTGTAAAATAAAACAAGAGGGATGCTCTAATCTTCTTGTTTTGGTTTACAATGGGCCTTTGCTGTAAACCAAAACAAGGGAATTAGGTTGTCAAGTGGGCAGACAAGGCCCAGACAAGATTTTGCTTTACATTGTTTTACATTATTCCAAACAATTGAAAACATTGTAAAATGAGACAATTGTTTCAAATTACGCTAAAACAAGCAACCCCTTAAGTGAGTTTCTTGTTCTAGATCTCTTCTTCGAGCTGCTATTTGCTTCATCAACGAAGGAGAGACACCTAGTTGCATCTACTTCAACACTTAAGGTTTGATCGAATTTATTCTATGTATTGTTTTTAGGTCATTTGTTTCCTACTATGTTCTAATTTCTTTTGGATTGTTGTCCAACGAAAGGTTAGCTAAAGCATGTAAATATAGTAGCTGAAAGGTTGGCTAGAGCCTATAAATCTAATGGTAATAGGTGGGCTGGATTATGTAAAGCCAGCATTTGTTAAGTTGACTGGAGTTAGAAATCTAATGGGTTGTAAGGCCAAGCTAGTGGCTTTATGTCTAGTGGTTGTGTTATTGTTACTTGGAGAGTAGTAAAAATCCCAACATAGTGTTGGGTAGCGGACATAGGGTTTGGCTGATTTATATGTTTGCTTGATATTGTACTTGATCAAATTATTACTTGCGAAAAATCAAATTTGAGCGATAAATTTCTGCAACCCTATGCACCTCCTCTAGGGTGCACGATTGCCTAGGACCAACAATTGGTATGGTATTAGAGTATACATCTCTATTTGCTGGTCTAATGATCCTGAGAGATCTCCTTCAATGGCTAACTTGGCTCTCGGAGAAGGCCTTTCCATTTATTGACCTCCACTCTTTGGCCGATCTAATTAAGTATACCTATTGGAAAACTCATATGAGGATACTTCTTGGGTCAGAAACATTTGATGTTTGATCAATCATTGAAAATGGACCCTTTGTGATTAATAAGAAAAGGGAGAAATTAGATGATCAAGATAAACAAGACTGATCTATTAATGATAAAACTAAGAATAGGTTGTTTTGTGCTTTAATTACTAATGAATTTAACCGTGTTTCTACTTGTGACAATGCTAAGGAGATATGGGATAAGTTGGAGATCACCTATAAAGACACCTTCCAAGTCAGTAAAACAAAAACCAACATTTTGGTGCCCAACTATGAGCTCTTCAAGATGGAACCTCGAGTAATGAGGAAACATTTACATGCTTCGCCGGTATCATAAATGAACTCAAAGCCTTCAGAAAGACTTGCACTAGTTTTGAACTTGTAAAAAAGGCATTAAGATCTGTACCTTTATCTTGGAGTCCAAAGGTCACAACGATCGAGGGGGTAAAAGATATCTCCATCATGTCCATTGATGAACTGATGGGGTCACTCATGACCTATGAGATTAACCTCTCAACAGAGGACGATGATCAAGCCAAAAAGAATAAGTCTTACTCTTAAAAGAAAGATTGAGGACAACAAAGAAAAATCATCCACCCATGATGATTCAAGTGAAGATGAGACAACCATGCTATCAAGAAAAATCCAAAGATTCTTTAATAAGAAAAGATTTATAGGTTGAGGATGAAAAGACCTTAGGTGTTATTCTATGAATGCAGAAAGCCAGGTCAGATGAAGATGAATTGTCCAAACCTAAACATAAGAAAAGATGTGTAAACTCATCCTCATGAGATGCGCCAAACATGCAAGATGTGTAAGAATGTTAACCATTAGATTGGAAAGTAAAGTATACAATATATATGAAATAAACATAAATATATGTTATTACACACATTTAACACAACTATGGTGGGATTTCTATCATCTGTTCTGAATCGCGTCACTTGGGTTTGACTTCTTTCAAAACCCGTCACCAAGACCAGATGCCAATCAACTAAGTTAATCAATTTTTAACAAAGAATTGATATAGTTTGAATCATGTCACCATGGGGAGATGCCTTTCAGTATAACCAATAATATGAAAATAAATTGACTAACCGCCAAGGCCTAGGCATGTAAATCAAGTCGCCCCAGTATGACGCGAATCAAATAGTGTCACTTGGTTCAGACACGTTTCATAGCCCAAAATTGAGGCCTAAAAAGCAACGTTGGCTGCCCTTAAAACATCATGGAAGTAGAGAAGAAAGCTACCCTGAACCCCTTCCATAGACACAAGGACGATTCCTCATCAAGAGGACATCTCTAACCCATAAAAACAACTACGAAACACTCTTCAAAACGTGGAAATTGCATGAATCCTAGCATGGATTTCTAAGGGACATCTAGCATAAAGAAAGGACCACCAACCTATCTCAGGGTCTTGTACTCCTCTCGACCCACAAAGGGCCCTTCACGTGGTGGAATTTGCCTTGAGTCACTGTTGCCTCACCGTCAAGCTACTGTGGTTCTCAACGTGACGCCACCTCATCTAGCTTGCCACAACAGTTGTCCATGCTGCCTCATCGCTGTCACGTCCTCACCTCTTGTCGGCTGCCAAGAGTGAGGTGAAGTGGTAGTGGAAGGTGGTAAGGTGGAGAAGTGGAGGGGATGAAGGTGGCTTGGATATAAAGGAGAATGGAGGAGGACAAGGAAGAAGAATATAGAACTGGTTGGAGGGGAAGAGGAGGAGGAGCAAAATGGGGGACATGAGGAGGAAGAAGAAGATGGGTGGAGAAAATGCACGCATGGCCTACCCCTCAGCACCTTGCTCCATTGCCACATGTGCACAGAGGGTGCCATGGGACGGGTTTGCATCATGCAGAGAGAGGCTAAATCACGTCATGTTGACTTGATGTGAACTGAAAATTGCATCACACCCTAAAGATGTGAATTAGAGAGACTGATAGTATTTAGCTACGCATCCCACATACATGCGATTTGAATCGCGTCTACTTAGGGTGATGTCTTTCTCAAACACATCGAGTTGAACTGATGCAAATCAGACCTGACCTGGCTATCCTAAATAGGCCCACTAAAGCCTATCCGAAACCCGATCGGGTGGTGGCATGTATGCTGGGAGGAGTTTTTCACCTTGCCTAGGTATGCGTCTTCTAGTTCTTAATCTTAATGTTAAGACAAGTGATGACTAATATCTTTTTTTTAGCTAGTACGAGCCAACTCTAAGGACTTCTTTATGAGTGTCATTATCTATGGTGACATACTGGCTGTCAACTGGTATTCGACGGTAATCTAAGAACTCAGCTCGCTCACGAGCTATATAGTTTGTTGGTCCTGAGTCTACAATCCAATGAGAAACCGTATGAGCAATGAAAACATTAGAACACACTTAAACATGATTTCTATGGACGAGAAAAACCATCTTTGGCTCAGTGCAATCATTGGCATAGTTTTCCATCTTCTGACAGTTGAAGCACTTGACCTTGCTCAGGTTTTTCTTTTCTCGCTTGGCATGCTTACCCTTTTGGTTGTTTTGTTGTCTCCATTTCTTTTCAATTTTTTCTGAAAATTATTGTTCTTCTTGTTCCAATTTTGCTTGGAGTTCTTTGCCCTAGGATTGTTTGCATTAGCTACCAATGCATTATGACGAGTCGCCTCTTTGTGCTCTGCCTCTAACTCTAAGTGACGTGAAAAATCACTGAAAGTCTTTATGCTTTCATTAGGCGTTAGTGCCAGTTTGATATGCTCCCAAGAAGAAAAGAATCGGGAAGGGACCTCAGTACGGCAAATATCTGCTACTCATCTGAGAGCTCAGTGCCAGCTGTCTTCAATTTTCTTATCACCCAAGACATTATCCTCAAGTGTTCTGCCATAGAATGCTTTGGGTCCATCATGTACTGATTGAACTTCAAAGTTAAGACCCTCAACCTCATTACTGATGTGCCTCCATATTAGAGCTTGAATTGCTCCGACATCTCTTTGGCAGTTTTGTAGCCCTCAAATTCTTTGATAAGGTTATCGTGCATGCAGCTCAACATAGTGTAGTGCATATTTCTGTCCTTATTAAGTCATTTATCATAGGCTTGCGTGTCACGATTGACTTGTGCAAACGGTCGATCATTTGATGGTGACAACATCACATTAGTCAAGGTCTCAAGTTCCTCATTCTCGTTAAGGAGATACATAATTCTTTTGTGCCACGTGTTGTAATTTTCGCCCTTTAATTTATCTTGACTGAACAACTCATGGTATAAACCTTCAGAGGCCATTGTTACCTTCTACATTGTGCAAGTAAAAAAATAATTAGGCACTTAAAAGAAATTATTTTCTTAAAATTAATTGGTCATATCACATATGTCAGTTCGAAAACTTTGCCAGGCTCATAATCATCTCCTTAATATATGCTACAAACTATATTCCCAATTAAAATAAGAGTGGGATAAAAACAAAACATTAAGTGACTCATTTCCTAACATTAAATCCACATGATTTAAAAAATTATAGGATATGTTCCTTTAAAATGCATGATAAGTGTGTAGGAATGCATTTCCTAAATATAACATGCATACATGGGAGGGGTATATTGATCGCATTATAAAGCAAAAAATATTTTAAATTTCATGCTACCACATATCAATATAACAAACATACGCTAGCAATCTATTAAAAATGAACTAACCCCTCTGTTGAATTATAACGAGTGTGTCGAGTAATAATTAAACAAAAATAGTTAGATAGCCAGTGTCCCGGTTAGTCTATCATCTAGACAAAATGTTAACAATATTAAAGTCCAGAGTCTTTATACAATCCAAAATTATATTGTTCAAATTGTACAGCTTGGGAACCGATTTTTTTCGGCCCCTAATAATTACAATAAAATTAGACCATTAAAAAAAGCTCCATGCTGAGTTAAATTCTCTTTAGTCTCCAATGATCCCTAAAAAAGAAAACTTTGGGACACTAGCCATCTATTTAAACAATCACACATAACCATCAATTTTGCAATAAATTTAATGTAATAGTTATCCCCCATCACAGAAAAAAATAATTTTCATGAAATTATAGGAAAGATACATGATAAAATAAATTGCATGATATTATGGATTTAAAAAATAGTATCTTTAGACCAATGTTGTTGTTAGTCTTAGGTGGCCTACAAGCCAATATAACTTTGTAATCTCGTTCATTTATTAATAAAATGATATTATATTTATTGTGTGTAAATTGTTTTAATTATCGTCTCATAATAAAGTCTGTGATATGTGCGATAGTGATCAGATTATGATGAGATCATACTAATGAGACTGATCACTTAAACACACATATTCTTAAAAGTTCATAGTCAGAGGATATCCGAGAAGGACATCGCATATCCGGTTAGACTAGTACAGATTACTCATGCTCATATGATGAGGATGACTGATCTCATAGTCACTTGTGTAGAGACACTAAGGCGAATCTGTAGCTGCTCATTAGAGAATGAGTTCACTGAACTGATCCGACTGAATCGCTGGATGGTATTGTACCTCACTGTCAACCAGCTTGATTTTATTGTCGCAGTTGCGTGGATAGTCCTCAGACCTGAGACACCAAGGACACCTTGTCGGTAGACTTCTGTACTTTGACTTTGGTTTATGAATATTTAACCATAGGATTCTAAACAGCCAAGGTTGGGTACAACGGAATACCGTCGAAGGAAATTGAGTGTCAATAAAGAATAATTCACTCTCGGTACTTAGAGAGAGAACGCTCTAGGAAGAATGCGCGGAAGTGTGGGGTTCGCTGTGTCGAGATCCGACTGAAAAACGCAGCGGAATAATTTATTCGGGATCGGATCCATCCCGTTTCGATCAATAAAATAAACCGGAAATCTAATTTACCTTGTGCGGATTCGAATCTGCGTTCGTTTTCCAGTTCCGTCGGAGCGATGCCGCAAGCCGCGCATGTGCTCGGCCTCTAGCGGTATCCACGCGGTTCTCCTCGCGATGGATCGTCCTCGCCTCCTCGCTCGATGCGGCGTTCGTGGATCCCGTCTGGCTGCGCGTAATCCGCCGCGACATGCGGATTCGGAAACTCCCGTCGGACAGAAGGCGGAGTTGTCGGGAGCCGAAGCGGAACCTCCAGATGTTTGCCTCGTGTCGTGCGCCCAGGAGAGAGGAGAGAGAAAGTAGACGGCGGCTAGGTCAGGGTTGCTGGCCCCCGACGTAGCAGCCGTTCTTTTATAATAAGCTTATTTGCGGTTTTTCATAAAAACTCAGACGTATCCGAAATCCTGTCGGCTTATCCATTGACTTGAAAACCTTTTGCGTGTGACCTTCTAGGCCCAAATACCAGTCCAGTTAATGGCCCATTAAGCCCAGTAACTCTTTACGGACCCACTAAATTAATTAATATCGTTATATTAATTAATCAGCCGAATTTAATGTCCCACAGTAAATTCGGACGGGCTTCCGATCACGTTAGATGCCAAGCAACATCGCGTGATCCTAGATGGCATTGGGGTTATTGCAACCCTCTATTAGAACCTATCCGTCATCGGTTAGTGCGCGGATATAATCCTTCATCCGTGCAATGTTCCCGAATCGACCTAGGATATGGTTTACTGTTAAACCCTAGCCGGTCGATTCACTTGAATCAGATGCTGCTAAACTATATCGGATAACTCTTTATCCTGTACAGTGTCCGCCCTGGCCAGGGACTTGAGCGCATCATCCTTGGAACATTCTCTCTCATAATACCGAGAGCGGATGATCCCATATTGAACACACAATTACTTTCGAGGGCATTTTCCTAAACCTGATCACTTGACTTATTGATAATCCATGGTTAGGGATTCGTTAGTCAAGGTCAAAGTTCAGAAACCTACCAACAAGATATTTTTGGCGTCTCAGGTCCAAGGATCATCTACGCAACCGTGACAAAAGAATCGAGTTGGTTAACAGTGAGGTGTTTACCATCCAGCGATTCATAGTCAGATCAGTTCAATGAACTCATTTGCCAATGAGCACCTACAGGTCCAGCATAGTGTTTCCACACAAGTAACTTATAGGATCAGTCACCCTCATCATATGAGCTAAAGAAACCTATACTAGTCTATCCGGATGTTCGATGTTCTTTTCAAACATCCTATGACTAGGAACAATTAAGAATATGTGTTTATAAACCTTTGGTCCCGTAATTATGATCTCATAATAATTCGAAGATTAATGCACATGTTCATGGACTTCATCGTGATTCGATAAGCAATGCTCAAATAAGATATACAATGAAAATATGCCATTATATTAATAATCTGAACATAATACAGTGTCGGATTGGCTTATTGGCCATCCAATAGTAACTGGAAGTCCCTGGCCAGGGCAGACGATGATATCGGGAAAGGAGTTTTTCGATATTATATGGCAGCATCCAATCCAAGTGAGTCGACCGGTTAGGGTTTGATAGTATACCATACCATGAGTTGACTTGAGAGCATTGCACGAATGAAGGATTATATTCACACGGTAACTGTTGGCGGAAAGGTTCCAAGAGTGGGTTAGTTAACCCCGATACCTTCCGGGTTCACGCGGTGTTGTTTGGCACCCAACGTGATCGGAGGTCCGATCGAATTTGATGTGCGACATTGATTCGATTGATTAATTAATTAATATGAGTTATTAATTGATTAATCAGGCCAGTAAGGAGTCACTGGGGTTATTGGGCCATTAACCGGACTGGTTATTGGGCCTAGAGGGTCACACGCAAATGATTCTCAAGGTGATGGATAATAAAGTAGGTTTTATATAAACCGAAGGTTTTTATGAAAAATCTTGCGGTTAATATAAAATGTAGCGAACGGGCTGAGCAGGCCAGCCTGTTGCTAACCCTAGCCACCCCCTCCTCTCTTCCTCTCTCTCTCTGGCGCCCTAGGCTGGTTCTGATCTCCGGGTCTGCTCCGCCGCTTCTCCGACTCTCGTCTGACGGGAAATCGTCCGCTCGTTGTGGCGAACGGCGGAGGCTTCGTAGGCTACGAAAAATGAGGAAATGTAAGGATATCCACCGCGAGGAGGATTGCGTTGACTCTACTAGAGGTTGGGTGCTTGCGGGGCTTGCGGCATCACACCGACGGAATCGATCGGTCGCGGATTCGAATCCGCGCACGGTAAGAATCAATAATCCGATTATCGGTTTGTATATTCGAAATGGGAACGGATCGCTATTTTAATTCTTTATTTTTGCTGCGGTTTGCGATCCGGAGAAACATGAGAACCCAACAATGGTATCGGAACCAGGTTCCACTATTTCTCGTCCCGTTTCAGGCCCCGAAATTGATTTTTCCATCATTTATTCTATGCATGAATTCGATGATATTGCTGGAACCGTGTTCATATGATGAACACGAAATAATCGAATTATTTTAATTATGCAATTTCGAATTTTTTGGGGTTTACCGGGCCCCTCCTGTCACCAACGGCACCGGTGATCGGTGCCTGAGTGGCTGCTGGTGGTGGCTGGATAGGAGGGGACGAGCCCTTTTTCTTCTTCTTCTTGGTTTCAAAAGCAGAAAAAAAAGGAGGGGAAGAAAGGGGCTCGACCAGCTATTTTGGGCACCTCCGGCGGCTTGTCGGCGCCAGGGCTGTCGCCGGCGGGGCCGGGCGACGCCGGCGTGGTCGGGTCGGCCGTCAGAAACCCTGCCTCCCCGCCGGCCCGCCGCCAAAGAAACTTGCAAAGAATTAGGGGCGTCGGGCTAGGGAAGGGGCCAGGCAAGCCAGCGCCCTCGGCTGGTCCCGTTGGACCGGGTCGGCCTTGGTTGGACCGGGCCTGGGGCGGCCTGAGCCAGGGACCCGAGCCTTGGCTCGAACCAGGGGGCCTGGCTTGGCCCTAGCTCAGCCTCTTGGCCGAGCCTTGGCTCAACAAATGGCTAAGCCCTTTTTCCACTTTTTGCCATCAAAATATTTAAACCCCTATAGCCCAATGAATAATTAAATTGGATATTAATTTTAATTCAAAAATTGTTTTTGAAAATATTAAATTTAATATTCAATTTTATTTATTTGGGCATTAATGTTTGTGAATCATTAATATTAACAAATTGTTGTTGCAAAATTAAAGTTACTTATTAATTTAAGTGTTAAATTAGTTATTATTAGTCATTATTAGTTAATTGTTAATTTAAGTGTTAAATTAATAATTAATTTTAATTAACTAATCTAATGGTTTAATTAAATGTTATTGATTAATTAGTGTTAATTATTAGTTTAAGAGTTAAATTAGTAATTAACATTAATACACTAATCTAAAAGTTAGATTAGTAGTTAATAATTAATTTATGTTAATTATTAGTTTAAGAGTTAAATTAGTGATTAACATTAATTAATTAACTAGTTGAAGAGTTATATTAGTAATTAATAACTAATTATAGTTGATTATTAGATTAGTAATTAATAACTAATTAGAGTTGATTATTAATCTAAGTGTTAAATTAATAATTAATTTTAATTTACTGATCTACGAGTTAGATTAGTAATTAATTATTAATAATCTAATTGTTAGATTATTAATGTTGATTAATCTAAATGTTAGATTGTTATAATTATTAGAAATGTTCTAATTGCATGGAATAATATAGAATTATTAATTTGGAGTGTGTGCACGTGTGATGTGTGTTTTGATGCTTTTAAATTTGATTTAATTGCATGTTAAAATATTAAAAGAGTTTTTGAAATTCAAATGCCAATTTTGATTGGAACCTAGTTTTGAAAGTCAAAATTATTTAATTTTGAAACTCTTTTGTTTTAGCCATGTGATGCGTTTATCATGTGTGGGATGTTTAAAACATACCGTGGTCATGGATATGCACTTATTTGTTTATTCATGTGATGAATGATGTATGTGGATCGTGGATGTATGGTTAAATAGATATTTATTAATTGTTAATAAATAGAGGTTTGCGTACCTCTCCGTCTCTCATACTCTAATGTACTTCTACCTCCCTCTCTCTTGTACTCGCCATAAGGCCTTCTTCTATTTTACATGTAAATTTGGAATTTAATTGTAATATGATTGAGGCAACCGTGGAAGGAGCGATGACGATCCACAACTGCAACCAGGAAGGCGAAAAGATGCAAATCCTTTGCCTTTGTGTTTGCAGGGTTATCTAATATAATTGTTATGTTAGATTGTGTGTGCGTTTGACTGTTGGCTCCAGTCAAACCCACTGTGCTATTTATGACCACACTAGACATGTATGTGATACAATGTTTTTATGTTTGATTGTGAATCAAAACAGGTATAGTATTTATTAAGTATATACGATATATTTATATACTATCACCTAGGAGAGACCAAGATAAAAGTTATCTAAATACCATCGTCTAAATTCTAAGCCGTAACGTGAGTAGTTAAGAACTTACCGGGTGGTCCACATCGTTATAGTCATAGGATTCGAATTACTTTAGGCATGTTTGTTATACTACTACAAGGCCTGTCTAATTGTGAGGAGAGACTATGACTACGACATTAGATGCCTATATGATCAAGGTAGAGGAACCATGTAGCTTTGTTGTGCTATCTACAAGGGCTGCATGCAAATCTATGCTCGTCGCGTAACGATGGTTAGTTTAGACCAGAATTAGTAGCTTGTTGTGCTATCCACAAGGCCATTAAATCTTTGGGGACCGAAGCTATGATTGGATATTGTAAGGAGTTGTAAGTCCCATGAGATGGGTACTCTTTGATTGTTTTACAGCTTTCTTGTGCTATCCACAAGGTTGTACTGCAAGTCATTGAGATTCTGATCCCCACTATGAGACTGTCGACGTCTTCCGTCCTGTATAGCTGAGGGTTATATAGTCTGTCAAAAATTAGTGGGAGTTAAAACTTGATTAAAAAGTCCATATCATGTTTTAAAATTAATAATTGAACATCTGCTAAATAGATTACTTATCTCCTGTAAGGAAATATGTCGTCGAATAACCTACTCCGTAGCATACTTGATGCCAATCTTTGGACTAGCTCGAACTACTCGGTTTGGCTCAAAAACCTGAAGAGTGTCTTCAGATCTGAGTACATTACCTATGTCTTTGGAGCTGATCCTCCTGCTGAACCGACATTGGATGCCCCTGAGACACTGATGATCGCGTACGATAAAAGATCGAACGACAAAGGCAAAAGAGTAGTAAAGGGCGATTGCTTCTACTGTAAGCAGCAGGGTCACTGGAAGAGGAACTGCAAGGAGTTCCTCAACGATAAAGCTCATGGAAAGGTGAAGCTGTCTGAAGCTTCAAATATCTATATGATAGATATCCACTTGTCAGTTAGAGATTCCACATCTTGGTATTAGATACTGGATGTACTTACCATATCTGCCATGATGTGCAGATGTTGACAAGTAAGTGCAAGCTGAGAAAAGGTGAGGTGGAACTGAGGCTAGGAAACGGCGCAAAAGTTGCAACTGTTGCTGGCGGGACAACAAACCTCAGACTTCCATCAGGAGATACCTTATCATTAGAAGATTATTATTATGTTCCTAGTATAATAAAGAACATCATATCAGTATCTTGTTTGGACAAGATAGGATATAGGTTGTCTATTGAGAATAGAAGTTGTTCAATTTATTATGGTAATAAATTAATAGCTTTGGCATCTTTAGTCAACGTTCTATATCTTTTAGATGTTTCTTATTACAATCTTCTGATTGAAAATACTCTTAAGAAGAGCAAGAATTGTGTGAACCAAGCCTACATGTGGCATTGTAGACTTGGACACATTGATGCAAGCAAGTTGCAAAAGTTGCACAAATATTGATATTTGAATGCATTTGATTATGAATCGTTTGCGACATGTGAGTCCTGCCTTATGGGAAAGATGGCAAAATCTCTATTTACTGGACATGGAGAACGTGCCAAAGATATTTTGGAACTAATACATTCAGATGTATGTAGTCCAATATCCACCCAAGCCAAAGGTGGCTTCCCATACTTTATCACGTTCACCGATGATTTCTCAAGATTCGACTATGTGTACTTAATGAAGTACAAGTCGAAAGCATTTGAGAAGTTCAAGAAGTTCAATAATGAGGTAGAAAAGCAGTTAGGAAAGAGTATTAAAGCTCTTCGATCAAATCGGGGAGGAGAATACTTGAGTACTAATTTCACACAATTCTTAAAGGATAATGATATCATTTCTTAGCTAACCCCTCCTTATACACCATAGATGAATGGTGTATCAGAAAGGAGGAATCACACCTTGTTGGACATGGTACGATCTATGATGAGCTTTTTGGAATTACCAGTGTCCCTCTGGGGGTATGCTCTAGAGTCAGCAACATATCTACTGAACAAAGTACCGAGCAAGTATGTGTCCTCTACTCCATATGAGATATGGAAAGGCAAGAAACCAGAATTTAAATATGTTAAAGTCTGGGGTTGTCCTGCTCATGTAAAGAGGCATGATCCAGACAAACTGGAATCACAAACTGATAAATGCAAGTTTGTGGGATATCTAAAGGAAATCTTTGGATACTACTTTTACCATCTTGGTGAACAAAAGGTGTTTGTCGTCAGGAAAGCTGTCTTATTGGAAGAGGAATACCTTCTTCAGGAGGACAGTGGGAGTAAAATTGTAACGACCCGCCATCCTATGACCGGAGACCCGATCACTAAATGGATGTCGGCCCATTAACTACGGGTTCACACCCGGATCTCACACAACACATCTGGAGGAGTAAGTGCTAAACAAGGCTAAATATAACAATCTCACGGACTACAAGGGTAAGCAAGTGCGCAGGAAGGAAAATAACAACGTCCGTATACAGTCCAACAATAATTACATGTCCAACAAGTTAAATAAGTACAGGCAGAAGGAAAGTACAACAACATCGGGGCATACCCCGGAACAGAGACAGCTGCTGGTCCGCACACCAGGAAGACACCACGCTTCCGCTCGCCGCGAAGTCCACACCTGAAACCGCAGGGAGTGAGCCACACCAGAAATGGGCTCAGTAGGGATCATCCGATCCCCCGCCTCCCACTCACACACCCACAAGTGCGACAACAGGAATATATGGCAATTAAGTAAAGCAGTAAACATAGCACTCAACCTAATAGGAACCGTACGATAAGCAGTGTAACAAGAACAGTACCAAGTAACCCGAAGAACCCAACACAAAGTCACGTCTCACAGTCAAAGCCCACGAAGCGACTGAACCACACTATCGACCGAAGTCCAACGTCGCCTCCCAACACTACCACCACTGCTCACGCCTGTCCACCCCTACAGTGTTCCGGAGCACTGTAGGGTGAGGCAGTGAGCCAAACTAGGACTAGCTGGACTCAGTGTACCGCCACTGCCAGCTACGTGTGCACACAAGCAGTCTAGACTACTGTCCTACCACCGGATTGCCTCCACGCTAGGCCTCAGCGCTTCAGGAGGGCCCTGGGGACCGGCGAACCCCCGTCAAGCCGAAGCTACAGGAACTACCCACAAACCCAACTCTCCCGGGCTGCGTCAGGCCAAAGGGCTAAGGGTACCACTCGTAACCTTGATCAAAGGTCACATCAGGCCCAGTGGCTAAAGGGTAAACCAACTCCCACCAGCTCCACAGCAAGAAACACGCCGGAAGCTGTCACGACAAACGAGGGAAACCCCGACCCGCTGAGGACAAACAGCGATCCCTCGGATAGCACACCGGCTACTCCGGCCCGTCGGGCTCAAGGCGATCCTGCCTTCCTCAGCCAAAGGTAAAACACACATGTACCCCTTCTCCCACCAGTACAGCTCACAGACACCATGGCCCTTCTCCCATCGGCCCATGGTGACAGCGTAAACCACAGTCATATCGATCCACAGTCGTATAAGCACACACACACGTATAACATGATGTAATTCCATTCACACAGAAGTCCTCAGTCTCAGTGTACAACGCAAAACATGCCATAGAACCGCCAACAGTGGAACACATGCTAAAAACCAGCACTAAGACAGTTTCTGTCTTGAATCGCGTCGACCGAGGTCGACGCCATTCAAGCTCCTCAGATAGGTTTATTAAAAGCCAGATTATCCCTTAAAACGCGTCCACCTGTGAAGCCGCCGTTTAAAACGCGTCAGGGTCGCAAGACGCCATTCAACCCAGAAATCCAGATTGCAGAACCCTTAAACGGGGGCATTTCCTGCCTAAATGGCGTCATGATGGCCCGACGTCCTTCTGAAAGGCGTCGTCCATCCATGACGTCATTTAGCGCCAGAACCCCTAACTCAGGAAACTTCGAACATGGAGGTTTCTGCCCTAAAACGCGTCGTACTGACCCGACGTCTTTCGGAAAGGCGTCGACCAGGCACGACGCCATTTAGCGCCAGAAACCAGGTTTCCTGGTTCAACCCGAGGGTTTCTCCCTTGAACCCCAAGCACCCGAAAAGCCTCAAAACCAAAAGGGGGAAGATGAGAACGTCGAGCACCACGATCATGCTATGAAACCACGTCCACAAACACCGCCATTCCCACAAGGAATCCCCCTAAACATGCTCAATCTAACCCCAAACACGCCACATCACGCCAAGAGCAAACGAGCACACATGCAAGGTTTCGTCCCCCTACCGGTTCTTGAACTCCTCCAAGCTCCTCGCCGCCGACCCGTCTCGCCCCACGCCGCCGCCGGTACCCTCGGGGACGCCGCCACTCCGCCGGGACGTCGGCCGCCGTCCGGAGAAGGGAACGCCGCGAAGGAGGTGGTGGAGGTAGAGGTGAGAGGTAAGGTGGTTATGGAGTGATGGAAGAGGAAGAAGAGGAAGGGAAGGAAGGAAGAGCGTCGGAGAGGGCGGAGAGGGTGAGGAGAGAGAGAGTGAAGGTGAGAATGAGGGAAAGAAGGGGAGGCTCGCGGGGTCAATCCGAATCAAGCTAAAACGCGTCGATCGAGGCAGACGCCATTCAGTCTGACAGGACAGCCGTACTGACAGCGCTCTGAAACGCGTCGCTCACCGTGGACGCCGTTCAGACGATGTGACCGGCCATACTGACAACGCTCTGGCGCCGAACCCTGACATCGCAGATGTCGCAGTCTGAATCGCGTCGACCAAGCTGGACGCCGTTCAGACGAAATGACAGGGGCCGTACTCTCGCGGCCCGAAACCCGCCCACGTGGCGCACACGTGGCACAACAACCAACAGACCTAAATGGCGTCCACACAACCTGACGCCTTTTGAAAGGCGTCGAGCAGTGCTGACGCCTTTCAGCCAGAAATCTCAAGACCCCTCCAGGGTCCAAACCAGGGGATCCGGCCCGAACCCGACCCGAATACAGATACCGAAACCTCAGTCCTTACAAAAATAGTACTGAAAGAGGTTCCAAAACCCCAAACAGTTGCAATATCATCGGATGAGATATCAGTTCCTGAATCTGTTCAGATACACACGTATGAATCTCGTAGAACTGGTAGAGTACATAGACTACTCGAACAATATATGGGACATATCGTTGAAGGAGAGTGTAAGGTAGAATATAATGAGAATGATGATCCTAAAACCTACCCGGAGGCCATAGATGGCCCAGAAGCCGAGAAATGGCGGGAAGCCATGAACTCAGAAATCTACTCTATGTACACCAACCAAGTTTGGAACTTGGAGGACTTGCCCGAGGGTATTGTACCCATCGGATGCAAGTAGATCTTTAAGAGAAAGATTGGTATTGATGGACGGATTGACACTTATAAGGCAAGATTGGTGGCAAAGGGATATCGTCAAAGACAATGAATTGACTATGACAAGACTTTCTTACTAGTTGCCATGATAAAGTCGATCAGAGTTCTACTCGCCATAGCTGCACGCTACGATTACGAGATCTGGCAGATGGATGTGAAGACTGCTTTTCTCAACGGTAACATTGAGGAAGAGTTTCCAGATAGAGTGTGCAAACTTCAGAGATCCATTTATGAACTGAAGCAAGCTTCCCGAAGCTGGAACATAAGATTTGACGAGGCTGTCAAGTCTTGTGACTTCATTAAGAATGAAAATGAGCCTTGTGTGTACAAGATGACCAGTAGGAGTGCAGTCACCTTTCTAATTCTTTACGTAGATGACATACTACTCATTGGGAATGATGTAGCTATGATGTCATCGGTAAAGATCTGATTGTCGAAAAACTTCTCCATAAAAGATTTGGGAGAAGCATCTTACGTATTGGGAATATGGATCTATAGAGATAGATCAAAGAAGATGTTTGGGATGACCCAATCCTTGTACATAGATACCATTGTCAAAAAGTTTGGTATGAAAAATTTCAAGAGAGGTCTCATATCGATGAGACATGGAATTAATCTCTCAAAGAAGCAGTCTCCTAAGACTCCTGATGAGAGGGCATTCATGGATAGAGTACCCTATGCTTCTGCCATATGATCTATCATGTATGCCATACTATGTACACGGCCTGATGTTACATATGCTCTAAGGCTCACTTTGTTTGCGGAATAGGGCCAGAATAATTGGTATAAAGGCCCTATTCTGGTTTGATTACGGAGATGCCTAATTCCTCCAATTCCTTCAACTCCCCAAACTCTACCTGGAATACCTAATTCTCCATTCTCTTAATTTTATCTTTTATTTCACTCCTTATTCCACTTATTCCTATCAAATCACTTAGAATAGCGCAGTGTAATTCTCTTTATTCTGGGTGGAATACCAATAACTTACCAAATCAAAAGACCTCTTATTCTGGTTTAAGAAATCCCCAAAACCTTATTCTGGTTTAAGCTATTCTGCAAACAAAGTAAGACTATGTGTTACGAGCAGATTTCAGGCTAATCCAGGCGAAGAACACTAAAAGATAGTGAAATGTATCCTTAAGTACTTAAGAAGAACTAAGGATATGTTTCGTGTCTATGGAGGAGGTGACTTGAAACTGCGAGGCTATACTGACTCGAGTTTCAGTCAGATCCAGATGATAGCAAGTCTACATCTGGATTTGTGTTTACTTTGAACGGAGGCGTAGTGTGCTGGAAGAGTTCCAAGCAAGCAACCACTGCAGATTCGACGATTGAAGCTAAGTACATCACTGTAGCTGAAGCCGCCAAGGAAATAGTGTGGTTGAAGAAATTCATTGCCGACCTCGGCGTAGTTCCCAGAATCTCTGAACCTGTTCCGCTGTTGTGCGACAACAATGGAGCTATTGCACAAGCGAAAGAGCCACGGTCTCATCAGAAATCGAAGCATATTCTGAGGCGCTTTCATCTCATCAGAGAGATCATATCCAGAGGAGATGTAGTGGTAGAAAAAGTTCCATCTATCGACAATATAGTAGATCCACTGACAAAGCCGTTTTCTCAAATTGTGTTTCAGCGTCACTTAGAGTCTATAGGCTTACTGTATAAAGGTGATTGACTTTAGTCCAAGTGGGAGATTGTTAGTCTTAGGTGGCCTACAAGCCAATCTGACTATGTAAATCTCGTTCATTTATTAATATAATGGCATTATTCATTATGTATAAATTCGTATTATTATCGTCTCATAATGAAGTCCGTAAATATGTGCGACATTGATTAGATTATGATGAGATCATACTAATGAGACTCATTACTTAAACACACATATTTTTAAAAGTTCATAGTAAGAGGATATCCGAGAAGGACATCGGATATTCGGTTAGACTAGTATAAATTATTCCTGCTCATATGATGAGGGTGACTGATCTCATAGCCACTTGTGTGGAGACACTAAGACGAATCTGTAGGTGCTCATTAGAGAATGAGTTCACTGAACTGATCTGACTGAATCGCTGGATGATATTGTACCTCACTGTCAACCAGCTTGATTCTATTGTCGCAGTTGTGTGGATGGTTCTCGGACCTGAGACACCAAGGACACCTTGTCGATAGACTTCTGTGCTTTGACCTTAGTTTATGAATCTCTAACCACGGGATTCTAAACAGCCAAGGATCGGGTACAGTGAAATACCGTCGAAGGAAGTTGAGTGTCAATAAGGAATCATTCGCTCTTGGTACTTAGAGAGAGAATGCTCTAGAAAGGATGCGCGGAAGTCCCTGGCCAGGGCGGACGAGAATATCGGGAAAGGAGTTTTCCGATATTATATGGCAGCATCCAATCCAAGTGAGTCGACCGATTATGGTTTGACAGTATACTATACCATGACTTGACTCGAGAGCATTGCACGAATGAAAGATTATATTCACATGGTAACTGTCGGTGGAAAGGTTCTAAGAGTGGGTTACTTAACCTCGATACCTTCCGGGTTCACGCGGTGTTGCTTGGCACCTAACGTGATTGGAGGCCCGATCGAATTTGATATGTGACATTAATTCGATTGATTAATTAATTAATATGAGTTATTAATTGATTAATCAGGCCAGTGAGGAGTCACTGGGCTTATTGGGTCATTAACCGGATTGGTTATTGGGCCTAGAAGGTCACACGCAAATGATTCTCAGGGAAATAAATAATAAAGTGGGTTTTATAGAAACCGGAGGCTTTTATGAAAAACCGCGCGGTTAATATAAAATATAGCAAACAGGTTGAGCAGGCCAGGCTGCTGCTAACCCTAGCTGTCCCCCTCCTCTCTTCCTCTCTCTCTCTGGCGCCCCAGGCCGGTTCTGATTTCCGGGTCTACTCCGTCGCTTCTCCGACTCCCGTCCGACGGGAAATCGTCCATACATTGCGGCGATCGTTGCGGCGAACGACGGAGGCTTCGTGGACTGTGAAGAACGAGGAAACATGAGGATATCCACCGTGGATCGCATGGACTTCGCTAGAGGCCAGACTCTTGCGCAGCTTGCGGTGTCACACTTACAGAACTGATCGGTCACAGATTCGAATCCGCGCACGGTAAGAATCGATAATCTGATTATCGGTTTTGTATATTCGAAATGGGAATGGATCGTTATTTTAATTATTTATTTTCGCTGCGTTTTGCGATTCGGAGAAACACGAGAACTCAACAGTTGTAACTTTAAATGGATTTTTAATTGAATCATTTGAACTTAAATATCTAACAAGGATATATAAGCAATTATGAAAATTTCATAACTAAAACTCAAACGGGGTCATCTTCTTTTTCCAATCGCAGGAATAGTGAAAAGAAGGGATGAACAGTCTTTTGGATGAACAGGGTAGAAGAGGAAAGGCTCGGGGAGGCGGCCACAGGCATGCAACGCCCTGCGTGCCGCGTAGGGGCGCACTGCCCCACGTGCACGGGTGCGTGCAGCGCCCTACGCAGGGGCGCGCTGCCCCACGTGCGCGCAAGCGCGCATCGCCTTTGCTTTGTGTGGCCCTCATTGCCGTCACTTCCTTCCTAGATCGCCCTCATGGCGTGTAGAACCGAAACGAGGCTCTAATACCACTGTAGATAGAAAATTACCTTGGACGCGTCTTGTCGGCATGGTGCAAAAGACGGTCCCTTCGTCGGCGCGGTGTGGCTACCAGAATCGCCCGTAGAATCTACACCCTAAGTCTTGGAGGCCACGGATGATTCCTCCAAAAGAGAGATAGAGAGGAGAGGAAAGAGGTTGAGCGAGAAAGGAAGGAGAAGAGCACACGTAGTGCCTTCTAATCTCTATATACACATTTATATATATATAAAAGGCCTTCAAAGAGTCCCCACCTAACAGGGAGTCTTAATCCTTTACATTCTTATCTAACATGGGGAGCACTCTAATGTAGATGCATATCGGTACATGACCTATGTTATGTGTAACACATCAAAGCGGGGTCTTAAAAGAAAATTATTGAGATAAGCGATAAGATTGGAGGTCCAATTGTAAGGTACGATCGAGGGCATTTTGAACTTAAGACATTGAAAGAATCTCCTCGGCTTGAGGAATGATGATTGGCCAGCATCCTGGGACCTCTCGACTTGGTTGTTGGTATTGTGTTATCGGACTTCTAGATCTTTTCATCTTCTTAAAACTTTCATTGAGGTATCGATACTATAATGTTAGTCGGGATGAGCTCTAGCACTTCATGTACATGGACAAGCTAGTGCTCAGTTGGTGTTGTCTTGAGGGTTCTGATGTTGGGGTTGCTTGGGTTGATATTGAGATTGCTACTCTTGCAAGAGTGTTTGAGTACTGTTGGACAATTTGTTGAGCTCTATGACTTATTCTTTATTTGCTCTCCACATTTATTGCCACAAGTGTTATGTATAGTAAATCGATGATCCAACAAGCCCTTAACGTTAATTGAAATTAGTGACCAAAAGAAGAGGATGGCTAAGGGATCTGCATAGCTCCTATTGAGCTTTGAAGTTGAGAAAGTTAATTGCCTCAACATCGAGAAAAAAGTTTCAGAAAGTGATGGACTGCACCTACAAGGAAGAAAGCACATATTATATTTGCGTCAACATCCTCAAAAAAGTTGAGTGATGGGGAAGACCAACAAGGAAGAAAGCCTATATTATTAGATCTCTTAATTGATTCAAGGAAAAAAGAACTATAACATTTTAAGTATGAACTAAATCAATAAATGAAATATATTCAAAAGATAAAGATATTTTTGGGTGTTAGATTTTTTGTACAATATATTAGAAGATTATAGAGACTGATTTTTTTTTTTTATTATTAAGTCTGCTAACATTTTTTGGGTGTCGGAACGCATGTCCTGGATATGTACTAATCTTAGTTTGGCAGGGACAAAGAGACTTAGAAATATTCTGAAACGCATCAACACAAGATCGATGAATTTGGACTTAGAATGCAAAAAGTTTTGAAATGCACCGACATGTATTGCAATCAATTGATCATAATTGCATATTCTACTTAATTTACATAATTTAACAATGTCGATTGGGTGTTAAAAATGGATTAATATATTACTTCAATAATTCATTTATCGTTATAATTTTAAACATATCCATTATGAATGATGTAAGTGTACTCTATCTACTTTGCATAGATTCGCAATTGCTATTAATTGTTAATAATTATGTAATTACTCTTAATAGTCTATTTACCATTACCTTTACCATTTTAAGCACACATTTTACAAATAACGTGAATGTCAATAATAATCGCCATTCAATACCTAGTTCACATAAATTAGCAATGTCAATTAAGTGTTAATAATATATAATATAAATTATTCATAATAATTTATTGACAATTATCATTTTAAACACATAGTTCATCTATAATCATGTATAAGAAGCCACAGTTCTACTTTTTCATCAGTTTCATTTTTCTGGTCCATATGTCTGATCTAATTTAGGTCAGGTCTAATTCCTAATAGCATAAAGCAACTATGTACCAAGTCGTATGTTAGTTTTATATTTCAGTGTAGGAAGTAATATTCGTGAGAGAAAGTAATATTCTTTCCACATGCCCCGCCTTCTACAAGGCCTCCTCGAGATTATTTGTTAATTCTCACATTCTTACCTTAGTATTCTAGTAGGTTCTCTTCTATTTATTTTCACGTACCCTTTTTAATGTGTAAGAGTGTAAGAATTAATTCTCAATCATTTGGATATGTAAATATTTGTCTGCTAAGGCTATTTTTTACATGTACGTGTAGCAAATATAAAAATAGAACTCATTATTACGTAATAGATATTTACTTCCGACATTCTTACTTTTATTGTTTGGGGTTAAAAATGTCTCATGTTGTTACACATTATGCGCCAAAATGTTTTTCCAAATAATTTATAATAACATATAAAAACAAATTCCCTATAGTCATACTCATCTAATATGAATAAAATACTCTAAAACTGCTATATATTAAATAATTTTAGATAAAAATATTTTTTTAAATTACGCACATAAAGTGCATTCTATTAACTAATAGTGTTTGGGTTCCTAATTAATTCTACTAAAAAATGGTGAGGAAAACTTCCTCAATAGGAATTCCTGCGAATTTTTTCTTCCCTCTGAGTTCTAATTTAAACTCCAGAACATTGATGTTATTACCAAATTCATCCCAGATTCAAAGCTATTGGTATATTTTTATAAACGACTAGAATGTGCGAATGATCTATACAAAACTTGTAGTTAACAAAATATCTAACTAGTTTCATGTCATTCGGACTTCTAAAACTCAGATTGTAAAATTTTCAATAATTACTGCTAATGAGCCTTCCATACCATTAATTAATGGGTCAATTAACTAGAATGCCCTTCATAACCAGTGGGCTCAAACTAATTAATTAACCATCTATTAAGGAAAATAAAATCTAGGGTATTACAAAGTGCCCATTCGCTTGCATACGCGACCATCGAAGTGCCCATTCGCTTGCATACGTGATCATCGAGTAATTTCTCCTTTTTTTAGGGTGAAGTTATATAAATCTTCCTTACATGTAAAATATCAAATATATTTATTTTACTTATACAATATCAGATATATTCTTACTGTTATAACATTCTATCAAAATTGCCATTAGTACTATATCATTTTAGCGAAGATATATATGATATTAAGGTCGTCATGATAACCTCTACCAAAAGTGCAATCGGTGGATATCATATCATTTTAACTAGAACATATATGATACAACGTAAATACATACGATATTGTGCATGTGAAGAGAGTTGATATAAAGTTAATCCCATTTTTAATCTTAAATTTTTTTATCAAGTCTGGTGGAGATGCCACCATTTTCTAGTTTATAAGCAAAATGACATCTTCTTCACCTATTTCAGCCAAAATGAGTTAAAATCTATACTATATATATAAAATACAATTGTCTCATGCTATATGTCAACATCAAAGAATTTTGTTTTCCGTCTAAATTCTATCTCCCTCTCTCTCCATTCCTTATTAATATATGTACCCCTATTAGTTCTCTCATTAATTCTTTCTTTTCCCCACTCTCTCTCATTAATTATCTCTATCTCCCTCTCATTGATTCTCTCTCTCTCATTAATTTTTTCTATCTCCCCTCTCCCTTTCATTGATTTTCTCTCTCTCTCTTCCCTCTCGTTCTCATTAATTCTCTTTCTTTCTCTCTCGCTCTCTCTCCACCCTCTCTTTCCCTCTTCCGATTAGGGGTGGCAACGAGCCAAGCTAAGCTCGAGCTTGGCACAGCTCAAGTTCGGCTCGACAAAAAAAATTCAAGTAGAAGCCGAGCCCGAGCCTTAATTCAAACCTAGAACCCAACTCGAGCTCGAGTCAAATAAGCCAAGCTCGAGCCAAACTCATATTTGGCCCAAAAGGATATAATTTCAATCGTAAAATCTTATTTAATCGGCCCAATCATTGAAGGACACATTATATTTAATATGCCACATGGAATAACCCATTAGATTTAACCGGCCCAGCTTCTTTGAATTTGGTGAGCCCAAAAATGCACCGCAGATCGAGCATAACAGCTTCATTTTATAGAGAAATTTGGGGGGCAAAAAAAACGGGTTTTCGATGTGAGACTAAAGTCCCTGACCGCTGAACTGTCTGCCAGTTGTGTGCTAGGCGCACCACCCACATCACCTGCTAAAAACATTTCTGCCACTTATAGCCTTGGAAGCAGCTAAGCTTGCAACAACGTTCTGGGGTGTGCTGGGTTGATGTAATGGCTGTTGGGAGTTGAAACGTTATTTATAAATAATAATAATAATATTTTATAATCGGCTCGCAAGTCAACCGAGCCGAGTTCGATTGAGCTCAGGCTCGACTCGTTTACTAAAACGAGCCATGACCTAAACTCTAGTTCGGCTCGTTTAGACAAAAGAGTCAAGCCGAGTCGAGCTCAACTCGAACCGAGCTCGAGCGGCTCAACTCATTGCCAACCTTGCTCACGACCTCTCTCCCTCCCTCTCTCTCATTAACTCTCTCTCTCTCTCTCTCCCCCTCTCTTTGTAATAAAAATTACTTATATATAATAATAATACTAATAATTTCTTATATACTATATATATAATAAATCTCTCTTTTATATTATTATTATTATATTAATATTATCATCATCATCATCATTATCATCTCTCTTTTTCCTCTTTAACGTTTTTCTCTCTCTCTCTTAATATTTCTATCTCCTATTTTTTCTGTCCTCTATTATTGTTATGGTTGTTGTTGTTGTTACTATAATCTCCTAAGATAATAATAACTAATTTTGATATTATTATTATTGTTGTTGTTGTTATTGTTGTTAAGATAGTCTAATGAGATAATAATAACTAATTTTGATATTATTATTATATTAAAAAAGTAATATCAAAATGATGGTCTCATAGGATAATAATAACTAATTTTGATATTATTATTATTATTATTAAAAAATTAACATTAAAATAGTGGTCTCATGGGATAATAACAACTAACTTTGATATTATTATTATTATTGTTACTATTGTCCTCTTTTACTTTTTTCTCTCGCCCTATTAATATTTCCATCTCTTATTTTTCTATCTCCTATTATTATCATTGTTGTTGTTGCAATATCTTGGGATAATAATAACTAATTTTAATATTATTATTAGTATCATTAGATAGTCTCATGGGATAATTATAACTAATGTTGATATTAATATTAATAATAAAAATTAATATCGAAATGGTAGTCTCATGAGATAATGATAACCAATTTTGATATTATTATTATTATTATTATTATTATTATCTCTCTTTCTCTCCCTTCACATTTTTCTCTCTTCCTATTAAAATTTCTATCTCCTATTTTTTTGTCCTCGATTATTATTATTATTGTTGTTGTTGTTATTTGTGCAATCTCTTAGGATAGTAAGAACTAAATTTGACATCATTATTATTAAGATAGTCTCATGAGATAATAATAATTAATTTTGATATTATTATTATCATCATCTAAGATAGTGGAGAGTATTATTATATTATTTTTTTAAAATATATTATTATATTATTATTATTATTATTATTATTGGGGTAATCTCATTGGATAATAATAACTATTTTTGATATTATTATTACTTTTTAAAAATATTATTATTATTATTATTACCATTATTTTAATCTAAGATAGTAGAAAATATTATATTATTATTATTGAAAATATATTATTATTATTATTATTGAGGTAGTCTTATAGGATAATAATACTAATTTTGATATTATTATTATTCTTATTAAATTAATATCGAAATGATAGTCTCATGGGATAATAATAACTAATTGTGATTTATGATTATTATTGTTAACTCTCTTTCTCCTCTTTCACATTTTTCTCTCTCTCTATTAATATTTCTATCTCCTATTTATTATTTTTTATTATTGTTATTTTTGTTGTTGTTGTTGCTGCAATCTCTTGAGATAATAATAACTAATTTTGATATTATTATCATTATTATTATTATCATCATCGAAACAATCTCATGGGATAATAATAACTAATTTTGACATTATTATATTTTAAAAGTACTTTGTTATTATTATTATCTTTACTTTATTATTATTATTATTATTATTATCTCTCTTTCTCCTCTTTCACATTTTTTCTCTTCTATTGATATTTCTCCTATTTTTTCTCCTTTTATATTATTATTATTGTTGTTGTTGTTGTTGTTGCAATCTCTTGGGACAATAATAATTAATTTTGATATTATATTATTATTATTATTGAGATAGTGTCATGAGATAATAATAATTATTTTTGATATTATTATTATTATTATTATTTTTCAAAATATTACTAATTTTGTTATTATTATTATTATTAACGAGACCGGTCTCTGTCTCACTTTTCTCACTCATATTATTATTATTATTATTATTGTTGTTGTTGTTAACTCACTTTTCTCGCTCATATTATCATTGTTATTGTTATTGTTGTTGTTGTTCCTGTTGCTAATATTAGGACAGTCTATTAGGATAATAATATTTATTATTATTATCGAGATAGTATAATAGGATAATAATAGCTAATTTCATTATTAACGAGACCAATCTCTCTCTCATTTTTCTCTTAATCCATGTTTCAACACAATATTTATTGAGATAATCTCATGGAATAATAATAACCTTCAATACATTTTTTAGTTTTCTCTCTCAATCCATATTTCTATTCGATACAATAGTTTTGAACTTTTAATATTTACCAAATAACTAGTCTAATATTCATAGAAAAAAACTATTAGTATTTCTGAACATATATTCTTCTGTAATTATTTTATTCATTCTGTCACAAATAGTATATTAATTATAATTATTTTATTTAAATCTGTTAATTCTCCGCATTGAATTTCAACTAATATGTCTTACATTCTAATGACAATGACATCCGTGATGCCGGTGCATCTTTTCCTTCTAGAAAGAATCGGGCATTACAAATGGGCTATGGGACCTTAAAGAGCCTAAAAATCCACATAACATGGTACACATTAAACTTCTAGGTTTACAGATGTCTCTCTATCCATGCATTTTACTTTTCTGTGATCATCATTTTCAAATATTATGTGAAAATATTTTAATGATATATATAAAATTTAGATATAATTATATCTTAATTTTTAAAAATATAATATATTTATACAAAAGTCTCTCTAATCTAGTTATTTATTTATAAGTCCTGATGATCGCCCTTGAATCGGTAGAGTCCCATAATGTTACAAAGAAATCACTAAAGGTGTCACAAAAAAGCCCCGCAAAAAGGCTTTGTATAAGAAAGTTGAGATTGTGGAAGCTTATTTATAAATAGTTAAATTAAAAAAAGTTATGTATAATATCAAAAGTTTCATAAGGTAAAAGTTGAAGACAGAACACAACAATGACTAATTCTGAGTTCTGATTTAGTAAATTAAATTTTTTTTGAGGTAAACATGTAGTAAAGTTTTTATCAATAATGTAGTTTTAGGTTGTAATTGGGCCGGGTAGGTCGGGTACATACTTTCATGGGCTGCCTCTTTTGCGGTCGCCCTATTAGAACCTGAAACGGGAAAAAAGGAAGCTGCTTCTGTTAGAGTCCCAGCTAACCAGCATCCTCCCCGCCGCCGCCGGCAGCGCCCATCCTCGAAGACGATGAGGGTGCCGCCGCCGCATATCTCGCGCATGGCAGCGCTGCTGCAGCGCAGGTGCACTCGCTCTGCCGCCGCCATGGCCCGCCGTACCCCTGCCCCCGCCGCCGGCCCCGGATTCTGGGGCGCCCTCCGCCATCTCTCTTCCTCCTCCGCCTCGTCCTCCTCCTCTGACTCCGATGCCGACCTCCTGGGAAGCGTCGGGGAGATCAGAGACCGGATACTTCTGCTCACGGAGAAGCGAGTGTGCCTTCCGCCGACGGCGATGACGGAGAAGCTCCAGTCGAAGATCTCTGCGCTCTCTCAGGAGCTCCTCGCCCTGTCTGACCACGAGGACATCCACGCCGCCATTGATTCCAGCTCCGTCCCGTCGATTCTCCGGGAGCCCGAGGACGGATCCGTCTGCGTCGAGCTCCTCAGGCAACTCAGTTCCCGCCCCTTGCTGGCTTTGGAGGTACGCAACTCGGTGATCTCGTTGCCCGGCCTATTTTTTTTTTTTTTCAAATTTCCACCGTATTTGGTGATACTTTCGTTGCCCCCCCTTTTGTGATAGTTTCGTTTGTTGAGTGCGTAAAGATCGCTTTTTTGTGATAGTTTTGTTTGGCGAGTGCGCAAAGATCCATTTTTGTGGTATTCTCCTTTGGTGGATGCTTAAAGATCCCTTTTTTGTGATAGTCTCGATTGGTGAGTGCATAAAGTTCCCTTTTTTATAACTAATTTCTGCAGTTCTTCAAGTGGAGGAGGAAGAAACTGGTGGAAGCAGGTGTCCCGATGGTGGCGGCGGAGTATGCGAAGGGGATCATGCTTGCCGGCCGTGTCAAGAACATCGGCCTCGCCATCGAGCTCTTCAGTGATGCAGGGGCCAAGGGCCTTCGCACCACTTCCACTTACAATGCCCTGATGGGGGCGTATATGTGCACCGAGTCGGCTAAGAAGTGCTTGGCCCTCTTCGAGGAGCTGAAGCGGGATGCGGACTGTGAGCCCACCATAGTCACCTACAACATCCTGCTCTCTGTGTTCGGCCGCTCGTTGCTGGTTGACCATATGGAGACCATCCTCCGTGCCATAAGGGACTCCAATCTCAAGCCGACATTGAAGACCTACAACACAGTGATAGCTGGGTATGTCACGGCATGGATGTGGGACAAAATGGAGAGTGCTTTTGAGGCAATGAGGGATTATGGGTTCGAGCCAGACACCGACACCCACCTCTTGATGCTCCGTGGCTATGCGCATCAGGGCAACCTGGAAAAAATGGAGAAGATGTATGATATGGTTAAGGAATGGGTTGACAGCCATGAGTTGCCGCTGATACGAGCGATGATAACTGCATATTGCAAGAGTTCTGATCCTGAACGCGTCCGGAAGATTGAGGAGCTGATAAAGTATCTGCCAGAGAATGAGTATAGGCCTTGGCTAAACGTACTTTTGATAAGGGTATATGCTCAGGAAGGCTTAATGGAAAAGATGGACGATCTCATATACGAAGCTTTCAGTCGAGGGACTGTGGTAGTGACAGAGAGTGTCATGAACTCGATCATGTCAGCCTACTTCTGTCATGATGCGTTGGACCGTCTCACAAGGTTTGTTAGGCAGGCTGAAACTGCAGGCTGGAGGTTGGGCCGGTCATTGTACCACTGTGAGATGGTAATGTATGGGAGGCAGAGTCGTTTTGATGAGATGAAAAAAGTTATCAATGAAATGGAAGCTTTTAATTTTGATCCCACAAAGAAAACATTCTGGATAATGTACAAGATCTATTCAAGCTTGGGAAAGAAGGTTGAGGCTGATGGTGTACTTGGACTAATGTGGAAGCTTGGCTTTATTATCCATGAGGAATTTTTTTGTCCCTGAGCCTGTCTTTGGTATATCCTTAAGACTGTTGATGCGGGTTCCTTGAATTGAACTGATTTTGCTGGCCAGACATGTTCACCTCTGGTGTCATCACCCTGATATGCCGATTTTAATCAAGCACAGTCCCACACTGTAGCTGTTGTGGTAGGCAAGCTATGGACAAACTACGTCCATGTTAAATGATTGTGAATCACTGTCCATGAAAAACAGCTCGGGAATGTCCTGGTGGAGTTTCGAGTTCGTTTCATTCTAAGCAACCGTGGATTAAATAATGGGTAAGCTTACATACCTGTCATTCTATGTAGTCATGTATTACTGGCTAGTACTGCTGTGTACAGTGTACTTCGATCTACTTTGAATATCTCACTGATGTTTATTCATGCAATGTTTCTCGTGATTGCTGATACTACCTTGTCTCATGTTATCGCCATCATTGTTATCAACGTCAATTATCATTGTTCAGGCCATCACTATTATACGTTATAACTGCTATGCTGCTGGGAACACATGATGCACTATTGCATATTAACACTATGCCCCTTCATTGGACAAGCCATGGAATGAAAAGTGGTTAGTTCAGATCTAGTTTGATGCAGATTTAGTTGATTATCAATTATACGGAATCAGTTGATTCAAAATATAAACCACAAGTTCCAAGTGGAATCATCCGGAATCTCCCCCCCCCCCCCAAAAAAAAAAAAAAAAAAACTGTCCTTATGAGAATGAACTTTTTCTGTCCCTTGGGGTTGGTGGTGGGATATGAGAAGCAACTTGTTCTATCCCTCAGGGTTGGGAGAGTTGGATAAGGCACTTCACAGGCAACCACGAGGCCATGGTATCAACTCCCATCAGTAGACACACTTGAAGTGGGTACCAACCCAGGGTTTATGTGAGTTCCAACCTCTCAGTCTTTGCTGGGTCGGGGGGGGGGGGGGTGTTAATGCTGGAAAGATGTTTGGCGGGCATAAATCTCTGGGTAGTGGTGATGCGGGCTCGATCTTCAGTTTGTGGGTTTACTCCCGGTATTCAAAGAAGAAAAAAAGAGAATCAACTTGTTCTGTTTCCTGTATGAAATGGTGGTGAATTGGGCTTTTCAGTTGCCAATTCTCCTTAAGACCTTGAGACATGGAGTTATGTATATAGAAAGCTTTCAAATCTCTTCTGAAGGTGGGTATTGTCATAAATTATTAATTGACAAAAACATGGGATGTAGGAATATTGTATGTGTACCTTCATAGATAGAATGGGGAACTGAGATCAAGTGAGTACTTGAGGAGGTATTTTGTTTGTTTGTTTTTTTTTCTTTTTTTTTTTTGTAGTTTGATATAGTTTGGGTGAGGAATCTCTCTATAATTTGATTTTACTATCTCTATTTAGTTGAATAAATCGGTGGTGCAATCCGCAACAATTAAAAAAAGGAAATATCTTATGTGTATGCCTTCAAAGCACCTACAAAATGTGTTTACCTCTACCAAGGTGGTGTAGATCCTCATGTCTACTCGCATGGAGCATAACGAAGAGCTGTGTTCCCTTTCCTTCTCAAAACTTTGGCCCACTAGATAATCCTTTCACAATTGAAAATTACAGCTTTCTCTGGTGACCTATTAGGCGAGTTAAAGCTTCCAGTGTTTCTGTCCACCCAAATGGCCACATTGTGACATGCAGAAACAGCCACCAAATGCTGTGATATTCTCTTGAATGCCACCTATTTGTCCAACCATGGGACCAATGCCTTTAAACATATCAGACTTTAAGGTCAAAGTGAGTGCTTTAGGAGGTAGATGGTTGCTTGCTGTTTTATAACTCTTTTTAATATTATATGTATATTTTGTTGAATTTTTAACATATTTTTCTGTGTTTATTTTTTTTTCAAGAAACAAAAGGTTGCTCTATGCTTGTTAGTTTATTGTCATTTTATTTATTTTTATTTTATATTGTTTTTGGTCATGGAAAATGCAGAACTTTGTATTTGATTTTTCTTTAGTTTTGTTCTTATAGCAATTTCTTTCTTGGTCATCTTAACTGAAGAAGTTGCGGGTCATCTTTCAGCCACCTTACCTTTGCTTTTCACGATCCTAGGACAAGAAAATAAGGTAAAGAGGACACAATGACACTGTCATCTTTGAATATGAGGTGGTCCCACACTTTGTTACAAGAAAATGAACATTAAGGAGGTTCTTGGGTAAGCTAATGAAAGTACGTGTGGCCTGAGGCTGGGTGTGTTTTTGGTGATGGAACTGTGGTCATTTGGTGGAGTCTATGATTTTGGTTCTGAAAATGTGAATCAGCCATGCTGACATTTGTCCACGTTGAACATGCATTTCAGATTCATTCTCTATTTTTAGAGGTCTTTAATGCAATATATATTTTATAGGAACTCCAACGAGAAGTAGTTTGCCATCATGTTGGGAATTTGTAAGTGCAAGATCTGATATTTTTTTCAGAATCAGCATCCATTTACTTGATTTAATTATGGTAAGGAAATGGGTAGTTGCGTATATATGTATGCCTTCATATGTTCTTGTATCTTAGTTCATTTTTGTTCTTGGATGTGTTTGACATGCATTTCCATGTTGACATTTGGCACCCATGTCTGTATTCCATTGATCATGGAGTGGGACTCTACTATGTTGGAATATTGACATTTTGTCAGAAGTGGAATTGGTAGGCATGATGCCCACCCACTTTTTTCCCTCTCTTTTGTAAAATTCTCTATTCCATTCCTCGTCTGTTCATTTCATCTTCCTCTACTACCCAGACCATTCAACCCAAAGCCCTCACCCCAGTGGCCCTGACTTTCCTTGCAAACAGCACCAACCCTATTGCTGTCTCCTTTCCATCTCTTTCATTCTGCTTTCTTCTATTACTTATATGGCCAAACAGCTATGAACAAAGGCTGTGACATGGTCATCATCAATGAACTGTTTGGAGCGTGCATATCTACTGAACACTTCTGCAACAGTATAAACAAGAAAAAGGCAAAAAATCACAGGAACCGCTTGGTAGACACTTGAGATCATGGTCCTGTAGTGATAGCTGTTGTCCTTAGCAACCAGGTGCAAGTTGTGGCCCACCAGTGTCACTGCCGATCACCATTAGTTATTGTTGTCAGACTTGGTCCTTTTCCACTGCTGCAAGTGCCTAGTCCTTGTTCTGAATGATGAGAAAACCACACACCCCTGCCATCCCAGGAAGAACAACCCCCCCCCCCCCCCCCCCCCCCCCCCACACACACACACACACACACAAAAAAAAACGATGCTGTCACCGTCTGCCTTCATCCTTTTGCTTTCTTTTCCAACGAGAAAGTGAAGAGGACCTTTTCTTTGCATCTTTCTGCCCACCCGCCCTCTTGTGAATCTTTTGTCCACCTGCTGTAATTAGTTGCTGTTAACGTTTCCTTTCCCATCCTTTGCTGTTTACACAATGAGGGAGCTTGCGAATTCAATCTAATATCATGATTCTTGTTGAGTGCTTTGTAACTTGCCTAACTCTGCTTAACTTCCGATGAATCAAACCTGACCCTCATGTCAACAAACTAATGAAACCCTAACCTGATCTTGCCTTCTTGCCCTAATTAATCCAGAACAAATCCCAAGGTAATAAACAATTGTCCTAGATGCTCCGTGGACATTATTACAAAATAACAGGTTAGAATATTTCCCCTTGGACTCATGACTGACACATTTATCACGTTTATATAATCAGTAGATTGGTTTTATTCACTTTCAAAAAAAGAGTCTATATAACTAATATCTTTGCCTGACAGACCTTATCCAGAGCAACTCAATTGTGTGGATAACCAAAATCTGGCTGAACCAAAGAATACTGAGTTCTACCCCACAGCATTATGTATCAGTATTTCTCATGCCTCAAGCAGTCAGGAAAGACTTGAACAGGACTTGTAGAAACTTTCTTTGGGGAATGACCAATGCAAATCTAAGAGCATTCCTTTAGTCAAAGGGTAGAAGGTCTGCACATCTACAAGGAAATGGGGCCTAGGTGTCAAAAATTTGGAATATATAAATCTTGTTTTCTAGGAGAAATGTTTGTGGGAGTTATTGTCAGAAGAAAATATGCTTTGGAAGAAGATATTGTATCAAAACATTATTAAATTATGATCCAATCTAGCCAATCTATTTTGGATTTCACTTGGAATAACAGGTTATAACTTTATGCTACAAAATTAGGACATTGCAAGCATTTTCCAATGTATTCTTTCTGTATCTATTATCCTGGCATAAACTTTCATGATTCACTCTGCAAATCGGCTGTGTTTTTAATCAAGGAGATGAAGAAAATTGTCGATGTTTTTGAATGTCAACTGCTTTGGAAGACTGGATTATGTCGGTAATCCCATTAGGCATATGGGCAATAATTGGGTTCAGGTGTCAAGAGTTTGGAAGCTCAATATTAAATTCCATGGCACCCTTAACATCATCATTAAGTTTATTTTAGTCCATTTGGTATGTGCAATGACTGGTTCTTATCTGTTACTCCTTGCTAGCCATAGGAATCTCAGTTTATGAAGAATTCCCAAATCTTTCTGTTGCTCGATGCCTATTTGTGCTTTCACTGACACGTATCGATGTGCGCATTTCCTTGAAACTGCTTCAGAAGTTTCCAAGCCACCAGGAGTAATCCATATATTAAGCTGGTCTACGCCATCACCTGTTTAATTTTTGACATGCTGAAGGATGTTCAGGGTCCACTGGAGTGTTCTGCCATTCTGTGGCCATGGTGTAGACTGGCAATCACCTTTCGAAAGATTTGAACAGTGAGAAAGTAGGAGGCAGGCGAGTCAAATTATCAATAACACCATGTTTCGCGCAAGCAAAGATTTGACATGACTTCCTGGGAAATTGCTATCCAGGTCTTCTGATTCTTATCGATTGTTGTTTCTTCTCATGATGTTTATAGCCAAATCTCATTCTTTTCATGATGAGGATAATGTATCGCCTTGACATGGATTTCGTATAGGTGGCTCTCCCAAGGTTCTTCTCCAACGAGAATTTGTTTCTCGTGTTAGTGAAATGTAAAAAGTGCTGCACTATTCGTATTCACTTGGTTTTAATGGGTCGTTTGGTTTGATGTGAAGAAAAGGTCGTATTTTATGTCTTACAGATTTTTACAATATTTGATGGTATTTTATGTCAGACCAAATAGCAATTCCCCCAAACCTCTTTATCTAAAGAAGGGAGTCGGTGAGTTTTATTCCCACCTCCCACAGATAAGAATCCAATTCATGGATATCTCTTTCCTATTGGACTCTCTTTTTTGACTCTCTCTGGATGTATCTCCATTCCCAACTTTCTGTTTACCCTCTTCTGCTCAGAGCCTCTCTTTCAGGTGATGTATGAGGCTCCCAATGCTACTCGGTAACAGAAGGAATAAGGTTTGCTTGCCTTGCTTTTTCTTCTTCATTCATTATGTACGAAGATTTCTTCTACATGGAGCAGTTAATAGATGATGCGGATTTGAAGAAACTGCTGGTCTCTTAGCATTCTACCGTTTTTTTCCCCACCTGTTAATCTTCCATGAAAAATGATTGATAACTAAATCATGAGAGGGTAGGGTTCGGATGCATTTTCTATTTGCATTTCTTTGAACACACATGCAATTTTCACTAAACTCGCAACTCATGAATTAAAATCTCAAAGAAAGATGATGAAATTCCTACAGCGCATTAAGCCATAAATTTAAATTTAATTCCTAGGCAAGAACTCAGGTAAAACCTTGTGAAATGCTTTTGTTAGTGTAAATGTGATTCTGGATGAATTCAATTGTACATCTTGCTTTTGCTTTTCCCTCTGGTTGCCGTCATAATATTCTCTCATATGTCTAATCCATCAAACTGTTTTTCATTATAGGTAAATGTGTTTCTTTTTCCTATTTCCCCCCTGTTTTCCACATTCAATGTACATGTTAACTGTAAATTTCATTATCTTAAACAATGGTGCCATCTGAGGCTTGGCTTTATTTAAATGATCATCCCGTTCGTCACTAGTTGATTTTAGAGAGAGATGGCGAGGCTAGAGATAGTGTAGGTCAATGTTTGAGGTTGTCAGGTTGTTTGTTTTAGGTCGATGGCAATTCAAAGTAGGGAAAAAGAACTATATGGATTCTTGCCATTATCTTTGTAGTTTGAGGCTGGTGATCAAATGTTCTTGAATGTTTTGCTGACCAAGGGGAGCAAGCTTTAGTCTATGATACATCGAATCATTTCCCATCTTGAAGCAAGTTGAAGAGATGGCATATCAGTTAGCCTTGCAGTCCACACTTACATGGGTGCATAATGTGTTCCCTTGATCCTATTTTAGGTCTCTGACCTTTCACTTGTGTTGGATTATACACAGTTGAAGACATTATGAGATTTGTCTTTACCAAAGTATCCAGTTTGGGAAGTGGATCATAGGAAGCAAAAGTACTAATGAACAAGATGATTCCGCTGGTATTGGTGATTTGGGAACATCGATTAGGTGGTGAGGCCACATGGGATGCGAAGATGAGATAACAGAGTAGTTCTCCTATCTATTTTAGACACTCTACGTAGTCCTCGTTCTTCTTTATTCAGTTTGATGTTGTGATGGGTGGTACTTTGTATGTGTGGAATTTTAGTAATTAAATTTTCTGAAGAAAAAGGATGTGACAACCCACTTTTTTAGATCCAACTCAATAGTGTGTTGTGAAGTTCCAAATGCTTGAGTAAAGGGGTTGTGGGTCCTAGTGGCCATATGATGGTATTCTCGAGTTTACTAAGGTTACATCAGGGCATTTTGGAGGTGCATAGACCCTATATATGAGTGTGAATTTTGCCCATGTGGGCTTTGACACAAACTGCAGGGGCGCGCCAATTGAGCTCAATGTGATTTCTGAAATGCATGATAAAGGTGTGATGCAAATTTGGGACTTGTGTCGAGCCACAAAGACGTAGTTTTGTTTGAATTGTGCATGCTCATCACTTTTCTTTATCACTTGTCGACATGTCTGACATATGTGCACCTTAAGGGTTCCATTAGTGTTGTCAAGCCATGCGCTGAGAATGGGGCTTTTAGCCCCAGAGGAATCCCCTTCACCCCTCTTATCCTCTCCTCCATCTCTCACTCTCATCTTTTCTTTGGTCTGACCTCCTTTTAGCTTGGTTTTTTCATCACTCTACATGATTGTTAGTGTTCTCTTCTCATCCTTTTGACTCGCCCTTTCTTCGACATCCTTGATAGTGATCCATAAGCCATATGACATATGCCTTGCCCCGGTTCTTTCATTTCTTATCCTCATGCCAAATGCGGCCTGAGAGTGTTTGGTAACTCCTCCATCTAGAAGCACCTTGGACTTTCATTAAATTTTAGCATGCTATTTTGAGGAGTGGATGCTAGATTATCGAACTTATTTATGTAAGAATTTAGTAGCGTAGCTATTTCGAATTAATTATATCTACCAACCTGTACAAGTTCACCTAATATTCCCTTTGTGCTTATGTACAGAGGGTTAACCAAAGTGAATTTGACTCATTTTTCATGAGTTTGATCCATGCTTCTTTCCAAAGCACCACGGATAATTTTGATCATGCTTGTTACAAAGTCGTTTCTTTCTCTGCTTGATTTTAGAAAAGTGTGCATGAGTTGTTTTTATGAACCCTAGGTCTGCACTTATCTTGAATGAATACCTTCATTTGTCATTCTTACTCCGTATGATGGACTACTGGAAACGAAACCATCTAATATTATCATAAAAACAAAATCAATTTTAACAACATCATTTACGTGTACAATGTCGTATATTCTTGCTTCCATAAAATAACTAAACAATGACCAATACAATGCATATATAGTAGTTAGAACCATGTTTTCCAACTTGTAAGTTTCCACTTGCCATGCATCCATTAGTTTTGTCATCATGATGATAATTCAAAGTTCTCATAAATCCCTACTCTAAAATATAAACTAAAAGAAAAGGCATTTGTATCTCACTCATGTGATGTGAAAGCTTATAAATAATGTCAACAATGACACTATCCGTTTTAGGGAGACTATGGGCGAAGGTTATCACTCTGGTTATTATTTTTTCTTCATCTAAGAACACTCAGCGTGGAGTATGTTACTACTCCTATGGAATTGCCCCTGGCGGTGCAGCAAGTTATTCTTTACATTTTTTGTTTAGAACTCGACAAAGGCACTAGTGACCACCAAGAGACAAATTTAGTTGATTAGAAAGGAGCTGAATTCAATGCATGAATTCAAAATGACACATTGAAAATGAAGGCAACCTAGTGTTAGATTGTTTCATTTTCGAGACAAGAAGAGCTGATTTTTCAATCATCTAGCTAGACCATGATGCTATTGAAGGAATTGAGGACATTTTGTGAGCTAGAACTATGACACCCCCTTCTGGGAAAATCGTTGTGTACCTAAAAGTCCGCAAGACATAAATGCCAAATCATGTGCAATTTTAACACACAATCATATTAAAAGCCCTTCACATAAAGATAAAATAATTTACATTGTGACAAACTCTATAACTCTGACTTCAAAATTTTATGTAACAAGCTAAATATATATAAGTTGAACCCACTTTTCTGAGCAGCAAAATTTTAAA
This sequence comes from Zantedeschia hybrid cultivar, assembly GCA_030544215.1. Classification (NCBI taxonomy): domain Eukaryota; kingdom Viridiplantae; phylum Streptophyta; class Magnoliopsida; order Alismatales; family Araceae; genus Zantedeschia; species Zantedeschia hybrid cultivar. Next base: position 67,514,408 of record JARZZO010000005.1, on the reverse strand, counting down.
ATTCCTTAGATCAATTTTTTAAACTTTTTCTCAAAGTCACTGCTCACTCGAATTTCCTGAAAAGATTAATACTAAGTGTATGAGTCTAAGACTTAGCAAGAATCAAAACCGTTGACATGCCCAAATAATGATAATAATTTGGCACATCTCATGATAAAACTAAACTTGATAGAATTTTCACTTGTTATAAATACATTATATGAATCAAAAGATGCTATTAATTAACAAAAAAAAACTCACTTCTCAAGCTATAATCATAATTGAGTATGAAATTATTCAAACCTTAAAAATGGCCTACATAAAACAAATTATACCCATGTGAGCTTACGATTGAGATCAAATCATATTAAAATTCAATATGCAAGTGGGTTACATATAGTTGTTTTAATCCACAACCTATACAGCTTTTAATTTCATGCTCTAGATAGGTATCCAAATCACGACATAAGAGGTCAAAACCTTTAGCACCTAGATGATTGGCGCCGATGATCATGATGAATTGTGCAGGATAATAGGTTAATATCTCACCGCCCAGTAAACCAAAGTTCGGTTTCATGATTTGTTGAAAATCTGTCGTCTTCGGACATACAAATTGACTATATGCATCAGATGCTTATTACGGGGTCGTCTAGAAATTTCCTTAAGATGGCGTTGTTCACATATTTTTATGTAATTTAAAACTCAAAATAAATAAATAATTATCAAAATTTCAGATTAATCAAGAACTTGTGCTAAATTAAAAACTAATTCTCCCAGTGTTAACCGATAGGATGGTGTGTTGGCAGAGCTTTCTGAGCTAATTCGATATTACTTATGTAAATTAGAAAGCCATCAAGGGGCAAGCTATTGCTGAGCACCTAGCCCATCATCCACTGAAAATTCAGGAATAGTAGATTGGGCAGCCAACTTACCGCCGTTTAGTACACTAGACGACCAGAGTATCTACCGTCTAAGAATTCTTGACGGTAGGAGTAGTTGCCATTAAGTACCACTAGACGGTCGCGTCCTATGCATTTGGACAGCAGTCAATCCTGTTGTCCATACATCTTATAGGTAGGGCTACAAATGTCATAAATAAATAATTAACAATAGGTGAAATCTTCAGTAAGATCTCAATCATGATTGTTCAGTGTCAAACATAATTAAAACATCCTCTAAATAATTGTTTAGTTTTCACACATGCAGAAATTGAATTTTCTAATATCAAAACAAAATCAAACAAGATAAATAGTACATAACATGTATTGGTTTATCATTTACTTGCCTTAATTGGGAAAATTACTCTAAAAATTTGTTAAGGAAGCCTACAATAGCGTGTACAGTTGTATGTATCTTTCTTCCGTTCTATATCTCTATTTCCTTTCATTCTCTAAGTTGTTGTGCAATAAATGAATGATTTTTCATCCAAACTTAGTATATACCTTCGTATACCGCAGCCCAAATCAACTCTCTTCTACTGTCATAAATCGCCCACTAGAAGTCTAGGTGTCCCCCCATGTGTCATCCCCTTGTAATTGCAAAAGCAATTAATTGAATTCTGGCCTTTCTATCGTCTAATTAATAACTCAACTTCTATTATATAATCGATTAAAAAATAATTTAACTTCACTTATAGAATTGATTAGAAGACAATTTAACTTTAGTTACAGAATCGATTAGAAGACAACTTAACTTTAGTTACATAATTGACTAGAAGATAACTGCAATTACAGGATTGATCAGAAGATAACTTAACTTCAGTTATATGACCTTAATTAATTGCCTTATCAATTCAAACTACAAGCTTTCAACATACGTTCTTACAATCTCTTTAATATACGTATGAGCCAAATCCTCCAATGATCAGATCTTTGTAATTGCTAAGAAATGGGCTGATTTTGTGAGCCTATCAACAATCACCCATAAAAAATCATATCTTCTTCTAGTCCTTGGTAATCCCATCACAAAATCTATAGTGACATATTTCTATTTCCATTGTGGAATCTCCATCAATTGTAAGGTACATGCTGGCCTCTAATACTTAGCGTTCACTTGTTAGCATGCAAGACACTTATTAACAAATTCTGCTATATCCTTCTTCATGTCATTCCACCAAAAATACTTTTTCAATTTCTATATATTTTGGTACTTCCATAATGTCATTGTTAGCATGCAAGACACTTTTTCAAATTCTGCTATATCCTTCTTCATGTGCCTTGAGTAAAACTTGATTTGTTCGTCATCTTTTGTAACTATTGATCATATGCTTGTACTTCCATAACTTGATCAACTGTTGCACATTGGATGGTTAACTATGCCAACAACAACCTTTCCCCTTTGCTCAGTGGAGAACATTCTATCGTATCAGTCATCATCCTCTAATCTTGGTGTAATTGCATGGCCATTAGCCTCTTTCTTTAGTTGCCTAGAGGCATAGGCTACTACCTCCTCATGTTGCTTCAGTATACAACCCAATCCTTTTCCAGAAGTATCAGTATACACTATAAATCCTCCTGAGCCACAAGGTAAAATGAGAACTAGAACTATAGTCAACTTGATCTTTAACTCTTTGAAACTCATCTTACATTTATTTGACCATTTAAATGGAATCCCTTTTTCTAGTCAACTTAGTTATAGGAGTTGTAATAGAAGAGAGTTCCTAGATGAACCTACTATAATAGCCTGCCAAACCCAAAAGCCTTCTGATTTCATCGGCATTCTTTGGCCTTATCTATTGTAGAACTGCCTCAACTTTTACTTGATCAACAAATAGCCCATCTTTAGAAATAACATGCCCCAAGAATTGCACTTCGTTGAGCCAAAATTCACACATACTAAATTTGGCATATAGCTAGTGGTTCTTCAAAATTTCAAGCACCATCCTCAAATGCTCTTGAAAAGTTTCAATAGACAGAGAATACACTAACACTATGTCTGTTAAGCCAATCACATAACTACTGCACAATCTTGTTCTATTAACAATAAAGACTTTACATTCATTATGTGTAATTCAATGTAACGCTTCATAATGAAGTCTATAAAATATGTGCAATGAATGTTAAATTATAATGAGATCATAATAATCAGATTAACATCTTATAAATACATATTTTTAATTATTTTTAGTTGGAAGATATTTGAGAAGGACATCAAATGTCCGATGAGACTAGTACGGGTACTCCTACTCATAAGATGAGGGCGACTGATCTCATAGTCACTTGTGTGGAGACACTAAGATGAATTTGTAGGTACTCATTGGTGAATGAGTTTACTGAACTGATCCGACATGAACCACCAGATAGTATATTACTTAACTATTAACCAATTTGATTTATCATCACAGTGGCATGGTTGATCTTTTGACTTAAGGCACTAAAGACACCTTATCGGTGGACTTCTAGATTTTGACCTTAGCTTAAAGATCTCTAACCATGGGGTCTTAATTAGTTAAGTGATAGGACCTAACGAAATACCTTTGAAGGTGATTGGGTGGCCAATAAGGGATAATTCTCTCTCAATAATTGAAAAGAGAATGTTCTAAGAAATGATGCTTAGGAGTCCCTGACCAAGGTAAAATAGCATATCAAAAAAATTGTTTTATGATATCGCATTGCTACATCTGATCCAAGTAAGTGAACCGACTAGGTTTTGACAGTTAACTATACCCTAAGATCACTTTAGAGCATTGGTACGAGTAAAAACAAGCCACATGATAATTGATGACGGAAAGGTTCCTTGAGCAAGTTGCTGAATCCCATTACCTTTCGGGATCACGCGATATTGCTTAATACCCAACTTAATCAGAGCCCAGTTGATTATTATGAGATGATAATTCAATTGAGTAATTATTTAATATAAGATATTAACTCAATTACTTTAAGACATTAAGGGATTACTGAGCTTATTAGACTAAAAATTGGACTGACACTTAGTCCTAGAGGGTTACATACACAATGATTATCGGACGATGGTATTTAAATAGGATTTATATTAATTTAGGAACTTTTGTGACAAATAGTCTTAATTAATGTAAATATTAATCATGAGGGAACCGTGGGCCAAGCTCTAGGTTTTTCTAGTGTACTGGCCACCTCCCTTCTCTCTCCCTCTCTGGTCAGCCCCCAGTGAAGGGGGTGTCACTCTCTGTCCTCTGCAGCCTCATTTCCCGATCATCAAGAGCCACGTCCGCATGCCATGAGCACTATGCAGAGAAGGGACATTGGTGAGCGTGCCAAGCCTGCTTAAGGATCAAGGACAAACCATCAGTTGAAGAATCGCGTAGATATCCCAGGAGGCCGGGCACTTGTGAGGTTAGCGACGTCACTCCTCCTGAACAGAATGGTCATGGATTTAAATATGCTCAAGGTGATAATCTGATCAGCGGTTTGTTTTATTTCTATCAAAAGAAATCGGGAACGGCAGGAGTTCATTTTAATTTTTGCTGTGTTATTGTTTGTTTATTATTTTCTTATTCTCCTGACTGGATTCTTACAGTAGTATCAGAGCCAAGTTATTGCTTTGATCCGTTGCGGTTGTCTAAAAGTGATGTTCTTGATGATTCTATGTGTGAAGTAGTTTATTTTATTTAATATGAGTGATTTGTGACGACGACGATTGACAGAAACCCCAAAAGATTCAATTTTGGCTTTTTGAAATTATTCGGAGCTTTCCCATTGATTTTCGGATCATCCAAAATCATGAGATAGAGGGTGTTGGTCACTGCCAATGGCATCGAAGGGGCCACCCTAGATGCGGCGGTGCTGGTCGGTGGTGCTGCCCCTCCCACCTTGGCCACAATGCCCTCCTTGGTAGGTGGGCGTCGGGTCGGGGGGGGGTGGGAACCCTAGCCACCAAACTGGGCCGGGGCCCAAACCGACCAAACTAGCCCCCTCTGGGTCAGGTTCAGTTCGGGTCTGGACCGGGTTGGGCCTAACCCTGGCCCCCCAGTCATTGGGCTCAAATATTTTTTTTTAAAAACTATTTTGAAAATAAATTAAATTGTTATTGTGGGCCATTGCTATTTTGGGGATTAAATGTTAAAGGCATTTAATAATTATTAAGTTAATATGAAATAGTGTATATTTGTAACTTAAAACATAAGAAATAGTTTCTCGAATGCCTTTTATTATGTCAATGATCACATGTATCTAATCTAAAAGTTAGATTAGACAATTTAAAATTATTTCAAAGTGCATAGAATTATTTTAGAATATTTTTCAGACTTTCTATTTGCACATGGTAACGTGTTATCGCTTTTAAATGTAGATATAAACGTATGTTTAGAATCTTTTTTTTTTAAAAGTCCAAATAAAATGATTTTTGGCTGAATCCTAGGTTTTGTGAAAACTACATATTTGTTAAAACTTAACCCTCATTGGATGTGCAATATCATGAGTGGTTGTGATTAAAAGTTAATTTGGTGGTCATGGATACGCACTCAAAATTTTCATGTCATATGATGGTATGAATGTGGATGAGGATGTATGATTATGGTCAATTAATTTATTAATTATTGAGGCCTGTGTGCCTCCCTCCATCTCTATGCTCCAATGTACTTCTATCTCCCTTCTATTATGTACTCTCCATAAAGCTTTCTTATTATAAATATAAAATTGATACCGTATCATTTAATTTTATAATTGAACATGTTGGTCAAAGAGGAGCGAGGATGAGCCACAATCTCAATTAGGAAGACTGTAGGAAATGTGATCACCTGTGTATGTGTGTTCGCTGAAATTTTAATATGTGTTATTTTAACTAATTTGACGACAAATTGTATGGCTCCTATTTGGTCACCGTACTGTCTATGATCATACTAATGACATGTATGTTTGATACATGCTAGTTTATTTTGATTAGGAATCAAAATTAACTATTTAGGTATAGTAAATATTTCAAATATATGTAATATATTTATTTAATATCACCTAGGATGAGACCAACTTAAAATTCAATAAAATCCCTCATTTGTAAAAAATTTAAATTGTAGCGCAAGTCATTGAGAATACACTACATGGTCCTCCATCATTATAGTTTTAGGATTAGAATTCGATCATGCAGGTTTGTTGTGCTATCTACTAGACCTGTCAGATTCTAAGGACAAAGTATAACTATGGCATGATGATGCCTTAAACGTGGTAAAGGAATGGTGTAGCCTTGTTTGCGCTATCTACGATGACTGCATCCAAATCTATGTTCATTAAGTAACGATGGTATAGGTTGAACTGGACTTTAATAATTTACTGTGTTATCCACAAGACTATGAAAAGCTTGGGGGTCGAAGCATGATCATATATTGCAAGGAGTTGTAACTGTCAAGAGTTGATTACTTTCTTATCATAATGTAGTTTGTTGTGCTATTCACATGATCACATTATGAGTCAATAAGATTCTGATTTTCACTAGGAGACTGTTAGTGTCTCCCATTCTGTATATCTTAAGGTTATATAGTGTACTAAAAATTAGTGGGAAAAGTCATAATCCTGATTTGATTATTAAGAACATCTGCTTATTTATTTTACATTTCCTCTGTAGGCAAAAATGTCGTCGAATAACCCACTCTATGGCATACTAGATGCCAACAAGTCGATAGGCCCGAACTACTTGGATTGACTCAGAAACTTGAAGATTGTCGTCATGTTTGAGTAAATTGCCTATTGTTGGAAATAAGTATCCTCAAAACCAATCATCAGGCACCTATGTACACTATGGTTCACAATAAAAGGCAATTAATTCATTATAGATTGGCATTTTATCAATTGCGCATAATGAAGTCCGTGGGATCATGTGAAAATATTGGATGATAATGAGATTATGATAATGAGATTAATACTCATAACCATAATTTCTAAACTATTCCCAGTCAAAAGATATTCGAGATAGGACATCTTGTATCCAGATAGATTGGTGTGTGTTATGCATGCTCGTATGATGAGGGTGACTGGTCTTATGGTCACATGTGTAGAGACATTAGGGTAAGCACACATGTGCTCATTGGAGAATTAAGTTCACTGGACTGATCCGATCTGAATGTTGATGGTTGTTTACCTGACTGACAACTAGTTTGATTGAATGTCACAGTTGCGTAGTTGGTCCTTGAACTTGAGACACCAAAGGCACCTTATCGGTGGACTTCTGGGCTTTGAACTTGGCTCACATATCTCTAACCTTGGAGTCCTAATTAGTCAAGTGATCACATTTAGCTAAATACCTTCAAAGGTGATTGAATGTTCAATACGGGATCATTCGTACTTGGTAATTAAAGAGAGAATGCTCTATGAATGATATGCAGGAGTCCCTAACCAGAGCATACACTATATCAGAAAAAAGATTTTCTGATATAGTACAATAGTATCTAATCCAAGTCAGTTGACTAGATAGAGTTTGACCGTTGGCTATGCCCTAGGTTAACTTAGGAGCATTGTTCGGATGAAAGATTATAGCCATGTGGTAACTATGGACGGATAAGTTCTATGAGTGAGTTGCTGAATCCATTACCTTCTAAGATCATGCGGTGCTTCTTGACATCCAATTTGATCAAAAGTCCGATCGAATTCACGTGAGATGTTAATTCAATTAAATAATTAATTAAATATGTGATATTAATTAATTACTATAAGTCAATAAAGTGTTATTGGGCTTAACAGGCTGAAAATCCGACTGGTACTTGGGCCTAGAAGGTCACATGCACAAAGATTCTTAGCTGACGATATTTAATTAATTTGGAGACCTTTGTGAAAACTTACCTAGTTAATATAAATAAGTGCTATATAGAAATCCTGGGCCAAACTCTAGGGTTTCTCCCAAATTAGCCGCCCCTCCTCTCTCTCTCTCTGAGCCATGCGCCCCATACGAGGTGCTCCCTATCACTCCTCTCTGCCACTTCCCGAACATCGGGAATTTTGCTCGTCGCCGCGGGCACCACTGCAGAGAAGAGATGATGGCGACTGCCCCGTATCGATCGAGAGATCCAGGATGAACCAATGAGCGAGGATTGCGTGGATACCGTTGGAGGCCGGGTGCCTGCGCGGCTAGTTACATTGACTCGTCGGAACCTACACAGATGCAGATCTGAAACGTGCACGGTGATGTTTGAGCACGACATTTTTTTTGTTTTGTTTTTTATCGAAACAGATTGAGAATGGGTTGGATCATTTTGTTCTTTGTTTCTGTTACATTATTTTGTCGTCTCACTCCGATCCTTACACCTATATCCTTAAGGATCAGGCCCCTCGTGAATCACCTCTTGATGCACTTGGAGGGAATGATCACATATGAGAAGTGGGAGGAGGATTCCACTCTACTATAATGCTATATGCTTGCCTCTATAAGCAATGAGGGCAGTGACAATATAAGAAGATGGATGCCAAATCCATCATGGTCCATCTGAAGGAGCTATTTAAGGAGTAGAGCAAGAATGAGCGATATGAGATATACAAGAACCTGTTCATGGCTCGGATGGCAAATGACTTTTTAGTACAGACTCATGTGTTGAAGATGAGAGAGTAGATTGAGAGGCTTGCTGTGCTTGGCTTTAACTAGACAAAGACCTGAGCATTGACCTTGTCCTTCAGTCACTGCCTAATCATTTTCTCACTTTATTGTTCATTTTAACATGAACAAGATTTTGGTGAGCTTGGCTGAGCTACTTAATATGCTTAAGACTGCTGAGGGCAACTTTCAAAAGGAGTGGTTAGAAAGAACAATGTAAAGAGAAGAGCAGTCCAGGACTTTAGGAAAGGCAAGAAGCAGACCAAGCAGAAGTTAGTTCAGAAGAAGGACAAGGACAAAGGAGCAGAGAAGGGCGAGTATTTCTACTACCATTAGAAGAGACACTGAAAGAGAAACTGCAAAGAGTACCTCACAGAGAAAGCTCAGAAGGCCAAGAAGAAGCTTGCCGAAGCTTCGAATATCTATATGATAGACCTTCATTTGTCTATTAGTGTAAGGATTGAGGTTTCGGATCCGGTTATCGGGTCAGTTTCGGAGTTGGATCCCTCGGTTTGGGCCCTTGCGGGGCTAGGGCTTGTGTTCTTTTTCGCGTCTCGCGAACTCGACGCGGTTCAAACGGCGTCCAGCAATGTGGATGTGTTTTAGGCTGTGCCACGTGGGCTGGCTTTGGGCCGCGAGAGTACGGCCCCGGTCTTATCGTTTGAATGGCATCTTGTATGGACGACGCCATTTAGAGTACGACTCTGCTTTGTCAGAGTACGACCGGTCTTGTCGTCTGTATGGCGTCGGTCTTGGACGACGCGTTTTTACCGATTTCTGTTTGACCCCGCCAAGCCTCCCTCTTTTCCCTCATTCTCTCCTTTCTCTTCTCTTCCCTCCGATCTCCAACGAATCCTTTCCCCCTCTCCTTTCTTCCTCCTTTCCTCTCTCCATTCCATCTCTCCCTCCACTCCATCAACCTCCTAACTCCCACCACTACCACCACCACCACCTCCTCCGCAGCATTTTTCTCTCCAGACGGCGGCCGACGTTCCGGTGGAGTAACGACGTCCACGGCGGTACTGGCAGCGGCGTGTGGCGAGGCGCGTTGGCGGCTTGGAGTTAGGAGGAGTTCGAGTAACCGGTAGGGTGACGATCCCCGTTGTATTGTGTTTAAAATCATGTTTTTACCGCTTTGAAGCATGTTTTAGGGAGTTTTCTTAGGGTGAAAATACTAATTGCATGTAATGAGAAATTGAGTGTTTTTAAAGGGTATTTAGGTTATTCTCCTCCTTCTCCACTTTTTAGTGTTTTTACACGATTTGGGGGAGGAAATCCCATCCCGTGGATTGGGAGATGGCGGAGGAAAAACCTGTCTGTGAGGGTTAAATGGCGTTGGGGTACAGCAACGCCTTTTAGAAAGGCGGCTCCAAACTGCAACGCGATTTAGCCCAAATAATAGTCTCTGTCTCTGGACTGATGAGCGTCCAGGGACAACGACGCCTTTTGAACGACGACTTTCATACACGACGCATTTTAAAGTGAAATCACTCCGAGGTCTGTCTCTGTTTCTGTCGTTATTAGGAGACTAGGGACAGCGACGCTTTTCAAAAGGCGGCTACATATGACAACGCGTTTTAGGCCATTTCGGAGACCTATTTTTATATGAACCAGTTTAGGAAGCTTGAATAACGTCGGCCGTGGGCGACGCGATTCAAGACAGAATTACATTAATCCATGCTATTAACATGTATTTACATTATTAGATAGTTTGGTTAAATGCATGCTTAAAACCGTACTCTAGGATGAGGATTTTTACGTAATCGGATCGCACTGTGTTGTGTTTCGTGCGACCGTGGACCTAGAGTGACAGTTGTAGCGCTTAGGCACCCTGTGTCGGTGTGGGAGGGACACGGCGCCGGTGTGAGAGTGGTGGGGTGACGCCTAGAGAGAGGGTCACCTAGTGTACTTGGGGGTTAGCTAGTACTGGTGTAGGAGTGGTACCTTTGGAGTGTCACTCGTACTGGGGAGGCAGAAACCACCTAGAGCCTGTTGGGCCGGAGTAGCTAGCGTGCTATCCGAGGGGTTACTGTTTGGTCTCAGCGGGTCGGTGTTTCCCGCGTTCGGCCTTGTGGTTGACGTGTTTTGCCGAGATGTTGGTTGTGGCTCTGTGGTAGAATGGTTTCAGAGTTGTGCATGTTATATTATGAATGCATGCGTTTTATCTCGAAATTTAGGAATTGTGTTTACTACTTTACTTGCTTAAATCATATATATTTGTGTTGTTGCACTTGTGGGTGCGTGAGTGGGCGGTGGGGATCGAAGGATCCCTACTGAGTCTTTTCGATAAGACTCACCCCTGCGGTTTTCAGGTGAGGGTTCCAGGCAGGCGTAGCGAGGAGAGTGTTGCTTTGGGTCGCGCGCCAGCAGCCGCTGTTCCGGGATATACTCCGATGTAGTTGTTATTTTATTTTCTGGCATGTATACTTAATTATTTCCTTTCAGTTGGAGTATGTAATTACTTGCTGAGTCGAGTCGCATTGTAATAACTTTTAATTCTTGCACTTCCTTTTTAATTCAATGCGATATGAATGTTTAGCTTAGTTTATTATTTATTTCCCAGACTTATCAAGATCTTGGTTTGTCTTCAAATTAATGATTTGGTACCCATTTAGTAATCGGATCCCCGATTATAGGGTGGCGGGTCATTACAATTAGAGACAGAGCAATCGGTCTGGCAAATAGATGAATAACTAGGTTAAACATCGTAATTTTGGAAAATAATTACATTATCCCGTACAGGCACGGCGGTAGTGTAGGTTTTATGATTCTAATTAGAACTTTTCGATTTTTGTGATTGTAGGCGATTAGATGGCTCATAGGAAGAGAATGCCAGTTATTAGAGAGCGGGGTGATGTCCCTAGTGGATATGAGGCCGGTAGGCCGAGTATGGAGCGTTTCATGGAGGCTATGATGGACACGATGGCTAGATACCAGACCCGAGACCCTAGTGAGAGTTCTAGTGTTCGGGGAGGGCCTTAAGCTGCTCTAGAGAGATTCCTGAAGCTGAAGCTGATGAGGCTGTTCATTGGTTGAGGGAGTTGGAGAAGACTTTTGATACCATGGATTGTGTGGCGGTTGAGCGGACTCCATTGGCTACCTTCATGTTGAAGGATGATGCCTACGACTGGTGGACCACTTTGAAGAGTTTGTCATACGCGGATAGGAATCTTCCTTTAGGATTCCGTGAGAAGCTAACAGAGCCGTGTTGGCCAGCTTAACTGTGAGGCCAGCAGTGTACCATGCCGTAATCGAGGCTCAGAGGGCAGATGCAGAGTTACCACCGGTTCTCCAGACACCAGAGGTGGAGTTGTGGGATGATGGTACAGTCAGATTTAGAGGCAGACTCTATGTCCCAACCGAGGAAGACGTGCGCAGGAGTGTCCTGGATGAGGCACACCGTTCTAGATATGCAGTGCATCCCGGAACAACTAAGATGTATCATTGCTTGAGGAGGCACTTTTGGTGGCCTGGTATGAAGAAGGATGTGGCTGATTATGTGGCAAGGTGCCTAACTTGCCAGCAAGTTAAGGCAGAACACCAGAGACCAGGAGGATTGTTGCAGCCTTTGCCGATCCCGGAATGAAAATGGGAACACGTGACTATGGACTTTGTGATGGGATTACCTGTGTCCCCTGGCAGAAGAGAAGCGATTTGGGTCATTGTTGATCGATTGACCAAGTCTGCGCACTTTCTAGCTGTTAGGAAGGACTGGTCAGTCGGTAAGTTGGGTAAGTTGTTTGTGGACCGGATCATCTCTCTGCACGGGGTGCCTTTATCCATCGTGTCAAACTGGGATCCGAGATTTACTTCTAGATTTTGGAAGAGTTTTCAGAAGGCCTTGGGCACGCAGTTAGCCTTCAGCTCGGCTTATCATCCTGAGACTGATGGGCAGTCGGAGAGGACCATTCAGACACTAGAGGATATGCTCAGGGCATGTTGCCTAGATTGGGAAGGTTCTTGGGAGCAGCACTTGTCTACAGTGGAGTTTTCTTACAACAACAGTTATCATTCTAGTATCGACATGGCACCTTATGAGGCATTGTACGGGCGGCCGTGTTGATCTCCTACAAATTGGTCTGAGATTGGTGAGAGGCAGATAGTCGGGCGAGAGTTGGTACAGCAGTGTGCTGAGGTTGCCAGAGTGGTGCAACAGAGGTTGACTACAGTTCAGAGCAGACAGAAGAGTTATGCAGACATCCGTAGGAGACCACTTGAGTTTGAGGTTGGGGACCACGTGTTTCTCCGAGTTTCACCCTCCAAGGGTGTACCAAGGTAAGCTGAGTCCGCGATATGTTGGGCCTTTTTCCATTCTTGCTCGAATTGGGGAAACGGCGTATCAGCTAGCCTTGCCGCCCAGTCTTGCAGGAGTGCACGATGTGTTCCATGTTTCTTTGCTGAGAAAATATGTTTAGGATCCATCTCACGTTTTGCATTTTTCAGAGTTGGAAGTCGCTGAGGACTTGTCCTTTCCAGAATTTCCAACACGTATTGAGGATCACAGGGAACAGGTCCTTCGGAACAAGGTTGTTCATTTGGTTAAGGTGATTTAGCAGCATCGTTCCGGAGGCAAGGCTACCTGGGAACGAGAGGATGAGATGCGGGAGCAGTTTCCCTACCTGTTCTCGTAAGTTCTCTTGTGTGCTAGTACTATTATCTTCAATCTTGTTATTTTATAGCAGGCAATTTCGGGGACGAAATTCTTTTAAGGGGGGGAGAATGTAAGGATTGAGGTTTCAGATCCGGTTATCAGGTCAGTTTCGGGGTTGGATCCCTCGGTTTGGGCCCTTGCGGGGCTAGGACTTGTGTTTTTTTTCGCGTCGAGCTCGCGAGACACGGTTCGAACGGCGTCCAGCAATGTGGACGTGTTTTAGGCTGTGCCACGTGGGCTGGCTTTGGGCCGTGAGAGTACGGCCCCGGTCTTATCGTCTGAATGGCGTCTTGTATGGACGACGTCATTTAGAGTACGACCCTGTTTTGCCAGAATACGACCGATCTTGTCATCTGTATGGCGTCGGTCTTGGACGACGCGTTTTAACCGGTTTCTATTTGACCCCGCGAAGCCTCCCTCCTTTCCCTCATTCTCTCCTTTCTCTTCTCTCTCCTCTTTTCCCTCCGATCTCCGGCGAACCCTTTCCCCCTCTCCTTTCTTCTCTCCATTCCATCTCTCCCTCCACTCCATCAACCTCCTAACTCCCACCATTACCACCACCACCTCCTCCGCGGCATTTTTCTCTCCGGACGGCGGCCGACGCCCCGGTGGAGTAACGGCGTCCACGGCAGTACCGGCGGCGGCGTGTGGTGAGACGGGTTGGCAGCTTAGAGCTTGAAGGAGTTCGAGTAACCGGTAGGGTGACGATCCCCGTTGTACTGTGTTTGAAACCATATTTTTACCGCTTTGAAGCATGTTTTAGGGGGTTTTCTTGGGGTGAAAATACTAATTGCATGTAATGAGAAATTGGGTGTTTTTAAAGGGTATTTAAGTTCTTCTCCTCCTTCTCCACTTTTTAGTGTTTTTACACGATTTGAGGGAGGTAATCCTACCCCGTGGATTAGGAGATGGCGGAGGAAGAACTTGTCTGTGAGGGTTAAATGGCGTCTAGGGACAGCGACGCCTTTTAGAAAGGTGGCTTCAAACTGCGACGCGATTTAACTCAAATAACAGATTCTGCCTCTAGACTGATGAGTGTCCAGGGACAACGACGCCTTTTGTATGGCGACTTCCATGCACGACGTGTTTTAAAGTGAAATCACCCCGAGGTCTGTCTCTGTTTATGTTGTTATCAGGCGACTAGGGACAACGACGCCTTTCAAAAGGCGGCTACATATGACGACGCGTTTTAGGCCATTTCTGGGGCCCATTTTTATATGAACTAGTTTAGGAAGCTTGAATAACGTCGACCGTGGGCGACGCGATTCAAGACAGAATACATTAATCCATGCTATTAACATGTATTTACATTATTAGATAGTTTGGTTAAATGCATGCTTGAAACCGTACTCGAGGATGAGGATTTTTACGTAATCGGATCGCACTGTGTTGTGTTTCGTGCGACCGTGGACTTAGAGTGACAGTTGTAGCACTTAGGCACCCTGTGTCGGTGTGGGAGTGGTGGGGAGACGCCTAGAGAGAGGGTCACCTGGTGTACCCCGGGGTTAGCTAGTACCGGTGTAGGAGTGGTACCTTTGGAGTGTCATTCGTACTAGGGGAGGCAGAAACCACCTAGAGCCTGTTGGGGCAGAGTAGCCAGCGTGCTATCCGAGGGGTTACTGTTTGGTCTCAGCGGGTCGGTGTTTCCCGCGTTCGGCCTTGTGGTTGGCGTGTTTTGCCAAGACATTGATTGTGGCTCCGTGGTAGAATGGTTTCAGAGTTGTGCATGCTATATTTTGAATGCATGCGTTTTATATCGAAATTTAGGAATTGTGTTTACTACTTTACTTGCTTAAATCATCTATATTTGTGTTGCTGCACTTGTGGGTGAGTGAGTGGGCGGTGGGGATCGAAGGATCCTTACTGAGTCTTTTCGATGAGACTCACCCTTGCGATTTTCAGGTGAGGGTTCCAGACAGGCGTAGCGAGGAGAGTGTTGCTTTGGGTCGCGCGCCAGCAGCCGCTGTTCCGGAGCATACCCCGATGTAGTTGTTATTTTATTTTTTGGCCTGTATGCTTAATTATTTCCTTTCAGTTGGAGTATGTAATTACTTGCTGAGTCGAGTCGCATTGTAATAACTTTTAATTCTTGCACTTCTTTTTTAATTCAATGCGATGTGAATGTTTAGCTTAGTTTATTATTTATTTCCTAGACTTATCAAGATCCTGGTTTGGCTCTAAATTATTGATTTGCTACCCATTTAGTAATCGGATCCCCGATTATAGGGTGGCGGGTCGTTACAATTAGAGATTCTACATCTTCAGTATTAGATAATGAATGTGCTTCTCATGTCTGCAATGATGTACAAGTGCTGACGAATATAAGGAAACTAAGCAAGGGTAAGGTAGACTTGAGGCTGAGAAATGGTGAAAGGTTGCGGCACTCACTGTTGAGACAGTAGACCTCAAGTTACTTTTTAGAGATAGGATTAAACATTAGTAGATTGCTATTATATTCCTACTATCATCAAAAACATTATTTGTATTTCTGGTTTAGATAGATTAGGATACACGTTAACATAAAGAATAGTGGTTGTTTAGTTTATTTTAGAAATAAACTTATTACTTTTGCAAATTGGTTAATAGTTTGTATCTATTAGATGTTTGTTATGATATTCTCGACCTTGACAAATATTCTAAAAGGAGTAAGAATGGTGTCAACCCAGCCTACTTGTGGCATTGTAGGATTGGATACATTGGTGAGAATAAGCTTCAAAAGTTACATAAGAATGAGTACTTGGATTCATTTGATTTGATTATGAATCATAGACAACTTGTGCATCCTATTTTAATGGATAAAATTGTCTAAATCTCCATTTATTGAACATGGAGAGAGGGTCAAGGTGATGGTTATTTTAATTGCCGTCGTTAAAACACAAATAACATCAATCTTAATTTCCGAATCTCAAATAAAGATAGCAATGTAGTGCATAGTTGAGACCGGGTCGATCCACAAGGAAATAGAATTCTAATTTTGAAAACTTTGGATTTTGAATGAAATTGGATTTTTGATATAATATTCTAGTCAAGAAAAACTATTTTAAGCACTTGGACAAAAATCAATTACAAAATTTTAAATACCTTCAAAAATTTCCAATCAACACCTAGAACCCACAACTAATATATGATTAACTAATTATTGAGATTGATTAAAACCTATAAGTCTAACTGAATAATATTAGTCTAAGAAAGCAATAAAACATTCACTAGTTTTAAAAGGGAAATAACATGATCGCCATTATTGCAATAAAATAAGATACAATGGTTCCTAAAACAAAGTTTAATAACAAAGATGCTAACAAGTTTGTTAAAAATAAACTAAGTGGGATAGTGGGAAAACACAGTAAAAGTGGTGCCTCGGGCGGTTCAATGCGCCGCTAATAGAGGCGCTGTGAAGCTGGAGCGCAGTAGGCCACGAGTAGGGCGCTGGGGAACCTGGCGGCGCAGTGGACCGTGAACAGGGGCGTGGCTGGGTGCTGGCGGGCTCAACGATGCTTCCCAGCAATGCGACACGTGGCATGCGGCGCTGAGGCAGAGGAGACGTGTGGCCCTGCGACGGCTACTGTTGGGCGGGAATTGGCTCGAGCGACGAGGTCGAGCGGGGCGAAACCGCTCTTGCTGCCGCGTGGTGTACGGGCCTGAGGCTGGCTTCTACAGTGGGAAACGGGGCTGGTGATGATGCGTGGCGGCGGTTGAGCGGGAAACCACGAACGGGCCGGCTCGAGCGATGATGAGGGGTGGCGCGAACTCTCGCGGAGCGCCGTGTGGCGCGGGTGGGCGCAACACCGAGGCGGGACAGGCACGTAGTGGTGGTGGCTGTGCGTGGGCACGCCGCGTAGTGGGCACAGGCGACGAAGAGGGCGGCGGCGAAGCGCTGGCTGCTGCCGTGTGGCACGGGTGCGGGCTCAGGCGCTGCTGTGCGTGTGACTGAGAGAGAGAGACGCTGACAGAGAGAGATAGAGAGAGAGAAAGGTAGAGAGAGGGGGACAGACGCAGAGAATGAGAGAGAGAAAAAGCAAGGGAGAGAGAGGGAGACAAAGGAAAGAGATAGAGAGTGTCCAGAAGGGAGAAAGAGAGATGCTGCGTGGGGGAAGGAAAAAAAAACAAAGGGAGAGAGAGAAAAAGTGAGAAAGAGGGAACTTGACACAGAGAGAGAGAGAGGATGTGTGGGTGAGAGAGCAAAGAAGAGAAAGAGAGGGGGAGCAAGAGTGAGAAAAAAAAATAATTTTTGAAAACTGTGTATGAGAGAGAGATGAAGTTTAAAAATTGTAGAAGAAGGCCAAAATGAGGGAGAGGTTCGGATGGAGAGGTGAAAGAGAAGTGACAGAAAGAATTTCCAAAAGCAAGATTCAAAAGTTGTCATTTTCTCCCACTCTCTTGGTTTTTATAGAGGAGAATTCTTAATTCAAATTTTGAAATTCAAATCTTCTAATAAATGGGTCCTTAATTGCTTGCATTAAGCTCTCCCTTGATTAGAGGATTATCCATGAATGCATATTTGAAATGTAAATTTGGAGAGGGATATTTCAAAATTCGAATTTTGAATTGAAGAATAAATGTTATTTTCGAGATTTTGAAATTCAAATTTTAAAATAATATTTTTGAAATTTGAATTCCGAAATTCCCTCTTCACCTCTCTTAGTTGGCTTGTAATTCCTTTTTTAAGACAAAAAGAAATACAATCTTGTTCCTTTTAGGATTCAAACCCTGCTCACTTTATTGAAATCTAGGTAGTCTAACCATTATGCCATTTTCTTGTTCATGTCCTGCATTCACATAAAATAACAGTTAAGATCATGCGGCAATCAATGTACATTAAATAATTGTCGAGAAAGTCTTATTTGAGAATGAAATTGCTATCCTTATTCAATCCATGGAATGATGATATTTGGAATTCGAATTTTACAGAATTAATATGTTTGAATGCACAATTGATTTATCTATCATTCCATGTGATTTTGTTCATTGAATTGGTAGCAAAGTGTGTAAATTTCATCTATTATTTATGTAAAATTGTGAACTTATCACAAGGACATTTTGAAGTTAATATGTTCTGATGTATGTGGTCCATGTCAACCCAAGCCCAAGGTGGCTTCTTCTATTTCATCACATTCATTGATGACTTCTCAAGATTCGGCTATGTGTACTTAATGAATTACGTGTCGGAAGAGTTTGAGAAGTTCAAAGAATTTAAGTGTGAAGTAGCGAAGTAAACTGGAAAGATATTAAAACTCTTCGATCTGATCAAGGAGGTGAATACTTGAGTACAAAGTTCACATAATTCTTAAAATATAATAGTATCTTTTCTTAGTGGACTCCTCTTTATACATTTCAGATGAATGGTATATCCAAAAGGAATAATGACCCCTTGATATACATGGTGCATTCCATGATGAACTTTTCAAAATTACTAATGTCCTTGTGAAGATATGCACTAAAATCAGCTACATATATGTTTGAACAGGGTTCCTAGTAAGTGTATGTATACTACTCCATATGAGATATGGAAGAATAAAAAATCTGACTTTAAGCATGTTAAAGTTTGGGGTTGTTCTACTCATGTAAAGAGACATGATCCAGACAAGTTGAAATTGAGAATTGAGAGGTGTAGGTTTTTGAGATACCCAAAAGAAACTTTTGGGTACTACTTTTATCGTCTTGGCGAACAAAAAGTATTTGTTGCGAAGAGGTCTTCCTGAAAGAGAAATATATACTTCAGGAGGACAATGGGAGTAGAGTAGGTTTAGAAGAGGTTCTAAATCCACAAACTGTACAAGGCCCATCAGATGAGAAGATTCTAAAACCTGTTCAAGATTACACACTTGAACCACGCAGGTCTACTAAGCTACCTAGACAACTTGAAAGATACATATGACATATCAGTGAAGGTGTGTCAAATGTACTACCGTTGAGAGTTCTAGAATGGAAAATGGTGAGAAGTCATGAATTCTGAAATCTAGTCCATATATACCAACCAAGTTTAGAACTTGAAAAACTTGTCCGAAGGTATTGTACCTATCGGTTGCAAGTGGATCTTTAAGAGAACGATCGGTGTAGATGAACGGATCGACACTTGTAAGACAATGTTGGTGGCAAAGGGATATTGTCAAAGGCAAGGAATTGACTATGATGAGACTTTCTCACTAGCTGTCATGATAAAGTCGATCAAAATTCTTCTCACAATTACTGTACACTATGACTATAAAATCTGAAAGATGGATGTGAAGATCGCCTTCCTCAATGAAAACCTTGAGAAAGAGGTGTATATGATACAATCTAAGGGTTATACATCTAAAGAGCATCCAAATAAAGTATGTAAACTTTAGAGATCCATCTATAGATTGAAGTAAGCTTCCAATAGCTGAAATATAAGATTTGATGAAACAATCAAATCTTATGACTTCATTAAGAATGAAGATGAGTTGTGTATATAAGAAGACTAGTGGGAGTGTAGCTACTTTTCTCATACTTTCCGTTGACAACATCCTACTCATTAGGAATGATATAGCGATTTTGTCATTGATTAAAATATGGATGTCAAAGAACTTCTCTATGAAGGATTTGGGAGAAACATCTTATGTATTGAGAATACAGATCTATAGAGATAGATCTAAGAGGATGCTAGGCTTGACCGGATACAAGTACATAAATATCATTGTCAAAGGGTTTGGTATGGAGAAGAAATGTCTTATACCGATGAGACATAGAATTTTTCTCTCCAAAGAGCAGTCTCCTAAGACTCCTGAAGAGAGAACATGTATAGATAGAGTTTCTTATGCCTCCGCAACATGGTCTATTATGTATGTTATGCAATGTACAAGGCCTGATGTACTGTATGTTCTAAGTGTTACGAGTAGGTATTAGGCATATTCAGGCGATGCACATTGGAAGGCCGTGAAATGTATCTTTAAGTACTTGAGAAGAACTAAGGATATGTTCTTGATCTATGGAGGAGGTGACTTAAAGCTACGAGGATATATTGGCTCGAGCTTCCAATTTGATCTAGATGATAGCAAGTCTACTTCTGGATTTGTATTTATTTTGAACGGTGGTGCTGTAAGCTGGAAGAGTTCCAAGTACGAGACCATTATAGATTTGACGACATAAGATAAGTGTATTTCTGTAGCTGAAGTCATCAATGAAGCTGTTTGGATGAAGAAGTTCATCACCGACCTTAGGTTTGTGTCAAGTATCTCTGATCTGGTCTCGTTACTTTGTGAAAACATTGGGGCTATTACTTAAGTGAAAGAGCCGCCGTCTTATCAGAAGTTGAAGCATATTTTGAGGCGCTTTCACCTGATCATAGAGATTATTACTAGAGGAGATGTCTTGGTGAAACAAGTTCCTTCAGCCGACAACAAAGTAGATCCACTAACAAAGCCTCTGACTCAAATTATGTTTGAGCGTCACCTAGAGTCTATGGTTATACAACATAAGGGTGATTAGCTTTAGTCCAAGTGAGAGTTTGTTAGTTATGTATGTCCATCAAGCCAATCACATAACTATTATACAATATTGTTCTATTATTAATAATAAAGGCTTTGTATTCATTATTTGTAATTTTATATAATGTTTCATAATAAAGTCATGAATATGTGCAATGGATGTTAAATTATGATGAAATCATAATAATGAAATTAATATCCTATAAACACATATTCTTAATTATTCATAGTCGGAGGATATTTGACAAGGACGCTAAATATTTGGTGAGACTAGTATAGGTTACTCCTTGCTTATAAGATGTGGGTCACCAATCTCATAGTTATTTATGTGGGAGACACTAAGGTGAACCTATAGGTGCTCCTTGGTGAATGAGTTTACTGAACTGATCTGACATGAATAACTGGATTGTAATATTACCTAACTGTCAATCAATTTGATTCATCATCGTAGTGGCGTGGTTGGGCCTTTGACCTGAGACACCAAAGATATATTGTCAGTGGGTCCAGTGGAATAGCTTCAAAGGTGATTATATGGTCAATAAGGGATAAGTTGCTTTTGATAATCAAAGAAAGAATGCTCTAGGGAATGATGTTCAAGAGTACTTGGCCAAGGCAGGACAACATATTAGAAAGAGTGTTTTCTGATATCGTATTGCGACATCTGATCTAAGTAAGTGAACAGACTAAGATTTGATAGTTAACCATACCCTAAGTTTACTTGAGAGTATTGGTATGCGGGAAGAATTATAGCTATGCGATAACTAATGATGGAAAGATTTTTTTAGCAGGTTGTTGAACCCCATTACCTTATGGGATCATGCGGTATTACTTGGCACCCAAATTGATCAAAAGTCTGGTCGATTATCATGAGGTGATAATTCGATTAGTAATTATTTAATATGAGATATTAAATCAATTACTTTAAGATAGTAAGGGGTTACTGGGCTTATTGGACTGAAAATTAGATTGGCACTTGGAGTTGGAGGGTCACACGCATAAAGATTCTCGATCGATGGTATTTAAGTAGGATTTATATTAATTTTGGGTATTTTGTGAAAAATTTTCTTAATTAATATAAATATAAATCAAGAGGGAACTTAAGGCCAAGCTCTAGGGTTTTTCATTGTTTTGGCCAACCCCCTCCTTTCTCCCTCTATGGCCGGCCCCCACTGAAGGGAGCGCCCCTCTCTCTCTCCTGTGTCGCCTCGTTCCCCAATTGTCGAGAGGCCCGTTCGCATACTGCGGGCACCGCCATGGAGAAGGAACGTTAGTGAGCACATCGAGCCTATTGAGGGATCAAGGACACACCATCAACAGGAGAATTGCGTGGATACTATTGGAGGTCAGGCACCTATGCGGCTAGTAGCGTCGCTCCTTCGAAATCGAACGATTGTTGATCTGAATCCGCTCAAGATGATAATTTGATTACCGGTCTATTTTATTTCAGTCGAAATGGATTTGGAACGATGGGAGTTCATTTTAATTTTCGCCGCATTATTGTTTACTTATTGTTCCTCGTTCTTCCCACTAGATCTTTACAAACACATCATAAATAAACACCATCACAAACTTGTCTAAAAATGATTAAAAAAATTCTATTCGTTTAGTCCATGAATGTTGTTAATCCAAAAGGCACAATAGAAATTCATAGTGTCGATATCTTGTTCTAAAAGTAGTTTTGGACACATCTTCTTCTCTAATTCTTAATTGATGGTAACATGATATGGGATCCAACTTACAAAATATCTTGACTTTCTGCGATTGATCAAATAAATCATCTATTTTCGGTAGTGAATACTTGTTTCTCACTACTACTTGATTCAATTTTCTATAATCAATGCATAGTCTAAAAGATCTTTTTTTTTTCCTTACAAACAACATAGGTGCACCTCATAGAGATACACTAGGGTGAATAGATAATGATTACTCAGTCTTGAACATAATTAAAATATCCTCTAGCTAGTTGCTTAGTTCTTACACATAAAGAAGTTGAATTTCTAATATCAAAATAAAATTGAAACGAGATAAATATCACATAACATGTATTAGTTTATTATATATCTACCTTGATTGGGAAAACAACTACAAAAATTTGTTAAAGAATCCTACAATAGCATGAGCACCTGCGCGTACCCTTCCTTCCTATTTCTCTCTTTCCTTTCACCCTCTAAGCTGCTATACAATGAATGGACTACTTTTCATCTAAACTTAGTATATATATCTTCATATACTAAAGCCTAAACTTTCTTCTACTGTCAAAAACCATCCACAAGAAGTCTGGGTGTTCTTCATGTGTCACCTTTGCGGTGGCAGAAGCAATTAATTGAATTCTGTCCTTTCTATCATGTAATGGATAACTTAACTTCAATTACATAATCAATCGGAATATAACTTCAGTTATATAATCAGTTGGAAGACAACTTAACTCTAGTTACAAAATTGATAGAAGACAATTTAACTTCAGTTACGGAATCAATTTAACTTCAGAAATATGGCTTCGATTAATTGATGACTTAACTTTAGTTATATGACTTCGATTAATTGATCTTTCTATCAACCAACTTATCAATTAATTGCCATCTCTATCAATTAATTGATTCCTAGCAACTAAGTCTCTAGTTATCAACTAACTAAATGCACTTCATCCTATTTAATCGGTTGCTTGGGACTTAGCTATTTTTTTGAGCTTCTACCTTTGTACATTCTAATTGATAGAACTATATTCTAAGCAACTGTAATGTATATTAACTTAATTATTATAATGTAAGGGGGTTATTTAAGATCTAGGCGTTACAAGAACAAGAGTAACAATTTAGATATTTGTTATCTTGTAGCTTAGTAGTGTTTTCTCTCAACAACCAAAAGACTTCCAAAATGGTGTCTTGCCTTTGTGTACTACGTGGCACATCCTGCAAGCATGTGTGCTTAAAGTTTGTATTTTCTTACACTATAATGGGATGATGCTTTCAAGGACTTCGCAACAATAAACTTTGCTATTATAGCTTGGCCAAAACCTATGACATGTCTCACATTGTAGCTCATGCAAATATCAGCATTGGCCCATAGAGAAATACTACCGAAGATTGACAAAAGCACATACACTAAGAAGATTTAGGGCATGTTCGGCAAAACTTTTACTTGAAAGTTACTTTTGGCTTCCACTTCTTACATAGAATGAGTTAAGGGAGAAAAATTATAACTAATTTTAGTTTGTTACAAAAGTCAACTGGCTCATAACAATGTCACTTTTTCTCCAATCTTGGAAGCTCCTCTCTTGTAACTTTTAGTTGGAAGTCAAAACACAAGAAAAATATTATATAAATAGCTTTCAAGATCCAATGGCTTCCATAAAAAAAATAACTAAATGAAAATTTAAAAGTATTTTCAAATGAAAATTACGCCAAACACAGCCTTTGTGTGGTTCAACTGTTTTTGAGTAACATGTCAAATCATCTTGACAGTTTCAACTATGAACATGCTTAAAAATATTTCTATATGCGTGAAGCTATAGTTTCTATATCTGTCCAAAAGCTAACTCATACCGTTTCATCTCCACATTCAGCCCCATGTTCGACATTTCTAACAACCTCCCCTTTGCAGTCCCATGTTGTTTTCTTGTGTACACATTCGAACAGCATAGAACAAAAATATAGGTTTCTAACACAAGCTTTCTACTGACTCATCATTGGCACATAAGGCCACCAATTTTCTCTCTTCTTGCCTGTGCAAAGGTTAGACCTAGGCATCCATTTATGGTTTGGAAACTTCCATCAATTTGGCAAGCAAGATTGCAATATATACTGTTTGCATGATATGCTTAGCAAACCCATACTATTCATTGTCTTCTTATCTTCCATATAAAACTTTAAACTTTGTGTTATCATAATATCATAAACTCGAGATCGGACAAAATGAGAGTACTAATTGTCAGAGGAGATCTAACCATGTAACTGCTCAAAGCTAGGGAAGTCCACCCACATCTAACAGCTTGTATGTTAAAAATGGAAATTAAACGCCTCTTCGTTAGGCGAAACACATTACACCAACTTGCCAGATGCTGGCCCATTTGCCGCCCAGTCTGATCGGGCCCACCCAAAGCAACACGCACAGCCGATGCAACGCGCCGTAGTGGAGGCGTCTGGCCCGTGGGCCCCCATCTGTCTCGTCACCTGTGGAAACATCCCACAAGAAGCCACTTCGCACTTGACGACAGAACCTCTTCCCCGCCAATAGCACATCGATACGTGTCCTCACAAAAATATGATCTCAGGCAGGGCCGATGTACGGACGAGATCTAATGTTAAGGTGGGCCTCAATCGACGGTCTAAAATTAGAGAGAGAGAGAGAGAGAGAGAGAGAGAGAGAGAGAGGAATTATTATGTTTGGATATGGACGCCTCACAACTTCGGGCAATGAATGCACAAAGGCGAGGCCAAACCACGTGAAATTATAAAATATAATGGGACTAGTCTTTAGTTAATTAATCTGATTTTATTGCAGATAATTAGGAAATGTCGTTTTAAATATAAACTTGATATGTACTTCCCTTGCAACAACAGGAAATTACTTAATATTTTTCTCTTAGCTTAACTTTAACATGCTCTTAAATAACCTTACCACAGTCGGGTTAATGACACTTCTTAAAGAGTTATTTAGATATAAACTTTTATAGTTTATCTTCAAGGATTAATATATAATATTTAATTGCTTATTTGATAAACCTCTCTTTCTGTGAGTCCTTTTTTTTATAAATATGGAGAAATTATTCTTAATTTTAATAAGAGATTCACAAAATAAGTTGAAATTTATGAGATTATGATAAGTTGTAGGAAGCAATATCTAAGAATTCCTTTCTTAATTCTGACACATTATAGGAAGCGGTTTCTAGAATCCCTCTCTTAAAAGGATACTTTAGCAACCAGATTTTAACAAGGTTACCTGTGCAATTAACCCGATAAATTAATTATGACACACGACGACATCATCAGGACTAGTGGATAGGCTCATGTGAAACCCACAAGCGGCATGGGCTCCTTTGCTCGGATGGGGATGCAAAAACAAGAACAAACAAATCAGTCAAACGAGTGTGACGAATAATATATATTACGGGATCATTAAACAGATGGCTGTGATAAGATTTGGATTAATTAAACATGTTTAAAGTATTTCTGCACGCAAGAGGAGGAGGAGAGGGGTAAAGAGGAGTTGGGGAACCTCCCAACACACCACATGATAGTCCACCATTAAAACTTGTATAATTGTGCCTGCATAAGATAATTAACTTGCTGACAATGTGGGCAGGGTGGTGGGGAGGAGAACCCTCCACAACGGACACCATGTAAGATGGAGGCAAAGTCAATAATGGTGTTCATCAATTTACTCACTCCTTTGTCTTTCTTCCCTCCCAAGTAAGGGTCAAATGTGGGGTAAAGGGGTTTGGAGGTATAGAGTAGCTGGCCGTTTCATCTTTCACCAAGTGTAGTAGATTGGATGGAGGAGGGATGGGATCTTTTTGACCTAAAACACATGCATTTGTATGTATCTGTCAATTAAATTGTGTCACCTAGCTTCATGAGTAGAAGCCATCCTACAGTAGGGTATTATTGTGCTCTTCTTTTAAAGCCATCCTATTAGAATAAGGAGTGTTTTGGTTTGATAGTTTTGTGGGGCCTGCTAACGGAATAGGAAGAATAAGTAATTCTTGGGTTTAGAGTAAGATAGCTTATTCTCCTTATTCCCCGAATACGCTATTCTGCACCGGTATAAGTCATTCCGCTTGTCAAAGTAAAATTAAATTTATTCTCCCCTTATTCGCACTTATTCTTCTCCTATTCTCTAATCAAAGTGGCGCTAAAAAATCTCATTTTGACTAAGGAGGAGAGTTTGAAAAAGGAATGAATACATCTCACATCCTTTGCTAGTGAGAATATCAGGAAGGGTTTCCAAGGTGATACCAAATGCCAGGCATGGCTCACATGAATCGGCCCATCCATAACAACTCTTGAAAAGGAGTGCTATGGTGCCACGTGGAACTCGGCGTGGCATATCGCACTTAATCTTTAATGTGGGGTCGAAAGATCGGACGTTGAAAATTAAACTACCTTTATATTGAATTTAAATATGATACTCGAATGCCGGGATCAGAATGTGGAATTAATGGTGGCATCTCTTTCCCTGCTCATCAACTGGGTAGCCCAGATAACAAACAGGGTCTAGGAACAAAGAACAGACAATGCTGCAGGAAGAACCTCTCAGCCTCTTGCTGCTCACCTTCCTCACCCAGCTGATGACCATCATTATGGAAGATAATGACAAAGATTATAGTATTGTAAGACGCATGAGACGAGAAATTCCATTGGCAGGTGGTGCCACATGAAATGATGGGGGAAGAAAAAGAGGGGCCAGGGGGGGAGGAGGAAGCATGTGTCCTGGACAACCACCACCCCTCTTCCTTCCCCTTTGAAGCTCCAAAGAGGGATCCCCAACACATGAGAAAACCAGAAGAAGCCAGCAGCCCCACCCCAACCCACGAGGAGAACCTGCCAAGGAGAGTTTTATAATTTTGACTGATACCTAATGATGCTGCCTTTCTTTGAGTGCAAACATTATGAAATCTCAAAAGTGCTAATTAAATGCATCATTTTGCTGCTTTCTTAATTTCTGTGGGATGGTGTTTGTTATGGGGGAGGTTATAATAATTAATCTTGTTGCCTTTCTATAGTGAGGCATCTAACTCACCGTGGCAGAAAACTGCGAAGAAGGGGACTTAAACCCATTCCTGGCCACCAACTCTGTCCTGCATGAAAGTTTGCATGAGCTTCCCAAAGCTTGAACATGTCTATACATACCCTTGTCGTCACTATCGTAAATCTCATCAATGTTAATGAATGGGTGGGAAGATCTAATGAAAGATTCAACAAAGTTCTACAATTACCCAGTCTAAGATCATTCATTTCTCTACAGCTTGTTGCAAAATTCTTCTCAAGATGACTTCTGACATAAGCATATCAAACAACATTCTCCTAGATTTTAAAGGACAGTTTGGATGGTGAGGAAAGGAGGCAAATTTGACATAGATATATGCATTGATCAAATGTAATTGAATTGAAAATTTTGCATCCCCAGTTTCTTCCCAAATATACAGACGTGCATGCCTTTGGACACAATGCATCAAATTGAACTTTTCATTTCTTCCCAAATAATATTCAGTTCCCCATCTGTTAAACCTATATGTAGCTGCTAATTAAACACTGAAAGATGCCCCTAACTTATAGAGGGGAACTGTGACTCTCCCCTGTGGCTATCAATTCCCTAAAACCTTGTCCCCTCTGATTCCAAAGAAGAGGAGATAACAAAGTACTTGCCTTGCCAAGCTAAGGTCGACCCACACTTGTGATCATAAACAGAAGAACAAAGCTCAGACAGATAAATTACAGTACCTTAATTAATTTGCAATACACAACTAGCATTTGCACAAGGAGAGGTGCTTCTTGGCAACAACAAAGAACATCACAATTATAAGCACCATGGTGGATTGGGAGCAGGTTGACAACAAGAGCAATTAGGTAAGCTTTTAAATACAAGGTAAACGCCATTACTGGGCGATTAATTAAAACATCACTGTGAAGAAAAAAATCAGGAAAACTCGTCACTTTCTCTATGGTACTTGAGAAAAAAAACACAAACAAAGTATACATATATATAGTAGTAGTTCACAATGTGATGAATGTTCACATTAGGCCTGCTCAGCAGTCTACAGCCTTGCACCCACACACCCCAAATCCATCATCTCAAACGTTGCCCCGCTTCGCCTCTTTTCTCTTCTCTGCAGGAGAAAAGCAGGAACCGGGGAACCCGGACTTTGGTGGCCTAATGCTCCATGTCATCTCCCCCCAAACTCCAGAAATGGGTGGAGTCAGATCAGATCAGATGCCCCTCAGGACAGTCAGTTAAGGAAGCAAAACAAAAGCCCTTCATCAAACTGGGTCACCTATGATTTGGAAGACACTGGTCCCTCGAGACACACCACAAAAGCACTCAACAGCCAACTTGGAGGTGGTGCACCTGCTTCAACAGCCAGACCCCAATGCAAGCACAAGCAGCAGCAGTAGTAATAGTAACTTCAGGAACCAGCAGCAGTAATATGTGCCTTGTGTTCCCTCCCTGCTGCACAGCAACCCATCCAAGTCCTCCAAGGCAACCAGCCAACCATGATGAGTTAACCTTTAGAGCGAGCTGGTCTGCAGGTGTCATGTGTGTATGCAGCAGAAGCAATAGGCTAGCAACTGTCTTCTGCAGCATCTTCCTGTTGCCAGCAATCTGAGTTGACGAAGTTCTTGATCTCCTCCATGACTTGGAAGAAGTGGTTGTTGTTGGGGAGCAGGTAGAAGCCAATGGTGGCCTGCTTGAGGTACATGAGGTTCACGTCCTTCCCGGCCTTCTTGAGGCCCTCGGCGTAGGCGAGCTGCCAGTCGCTGATGAGGTCGAGGCCCGCCACCACGACCAGGCTCTTGGGGAAGGCCAGCCCTTCGAGGCTGGCGCCATTGGGGCCGAGGGGGTTGCAGGCGGGGTGGTCGCGGTCGGCGTCCTCGGGGAGGAACGCCCGCCAGTACCAGTCCCTGTCTTGGATGGTGACGAAGTACTTGCCGTCCAGCATCAGCTCCGAGTCCTTGCGGCCCTCGCCGCCGAACATGGGGTTGAGCAGGATGTTGCCGGAGACGCGGATGCCGGACTCGACGGCGCGCAGGGCGACGTGGTGCACGATGTTGCCGCCGGAGCTGTCGCCGCAGAGGAAGACGCGGACGGTGGCGTCCTCGCCGCTGCGCAGCCACGGGCGGGTGGTGACCCACTTGAGGGCGGCCCAGCCGTCGTCGTAGGCGCAGGGGAAGCGGTGCTCCGGGGCCCGCCGGTAGTTGACAGACACCACGACGGCGTCGCACATGGTGACGAAGCGGCGGCAGAGGGAGTCGTAGATGGCGCTGTTGGAGGAGGAGTGGGCGAAGCTGCCGCCGTGGAAGAAGATGATGACGGGGACGGGGGTGCGGCTGGGGGGGCGCTCGATCTCGGCGATGACGGCGGCAGGGGAAGCGAGCGCGGCGGCGTCCTCGCCCGGGGCGGGGGCGGGGCGGTAGACCCTGCTGAGGAGGTTGGTGGGGCGGTCGATGACGACGTCGAAGGAGATGACGCCGTCGACGGGGGTGGCGTTGGCGGGCACCTTGCGGTCGAGGAACTCGGCGAGGTGCCGGTTGAAGGTGCCGTCCGGGCGGCGCAGCAGGTTGTAGGCGAGCTTAAAGTTGGAGATGAGCACCCATGTGTTGAGGGGAACCACGCTCTGCGCGCACCACAACCATCAGAAATGGAGAAGAATTGAATTGCTCACCATTCCACTCTACACAGTGTTACAGGGAAGGGGCGGCACGGCAGGAAGGTTCCTACAGAGCCCAAGGCATCTATCCGGGTTCCAGGTTCCCACCGCCCCCCCAAATCCCAACTTTCTACCAGGGGAAGGGAGAAGCCGACATGGGTACCCGTCGATGCGACCTGGGCATCGTTAGAGTACAAGGGAGGGAATCCGGATAACCCTAGGGTAAGCCCCGAAGAAGACGGCATGGGAGCTTGGAGGCGGGATTGAACTCGATCGGCGGATAGAAATCTAAGCTCTTCAGACCAAGATGCTGCTCAATTAATCGATAAAGAGCTCAAATTGCCGCCCAGAGACCCGTTGATAAATATGGACAACCCCGGAAAGTGGAACCCCCCCTTCTACAGAGACCCAAATAGCCATCCTCCGCAGAGGGTAAGTAGAGCAGAAGAAGGAGAAGAACCATGAGAGCAGCAGCACCAAGGAAAGGGCACGTACGTACGATACATACCTTGCATTCATTGGAGTTGACCTCGTTGCTCCCCGCCATGGCTGCCTCTGCTCTGAAACCCGCTCGATCAAAACGAAGAAGCGGAGAAACCAGAGGACGGGAGCTGCAGAGAGGCAGCTCCCCTGCTCATGTCTCAGGGGTCCTCCTCCGGAGAGGGAGAGGCCCACCCAGCCCCGGCTCTCCGCCCTGCTCTACGCGCACGCACCCACCCACTTCGCCTTGTTCCCACCCTTCTAACACCAGGCTTCCACTCCTCCCCCACCTTCTACACGTACGCCCCTGTCTGCCAACCTCGGCCGCGCCTCCAAGCCAGCTAACCCACCGAAGGGAGTAGTCAGTAGTCCCCGTCCACAACAGGTAGCACCGGCGCCGCCCGCCCCTCGTTCTCTTCTCCGCCTCCCCCTCCCCCTCCCCACGCCCCCCGCCTCCGCTTCTCGAGGAGCAGCTGGAAAGGAGCCAACTTTGGCGGGGGATTGAGAAGGCACGAGTGGATGGATAAACCTGCGCCTGCGACGAGGGACGGTTGGTCTGGAGGGGCACGGGGCAGGCCGGGGCTGGCTTTGAGATCCCAGTAAGTAAGAAGGAGAGGTGAGAAAGAGAGAGACGGAAAGGGGGGGAGGGGGGCCAATCGGAGAAGAGCCGAAGCGAAGTAGGCAGAAGAAAATGTGATCCCGAGAGAGAACTCGAGAAAATATATGATGATGATGGTGATGATGACGCAGGATTAATAAAACAGCGGGGTTTTAGAGGGCCAGGGTTTGCGTGGGTGCAGGATAAGCGTAAAGAGGGGAGGAGGAACACTCAAAAGGCCGCCGGAAAGGGTAGGCGGGGGCGGGGCGGATGAGAAGCGCAAGAGTCAAAACACAAGAAGCCGGTGCGCGGCAGGAAAAGAAGAGGCGACGGTGGAGACGACAAGGCCGGCGGCTCGGTGCATACGTATTCTAAGAAACCCCTTTCGGATCCTCCCCTTCTTCTCGGGTCCCCCCGTTTCGGATTGGTGGCGTGGTGCCTCTCCGTTCTTTGTTTTCTATCTTCGGTAGCTTTTTTTTTTTCTCTTCTTCTGTTTTGCCTGTGATCGTGAAATGGATTGGTAGTTCCTATGTAACGAGTTGTACGCACATGTGGAATCTCCCATGAAGTTTACGATTTGACCAGCAAGACATGTATGCACGTATATATTATGTTGGACTTCAAATCTGTCCACATTAGGGATGCAGATGATAATTGATAATCTAATTATTTGTCTAATTAATAATTTACAGGATAATTAATGCATGTATAATCCTTTTAAGATGATATATATATATATATATATGTATGTATGTATATTAGACCTTGCATATATAGATTGTTCAATTTTTATTTGACAAAAATAGTTAGAACGAAAAATAAAATCAATGGCGGAGTTGAGCTTCCAGCTTCTTTTTCGCTAGTTGAAAAGAGATCTCGAATAGAAATTACTAATTTATTGTGCATTTTGACCAAATATTTTATCTCTTGAATATCTTAAATGTCAAATGATTTTTCAGCACTTAGAGAGCGAATATACTCCCTATTCTCGAATATTTATTCCATTGTCAAATAAGGCTTTAAAGTTCAGAAATATTATTCTTTCAACGATGTCTGATGGCCAAGCCTTATTTACGTTATGTAAATAAGCATGGCATCTTTGAAACTTAACGTACAAAAGTGGTTGATGTGAAATTATCCCATTTACTTGCATACGAACAAGAGAGTACTCCAAACCTAAATAAACTTAATAGTATGAGGATATATTAGAAAGAAGCTTCCAAACAGCTAGCCTGCAAGTGTTAATCTTAACTAGAACAGCTCATATACAGAAATAATGTCAGGTTTGTAATTACAGATGCTAATGGTAATTCAAGTAAAAGAATCTAGCAAATTCAGTTCCCGTTGTTTTAAATTCTAGTAGTATAGGAAAAAACCAGAACTAGCTTTTAATTTGTTTTCTTGCCTCAAATTGCAAGTTATGGTTTCCAATCATGTCTTAAGAGCTCCAATGACAATGGAGAGTACTGATAAATGAGACTATTAGCCAATTAAAAGCGAAGGGAAAAAAGGAAGCTTTCAGGGGCAAAAGAGCAGGAAGATGAAGTGTTGAGCATGACGTGGGAGACAGAGAAGAGTGCCGGAGCATGTGGATGATGTGGGCCATTTTCTAATCATGGGTACATAATTTAAGATGATAGGAGCAAAACAGCAACATATTCCCAACTATGTGTCGGATCAAGTTCTTATCATACTGTAAGAGGAAGACTATGGATGTTAAATTTTGTGTCATATAAATGGTTTCAGAGCCGCAATATCTTAAACCGGCAGAAATTAGGAATAAGCAACTATTTCCTATATATGGGCAAGGTGCTTTATGCTTATTTAGGTAGTCCTTTGATATCCCCATGGGGGATTAGGTCAATTTTAGGCCACACAGTTCTGATTAAAGATGAGTCTAACAATTGAAATGACAGCCAGTGCTAGTGTGCGACTAGGATTCACGGATTTGATCGGTAAGCCTTTTGCTTTTTGGCAAAAGAGGGGAACTTTCTTGCTTGGACGTCCATGGAAATCACCTCCCCCACCTTGCAATGCAGTAATTTGTTCTCAAGTATTTACATAACACGTGTTACTATTTTACATCAGACTATTAATAGTCAGCAACCCGTTGTATAATGATAGTCAGGCGTGACACGTCCGCTCCCATTTGGAAGCACGTGGGTTCAATCCCTAACGGGATCACCGCGGAGGTCTCGCCCTCTTAAGGTGGACTTGTATGAGTTTTATCTTCTCTCGTTCCGGCTGCTTGGGAGGAATTCTCACATTCTAAATGACCTCGTACCTTGGTCACTTGGTTAGTAGCTCATGTGCCACCAAGTGTCCTCGGCGTGACATGACCACTAGAGTTATACTTGTTTCAATGCTCTCTGTTGTTGCTGCACGTAGGAATATTGCAATGGGAAAATAATTTTTTTCTTATTTTTCTTAGGTCACCGTTGAGGTATCTTAGATGTTCGTATAGGTAAATCATTGATCGAACATCTTAAAAAACTTTCAAAATTTAAAGACAGAGCTTCAATGAATAATAAAAAAATATCTCTAACGGGTCAAGTCCAAAAATAGCTTTTGTATTTTTAGATTTTTTTTTGAAACGTCCCATCAGTGATTGATCTGTTTGTACGTTTAAGACATCTCAGAGCTACCTGGAAATAAAGATAAAAAAAATTATTTACCCATTGCAATGACTTTACAACAATAGACAACTTTAGTACAAGTATAACTCTTACTACTAACCATTGCTCGCCATTGCCAACCATGAGCAATAAGTGTTGACCATGTGATCCTCCTTATTGGCCATCGCCAATTAAAATTATCTATAGTCAAAATTGTCATTTTTATCTTATTCTCAAGTCCTTTACCAAATAAAAATAAGAATAAAAATAGCAATACATAGGATGAGTCATGCCCATATCCCTCCCTAAGGCAACCACATAGAGATGCATCATATTTTTGCTGATTATCAATCATGAACCAAGTGATCATATTTCTATTTAAGACAAACGAAAGAAAATATACTTGAGTTGTCCAGCTAACCTATCAAGGAAAGTGAAAAGATGTGAATGAGATGGCACATCCTACATTGGGCAACCTATCGCTTTTCGTGTTTTCAAAGAAAAAATGTTGAATCAATAGTAAATATAGAAATGGTAACTAGTAACGAGAGAGGTTTTTTTTTTCTAATGTCATGATTGTAGAATAGATGCATGTATGCTACTCTCACACATTTTGAGGTAATAGTTAAACGTTCACGAATATGTTTAATAAATTAAATCCCACCTTGATGTCTTTATTTAAATGAGTTTAACAAAATATTTGACTCAATATATTTAGTAATCATAGTTGAGGTTGATTACTATGAGCAGTTTTGGCTCATTTATGTTTGTAAATGAGTACGATGTCTGTGTGTTTTGATCGCTTAGTAAAATCTGTGAGTAGCTCATCTGAGATTAATATATTCATTTTAATAACTTAATTGACAAAATTTATCTTTTCGATCCACTCGTTTAATATTTGAATGGAATTGAGAATATTAAATGAAACTGTGCTCATTTAATACTTAGAACAGGTGGAGGTATGCGATCCAGTTTGACTGTTAAATATTATGAGTGTACAAAATATATAAAACTGCTTGGTATTCAAATAGAGAAAAATTCAGCTCAATATTGGTTCCATCGTTAATTGAACTAGGCAAAACATGATGAATTTTGAATCCGATATCTTGAAAAAGATACAAAATAACCTAATTCTTGCACGGAAGTTGTTAAGTTAAATTTTATTAATTTGTTGAAAAATGAGGAACTAATCAGAAGATTCCGAAAGCTCATTTATACAAGTTTTTGCAATCTAAAACCAGTACATTATTAAATATCACATCCACTTTAAATTTTCCTTTTCAAGCATTTTACTTCAATTAAGTGGAAGATAAATTTAACCAACCAATGTACTGATTATCCTCACCTAAATATTTAGATGACATGAGATAAAACATGTAAGCCATCGTAGTTTGTGTGGAGCCAGTTGGATCTGGTACACGCAAGGCATGGTTTGGCATGCTTACAGCTTTTCAAATATCTCTATATCCTAATCATACACCCTATAGGCCTATTTGTTGAAATCATTGTGTCCCTAGTGAAAAGCTAAAAATATCTAGAATAACATCACCTAGAGCTACTACGACCTATTAAGCAAAATAATTGTTACAATATAAGGTGATGTAGACTGGATCCATCACGACCGGATTCCGAGGCTGGAACCCGAAGAAGTGGATCCGAAGCCGGTTCGGATCGGTGTTACTGAGGCCCGAAGGGGATCCGGAAGGCCGAGGAGGCGGAGGCGAAGGCGAGGGTCCGAAGGCCGAAGAGCGCTTCGGTCGGTGCAGGCTCGTCTCCGGGAAGTTGGGGCCGAGGCTCCTTCGGCGGGTGAAGGGGCGGCGCGGATGAAGCTCCTGCTGGCTGTATTGCCGACAGGCGATGAAGCCGAAGCCGACGGTCTGAGGCCGGAAGGGTCTTGGACTCGGCTTGCTCTTGGATAGTGAGCCCAAAGAGCCCTTTTTGTCGGATGAGGGGACAGCGCGGGGCCGAGCCTCCCGTCGCGGGGCAGCCGTCGCACGGCGTCGAGACCAGGGAGAGGAGTCCGAGGTCGGCGGCCGAGACCGACTCGGGAAGGTCGGCGATGATTCGAACCGAGCTCCTGCAGGAGGGAAAGAAGAAGAAACCGGTCAGTAGGAGTCCCGGGCTCTGGCCCTTAGGAACCCCCTCCGACGGTCAAGTTAGCTTCTGAAGATGATTCGATTCAGAAGGCAAGAAGTAGCTTTAATGCTATTTGGACCGAAGTCCTTAAGGGTCTCGGAGGCAAAGAGTTGCATACCTTTGGCAATAAATAGCGGTGTATTTATAGCAGATGATAGAGTTGGTTAACGGTGGTAGCCGATGTAGGACTATGTTTGGACTTACTGGTAAACCGTCATAGTGCCTGATCCGCCACCGGAGTGGGCCGGACTCGGCTATCGGGCCGAAGGGGGTTGGGCCGCCGATGGGCCGAAGCCTGCTGGGCCTAGGGCAACCGCGCTGTTCCCGGGCCGTAGGCTGATGGGCCGCTGACGGGCCGAAGCCTGTTGGGCCGGGAGCAACGGTGCCGCTTATGGGGCCGAGGGCTGCTGGGCCGCTGATAGGCTGGAGGCTCCCGGAGGGCCTGATACTGCTGCTGTTGGGCTGAACGGGATTTGGGCCTGCTTTAATGGGCCGAATCGGATTCTGCCTCATCATAAGGTATTGCAACAAGTTGGATTATCCTGTAATACAAGATGTCATTGGTTCATATAGACCGGTAACATATGAGATCAGTAACTTTTCCACAGGGCAGCATGACGAATATTTGATATTAGTATAAAAGTCTGGGCATGACAAATAAGTCATAAATTTGATAAAACTGTAAATATTTGTCACACACAAAAATCTATATACACATATATAAAGATGATAAAGACTTTCTAAGTTTGAAAAATATTTAGTAGGCATGACAAATAATATCTATCACACATGAGAAATATTTTTCACGTCCACATATATTTATCACGTCGAAAATCTTATATCTATATTAAATATTTGTTAAAAAGTTGCCCAACTTATGTAACTGCAAGGTACGTATAGCAGATGTAAACGTATGTGATACTTTCTGCTTACATACACTAATGACATCTTTTATTACAATTTAGTGCAATACAACAATAATTACAACCTGTTAATAACCTAACTACACTGCAATTTTGCTAGACTTGTAATTTAATAAAGAAGTCCAGAAAGCATGCACGTGGGTTGCAATGGCCGATTTGCTCTACTCTGATGCATACACCATTAAATACACCTGAACGTCCTGCCTTGGAAGAACGTATAATACGCACAAGAACTACAAAACGGGAAATACCGAGGGCGCGCGCTAAAAACCAACGCTGGGAGGGAGGGGGGCCTCGGGCGGCGTTGGGGGGCCGCGTGCGCGAGGGCAGGAAGAAGAAGAAGAAGAAGAAGAAGAAGAAGAAGAAGAGGAAGACGGAACGGGACAAAAGCCTCCTGCGTGTGGCCGACGCCACCGAGCGCGCCTCGCGACAAAACCCCCACTCTAATGCGCCACCACCACCAGCCAAGCCACGCCACGCCACGCCACGCCCGCGCGCGCCACACCTATCTGCCCCAGCCACGCTCCTCCTCCAGTTATTAAATTACTAAAGGCTGCTTCCCCCCGCCCCACACTTTTTTTAATCACAGAGCTGCCTCTTTTTTGTCTCTTTCCTGTGGTCGCTGCCGTCGCAGGGGTGCTCAGAGAGCTTAGCGTGTGCTTTGTGCCTTCTCCCCCTGCTGCGCCCACGTATTTACTCATACTTGGACAGGAGGATGAGATGAGTTCGGGTTCTTAGATACTCTCTAAAGTCCGGACGCAAGTGATCTTAGTTCGCAGGGGGGACGTATGTCCCCAACACCGGCAGCGTAGTGGGCTCAGAACGCCAGAGGGGTTGCAGGAAGGTTGAGCAAGGCCTGTAAGGGAAGGCATAGCGACCGTGCATGGATCGGCCCATGGCCGTCGGCGGTGTTACATGGATATAATATATGCATGATGTGGTGAGTCTCCCTGCGCAGCACCTGGCCGTCAACTGTGGGTGGGTCAATCAATCGGTCGTCGCAGGCGCGCCCACGGTGGTGGTTCTTTACGCCTGGCTACGCGGGTGGCCGTACGCCTCCTCTCTTGCGTCTTCCGTAGTTGGTAGGGGGATGATAGGGAATTAAAGCCGTGGGGGGCGTCGTAGCCACGTTTCGCGGCTGGGTTGGCTTCTGCCCCTGTGGCGCACCTCCCCGCTCAACAGCTGGAGGGAAGAGGGTACGGGCTACGCCTGCAAGTGGGGTAGGACCGTGAGAAGCACATCCATGTTGGCCAGTTGGGATGGGGCTTTGCGTACGATTCTACGTACGTACGTGGGGTACCTACGCGGTGTGCGTGTCGAGCGCCAGGCCACCTCCTTGTCTCCGTTCCTTTCGTAGCGTCGGAGTTTGGGATTCGCGGCTCTCCTCTCTCTCTCTCTCTCTCTCTACACTATTTGTGTTGAGTAGTAGTAGTAGAACAGAACAAGGATGAGCAGTGGTGGTGGTCTAGTGGCCCCTAGGACAAGGCCCAATACGGTGGCGATGGTGGAGGATGGCGTGCACCTACACAGTGCATGGACTGTGGTGATTTTTAGTAGCACCACGCGTGGTGGTGCAGCTCGGGGGGTGCCGTCCGCGTAGTACGCGCGCTGAGCTAGATGCAATGCTTCTACGAATGGACTGGGCATCTGTCTAGCCCGGGTTTACATGCATATACCACCAAGTAGATGCAAACACAGACATTAGCTCTTCCAATACTTTACGTCATTAGATATATTTTAAATGACTGCGAGCAGCAGTGACTGGCCCGAGGAAAGGTTAAGAAAAGCGAGAGACCCCCCTCATCCCGTTCGCACCTTGAAGTTTCCTTTTCTCGCCACTTGGTGCTTGCTCATGTTAACTAATTCGATTTGTTTATTCCCATATTCTTCTTCCTGAGGGTTGACTTGGAAGAGGGGGAGGGGGTTGCGTTGTTGCGTCAGCAGGGGTGGGGGGTTTGGATTTTTCTTCTTTCGTCTGGATGGGCTACTCCCTCTGATCCCCTCTCTCTATCACACTATCACTCCCCATTGGGGGCCATCCAGCTTTTTTCCACCCTCCCCACAGAGACAGAACCCCCTCGCTGGTTCCTGTTGTCCATATGCAGGCCCTCCAGAATTCCAATTCCCCCGTGCTAGCTCTGCAGACACTTTAGTTTCTTCAAACAATACTTAGTGGAAATTAGAACAAGAAGATTCCTCATGGGTGCGTCTGTGTTAAAAAGCAGTGTTCGACTTGGTGATCACTCATTGGCCAGTGTTTGTTTATATACATATTACCCATGGTGTATGTGGCTTAATTACGAGTGCATCAAATGATGGAGCACACCCACTTTGCTAACATCCATATGACGATGATGGCAAGGAGAAGGGCCGGGGGGCCATGGGTGTCCACGAACTGTTCTCCTGGTCGGTCCGTTTCTGGCTCGAATCAAAGGTGCGCAGCCAGCCTTGTTAGCAAGTACGTGCTCCTTGTTGCTACTGATGCCTTGTCCACGGGCTCTATCCATCCAACATATATCGATCTTTCGTGCCATGCAGTTCTCTACACGTACGTTCATGTATGTAGTAACTTGTGAACCATTTATTGGCAGCTGAAAGGAACTATATATATATATATATATAGTTGCACTCGACATAAACTTGTTGTATGGTGCCTATGTTCACATCGGGTAAGCGTGGTGAGGGAACATGTGAGAGAAAGACTAACTAATTCAAAGAGACCATGTGCCCCGCGATCACCAGCCTAAAACAAATGAGACCAACACTATGTCCTCGTCCTCGTCCTCGTCGTCGTCTTCGGTTTGTATAGATAGGAACGGAGGAGTCCCCAGATGGGAACAAGCGACAACAGGCCAGTGTTTTGGCTTAATGGGTCGCATCTCCTCCCTTTGTCCTCCCCCACAACGTGTCCTGCCCATGTGCTGTGTGACACTGTTACCCTTTTCCCCTCTTGTCTCTTTCCCTCCTCGGCCATTTCCCCCACAGGAGCCACAACCCCACCTCTTCTCTCCTCCGTTTCTTCCACGGCAGCTGACCCATGTCCAGTTCGGATTAATTCTCGGATCTTCTCAACACCTACGATGAAAATTTCAGCATTAAATTAATCACAATTAAGTTGTTCTCATCTTATATATATCTATATATATATGAACATATATATCAAACTTTTAACATGAATATTCACCTTCATGATCACTTGTATTGATCAGATATGATGATCTGGTTAACCTTCATCAGTACTTATGTTGATCTCAACAGGATATATAGCTCTCCCCGTTGCTGCAGTTCGTCGTCGGCGAGGGGCCCTTTGAGGGTTGCGCGCGGGCCACCAACGCGCGTCGCTCTCTCTCCGTGTGCGTTTTTAATCTTACTGTTGTCGCCAGCGTGAGGCCACCGCCGCCCCGCGACAAGCGCTTTGCTGCGGACGCTACCGCGTTAGGTCAACATGTAGGAACAGTTTTTGTCCTCTAGCGGGGGGAAGGTGGTGGTAGTGGCGGTGGAATTTTCTTAAAAGTCCAAGAAAGGGCTACAGTGGCGGCAGCAGCAGGAGGAAGAGAACAGGGTGAGAGGGTTTCCCTCTCGAAAGTAGATCCTGGTCTTTGTTTTGTTTTTTTTTGTGCCTCTTTAGACACAAAAGTG
Organism: Zantedeschia hybrid cultivar; assembly: GCA_030544215.1. Classification (NCBI taxonomy): domain Eukaryota; kingdom Viridiplantae; phylum Streptophyta; class Magnoliopsida; order Alismatales; family Araceae; genus Zantedeschia; species Zantedeschia hybrid cultivar. Next base: position 67,474,088 of record JARZZO010000005.1, on the reverse strand, counting down.
AAGAACGAATTATGAATTATTTAATTCAAAGTTGATAGATTAAATCTTATTATCATGGTCTGCGGTACCGGATCGACTCATGTCAATTCGAGTAACTCGTATCGTATCAGGACGAATCTGAATTGATACGATTCGATCAAGTGTACACGATTTGGCCATGCGATTCATACGAGTCAACATGAGTTAACCCGACTTATATCAAATTATGAGAGATCTAATATGAATTATTTAATTCAAAGTTGATAGATTAAATCTTATTATCATGGTCTGCGGTACCGGATCGACTCATGTCAATTCGAGTAACTCGTATCGTATCAGGACGAATCTGAATCGATACGATTCGATCAAGTGTACACGATTTGGCCATGCGATTCATACGAGTCAACACGAGTTAACCCGACTTATATCAAATTATGAGAGATCTAAATTGATCCGACTTTTCAAGTCGACGAACCATGTTATCTCCTCTCTTCGTATATATAAAGGTGTACAAACATCCAAAAAAAGAGGTCCAAATAATTAAATTCCTCTCCTTACCCTTCTCTTCGACTTTTGGGAGGGGGGCATGTGGCTTTTATCGATCGGCACCCACGCTGCTGGGAGGGGAAGAAGGTGATGTGTGGTGGGCCAAATCCCTTTTGATCAGGGCAAGAGATGAAGACAAAAAAAGGGGGAGAGGGGTGGGCAGGTGGTGGAGGCAGCAGTAATAGTGGTGTGGAAGAGAGTAGCAGTGGCAGCGCCCGTGGTTTGCTTTTGGTGAAGGGTGAGCTGAGAAGAATGTTCACATTTCATAACGGAACAAGTGGGAGGAATAGAGGTTTATTTGATCTTTTTTTAAGTGTCAGAAGTTAACTTACTTTGTTAGGGTCACTTTGGTTGGAGATAGGAAAAGAATAAAGACGAATAAAGAGATAATAAATTTAATTTTGTTTTGACAAGCGAAATGACTTATACCGTGCAAAATAAGATATTCGGAGAATAAGAAAAGTAAGTCATCTCATCTTATACTCAAATTGTTTATTCTTCTCATTCTACGAGCGAGTCTTATAAAACTATCAAATCGGAACACCCCTTATTTTAATACACGTTATTCCGTCAATAGACCTCACGTAATAACTTATTATGCAAACAAAGTGAAACTTGTAAGTGAGATATTGGGGGGCTGTGGTCTTTGGTCAAAGAGAGGACAGGGAGATGATGGGCAAAAAGAGCTGGATTTTATAAGCTCTTTGTAATGTTCTTTTTTGCTTCTTGAAATAGCAATTGATCATGATGAATTATAGAATAATTTGTGTAGGGACTAATATTCTTTTCAAGATTTGTGTGTTTATCATACCAAAGCTGAAAATGATATCATCGAATGTTTCCTAAACGATGTAATAACAATGACCAAGTACGTACCTTAAACTAGTAGCATTTGTGAGGAGATTAAAAAAGAAAAGTTTGCTATTTTATCCTACTTTTTGTTGCAACCATCCTATTTGTCATCAAGTCTACATCTCCCTTTTACAAATGGATCGAGAAAATGTGCTTCATTTTTTATACATGCACGAGTTATAATCAAGATAATCAAACTCAAAGATTGTTCTATTTTTATTCTATCTAAAATTATGTGGATATGCATGTATGCATGCACATCTTTCTTTTAAAGGTTTTAGTTGTTGACCAATCATCTCATCTCATTATGATACCTTTAATTTATATGTCCACAAAATCTTGATTCATTTCTTAGCCACCCTAAAAGAATTGAAAAAAGCCTTAAATATTTTTTTAAACTACCTAGAAGGTAGGCTTTTCCAAATAAATATCGAGAATGTAAGAAGTCCTTTTTTATATACTAAATAAAGATATTATGGGAAATTTTCTTAATATTATTGAAATTAGAAGGACTAAAAACTAAAGAACTCTTCTTTAAAACTATTCATAACTATTATCTTATATAGGTGTGTATGTATATATAATAAGCTAGTTTGGAAGCTCGATTGACCTAATATTTATAAGTCTTTCTCAAGTAATTAAGTAGAGTTCAAATCTCAACAATCTGCTCGTTATCTTCTCCCCACAAGGGAACAACTCTGAGCCAACTCCCCACTAGACCAATCTAATTAATGGGATCACAAATACGTCCAGCAATCCTCAAATCATGATCTCTCAAATTAACGAGATGGTCAAGAAATGGGAGAGAAGAGATCCTCTCAGTATATATTTAGATCGGAGTATCTATCAACTTTTAAGATCATATGATTTTTTTTTTTTTAATATTTGACTCTCTTTTTCCTCTCTCAGTACTGTTGAACTCAGATCCACGTATATTAAAAAGATCTTCTCTTCTTGTGAGGTACCCATCCTTCAACCACCCTAATTGGTCCATTACCGATCTATAAAACAAGACAAGAGGAGGCTTACTAGCTGTGACACTTCGTTTCATATTTAAAGACCTGTAAAACTTGTCAGGGACGCCCTTGAAGGGGTGGGAGCACCTTTTCCACAAGTCATATCCACGAAGCTAGCTGAGTCGAGACACTTCATGCACGTCCAAACAGGGCCCCCACCCCCCTGAGATAAGAGCGGCTCGTCCACTTCGCTTTTGTTCTCTTTGTTTTATCTTCTGCCCCTTCGTGGTGGTGTGGCAGGCTGCGTGCACCCCCTACCCGCGCGTCTCTACTCGTGTGAGCTGAGCTTGACACCACCAACACCAATTGACCCTTGCCGTGTTTCTTCCCTGTCCTTCTCTCTCTCTCTCTCTCTCTCTCATTCTCACATATGATCTTTCGTCTTTAGGGTAAGGTTTGCCAACGCGAAGAATTGATATGATTCAAATCTCTCATGATCTAGCACGAGTCAGTCTGAATCGGGCCGACTCGCACAAAGTCGACTGAATCGCATAAAAAAGATTCGAGTCGCACAGTTCAAATCAATCTTAAATCTCTTTAGATTCATGGCAAATTTTGTTCTGAATCTTTCTAATAGTCTTCTAAAATATATATTTTAAATGATAAAGAAGTCGAATCTAATAATTTTTTAATAAAATCATTGGATTCGGACGATTCGACCGTACCATGATTCAAGCTCACTATGATACAGTACGAATCGTCAGAATTGATACTGTGCATCGAACCCTGCTTTAAGGGTCATTTGGTGTATGCGTAAAATATAATGAAATATGGATTTTGAAATCGTCAGGTTTAAAATTCATGAAAATAGGATTGTTTAAAAAGTTCATGAAAACATGGATTCGCGCATTATATGATGTTTTACAATATTTTAGGGCACACCAAATGAGATCTTAGTTACTTTCAGGTCATATAGATATAATTAAAAAAAATTCACATTTATCACCAGGAATGCAGTTGTTGTATACATCATGTTTGTAGAAAGTTATGCTTGTAAATCTCACTCTCTTTAGTACCATTACTCAATTTGGTAAACAATTAAGGACTGATTTGAAAAATGTGAAGTTCAAAGTTTGGTATTGAAAGAATTTGTGGAAGTTTCCTAATATTTAATAAGAATTTAGATTGTGAGAAGAATTAGGAATGAGATTAGAAGATCGTCTTACATGCATTATATATATTATTTGCATGACAGAAGATCAGCAACTCTAATAATTAATCAGGATAAAAACTACAATCATATCCACTTATTATCTTTGGAATATTTCATAGAGCTTTCTGTTTCTACAGTAGATAAAAAGTTGAATATTGATAAATAAGACAAGTCATCTTCCAAGCTTTTTTTTTGCTGTTTCAACCTTCAGTTAACATTAATGAAAAAATACAATTAAGTAAAATGTAAGGGTAAGATAATGATGGTTTAATCTATAACAACAGTAACTACTATATCTGGCTTAGTCTTTCTCTCCCCTCTCTCTCTCTCTACCCTTCCACATCAAGGCATCAAGACACACCACACAACACCACAGTCCATGCTCCTGTTATCCATTGTTCTTGCCTGTGTATGTGGAAGTTTCCTAATATTTAATAAGAATTTAGATTGTGAGAAGAATTAGGAATGAGATTAGAAGATCGTCTTACATGCATTATATATATTATTTGCATGACAGAAGATCAGCAACTCTAATAATTAATCAGGATAAAAACTACAATCATATCCACTTATTATCTTTGGAATATTTCATAGAGCTTTCTGTTTCTACAGTAGATAAAAAGTTGAATATTGATAAATAAGACAAGTCATCTTCCAAGCTTTTTTTTTGCTGTTTCAACCTTCAGTTAACATTAATGAAAAAATACAATTAAGTAAAATGTAAGGGTAAGATAATGATGGTTTAATCTATAACAACAGTAACTACTATATCTGGCTTAGTCTTTCTCTCCCCTCTCTCTCTCTCTACCCTTCCACATCAAGGCATCAAGACACACCACACAACACCACAGTCCATGCTCCTGTTATCCATTGTTCTTGCCTGTGTAACTTTTTTCTTTTTCTTCTCTTTTGAAAGGGTGGCCAGTTGGCTTATGTGACTTGTGTCCTTTCTTTATGTGTTCACCCCTCCTTGAGGAATTCACCACCAACCACACCAACTCAGCTCGTTTTAATTATGGGAGGAAGGGAAGATGCCTGGCTTGAAAGACTTGTATTGTAGTTGGAGGAGATGAAAGGGATGGCTTGAAAGGTTCCCACACAAGGGACAAACCAAGCAAAACGACGTGTGGGGAGGATTTGGATTTTGTGTTTGTTTCATCCGGAAGAAGAAGAAAAAAATAAAATAAAAAATCTCAGTGCTATAGAGGAAGAACGTGGCCTTGGAAATTGAGCACATTAAATAGACCACATCAATGCGATTATGTGAGCTTGTGACCCCAAATGGGAGTACTCTCATGGTTGGGGATGTACTAGCTACATGCAAAAGAACAAACAGATGGGTTTGGTTGATCCGACAAAACTGATCTTAATAAAGTTAATAGGATAAATTAACTAGTCAAATATCCATAAGAAATTCGGATTTCTTGTTAAAGAACTAAGGAGTCTTATGTATGTATTGGAGGGCTATCTATCAGTTTAAGCAAACCAAAGAACAAGTCCATGAATGAGTTCATCAAAGGCTTTGGTTTGGTGGCCCTTTACCAATCATAGGTGTCCCTGTCACCAATTGCAATTGCATAATGATCCCCCTTTCCCAAAGGGCTACATATGCAGCCAAACGACGTATGGCAGTCACCCAATCTAATTTGGTGGTTGGGCGTAGGACTGTCAATAGGGCGCGGTCAACTCGTGGTCCGTATTAAAGTAAATTGAGTTGACCTAAATTATATTAAATGGGTTGGATTAAATTTGATTTAATATTAGTTAAATTTGAACTGAGTTGAGTTGAAAATGGACTGACCTAGTTTAATATGTTGACTTTTATAATAATTCATATAAAAAGTAAAACTATTTATAAACAGGGCCAGCTCAACCCAACTCACTCGTTATTAAATTATGGCTGAATTTGGACTGAGTTTAGGTTAAATTTGAGATGAATTTGAGCTGGACAAAAATTGGGCTAGACTATTTTAAATTTGGGTTAAATCCAAATTATCATATAACCCAGGCCAGGCCACCCAAATTACATCTCTTAATTGGAAAATTTTAATTCCTTTTCTCTGTAATTTGTATGCTACTTGCTTTGGAGGAAGAACATTTAATTTTAGAAACTCTTTATATAATCTTTGATTTTTATTTGAAAATTTTAAATTATAGATTTCCATCTTAGGAAGAAGATGGTTATGAAGGGGGGGTTGATGGACATGGTTGTCTAAAGACTACTTAGTTCTACTTTCCTCAAACACCTTTTGTGCAAGGTTGAAGAGACTTCCCAGACAAAAGTTTGCTAGGAGTGTTCTTGGGCTGGGCTGCCCTGGAGGGTCCGGTAGAGCGCGAGCTGTCTTCAAGTAACGGGGGCCCCAAACAAAAGGGAAGGATTAGATATTCTACCCAATGTCGTACTTTCCTTTTACTATAGCTACATTTTGTTGAATAGAAAGTTGATAAAAGATGAAATAACATAAGCAGTTCAAACATTCTTCCCAAAATTTACTCTTTTGCTCAACGAAAAGTTAACTAAATACCATCAAAGCCACAAAGCTTCCACAAATTTAATTGCTAGGCCCTAGAAAAATGGCTCTTTGACAACTTCAAACACCCCTTTTTTTATTATAGTCAGCTTAGATGCAAATGAATATAATCTTACTTTTTTGTGTGATACAACCAAAGAGATCTAGGAAAAACTTGGTCACTTATGGAGGAACATCACAGGTCAAGGAGAGGAAGATAAACCTTGTTCACAAATATGAATTACTATAGATGGAGCTTGAGGAAATCATTGGTGAGATTTTTACCCAGTTTGGAGAAATCATAAATGGGCTTAAAATCCTCGAGTATACTTTAACTTAGATTTTGTTAGAGCAACTTTTTTGTTCATTGCCTCTTTTTAGAAGTCCTAAAGTTATAGCTATTGAGGAGCCAAAAGATCTTCCAACATTTACACTAGCTAAGTTCATTGACTTATTAATGATATATGAGATCAACATGGTGAGAAGCTATGAAGATGATTCAAAGAATAAGTATTCGACTATGAAGGCTACCTCTACTCCGTTATCATCTAGTGATGAAAGTGAGAAATCAGTGGAAATGTAACTACAAGACTTATAAGCAAGTTTAAGAGTTCTTGAGGAAGAAGAACCAACAAGAAATAAGAAACAAAACAAGTAAGAAGTTACCAAGTGATGGGAAGTATTTGAAAAACCGAGGACAACACTTGTTATGTATGCAAAATGCTAGAACATAAGCAGAGAATGTCTTGACATAAATAAAAAGGTAAGAAAATGAAAGAATATTTGAACAAAAAGAAAGTTATGGCGGCAGCTTGTAGCAATGAAGAAGATTCATTTTTTGATAAAAGTGACAATAATGAAATAGCTAACTTGTGTTTGATGGCTTACAAAGAAGAGTCAAGTAAGATATCTACTAAAACTTGTACGCAATTGTAAATAGCTTTTGATGATATTTATTTCAAGTACAAGAAACTTAAGTATGAAAATAATACTCTTGAAAAGAAATTGCTGTCTACTAATTGTGTTGATGTGGATTGTTGACGTGTAGTGGGAGTTGCCCACTACAACTGCCCACGTAGGGTACTATATTGGTGGTTTTGCCCACGTGCATGCCCATGTTGTGCATGATGAAAGTGGCAGCCTTGTGGTCATTCCCATCCGCATGGATTGTGGAGTGTTCCTTAACTACTCCCTCCTCTTTTTGAATGAGGAAATAGGGGGGTACATAAGGGGAAGAGGGAGAAACGAGGAGGGTGGTTAAGAAGATTATCTTTTCTCTCTTCTCTCTCAAGAAGGACTCCTCTTCTCTCTACACTCTTTCCCTCTCCTCAAGTTGCTCTCCAAGGAAGCAATCACCATAGCTTTGGGATTTGCAGCGTGAATTTTAGGAAGAAGTCCGTCACGTGGTTCTTCTCCTCGTCCTCTCGGAACCGTCGCCACCCGTTTAGGTACGTCGCCGTTAAGATATGTTTTCGCCGTGATCCATCTCCGTGCATACTTCCGCTTGTCCATTTAATACATGGAGGTTCGTTTTATCATCATTGGTATCAGAGCTAGGTTCGCGGCGATACCATGGTGAGATTTCCTATCCAACGCATTAACCCCGCGGTGGCCTCGTCAAGCCGTCAAGCTCCTGTAGTTGCCATGAGCGATGAAGAACTAGAGATTGAACCCGAATGGCCGACGGACTACGACGAGGAATTGTCTACCGAAGTCCCGGTGCGCCCATGCTGGTCTCCAATCAAACACCGACTCACAGCATCGGAGTACCGCGCCTACCTCGGCGGCAAGTGCGGCGCGATTCCGAACCGCGACCACGTCACATCCGAGAATGAGGGTTGCGGTGAAGACACTGAAGTCCATGTAGACGCAGACGATGAACGTAGCCCGCCGTGTCAGACGACGTCAAAGGGAGGTCTGAAGACGACCCCGGAGACCCAAACGACGACGACCGCGTCCCAAGCTGGATAGAAGCTGACGTACATGGGGCGGATGTGGCGCCCCTGTGCGGAGAAGTGCCCACGCCCACGGCCGCGCGCGGGGCGGGCGTGGTGCTCGCGCCCCGCTCAGGCGGGGCGCCCATGCCCGCGCCCGTGTGCGGGGCTGGGGTGGCGCCCACACCCCTGCGTAGGGGGGCGCCTACGCCTGCGCCTGCGTGCGGGGCTGGCATGGCGCCCACGTCCAGCGAAAGGGGGGGCCACCAGCGTCTGTGTTCGGTGCAGCCGCGGCACTAGCGCTGCTGCACACGGGAGCGTTCACGTTGGCGTCCTTGCGCTGGTCGGGCATGCCGTTCGCCCCTTTGGACGTGGGGGTTACCCATCAGTTGCCTCCATACATGCTGGGCATGACGACAGCATCCCATGCAGCGTGGGATACTCCGGTTCACACCCAAGGGATGATTCCTGTCCATACACGTCACTACGACGAGTTTATGGGTGCAACACGATCTCGTCGTAATCGTTCCCATCCGCGGAGGAGAATGGGTTGCCGGGCTCGACGTTTGATCATGCGTATGGATCCATTTTAAATTCTCCGTATGATTATGAATGGAGAAATTGAATTTGAGATTAGGGAGTATTAATTAGTTAATTCATGATTATATGATGCATTAGAATTTAGTTTGAATCATTAGATTATTAGTTCAGTTAAATGTAATTTGATTAGCACGAACAATTTAATTAATGGTTGACTTATCCTTATTAGTGTTACTTATTAAGTGTGACGGTTGTCATAAAATGATATTGCGCTGAATGAAATAAATTGAATTTGTTTTATTTTGTCATGCATATAACTTATTTTTGTCGCTCATATCGACCTTAATAAGTTTACGTGTAATAAAACTGAAAATTTGCTCAAGTAGAGAAAAATGACATTAATAATCAAATTAATCAATTAAGAAAAATGCATATTTATAAGATCGTTGAATTATTGCGCATATCGGTTAGCGGCAATTGATTTTAACGTTCTTAGATTTAAAAGTATGCATGATTTTATATTAGCAAATTAAATTGATTTAATTCGTGCATTATCATCGTATCATTTAAATACTGCGCATGCTAGCATAGCGCCGATTGATTTATTTTTAAATGATAATTTGTAAATTTGCACGTCTTGAATTGATCGATATGCACACCATTTAGTTATCATTTTATTTAATATGATCATGTTGAAATTGAAAATTAAATATTTACATGATCATGTATTTGTTTGTAAATGTTCATGATAGCTGAAATTTGATTAAGTTATTGAAATATCATGACTTTGTTATTACTGTTGATTTAATTATGAAGGTATTCATTTTCATGATATTCAAATTAACTTGTAACGTTAGATAATTGGCTATTACGAGAGATTTGAAGTGTTTCTCTCGTTGTAAAATTCACTCAAAATCATTCGATTAAAATTAAGTTACCTTGAATTAATCGGGAGATGATTATAGTATCCTAGTTCTATATTTCGATTCCGATGGTTGAGTTATCTTAATATTTATTGGTCTAGACTTTTAGAAGCGAATTATGATGTGTAAACCGTGTCGACTTAACTCTGTAAATTTCATTTATGTAGTGATTTAAAATGGCCATGAAAAATGTCATTGCTGATTTGACCAAGGGTGACAAGTTGACGGGGATGAATTATGACATTTGGCACCGTAAGCTTCAATACCTGCTAAATGAGCAGGAATTACTGGAGCATCTTACCACCGTCATGCCACCGCCTGAGGAAGGCAATACAACACAGCATCGTCGAGATCAATAAGCGTACCGACAATGGTTCAATAAGGATCGTAGTGCGCGCTTTACTATGTTAAGCAGCATGCAAGATGATCTTATTGGAGAATTTGAGAAATTCCAAACTGCCAAAGATATGTAGGATCAGCTGAAGTTTCAATTTGGTGGAACTTCGACTACGCGGTTGCGCGTTCTTGTACTTAAGTTTGAGACCTACCGCAAAGACCAACGACAAACCATGACCGAACACCTTAGGGTTATGTCGGGTATGATTAGGGACTTAAAGTCGGCAGGTCATGATCTCACAGACGAGCAGCAGGTCCTTGCAGTAATCCTATCTCTACCGGACTCTTGGGTCCATATGAAGTAGATTCTTACCCACAATGAGAATATCAAGAATTTTTCTGATATTTCCCGTCATATGGAGTTAGTGGCTGAGCGTGAAGAAGCTGTACGCGCCACTGCCTTAATCGCCAAGGGAGGCATACACCAAGGTAGGAAGGGCCCAAAGAAGTTTTTCAAACGTAAAGATCGTAAAACTACATCCAGCTCTAAGTACAAGATAGAGCGGACATCGAAGCGCCACCATAGTGGCAAGCGCGGTGGAAAAAGGGACAAATCAAAGATGAAGTGCTACAATTGTGAGAAGATGGGACATTTCGCTCGCGAGTGCACTAAGCCGAAAAAAGTATCCCTAAACCCAAATTCTCTTTCTGTGTATGTTTGTTCTCATGTCTTAGTCGCCCGAACTTATCCTGAGTGGATTGTGGATTCAGGAGCGACCAAGCACGTGACTAGAGATCGAGATGGGTACCAAGATTATCGCCGAATTCCAAGAGGGACGCAAAGAATGTACATGGGTAATGGGACCAGTGAAGAAGTTTTAGGAGTTGGTGTGTACCAGCTCAAACTTAGAGCTTGTCGTGTATTAACATTGCATGATGTTCTTTATGCGCCAGGGATTCAGCATAATCTTTTATCAACTTCATCTTTATTATCCCTAGGATTTGCTCTTGTTATGATAGGTACTGGCATTGACGTTTATTTAAATGATGTGTTGTATGGACATGCTTTATTAAGTGGTGGTTTGTTTAAATTAGATGTTGATATGAATGATTTTGCTTCTTCTATGTCGTACGTGGCTGATGATAAAGACCTTAGTTCTGAAACATGGCATGCTCGCCTAGGTCACATAGGACATGATAGAATGACCAGATTAGTTCGAGAAGGCCTTTTAGGTTCACTCGCTAAGGTTACTCTACCTCTATGTAAATCATGCTTGGTTGGAAAAGCATGCCGAAAGTCTTTCAAAAAGGCCAAAAGGGCTACTGATGTATTGCAACTTATTCATTCTGATATTTGTGGACCTTTGAGTGTGAAGGCTCGACATGGAGCATCATATTTCCTTACCTTTATAGATGAGTATTCACGATACGATTATGTTTATCTGATCGCTCACTATTATGAAGCATTTGATTGTTTCAAACGCTTCCTAGCTGAGGTTAAGAATCAGACCAGTAAGAGTGTAAAAGCTTTTCGCACAGACCGAGGACGCGAATATTTATCTGATCAGTTCAGGATTTTATGTGAGGAAAAGGGAATTAAGAGACAACTCACTATTGCATACACTTTGCAGCAAAATGGTGTTGCTGAGAGAAGGAATAGAACGTTGTTAGACATGGTTAGGTCTATGATGGCGCATGCCAACCTCCCAATATCATTCTGGAGGGATGCTTTGTTGATTGCCGCCTATTTACTTAACCGTGTGCCTTCACAGTCAGTTCTTTCTACCCCTTATGAGTTGTAGCGTGGCAAAAAGCCGTATTTGGGAAACCTACGCCCATAGGGGTCAGCTGGATATGTCCATGACTCTTCCCACAAGTATGGGAAACTAGGTCCTAAAGTTAAAAAGCTTATCTTCATAAGATATCCTGATATCTCACAAGGGTATGTCATATATGGACAATATCAAGATGGAGGAATGACAGAGAAAGAGGTCCGAGACATTGTATTATTAGAGAAAGAATACCCTAAACTTGGCGATATCGGGAAAAGCTTTGATCTCCATGAAGTGGATGAGACAAGTGTTCTCTTACCATCTTCCAGCGAAGGGAGGGAATTAGTTCATAACCATATCGTAGCTGGAGATAGTATAGATGATCAAGCTAGTGGGAGTATACCCATTGATTTACCGAGTGGGATTACTCCATCAGAATCGGAAGATGCCAACACCCAAGTACGTCGAAGTAAACGCGGGCACACTCCTCGTCGACGTTTTGAGATTGAATAGGAGATTTTAATGTGTCAGTCTACGGATGATGAAGAACCTAAAAATGTCAAAGAGGCATATTCATCATTATCATAGAAAGAATGGGGAGCTGCCATGCTAGACGAAATGGATTCAATGGAAAAGAATAAGGTCTGGGAGTTAGTTGATCTTCTGCCTGGGCGTAAAGCTATTGGAAAAAAATGAGTTTTCAAAATTAAACGCAAGGCAGATGGATCAATTGACAAATACAATGCATGACTAGTGGCGAAATGGTATACCCAGAAGGAGGATATTGACTTTGATGAGACGTTCTCCCCGGTGGTGAGATTTACATCTGTTCGCCTGATCCTAGCTATTGTCGCACATTTTGATTTAGAACTCTTTCAAATGGATGTTAAGACGACATTTCTTAATGGAGAACTAGATGAGAAAATTTACATGTTTCAACCAGAAGGTTTTGAGGTAAAGAAATAAGAGTGCAAAGTCTGTTGTCTAAAACGTTCCATTTACAGCCTCAAACAATCATCTAGGCAGTGGTATTTGAGATTTCATAAGAAAATCACCTCATTCGGTTTTGAGACGATTGAGGAAGATCACTGTGTGTACGTCAAACGAAAGAAAGAGAAGATTCTAATCCTGTCATTGTATGTAGACATTTTGTTGGCTGTGAATAATATGGAGTCTATCAATGCCACTAGGCAGTGGTTATTTTCCGTCTTCGAGACCAAAGATATGGGCGAAGCAAACTATGTATTAGGAGTGAAAATAGTCAGAGATCGCTCTAAAAGGTTTCTGAGTATGTGTCAGGAAACCTACATTAATAAGATTCTAAAGCGATACCGAATGAATCACTCTAAGTTTGATACTCCAGTTGATAAAAGTTGTGTTTTAAGTGTAAGCCAATGCCCACAGAATGAAGAAGAGAAGAATCAAATGAATAATGTGCCATATGCGGCAGCTATTGGGAGTCTGATGTATGCTATGTTGTGTACTCGACCCGACATCAGTTATGCCGTAGGATTAGCTAGCCGTTATCAAAGTAACCCTGGTCCTGTTCACTGGAAGGCAGTCAAGAGAATATTCCGATTTTTACGTGGAACAACAAACCTTGCCTTATGTTACGAAGGAGGTGATCTAAGGTTGAAAGGTTATAGCGATGCTGATTGGGCCAGCGACAAAGACGAAAGAAAGTCTACGTCAGGATACGTATTCATACTTGGTGGCGCGGCCATTTCTTGGTGTAGTAAGAAACAGACGTGCATTGCTCTATCCACTATAGAATCTAAATATGTGGCATGTTCAGCAGCTTGTCAAGAAGCAGTTTTGTTAAGAAATTTTCTACGGCGATTGGCTGTCACTCCTCATCCGGAGGAGAGTGTACTTCTCTATGTTAATAGTACATCAGCTCTGGCTTACGCCAAGGATCCTAAGTACCATGGTAAAATCAAACACATTGACATTAGATATCACTTCATTCGAGATCTGTTAGCAAAAGAAGCAGTGGTCCTTCGACATATTTCTACCGATCGTATGGTAGCGGACCCGCTAACTAAACATACCACTAGAGAGGCTTTCACGACCCATAGTACAGCCATGGGTTTATGTAAACTGTAATATAAAGAACAATTATTGTTGACTTCAATATGTTTATGTATTCTCTTACTGAGTACATTTTGATGGAATGCTTGTTTACACATCAATGAGTGTCACCAGACTTGAATTGACCCTCTCACACGGGTAATTCGCCTTGGCTCTGAGATAGCGAGCAAGATGAGACAATGTGTATCTATGGCGCTAGGAGAGCGAATAAGATACACTTAAAATATTTATTCATGTCGCCTTGGATAAGAGCCGAGATGAGATCTTTAAAGATCGAATACGGGAATAATTGAGCCCATCCTGTATAGTCTACAGAAGCCGGATGTGAGTCTTGAGACAAGGCATTGAGTGGAAGCAACTGGGTCATGAGACTCAAGTTAATCGTAGTGGGAGTGATTAGACTAAGATCTGCATGGTGTTTAAGTGATAAATTTATAAATTGACATGCCCACATTTGTGGAAGAACACTATAACATGTGTTTTATACCGCATGTGCAATTCTCGACCGATAAATGAGAATGATGAATGGATCTCTGCTTCATCATTGTGTGAGCTCTTACATCATATTATTGATTCTACTTGTACCCTATGTGACCTAAGAACTATGTCATGAAGAGGAAGCTCGGCGTCGCTACTTTAGCATGATCCTTAGGACTAAGGTTGATACAATCTAGCGGGACATGACTAGGAAAGTGGCCGAGATTAATCGAATTGACATGAGAGCTTAGGGAAAACATCTGTATATTGCATCATGTTATGTAGATCATACCCCGGGGAACTCAGTCAGTTGTGTATAAACAGAGTTATGATCACATGACATTTGAGATTTAAACACTGCTAGTTATTTATCTGAGAGATCCGGAGTGTTAAATCAGGTGAATATAAGATGGTCTAGGATACCACGAGATTTTTAAAGAGTATTGTGTTCCGTTAGTTTTGGTGATAACTTAATGAATCACTACTCGCATGATCGCGTTATTGTAAGGACTGAGGCTTTCGGATCCGGTTTTCGGGGTCGGACCCTGTAGTTCAGGCTCCAGTGGGGCTGAGACTCTGTGATGTTTCGCGTCGAGCCCACGAGACGCGGTTTAAACGGCGTCCAGCAGTGCAGACGCGTTTTAACCTGTGCCACGTGGGCTGGCTTTGGGCCGCGAGAGTACGGCCCTGACATGTCGTCTGAACGGCGTCCGTGAGGCACGACGCCTTTCAGACTGCGACTCTGGGTTGTTAGAGTATGGCGCCAGTCTTGTCGTATGAACGGCGTCTTGTATGGAAGACGCGTTTTAGACCTCTGACAAGAGCGTTGCAGAGCTTTGTCAGAGCAGCCGTCACGTCAACTGATAGGCGTCCGTACATCTCGACGCGTTTTAGCCAGTCTCTGGTTAACCCCGCGAGCCCTCCTTCTTTCCCTCATTTTTCTTCCTTCTCTCTTTCTCTCCTTCCTTCCGGCGACTCCGGCGACGACCCCTTCTCCTCCCTCTTTTCCTCCCACCACTTCGTCCTTCCCTCCACTCCATCACCCACCTAGCTCCCACCACTACCACCTCCACTTCCTCCGCGGCGTTTACTCTCCGGACGGCGGCCGACGTCCCGGTGGAGTAAGGACGACCACGGCGGTACCGGCGGCGGCGTGGGGTGAGACGGGTGGACGGCTTGGAGCTTGGAGGAGTTCAAGTAACCGGTAGGGTGACGGTTCCCCTAGTGTTGTGTTTTAAACCATGTTTCCCCCGTTTAAAGCATGTTATGGATCTGTGGTTTTGGGGTAGAATGAGCATGTTAGGGACTTTTCCTTGATGGGAATGGGAGTTTCTATGAATGTGGATTTATGATGCTTTGGTTTGCCTTCTTTCTCCTCTGTTTTTGGGGTTTTTGGAGGTTGGAAAGGGAGCCTTCGGGCAGGAGACAGAACCTGGTTTCTGGCGCTAAAAGACGTCGTGCATGGACGACGCCTTTCAGAAGGGCGTCGGCTCATCATGATGCCTTATAGGCAGAAATCGTTCCACTAAGGTTCTGTCAGTTCGGGGATTCTGGCACTGAAAGACGTCATGCCTGTTCGACGCGATTTGGAATAGCGTCGGGTTAACATGACGCATTTTAAGGCAGAAATCCCCCGCTTAAGGTTTTCTGCTAATTCCGGTTTTTCTGTGTGAATGGCGTCTGATGATGTTGACGCCTTTTAAAAGGCGACCTCTGGTGTCGACGCCTTTTAGGCCAGACTCTGAGGCCGGTATTTCATGAACCAGTTTAGGGTGCTTGAATGGCGTCGGCCTTGGGCGACGCGATTCAAGACAAAACCACATTAATCCATGCTAGTAAAATGTGTTTGCACTGCTAGATAGTTGGTTAATGCATGTTGTTAGTATACTCGATGTGATGAACTCTTCCTGACCGGATGGCACTGCGTTGTACGTCGTGTGACCGTAGACTTCTTCCGTGACCGGATCGCACTGTGCCGTGTTTTATGTTTCGGTGGACCTAGAGTGACAGTTGTAGCGTTCTACACCCTGTGTCGGTGCGGAGGGACACAGCGCTGACGGGAGCAGTGGCGGGGTGACGCCTAGTGGAGAGGGTCACCTGGTGAACCCTGGGGTTAGCTAGCTTGTACCAGTGTCGGAGTGGTACCTTTGGAGTGTCACTCGTGCCGGGGGAAGGAGTTACCACCTGAGCCAGTTGGGCCGGAGTAGCCAGCGTGCTATCCGAGGGGTTACTGTTTGGTCTCAGCGGGTTGGTGTTTGCTGAGGGAAGGAGTGACCGCCAAGGTGGCCAGCGTGTTATCTGAGGGGTTACTGTTTGGTCTCAGCGGGTCGATGTTTCTCCTACTTTCGTTGTGTAGTTGACGTGTTTTAAGGATACGCCGAATTACGGGTTCCCTGATAAATTGGAATTATGCATGTTAATTATACTTCGAATGCATGTGATTCATGTTGAGATTTAGGCATAGCAATTACTGCCTTTCATGGTTATATATCTCTGCTGTACTTTTCACTTGTGGGTGTGTGTGTGGGCAGTGGGGATCGAAGGATCCCTACTGAGTCTTTTCGTTGAGACTCACCCCTGCGGCTTTCAGGTGAGGACTCCAGGCAGACTTAGTGAGGGTTGTGCGGCTGTGTGTTGAGCGTCGTCGGCTGTTGTTCCGGGGTATGCCCCGACGTAGTTGTTATCTTTATTTCTGGCCTGTATGTATAATCATTTCTTTTCTGTTGGAGTATGTAATTATTTGCTGTATCGAGTCGCATTGTAATAACTTTTAATTTCTACATTTTCCTTTCAATTCAATGTGATGTGAATGTTTAGCTTAGTTGATTATTTATTTCCCAGACTTACTTAGATCCTCGTTTGGTTCCAAATTAATGATTCGGTACCCATTTAGTAATCGGATCCCCGATTATAGGGTGGCGGGTCGTTACAGTTGGTATTAGAGCATTCGGTCTGGCAAATAAATGAATAACTAGGTTAAATGTCGTGAGTCCGGCAAATAATTACATTATCCCGTACAGGCACGACGGTAGTATAGGTTTTAGGATTCTAACTAGAACTTTTCGATTTTGTGTCTGTAGGCGATTAGATGGCTCCTAGGAAGAGGGTGCCGGTTATTCGAGAGTGGGGAGATGTCCCTAGTGGTTATGAGGCCGGTAGGCCGAGTGTAGAGCAGTTCATGGAGGCTATGATGGACACTATGGCTCGATATCAGACCCGAGACCCTAGTGAGAGTTCCAGCGCTCGGGGAGGGTCTACAGCTACACTAGAGAGATTTCTGAAGCTGAGGCCACCTCACTTCACCGGTCGTCCCGACCCCGATGAGGCTGTTCACTGGCTTAGGGAGATGGAGAAGAGTTTCGATACTATGGATTGTGTAGCGATTGAGAAGACTCCGTTAGCTACCTTCATGTTGAAGGATAGCGCCTATGATTGGTGGACCACCTTGAAGAGTTTGTCTTATGAGGATAGGAGTCTCAGGGAGATTTCTTGGGAGACTTTTGTGAAGGAATTCAATGCGCAGTATTTTCCTAGGCATGTCCAGAGGGCCAAGAAGAGGGAATTTATGGAGCTGACTCAGGGGAGTATGACAGTACTCGAGTACTAGGCGAAGTTTGTTTCGCTTGGGAGGTTTGTGCCCTTCATCTCAGGGGATGAGGAGCGACGTACTGAGAGGTTTGTGGATGGGCTGAGGCTCAGTCTGAGGAACTTTGTGGCATCTCACTGTTGTACATACTTGGCATCAGCAGTTAGGTGTGCAGCAGCAGTGGAGGCACAGCAGAATCAGTCAGCCCGGGAGAGAGGACTGACTGCTCAGGGACCAGCTCGTGGCAGGGGTAAGGCAGCGGCAGCAGCCCCTTCCTCCGGATCAGGATCGTCGTCACTCGGCTCCAGATTTAGGAGATTCTTCTGAGGCGGTGGCAACAGTAGTGGCAGCAGCGGTAGTAGCAGACCCAGGCAGGATCAGCAGAGCCAGTCGGTGTCCAGCGCCCAGCAGGAGCCAGCTCAGAGGCTTCCAGCAGTTTGTTAGCACTGTGGTGGTACTCATGGTGGGACTCAGTGTCCTGCTTTCTCTGGGAGATGCTATACTTGTGGCCAGCAGGGCCACGTGGCGAGGTTTTGCCCGCAGGGCCGTGGCCAGAGGCAAGGGCCAGCTGATCAGAAGAAGCCGAGGACCCCAGGGAGAGTGCTGGCTATCACCAGGAAGGAGGCTCGTGCGTCCAACTTGGTGGAAGGTACACTTTCTGTCCTTGGGAACTCTGCACATGTGTTGATTGATTCAGGTGCTTCGCATTCTTTCATTTTTGAGCAGTTTATAGATGTTCTTTCTGCACCCGTTGATGAGCTATCTGATGGATTGATGGTAGAGGTTCCTTCTGGGGATTTCATGTTATCTTATAATTGTTTGAGGGACGTTCCCTTGACCATTGAGGGCCATGAGTTGCCTGCCCAGTTGGTTGTGCTTGCCATTCGTGACTTCGATATCATCCTGGGCATGGATTGGTTGGAAGCTTTTTATGCTGAGGTGGACTGCCACAGGAAGAGGGTGCGTTTCTCTTTTTCGGACATCCCGACCTTCTACTTCCAAGGTATTAGGCTCTCTTCTCGAGGTATTCTTATTTATGCCTTTAAGACTCGGAGGTTGCTTGCTGGTGGTTGTGAGGCCTTCCTTGCCTCTGTTGTTGTTTCCGATGTCCGTGACTGTCCCAGTCTTTGGGAGGTGCCTGTAGTGTGTGACTTTGCAGATGTGTTTCCTGAGGAGTTGCCTGGCCTTCCTCCTCAGCGAGAGGTCGAGTTTACCATTGAGCTTGCACCGGGTACGACGCCCTTGTCTAAGGCCCCGTATCGGATGGCGCCAGCCGAACTCGCTAAGTTGAAGGCGCAGTTGCTGGATAAGGGTTTCATTCGTCCCAGTACTTCTCCGTGGGGTGCTTCAGTCCTATTTGTCAGGAAGAAGGACGGTTCCTTGAGGTTGTGCATTGATTATAGACAGCTGAACCAAGTGACGATAAAGAACAAGTACCCACTTCCTAGGATCGATGATTTGATGGATCAGTTGCAGTCTGCGAAGGTGTTTTCTAAGATTGACCTGAGATCTGGATATTATCAGATGAGGATCCGTGATGTCGATGTCAGTAAGACGGCTTTTAGGACTCGGTATGGACATTATGAGTTTTTGGTTATGCCTTTCGGCTTGACCAATGCTCCGGCAACCTTTATGGATCTGATGAACTGAGTCTTTAGGGCCTATCTAGATCAGTTTGTGGTAGTATTCGTCGATGATATTTTGATATATTCTTCTTCTGAGGAAGAGCACGCCACTCATCTTTGGGTGGTGTTGCAGGTCCTGAGGGAACACCAACTCTATGCCAAGTTTAGCAAGTGTGAATTCTGGCTAGACAAGGTACACTTCCTTGGGCATGTCATTTCTGGCGAGGGCATCGCAGTGGATCCAGCCAAGATCGAGGCAGTAATGAATTGGAGCAGGCCAACTTCAGTGACTGAGATCAGGAGCTTCTTGGGACTTGCAGGTTATTACAGGCGGTTTGTTCAGGGGTTTTCTTCGATAGCGGCCCCTTTATCGAGGTTGACTCGAAAGGGAGTTGGTTTTGTGTGGACCGAGGAATGTGAGCGGAGTTTCACTGAGTTAAAGACTCGCCTCACTTCGGCCCCAGTGTTAGTGCTTCCATCTGGGTCAGGTGGGTTTGTGGTTTACTCGGACGTGTCCCGTCCAGGTTTGGGCACAGTTCTAATGCAGCATGGCAGGGTAGTGGCTTATGCTTCTCGGCAGCTGAAGAAGCATGAGGAGAACTATCCTAACCATGATTTGGAACTGGCAGCTGTAGTATTTGCACTTAAGATTTGGAGACATTACTTGTATGGTGAGAAATTTCAGGTTTTTACTGATCACAAGAGCCTGAAATATGTGTTCACACAGAGGGACCTGAATTTGAGGCAGCGTAGGTGGATGGAGTTCATTAAGGATTATGACCTTGACCTTTCTTATCATCCAGGCAAGGTGAATGTAGTGGCAGACGCCTTGAGTCGGAAGACGGTCATGTCATACCTTATGATTCAGGAATGGAAATTATTTGAGCAGGTTGAGGAATCTTCCTTTCGGGTTCCACGTGAAGAGGATAGGGCCGTGTTGGCCAGCTTGACCGTGAGACCAACAGTGTATCATGCTGTGATTGAGGCTCAGAGGGCAGATGTTGAGTTACCACAGATTCTCCAGAGGTCAGAGGTGGAGTTGTGGGATGACGACACAGTCAGGTTCAGAGGTAGACTTTATGTTCCGGCCGAAGAGGACATACGTAAGAGTGTCCTTGATGAGGCGCACCGTTCTAGGTATGCAGTGCATCCCGGGACAACCAAGATGTATCATTGTTTGAGGAGGCACTTTTGATGGCCTGGTATGAAGAAAGATGTGGCTGAGTACGTGGCTAGGTGCATGACGTGTCAACAGGTTAAGGCAGAACATCAGAGACCAGGTGGGCTGTTGCAGCCCTTGCTGATTCCGGAATGGAAATGGGAACACGTGACTATGGACTTTGTGATGGGATTACCTGCATCCCCTAGCAGGAGAGACGCTATCTGGGTCATTGTTGATCGGCTGACCAAGTCGGCACACTTCCTAGCTATTAGGAAGGATTGGTCAGTCGGTAAGTTGGCTAAGCTGTTTGTAGATTAGATCATCTCTCTGCACGGGGTACCTTTGTCCATCGTATCAGATCGGGATCTGAGGTTTACTTCCAGGTTCTGGAAGAGTTTCCAGAAGGCCTTGGGTACTCAGTTGGCTTTCAGTTCGGCCTACCATCCCGAGACTGATGGGCAGTCAGAGAGGACCATTCAGACTATGGAGGATATGCTCAGAGCATGTTGTTTAGACTAGGGAGGTTCTTGGGAGCAACATTTGCCTACTGTGGAGTTTGCCTACAACAACAGTTATCATTCCAGTATCGGCATGGCGCCTTACGAGGCTTTGTACGGGCGACAGTGTTGATCTCCTCTGTATTGGTCCGAGATTGGTGAGAGGCAGGTTGCAGGGCCTGAGTTAGTTCAGCAGTGTGCTGAGGTTGCCAGGATGGTACGGCAGAAATTGACCGCAGCTCAGAGCAGGCAGAAGAGTTATGCTGATATCCGGAGGAGACCGCTTGAGTTTGAAGTTGGAGACCACGTGTTTCTCCGAGTCTCACCCTCCAAGGGTGTGATGAGATTCGGGAAGCGAGGCAAACTGAGTCCGCGATATATTGGACCTTTTCCCATTCTTGCTCGGATTGGGGAAACCGCGTATCAGCTGGCCTTGCCGCCCAGTCTTGTAGGGGCACACGATGTGTTCCATGTTTCTTTGCTGAGAAAATATGTTCAGGATCCATCCCATGTCTTGGATTTTTCAGAGTTGGAGATTGCTGAGAACTTGTCTTTTCCAGAGTTTCCAGTTCGTATTGAGGATCGCAGGGAGCAAGTCCTTCGGAACAAGATTGTACCTTTGGTCAAGGTGATTTGGCAGTACCGCTCCGGGGGCGAGGCGACCTGGGAGCGTGAGGACGAGATGCGGGAGCAATTTCCTTACCTTTTCTCGTAAGTTATCTTATGAGCTTGTATCTCTATGTTTGACCTTGTTAATTATAGCAGGCAATTTCGGGGGCGAAATTCTTTTAAGGGGGGGAGAATGTAAGGACTGAGGCTTTCGGATCCGATTTTCGGGGTCGGACCCTGTAGTTCAGGCTCCAGTGGGGCTGAGACTCTGTGATGTTTCGCGTCAAGCCCGTGAGACGCGGTTTAAACGGCGTCCAGCAGTGCAGACGCGTTTTAGCCTGTGCCACGTGGGCTGGCTTTGGGCCGCGAGAGTACGGCCCTGACATGTCGTCTAAACGCCGTCCGTGAGGCACGACGCCTTTCAGACTGCGACTCTGGGTTGTCAGAGTACGGCGCCAGTCTTGTCGTCTGAACGACATCTTGTATGGAAGACGCGTTTCAGACCTCTGACAAGAGCGTTGCAGAGTTTTGTCAGAGCAGCCGTCACGTCAACTGATAGGCGTCCGTACATCTCGACGCGTTTTAGCCAGTCTCTGGTTAACCCCGCGAGCCCTCCTTCTTTCCCTCATTTTTCTTCCTTCTCTCTTTCTCTCCTTCCTTCCGGCGACTCCGACGACGACCCCTTCTCCTCCCTCTTTTCCTCCCACCACTTCGTCCTTCCCTC
The DNA here is from genome assembly GCA_030544215.1 of Zantedeschia hybrid cultivar. Taxonomy (NCBI): domain Eukaryota; kingdom Viridiplantae; phylum Streptophyta; class Magnoliopsida; order Alismatales; family Araceae; genus Zantedeschia; species Zantedeschia hybrid cultivar. The sequence goes on along the minus strand of JARZZO010000005.1, from coordinate 67,451,756 downwards.
CACTCCATCACCCACCTAGCTCCCACCACTACCACCTCCACTTCCTCCGCGGCGTTTACTCTCCGGACGGCGGCCGACGTCCCGGTGGAGTAAAGACGACCACGGCGGTACCGGCGGCGGCGTGGGGTGAGACGGGTGGACGGCTTGGAGCTTGGAGGAGTTCAAGTAACCGGTAGGATGACGGTTCCCCTAGTGTTGTGTTTTAAACCATGTTTCCCCCGTTTAAAGCATGTTATGGATTTGTGGTTTTGGGGTAGAATGAGCATGTTAGGGACTTTTCCTTGATGGGAATGAGAGTTTCTATGAATGTGGATTTATGATGCTTTGGTTTGCCCTCTTTCTCCTCTGTTTTTGGGGTTTTTGGGGGTTGGAAAGGGAGCCTTCGGGCATGAGACAGAACCTGGTTTCTGGCGCTAAAAGACGTCGTGCATGGACGACACCTTTCAGAAGGGCGTCGGGCCATCATGACGCCTTATAGGCAGAAATCGTTCCACTAAGGCTCTGTCAGTTCGGGGATTTTGGCACTGAAAGACGTCATGCCTGTTCGACGCGATTTGGAATAGCGTCGGGTTAACATGACGCCTTTTAAGGCAGAAATCCCCCGCTTAAGGTTTTCTGCTAATTCCGGTTTTTCTGTGTGAATGGCGTCTGATGATGTTGACGCCTTTTAAAAGGCGACCTCTGGTGTCGACGCCTTTTAGGCCAGACTCTGAGGCCGGTATTTCATGAACCAGTTTAGGGTGCTTGAATGGTGTCGGCCTTGGGCGACGCGATTCAAGACAAAACCACATTAATCCATGCTAGTAAAATGTGTTTGCACTGCTAGATAGTTGGTTAATGCATGTTGTTAGTATACTCGATGTGATGAACTCTTCGTGACCGGATGGCACTGCGTTGTACGTCATGCGACCGTGGACTTCTTCCGTGACCGGATCGCACCGTGCCGTGTTTTATGTTTCGGTGGACCTAGAGTGACAGTTGTAGCGTTCTACACCCTGTGTCGGTGCGGAGGGACACAGCGCTGACGGGAGCAGTGGCGGGGTGACGCCTAGTGGAGAGGGTCACCTGGTGAACCCTGGGGTTAGCTAGCTTGTACCAGTGTCGGAGTGGTACCTTTGGAGTGTCACTCGTGCCGGGGGAAGGAGTTACCACCTGAGCCAGTTGGGCCGGAGTAGCCAGCGTGCTATCCGAGGGGTTACTGTTTGGTCTCAGCGGGTTGGTGTTTGCTGAGGGAAGGAGTGACCGCCAAGGTGGCCAGCGTGTTATCTGAGGGGTTACTGTTTGGTCTCAGCGGGTCGATGTTTCTCCTACTTTCGTTGTGTAGTTGACGTGTTTTAAGGATACGCCGAATTACGGGTTCCCTGATAAATTGGAATTATGCATGTTAATTATACTTCGAATGCATGTGATTCATGTTGAGATTTAGGCATAGCAATTACTGCCTTTCATGGTTATATATCTCTGCTGTACTTTTCACTTGTGGGTGTGTGTGTGGACAGTGGGGATCGAAGGATCCCTACTGAGTCTTTTCGTTGAGACTCACCCCTGCGGCTTTCAGGTGAGGACTCCAGGCAGACTTAGTGAGGGTTGTGCGGCTGTGTGTTGAGCGTCGTCGGCTGTTGTTCCGGGGTATGCCCCGACGTAGTTGTTATCTTTTTTTCTGGCCTGTATGTATAATCATTTCTTTTATGTTGGAGTATGTAATTATTTGCTGTATCGAGTCGCATTGTAATAACTTTTAATTTATGCATTTTCCTTTCAATTCAATGTGATCTGAATGTTTAACTTAGTTGATTATTTATTTCCCAGACTTACTTAGATCCTGGTTTGGTTCCAAATTAATGATTCGGTACCTATTTAATAATCGGATCCCCGATTATAGGGTGGCGGGTCGTTACAGTTATGCTCGAGAGGTCACATGCTTCATTTCTTGTATGACAGTTGGGTTGTGGCAACTAAGTGAGATTGTTTTGCCCATCGTGGGCAAGTGGGAGATGTTGACGTGTAGTGGGAGTTTCCCACTACAACTGCCCACGTAGGGCACCATATTGGTGGTTTTGCCCACGTGCATGCCCATGTTGTGCATGATGAAAGTGGCAGCCTTGTGGTCATTCCCATCCGCATGGATTGTGGAGTGTTCGTTAACTACTCCTTCCTCTTTTTGAATGAGGAAATAGGGGGGTACATAAGGGGAAGAGGGAGAAACGAGGAGGGTGGTTAAGAAGATTATTCTTTTCTCTCTTCTCTCTCAAGAAGGACTCCTCTTCTCTCTACACTCTTTCCCTCTCCTCAAGTTACTCTCCAAGGAAGCAATCACCATAGCTTTGGGATTTGCAGTGTGGATTTTAGGAAGAAGCCCGTCACGTGGTTCTTCTCCTCGTCCTCTCGGAGCCGTCGCCGCCCGTTTACGTACGTCGTCGTTAAGGTATGTTTTCGCCGTGATCCATCTCCGTGTATACTTCTGCTTGTCCATTTAATGCATGGAGGTTCGTTTTATCATCATGGATATTGGGCCAACCAAAATTTTCCAAATGGAAATTGAAGCCAAATTGAAAGTGATACTGTAACTTGGAAATTTCTACCTTGAAGAATGAAATTTATTGTTTAAAGGAAATCGTTTTACTTTGTGAAAGGAAACTAATAATTGGAAAATTGCCTTAGCAAAATTCATTAAAGGAAAAGGTAACTTGGATGCTCCTTTTTGTTCTTATGAGGGTGTATTTTAAAAGAAGGGTATTGGTTTCATACCTTCCAAGGAATTGAAAGAGAAAAGATTAACCTTTATAAAAGCTAGCATCTTAAGTGCGCCTTTTAACACTTACAATTTTTGTGGAAAGATATCATATAATTCTCAAGGTTAGTTTCAAAAGCATTCACATAAGTTAAACTATGTGGGTCCCACGAGATATAGTTAAAAGTTGGACTAACCTAAATGGACCCGAAAATATTTAAGTACCCAAAATATGGTGTGAGACCTCTTTTGTTATAGGTATGTCACTATTTCTTGAAGCATTGAGCATAAGATGGTACTTGGATCATGGATGTTCCAGACACATGACTAAAGATATAAGATAACTTACAACCCTTGAAACAAAAGGAGGAGGTATTGTCACATTTAGCGACATCCATTCAAATTTTACTTCTTGTGGAGGGTTTAAAATACAATTTGCTAAATAGAAGTCAATTTACTAGGCATTCTCGACCCATTCCCAAAGACAATGGCCATAGAGAGTTCTCGATAGTTTCCACTGGTTACTTTGCCAAGTAAGTGGGTACCAAACCCTTGGCCAAGGCAACCGATAAGAAGGAATAGAAGTTTGTGTAAAAGTCCATTATTTTGCCAACTTGGCATGCCTTGAGTTATCATCATAAGGACTTGGTTTTAAAAGCAAAATTGGGTAAACATTCAAAATGTTCTTTGAATTCCTAACTATGGTTATGTGAGTATTTAGAGGAATTGCGACTACTTTTTCAACATGTTAATTGATTAAAACGATCCAATGATCTTTAGTTTCCATATTTCTGGAACTTTTAGTCAACTCTAACATTGTTGGCTTCATTGGACAATTTTTATTATGTGTAACCTTACACGATGTATTACATCATGTTAAAGTAACCTTACATTTTTATATCAAAGAATAGATTGGGATTTAACCTTTTGCATGCATGGATTTCCTATGCCTTTTGTCCACTCCTGAGACGTATATCCATGTATGTAATATATATAAATTTGAAGGTTCTTATGGTTCAAATTTTGAGCATGCATTGAAATCTATTGCTTGTATTGGAGATCTATTATACTTGTGAAAATTATATGCACCATGATGATGCATGCCTTGTTTTCTTTGGTTCCTGACAAACCTTCCAAAGAAGCCCTCATTATCTATTGTCTACTCCTAATGGATCCACTAACTTGGAGGAAATTGTATATCTAAATTAAGCATACGTACAATACCAAGCTTTGTGAGAATTTGATTATTCGATGATTTTTTTTTTTTTACATTTTGCAAATTGGTGCAAGATTTGGATAACATGCTTTTGATAGTTTAGAATCCATCATAAAAAATGTAAGATCTTCTACTACGGAGTCATGTGAATTTGAAATTATTATGGAAATAAATCCCTATTTAATTGCCTTTACGAAAGTCTGTGAATCTATGCATTTTATAGAATTTACGTCAAAATAAAATTCAATAAAAAATCATGAAGTTGTAGTTAGCATATTTTAGGTTTCTCTATAAAATATAAACAATGATCTGAATCAAAATTTGTACAAGTTTAAGTTTTGAATTTGAACTTCGAATGTTACATTTTCCTATAAATGTGTCACTATGACAAGACACATATACTAGAAAACCCGATAGAAAGAAGATAGGATTTTGAATATAAATATTTTCTTTTGTAGTGATGTGTATTATATGCATGTATATGTATAAAAGATTATGGTTTAGAGTTTTAGTTTTCGATCCAAACCATGCACAATAGCTTCTCTAGATCCTCTTCTAGCATTCTAACCAAGATTGAGCTAGTTCCCTAGCACACCATTTCTTATTTGAGTTCAGGTAGTGGAAAACTGACCATTTAGTTAATACCTGAATTACATGTGTGCACACATAGTTGATGCATAAACCTATGGGTATTACACCCTAGTCCTTTAGTCACCTAGAGGGAGTCCAAAGTCCCAATAGGGTGTTAGGTAGAGTTGGAGGGGAGCATCAGGGACACCCTTGGTCAATGATTCAATTTGGGACATTCTATCTATCTAGCTCTAGGAGGGAAATTGACCAAAGGTGTAGGGCAATATGAAGTTACGAGGAAGTTTGGCACTAGATGGCTGCTATATATATATATATATATGTATATTAGTATATGTATATATATGTACATATATATGTATATATATACACACATATGTATACACACATATAAGAATGGGGACAATTTGAATGTCACTTAGATGATTAAAGCACATATTTATTTCTAAATCCATAATTATGTTTAGGTGCTTGTATATTGCATCATGGCATAAACTCGAGTTATCTCGACATTAACCTAGGATAGCTTAATCTTAAGTTGGAAATTAGTTTGGTGGTGCAGATTATTTATTCGCTTAGATTTAGAAAAAAGAAGGGATCAATCTAGGTTAATCTTGGGTTTTGTATTCCATGGTCTCCCCCAAGATATGTTAATCTGGGTTGCTTTCACTTTTGCCCTCATCCTAATAAAGTGTCTCATTTCCCAAAGCATCTTTATGGGGCATTTAGGGTAATATGCTCATTTTCTATTTTTTATACCATACTTAGATGAAAGTATATTTACTTGACTCCAAGTTAACCCATTTAGGCTATCCATTAGTTACGAAAGAGAATTCATGCATATCCAAGAGTACTTTATTCCATGGCATAGGATTAGGTTAACCCTAACCCCCCAATTAAATAGCGAATAAGATAATTTGAGGAAAACTCTCTGCATGGATGAATTTAATAATCTATTTGTGAAATTGGTCATATTTCTTGTTATTACTTTGTCTTAACAAGTGGGGTATGATAATGTAGAGAAATCCCACAGAGTCCTTTTGACTCAACCCCTTTCCCATTTTGGATTATGGGTAGGTTCTGGTTTTGTGAGGTAGATCAGTAGTGGCTTGGTGGCTTTTATCACTTTTATATAGTTCTAGGCCATGTGTCTCTCTAACTCGACATTTGTAACTCCCTTTACATTTATGAGTATGTAATTTTGGACTAAGGCTATGTATTAATTGTTGGGATCCGGACGGGACACGAAGAACGTAGCGGAAACGAAGAACAAAAATTAATCCCGCCCGATGCTCGTTGATCCGATTCGGAATGAAAAACGCAAACCGAAAAATCGGGTTGGAATCTGATTATCGTGCGTGGATTCGAATCCGCTTCCGTTTCGGTTCCGTCGAGGCGATGCCGCAAGCCGCACAAGCGTCCGGCCTCCAGCGGTATCCACGCGATCCTCCGCGGTGGTTCGTCCTCGATCTCTCGTCCGTTTCAGCTCGCTCGTTGAAGATCCGTCGCCGCAACGATTGCGGAAATCCCGCCGACGGGAATTCCCGACTTTCGGGAATCACACGCGGCGGAGACGGAAGCTGTTCTGGCGCACCGAACGGGATGCCCAGAGGAGGAGAGAGAAAGGGGGGGTGACGGCCAGCAAGGGAAATCCTGGAGCTTGGCCCAGGGTTTCTCAACAGCGTGTATATATATTAAGTCGGCACGACTTTTCACAAAAGTCCCCGAGTTAATATAAATCCCACTTATGTACCACCGACTGAGAATCTTATTGCGTGTGACCCTCTAGGCCCATTTACCAGTCCAGTTTTCAGCCCGTTAAGTCCAATAACTAGTTATTGACTTATTGTAATTAATTGATATCTATATATTAACTAATTACTTAACCGAATTGACATCGCATGTGAATTCGGTCGGACTTCTGATCAAGTTGGGTGCCAAGCAACACCGCATGATCCCGGAAGGTAATGGGGTTCAACAACCCACTCATGGAACCTGTCCGTCCACAGTTACCACGTGGCTATAATCCTTCGTTCGCACAATGCTCTCGAGTTAACCTAGGGTATGGTCAACTGTCAAACCTTAGATTGTCAACTCATTTGAATCAGACTCCGCTTTACAATATCCGAAAACCACTTTTCTGATATTGTTTCTGCTCTGACCAGAGACTCCTGCGGATCTACTCTAGAACATTCTCTCTCCAGTTACCTGAGAGCGAACGATCCTTTATTGAACACACAATCACCTTCGAAGGTCTTCCGCTGGACCCGATCCTTGACTATTAGAGATCCCGTGGATAGGGATTCGTAGGTCAAGGTCAAAGTCCAGAAGTCCACCGACAAGGTGTCTTCGGCGTCTCAAGTCCAAGGATCAACCACGCTACTGTGACGATGAATCAAGCCGATTGACAGTCAGGTAAATTACCATTCGGCGATTCATGTCGGATCAGTTCAGTGAACTCATTCTCCAATGAGCACCTACAGGTTTACCATTGTGTCTCCACACTAGTAACTAACGAGATCAGTCACCCTCATCATATGAGCTGGAATAACCTGTACTAGTCTAACCGGATGTTTGATGTCCTTCTCAAACATCCTATTACTAGGAACAATTGAGAATATGTGTTTATAAGTCATCAGTCTCATTATTATGATCTCATCATAATCTGATGACTATTGCACATATTCATGGACTTCATTATGCGCAATTATTTATATGCCAATCTACATAATGAATTTAATGCCATTTATTAGTGAACCAGATTGAAATAGGTGCCTAATGATTGGCTTAGAGGACACCTATATCCATCAATCTCCCACTTGGACTCAAGCCAATCACTTTCGCATTTGATCTCTATTAAATCTAGGTGATGCTCACAAAAAGTCTGTGACTAAGACTTGGTCAGGGATCTGCTAATTTATTTGCAGATGGAATATTTCCATTACGTTATTTCCTCTTTATCCTTTGTCTCTGAACCTGTGAAAGAGCCTCAGAATGTTCTGCAACTTCTGAAGAGACCATGGCTCGATCACACAATTCATTGCTCCCACTGTTGTCCTACAATGATAGGATGGTATCAGAGACCTTTTAGAACTACAATTAGTTCAGGGATGAACCTTTTCATCCATACTGTTCCAATAACAGTATCACTTGTCTATGTCGTCATCTTAATATCGAGTTTTGGATTGGAACCATTCCAATCCATTCCTTTCTACTAGAGGGTTGAATCCATTATTTGACTTGAAATTTGAGTCAGTGTGAACTCATAGTTTCAAATCATCCTCTTCATATACGTGAATGCATCCTTAACACTTCTTAAGCCCTTAATGATGCAATTCACTCCTGTATCCTTTAAGGATCCTTTTCCTTAAAGGAATGAATTCCATATCTCAACTATTGAGACTTGTTATGAAATTTATGTCAAACGTCTTGACATACAGGTTAATATAATATCCCCACCAATCTATCTTAATAGATTCGTATTTCCAATACGTGGGATATTATAACTAAACTTATTATGGAGGAAAACATGGTTAATAATGCTTTCACTAATAGTAACATCCCGAAGTCATTCTTAATGACTTTGATGTCATTATGATAAAGCATTACTAAAGCGACTGCGCTCCCACTGTCCTTTCTGAACACACACAATCTGTGATCATTCTTAATGATCACATAATATTTGACCATTTAAGTCAAAACTTTTATTACAACTTAGGAAGCTTCAGTTTGATTCAAATGATTTTGAAATCATAACTTGCTTCTTGGACATTCTAAAAGCTTTAAAGGTGTATCATATACATCTTTACCTCAATCACATTGAGTGGACGCTTTTAATATCCAACTGTTATCATCTCATGATAGGCAGCATTGACAAGCAGAATTCTAATAAACTTATCAATCTCAAAGTTGTAATGATAGAGAGCATCATTATCATAGATTTTAGATCATAATCTATTTTGAGCTCCTCTCATCTTGCTAAATTAGATATGTCAAACATATTCTTCTAGTTACTGAGAGAATCTCAAAAATCTATGAAGCTCTCTGATGTGTTATGACCGGTTTCAAACAACTAAAGATTATCTAATAATCTTATGTTAGCTTGTGAATCTAGAACATCTTCTAGTTTTATCAGCTCCCACTGTCTTCTTTGAGGACATATTCCTCTTCACAGAAGACAACTTTCAGGACGACAATTATTTCATTATAGTCTGACCAATAACTGTAATGTCCAAACTCTTTAGACATTACAAATTCACATCGCGACAATACTTGACTTTAAAAACAGGTTTGTTCATAATTCACATCTCATATGAATTATTTGGTTTCCATATCTTATATGGACACACACTGACTCATTTGGAACCATCTTTAAAGTGTGGACATCTAATGTTCATACTCATGTTGAAAAGGATAAGAATTAGGCAAATCTTATTATGTATTGCACCATATCTTAATAAGGTACAATTCCTCATTCTATCACATTGCTATGATGCACAATGAGGATTAATCGAGCGAGGATACAATTATCCTCTTAATGATTTGTGTGAATCATATACCTAAGTATTAGTTTCTTTGATCAAATCAAAAATTTTAATACTTCACATTGATCTTATACCTTAATTTCTCAGATGCATTCGACTTATACTTCAGTAAGTACATATAGTCGAATCATTCCAAGAGTAAACTATAAGGTAAGTCAACAGTAGTGATTATCTTTTGGCCTTTGAGCTATTTACATCAATATGTATCAGCATCAATAATTTCTTATTGTACAATCCTGTGTACAATACCATAGATAATCAGGACTCACACAGTTTATTTCTATAGGAGACTTGTGAACATTCATCACATGAAATGTTACTTCAAGAATCTATAGTGCATTGACTAATTCGAACAACTATTATTCTTTTTAATCAATGTTATTCTTGATTTCTTATGCAACTAAATAACAATTATTCAGTTTCATTTTAGACTCCTATAGATATACAAAGATTTACTGTCAGACAGTAACCTATGAATATCATGAACAATAGTTGAGTCTAACTCAACACTTACATTTTCTCGATTTCCTTTTACTTGTCTATGTCTGCACACTATTGCAGCTCTGAGAATCATTTCCAATATCTCATGTTGGAAACGCTAATTCTCTAATAGACATGCAAAAGACGATAATAAGAATATATGAAACTTCTTTCAAGTTTTATATTCTTTTTGCCTTTACCAATATCCTTATATTGGTTGCAGTGGGAGAATTGCTACTTCTCTATCTCAGCTGACTTTTCTTTATCCTTTCAGGTGTGGGTTCGACCGTTTAAAATCTTACCACTTGCCTTTTACAAAGGCATATCATAAATATCTCTTCATCTTGGTCTATCCAAATAAGAGATTTCATGACAATCATTGCCTTTCAAATAGGCATACCATGAGTACCTCTTCACCTTGGTCTATCCAAGTAAGAGGATTCATGATATCTGATTAGGATAGTGACTTTCACTTGGCCCGGAAGACATTATTCAGAGTTTTTCTAGTCAGTCTGAATATGAGAAGTATTGGCATCCAATATGCCAAAATCTCGAATAGACGACATATTAGTGATTGAAGGAAATATCGTGATTTAAGTGGATAGTTCTGATAATTCAATTATGGTATTTTATCTTGAATTATTTTCCACTATTTTTCGACGGACTGTATAACCTTCAGGTATACAGAACGGAAGACTCCGACGGTCTTCTAGTGAGGATCAGAATCTCCAAGAATTATAGTATGACCTCGGGTAAACACATAGTATTATACCATTATCTTAGAGCAACCATCTCATGGTAATTGCAACTCCTTGCAATATCCGATCTTATTTCGGCTCCCAGGTCTTTAATGGTCCCGGATAAACACAGTAGACCATTATACCTGGTCTAAGCTTTACCATCAATACGCGACAGAGTAGAGTAAGAATGCAGCTCCCGGGTAAACGCGAGGATAGCTACACCGTTCCTCTATTCCAATCTCAAGGCATCATAATGCCATAGTTAATAGTCCTTTCATCAGATGGTGGCAGATCTCGGGTAAACACGTAGTATCTGTCATCACTGAATCAAGTTCTAAGAACTATATTGATGGAGAGCCACGCGGTGCATTCTCAATGACTCGCGCTCCGGCTTAGACTTCATGTTGAAGGTTTTGTTTATGTTAAGTTGGTCTCATCCTAGGTGATACTTTATAAATATATCGAATATATATTTAACTATACCTAGATATTAGCAATCGATTCATAATCAATAACTAAAAGCATGCATTATCCATACATGTTCATTATGTGGTCATGGACAGTACGGTGATTAACTGGAGCCAAACAATTAATCACCAAAACTATATAACAATTATATAATTTAAACATGCAAACACATAGCTACTGGTGATCTCATCTCCTGTCGCCTTTCTGGTTGCACTCGTGGATCATCCTCGCCTCTCCTCGGTCGGCGCGATCAATTACAAATATTATTAATTTTGAAACAATTTCAAATACAAATAAATTGTAAGAGAAAGCCCTTATGGCCGAGTACAATAACAGAGGGAGATAGAATTACAATGGAATGGAGAAAGAGAGGCACACAAGTCTCATTAATTAACACTTAATTAATAAACATTCACATTCCATAAAAATCCACAAAATCACACACCATCACATGATATGAAATTTAACTAAGTGCATGTCCATGACCACCACAAATTTTAACCATCCACACATGATAAAGCACATTACATGAAGGCTAAAATTTTTGAAATTATAATAATTTTGGCTTTCTTAAAACCTAGGTTCCAATCAAAATTGGATAATTTGAATTTTTGAAAATCTTATTTTCTAACATGCAATAAATCTAATTTAAAGCATTAAACACATCAACATGCGCACATAAAGCTAAAATTAAAATTCTAAAATATTCCATGCAAAATTTAGAACAATTCTAAATTAATTAATCTAACACTTAGATTAATATTAATTCACATTAATAACAATTATTAATGCGAAACAATCTAACATTTAGATAGAATTAAAAATTCCTAAATAACATTTATAAAGGAAATTTCAACTCAAATTTTCAACTCCTTAACAACTCCTTGTTTAAAACCCCCTAATTAAAAGACATTTCTCAATAACAATTATTAAGAAAAGTTAATTAGAACATTTCTAATTAAATAGTCTAACAATTAGACTTAATTTAATCCTTTCAATAACTTTTATTAAAAGATTAATTATTAAGTAGATTAGATCTTCAAAATTTAATTAAGGGATCCTTGAGAATATTAATTAGCTTAATAACTATTAGTAAGCCATAATTAATCCTCAATAACTTTTATTAAGGTTAATTCTCAAAAAACAATTAACTTTTTAATAACTATTATTAAAAGTTAATAAAACACTTAATAAGCTAAGAAATTAAAATAATCTAATCAATTGACTAAAATTAATTAACAACATTTGATAATTAAAATTTAAGTAACTACTTAATAATTAAACAACAACTCTTGTTGATACAATTTTAAGATTAAATCTTAAACATAAATTAACAACAATTGTTAATTAAGATTAAAAATATTATCTTAATTATTAATGACAACAATTGTCAATTAATAATTAAGATTCCATTTTAAAGAAATAACAACATTTGTAATATGTATTTAAGATCATATCTTAAATATAAACCCCTTTAATTAACTAATTAAAAGTTATTTATAATTAAGATCATATCTTAATTATAACTCATTTAATTAATTAATTAAAATCAAATAATAATAAGATCCTATCTTATTTAGTTAAAAACAATTAACTATTAAGATCACATCTTAATTAAACCCCACAAAAGGTTTGATTAAATTAATAATCCATAATTAAGATCATATCTTAATTATCTCCCCCCTTTTTAACTCAATATAATTAATTTAATGTTTAAAACAATTTTAAACATTATTAATTTCAATTTCAAGTTAAATAGGATGGGTTTTTTTAATTAAATAAGGGGTTTTTGGGGTTAATTGGGCCAAAATTGGCTTAAATGGGCCTAATCAGGGCTTAATGGGCCCCCCTGGCTCGAGCCAGTGCAGCCAGGGCTGAACCTGGCTCGTCTGGCTCGAGCCAGGGGGCACCTGGCTCGGGCCAGATGGCCCTGGGCTCAGCTAGGACCCAGCCTGGGTGCGACCTGGCCGAGCCAGGTCCGGCGCCTGGCTCGCCCGGGCCAGGCCCAGGCCGGCCGGCCGAACCGGCTCGGGGCCGGCCGGTTCAGGTGCTTCTCCAGCAGGTTCGACCAGTTTCGTTTTAGGGTTTTTGGCCCTATTTGTAGCCAGTTTTGGGCGGCGCCGCCGCCGCCACCGGCCGCGAGGATGGCCGGAAATTAAGGAGGGATGTTACCCCTTCCATTCCCCCCGCCGGTGGTGGCCGGACGGCGACTCCTTAGCCGCCGATGAACCTCCAAAGTTGGAGATTTGTGCATTTTCGCAGATTTCAACTTTTCCACAATTCTTTTCAACTCTTGAAAATAATGAGAAGAAAAGCTCCACCGGCCGCCATGGAAATTTTCCAGGGATGGCGAGGGGTAGCTGGTCATACGAGCAAACCCACATAGATGGTCCAACCATCATTAATCCCCTTTTGAAGCCCACAAATCCGGTTCTTCATTACCATGAAGAACGCGATAAAACCCCAAATTTTTTTTCGTTTTTTCGCACAGAAAAATTAAATTCGAAATTCTAAGTTCATCCCATGAACAATATCTATGAGGAAAAACGAATTTATGCACGGAATAATTTAGAATAATAATTTTATCGTTCCGGAGCGGATCAGAGCGGAACCTGGCTCTGATACCACTGTTGGGATCAGGGCAGGACGCGAAGAACGCAGCGGAAACGAAGAACAAAAATTAATCCCGCCCGATGCCCGCTGATCTGATTCGGAACGAAAAATGCAAACCGAAAAATCGGGTTGGAATCTGATTACCGTGCGCGGATTCGAAACCGCTTCCGTTTCGGTTCCATCGAGGCGATGCCACAAGCCGCACAAGCGTCCGGCCTCCAGCGGTATCCACGTGATCCTCCGCGGTGGTTCGTCATCGATTCCTTGTCCGTTTCAGCTCGCTCGCTGAAGATCCGTCGCCGCAACTGTAAGGATTGAGACTTTCGAATCCGGTTTTCGGAGTCGGACCCTGTAGTTCTGGCCCTAGTGGGGTCTGGGACTCTGTGTTGTTTCGCGTCGAGCCAGGCTCGACGCGGTTTAAACGGCGTCCACCGTCGCAGACGCGTTTCAGGTTCTGCCACGTGGGTGCCACGTGGGTTGGCTTTGGGCCGCGAAGAGTACGGCCCTGTCGTATCATCTGAACGGCGTCCACATAGGAGGACGCCTTTCAGACTGCGACTCTGGGTGTGTCAGAGTACGGCCCTGACATGTCGGCTGAACGGCGTCTGCCTCGATCGACGCGTTTCAGAAACTTGTCAGAGCGGCCGTCATATCACCTGATAGGCGTCCGTGGATGTCGACGCGTTTTAGCCAGCCTCTGGTTAACCCCGCGAGCCCTCCTTCTTTCCCTCATTTTCTCCTTCTCCCTTTCTCTCTTTCCCCTCCGGCGAACTCGGCGGCGATCCTCCTCCTCCCTCTTTTCCTTCCACCATTTCACCTTTCCCTCCACTCCATCCTCTACCTAGCTCCTACCACTACCACCTCCACCTCCACTGCGGCGTTCTACTCTCCGGACGGCGGCTGACGTCACGGTGGAGCAAGGACGACCACGGTGGTACCGGCGGCGGCGTGGGGCGAGACAGGTGGACGGCTTGAAGCTCGGAGGCGTCCAAGTATCCGGTAGGGTGACGGTTCCCATAGCATCGTGTTTAAACCATGTTTTTCCCCGTTTAAGCATGTTATGGATCTTTGGTTTTTGGGGGGGGGGGGGGGGGTAGAATGAGCATGTTTAGGTGTTCTTTTGATGATATGGGGGATTTACTATGAATATAGTTTCCTATGGATTGTATTGCCCCTCTTTCTCCTCCGTTTTTGGGTGATTTTGGGGTTGTTTGGGTTGAAAAGGGCGCCCTCGGGCTCATGGCAGACTCTGGTTCTTAGGGTTGAAAGACGTCGTGCATGGACGACGCCTTTTTGAAGGGCGTCGGGCCACCACGACGCCTTTTAGACAGGAATCGCCTGACTGAGAGTCTGCCAGTTCGGGATTATGGGACTAAAAGACGTCATGGGTGGTCGACGCGTTTTTGAATAGCGTCGGGCAACCATGACGCCTTTTAAGGCAGAAATCCCCTGGGTAATTTCTTTGGAATTTCTGGATTTCTGTGCTAAATGGCGTCTGAGGATGTCGACGCCTTTTGAAAGGCGACCACTGGTGTCGACGCCTTTTAGGGTCGGATTCTGAAGACTGTTTTACATGAACCTGTACATGGAGCTTGAATGGCGTCGGCCTTGGGCGACGCGATTCAAGACAGAACCTCACTAATTCATGCCAGTAAAATGTGTTCATACTGTTAGTCGGATGGTTAGTGTATGTTTTAGTGTACCCGGTAGAGATAGATTCTTCATGACCGGACGATGCTACATGTGTGTTATGCGATTGCGGACTTTTCACGTAACCGGATCTTACTGTGCTGAGTTTTGTGTTACTATGGACCTGGAGTGACATTGTAGCGTTTTATCACCCTGTGCTGGTGGGGGCGTGAGCACAGCGCCGGTGGGGGCGTGGGCGGGGTGACGCCTAGTGAGAGAGGGTCACCTGGTGAACCCCGGGGTCAGCTAGTACTGGTGTCAGAGTGGTACATTCGGAGAGTCACTCATGCTGAGGGAAGGAGTAGCCACCTGAGCCGGTTGGGCCGGAGTAGCTAGTGTGCTATCCGAGGGGTTACTGCTTGGCCTCAGCGGGTCGAGGTTTTCCCACCGTTGTTTGTGTGGTTGGCGAGCTCTACCGAGACGGCAGTTGTGGATTCCCTAGTCGGCTGGTTTAGAATATGCATGTTTATTATATTTTCGATTGCATGTAATTCCACGTTGAGAATTAGGAATTGTACTTACAACTGTGCTCGTTACTTTACCGTTAGCTGTACTTTGCACTTGTGGGTGTGTGCGTGGGTAGTGGGGATCGAAGGATCCCTACTGAGTCTTGTTTTGAGACTCACCCCTGCGGTTTTCAGGTGAGGACTCCCAGCAGACCTAGAGTGGCGTGTGCGGCTGCGTGTTGAGCGCCTTCAGCGGTTGTTCCGGGGTATGCCCCGATGTAGTTGTTATTTATTTCTGGCCTGTATGTTTAATTATTTCTTTTCAGTTGGAGTATGTAATTATTTGCTGTATCGAGTCGCATTGTAATAAATTTTAATTCCTGCACTTTCATTTCAATTCAATGCGATGTGAATGTTTAGCTTAGTTTATTATTTATTTCCCAGACTTACTAGATCCTGGTTTGGTTCCAAATTAATGATTCAGTACCCATTTAGTAATCGGATCCCCGATTATAGGGTGGCGGGTCGTTACAACAACGATTGCGGAAATCCCGCCGACGGGAATTCCCGATTTTCGGGAATCACACGCGGCGGAGACGGAAGCTGTTCTGGCGCACCGAACGGGACGCCCAGAGGAGGAGAGAGAAAGGGGGGGGTGACGGCCAGCAAGGGAAATCCTGGAGCTTGGCCTAGGGTTTCTCAACAGCGTGTATATATATTAAGTCGGCACGACCTTTCACAAAAGTCCCCGAGTTAATATAAATCCCACTTATGTACCACCGACTGAGAATCTTATTGCGTGTGACCCTCTAGGCCCATTTACCAGTCCAGTTTTCAGCCCGTTAAGTCCAATAACTAGTTATTGACTTATTGTAATTAATTGATATCTATATATTAACTAATTACTTAACCGAATTGACATTGCATGTGAATTCGGTCGGACTTCTGATCAAGTTGGGTGCCAAGCAACACCGCATGATCCCGGAAGGTAATGGGGTTCAGTAACCCACTCATGGAACCTGTCCGTCCACAGTTACCACGTGGCTATAATCCTTCGTTCGCACAATGCTCTCGAGTTAACCTAGGGTATGGTCAACTGTCAAGTCCTAGATTGTCAACTCACTTGAATCAGACTCCGCTTTACAATATCCGAAAACCACTTTTTTGATATTGTTTCTGCTCTGGCCAGAGACTCCTGCGGATCTACTCTAGAGCATTCTCTCTCCAGTTACCTGAGAGCGAACGATCCTTTATTGAACACACAATCACCTTCGAAGGTCTTCCGCTGGACCCGATCCTTGACTATTAGAGATCCCGTGGATAGGGATTCGTAGGTCAAGGTCAAAGTCCAGAAGTCCACCGACAAGGTGTCTTTGGTGTCTCAAGTCCAAGGATCAACCACGCTACTGTGACGATGAATCAAGCCAATTGACAGTCAGGTAAATTACCGTTCGGCGATTCATGTCGGATCAATTCAGTGAACTCATTCTCTAATGAGCACCTACAGGTTTACCATTGTGTCTCCACACTAGTAACTAACGAGATCAGTCATCCTCATCATATGAGCTGGAATAACCTGTACTAGTCTAACCGGATGTTTGATGTCCTTCTCAAACATCCTACGACTAGGAACAATTGATAATATGTGTTTATAAGTCATCAGTCTCATTATTATGATCTCATCATAATCTGATGACTATTGCACATATTCATGGACTTCATTATGCGCAATTATGAATATGCCAATCTACATAATGAATTTAATGCCATTTATTAGTGAACCAGATTGAAATAGGTGCCTAATGATTGGCTTAGAGGACACCTATATCCATCATTAACTTTGACTCAAACTTTGTAATGTATTAATTTCTATTGGACTTTCAATATTTTTGGATTTTCGGTCTATATTTCTTTATATCTTTTATTTCCTTCACATGCATAGATGATTAGTTGTAGCTCTACTCTTTCATTGTTGAAATTAATTATCTTCAATCACTTATCACATCATCGTTTGCATGGGCATACTCCAGACACAGGTCTAGCTCCTATATTGTAGAAATTACAATTCCACAACTACGTATAATCAAATTATTAATCTATAACACCATACCAAGAATGGCAAATAGTCTAATAGTGTTTGCTTTTGAAAGCACAATGAAGATCTTGGCATCAACTATTGATTCACTTATCTAGTAGTTATGCAGGTAAACGACCAAGTCGAGGTCACTAATAGAATTATCCTATAAGGCTTGACTGCTTCACATGAGCAATTTAAGTTGTTAAGCCCCTTAATCTAGCTTTTGTCATGATTTGCTTACTCACATTGGCTTTGAAGCAACATAATTGAAGGAGTTAGGTTGTCTTAAGCCAATTACAGACTTAATTCCTGAAATTCTTATTCAACAATAAATGATATTTTTCATATATATATATATATATATATGTGTGTGTGTGTGTGTGTGTGTGTGTGTGTGTGTACGAGGACGTATGCAATGAGAGGTAAATTACAAGGAGTTGTGATAATGAGATTAACCATCTATAAACATAAGTCCTAAACTGTTCTCAGTCATAGAATGCTTGAACTAGACATCGAGCATTCGGACAGATACATGTTGTGTCCGCTTTTGTGATGAGAGTGGTTGGTATCATAACCGCTAGTGTGGATTCACTGAGACAAACAAGTAAGTGCTCATTGGTTGAATGAGTGCCTTGAACTGATCTGCTTCAGAATTCTTGGATGGTCTTAACTGTCAATCAGAATATTTTGTGTCATAGTAGTACTTAACCTGAGACGCCAAAGATACCTTGTGTGAGGACCGCTACTACTTAGCTCTTGATTAAGGATTCAAAATATGCGGGTCCGAATATTCAAGTGACTGTTAGTAGTGGAAGTCGCATGAAGGTAATTGAGTGGTCAAGATGGGATCGTCTACAATAGTCTATACTTATTTGAGTTCCTAGCTAGGATTAATGGGATTATCAAAAAAGGAATGTTTCGATATATCATTGAGTGATCGATCAACTTAAGTGATTGAGGAGTTTGACAGTTAACCATGCTCCGTCATTACTATTATATGTAGAGGAAGGATTATTTTCGTACAATAATCTATGGATATACAGATTCTGATAGTGGGATGATGATCCCCGGTATCTCCTGGGATCACGAGGTATTGTTTGGTGCCTTTCATGATCGAAAGACTTAGTTCATTTGATCATGAGATGACAAATGAACTAATTTAATTTAAAGATATTTTAAAATTAACGGGCCTTCAACCAGATTGATAATGAGGCCTAGAGGGTCATACACATAAGGATTTACATGAGAATAGGTTAACAGAGGTTTATATATATATTATGAATTTTTGTGTAAAAGTTAAGATAATATATATAATAGAGGAACGTAGAGAAAAAACCTGACCAGCATGTGGATCTCTCTCTGCATGTCCCCCTCTCTCTCCCTCTCTCGCCGTCCCTCTCCTCTCTCCGATGGTGGAAGGCGACGTTGACGACACGAAGGATATCCTATTTATGCGTAGATCTGTGTGGATACTACATCTAAAGGCAGTGCGCGGGTGCAGTTATCCCGTCCCGTGGACTGTCTGCAATTTTAGGAGATTTTTTATCTCCATTTATTCGTCTCCAAATCTCGGGAGATTCTCTATTGTTTTGAATTGTAACGGCAAGAACATCATTCCTGATCCTGTTGCTCATCGTTTTTATTCTTCCATTGCATTTTACAAGTACCTTACAATGGTATCAGAGCCAGGTTCATACTATATTCTTGCCGGATTTAGAGTTTGGGTATTCGCATTTTGCACGGGGTCGCCATGTTGATGACGTTCCTGGTTTGATTATGAGATAAACGGATTATGTTCGTCACCTGGGAATTGTTCCCGATAGTATAGGGATCACACCGGTTCTTTTGGTACGAAGTTTGAAGCACCAAAGAGAAAGAATCGGTGCTGCAAAGTCAGCCGTTTTGCTAATTCGCAACAGAACTTTTGGGATTTAAAATTCATTTTATAACCACACAAATCGAGTCGCCGGAGTTTCTGGATCACCGGAAGATGTTCACGTTGGTAATGGGCATCGAACAGCAATGGTAGAAAGCTTGGACGACGCTCAATCGCGGTGAACAGCGGGTCGTAGTCCCGACGACAAGGAATGTAGTTTTAGCAAAAAATAATTGATCATGAGGGGGTGTTGTCGGCACTGGCGCCGTCGGACGGCACCAGGGGCCCTGACCCGCGGCCAGGGCCTCCCTCCCTGATGTTGGGCAGTGGTCCACCGCTTGACTTAAGCGCGAGCGATACACCACGGTCTACAGCGCCCATCGGCCCAGCGCCCCCTCTCCTCTTGACTTGCACATGGGTGCATTGTGCCAGATCCCCATTTTTCTGGAAAAACATTTTTTAAAAGTTTTTAGATGGTTTAAAATTCCAAAAAAATTTGAAAAACAAAATATAAAAAAATCCTATAAATTCTAAAAAATTATTTTAGAGATTTTAAAATTATTTTATTACATGTTAACATAGTTTTTCTTAAAAAATCATAGAAATGTTAATGAAGGGCTAAATATTGGAATTGTTTCAAATATTAGATTTTGACAGGATTAATTAACTGCGCTTTATGGCAATACCTCATGCTGAATGGCGAATAGCTTTTTCTAAAATTGTTTAGACTTCGTTAGTGATTAACTAAACTTTTTAGTTAATGATAATCTTACAACTTAATATATATAGTTGTATTATTTTGAAATAATGAGTTATTTCATATATAACTAATTATATTACCATTATAATATACATGCAATGTATGGTTGCATGTGGTGAGATGATCATGGATGTGTCTGTGATGGTATGTGAATGGTGGATGAATGCATGTTTAAATGATGTGTGAATTTATGAGACTTGCATGTCTCCCTCTCTCTTTATTAAATTCAGGTTGTACTTTCTATCTTTCCCTGTGTTGTACTCCCCTTGACTACTGATCAAGGTTTCTTAATGTTATTGAATGTAAATTTATGGGCTTGTGTGCCTTTTTTTCATTTATGTAATTTTAAGAAGCAGTTATGCTGAGAAGGACCTAAAGACTAGCACGACACATGGGAGATGAAGCCTCATCATCGGGAGCATTTGATGCTAGCCATGCTTGTGTTTATTTTCACTATAGATTTTATGGATCCCCAATTGGCTCTGGTGTATCCAATTAGATTATGGAGTCCATGATCATCTAAGGTTGTTTATATATATATATATATGGATGTTCTACTCGATACATATTTACTATAATTTGATAATATATTTCAAATTTAGTCGATACGTATGTAGCATAATAATTGATGAGACCTTAAAATATTAGTTCGAAGAATTTCTCAATTTTAAATTAATTAATGTGAGTGAGTTGAAACACAACCCACGTAGCCTTCCATCATAATGGACTAAAGGGTTATTCTAAATTAGGTCTTGCTTGTTGAGCTACCTCAAGGCTGGCCTGATAAAAGGATAACAATTTAGTCTATGGCATCAAATGTTTCACCTTGGGGTGGGGTCTGGATATATCTTTGTTGAGCGACCTCAAAAGGTGCATCCTTAATCTATGCTCATAATGTTATGAAGGTTGAACGTGACCAAAGATTCATGATTTATTGTGCTACCACAAGGTCATGATAATTTGGAGGCCAAACTATCGGGAGTTGTAAAGAGTTGCAACTGACAAGAGTTGTCTACTTATTAAGAATGGTATAATTTGTTGAGCTACTGCAAGACTATGCACATTATGTTAAAAGGGTCTCGGTACCCACTAGGAGATCAACGTAATCTCCCGCTTCACATAATGAGGGTTATGTGATTCATCGTAAATTAGTGGGAGATTACATTATATTTTTAAAATCTATTTTTTATGTAATCAAAATTTTAAATATCTACATGCTTATCAAAATTTATATTTTATCTTTACAGATTGCAAAGATCTCATCGATCAACCAGTTCCGTAGCATATTAAATGCTAACAAGCTCACAGGCCCAAACCTTACTGATTAGCTGAGGAACGTGAGAATAGTCCTCATTATTGAGAAAATAGTCTATGTCTTCGAAGAGGAAGTACCTGAGCTTGCCGAAAATCCCTCATGAGTTGAGAGGGAGGCTAACAAAAATAGAGGAAAGATGTTGTCACTGCTCAATACATCATGTTGGCTTCAATGATCAATGAATTGCAAAATCAGTAGGAAAAGATGAGTGCCTACTCCATACTAGCTCACTTGTGGCAAAAAAATCACATGTTCAGGCCCATGTCCTGAAAATGATTGACTGGATAAAGAGACTTGAAGGACTTGGTTTCTCGATAGTGCATGATCTCCATATTAATTTGATTCTGCAGTCCCTCCCAAATTCCTATTCTAACTTTATGATGAACTTCAACATGAACATGATTAATGCCACCATGGTGGAACTCCTGAACATGCTGAAGACAACTGAGATCACTGTAAAGAGGGATAAGAATTAAATCTTGCTTGCCAATAAGACTGACAAAAAAAGAAAGCCTCAGAAGCTTTTTAAGAAAGGAAAAGGCAAGAAGGCAAAGATAAATAGGGCTCTTAAGAAACCTCAATCAGAATAGAAAGACAAGGGAAAGTGCTTCCATTGCGAGGATGAAGGGCACTGGAAAAGGAATTGTAAGAAGTATCTTGAAGAGAAGGCTAAGATGAAGCAAGCTAAGGCTACATGTATCTATATGATAGACCTGAACATTTTTTACAGGTTTACATCTTGGATGTTAGACAACGGTTGTGCCTCACATATATATAATGACTTATAGGTGATGTAGGGCAGTAGAAGACTTGCCAAAGGAGAGATCGAGCTTCGCAATGGA
Source organism: Zantedeschia hybrid cultivar (assembly GCA_030544215.1). Taxonomy (NCBI): domain Eukaryota; kingdom Viridiplantae; phylum Streptophyta; class Magnoliopsida; order Alismatales; family Araceae; genus Zantedeschia; species Zantedeschia hybrid cultivar. Next base: position 67,429,371 of record JARZZO010000005.1, on the reverse strand, counting down.
AATGTAGCAAGAATTGTTGTACTCACCATGGGATCCATTAACTTAAGTTTACCTTCTGGAGTTACTTTATTTCTAGACATCTGCTATTATGTTCCTAGTATTGGTAAAAACATTATTTCTATTCCTTATTTGGATAAGATAGGATATAGCATTTCTATTAAAAATAATGGTTGTTCATTATTTAGGAATGGCAATAAATTGTAGATGGGAATTTATATAATGGCTTATATGTTTTAGATTGCACTCCTTCCATAATATTTGTTGATAAGTCCATCAAAAAGATTTAGAGATGGGGTGAATGCTACATATCTTATGCACTGTAGGCTAGGTCACATTAGCGAGAATAGACTCACTAGGATGATTATGAATCATATGCAACATGTGAGTCAAACCTTGCTGGTAATATGACCGAAGCTCCTTTTAATGGAAAGGGAGAGAGAGCCAGTGAGTTATTAGAACTCATACATTCAGATGTATGTGGACCCATGTCCACATAGGCCAAGGGTGATTTTCCTACTTCATTATATTCACTGATATTTTTTCTCGATTTGACTATGTGTACTTGATGAAGTACAAATCCGAAGTATTCAAGAAATTTAAAGAATTCAGAAATGAAGTAAAAAAACAAACTGAAAAAAGTATCAAAGGACTTCGATCAGATTGAGGTAATGAATACTTGAGTATAGAGTTCACTCAATATCTCAAAGACAATGGGATTTTATCATAATGGACACCTCCATACATACGTCAATTAAATGAAGTTGCTGAAAAGATGAATTGTACCTTATTAGATATGGTACGATCCATAATAAACTTTTTTGCTCTTCCCGTGTCTCTTTAGGGCTACGCCCTAGAGACAGTTGCATACCTTCTAAACAAGGTTTCAACTAAATTAGTTTCTTCCATGCCATATGAGATATGGAAAGGAAAGAAACCAGATCTTAAACATGTCAAAGTATGGAGATGCCATGCACATGTTAAGAGGCATGATCTAGGCATATTAGAGTCCAGGAATAAGAGGTGTAGACTTGTTGGATATCTAAAAGAGACTTTTAAATATTATTTCTACTGGCTCTAGCGAACAAAGTGTGTTTGTCGCTAAGCGCGCCTAATACCTTGAGAGAGAGTACATTCTTGATAGGAATAGTGGGAGCAAGGTAGTCCTAGAATCACAAGTCAACACTTAGATACCTCAGGAATCTGTTCAGGAATCATATACTCCGATTCAATAGAGATCAAATCCAGTTGTATGTAGGTTAAATAGGGTACCTAGACAACCTGAGAGATATGTGGGGCATATTTCTCAGGATGGGCAAAAGGTACAAAACATTGAGGGTGAGGACCCTCAAACTTATGAGACGACAATAAACAGTATTGACTTCGAGAAATGGCAGGAAGCCATGAATTCTAAAATGGAATCAATACATTCCAACCAAGTTTGAAACTTGGTAGATCCACTAAAGGGTATTATACCCATTGGATGCAAATGGGTCTATAAAAGAAAGATTGGCTCTGATGGAAAGGTAGAGACCTTCAAGGTAAGACTGATTGCAAAAGGCTACACTCAAAAGCAAAGCATTGATTATGAGGAGACCTTTTCGCCAGTGGCCATGATCAAATCTATCAGAATCCTACTAGCCGTAATAGCACACTATGACTATGAAATTTGGCAAGTAGATGTAAAGACAACCTTCCTTAACAGAAGACTCGAGGAAGAGGTGTATATGATACAACGTCAATGTTTCACATCCACAGAGTTTATAGGAAGAGTGTGCAAACTACAGAAGTTTATTTATAGACTGAAACAGGCATCTCGCAGCTGGAATATGAGATTTGATAAGGCAATTAAATTTTATGATTTTATTAAGAATGAAGATGAACCGTGTGTGTACAAGAAAGTCAGTGGGAACGCAATGACTTTTCTTGTTATTTATGTTGATGACATTCTACTCATTGAGAATGATGTAAGAATGTTATCGTTTGTGAAAACTTGGTTATCATCTAACTTCTCTATGAAAGACTTGAGAGAAGCATCCTATATCCTAGGGATAAAGATCTATAGGGATATATCTAATACGATACTTGGCTTATCTCAGTCTATGTATATAGGCACAGTTGTTAAAAAGTTTAACATGCAAGATTCCAAAAGGAGTCTCATACCGATGAGACATAGAATCTATCTCTCTAAGAATATGTCACCAAAGACACCTGAGAAGGGGGAGTACATGAGTGAGGTACCTTATGCTTTAGCTATTGGGTCTATCATGTACACAATACTATGTACACGACATGACCTGGCAAATGCTTTGAGCATAGCCAGCAGATATCAAGTTGATCTAGGTCTACAACATTGGACAACAGTGAAATGTATCTTTAAGTACTTAAGAACGATTAAAGATATGTTTTTTTTTCTATAGAGGTTCTAATTTGAAAGTTGCAGGATACAAAAATTCTAGCTTTCAATCAGATCATGATGACAACAAGTCCACATCAGGATATATCTTTATCCTGAATGGTGGAGCAGTGAGTTGAAAGAGTTCCAAGTAGAGTACGATAGCCGACTCTACTACCAAGACAGAATACATTACAACCTCAAAAGCAGCAAAGGAAGCAATTTGGATGAAGAAATTCATCACTGAGCTCGAGATTGTACCCAATATCTCTAATCTTGTGTCTTTATTTTGTGACAACAATGGGACAATAGCGCAAGCTAAGGAACCCAAGTCTCATAAAAGGTCAAAGCATATTATAAGGAAGTTCCACTTGCAGAGAGATGATTGCTCGTGGAGATATTCCTCATGGAAAGAGTTCCATCTGAAGAAAACATTGCAGACCCACTAACAAAGCCTTTGATTCAGGAAGTTTTTGAATGTCACTTATATGGGATGTGGATCAAACATGTGGGTGATTGACTGTAGTCTAAGTGGGAGAATGAAGGAGTTAGGGTGTCCTAAGCTAATCACGGATTTAATTCTTGTAATTCTTATTAAGTAATAAATAGTATTTCTCATATATATATATGTGTGTGTGTGTGCATCTAATTATACGATATATATATGATGTCTGAGGACTTATGCAATGAGAGTTATATGACAAGGAATTGTGATAATGTGATTAATCCTCTATAAACATAAGTCCTAAACTGTTGTCAGTCACATAATGCTCAAACCTGACATTGAGAGTTCAAACAGACTGATACATGCTGTGTCTGCTCATGTTATGAGAGTGGTTGGTCTCATAACTACTAGTGTAGAGACACTGAGACAAGTAGAATCTTCAAGATGACTATTGGGGCATGATCCTGCATTTCAGCCTCGTCATTGACATTAACCATCTCGTCATGAGATTGGTAGCACTGCATTTTAGCTCGACCTCGTAATTTAGAAGTGCATGAGTTCTTGTTTCTCTTTCCCATCTCTTTGTCTTTCACCTTTAGTTGGATGAGCTTATGCATCTTCTTCCTATGATCAAGTTTAATTTCTCTTACCACCTTCCACTCTACAAGAATTACAAGTGTTTGAAAACATCAAGACATGGCTCGATGTCATATGGGTAGTAGGTTGATAATAGCCTACCAAGCATTCAGGACCAACTAGGGTTAGGGGCAATGTCATATTTTGACAAAAAAGGTGAGGACGTGGGAGCCCATATCCTTCCTCCTCCTCCCCCCCCAACACACACACACTAGAAGTGCTACATGCACATCATAGTTTGTATAATACAAGTGTTAGCACAATTAGCTAATCACACAAGAAGTCCATCGCCTACCAACAACCTTATTTTTTACCATATGCTACCATTTGAAAATATATACATCTTGGATTCCAACAATTGGAATCACCATGGTATTTCCAAATGGACAACATTTGTCTCAATTTTACAACTATCCAGAATCTCTATAGATTTTAAAAAGAGGAGAGCGAGAGATACATTAGAGGAAGATAGGAGATTTTTTTCAAAACCTAGGTAAAGTGAGCCTTTGAAAAGAGAAACAGATTCTAATGATTGAGAAATACACATTTATAAGGAATGGACCAAAATGCCTATGAAATATTTACAAGTTAAGAAAAAAGTATGGACATCTATGTCAATAGAATTTTAAATCCATTTTTTACTTTTAACCATCAAAATGAGATTTTTCACACTTCACCTACCAATATATGTACCCTTTCTGATATGACCTCTAAAAATAATTTTAGATAAAATCAATATAGTAACACTTGTTTCCAAAAAGCTGCCTTAGAGAGGAAGGAGCTGATCTCCTTGATGGATTCAAGCCGATTTCAAGTCCTAAGAACTAGGGATGCAAATGGAAATTGATAGCCCGATTATTCGACTATTTGTTTGCTTATACATTAGTCAACAAGTGGTCTTTTCAAACCGATATGCATTTCATATAAGGTAACAAATATAAATTTTTTCTGATCGAATATATATGATACATTAAGATTTGATATCCAACCGATTGTTAGCTTATAGTACAATTAATGGACAATAACTCTAAATTGATAGCTTAATGAATAAGATCATTAATTTACCTTAGATCAGCACCAAATTCAATCTATTTGCATCCCTACTAAGAACTTGCCCCTACATAGAATGGCGGCCTTGTCTTCTGAAATTGCTTGGGCCTCATCCTCGGGATCTTTTGGGACAATGTTATTCTTGAGGCTCACCTTTGGGCTTCCTCTAGGCTTGCCTATAGATCCTTAGCCTCACTCCCTTCAACTGCCCACTCAATGGAATGGAGGCTCAAACATCAACCAAATTACTTGAAGTAGTTGGATGATCTGTAATCTTATTAGAGTGATGAATCCAAGCCAAGATGAGTCGACACAAAATTCATCCCAACTATCTAATTGATGATCATGTCTTGAAGACGAAATGGAAAGGTGCAGGAGGAAGGGGATGCTCCCAGTAAACTGAGGCTTAAAGATGATGAAGATGGGAATGGAGTGGATTCTGATGACTTAAGCCCACAGACAAGGGATGGATAGGTAGGAATTACATTCACTTGTGGAATAGTGAGCAACCAAGAGGGAATCAATGGAAACTTTAGGTGTAGGTTTGGTTAACAGAAGAAGCTTAGAATAAGACATAAAAGGATCCAGATTCTATATTTCACTGATTACATAATAGACTAGGCTAAACTATATTTAAATGAGAATAAGGGGTGAATCGACATTCTTGCAAATTTCAAGAATATCGACTCAACTTTTTATCTGTGCTAGAAGAGGAGGCTATTTTAATAGTTTACTCTTCTATTTTATCTCTTATTCACTTTTTACCCAAAATAAATGTTGATTTTGACAAATAGCAATGCCTACTCAATGTAGAATAACACCTTTTTAATCAAATTTGAATTAGAGAAGAATCTGAATCCTTATTCTAGGGTGTCTTATTCTACTACCGAACTAACACAGGCGATTTTAAGGGTGTACATTGACAAGTGATGAGTTAGTGATGAGTTAAGGGATAGAAGTGCAACTTGCAAGATACACAGACAAGTGATTTCTTAGATCACTTTTTTTAGACCGGTGGCTCAGTGGAAGGAGCACTTGATTCCTCACCTCCGGGTGAGGGGATCGAGTCCGGTTAAAACCAGAGATAACTCTTAAGAGGGGTGAATTCTACATACATGTGATACATAATCACCACAGAATGAACCATCTGTCCAAAAGACGAAGAAGGGGCTGAAGGCAATCCTAGAACCGGGATGCCTCGAACATTTGACCCACGAACGGGAGAGGTGGGATCCATTACGCTATTGTTGTACATCTCAAGAATGCCTAATTTTTGCTAGTGGAGGGAATGTGTCTGTTACACGATTGTTAGATTCCTAATTCTGCCTAAACTTTTCACACGTGTGATTGACATTAAGTTTTCGTCCTTTCCCATCTGTAAGTTCGTACACGGAGCCTTGGACGCATCCATCTGATTGGGACTTCGCCTCTTCCATGCGTTCCAACTTCTTAGCTAATGTCTGGAAGTTTGGCCTTTGGCGTGCGTGTGTAAAATTGTTTGGTCTGTAACATAAACCTTGCTCGAAAACTACAAGATAAGAATTTAGCATCTTTCTGTCACAACGGTTTCAAAGATGTCTTAGTATTAAGGGATTTAGGCCGTGTTTGAGACAATTTTCAACTAGAAGCACTTTTACGCTTCTACCTAGTTGTTTTGGAAGAAATAAATTATGTCTTCGAACCCACTTATAGGGTATTGTGTTTTGCTTCCATTTAGAAGCTATAAACTGATATTTCTTAGATTTGAGAAAAAAATAAGGCTGTTGTGAAAGACCTGACTTTTGTGACTACCTAAAATTAATTATGATTATTCTTAATCCATCTCTTTTATATGAAAGTAGAAGCCAAAAGTGGCTTTTAATCAACAGTCTTGGCAAACATGCTCTTAATGTTATACGAATTCCTAACTAGAAAATGACAAAAATGTGAATGCAGAAAATATGGTTAAGCTTTGTTACAAATCGAGTTCAAGATGGTTCTAGCAGTAAGTAATTTTTTTACTTTTTTTTCCTAAAAAATTCAAGGAGGGACAATCTTAAGAGAGCCATCTGTAATATCGGATCAAAAAAATCAAGCAATTATTTTTTAAAAATGAATGGTCTATTTTTCTTTCTCTTTTTTTTTTTTTAATTTTTACAAATGACTCCCTCAAGATTCCTCCCTCCCCTTGAGCTTAAAAAAAACCAAAAAAAAATTACATGCTGTTACAACATCCAATCGAACCTAATCAGACCATTATCCATATGCGATGTGACAAGTATTATTCAATGAAGGAGATGCACTCTTCCTTTCCTTTTACAGTTTTACTTCAGTTGGCCTGGTAGCCTAGAGGTCTAGAAGTAGGGAAGGATCCCTCCGTAGTTGAGCATGGAGCTACACAAAATGCTCAGCTAGAGAAGTGCAGCTACTGTGAAGTTGAACTTTTCCTCAAAGCAGCTATGGATAAGATCAGTACCACTAAAGTAAGCTCAAAAAGGATTCTAGGCTGACAACATGGCTCGCAACACAGGACTCCCACCTATGTGTGTGCTCAACGCCCTTAGCTTGTTGGAGATAAGAAAGAAATTCGTACGTACTTTCGTTCTTCAAAGAGATTATTCGATTCCTGTCTAAACCAAATCGTCCAATAAGAAAAGAGTAATACTTGCTGATTCGCCGGCTTCACCACGAGCGGACAGCCGGTTTAGATTGATCGGACGGCTGTAACAACAGTAAATTTTTTAATATTTTTTTTAAATTGACCTGATTATATCTGACACGTCCGTACAATCCGATCACCAATGAGACGATTCAAAAAAATCTAAAAAACAAAACATAGAGTAATTCATTGGTCCCAATTTTTGATTTTTTAAAACTTTTAGGTCGTCCGATCGATGATCGGATTATACGGACGTGTTGGGCATGATGAAGTCGACCTAAAAATTCATGTTGTGCAGCAACTTGCTGCAGCAAATATTACTCATAAGAAAAATAAAAGAGCTTACGCAATTTTTGCTAATATGATGTTGAAACTGTGTTTTCTATTATTCAAAAGGATTAAGGTGCTAATTCTTTGGCTAACTAGGTAATAATATTTCTCTTAGAAATATCTTGTGACATGAGCAGTACTGTAGGCGTTTATGTTACAACTCGCTCAACGATTTGGATGGCCAAAAGCAAAAAGGGTTTTTGAGGTTTTAATTTCTCTAATCAGCCAATTTTGGAAAGATCCCCCACAATCTATCTGTGTATTAACTCCCGTAATCTTTCTTTTATCGGAAAATGACCGCAACTAAGGGATTTCTATTCTAATATTAGCGGTCGTTCCTTTCCAATTTTCAGGGGTGGTTATGAAATTACCTAAGATTTTGAGAAGTTGCAAGTTAATTGAAAAGGACTTTTTTAAAAATAAAGTTCTTTGTAGTGATTCAGATCTAGTAAAACCCAAACAAAAACGAATCGAGAAGATAAAGCAAAAGTGTGGTGCAAACTATTTATTATTGTGATAGATACATAAAAAAATATTTCTGGAACACAGGTAAAGTTTAAGCAAAATTCTTTATATCACTTTTAGTTTGATAACAAGGTAAGTCTAGAATAGGATGACTTATTAGCATTATTCCACCTTATTTACTTTGATAATGCAGATTCGTTAATCCAAGCAAGAACAATTTATTCGAACAAAAAGATTGAATTGCTTATTCTAGTTAGAATGAGCATTAATCACACCCCCTCCCTCACATTTTATTTTTCATTTATTTTATTTAATTAAAGTAGCTTACTCTAGGTAAAGCTAGAATATGATTACTTTGGGTAGTAAATACTAAACTAAGATGTCTCTTGTTCCAATGTAAGTAGTTTCAGATTATTTGCTTCAGAATTAGCAAACTGGCTGAAGAAAACATTCTCTTTGTTGATCCATCCAAAGAAATAAATTAAGTCGTGCTTTCTTGCTTTCCAGCATTGAATTCCTGGCTCCGCCAGAGCTTGTATCATTGATGAGGTAAGCTGAGAGCTTAGGTCTAACTGGGCCGAGAGGCGAGTTCAACCATGCTTTGGATCTATTACAGAATGAGAGTGGGTGATAGACTGTTGGCCTATTAACGAAGGGAAGCAGCAAATTGTTTGAAGGTATTTACTCTATACACAGGAATAGTCCTACATCCTCTGTCACAAATGAGATTTCTCACCTACCCCTTATAAATAGGGTATTGTTTATGTCAAAAAGAGGTATGTAATATGTACTATCCGTTACCCAATATTCTTCATCCTTATCCTCTTTGAAATCCGCATGTTGACTTGAACGTCGGAGGGAGCTCCTCTAAGATCACATCCGAGACCCTTTCTGACCGAGCACTTCGTCTTGTAGGTAGACCGACACCTCTCATTGAAATCCTCCCAGTCGGTCTCGGATCATTTGTCCACGACCTGCAACTGATCTATGAGTGTTGTGCCTCAACTGCATCACTCACTACTGAATGCATTAAAAAATGCATAGGCACGGGGCATGTACATGCATTATATTCTCTTGCATGTGAACTGTGGCCATAGGCCCTAAATCTTATCTGTTTTTCTACTCTTATTACTTGAAATACATTTTTATCCACTTAAGATTATATGGTTTGATTTTTTTGTTGTCCTCTAAATGCAATGTTTAGAGGCGAGGCATAAACAAGTTTGGGTTCTACTGCAAGCTCATTTTTTACAATAACCTTAGTTTAGGTGTTAAAATAAATTTAGAAACCTACTCATAAAAAGTTTTTTTGGTAAACCAACTTGGGGTTGGTTTATGCTAAACTGCCCCTTTGTAAATCTGAATGAGTTCTTCATAAACTCGCTACAGGTATACCAGGTTGATTTTAGCTCACTTGTTTATGTTTACTACTTTTTGGCCACAGTTTTACCATAAACTCAACTACGTTTGTGCAGCAAAATCAAATACGTGTGTAGAAGAAATAGTGTATGTTAAAAGAGTTTCAAGAAAATAAATTATGATAACTTCCTCAAAATTTGTATCTAAACATCTAAACATCCTCTTAAAGTCCTATTTCGTACTCCATTAGGTGGGTGTAGGTGGACCATTCTGTCTCAACCCTATGACCTCACCTAAGGTAGGCTGACTCAATTGCTAGCCAATTAAGCTTCATAAGGAGTGACTACTGTCTTTTATGAGGAAGAGGGACTAGGAGGAATGAAAAGTCTCCAAGCCCCTTGCAATTTTTCTGGTTATTTGGATTGCTTTTGGAATTTTTGCAAATAACTCTCTTAAGAATGCCGTATTTGTAGATAACCCCCTATATGATTCGTATTTACATATAATCTCATTAACTATAATATTATTTACATATAACCCCTCAATTATGTGGATTTACTTTGAATTTCACTTAAATTAAAATAGTATTACCTATATATAACATGTGAAAGATATTAAATAAAAATATTAATAGTATCTTCAATTAAAATACATACATCTCACAAGAAAAATCATGTAAGCTTCTATTCATAAGTTTGTTGTATATGTTTAACATCAAAAAAATTATTTTTATTTCTACGTGGAGTAAAAATAATTTAACTCAGATAAAATTCAAAACAAATCACATAGTTGTGGAGGTTATATGCAAATGCCTTAAAAATTTAAGAGGTTATGTGCAAATATGAATCATGTATAAGGTAGTTTACAAATATTGCATCTTTTAGGGGGTTATTTGCAAAACACTTTTTTTCCCGACCTGCACGTATACTATTATCTTTGCATCTTTTCGAGGAGGAGGAGCAATTTAACACTACGAAAAGGACATCAATTTATGGACATAGGTATAGATATTAAATTTGGCTCATTAAAGAATAAGTCATTTAAAATTTAGGTGCTTTAGCTAAATTGCAATAAGAGAAAAGATAAATTTGTTAGTTTAATTTGTGTGTCGGTCTAAATATTGTTAGAAAAACATTTTCCTTGTGATGTTAGTACTAATAGAAGATGTTTAATTGTATCCTATCTATTCTGATATTTATATATTAGAAGCATGTATAGTAAAAGTAAATTTAATGCAAGTTTGTACTTAGAAATATCAAGATTCAAATTTTAAGAGTTTCTTTTTTTATTAGAAAAAAAACGGAGAATTTCAAGATCTCCCTCTTTTTTCCTCCCCATCCTAACTCCCTCCATTTTCTTTAAGCATTCTTCAGGTCCTCCATATATATATTCTTCTTATATAAATTAAGATATTCATATTTTAAAATTCTAAAAATAAATATATTAAAACTAGTACTCTAATAGAAGTAGACATTAGATAACAGCAAACTCTAATGAGTCGATTCAAGCATGACAAAGGCATGCACATATAAGAGGAAGAGCACATACAAGAGAGTAAAAGGAGAAGTATTTGCTGCAATGTGCATAGCCTCACACAATTTTACGATTCAGTTCTTGTGTGGATGTGAAATTTTTTTTTTTAAAATTTTGTGAAGTCATTCAATTAAAGATGCGATATGAACATCGAGTTAGAGTAATTCCCCAGTTCGACAAGTTATTTTCTAAAACAAAAAAGGACTTTTACATATATACCCCAACTCCCATATATTGTATAAAATATTTTTGAAAAACTCAAAAACATTGCAGCTATAATTTTATATATATATAAAAGATTATAAATATTTTTATATATATACCTTAAATTCACTATAATTTTACATATATGCTCTTGACTTTATTAAAATTTATGAAATCTTTCTAGCATATTCAGTTGGAATTAACGATATTTTGATGGAGGAATATAGCCACCACATTTTTAAGATTTTCAAGGGTTTATACAATATATGAGAGTTAGAGATACTGATACAAATATGATAGCTTTTAGAAATATATACATAAAAAAAACCCTAAAATTACCCCCTAGCATGGAGGGGGCTGTGGTCAAGTACTTCTCAGGCAAAAGAGTTAGGAAGTTGGGCATCATAAAATGGGGTGGTAGAGCCCATGACGAAACTAAAGGCTGAGATACTTTTGTCACGTCAAGGGCAAAATTTGAAATGAACTTACATAGAGCCTCATATTTCTCGAACCCACTTTTTGTTTGATCATTTATATCTTTGTCTAAGATCCTTTCATAATAATCTCACTTTTTGTTGATCTTGGAAGCTCCACTTTATACCTTCGGTTGGAAGTCGAAACATAACTAAAATGCTACATAAATAACTTCCAAGACCCCCCAAAGTAACTAAGTGAAAGTACAAAAGTACTTCTAATTGGAAGATGGATCAAATACTGGCTAAGTTGAAACTTCTTAAATTGGAGAAAAATAGACTTGTTTGGAGGTATTTGACTTTTATAACTATCTAAAATTAATTATAATCATTCTCATCTATTATATTTTATATTTTAGTAAAAAATTAAAAGTGACTTCCAAATAAATACTATGTCAAACACATTCTAAAACTCTAATGATGAGGAACCATACTAATGTTGTACAATAAGGGCACATTTAAAACATATACAGTTTTTGGTGGGAAGCCACTTTTGACTCCCTCTTACTTTTTCTCCAATTTAAGAAACTCCAATTTAAAAATTTTAGTTGAAAGTTAAAAATTAATCAAAATGCCATATAAATGTCTTGTAAAACTTGTTGTTCTTCTCAAAATAATGAGATGAAAGTCGAAATATTTTCTATTAGAAGCTATGCCAAACACAGCCTAAGCCAGGGAGAAGGGGATTTTGCTTAAGGCATTGTTTGGGAAATGGTAAGAAGAAGATGCGGATTAAAGCGATGCACCAAAGGATTACTACCGACACACATTAGTAGAAGATGGGACAATCTTTAAAGTTGCTCCCTTGACAATGGAAAAAGGAGAGAAAAGCTTGATAAAGAGAAGATATAATACCTTCTCTCCAACCCCGCCCACATCTCTCTCTCTCTCTCTCTCTCTCTCTCTCTCTCTCTCTCTCTCTCTCTCTCTCTCTCTCTCTCTCTCTCCGTGGCTTGTATGTATGATATATCTATCTCTAATGTGCCTATCCCCTTGCAAGTTCCAACTTGTACAGCATTGGTGCTCCTTTTCTCCCAACTTTATCTCCTCATCACCCTACACAAACCCCCTCTTGCACAGAGAGCTGAAACAACTCTCCCCCCACTTCATACACCAAGATGGCTGGCCATTGGGCCCTTTTTCTCATGGGCCCCGACCCACAACCAAACAAATCCAACGCGTGTTCGGCTGGGAAAGCCTTTGGAAACTTTGGGAAAAGATTTTCCTTTGCTTTCCGAGAGGGACAAACGGATTTGATGGTTCGAACGCAGCAGCCCTCGGCTTCCCGTTGCTGTTGGGCCGCGGGCCCACCATCGCACGTAGGCCGATCCCTTTCACAACGCGCGGTTGCGACGAGGACAGCGGAAACTCTCACGGACATTGGAGGAAAGCCCATGTCGAGTCCGCCCCATTGGCTGCTAGTGTTAAGTGGGGATGTAGAATGGTAAGGGACGCATCGATAATTTTGTTTCTTTAAAGCTCAAAAAGAAAAGAGTTAACAAGTTTCGTTCCCCTTCTCGTTTTGGTGTCTTTGGATTTGGAAAAGAATGTTATTTTATTTGTTCATCGATTTCGTTTAAGTTTATTGTTATGTAATTTTGACCATGGGAGAATGACAAAAAATTTAATATAAAAATGAAGATAACCAGTTCACCCAACAGGCAATCTCATGGTTTTGATCAACCAACTAGCTTTGCCTAAATTTTGGTCTTTAGTGTCATGAAAAGAAATGATGGGCCTTTATCCACTAGAACACGCATGGAATCCCCCAATGTGAACTCTGTTTTGGACTTTGTTCCTCACCGTCGAATAGAGACAAAGAGATGTGAAGAGGGTGCGAGGCAATAAAAGATTGGGGCCCAATGGATCTTTGGACGATCCTCTTCGCCAATGTGGCAGTGTCCCATCTGTTTGTCTTCGCGTGGAAAGCAAGCATGGACTCTCTAAGGTACTAATTGGGCCTGTGCTTATGTGGGCCTTACGTGGGCCCAGCAGAAAAGAAAGAGTAACACTTACACTTACTGCTGCGACGTTGCAGCGTCCGATCGTGTGGGTGCACGTGTACACACGTGAAAGATCAGATGGTGACACTCAAACATTGGACTCCGACGTACCCGCAAACACGTGAAGATTGGATGGGTAATGTTCACGCATTGTGATTCACGTTAAATTACAATAATGTAAGAACACTGTAGTAAGTCGAATTCAAAAAGAAAGAAAGGAGAAGTTGTTTGAGTTGGTAAATTCCAAAGATTTGAAAATCCTACATTGGTGAGGTTTGGTTTACAGTAAAACACGTGAAGGTGAAACCAGAAATTCGGACTGACTCTCCACTACCATTCAAGGCATCCTTCTTTGGAAAACTAAGATTGTAGTGGTCATACATATAATGGCTTTTCTACAGAGGTTTGTTCAGATTGTTGTACGGTGGTGAAATTTTTTGACTTTAATGGGGAAAACAAAATCACTGATTTTAGTTTACGGCTGATTTTGACGAAGGAGAAAAATCTTGTGTAAAAGGAAAGGAAAGAGAACTGAGGATTTCAAGGTTTTACATTATCAAAAAGAAAAAAACCAAGTCCAAAGATTTCAGTATCAAAATGTAGGACCTTTAAATACTATTTAGGGATTTGTACGCATTTGGTAAATGTCGAGTGGAACATGGCCCATTTACCCTGGTCCATGCTCGGGATCAGCATATCCCATAAAACTCATCTCTTACCCTATCTTTGACATACATTCTTAGAAGTTCTTCCTCATTCCTCATCCTAAGAAATAGGAGGCATTCTTCATTTCCTATTCTTAAAAGTGGGAATGCCATTCTTGGAAGACCTTTTCAAGAAAACACCTTTTGAGTACGAGTATTTTAATTCTTACTGGAATGTCCCCCTCTATTCTCAGAAGGATTATCAAAGAAATTGAAATAGATTCGTTCGTCATTTTAAGTGAGAATGATTTTATGCTAATGAATACCCAAAGACACCCAAAAAAATCATTTTCCCGACAGAATGCAGATTGTAACAGGCAGTCAGGATAGGAGTGAGATTTAAAACAGGTGGGGTCTGGTAGCACATTTTAGGATAAGGTGTGGTTTGGTGCATGGTAAAATGCTGCAAACGTCATAAACAGCCATGAAACAATTTTTCCATGTTTTTGGAGTGCTAGAAAATCATTTATGGTACTTTTTTCATATGTTACATTGTAAATTGCCATTTTTCAAAATCAGTTGACCCTAAAAATCCTCTTTTAGCTAGTTTTGGTTTCTAGTCCAAAATCACCGTAAACCAAAATCAGTGATTTTGAATCAAGGATTTTATTTTCAGTGATTTTAAAATTGGTCATTTCGAAATAAGATTTTACGATATTTTACGACGCACCAAACGAATCTTTAAGGCAAAAACCTTTAGTTGACTATATTTACTTAGGGCCCGTTCATTTTCCATAAGGGAGGATTTCAAAATTTTTAGCTTTTCGAGGAAGTTAGAAAGGGGAGTATTGAAAACAAATGCCAAACATCTCATCAAACTTTTGAATATTCTCAATGCTGAATTTTCAAAAACAAGATACTTGTCACACTCTCATTTGATATCTTCTTCTCTCTTAAGTTTTAGGAAAATCTAATAAAAAATAGATACATGGAGTATCCAACTCTTGACTAGATTAGCACGCAAGTCATGGTTTCCCCATTAAGGTTAGATAATTCAGCTCTATCTTCACTTTATCCCAATACCAAACATAGACTAAGGATGTGAATAAATTATTGCGCTCCATAAAGAACTTGTGAATGAACTCCATACAAAATTCTACTCTGCTTGTCTACATAGTAGTGAATAAGTCTACGAACAAATAGGTCTATTTGAATTATGCTTGTACATATCTTTTGTATTAGTCAACAGGCCCAATTATGTGTTTTTTTTAGCTTATTAACATTTATTTAATAACTCATTAAGTATTCATTGAGATTCATACCCTATTTGTTAATTTAATTGATATGTAGAGAAAACAAGTAAATGGTTTTATTTACTCACTTAATAAATGGGGGCTCGAAAATTACAAAGACATTGAACTCAGAGTGTCTCTCCTTTGTTCTTTCTCTCTTTCTCTCTCTCACTCACATTCGCGCACCCAAGCACAAACGTGCTCACATAACATGCAGGTATTATTGATTTGACATAAAATATCACAAAACACTATAAAATGCCGCAGTTCCATAAGACATAATATATAGTGTTTTACAATATTTTACACCAAACCAAACAACTCCTAAAAGTGCAAAGGAGTCAATCTAAGCCAACCTTCATTTTTTTCCAAAGTTTGTTTATTATCTAGTTGAGCTTTTGTCGAGCTTGAGTTGGTTAGATGTTAAACAACATGAGTTCTATTCTTTTCCGGCTTGTCTCATTTATTTGTACATTGAATGGTCCTAATGTTCACTGTCTCATTTTAGTTAGTAAATGAGTGAAAATGAATAAGACGATGTATTGTCCCATATACTCGTTCACTAATCAGATTATCATATATAATATAAATGGTAAGTGAGCGACTAAATGAGTATAACTATATTATAAAAGAAACATAATTGAATTTTTAATTAAAGTATGTTCACAATTATAATTCTAAACGCCCTTGTTTGAAAGAGCCGAACTTAAATTCCATTGAAACTTAGCTAATTTACTTAAAGCCCATCTGGTGCACCTTAAAATGCTATAAAGTCTCTATTTTGATATCATCAATTTTAAAATCAATGAAGATAAAATCCTTGATTTTAAAATTATCAATTTTGGTTTACGTTGATTTTAGACTAAAAACTAAAATCAATTAGAAAGAGAATTTTAGAGGTCAATCAATTTTAAAATTCGGCAATATACTCCAAATATGTAAAATGATTTACAATATTTTAGACGTAAGAAAAACATCATTTTACAGTTGTTTATGATATTTTGCGGTATTTTATTACACATCAAATGACATCTTAGTTGAATGAGTTAGACAGAGCTTTTATCAAACCCGATCACAACTTGTCATTGAGTAAACATGTTCAACTACATATGAAAATTGTTGAGATGAGATCCTGACTCTCATTCTTTAGACCTTTGTGTAGTCTACTCATAAGGACCAAGACTAAATTTAGCTAGTACTCTACCAAGTTTTTTTTGGCTAAATGATTGATTCTCCTTTGGACCATGCGAGTGGAGCAACATAATGATCTACATAATGAGGTCAAAAGGATCCCATCTCAAAATTGTTCTAGTTGCTTGGATTCAAACTCTCCTTTATAGAGGATTTCTTGATATTTGCAAAGACACACCGTCTAAAAAATAGGGTTTTTATATATATACTCCTAAAATTTCTTTAATTGTGCCTATATCTTTATAAGCATTATATTATCTCTAGTACTGTTAATTTTTACCTAAATGTTACAGTCATGCCCTCCATCAAAGAACCATAAACCTAGAAGGAATATTCCACAAACATTTGATGAAAATGTCAATAGTTGCAGAATACTTAGACTACCTCAACATTTATCTTCTCCTTTGATATGAGAAAGGATACATGCTTAAAGCTCAAAATAATCACTAACTCGAGGGAAAACTCTCTAATTGTAGCTTGGTTAATTTTGGTGATGATGGGGGCATACATGCAACATTTTGGTGGAATTTAAGAGTGTTATTGATAAAGTTGATACTTTTAGAGGGGAAAACAAAATTAAAGTAACTAAAAAGATTGTTAGAATTGTAAGAATACACATACAAAAGTTCAAAAAAAAAAAGATCAAGATAGCAGTTCTATCTATCTTTGTTTATTTCCTCTTACAATTCCATTGCAGTTTCCTCTTCAATGTGCAAGAGAGGTTATTGTCTTCTTATTTATTTCTAGATGAGAGTAACCATCTTTCTTCTCTACAAAAGACTTGTCTTTCCATCAATAGTATCTTAGCCAATTAATCAATGCGAGAGTAGCCCAAAACTTTAACGTTAATCAAGATGTCATGGATTTAATTTTCATGTAGCATAAACAAGAAGAAATATTTTTGTAATTTCTTACAAATGAATGGGTGTACAAATACATAACTATATTGGTCCTTAGATGCAAATTAGGGATGAAAGTAGGCTAGATTTAGTACAGATCTAAGGTGGATCGGTAATCTTATCCATTATGCATATCCTCAACTAGAATACTATCTGTTAAACAATTTATGAATGAATAATCAGTCAAATAATCATAGTATCAATTACTATATGGTATTATGTTTAGAAGGGATTTGTATTTCTTTACATTAACTTCTTGTTAAACTAGACATTGAGATACATAACTGCCATTTCATTTTTCACTTTGACACCAATTTCTTTTTCCATTTAACCTGCCAAAAGGACTGTTTAAGATTTTACTACATCTTTGTAATACTTGGATGATGTATTTAGTGTTATATACTTTGTCAGCACCTTTTTTTTTCAATTTAGGAAAGTCAGGGACACATAAACTACCTTGGAACATAAGATTTCATCACCATTTAAATAAATCTTTATCTTTGATCTATGTTTTCCTTGATTATTGGATCATCAAATTGATGACTCGATCTCCTTTATTAATGTTGGTTGCACCTTAAAGTTGGCAAGTAAGGTGTTATGCCCTAGATTCCATTTTGCATCATAAACAACATTAATTAGTTTTAATCCATTGGCTATGAGATTTATAGCTTATGTAGGTAGGTTAGCCCATTAAGTTAACAGTTTAATAAACTCGCTAGGAGATTTGGCTTCTTTTCTAAGTTTAATCAGCTAATAAACATTTAAAAATTCATAACTTCATTTTTAAAAGTCCCATGAAGTGAAACTAAATCTATTAGTTAGATAATTTGTTAGCTACAACTTTTGTGAAGATTACTTTCTTCGATTTTTGAACTTTGGAGGGTTGTTTCTCCAAAAGAAAACTTGAAGATATCAAATTTGGTATAAAATTGAAAATGACATCTATGTCTTGAAAGTTAGAATTTGAATTGGAAACAAGAGGGAAGAAGGAAACTCATGAGAATTGAGATTGGGAATGAATTTCTAATGAAATTTGAGTATAATTAGGGACCCAATCACTATATATAAAACCCAATTAGTAACACTAGCCTTTAGCAACTTTAAACACTCCCAAATTCTCTCTTTTCTTCGTCAAGAGAGTAAGGAAGAATGTTTGGTCATGGGAAAAAGCTTTAGGAGGAAAGAATCAATAAGATCCTTCATTAGTTCATAATTTGTGCATGGAAGAGAATTCAATCAAGGCAAATGATTAACTAATTTGAGTAATTTGTATATTTATTTTCTTTTACTCTAATGTAAATTTTCATACCTAAAAGACATGTAAGAATCATCAATTTTTGGATCCATGATGTTAATTCCTTGATTCGACATTTACTATATTTTTATGACAAAAAATAGTCAATCAATTTGTTTGAAATGGTCAGTCATTTCCTAGTTAGTTACCTTTTTATAAATTATTATAAATAGTAAAAAATATGAATATAGTTCATAACATTTTGAGATTGATACCATAACTTTAGATATTGTATTTGACCTTCAAGTTCCATTTGGTAATGATTTTGGGACTCTAAATTTTAGAGAAATTTAGATTTTGAAAAGAAGCATGTTATCATCTCTTGAATTCAAATTTTAAGAAAAGTTGTTTACTTTTTAAATCTCATTCGGAAAGACCATGAGAACTCAAATTTGAAGGTACATCAAAAGACACTTTTATCCTCCTATTACTCCTTTTTAGAAACTTTTGGAGGATAAAAAAGGAAGGAAAGAGTGTACTACTTTTTAGAATCCTTAGATTCCCCTCTTATCTCCTTTTCAAAAGATTCATCAAGAATCAAGCATAGGCTCTTTTTCAACGTGAAACAAAATCTAGATTCTTAGATAATCTAGCTACTTTTTTTCCTTTGAAAAAAATTTGCACTTTTCATATTCCAGCTAAATCTGAGGACTCTGAATCTGAGATAGAATCGTTACCAAACGAAGCCTTAAAAACTAATTTCACACAAATTATCATAACTTCAAAGTTAGAAGTCCAATGAAGTGAAACTAAATCTATTACTTAGATAGTTTTGTTAGCTACAACTTTTGTAAAGATTACTTTTTTTTATTTTAAGCTTTAGAAGGTTGTTTCTTGAAAAGAAACTGGAAGGTATCAAATCTGGGATAAAATTGAAAATAACATCTATATCTTGGAAGTTAGAGTTTGAATTGGAAACAAGAGGGAAGAAGGAAACTCATGAGAATCAATATTGGAAATGATTTTCAAATGAAATTTGAGTATAATTAGGGACTCAATCACTATGTATAAAATCAAATTAGTAACACTAGCCTCTAGCAACTTTAAATGCCTCCAAATTCTCTCTTTTCTTCGTCAAGAGAGTAAGGAAGGATATTTGGTCATGGGAAAAGGTTCTAGGAGGAAAGAATAAAAAAGATCCTTCATTAGTTCATAATTTGTGCGTGGAAAAGAATTCGATCAAGGAAAATGATTAACTACTTTGAGTGATTTGTATATTTATTTTCTTTTACTATAATGTAATTTTTCATAGCTAAAAGATATGTAAGAATCATCCATTTTTGGATCCATGGCCTTAATTCCTTGATTCGACAATTACTATATTTTTATGACAAAAAATGGTCGATCAATTTGTGTGAAATGGTCAACCATTTCCTAGTCAATTAGCCCTTTATAAATTGTTATAGATAGTAAAAAATATGAATATTGTTCATAACATTTTGAGATTGATACCACAACTTTAGATATTGTATTTGACCTTTAGGCTCCATGGAGTAATGATTTTGGGACTCTAAATTTTGGAGGAATTTAGAATTCGAAAAGAGGCACGTCATCATCTCTTGAATTCAAATTTTAAGAGAAGTTGTTTATTTTTTAAAATCTCATTCAAAAATACCATGAAAACTCAAATTTGAAGCCATATCAAAAGACACTTTTATCCTTGTATTACTCCTTTTTAGAAACTTTCGGAAGATAAAAAGGGAAGGAAAGAAGATATTACCTTTTAGAATCATTAGATTCCCCTCTTATCTCCTTTTCAAAAGATTAATCAAGAATCGGCTCTTTGTCAAATCTTTTTCAACGTGAAACAAAATTTAGATTCTTAAAGAATCTATCTACCTTTTTTTCTTTGAACAAAAATTGCACTTTTCATATTCCAGTCGAATCTGAGGACTCTGAATTGAGATAGAATCGTTACCAAACGAAGCCTTAAAAACTAATTTCACACTAATTATCATAACTTCAAATTTAGAAGTCCCATGAAGTGAAACTAAATCTATTAATTAGATAATTTTATTTGCTACAACTTTCGTAAAGATTACTTTCTTTGATTTTATGCTTTAGAGGGTTGTTTCTTGAAAAGAAACTAGAAGGTATCAAATCTGGGATAAAACTGAAAATGACATCTATGTCTTGGAAGTTAGAGTTTGAATGAAACAAGAGGGAAGAAAGAAACTCATGAGAATTGAGATTGAGAAAGATTTTCTAATGAAATTTGAGTATAATTAGGAACCCAATCACTATATATAAAACCCCAATTAGTAATACTAGCTTCTAGCAACTTTAACAACCTTAAACACCCAATTCTCTTTTTTCTTCTTTAAGGGAGTAAGGAAGGCTTTTTGGTCAGGGGAAAAGGCTATAGGAGGAAAGAATCAACAAGGTTCTTCATTAATTCATAATTTTGTGCATGGAAGAGAAGTTCGATCAAGGCAAATGATTAGCTATGTTGAGTAATTTGTGATTTAAATGTGATTTGATCTATCTCATGTTCATTTAATGATATGTGATATGATATGGATTTCTTCATTTGTAAGAGATAAACTCTAAACTATGCTGCCCATAAGATCCTTATAAGATTTGACTTGATTATATGCACATTTGATTATCCATGTGAATCCATGTTAAATCTCGTAACTATGAATTAAGACACATTTAAATATTTACTTTGATCATATGACATGCTTTTCATATCTTATATATCATATGATATATGTATAACCACATTAGATCACTTGATATATAGTTATATAAAAATGGACTTTCCGAAAACATATTATATGTTAACTCAGGTGCACAATTATCATGTTTACTCAATTTTATACTCACTTTGTTTACTAATGACTTTTTAGGAAATAGGTTATGATCTGGAACATGAGGATTGTCAATCGATTGAGAAAGTTTAAGGAATAATTTGAGAATTAGATTTTCACATAGTATTTTCATTTTATTAGATTTGATGTAGTAGTATTTATCTTTGGAACCCTTGTAATTTGAGATTTTAAAATATTGAGAATCTATTTTTTATATGTATGATAGAGAGATCATGGTTTGAACATATGTTGGATATTTTGTATAATACCTTGATCCTCTGGTTTTTAATTTTCTATTGGATTTTTCAGTTTGACAGTGATTTGATTGAACGCTTGACTGGCTTGATTTTATTGAATTTGTATTATCATGACTAGATGACTTTTATAATATTCGTTGTGCTCATTAGAGGTTAATGGATTTGAATATGTGAGTATAATAGACTATGAAAATGTATTATGTCTTTTAGTGGGTTTGGCTCAACCGAGAGAGTTTATAGGTTAAGATATGATAAGATTGTAAGGTTAGTTTGTGTAACACCCCTGTCCAAAAGACACCGAATTACTCCAAGTTGGTTCCCTTGGCTCGACGTGTTACTAGGTCGCGACTGATGTGCATGTAATGCACGTCGTTAAAAGCTCACGGCATCCAACTTAAAAAATTATCGAGACTCACAATTAATTTGAAAATAGTAAGTGGTGAGAACTGCGTCGATCCACGGAGAACTAGTTCTTAGCTTTGAAAATCTTGAATTTTGATTAAGCTAAAAAATGGGATTCGAAAAGAGTAGATTAAAATTAGAAACTTGCACCAATTAATTTATCCTACGATTAAAAAAATGAACTATCTAAACATTACAAAGATATTTGTTACAATACTTAAACACCTAATTACACGGCAAGTTAATAAACTAAAGCTAACAATGCAAATAAATTTGACTAAAAGAATTAATTCTAAGAAAAAATAACCACACTTAAAGATGAGACTGAGAGATTAGAAGAAGTCAAGATTTAAGAAGAATACTAAATAAACTGTAAGGGTGTTATGCCCCATACTTTTACAACCCATTAATAAATTTAATTAATTTAAATTAGACTAATTAACTAATTATAAAAGTCTATTAGTGAGTTTCAGTAATTTGATTTAGTCCAATTAATCAAATTGTGAAAGCCCATTAGCCCAATTATACTACTAAGAATAGCCCACTAGTTTAGTTCAAATTATAAATTAATGCATTAGACAACAACATAGTAAAATAATGATAATTTTCTGTAAACAATTCTGATTAAGACATAGTTGGTATCATTAGAAGGATCGTAAAAATATCTATAACTTTGTAGAAGACCATATTTACTAATTCAGATATTTTATAGGTCAAAAATATCGAGGATCAGTTTTAGATATTGTTGCCCATAGAGAACAAGTCTTAATTGGATTAGGATTTGAATTAGAAAATAAAAAATGATATAATTAGAATTAACCACGACCTGAAAAATTATATATGACATATTTGACTTTAATTAGAAGTATAACATAATAAATTTCAATATAATTAAGATTCTAATTAATAGATAGAAAGTCATAATTGGAATCCTACTTGAACTAGAATTTTGTACACAGATTTATTTGACACAGTCCTAGTATTTTAAGCATATGTATGTGTGCGGAATTTTAAATTAAGTAAAACAACTCCCATTAGAACAGTGACTCAAAATTGTAGAAGTTTTATGAAGACCATATATTTAAAATAGGTCGTTTACTAGTCAGCATTAGTATATCTTTGGATGAGAAGGAAATCTATCAGATTTTTTATTTCAAAGTACTCAGCACAGAAGGTCAGTAAAATAGGCATATATTTTTATATAAATATTTCAAAATAGTGAAATTTATGGCATTAGAAAGATAATAAAATGTTCTAAAAGTTTTTAGAAGAAAGGTTTTCCTAATTCAAACGTTTAAAGGGTCGAATTTAAAGGTCTTCAGAAAAGAAAACCACAGGTGGAATGAGCAGAATTCGATTTGTACTAGGAAGTGACTTTGACTTAGAGATTAAGTCATGAGAAGTAGGAGTTCGACTCCAACAAAGAAAGCGGGTGTTATTAGTTATAATAGGAAAGAAAATAAGTATAAATAGAACCTTGAGGTCGTGCTTAAGCTCTATTGCATGAATCTCTCTTCCAAAGGTAAGTTCATGTGGTATTTTTGAGATAATAGAGTTGATTCATAGTTTTTTTTTTGGGGGAATTTGATTCTAATCAGTCTTTTGTGTTATTAGAGACTAGAGAATGTGGGAAACAGCTTAAAGGATGTGAAAAAGAATTTAGATGAGGAAGAAGTCATTGATAGATAGCAAGAAAATTATACGAAAATCAAGAGTCGATCTTTCTTCAAGAGGTAGGTAGATAATTATAAACATGATCTATTTTGTATTAAAAATTATATTATTTTTAAATTTTTCAAAGGATAAATTAATTGGTAAGAAGTTTGATCTATATGTATACCTCATGATCATTAAATTTCGTATTTTTGTGATCTTATTTACTATTTATTTTCACGATTATTATCTCAGTATATGCAATCTATTCATTCAATTTATTTTGTTTCCAATTATGATCACATGCATTACAAATATTTGTTTTCCTTTGTCCAATATCCAATTAAGCTAAAAGTTTGATAAAAGCTAACTTTAGATGTTATCTTTATGCCAAAAACATTTTCTAATTTTTTGAATTTATTTGTTATTTATTTCATAATTTGATTGTCGGACTATACTATCTGTCCAGACAGTTTTGAAATCCCAATTTGTGAATCTTATATATCACTTAATTCACGTGAAAATCATGACAAATTTCGTAGAGACCTTTGTTATAATATCATTAATTTATCTGTAAAGTATGAGAATTTTATAACCCCATTTGCTATTTATTTTACCCTTTTTTTTATTTGTTGAAATTCTATTTAAGTTGGATTTTTGGAATCGAAGCGGGAGTCCAAAATCGTATCAAATCAATCCAGAAAATGATGAAACTTTGTTCACACTTTACATATGATCTATTTGACATGTTCACCAAGTTGGCAATTTTCTGAATCTATTTGATAATACTCGGTCTATTTGTTGATTTTTCAATTATGAAAATCATTAATGGCCGAAAAATATGTTTGCCATTCCGAAAATTTTGAGATAGTTCCTTAAGCTTATATCTCTATCTAATAATCGTTTGGCATCAAATTAATACTAATTTTCTATTTATATGACCATTTTGACTCTTTATGTAGCTATTATTTATATAAAAATATGTATTTTAACTCTTATATATATGTATCACTTTGATAATTCAATTTTTAGATCTATACTCATTTTTTGTCATCATTTGATCTCTGTTATCTGAATGTGTCATGATTGCTTGACTTTGTCTCGAAATTGCCATCATAAGGAAATATTTGGCCCGATTCCATTATAAGTATCTATATGGAATAGGGTATTTTGTTTGGAATCCGAGGGCAAATGGGTGGAATCCTAATTTTCGGCCAGTTAAACTAGGGGACGTTGATACGTAACACCTTGGCAATTTAGAGTTTGGTGGGATTTAGACTCCCCAGTTATGCACAGTGACCAAGACCTTTGCATCATTTGCCTAGATGCTTTAGTATTTGTTTTGTTTGTCTTTTTATGTTGTGGTTGGGTGTATGTCCATTATGACACGATTTAATTTGTTGATTGGTACATAAATATGAAATTTTTGCCCTATATATTCATTTGAATTCAGCTTAGTCATTTGAATCCTTTGATCATCCTGTTTAATTATTCATTTGCAATCATATGAATTTGTCTTAACTATATGATCCATGATATGAATATGATTTGATAAAATACTGCGCCATAATATTTACTATTTGATATAAGATGTGCTTAGGGGATGGCGATACGTAACACCCCTGACAATGTGATAATTTGATATGTTCTGCTCCGTATGTGATATGCTTTGATCATGGCTAGTAGAATTTGATATGTCTGATATGAGTTCGATCATGCCATATATGTTATATGTTAATTGATCTATTCATGCTATTAAAAAACACATTTGATTTGATAAGCTTATATTTGACCATATTTTGTATCATGTTCTATTTGAGATATACGTCAAGCTGTGTAAGATCATATTTAGTATAATTGTATAATGTGATTTGTAAAATTTACTATATGTTAACTCATATGGATAGTTTGAAGTCTACTGAGTGGTTGTACTCATAAATTTTATTAACATTTTCGAAATCTGAGAAAGAGAAGATAGAATTTGAGAAGACTTCTGATTAAGGTATTTGACATCTTCAGTAGGTTATTTAGATTTAAATTTTACAACTTTCTTAGATTTGATATAATAGGGATAATGAGAGATTAATGTATTTTTCTTTATTCGTGAGATTGAGAATTTATTTACAAATTGATGGATATTGTAATTTGTGAACTTTGGTATTGACTATATTTGGATACTTTAGATTGATTAATGGTTATGACATTTATTTAAATCGTCTTTTGATTGTTTAACTCTCATATCTGTTTGTTATAGTAAAATTTGTTATGAGATTAAGTAGTCGAACTCCGAATTTGAAAAAAAAAAAGAACTAGATCTGGGGCTTAACTATATGGTATCAAAGTAATTATGAGAGTTTAAGTATCTACAACCATCTGATCTTAAGTCATACCAATTGATCTTTAAGGACATGATGAGGTTTAGGATTAGTGTGATCTTGGGTTTAGATTAACAATTAAGATAATACCTAGTTTCAAGTAATAGCTTAGAGATTTGGGGATAGGTGATTGTAAATGACGTGCTTAGTTGGTTCCTACAATTAGGCTTATATAAAGAGAATTCTTAATATGACTGAGGATTAAGAGGATTAAATTTTATCCCTTTAAGGGGGAGAGCTAGCTATAGGATGCATGTAGACACGCTAATTTTGACCTAACACTGAGTATATTTCATGTCACAATTATAATATTTTGAAATGGTCTGATTTTTAATCATTAATTATTTTTTATTGATTTTTCTCAGAATTTTGCTGATTGACATCGCCCATGGCTGACGCCATTTAGATTTCTAGGCGAAATCAATTCGAACTTAAATTCCTTACTCGAGATCAATTAAATTAAATGACGTCACCTATGGACGACGCCATTTAGGTTTCCTAATTCTTCCCGATTGCCAATTTGAATTCGAGTTAATTTCCTAATTATCTAAATGACGTCTTCTATAGACGACGCTATTTAGGTTTCCTAATTGTTGGCGCTTTCATTTCAAATTTTCTTTCATAATTTGACCCTCTAATTAGTCAAATGACGCCATCTGAGAGCGACGCGATTCAGAGGATTAATAGTCATCGCGCTTTGGGCGAGATTATCTGGTTTTCATGGTTGGAAATATTTCTAAGTCGATGATACTTATCCATGGCAATTCGGATGTGTGGGAGAATCCTTTTGGAGTCAAATTGCTCTCAATAAGATCTCTATATATACTTGACCCCTCTGAGCCTTCAAAGAGGTTGACAATTGAGAGATTTGGAGCTCCCATCAAGGTGAAAGAAGAGCCTCTCTGCAGAAAATGTGGACAAGACTTAGAGCTCTCCTTTCTTGCTCCATCTTTTCCCTTTGAAGCTTTGAAGGATGATAGCTATAAAGGGGCCAACCGTTTCCTTTCCCCTTTCTTTTTCTTTCTAGATTTCATAGTTTGATCACTGTTTTTCTCACTGTTTTCATAGTTTTTCATAGTATTCACTTCTTGTTTATACATACACACCATATTCACATCAATCCACCTATGTGTTAGGGGTTTAAAAGAGAACAAAACAAGTGAGTCTTTTAGTTTAGTTGCATGCTTAGTACTCATCTTAGAATAGATACTACACTACGTTTATAGTTCTAATCGTATTCTTTTTCTTTTGTTTTATTTGTCTTTTTTTCAAGGATTTGAAGAAAAAATGAGAAAATAACAAAAAGAGAGTAAAAGCTTAAAAGAAGGCTCTTCTTCTTCGGCCGGCTGAGGAGGAGGAAATAGAAGAACCTATACAAAAATCTCCCAAGTTGACAGGTAAGTAGCGATCACATATTTCCTTTGAGGTCCTCGATCTCTAGTGATCACGATTTCTATGTTTTCATGTTGATATTGATAATGATATGATAGCATGTTGATTTGAGCATTCACAGCTTTTGGCGATCACGATGGGACATGTTCTTGCGGTTTCTTTTATTTTTACTCTCTTTTCCATTTGGCACCCTCATGTGCACCGTTTATCACCCTCGTATGCATCCTTTGGCACCCTCATGTGCACTTCTTTGTGCCCCTTGGGCACGTTTAATTGATTGGTTGGTTTTCTCCCATCGTGCACCTCGTGCGCACCCTTAGCGGCAAAATTTTTCCCTCCCTTGATTGCCAAAAAAATTGTGATTGTGAAAGCATGATGCTTGATTTATTTTAATTGATATTTGCATGATAACTGTCGACTTGAGTAGTTTTTACATGATCTTTTATTTCCTCCATATTTTGCTTGTCTGAAGGGGAGTGCCCCTTTTATTGAACTGTGTATGGGTCTCAAATCGCGTCGACACCAGATGACGCGTTTTGAAACACATCGACCAGGGCCGACGCCATTTAAGTCAGTTTCTCTATTGTCCGAGGCACTGTTGACAGGGGGTCTACTGTCTTGAATCATGTCGACACCAAACGATGCGATTCAAGCAGAAGCCTTTATGACCATCAACTCTTCGGATCCTTGATCATCTTTGTATTTTTATTATTATCTATTGCATTAGAGACCGTCCCGACCACAGGTCATACTCATCGGGAGTTCACTCCCCCTTTTAGGAAACAACTTTCTCGGCGCTCTCACCTCTCTCTGACTGGGGTTGGACCCTTGGTTAGACTAAAGTGGTTTATGTCGAGGCCTCCGTAAGTCCCCAAAAGTGAGAGATTCTCTCTTTGCTCATCGGAATAATTGTACCATCGAAGTCCCGAGTAGTCATTGCATTCATTGTGAGTTGAAGCTATAGAAAATAATGGAGAAAAAGCAAATTGAAACTAAGATCCTATCCTTTGAGTGAATTTGTCTTTAAAATCTATTTAATTTCAACAAGAAATCCTCAAGCAACGTAAACATCCACTTGTCTAAAAATTTTGTGCAAAATTGTTTGGGCCTTTGTTGATTAGTCATTATGATGTTACATTTAGGTAGGATTGTTGGCATGGCTTCTTATGAATATGACAACCTGTTTGAATATGAGGGAGATGCTTATGCCCCTCGGAATTATGACCACTCTCATTCTAAAGACAAGAGAGATGCTCATGCCCCTCATAATCCTACTAAGTTCCAAGTTGGACACGAGGGAGATGCTCATGCCCCTAGGAACCATGTGCACTTTCAGTATGATCCGTATAATCCCAATGATGGTGCTCATCCTCACATTCACATTGTAGAATCTGAATCTAATCCTACTTTTGGAGAAGCTCAAGATCAAGTTGACCCCTCATTCACACCCGCTCCAGATTTGGTTACTGTCTTGGAAGCCTTCGCTACCCATGTGGATCCTCAGCAGCTTGAGGTAATCCAATCCATCTTGAAAGGGAAGACTCCCTTAGATTCCTGTGAGCCGACTATCCCGGTTCTTCTAGTCTTTCATCAGATCTCCACGCAGGCCATAGAGAGCCTTCGTATCTCCACCCTACGGCAAGTGGGTTATCAACATTCTACCTCTCGGTATCCTGCAAGACCACATACTCCCATTCTTCCAAATGCCTTCGAGCATGGCGGAAATACTGTTAGATCTTAACCATATTGTCCACCTTGCCCCAGTTACTCTAGGAGGCAAACATTCCATACCCCTCAGCCACAATCAACCAATCTGCTTACTCAAGCTCTCTTTACCAAGATAAACCAAATGGATGGGCAATACAAGGACTTGAAAAGCATGATTGATACAAAAGTTGCTCCTAAAATCTTTGTACCGGCCTTGCCAGTTTTCCACTTGCTGCCATCTGAAATGCCCGTTTACAGAAGATACAATGCGATGGGTAATCCTTTTATTCATTTGAAGGAATTCTTGTATGAGTCATCGTTCTGGTAGAACGACAAGAGGTCTTTGGCTTTCCTATTCAGAAGATCATTGGAGGGGTCAGCCCTCGAGTGATTTTTCTCGTTAGACCCCGTTGATGCTGAAGATTTTGATGCGATGTCCAAGAAGCTCTTATAGAGGTACAAAGACTGGGTTGCTCTGTCCCTGTCCATTACTGACCTAGTGGCTGAAAAGATGAAGCCAGATGAAGACTTTATTGCCTTTGCAAACAGATGGCGGGCGATGGCTGAAAAAGTGAAGGACCACTTATCCGAATCTGAACAAGTGAAAATGATGATTTCTAATGCCACTTCCTAATACAAGTTGGTCCTTACTCTTAAGCTTTGTCTAACTAACCAGCACAAAACTAATTTGTTTAGGACCCCCTTAACAAAGCATGATTTCATGAAAGCTTAAGTGGGGTGTGGCAAAGAATTTTTGGAAAATTTTGAGCACTTTTATTTGTGAAAAACATAAGCTTTCTTCAAAAGATTTTACAATCATGCACAATGGTTGCTCCCCCCAACTTAAATGACATTGTCTTTAATGGCATAACAAATATGAAAGAATTACAGCCAGAAGGAGTTAGAGAAGGAGATATACAACCTGGGGTGGCAAGGATTTTCATCCACTTTACGGCCAAGCCAACTGCCATCCGAATTATTAAACATATAAAGAAAACATATAACTCATTAAATTAATCTAATGACATTGGGTTGCCTCCCAATAAGCGCTAAATTTAACGTCTTCAACCAAACGCAATGTACACATTATCCAATGCCTGCTAGCACAAATTTTAGTGCATACATTTTGAAGTCTGTTGGTTGGAGTGACTCAAGTGCAACATGCATTTGATGAGTTTTGATCTCCAAGAAAAAGATCAAAAGTTCCTAGAATGATGGAGCATTGATTCAATGTCGGGGATGATCCAATGTCGATGATGAGAAAATCAACAAATATGTGGCTCCTATCCACTTGAATGAAAGTATCTTGGATCATGCCGTGTCGCTACCTAATAAATTGATCAATGGACTGTGGAGCAACCGACGTGGGCTTTAATTCGTGGTTCCAAATTTTCCAAAGACAGAGACTGAGAGCAGGTTCAATTTAGCCCCAAGTTTCAAAGAAATCTAGTAAAGAATGATGCTTTCGATATTGCAAGAATTGAGTAGGGCAACACATTGCGTTTCTTTGAGAAAAGGGTTGTTGATGTAGACTTGGCCCAATAATTCCATCATCTCTTTTATTCAGTCCAACTTCTGGTGGCCAGTAGGTTTAGATTCTTTAGCACTCAAGAAACAAATTATGGGTAGGTGAATATTCGAGTTCTCACCAAACTCCTTCTCGTCCCCATCATCTCCCCCCAACTTACCCTCAATAGGCTCTACCTGATGATTAGCTAGGTCTATGGCTTGAGTTTTCTCTTGATACAACTACTTAAGATTATCCACTTTCTAATCCATTAGGTATAAGAAATATTCAACATCCAGACTAGTATGTGTATTTAATTCCTCTGTGGGATATAGAAAGTGTTCAAAGTCTGGTTGAATATCTAAAAGATCACTCACATTCTCTTCCTCCTTTTCATCATTTAAGCCCTCTTCCAGACTGATAGATGTGATTATTAATGCATCCTGTTAGTCAGCCTCAGGGTTCTCAATATTCAAGGATTGATTAGTGCTAGCATTCTCTATTTCGTCCTGATATGACTCCTTAAGATTCTCTCCGTTTTCAAGATCAGACATGATGTGACCAATTCCAGGTTGAGAGATTTCAAGTTGAATTTGTGAATTGAATTGTTGGTCAAAATCATGTGATAAAGATCCCAAATTTTCAATGGGCTTGCTAGGCACTTGTTCTAAGTCCATCCTCAGAGTGACTTCAATCAAACAGTCAATCATGGACTACATTCTGTCAATGGTTTGTTGTTGGGCCAAGACTATTTGCTCAACCAGCCTAAATTGGTCCTCCTCATATTGACTTAACTGTTATAGAGGTGAGTAATTGGGCTGATCTTCATATTGTGGAGACCAAGGAGAGGAAGAGTAAGTGGGTATTGTTGAATACTCAGATTGTCTTTTAAGATGGGCCTTGTAACGACCCGCCATCCTATGACCGGAGACCCGGTCACTAAATGGATGTCGGCCCATTATCTGTAGGTTCATACCAGGATCTTATTCGCACATCTGGAGGAGTAAGCGTTAAACAAGATTAAATATAACATTCATACGGACTACAAGGGGTACAGTGCGCAGGAAGTAAAGTAACAATGTCCGTACACAGTCCAACAATAATTACATGTCCAACAATTTAATTAAGTACAGGCAGAAATAAAGTACAACAACATCGGGGCATACCCCGGGAACTGAGATAGCTGCTGGTCCGCACACCAAGGAGAACGCCACGCGCCGCCACACGCCACAAGGTCTACACCTGAAAACGCAGGGAGTGAGCCACACCAAAATTGGGCTCAGTAGGGATCATCCGATCCCCTGCCTCCCACACACACACCCACAAGTGCAGTAACAAAGATACAGGTAATAGGGCAAGTAAAGCTGTCACACACTACTTCTAAAACCTCGATATGAACCAAGTGCCTTCGGAATGTAACATGCATAATTCTAAAGTCATACTATCAGGGAGCCTACAACTCCCGTCTCGGCAAAACACGTCAACCACTCCTCCACAAGTGGGAAACACCAACCACACAGCCGTAAGTGGGAAAACACCGTCCACACAAGCACAAGTAGGAAACACCGACCCGCTGAGACCAAACAGTAACCCCTCGGATAGCACGCTAGCTACTCCGGCCAAACAGGCTCAGGTGGTTACTCCTTCCCTCAGCACGAGTGACTCTCCGAATGTACCACTCCGACACCGGTACTAGCTGACCCCGGGGTTCACCAGGTGACCCTCTCTCACTAGGCGTCACCCCGCCCACGCCCCCACCGGCGCTGTGCTCACGCCCCCACCAGCACAGGGTGATAAAGTGCTACAATGTCACTCCAGGTCCACAGTAACTCAAAACACCAAAACCCAGCACGGTACGATCCGGTCACGTGAAAAGCCCGCGATCGCACTACACACAATGCAGTGCCATCTGGTCACGAAGAATCCATGTATACTAAAGCATGCACTAACCAACTATCTAGCAGTATGAATACATTTTACTGGCATGAATTAGTGTTGTTCTGTCTTGAATCGCGTCGCCCAAGGCCGACGCCATTCAAGCTCCCTAAACTGGTTCATAAAACAGAGGCCACGGAAATCTGGCCTAAAAGGCGTCGACACCAGCGGTCGCCTTTTAAAAACGCGTCGACATCCTTCGACGCCATTCAACAGATAAATCCAGAATTTCGGGAAAACAGTACCCAGGGGATTTCTGCCTTAAAAGGCGTCATGGTCGCCCGACGCCATTCGAATCGCGTCGCCCGACCATGACGTCTTTTAGTCCCAGAATCCCGAGCTGACGGACCCTCAGTCGGGGTAATTTCCTGCCTAAATGGCGTCATGGTGGCTCGACGTCCTTCTAAAAGGCGTCGACCACCCATGACGTCATTTAGCGCCAGAACCCCTAGCCTGACAAACCTCGAACAGGGGAGGTTTCTGCGCTAAAACGCGTCGTACTGTCCCGACGTCCTTCTAAAAGGCGTCGACCAGGCACGACGCCGTTTAGCGCCAGAAACCTGGTTCTCTGGCTCGAACCGAGGGTTTCTCCCTTAACCCAAAATACCCCGAAAAAGCCCCAAAACGGAAGGGGGAGGAAGAGAAGTAGATCCACCACAACATGCTACAAAACCACATTCACAAACGCGACCAAGCCCACAAGAATACCCCCTAAACATGCTCAATCTAGCCCAAAACACGTCAAACCACGCCTAGGAAAGCACGAGCAACATATACAAGGTTCGTCCCCCTACCGGATACTTGAACTCCTCCTGGCTCCGTGTCGCCCAACCGCCGCGCCGCAGACCGCCGCCGGTACCCCCGAGAACGTCGCCACTCCGCCGGAACGTCGGCCGCCGTCCGGAGAATGGAACGCCGCGAAGGAAGTAGTGGTGGCAGAGGTGAGAGGTAGGGAGGCGTTGGAGTGGTGGAAGAGGAAGAAGAGGAAGGAAAAGGGGAAGAGAGGGGGTCGGAGGAGGCGGAGAGGGAGGGGAGAGAGAGTGAGAGGTGAGAAATGAGGGAAAGAAAGGAGAGCTCGCGGGGGTCATCAGAAACTACCTAAAACGCGTCGAGCAAGACGGACGCCTATCAGATGACAGGACGTGCCGTACTGACAGCTGTCTGAAACGCGTCGACCACCATGGACGCCGTTCAGCTGACATGTCAGGCACCGTACACTGACATCGCAGGGTGGCAGTCTGAATCGCGTCGTCCATCATGGACGCCGTTCAGACGACAAGACAGGGGCCGTACTCTCGCGGCCAGAAACCCCCCCCACGTGGCACCCACGTGGCACAACAGAAATTCGCCTAAATGGCGTCCACCTATCCAGACGCCGTTTGAAAGGCGTCGTGATCCTCCGACGCCATTCAGAGGAAATTCTCCAGACCCCACAAGGTCCGACCCAGGGGATCCGGCCCGAAACCGAACCGAAAACCGAACCCGAAACCTCAGTCCTTACAGGCCTGGTCATAACAATTATGCTAGATTTGGGCCCAATCTTGGAAGCTTTGGACAGGTGGACTTTGAGTATGGTCCTGGTAGGGTTCCCAAGATGAATGACAATGGTTTTCCCATCCTAGGTCATAGAAATTAGAGAATAGATCATTATTTGGTTGGGAAGAAGTTCAGGTGGCCCATTCTGAGAGTTGTTTTGATATTAGGCCCAATTTGAGATATCTTGGATAGGCAGACTTTGGGCCTGGGCTTGCTCAAATTCTCTAGAGAGATTAAGATGGGCTTCTCAATTTGAGTTGTACAAGTTTGGACATAAGTTGTAATTGGATAGAGACAACCCTTGAACAATATAGGCATGTTCTTAGATGGACAGAGAAAACTGGACCTTATTTGGATAATCATTAACATAATGGGCCGAGGTGGCCCACTTGCAATAGTTCTCCTGATAAGAAGATAGATTGTAGGATGTGAAAGAGTTACGATATGGGCCAAGAAATTGGTTCATTTGGATCCATTCCATGTTGAAATATTATTATTATTATTATTATTTTAATATTATGCAGACAAGTTAGCACGCACTTATCTATGTGACTCCTAAGGTTAAAC
The DNA here is from genome assembly GCA_030544215.1 of Zantedeschia hybrid cultivar. Taxonomy (NCBI): domain Eukaryota; kingdom Viridiplantae; phylum Streptophyta; class Magnoliopsida; order Alismatales; family Araceae; genus Zantedeschia; species Zantedeschia hybrid cultivar. The sequence goes on along the minus strand of JARZZO010000005.1, from coordinate 67,394,379 downwards.
TAACCTAAATGACGAATTTCTCACAAATTAACCTAAGTCTAACCTGGGTCCACCAACACAATTGTCAATCGGCCAAGTAAGAGATGGGGTAATGGGAGGGTCCCCTTACTTTCGTAGAGACCGAATTAAATAACCATCGACCCACTTAGGCATTTGCCATTTGACCTCTAGCCTTAGACACTGATCTCCAGAAGTGATAGTGGGCTCAAGCTAGGCCCAGATCTCATTGTGAACTCTAGATGTAATTCCTACTCAATTTTAATGGGCTTGGGTTAGTGAAAGAGTGCAAGGGATGGTTGTTTTTGGACTAAGGAAGGGTGATGAACTCTCCACCTTATTTTGTTAATGGACTTGTCCTTAAGATATTTTCAAGTGAAATGCACAACCAATTCAAACAGGGGGTTCTATGCAACCATGGAAATGCATGAACATGGTTTTAAGGAAGGTTAGAGATCTCACCTTGCCTCTCGCAATCTTCAACAAAAAAGAAACTATACAAGAAAGAAAGCTTGCTAAAAATGCAATCCTAAATGATGCATGACCTAAATATGGACAATTCCTAATCTTAAGATAAAAAATTTTATTTTTTGATTCTTTGTGATTTCTTTTAATTAACGAAAAGTTAACTATGTAAGGAAACTAACTAAAAAGGAAATTAAAAAGAAGGGCAAGTTGGAACAAACTCACCCGGAGGGAGATTTTTATTTCTTTTTTTTTCAATTTTCACATTTTTGTATGTACCTACAAAATAAAAAGAAAGATGTTAGCATGAATATTTGCGATGAATATAAAATTATCAAAACTAAAAAATCTAATTATCCGACAACGGCGCTAAAAATTGATGTACGCGCAATACGCGTCGTTAAACACTCACAGCAACCAACTTCAAAAATTACCGGGACTCACAATTAATTTAAAATTAGTAAGTGGTGAGAACCGGGTCGATCCACGGAGAACTAGTTCTTAACTTTGAAAATCTTAAATTTTGATTAAACTAAAAAAATGGGATTCGAAAAGAGGATATTAAAATTAAATACTTGCACCAATTAATTTATCCTACGATTAAAAAAACGAACTATACAAACAATAGAGAGATATTTGTTACAATACTAATTATACAATAAGTTAATAAACTAAAAATAACAACGCACATAAATTTGACTAAAAGAATTAATTATGAGAAGAAATAACCACACTTAGAGATGAGACTGAGAGATTAGAAGAAGCCAAGGATTAAGAAGAATACTAAATAAACTGTGAGGGAGACTAAAATTCAAATTAACAACATTTTTAATAAACACAGAAGAGAGAGAAAGGTAGTAGCAGGGCAACAGGGGCTTCTGTGGGCGTGTGGGCGCACAGCGCTGGGTATCTGAGGCAGTGGTGCACTGGACCCGCTCACATGGGGTGGCCTTGACATTGCAGGGGCTCGCAGGCGCACGCGGGCGTGGTGGAGGCGGTGGGGCGTAGACTGACGCAGTGGTCTGAGAGGATAGGCGAGGGAGACTGGCGCGTGGCAGATGCTAGACCGGCATGCAGGGTGGTAAGCAGCCTAAAGGGGACGCGTGGCTGAGGCGGCTGGTACGACGTCGCATGGCGCGCCTAAGCGCCACGCGTGCGGCACGGGCGACGATGCCCTTCGCCGTGTGCTACGCTCACGCGCCATGTTGCCGAGAGAGCGGAGAGAGGAGAGAAATAGAGAGCGGGCGAGAGAGAGAAACAGAGCGGAGAGAGAAAGGAAGAGAAGAGAGAGCGTGAAACAGAGAGAGGAAGAGAGAGAGAGAGAGAGGAAAAATATAGAGAGAGGGGAGGACAGAGAAAGAAAACAAAGTGGAGAGAGAAAGGAAGAGAAGAGCAAAGAGAGAGCGTGAAACAGAGAGAGAAAACAAGAGGAAGAGAGAGGAAAGGAGACAGAGAAACAGAAAGAAAGGTAGAAGGCTTGGTAGGAGAGAGAGAGAGAAGGAAGGGAGAAAGTAAGAAAGAGGAAGAAAGATAAATAGAAAAAGAGAGCAGAGGAGAGAAAAGAGGGAGAGAGAGCTCGGTGAGAAGAGAGAGAGAACCGAGAGGAGAGAGAGAAAGGTAGGAGAGAGGAAGAAGAGATTTTAAAAGAAAGAGAAATAGTTTTTAGAAGAGGGAAGAGAGAGAGAAATAGGAAAGAGAGGGATGGAGGGGGTGGCTGCTCTCTTCTTGATTTCTTGGAGAGGGAGTTAAAGACAACTCTCTTTAAGTCATTACATGTCCATTTTGCCCCCACGATGCTCTTTTTGCAAAATAAAGGATGTTAATGTTAAGGTTTGAACTCTAGTATTTTCCATAAGTGTCAAATGCTCTAGCCAGTTGTGCCACTTGCTCTTTGTATCTTGTTCAAACAAAATAAATTTAACTTAGATTTATGTGATGAACAAAATTACAATTATGTCCAAATAAAATTATTAACCGTCTCGATTTTGCCGAAAAATCACAAATGCGCTACAGTCTATTTTTCACATGAAAAAACGATGTTTTTAATTAAGAATTCAACAAAATTGGTATCGTTAGAATCAACACAAAACTATCTATCTTATATAGTTTTGCACATAAAATCATAAGCGTAAAGCAAAATTTCAATCAATTAATGCTCAAGAATGCACAATTATCAGTGACCCATTCGTATTTATTTTATAAATTGAAAATGATAAGTTAAAACTAGAAATAATAGAATTAATCACATGCAGGTACAATATAAGGTTCATACATTCGATCATTCATACATGTCTAGGAAAAGATATCAAGTCACAAGATCCAAATGAAATTATTACATAGTCACAAGTCACCAAAAAAGAAGATAATTGCCTCAATTCCCTCGCTAATGCATCCAGCCAAAGCCACAACACAAGCCAGACCCAGTGCCACCAATGACTTACGTCTCTTGCTCCTCGGAACTTGAAAAGAAAGGGGTTGAGTCTCCAAATAGAAAGCTCAGTAGAAATGTCGTGCCCATGCGTGACCCACAAAATCTCTACTGAACAGAAATCTCAATTTTTATCATAATAGTAAAATTTCAATCATCAAATGATCTTCAATGCATTAAAGTCACTATCCAGTAGTCATCTCATGAATCATTAATCTACATCATCCATAGATCCCAAGCGGTCATCTCATATGGGCACTTTAAGTTCACATCTAGAATCTTTCTGAAAAAGCAATCACGTGAACGAATAAGAAAAAATCTGAAGAAAATAGTTGTATTAATAGGTGAGAACCATCATTTAATCATCTCACAACTCATATATAGTCACATGGAATATGTATCGTTGTTGATCCATATCTATTGCGTATCTATATCAATCGTCCCTTAGATTAATACGAGGGCCGATTCATAGTTTACACATGTCCTTGACAGCTCCTGGGTCAATTTTCAAATCTACTTCATGATCATTTTTTCAATAATAAACTATCTAAGAATGACAAAGGATACATCACTAGCATCATTATCATCTTTGTGTTTGGAACATCCTGAAAGATTCATTACCCGATCAATGCCGCTTCACTCTTTTTGGATCTTGGAAAATTTATGAAGTTGTGGCAAAGAAGCAAGTTCGACTAAGGTACGAGGTACACCGCCAATGCAATCCAAGCCCTCAGTTAAGATGCACACACAAGTGGACTTTTCCACTGCCCTTAATCAGTTTATAAAAGTTGAGTAACCCCATCATATGCCTAAGCCAGGCCCTAACCTAACCCTATCATATGGCTAAAAATCCCATATCTCTTCCGTAAAGGATACATCAATACGAGTATCTACGCTAGTGAGGCAGTCATCCTAATTAGGCAAGAACATCACATTGCAAGTTCATGTTTGATTAAAATTTATAACATAATAAGAAGTTTGCACAACTATAGGTGATAACTGAAGGTTCACAAGCACAAATCCATTAATCATTAATTAACTTAAACATGACATGAGTGGAGGTTCCCCAGCGATCCAAGCACTTAAAATAAGCCTAAGAGGTCCCCTAGAGTTAGTGGTGTTGACACCCTGGCTCCCAGGACCTAAAATGGAGATCTAGGTCTGGTGGTGTCGACACCCTGGACATTCCAGGGCCGCGAAAGCAGAATTGGATAGGTAGCTCGACTTTGAAAGGCCATATCTCGCAATACAAACATCTAGATTGAAAATTATTTTTTAAATTTTTATTTTTTTGTATGAAAGAGCATTAAGTTAACTACAACATATCCGAAAATCAAATTAATTGGAGACCACACAAGTCATGGTGATTAAAACACTAATTGATTGTCAATTTTTAGAGACAACCATACACCTATGAAGATGAGAGTCTATCTCACTCAAATCTCAATCAAAATTTATAAAATTTAAACCATGGCATCTAGACATGAAGCTTAAACCATTCTTAACCATGCATGACATTCGACTCCAAGAATCATGAGCAATAATCCAAGAACTTAAGGAAGGAAATCATTTCGTACTAAACAAAGCACACATGGGAAATTCATCTTGAAATCACCAAATTTTACATATGTTAACTAAATAAAACCTATAGATGGTAGTATAACCTATAAAGCATCAAATGCTACACATACATACCTAATCAAAGCCTTTAAATCATCAGAGACACCTTGAATCTAGAAAACCCAAACATGAGTACCACCCTACCAAAATTTTAGCTCCACTAACCCCAAATGGGTCTTTTTAGAATCAATACAAGCTTCAAAGAGTAGAGGAAGAAGAACTCCAAGCCTCTTCATTTGAATTCCACACCCAAGAAGAGCTTCAAGAACACACTTCTAAGAGCTCCTAACCCTCCAAGAGGACCATGCAAGCCCTCCAAGAACCGTTCCTCCCACATGCACTAAAAATTACTCACCAAGAGCCAAGAGGGGGGTCAAAGGAAGAGCAGGAAGGGCATAGAGAGGGGAAGAGAAGGTGGTGGTTCGGATTCTCTCTCCCACCCACATTTAAACTTAGTAGAGTTTACAATCATACCCTCAAACTTTCTAAAATTGATCCTCATACCAATATATACACATTGGACCAACTAACACTCACTTCCTAAGGCCTAATAACTCTTATTTGGATCCCAAAGTATAACCCAATAATCTAAACTATTTTAAAGTCATCTATCACATTTTTAAAAAGATTAAACTCACTAAACTTGTGAATCAAGCCAAAAACCTACTAAATCTCAACCAAGTCACTTGATTAGATCTAAATCACACATAATCTATTACAATATTCCATTTAACTCAAATTAAAGTAATTTAATGAAACTCAATCTAGTTCGATCATGGTCAAACTTCGTCCAACCCGATGGACATATTGGAAAATTGTGAACCCGAGGGTCGGGGTATTACATTCTCCCCTCTTTAAAGAAAATTTCGTCATGTAAATTTATTTCTCTTGTTAAAATTAATTCAATCTAGATCAACCTATACACGTATAATCGTTTGATTACATTTTTTAAGGAAGCAACCCACTTACTTGATCAGAATCACCACTACTTATTCATCTAGCCTTTATCCATAAAGTTGATGTTACATCTTGTGATAAAGATTATCTCGGTCTTTCAATTTTCTCAAGCTAATAGCTATCCCAGGTGAAGTCTCTTGGATCTAATTAGTCACCTTGGTCTTGTAGAAAATTATCCTTAATTATAAGTAGTAAAACACTTGCACTGCATCCTCATCAATTGATTGCTACATCTCTTACTCACTCTAGGTGATGATGACATTCTAGTGTTAATTTCACACTGCACTTGACTGGTTCAATCATTCTTTAAACAATTTATCCTTAGGATTATTAACGAAATATAAAATTCTATTATCATGGTCACCATCCCTAGCCCATTATTTAGTACATCTCTCATTCTTGCTGCACTAGTCCTTTCTACGCTATCTGGAATATCGTTGACAACGCACAAGTCAATTCCAATAGAAATCTAAAATATAACACTTAACTCTTATGTACAAAGGTTCTTATATTCTACCTCAATGATCTCATTCCAGCATTTCCCCGATCTACATAGCCTTTAATGATTCCTATTCAATTAATCTTTATTGTGAAAGGTTACTCTCCACTAGTCAATCTTATAGTCACTCCAGTTGTATCAACTTAAAGACATAGTCTAAATCACAAAACTTTGATTGTCTTCTTTTTCACTCAAGCGATTATTCTATAGCTTCTACTTTCAGTCTCCAACTAATCTAAACACTTACCACCTTATTAGTTTAACTCACTTTGATCTAAAAGCCTAAGGTCACTTCTTATTTAAGTCTTACCCAATTGGCGCTTCTTCGTACAACTTAAGTCATAAAGCCCATAACTGATATTGTAATTGCATCATAATAAATCATAGATCGATAGACCTCAGTAAATAGGCATACAAGTGGCACTTAGTTTGTGGTCCGGCTAGATGCCATATCACTAAGAGTCAATACATGCATGCCTTATAACTACACAACACCCTTATCTTCTAAAAATATTGAGTACCCAAACATATAGTGTGATCAGTACCATGAGTTGGATACAACACGGCACCAAGAAGATTTAGGAACAATGCAACTAAGAACATATCATGTAACATATTGAAGTATAACCTAATGAATCACAACTCAAATCACATTAAAAAAATCAAACTATATTTAGTATTTGTTAGTATTAGATGGTTTCAAAGCCAATCCGATACTATGTACTTATTTAGATTATTAATAAATGGTAATAATTCATTGTGTGTAATTAATTCGATCTGTATTTATCGTATCACGATGAAGTCCATGAACATGTGCAATAGTCTTCGGATTATGATGAGATCATAATTACGGGACCGAAGACTTATAAACACATGTTCTTAACTGTTCCTAGTCATAGGATGTTTGAAATAGGACATCAAACATCCGGATAGACTAGTATAGGTTACTTCAGCTCATATGATGAGGGTGACTGATCCTATAAGTCACTTGTGTGGAGACACTATGCTGGACCTATAGGTGCTCATTGGCGAATGAGTTCACTGAACTGATCCGACTATGAATCGCTGGATGGTAATCACCTCACTGTTAACCAGCTCGATTCATTTGTCACGGTTGCGTGGATGATCCTTGGACCTGAGACTCCAAAAATATCTTGTTGGTAGGTTTCTGAACTTTGACCTTGACGAACGAATCCCTAACCATAGGTTATCAATAAGTCAAGCGATCGGGTTCAGGGAAATGCCCTCGAAGGTAATTGTGTGTTCAATACGGGATCATCCGCTCTCGGTAGTTTGAGAGAGAATGTTCTGGAATGATGCGCTTAAAGTCCCTGGCCAGGGCGGACTCTGTAATCGATAACGAGTTATCGGATTCAGATTAGCGGCATCTGATTCAAGTGAATCGACCAAATAGGGTTTAACAGTAAACCATGCCCTAGGTCGATTCAGGAACATTGCACGGATGAAGGATTATATCCGCACGCTAACCGATGACAGAAATGTTTCAATAGAGGGTTGCGATAACCCCAGTGCCATCCAGGATCACGCGATGTTGCTTGGCATCCAACGTGTTCGACAGTCCGTCCGAATTTATTGTGGGACATTAAATTCGGCTGATTAATAGAATATAAAGATATTAATTAATTCAGTGGGTCAGTAAAGGGTTACTGGACTTAATGGGCTATTAACTGGACTAGTATTTGGGCCTAGAGGGTCACACGCAAATGGTTTTCAAGTCGATGGATAATCCGACAGGATTTCAGATAAGTCTGGATTTTTATGAAAAACTGAAAACTAACTTATTATAAAAGAACGGATTCTACATCCGGGGCCAGCAACCCTGACCTAGCCATCATTCGTTCTTTCTCTCTCTTCTGGGCGTGCGGTTCCCAACTGCTCCGGCTTCCGTCCGACGGGAGATTCAGAATCCGCATGTCGCGGTGGATTACGCGCAGCCAGACGGGATCTACGAACGCCGCAGCGAGCGAGGAAGCGAGGACGATCCATCGCGAGGAGAACCGCGTGGATACCGCTAGAGGTCAGGCATCTGCGCAACTTGCGGCATCGCTCCGACGGAACCGGAAAACGAACGCGGATTCGAATCCGCACAAGGTGAACTCGATTTTCTCCGGTTTTATTTTAACGATCGAAACGGGATGGATCCGATCCCGAACATATTATTCCGCTGCGTTTTTCGGTCGGATCCCGACACAACGAACCCAACAGTAGTATCAGAGCCAGGTTCCACTGTGTTTTCGCCGTTTCGATCTCTAAAATTGTGGTTTTAAAATTTAAATCCATGTTGGTAATTATGTTCTTGAAATATTTATAATCATTAGATGATTACTGCGATGAGATCACGATTTAAATCTGAAGAAAATATTATTTTTGGGGTTTTTCGTCGTGTTCTTCGTTGGACGAAGAACAGAGTATTTTTGATAAGATCAGATCCATAAAGATGGGTCTTAAGGGGTTTTAATCACTGTAAATCATGCCCACTGACCCCGGACGAATTGTTGGTGGCATGGGAAGCCGTAGAAGAACGGCCATGGACCTTCTTCTTCCTCTCCACGGGTTTGAGAAACCTGCAAAACATAGTTTTTTGGAGGAAAAGGGAAGGCGAATAAACCCCTTTCTGGAGCACCTCCAGGGCCACCGCTGGTCGCCGGACCTCGCCGGCGGTAAGGGCTTCGCTGGCGGCAAGGCGCGGTCCCCGGCCGCCGCCAGGATCGGCGCCGGAGAAGACCCCAAAAGGGGGACGGCGCTGTCGGGTTCCCTGCTGTGCAGGGAACCCTCGGGCTGCCCAGCCGGCCCGGCTGGACCCTGGCCCGGGACAGGGGACCGAGCCAGGGGCCGGACCAGGCCTGCGGGCCTGGGTCCGGGCCCCTGGCTGAGCCTTGGCTCGGCCCTGGCTCGAGCCAGGGGGTCAACAGGGCTGAGCCCTTTAAGGGCCCTAGTTGATTTATTTATTTTATTAATCAATAAATTGATTTAATAATTAACTATAAAATATGATTTTACTGTTTGTTATTAAATTCAATTTTCTGATTGGGTCCTAATTAAGGTTTATTTTGTTAATTAATTAACAAAAGTTATAATTTAATTAATTCTAAATGTTAGACTAAACCTTATGTAATCTAATTGTTAGATTAACTCCAAATTATTTGAATTGTTCAAATTGAGCATGGAATATTTCTAAAGCCATTATTTTTGGGTTTTATGCACATTTGATGTGTAGTAATTGGTTATTTAAAATTTGATTGGTTTGCTTGTTTAAATAATGATTTAGATTAGCATGCTTAAAATTAATGAAATCTGTTTTTGAAAATTTCTAAACCCAATTTTGATTGGCTCCTGTTTTTCTGAAACCCAATTTATTATTATTTTCAAAAGATTTCTTTAGCCATTTGATGTGCAATTCATATGTGGTTTGTTTAACTAAAACACATGGTGGTCATGGACGAGCATTAATTGTGGATGTGGAATGTGATTGTGTGGTTTATTGTTTATTAATAAATAGAGGTCTGCGAACCTCTCCCTCTCATTTTCCATTGTACTTCTACCTTACTCCTCGATGTAATCGCCATAAGGCTTCCTCTTTTGAATTATTAAGTAATTGAGAATTATGATGTAATTTGATCGAGGCGGGTGTGCGCGGAGCGAAGATGATCCACAACTGTCGACCAGATGAAAATGAAAAGAGTTCATTGAATCCATGGGTTTGCAGACTCATGATATAAGTTGTTATATTGTGCATGTGTGTGCGTTTGACTGTCTGGCTCAAGTCAAACCGCAGTGCCGTCCATGACCACACTAATGACATGTATGTGATGCGTGTGCTTAATATTTGCTAGGTTATTAGTATTTATAATATATTCGATATATTTAATACTATCACCTAGGATGAGACCAAACTAAATAAGTAAAACCTTCGTAACAAACTCTAAGTCGTAGCGCGAGTCGTTGAGAATGTACCGCGTGGCTCTCCATCAATATGATTAATAGAACTTAATTCGGTGGTGGCATATACTATGTGTTTACTCGAGGTTTGCCATTAACTGACGAGAGAACTGTTGATCATGGCATTAGATGCCTTTGGATAAGAGTAGAGGAACGATATAGTTATCCACGTGTTTACCCGGGAACTATATTTCTACTTTACTCTGCCACGTATTGATGGTAAAGTTTAGACTGGGGATAATGGTCTACTGTGTTTACCCGGGACCATTAAACTTGGGAGCCGAAATATGATCGGATATTGCAAGGAGTTGCAATTATCATGAGATGATTGCTCTGGGATAGCGGTATGATACTACGTGTTTACCCGAGGTCATACTGTGATGCTTGGAGATTCTGATCCCACTAGGAGACAGTCGGCGTCTCCCGTTCTGTATATCTGAAGGTTATACAGTCCGTCGAAAATTAGTGGGAGTAAAACTAGGTAATAAAAGACCATATCTTGTTTTAGTTAATATGAATATCTGCTAATTATCAATTGATTATCTCCTGTAGGCGAGAATGTCGCACCATAACCCGTTGCGAGACATACTTGATGCCAACCGTTTGACATGCACCAATTACTCAGACTGGCTCAGAAACCTGAAGATAGTCCTCAGGTCTGAGCAGATTGCCTACGTCTTGGATAATGAACCTCCTGCTAAACCAGCATTAGATGCCCCAGAGGAGGAAATGATAGCGTATGAAAAATGGAAGGAAGATTTCACCATGGCCCAATGCTACATGTTAGCCTCTATGAGCAATGAGTTGCAGAGGCAACATGAAGAGATGGATGCTAGATCCATCATGCTCCATTTGAAGGAGCTATTTGGTGAGCAGAGTAGAATCGAACGATATGAGATATCGAAGAATCTATTCAAGGCTCAGATGGCAGAGGGAACTTCAGTACAGAATCACGTGTTGAAGATGATTGAGTGGGTGGAGAGGCTAGATGCTCTTGGGATTACACTTCCCAAGGAGATGCACACAAACCTCGTGTTGTCTTCACTTCCACCGTCATATGCTCAGTTCATCGTTAATTTTAACATGAACAATATCCAGGCCACTTTAGCTGAACTGCTGAACATGTTAAAGACTGCTGAGGGGAACCTTGTGAAGGATAAACCCCAAGTCCTCATGGTTGGTAAGACCAACAGAAAAAGACTTGCAGTCCAAGCTTTTCGAAAGAATAAGAACAAGGTTCAGAGAAAGGTAAAGGTTGCCAAGAAAGACAAAGGTAAAAGTGCTGAGAAAGGTGATTGCTTCTACTGTCACCAGAAAGGGCATTGGAAGAGGAATTGCAAAGAATACCTCAAGGACAAGGCTCAAGGAATTGTGAAGCAGCAGGACGCTTCAAGTATCTATATGATAGATGTAAACTTGTCAACATGGGTATTAGATACTGGATGTGTATCTCATATCCGCAATTCTGTGCAGGCACTGACAAGAAGACGTAAGCTGAGGACCGGCGAGGTGGAGTTGAGGCTAGGTAACGGCGCAAGAGTTGCGGCGATCGCTATGGGGACAGTGAAGCTCAAGCTACCATCCGGAGACACATTTTTATTAGATGAATGTTATTATGTACCTAGCATAATAAGGAACATCATTTCTATTTCATGTTTAGATAGAATTGGATACAATTTAAATTTTGGAAACAATAGTTGTTCAATTTATTTCGGAAATAAATTAATAGCTTCTGCTATTTTATCCAATGGTTTGTATCTATTAAATGTGTCTCATGATAATTTACACATCGGTTCTTCAATTAAAAGAAGTAAGTATGAAATGAACAAAGCCTAGTTGTGGCATTGTAGGCTTTGACACATTGGTGAAAACAGACTCCAAAGGATGCATAAAGATGGATATTTGGATCCATTTGATTATGAATCATATGCAACCTGTGAGTCATGCTTAATGGGGAAAATAGCTAAGTCTCTATTTAGCGGAACTGGAGAACGAGCCAAAGACATATTAGAACTCATACATTCAGATGTATGTGGTCCTATGTCAACCCAAGCCATTGGTGGTTTCTCATACTTCATTACATTCACTGATGATTACTCAAGGTTTGGATATATATACTTATTGAAGTATAAATCTGAAGCCTTTGAGAAATTCAGAGAATTTAAGAATGAAGTAGAAAAACAAACAGGAAAGAGTATAAAAACCATCCGATCTGATAAGGGTGGTGAATACTTGAGTACAGAGTTCATTAAATACTTAAAGGATAATGGTATCCTTTCTCAACTTACACCTCCTTATACACCTCAGATGAATGGTGTATCAGAAAGGAGAAATCGCACATTAATAGAAATGGTGCGATCCATGATGAGCATGTCCAAATTACCAGTGTCCTTATGGGGATATGCACTTAGCTCGGCTATGTATATCCTGAACAAGGTACCCAGCAAATCTGTTGAGACCACTCCATATGAGATATGGAATAGAAGGAAACCAGACCTTAAACATGTTAAAGTCTGGGGATGTCCTACTCATGTTAAAAGATATGACGCAGATAAGCTAGAATCCAGAACTGACAAATACAGATTTGTGGGATATCCAAAGGAAACTTATGGATATTACTTTTATCTTCTTGGCGAGCAAAATGTATTTGTGACCAGGAGAGCTGTCTTTCTGGAAGAAGATTATATTCTCCAGAAGGACAGTGGGAGTAAAGTAACACTGGAAGAAATTCCAGACCCACAAACTGGTATTGGTTCATCAGATGAACCGTCAGTTTCTGAACCTGTACAAAATGATACACAGGAACCCCGTAGGTCTGAAAGAATACCTAAACCACCAGAAAGATATGTGGGACATATTAATTTGGATGATTCAAGGATACTTTATAATGAGGATAATGATCCTAAAACTTACCAGGAGGCCATTGAAAGTTCAGAAGCCGGAAAATGGCGGGAAGCCATGAATTCTGAAATACAGTCCATGTACATCAACCAAGTTTGGAATTTGGTGGATTTACCCGATGGTATAGTACCTATCGGCTGCAAATGGATCTTTAAAAGAAAGATCGGTGCAGATGGACGTATTGAGACTTATAAAGCAAGATTAGTGGCGAAAGGCTATCGACAAAGATAACGTGTTGATTATGACGAAACCTTTTCACCCGTTGCTATGATTAAGTCTATCAGAATTCTTCTCGCCATTGCTGCCTATCATGATTATGAAATCTGGCAGATGGATGTGAAGACTGCTTTTCTCAATGGAAACCTTGAGGAGGAGGTGTATATGATACGACTAGAAGGATTCACATCCAAAGATTCTCCAGACATGGTATGTGATAAGTCCACAATTTTACATAAATAACAGATGAAAATTACATACTTTGCTATCAATTTAACGGACAAAATCACATGGAATGATAGATAAACCATTTGCGCATTCAAAATCTGAATTTCAAATATCATCACTCCATGGATGGAATAAGGGTAGCAACTTCATTTCCTCAGCAATTATTTAATGCGCAGTTGAATGATTTACGGCTATAAGAACTTAACTGTTATTTTATGTGAAAACAGGACATGAACAAGCAGATGGCATAGTGGTTGGACCACCTGAACTTCAAGGAAGTGACCAGAGTTCGAATCCTGGCAAAAACAACATTTTATTTTCGTATTTTAGCTTCAACTGGGGCCCACATGCCAACTAAGAAAGAAAGGAGGAGGGAATTCTGAAATTCAAAGAAAGGAGGATCCACTTCAAAAATTCGAAATTCAAAATACCAATTAATGTTTTAAAGAGGATCCCCTAATCAAGGGGAGCTTAATGAAAGGATTTTAAAATCTCTTTTTGAAATTCAAACCCTCCCTTCTTTTCTATAAAACCAAGGGAGGAGGTCAAAGGGAGGGGGCCCCAATTTTCAGAATTTTTTAAAAAAAACCTCTCTCTCTCTCCCATTGTTCTCTCTCTTCCCCTACGCATCTATCTCCCTTTTCTTTCTCTGTCATTTTCTCTCTCTCTCTCTCTCTCTCTCTGCTTTTCCTCCCTCTCCCGCAGACTCCTTCGTTCTCTCTGTTTCTCCTCTCTCTCTACCTTTTCCTTTCTCTTTGTCTCCGTCCAGTCTCTCTTTCTCCCTCCACGCCTGCCACCACGCCTGGGATTGTCAGCGCCGCCGGCCCCAGTGCCACGCGGCAAACGGAGCGAGTTCGCAGCCCCAGCATCGTCGCTCGTGCCGGCCACGCGGCACCGCTCGGCCGCCTCCCGCCTGCAAGCCGGCCCCGCCAGGGCCACGCGGCGTCACGCCGTTGTTCGTGGGGCTGCGCTTCGTCGCCCGTGCCGGCCACGCGGCACCGCGCAGGCGTTTCTCGCCCGCTCGCGTTAGCCGCCTCGCCTGTTGCGCTGCCACGCGGCAGCACACGAGCCGCCCTGCGCTGCATCGCCTGCCGCGCCTCGTCTGCCGCGCCCTCATCTGCCGCGCCGCCCCGGTCCAAAGCGCCGCCACTCCCAGCTGCTTCCACGAACCCCTGCTCGGACCAGTGTGCCCGCGCCCCCTGCCCACTGCACCAGGCGCCTCTTGGCCAGAAGCCCCTCTACTGTGGTTCTTACCGCTGTTGATATTCTAGTTTGTTCATTTTATTTTAATGTGTTTAGTTCAATTAGTCTTGAAAACTCCCATTGTGATTTCTCCTTAAATAATGTTGTATCAATTTTCTTTTATGCAGTAGCTTGATAATTTAGTCTTCTAGAAATATCTATCTTCTTAGGATAGTATATTTATTTCGTCTATTATTCAGTCATTTAGTTAGATTTACATATTTTATTTTAGGTCATTAGTTGGGTATTATTAGTGTTGTCTTAATAAAACTTAGGCAATTTAGTGTTTTAGGAGTGTGAGTAAATTTCGGTAATTAATCGATCATCTTCGCAAGATTTGCATCTCAAAGTCACACTTGCTAACATTGTTTCCACTAAAAACCCAAGATTTTCAAAGTTAAAAGCTCTATTTCTCCGTGGATCGACCCGGTCTCAACCATGCACTACCTTGTTATCTTTAAATGAGACTCGGAAATTAAGATTGATGTTATTTGTGTTTTAACGACGGCATTTAAATACGCATCAATTTTTGGCGCCGTTGCCGGGGATTTAGAATTTTAATTTTGATTATTTTGGGTCTATTTGTATAAATCCATGCTCACATTCATTCTCTCTTTTTGCAGGAATTTTAAAAAAAAAAAAAAAAAAAGAAGAAGACAAAAGGAAAGTTCAACTTGGTGAGTTTGTTCCAATTTCTTTAATATTTTTATTTTTAGATTTGCTTAAAATAGATATAGACCTCATTAAATAAATAAAAAATCAGAAAAACAAAATTAAAAAAATTGCATTTCAAGATTAGAAACCAAACTACCATGTTTTAGGACATGCATCATTTAGGAATGCATTAGTTTTAAATTTTTGTCATTTGTTTCATGTTGAAGAGTGCGGGAGGCAAGGTAAGTCTTTCTAAATTGTGCAAGTAACATGTTCATGCATTGTCATTTCATTATTGCACAAAACAAACTTGATTGAATTGTGGTGTGCATCTCATTGATAAAATAATTTAAGGGCATCTTCATAATAAGATAATGTGGGGATTTCATCACCCTTCCTTGGCCCACAAACCAAAAACACTCCATCTTGCATTGTCCCAAGCTCAATAAAAATCAAATAGCAATTGCACCTAGGGTTCACACTATGATTGGACCGAGCTTTGAATTCATTTCTGCTTTGGACAACGGTGTCTAGGCTAGAGGTTGCAAAGGTAAACGCCTAAGTGGACAAGTGGTTATTTAATTAGGTCTCTACGAAAGTAGGGGGAGCCTCCCACTATCCCACCTCTTACCTGGCCGATTGATCTATTGTAGGGGTGATTCATAATGAATTCTAGCCATTTTGTGAGAAATCTCACCCTTAAGTCTAGGATACACTTAGGTCATTAGGAATTTGTTATTAACTTGTTTGTCTTTGCATAAATAAGCATAAAAAATATATAAAAATAAAAATCACAAAAACAACCATTCTCATCTCATCTTGGTCTAGTGTATGTTAGGTAGAAGATCTCAAAAGCCATATATTATCAAACCCATTCAAGAAATTGAGAGATACCTACATCACTAAACCAATATTCAACATCAAATGGTTGGAAACAATCAACAAATGCCTAAACAAATGAAGGAATACTTCATTCCTCAAGACTATAATCCTTCATCTTGTATCCAATTGCCTAATGTCCATGCTAGCCATTATGAGATCAAGCCAAGCACCATCCAAATGCTCCCATCTTTTTATGGGAATACCAATGAAGATCCATATAAACATTTGGATGAATTCTTTGAGATTTGTTCAACCGTGAAAATTCAAGATTTCACGGAAGATGCCCTTCGACTTACCCTATTCCCTTTTTCACTTAAGGACAAAGCCAAATATTGGCTTGGAACGATAGGGAAGTCCATTAGGACTTGGCCCGAAATGCAACAAGAATTCCTAAAAAAATTTTATCCTATTGGGAGAACAAATACAATGAGAAGGGCTATAACTGGATTCTCACAATTACCAGGAGAACAAATTCATGAATCTTGGGAACGATTGAAAGAATTGTTGAGAAAATGTCCACACCATGGATTGTCTAGATGGCAAATTGTGCAAGCATTCTATGAAGGTTTAGATGTACAATACAGGCAAATGGTAGATGCATCTTGTGGAGGAGCATTCATGAGCAAAAGTGAGGAAGAAGCTTATGATTTGTTTGAAATGCTAAGTGAAAATTCAATAAATCATGCTTCACTTTCATCATATGAAAGATCTGTAGGAACATCCAAACGGACTGGAGTCTATGAGATAAGAAATAGAGGAGAATTTGAACCTAAGATGGATATCAATGCATTGGCTCAAAAGTTGGATAAGGTGGACCTTCTGGCCCAACAAATGAGCAAAATGGATCTTATGGCCCAAAAGCTAGACCAAGTCCTAGCTTCGAATAACCAAGGATCTAATATCCATGCACAATCAAGACCTTACTCTGAATCTTCTCCATCTTATCAAGAAGCTTGTAGTCTTTGTGCCAGCCCAACTCACCATGCCAGTGAGTGTCCTACGGCAGCCCAATTGCCACCGTTCATTCAAGAACAAGTCCAAGCAGCCCAGGGTTATTCAAAGTCCAATCATGATATATATTCTAACACCTACAACCCTGGTTGGAAGAATCATCCTAATTTTTCATGGAAATCTCAACAAGCCCAAGCTCCAAATCCACAAGTACAAAATTTTCAGAACAAGGCCCATCAACAGAATTACTATCCAAATCAATCTTTCAGTAAAAGCCAACCTATCCAGTCCCAAGCTCAAGCTCCTTACTTTCAGCCCAATAACAATCAGAATATGTTCTCTCAACCTCCATTTCAAATCCTACAATATCAGCCATCAAATCAAAATGATGACAAATTCAATATGCTGCAACAATTACTCATGAATCAACAACAACAACATCAACAATTGCAACAATTGGTCATCTCTCAACAACAATCCATTTCGAAATTAGAAGCCCAATTGGGTCAAATGGCTGATACAACCATGAGGAGGGAAGTGGGCCCATTACCAAGTCAACCCATTGCAAACCCGCGAAACTATCCTCCGGGTTTCCAACAACAACCAATCCTACCTAATCCTCAAGCCCAACCTCAAATGGGCTCAAATCCACCAAGAGGCCCACAGTTAGAAAATGCGAAAGCAATTTTGGCCTTAAGAAGTGGTAAAGTCTTGCCGGATCCTTACCCAAACCAAGGATCTAGTCAACCCAATCCTGAGCAAAATGAAGAAGAAAAAGGAGAAGAAGATGAAGATGAGAATGAACAACCCAATATCATTCAAGGAAAAGGAAAAATGGAGGAATATTCTGAGAATTATAAACCAAAAATTCCTTTTCCACAAGCTTTAGAAAATGGCAAAGAAAAAAGAAAGCATCAAATCCAAGCAAAAAATGAACAGTTAATGGACTTATTTAAACAAGTCCATATTAACATGCCATTGGTTGATGCAATCCAACATGTGCCGGCCTATGCCAAATTTTTTAAAGAACTTTGCACTCATAAGAGAGAGCCTAAAGCAAATCCTAAGAAAGTCTTTTTGTCTGAAGAAGTGAGTGCCATTTTGCTCAACCAACTGCCTAAAAAGATGAAAGACTCTGGAGCACCACTTATCTCTTGTGTTATTGAAGGAACCACCTTTGATAAGGTACTATTGGATCTTGGAGCAAGTGTGAACCTATTACCCACCTCAGTTTATGAAAAATTTGGGATAGGAGAATTGAAACCAACTCCGGTGATCCTACAATTGGCCGATAGATCTCTTAGGACACCGAAAGGAATGGTGGAAGATGTCATTGTCAGGATTGATACTTGCTACTTCCCAATTGATTTTGTCATCCTTGACATGGAGCCTGTTCAGCATCTGAGAAATAGCCCAATCATATTGGGCCGACCTTTTCTAGCTACTGCAAATGCCATCATTAACTGCAAATCTGGGTTAATGGATATCTCATTTGGGGATCACAAATTATCCCTCAATATTTTCAAAGCTTCTGGCCATATGCAGGATGGGGAAGATTGCTTTGCAATTGATATGATTGATAAGATTGTAGAAACATCCCCTTCGGCCCAACTTGAAGAGGAAGAAGAGTTAATGGCCATATCAGATTTGAATAAAAAGACCTGGCAGCCCAACAAGGTTGAGCCTTTACCTGAACTCAATCTAGAACCTACTCCTCCATCTCTCCAGGTTCCTCCTCAGTTGGAACTCGAACCTTTGCCGGAATCTCTCAAATATGTCTTTTTGGGCTCATCTGAAACTCTACCTGTGATCATAGCCACGGATCTTAACCCTACCCAAGAAGAACAACTCATTGAAGTTCTTCGAACTCATAAAGAAGCCATAGGGTGGTCAGTAGCTGATTTGAAAGGAATAAGCCCAACCACATGCATGCATCATATTTATCTTGAAGATAATGCAAAACTAAGTAGAGAAATGCAAAGGAAATTGAATCCTATTATGATGGAAGTGGTTAAGAAAGAAGTGGTGAAATGGCTAGATGCGGGTATCATATACCCA
Organism: Zantedeschia hybrid cultivar; assembly: GCA_030544215.1. Lineage (NCBI taxonomy): Eukaryota > Viridiplantae > Streptophyta > Magnoliopsida > Alismatales > Araceae > Zantedeschia > Zantedeschia hybrid cultivar. The sequence continues at coordinate 67,375,321 of JARZZO010000005.1, read as the reverse complement.
ATATCTGATAGCAAGTGGGTAAGCCCAACCCAAGTAGTGCCAAAGAAGTCTGGCTTAACTGTGGTAACAAATGAAAAAAGGGAAGAAATACCCACTAGGCTAACCACGGGGTGGAGAGTTTGTATTGATTACAGAAAATTGAACACAATGACAAAGAAAGATCATTTCCCACTCCCGTTTATTGATCAGATTTTGGAAAAGCTAGTGGGTCAGAAATATTTCTGTTTCTTAGATGGATATTCGGGATATAATCAAGTGGCTATATACCCAGAAGATTAGGAGAAAACCACATTCACATGTCCATTTGGCACATTTGCATTCCGAAGAATGCCATTTGGACTATGTAATGCACCAGCAACTTTCCAAAGGTGCATGTTGGCCATCTTTTCAGATATGGTGGGAGAATTCCTTGAAGTATTCATTGATGATTTTTCAATATTCAGGGATTCATTTGAAATTTGTCTGGAGAATTTGAAAAATGTACTGGGAAGATGCATAGAGACCAATTTGGTTCTAAGTTGGGAAAAGAGCCATTTCATGGTTAAAGAGGGCATAGTTTTGGGCCATATAGTGTCTGGAAGAGGTATCGAAGTGGATAAAGCTAAAGTTAGCCTAATCGCCAATCTTCCTCCACCCACTTCGGTAAAACAAATTCGATCATTCTTGGGCCATGCCGGCTTCTACCGCCAGTTTATCCAAAATTTCTCCCAAATTGCCGGACCATTAACTCTTCTCTTAGCCAAAGATGTCCCATTCCATATTGATGAAAAATGCTTGGAAGCATTTAAATCTTTAAAAGAGGCTCTGATCAAAGCTCCCATTCTCCAATCGCCTGATTGGTCTTTGCCATTTGAGATAATGTGCGATGCTTCTGATTATGCTATGGGGGCAGTACTGGGACAAAGAATCAATAAAAAACCTGTGGTGATTTATTATTCAAGTCGTACACTTGTAGATGCTCAGATGAACTATACCACCACAGAAAAAGAATTGTTAGCTGTTGTTTTTGCTCTGGAGAAATTTCGATCTTACCTTTTGGGGGCAAAAGTGATTATTTATTCTGATCACTCGGCATTGAAATATTTGTTGACAAAGAAAGATGCCAAACCAAGATTAATCAAGTGGATCCTACTCCTCCAAGAATTTGATTTGAAGATCCGGGACAAAAAGGGATCCGAGAATGTGGTGGCTGACCATCTCTCCCGAATCATGATTTCAGATAATGAACCAATGAGAGACTCATTCCCTGATGAACACCTCTTAGCCATTTCCCACACGTCACCACCATGGTATGCACATATTGTGAATTTTAAGGTGACTGGTCAAATCCCACAAGGATGGACAAAAAATGAAAAAGATAAATTCTTCTCTCAACAGAAGTATTATTTTTGGGAAGACCCTGAACTCTTCAAAATTTGTCTAGATCAAATAATCCAGAGATGTGTGCCTGAAGAAGAACAACAAAGTGTTTTGAACTTTTCCCATAACCTTGCTTGTGGAGGACATTTCTCCGGAAAGAAAACCGCAGCAAAGGTTTTACAAAGCGGTTTCTATTGGCCCACACTCTTCAAGGATGCTTATGAGTTTAGCAAAACATGCCTAAGATGTCAAGCTGTTGGAAATATGACTAAAAGAGATATGATGCCTCTAAATCCAATCTTAGTGGTTGAAATTTTTGATGTTTGGGGAATAGATTTCATGGGTCCTTTTCCACCATCTTTTGGATGCGAATACATCTTGGTGGCAGTGGACTATGTGTCTAAATGGATTGAAGCAATAGCCACCCAAACCAATGATCACAAAGTGGTAATGAAATTTGTACAAAAGAATATCTTTTCTAGGTTTGGATGGCCAAAGGCTATCATTAGTGATGGGAGTTCGCACTTCACTCATTCTCAATTTCGAGCATTGCTCAAAAGATATGGGATTACTCATAAGCTTGTTACCCCTTACCATCCCCAAACTAGTGGCCAAGTGGAGATATCCAATAGAGAAATCAAGAATATCTTGCAAAAATTTGTTAGGCCCGACAGAAAAGATTGGTCCAAAAGGTTAGATGATGCTTTGTGGGCTTATCAGACTGCTTATAAAACTCCTATTGGCACGTCACCATACAGGCTAGTCTTTGAAAAAGCCTGCCATCTCCCAGTGGAATTAGAACATAGAGCTTATTGGGCTATCAAACAGGTCAATTTTGATCTAGTCAAAGTTGGTTCACATAAAACCTTACAATTGAGCGAACTAGATGAAATAAGAAATGAAGCCTATGAGAACTCGAAAATCTATAAAGTCAAGACTAAAGCTTTTCATGATAAACATATTGTGAGGAAATCTTTCCACCATAATCAAAAAGTCTGGCTATTTAACTCAAGGTTGCGTTTGTTCCCTGGGAAATTGAAATCAAGATGGGATGGGCCATTCTTGGTAATTAAAGCTTTTGACCATGGTGCGGTCAAGATCATAGATCCAAAAAATGGACAGACATTTACTGTTAATGGGCAACGCTTAAAACCTTACATTGAAAACCTTCAAAATTGTCCATTGGAATCTGTGCAGCTAAGTGATCCACAATGAACATAATTTTGTCTAGCTGAAGACACTAAACTTAGCGCTTATTGGGAGGCAACCCAATCTTCTCATTTTTATTCTAATTATTCTCTTTTTCTTTTCTTTTTTAGAAAACTCATAAAATCCACCATGGAGAACAGAGAGAAGCCTCGTCACACCTCAGGTTGTATCTCTCCGCATCATAAATTCCATATTAAATCATTTTTGTGCATTTCTATGCCATTGAGGACAATGTCATTCAAGTTGGGGGGAGAATCATAGTGCATATTGAATAAAATCGTTTAAAATGAACAAAAGTTTTGAAATTTTTTCAATTTTCACACAAATTTTCAAAAGAAAAAATTATTTCATTTTCACACTCCAACAGAAATTCATATCTATCACACTTCATTTAGGGAATCTTGATCAAAATTGAGTTAGGAAGTTGAGTAAAAGTTTGAATTAACCCCCCTCTCTACAAAGAATCACGACGGGATGATTTTCACACACACACGGTAACTTGGAAAGAGTGGAAGATCCTGAAAGTGTAGAGTTGCTGGAGTTACCCGAAATGTAGAATTACCCATTCTATTTTTACTTTTAGGTCAAACGAACGGAAAGTTAGGATTCGTAATAGGAGATCAAACCACTTAACACTTTAAGGAGGCGGTCACTTCGAAAAAAAAGGACAATCAGAAGCGTGAAAATCAAATAAATATGCTTCAAAAGAGTCAAAGGAAGGACGATGGCAAAAAGTATGCACCTCTCCTCAGACAAAAATAAAGAGAGTGACAAAAAGTACGCACTCTCAAAGCACAAAACAATCGTGCTAAAGTCCTTCACAGCAAAATAAGACCAAATCCTAAAAAGTTTTAAGTCGGGGCGAAAACCGAAAAGCGAACCTAACCAACTAATCCAGAGATCTCTTTTTCTGTTCTCTCCCCTGGGTAATTCTACTCCAAGAGGCAGTAAAGGCAACGATATACCAAACAGGATAGAAATGAACTCCAAGCACCTCAAATGATATGCACAATCACTTGTCATGACTCTAAGTATGGTGGGCGGGAGAACAAAAACTTGAATTCCAATTACCTACCATTGGCAATAGATATCCTTTAAAATGAAGTGTGATTCTTTTTACTAATCATGGTAGTCCTAATTTTTTCAAATGATTGTATTGCTAAGAGACTAGCAATGATTAAATTGGGGGGTGTGATAAGTCCACAATTTTACATAAATAACAGATGAAAATTACATACTTTGCTATCAATTTAACGGACAAAATCACATGGAATGATAGATAAACCATTTGCGCATTCAAAATCTGAATTTCAAATATCATCACTCCATGGATGGAATAAGGGTAGCAACTTCATTTCCTCAGCAATTATTTAATGCGCAGTTGAATGATTTACGGCTATAAGAACTTAACTGTTATTTTATGTGAAAACAGGACATGAACAAGCAGATGGCATAGTGGTTGGACCACCTGAACTTCAAGGAAGTGACTAGAGTTCGAATCCTAGCAAAAACAACATTTTATTTTCGTATTTTAGCTTCAACTGGGGCCCACATGCCAACTAAGAAAGAAAGGAGGAGGGAATTCTGAAATTCAAAGAAAGGAGGATCCACTTCAAAAATTCGAAATTCAAAATACCAATTAATGTTTTAAAGAGGATCCCCTAATCAAGGGGAGCTTAATGAAAGGATTTTAAAATCTCTTTTTGAAATTCAAACCCTCCCTTCTTTTCTATAAAACCAAGGGAGGAGGTCAAAGGGAGGGGGCCCCAATTTTCAGAATTTTTTTTAAAAAACCTCTCTCTCTCTCCCACTGTTCTCTCTCTTCCCCTACGCATCTATCTCCCTTTTCTTTCTCTGTCATTTTCTCTCTCTCTCTCTCTCTCTGCTTTTCCTCCCTCTCCCGCAGACTCCTTCGTTCTCTCTGTTTCTCCTCTCTCTCTACCTTTTCCTTTCTCTTTGTCTCCGTCCAGTCTCTCTTTCTCCATCCACGCCTGCCACCGCGCCTGGGATTGTCAGCGCCGTCGGCCCCAGTGCCACGCGGCAAACGGAGCGAGTTCGCAGCCCCAGCATCGTCGCTCGTGCCGGCCACGCGGCACCGCTCGGCCGCCTCCCGCCTGCAAGCCGGCCCCGCCAGGGCTACGCGGCGTCACGCCGTTGTTCGTGGGGCTGCGCTTCGTCGCCCGTGCCGGCCACGCGGCACCGCGCAGGCGTTTCCCGCCCGCTCGCGTTAGCCGCCTCGCCTGTTGCACTGCCACGCGGCAGCACACGAGCCGCCCTGCGCTGCATCGCCTGCCGCGCCTCGTCTGCCGCACCCTCGTCTGCCGCGCCGCCCCGGTCCAAAGCGCCGCCACTCCCAGCTGCTTCCACGAACCCCTGCTCGGACCAGTGTGCCCGCACCCCCTGCCCACTGCACCAGGCGCCTCTTGGCCAGAAGCCCCTCTGCTGTGGTTCTTACCGCTGTTGATATTCTAGTTTGTTCATTTTATTTTAATGTGTTTAGTTCAATTAGTCTTGAAAACTCCCATTGTAATTTCTCCTTAAATAATGTTGTATCAGTTTTCTTTTATGCAGTAGCTTGATAATTTAGTCTTCTAGAAATATTTATCTTCTTAGGATAGTATATTTATTTCGTCTATTATTCAGTCATTTAGTTAGATTTACATATTTTATTTTAGGTCATTAGTTGGGTATTATTAGTGTTGTCTTAATAAAACTTAGGCAATTTAGTGTTTTAGGAGTGTGAGTAAATTTCGGTAATTAATCGATCATCTTCGCAAGATTTGCATCTCAAAGTCACACTTGCTAACATTGTTTCCACTAAAAATCCAAGATTTTCAAAGTTAAAAGTTCTATTTCTCCGTGGATCGACCCGGTCTCAACCATGCACTACCTTGTTATCTTTAAATGAGACTCGGAAATTAAGATTGATGTTATTTGTGTTTTAACGACGGCATTTAAATACGCATCAGTATGCAAGTTGCAAAGGTCCATTTATGGACTGAAGCAAGCTTCCCGAAGCTGGAACATAAGATTTGATGAGGCGATCAAGTCTTATGGCTTCATTAAGAATGAAGATGAACCCTGTGTATACAAGAAAAACAGTGGGAGCGCAATCACATTTCTAGTTCTTTACGTTGAGGACATCCTACTTATTGGGAATGATGTAGGAATAATGTCATCAGTAAAGATATGACTGTCAAAGAACTTCTCCATGAAGGATTTAGGAGAAGCATCTTACGTATTGGGAATACGGATCTATAGAGATAGATCAAAGAAGATGCTAGCTTTAACCCAATCCATGTACATAAAAACCATTGTCAAAAGGTTTGGCATGGAAAATTCCAAGAGAGGTCTCATACCGATGAGACATAGAATTTCACTCTCTAAAGGTCAGTCTCCCAAGACTCCTTAACAAAGGGCAGTGATGGATAAAGTCCCCTATGCTTCTACCATAGGATCCATCATGTATGGCATGCTATGTACTAGACCTGATGTAGAATATGCTCTAAGTGTTACGAGCAGACTGTTGGGTTTTCTCGGTTTCTCCGGATCGCTCACGCAGCGGAAAATAAAATATTTACAGCGATCCGTTCCCGTTTTGAAAAACTAAAATACGATAATCGGATTATCGAAGTTCTCACCGTGTGCGGATTCGAATCCGCAACCGTTCGGTTCCGTCGGTGCGACACCGCAAGCCGCGCAAGCGTCCGGCCTCTAGCGAAGTCCACGCGATCCTCCCCGCGACGGATATCCTCGAGTTCCTCGTTCTTCGCAGCCCACGAAGCCTCCGCCGGTCGCCGCAATAATCGCCGCAGTGCGCGGACGATTTCCCGTCGAACGAGATTCAGAGAAGCAGTGGAGCAGATCTGGATCTGCCTGGACGCTAGAGAAAGACAGAAACTGAGGAGGGGCGGCTAGGGTTAGCAGTAGCTTGGCCTGCTCAGCCCGTTCACTATGTTTTATACTAACCGCACAGTTTTTCATAAAAACCCCCGGTTTATATAAAACCCACTTATTTATCTATCGCCTTGAGAATCATTTGCGTGTAACCCTCTAGGCCCAAGTACCAGTCCAGTTAATGGCCCAACAAGCCCAATGACTCCTCACTGGCTTTATTAATTAATTAATAACCCTTTATTAATTAATTAATCAATCGAATTGATGTCGCACATCAAATTCGACTGGGCCTCCGATCACGTTGGGTGCCAAGCAATACCGCGTGAACCCGGAAGGTATTTGGGGTTAAGTAACCCACTCTTGGAACCTTTCCGCCGACAGTTACCGCGTGGATATAATCCTTCATTCGTACAATGCTCTCGAGTCAACTCAGGGTATGGCGAGCTGTCAAACCCTAACCGGTCGACTCACTTGGATTGGATGCCGCTGATGAATATCGGAAAACTCATTTCCTGATATTATTGTCCGCCCTGGCCAGGGACTTTCGCGCATCCTTCCTAGAGCATTCTCTCTCTAAGTACCGAGAGTGAATGATTCCTTATTAACACACAATTCCCTTCGACGGTATTCCGCTGTATCCAATTCTTGGCGTATTAGAATCTCATGGCTAGAGATTCGTAAACCAAGGTCAAAGCACAGAAGTCCACCGCCAAGGTGTCCTTGGTGTCTCAGGTCCGAGGACAATCCACGCAACTGCGACAATAGAATCAAGCTGGTTGACAGTGAGGTACAATACCATCCAGCGATTCAGTCGGATCAGTTCAGTGAACTCATTCTCCAATGAGCACCTACAGATTCGCCTTAGTGTCTCCACACAAGTGACTTATGAGATCAGTCACCCTCATCATATGAGCAAGAGTAATCTATACTAGTCTAACCGGATATCCGATGTCCTTCTCGGATATCCTCCGACTAGGAACGTTTAAGAATATGTGTGTTTAAGTGATCAGTCTCATTAGTATGATCTCATCATAATCTGATCACTATAGCACATATTCACGGACTTCATTACGAAACGATAATTAATGCGATTTACACATAATGAATATTATGTCATTTTATTAATAAAATGAACGAGATTTACATAGTCAGATTGGCTTGTAGGCCACCTAAACTAACAATCTCCCACTTGGACTAAAGCCAATCACCTTTATACAATAAGCCCATAGACTCTAGGTGACGCTCAAACACAATTTGAGCCAACGGCTTTGTCAGTGGATCTGCTATATTGTCGACGGATGAAACTCTTTCCACTACTACATCTCCTCTAGATATGATCTCTCTGATAAGGTGAAAGCGCCTCAGAATATGCTTCGATTTCTGATGGGACCGTGGCTCTTTCGCTTGCGCAATGGCTCCATTGTTGTCGCACAACAGTGGAACAGGCTCAGAGATGCTGGGAACTACGCCGAGGTCGGTGATGAATTTCTTCAACCACACTACTTCCTTGGCAGCTTCAGCTGCAGCGATGTACTCAGCTTCAGTCGTCGAATCTGCAATGGTTACTTGCTTGGAACTCTTCCAACACACTGCCCCTCCGTTCAATGTAAACACGAATCCAGATGTTGACTTGCTATCATCTAGATCTGACTGGAAACTCGAGTTAGTAAAGCCTCGCAGTTTCAAGTCACCTCCTCCATAGACAAGAAACATATCCTTAGTTCTTCTCAAGTACTTAAGGATGCATTTCACTGCCTTCCAGTGCTCTTCGCCTGGATCAGCCTGAAATCTGCTCGTAACACTTAGAGCAAATGCAACATCAGGCCGTGTACATAGCATGGCATACATGATAGATCCTATGGCAGATGCATAGGGTATTCTATCCATGAATGCTCTCTCATCAGGAGTCTTAGGAGACTGCTCCTTTGAGAGATTAATTCCATGTCTCATCGGTATGAAACCTCTTTTGGAATTTTCCATGCCAAACCCTTTGACTATGGTATCTATGTACAAGGATTGGGTCATTCCAACCATCCTCTTTGATCTATCTCTATAGATCCGTATTCCTAATACGTAGGATGCTTCTCCCAAATCTTTCATGGAGAAGTGTTTCGACAGCCAGATCTTTACTGATGACATCATAGCTACATCATTCCCAATGAGTAGTATGTCATCTACGTAAAGAACTAGAAAAGTGACTGCACTTCCACTGGTCTTCTTGTACACACAAGGTTCATCTTCATTCTTAATGAAGTCATAAGACTTGACAACCTCGTCAAATCTTATATTCCAGCTCCGGGAAGCTTGCTTCAGTCCATAAATGGACCTCTGAAGCTTGCACACTTTATCTAGAGATTCTTTGGATGTGAAACCTTCTGGTTGTATCATATACATCTCTTCCTCAAGGTTACCATTGAGGAAGGCAGTCTTCATATCCATCTGCCAGATATCATAATCAAAATGTGCAGCAATGGTGAGTAGAACTCTGATCGACTTTATCATGGCAACTGGTGAGAAAGTCTCGTCATAGTCAATTCCTTGTCTTTGACGATATCCCTTTGCCACCAACCTTGCCTTATAAGTGCCGATCCGTCCATCAGCACCGATCTTTCTCTTAAAGATCCACTTGCAACCGATGGGTACAATACCCCCGGGCAGGTCCTCCAAGTTCCAAACTTGGTTGGTGTACATGGACTGTTCTGAGTTCATGGCTTCTCGCCATTTCCCGGCTTCTGGGCCTTCTATAGCCTCTTGGTAGGATTTAGGATCATCATCCTCATTATATTCTACCTTAGACTCACCTTCAGCAATATGTCCCACATATCGTTCGGGTAGTCTAGGTACTCTACTAGATCTACGAGGCTCATTTGTGTGTACCTGAACATATTCATGAACTGATATCTCATCTGATGATAATGCAACTGTTTGGGGTTCTGGAACCTCTTCCAGTACTATTTTACTCCCACTGTCCTCCTGGAGAAGATATTCCTCTTCCAAGAAGACAGCTTTCCTGGCGACAAACACCTTTTGTTCACCAAGATGGTAAAAATAGTATCCAAAGGTTTCCTTTGGATATCCCACAAACCTGCATTTATCAGTTCGTGATTCCAGCTTGTCTGGATCATGCCTCTTTACATAAGCAGGACAACCCCAGACTTTAACATGTTTAAATTCTGGTTTCCTGTCTTTCTATATTTCATATGGAGTAGAGACTACAGACTTGTTGGGTACTCTGTTCAGTAGATATGCTGCTGACTGTAGAGCATACCCGCAGAGGGACACTGGTAATCCTGAAAAGCTCATCATGGATCGCACCATGTCCAACAAGGTGCGATTCCTCCTTTCTGATACACCATTCATCTGTGGTGTATATGGAGGGGTTAGCTGAGAAAGGATACCATTATCCTTTAAGAATTGTGTGAAGTTAGTACTCAAGTATTCTCCTCCTCGATCTGATCGAAGAGCTTTAATACTCTTTCCTAACTGCTTCTCCACCTCATTCTTGAACTCCTTGAACTTCTCAAATGCTTCCGACTTGTACTTCATTAAGTACACATAGCCGAATCTTGAGAAGTCATCGGTGAACGTGATGAAGTATGAAAAGCCACCTTTGGCTTGGGTGGACATTGGACCACATACATCCGAATGTATTAGTTCCAAAATGTTCTTGGCACGTTCTCCATGTCCAGTAAATGGAGATTTTGCCATCTTTCCCATAAGGCAGGATTCACATGTTGCAAACGATTCATAATCGAATGCAGTTAAATAACCATGCTTATGCAACTTTTGCAACCTGCTTTTGCCAATGTGCCCAAGTCTACAATGCCACATGTAGGCTTGGTTCACACAATTCTTGCTCTTCTTAAGAGCATTATCAATTTGAAGATTGTAATAAGAAACATCTAAGAGATATAGACCGTTGACTAAGGATGCCGAAACTATTGATTTATTACTATAATAAATCGAACAACTTCTATTCTCAATAGTCAACCTATATCCTATCTTGTCCAAACAAGATATTGATATGATGTTCTTTATTATGCTAGGAACATAATAACAGTCTTCCAATAGTAAGGTGTCTCCCGATGGAAGCTTGAGGTTTGTTGTCCCAACAGCAATCGCCGCAACTTTTGCGCTGTTTCCTAGCCTCAATTCCACCTCACCATGTCTCAACTTACGCTTATTTGCCAGCATCTGCACATCATGGCAGATATGAGAAGCACATCCGGTATCTAATACCCAAGATGTGGAATCTCTAACTGATAAGTTGATATCTATCATATAGATATCTGAAGCTTCAGACAGCTTCACTCTCCCATGAGCTTTATCATGAAGGAACTCCTTGCAGTTCCTTTTCCAGTGACCATACTGCTTATAGTAGAAGCAGTTACCCTTCACTACTCCTTTGCCTTTGTCCTTCGATCTTTTATCGTTAGCTATCATCTCTGCTTCAGGGGCATCCAATCCCGATTCAGCAGGAGGATCAGCTCTAGGGACAAAGTCAATGTGCTCAGATCTGAAGACATTCTTCAGGTTTCTGAACCAATCCGAGTAGATCAGGTAAGTCAAAAGGGCATCAAGTATGCCACGGAGTGGGTTATTCGACGACATAATTCCCTACAGGAGATAAGTAAAATATATTTAGTAGATGTTCAATTATTAAAGTTTAAAACAAGACATGGTCTTTTGTTCAAGTTTAACTCCCATTAATTTTCGACGGACTGTATAACCCTCAGTTATACAGAACGGGAGACGCCGACAGTCTCCTAGTGGAGATCAAAATCTCAATGACTTGTACTACAACCTTGTGGATAACACAACAAACTGTAATACAATCAGAGAGCACCCAACTCATGGGACTTGCAACTCCTTGCAATATCTGATCATGGCTTCGGTCCCCAGAGATTTAATGGCCTTGTGGATAGCACAACAAACCACTAATTCTGGTCTAAGCTAACTATCATTACGCGACGAGCATAGATTTGCATGCAGCCCTTGTGGATAGCACAACAAAGCTACATGGTTCCTCTACCCCAATCTATAGGCATCTAATGCCATAGCCACAGTTTCTCCTCCTAATTAAGTAGGCCTTGTGGATAGCACAACAAACCTGCCTAAAGTGATTCGAATCCTATAACTATAACGATGGTGGACCACGCAGTAAGTTCTTAACTACTCGCGTTACGGCTTAAAGTTTATCTGAGGGTATTTAGATAGCTTTTATCTTGGTCTCTCCTAGGTGATAGTATAAATATATCGTATATATTTACTAAATACTATAACCTTCTTTGATTCAAAATCAAAAGAAAAACAATGCATCTCATACATGTCATTAGTGTGGTCATGGATAGTACAGTGGGTTTGACTGGAGCCAACAGTCAAACGCACACACTATCTAATCATAACATTTACATTAGATATCCTGCAATCACATAGGCAAGAGATCTCCATCTTTTCGCCTTCCTGATTGCAACTGTAGATCGTCCTCGCTCCTTCCTCGGTTGCCTCTATCATATTACATTTAAATTCTAGAATTTATAAGTAAATTGAAGAAGGCCTTACGGCGAGTACAAGAGAGAGAGGGAGGTAGAAATACATCAGAGTATGAGAGAGAGAGAGATGCGCAGACCTCTATTTATTAACAATTAATAATCAAACATACATCCACGATCCACACAATCCATTCATCACATGAATAATAAATTAAGTGCATATCCATGACCACGGTGTGTTTTAAACATCCACACATGATTCAGCGCATCACATGGCTAAAACAAATGAGTTTTCAAAATAAGTAATTTTGGCTTTCAAAAAAACTGGGATCCAATCAAAATTGGTATTTGAATTTCGAAAAACTCATTTATTATCTTAACATGCAATTAAATCAAATTCAAAAGCAATAAACACACATCACATGCGCACACACTCCGAATTAATAATTTCAGATTATTCCATGCAAATTAGAACATTTTTAATAATCTAACATTTAGATTAAACTCCATTAATAATCTAACAATTAGACTATTTTAAAGACTAATCTAACTCTTAGATTAATCCAATGAAGTCAATTAATAATTTAACAATTAAATTAATAATCAACTAAATTAATTATTAACTACTAATCTAACACTTAGATTAGCCAATTAATGTTAATTATTAATTTAACTCTTAAACTAATAATTAACACTAACTAATTAATAATTAATTAATCTAACTCTTAGATTAGATAATTAATTAATGTTAATGATTAATTTAACTCTTAAACTAGTAATTAACACAGATTAAATATTTAACTCCTAATCTAACTCTTAGATTAGTTAATTTAAAATCAATTATTAACTTAACACTTAAATTAATAATTAACTTTAATTAATTAATAATTACTAATCTAACTATTAGATTAGAAGATTAATGTTGATCATTAATTTAACCCTTAAATTAATAACTAACAATAATAATTAAAGATTACTAATTTAACACTTAAATTAGTCATTTAAGTCAATTATTAATTTAACAATTAAATTAACAACTAACTTAAATTAATAATTAACAATTAGATGTATTAATAATTAATAATCTAACAATTAGATTAATAATTATTAACCACTAATTTTAACTCTTAAAATTAGATATATTAAGGTCAATAATTAATTTAACACTTAAACTAATATTAACCTCAATTAATCCACAACTAATTGCTGACTAATAATAAATCCTTAATTGACATAATGATTCAAAATCATTAAATAAAAGCCCCAATTAAATAAAATTGAATAGTAATTTTAAATTTTCAAAACAAATTTTGAATTTTAAATTAAATTCAAGTTTTATTCACATTTTAAATGGGCATTAGGGGTTTTAAAATTTAAAAATAGGGTGGGGTTGGTCCAGCCGAATGGGCTGAGCCCTAGGCTCGGGCCCTGGCCGAACTAGGGCTCGGACCAGGCTGGTGCCTGGCTCTTGGCTTGGCTCGGCCAGGCCCTGGACCCGGCCCGTCCGGTCCGACCGGCTCGGGACCGGGCCCAGGGCCGGTTCAGTGCCTGAACCCTTCCCCTCCAAACCCGACGCCCATGTAGGAGTTGCAGGAAACCCTAGGCGGCGGCGGGGCTCCACGGCGCCGCCCGGCGGCCACCCCAGTGTCGCCCGGCCCCCGGCCGGCAATGGCCCATCGCCGGTGATGCCGCCGGCCCCGGCAGGGCCGCTAGTGGGGCTTAATAAAGGGTCGGACGGCCTCCTTAAACACCCCCAAAAACTGGTTTTCTGTGTTAACCGTGAACATGGAGAAGAAGGGGCTCCCTCCGGCCAACTCCTGAGGCCACTCCGGTGCCGGCCGCGGCTACAATGATGAGTACAGATCCTTCATTAAGGATCCGGGCTGTCTTGCAAGCTTTTCCAACCTTTGGGGAATCCTGAACAAAATAGAAACGCCCATCGTTCTTCGTCCCACGAAGAGCACTAAAAAACCCCAATAAAATTCCGAAAATAACAGAATAAACTAATCTAATTATTTTTCAGTTCATCATATGAACGGGGATCCATTCATTAACGGATTCCAAGCATGAAATAAATTAAAGGAAAAATCAATTCGGAGACCAAAACGGGACGAGAAACAGTGGAACCTGGCTCTGATACCACTGTTGGGTTTTCTCGGTTTCTCCGGATCGCTCACGCAGCGGAAAATAAAATATTTATAGCGATCCATTCCCGTTTCGAAAAACTAAAATACGATAATCTGATTATCGAAGTTCTCACCGTGTGCGGATTCGAATCCGCAACCGTTCGGTTCTGTCGGTGCGACACCGCAAGCCGCGCAAGCGCCCGGCCTCTAGCGAAGTCCACGCGATCCTCCCCGCGACGGATATCCTCGAGTTCCTTGTTCTTCGCAGCCCACGAAGCCTCCGCCAGTCGCCGCAATAATCGCCGCAGTGCGCGGACGATTTCCCGTCGAACGGGAATCAGAGAAGCGGCGGAGCAGATCTGGATCTGCTTGGACGCCAGAGAAAGACAGAAACTGAGGAGGGGCGGCTAGGGTTAGCAGCAGCTTGGCCTGCTCAGCCCGTTCGCTATGTTTTATATTAACCGCACGGTTTTTCATAAAAACCCCCGGTTTATATAAAACCCACTTATTTATCCATCGCCTTGAGAATCATTTGCGTGTGACCCTCTAGGCCCAAGTACCAGTCCAGTTAATGGCCCAACAAGCCCAGTGACTCCTCACTGGCTTTATTAATCAATTAATAACCCTTTATTAATTAATTAATCAATCGAATTGATGTCGCACATCAAATTCGACCGGGCCTCCGATCACGTTGGGTGCCAAGCAACACCGCGTGAACCAGGAAGGTATTGGGGTTAAGTAACCTACTCTTGGAACCTTTCCGCCAACAGTTACCGCGTGGATATAATCCTTCATTCGTACAATGCTCTCGAGTCAACTCAGGGTATGGCGAGCTGTCAAACCCTAACCGGTCGACTCATTTCGATTGGGTGCCGCTGATGAATATCGGAAAACTCATTTCCCGATATTATCGTCTGCCCTGGCCAGGGACTTTCGCGCATCCTTCCTAGAGCATTCTCTCTATAAGTACCGAGAGCAAATGATTCCTTATTGACACACAATTCCCTTCGATGGTATTCCGCTGTACCCAATTCTTGGCGTATTAGAATCCCATGGCTAGAGATTCGTAAACCAAGGTCAAAGCACAGAAGTCCACCGCCAAGGTGTCCTTGGTGTCTCAGGTCTGAGGACCATCCACGCAACTGCGACAATAGAATCAAGCTGGTTGACAGTGAGGTACAATACCATCCAGCGATTCAGTCGGATCAGTTCAGTGAACTTATTCTCCAATGAGCACCTACAGATTCACCTTAGTGTCTCAACACAAGTGACTTATGAGATTACTCACCCTCATCATATGAGCAGGAGTAATCTGTACTAGTCTAACCGGATATCCGATGTCCTTCTCGGATATCCTCCGACTAGGAACGATTAAGAATATGTGTGTTTAAGTGATCAGTCTCATTAGTATGATCTCATCATAATCTGATCACTATAGCACATATTCACGGACTTCATTACGAAACGATAATTAATGCGATTTACACATAATGAATATTATGCCATTTTATTAATAAAATGAACGAGATTTACATAGTCAGATTGGCTTGTAGGCCACCTAAACTAACACAGACATCAGGCAGATCCAGGTGATGAACACTGGAAGGCTGTGAAATGCATCCTTAAGTACTTGAGAAGCACTAAGGATCTATTTCTAGTCTATGGAGGAGGAGACTTAAAGCTGCAAGGATACACTGACTCGAGTTTTCAGTCTGATCCTGACGACAGCAAGTCAACATCAGGTTTTGTTTTCACACTCAACGGGGGAGCAGTGAGCTGGAAAAGTTCCAAGCAGGAAACCACTGCTGATTCGACAACGGAAGCCAAGTATATTGTTGCTGCTGAAGCTGCCAAGGAAGCTGTATAGATGAAGAAATTCATCGGCGATCTTGGTGTGGTGGAAAACATATTTGGTCCCGTCCCACTGCTGTGTGACAACAATGGTCTCAAAGCCAATCCGATACTATGTACTTATTCAGATTATTAATAAATGGCAATAATTCATTGTGCGTAATTAATTCGATCTGTGTTTATCGTATCACGATGAAGTCCATGAACATGTGCAATAGTCTTCGGATTATGATGAGATCATAATTACGGGACCGAAGACTTATAAACACATGTTCTTAACTGTCCTAGTCATAGGATGTTTGAGATAGGACATCAAACATCCGGATAGACTAGTATAGGTTACTTCAGCTCATATGATGAGGGTGACTGATCCTATAAGTCACTTGTGTGGAGACACTATGCTGGACCTATAGGTGCTCATTGGCGAATGAGTTCACTGAACTGATCCGACTATGAATCGCTAGATGGCAATCTCCTCACTGTTAACCAGCTCGATTCATTTGTCACAGTTGCGTGGATGATCCTTGGACCTGAGACTCCAAAGATATCTTGTTGGTAGGTTTCTGAGCTTTGACCTTGACGAACGAATCCCTAACCATAGGTTATCAATAAGTCAAGCAATCGGGTTCAGGGAAATGCCCTCGAAGGTAATTGTGTGTTCAATACGGGATCATCCGCTCTCGGTAGTTTGAGAGAGAATGTTCCGGGAATGATGCGCTTAAAGTCCCTGGCCAGGGCGGACTCTGTAATCGATAAGGAGTTATCGGATTCAGATTAGCGGCATCTGATTCAAGTGAATCAACTAAATAGGGTTTAACAGTAAACCATACCCTAGGTCGATTCGGGAACATTGTACGGATGAAGGATTATATCCGCACGCTAACCGATGACAGAAAGGTTCCAATAGAGGGTTGCGATAACCCTAGTGCCATCCAGGATCACGCGATGTTGTTTGACATCCAACGTGATCGGCAGTCCGTCCGAATTTATTGTGGGACATTAAATTCGGCTGATCAATTGAATATAAGGATATTAATTAATTCAGTGGGTCAGTAAAGGGTTACTGGACTTAACGGGCTATTAACTGGACTGGTATTTGGGCCTAGAGGGTCACACGCAAATGGTTTTCAAGTCGATGGATAATCCGATAGGATTTCGGATAAGTCTGGATTTTTATGAAAAACCGAAAACTGACTTATTATAAAAGAACGGATTCTACGTCCGGGGCCAGCAACCCTGACCTAGCCGTCATTCGTTCTTTCTCTCTTTCTCTCTCTTCTGGGCGTGCAGTTCCCGACTGCTCCGGCTTCCGTCCGACGGGAGATTCAGTATCCGCATGTCGCGGCGGATTACGCGCAGCCAGACGGGATCTATGAACGCCGCAGCGAGCGAGGAAGCGAGGACGATCCATCGCGAGGAGAACCGCATGGATACCGCTAGAGGTCGGGCATCTGCGCGACTTGCGGCATCGCTCCGACGGAACCGAAAAACGAACGCGGATTCGAATCCGCGCAAGGTGAACTCGATTTTCTCCGGTTTTATTTTAACGATCGAAACGGGATAGATCCGATCCCAAACATATTATTCCGCTGCGTTTTTCAGTCGGATCCCGACACAGCGAACCCAACAATATTAACCAAATCACAATCGCATAGTCAATGATTAGCTGTCAAAAGAAAAGTTTTAACTAGTCACACATTTCTAAGCTCATTTTGGATGGTGCATTCTTATTAGTTGTTTCCACTATCAAACACCTTCTTTAAAGTCTCTACTGACTAACGCAACCCTTATGCATTCCTCCAAATCACTTCCCATGCGTGCATTACTATAAAATTCTGCACTGAACTTCCAATGTTTTCTAGTCCACTATGCAGTGTCACTAAGGGTCATGACTTACTTCTGAATATCATTATACACTAGTACCACCTGATTAGATATTACAGCCTTCGCCACATATGACACCAAAGTACTAGTTCTAATTGCTCTTGCTTGCCTATGTCCTTCACATCATACTCTATCATCATTATGCCCTAGGACTTTGAGCCCATTAGTATGTTAATGGGCCATGTTTGATTAGGCACATTAGATCTAAATAAGTCTAACTAAGTTAATTAATGAGCTAAAATGATTTAATTTTTTTTAATATTTATTTAATAATATAATTAATGAGTTTAGAATGGATGTCATTAGTGAAACACAATAATACCCAATAAGCCCATTAGTGTCTCAATTAAGAACCTAGTTGGTTTTCAACACAGTCAAATTTCGGATCCTGTAAATTGTGTGACAGCAGCATATTAGAGATGCGATAACTTCGTGTACAAAATTTTAAAATTCACATAGTGGATATGGTTAGAAAGAAGATATAAAGGACTATAACTTCGTCTGAAGGGCATTTAACTAATTCAGTCGTTAAAGGGGTCGAATTCGAGGGGTTTTAGTTATGGAAACCTATTGTGTACAGAAATCTCGGTTCCTAATTGCAAATAGACTCGCTTTACTTGTTGATCAAGACTCCATCTGTTAGAGTCCAACCAATGCAACAAAGCGAGATTAATTTGGATAGTATTAGAAAGGGAAGGAACCATCAACAAGGCATTAAGGTCATGCATAATCTCTCTTGCACGTAGCATCAATTATAGGATAACTAACATGATGTTTTTCATCAAGAACTAGATGAATGTTTGGTTTAATCTTTTAAGAGTCGATTATAATGGATGAATTGTATTTTTAGATGATTAGGGGATGTGGTAAAGGCTTTAGAACAAGATACATCCATGGTTACAGATTAAGGATTGGCTTGGAGAAAGAGAGATTGGTTGTTCTTCCTCCAAAGGTAAGTGATGATAACTATTAAGTGTTTATTTTGTATTAATATAAAATTTTCGTTTTAATTTTCAAAAGTGGTCAAACATGATTTATGGAACCTTAATCTATAAGTCTATGATCTTAGTTCCTATTTTGGTCTCTCAATTCTATGTGAATTCCTCGAAATATTACAGTTTTGAAATTTCTATCTAAAAGACATCGACCTCAGTAGATGCCTTTTAAAAGACGTCGACTTAACTAGATGCCTTTCAAACTCGGTGTTTAAAATTCTCTTTTAACTCAATTTTTAGTCTAAATGGCATCGTCCATGAATGACGCGATTTAAAAGGCATCGGCCTGTGTGGACACGATTTAAAATACTCAATCTACTGACAGTTCGGGAATCTAATTCAACTTATTTTGGTCATTAAAATACTCAATCTACTGACAGTTCGGGAATCTAATTCAACTTATTTTGGTCATAACTCTTTCGTTTCTTCTCCAAATGACCTACAATTTTGACTACAGTTTTATTCTGATGAACTCTAAGTGATTGCAAAATTTTATAATTTTTTAAAATTTATTTCTAATTATTCTGCTATGTATTTCATTGGTTAAAATTCATTCAAGTTCTTCATATGCAACTTAATACTCTAAATCACTCAAATCATGTCCAATTTACTTGAAAAATACTCTAAATCACTCAAATCATGTCCAATTTACTTGAAACTTTGTCCACATTTTATTTGACATATTTGACATGTTTACCAAATTTGATAATCTTCTGAATCTGTTTGTTATTTTCAACTTTATTTGTTGATTTGTTTAGCATTAAAAAATAATTTATTAGCCAAAAATTATAATTATTTGTCAAAAAACTCTAAGAAAAAATACGGTAGCATATTCTTATGTTCCATAACCTATTGGCATCAGTTATACTTAGCTTTTTCATCTATATGACTATGTTGACTCTTTAAGTGGTTATTTTGTATGTAAAAACATGTATTTTGACTTATATTTATATGTGGTACTTTGTTAATTCAATTCCAGATATATATTCATCCTTTGCATCATTTGATCTCTATTAATAAGATTATATCATAGTCATTTGACTTTGTTTTGACATTGCCATCTTTAGGAGATGTTTGGCCTGATTCTACTATAAGCATCCATATTAGATAGAGTATTTGTTTGGAACTTGAGGATAAATTGGTAGAATCCTAATTTTCGATTGGCTAAATTAAGGGACGACGATACATAATGTCCTGACGGCTTGGAGTTGGGTGGGACTTAGACTCCCTAGTTCTGCCCGGTAACTAAAACATTTGTATCATTTATCTAGATACTTTAGTATTTATTTGTTTAACTCATTATGTTGTGTTTTGGATGCATGTCCATTATGATTTGGTTTGATATATTTGATTAGTGCATAATATGAAATAATCTGCTTAGTTATGTTCTTTGACTTCTATTTGTTTATGTTAGATCTATACCTATTCAGCTTAGTTAGTTCTTTGGGATCATGTGAATCTTGTCTTAATCTTATGATCCATGACATGAATTTGATTTGATAAGCTACTATGTTATGATATTTGACATGATATTTGATGTGCTCAAGGGACGGCGACACATAATGTCCTGACAATTTGATATGTTTTGTTCGATATGTGATATATTTTGATCATAGCTAATAGGATTTGATATGAATTTGATTATATCATATATGCTATATGATTAGTCGATCTATTCATGATTATTAGAAAATATATTTGATTTAATAAATTTATATTTGACTATAATTTTGTATCATGTTCTTATTTGAGATATATGTAGAACTGTGAATCCTACTTAGTGAGTTATCGTCACTTTTCAACTATTATATTGTTAGCATTTGGTGGATTTTATTACCTACTGAGTGATTGTACTCATAAATCCTATTAACATATTTCAGAGTTTGAAGAAAGGAAGATAGGACTTGAGGAAGATTTGTGTTGAGATTATTGAACTTGAACTTCTGACCAGGTTATCTAGGTTGTTATTTGATTCTCTATTTTAGTAGACTTATGCAATAGAGTTGATAGAAATATGCAGTTTTTCATTTATTCAGTGAGTTGAGAGATTTTATTTCCATTAGATATTTGATGTACTTTAAGGATCCTGATATTGAAGATATATTTTGTGAAACTATGGTATTGGCAAATGAAATTTTTATTTAGATATTTTGATGGTAAATGACATGTCTATTACTTTGGTCATTGTCTCTCATCATCCATATTCGATTTGTATGTTACTTGATTCTATAGTTACATAACTTGAATCTGAGGTAAGTCTTATTGATTGAAACCGGATCAGAGATGTAACAATCACCTTGATAAGGATCACTCTAGATTGGTCTTCCTTCCAATAAAACTATATTTCATCAAAACAATTTTATCATAACCTCTCGTCATTTATCATATGTGAGTGCTCAGATTAGGTGTGTGATTATCATGAAAATTATGTTGTTTATGTGACAAATAAACCTATTAAAACTAAGTGAATGTGATCGCCAGAAACTTTTAACTAAAAAGTTCCAAAAGAAAAGATTGATCGCCTACCTGTTTTGGAATTGGGAGATATTGGAGTTTTTGATTCTCCTCCTTCAGTCGGCTGAAGAAAGAGAGCTCTTTTGACTTTGTTCTTGCTTTGGCTACTTATCAGACTTTGAGGATCATCCAGATTCTTTTTCTTTGTTGATTCTCTCCTCTTGATCTCCTCTTGTACCTTACAAGAAAGTGGAAAGAAAGAGAGAGAGAAAAACAATAAGAACTCAAATAGATATAGTATTTATTCCAGTAGAAATTTTAATCATGCAACTTGAACAAAGAACTCACTTATTTGATGGTCTTTTAAACCCCTTAAAACATGGATTGAAAAATAATGCTAGTGAGTGTGTGTTGCATGGAGTGATGTGATGAATGAGATTTTGAACTAATATGATGATGAATAATTAAGAACTGAGTTGGATGGCCCCTGGAAAGCCTTGGTCTTGAAAGTTCTTGAAAGGACGAAGAAGTGATGAAGAAGGGATGTAGCTTGCTTCAAAACTCCTGGAAGTAGCAGCACTTCGATCCTTCAGCGCCTGGACGTCGTCGCCAAGATTCTTTGCTCCAATTTCACTCAATTATCACTATCATCACTAACTTTTTAATGACCAAGGGGTTGGGTATTTATAGGCTTTACATCCGCGGTTATTAAAGATTAACATGAAAGATTTTGAAGTTTATCCAACCAACAAACAGATAAACACAGATTAATTCATCTTTATATGTAATTATCTAAAACGCATCGCCTATGGGAGACGTCTTTTAGACTAATTAAGATAAAGATAAACATCCAGAAGAAGAGAAAGAACACATTAGGAGACCTAAATGGCGTCGTGACATGTAGACGTCTTTTAGTTCATTAATAAATTAATTAAAAATCAGATTAATAATCAAGATAAGAATTAAGTCCTAAATGGCATCTACACAGGTCGACGTCTTTTAGACTTTTTTCACATTTGATTAAAATCTGAGTTAAAATGAATTTCATTTAATAAACTTAAATTATGTCTGTCTAATTAATTCAGAAAGATTAATAAAAATTAACTAATGATTAAATATCAGACCACTTTGAGGTATTATTATATGACATGAAATTTACTCAAAATAATGTCAAAATTAGCGTGTCTACATCATAGACATCTCTTTAGCTTATGAGACCACTATATCCTAAAGTCTAAAGTGATATGCAATAAACACTGTATTGTGCTATAGGCTACACTTCTCGGTTATGCATTCTCATCAAATAAATTATAAGAACCCAACTAATTAATTGTTCACAATTTGCTCATTCACCTACTAATGATCTCCTAATATCTCAAAATACACTTGTAAAGAAATTATATTAAGGATATTCACTCATCTTTTCTAAATACATTCAATTCCTAAGAATCTTAAGAAATAGTACTACACCATTTCGCTATTCATGTCTGTCATTAGCTAAATGTATTGAGAATTTCTCCACTACTACTATAGGTCTTATTAAGTTATCAAAACTTTGTCATCACTCATACTAGTGTCATAATGTCATTCTACTTTCGCTCAACTATAACAATCACTTTCTTATAATTTCTTGGTTCTATAAAATACTGGGTCATATAGTAATAAGAGCCACCACCACTGGGTTTCCATATGTCACTCTATCAATAACATTAGAGCACTTCATGTCAAACTATCTTATTAAGATATCACATCACTACCCATTGGCATCCTTGTATTGATAAGATCATTATAATTCAAAATCTGAAGCAATGTAACTATTGACATAATTGTTGGGATTTCTCGAGTTTCTCCGGATCGCTCACGCAGCGGAAAATATTTACAGCGATCCGTTCCCGTTTCGAAAAAAACTAAAAACACGATAATCGGATTATCGGTTCTCACCATGTGCGGATTCGAATTCGCAACCGTTCGGTTCCGTCGGTGCGACACTGCAAGCCGCGCAAGCGCCCGGCCTCTAGCGAAGTCCACGTGATCCTCCCCGCGACGAATATCCTCGCGTTCCTCGTTCTTCGCAGCCCACGAAACCTCCGCCGGTCGCCGCAACGATCGCCGCAACGCGCGGACGATTTCCCGTCGAACGAAATTCGGAGAAGCGACGGAGCAGATCTGGATCTGTCTGGACGCCAGAGAGAGAGAGAAACTGAGGAGGGCCGGCTAGGGTTAGCAGCAGCTTGGCCTGCTCAGCCCGTTCGCTATGTTTTATACTAACCGCGCGGTTTTTCATAAAAACCCTCGATTTGTATAAAACCCACTTATTTATCCATCGCCTTGAGAATCATTTGCATGTGACCCTCTAGGCCCAAGTACCAGTCCAGTTAATGGCCCAAAAAGCCCAGTGACTCCTCACTGGCTTTATTAATTAATTAATAACCCTTTATTAATTAATTAATCAATCGAATTGATGTCGCACATCAAATTCGACTGGGCCTCCGATCACGTTGGGTGCCAAGCAACACCGCTTGAACCAAGAAGGTATTGGGGTTAAGTAACCCACTCTTGGAACCTTTCCGCCGACAGTTACCGCGTGGATATAATCCTTCATTCGTACAATGCTCTCGAGTCAACTCAGGGCATGGCGAGCTGTCAAACCCTAGCCGGTCGACTCACTTGGATCGGATGCCGCTGATGAATATCGAAAAACTCCTTTCTCGATATTATCGTCTGCCCTGCCCAGGGACTTTCGTGCATCCTTCTTAGAGCATTATCTCTCTAAGTACCGAGAGCGAATGATTCCTTATTGACACACAATTCCGTTCGACGGTATGCCGCTGTACCTAATCCTTGGTGTATTAGAATCCCGTGGCTAAAGATTCGTAAACCAATGTCAAAGCACAGAAGTTCACCGACAAGGTGTCCTTGGCGTCTCAGATCCGAGGACCATCCACGCAACTGCGACAATAGAATCAAGCTGGTTGACAGTAAGGTACAATACCATCCAGCGATTCAGTCGGATCAGTTCAGTGAACTCATTCTCCAATGAGTACCTACAGATTCGTCTTAGTGTCTCCACACAAGTGACTTATGAGATCAGTTACCCTCATCATATGAGCAGGAGTAATTTGTACTAGTCTAACCGGATATCCGATGTCCTTCTCGAATATCCTCCGACTAGGAACAATTAAGAATATGTGTGTTTAAGTGATCAGTCTCGTTAGTATGATCTCATCATAATCTGATCACTATAGCACATATCTACGGACTTCATTATGAAACGATAATTAATGCAATTTACACATAATGAATATTATGTCATTTTATTAATAAATGAACGAGATTTACATAGTCAGATTGACTTGTAGGCCACCTAAAACTAACAATAATCAAATTAAGGACATCCACTTTTCTTTGTTAAACCGTTCGATCTACGAGAAAATCAATCATGCATAGTCATTACAATTAAATCTAGTGTCAATCTAGAGGTCAAGCACAAATAAAGCTTTTAAAAATGGTATTCAATGCAATTATAATCAATTCACACATCAAACAATACAATTTAATGGGCTAGCACACTCAAATGGTTGGCGCAAAACAATGGCGATGTACGCTGAACCATATACTCAGTGGCTTTTCCATATGTACTTAGTCCTATCCTTTCACATTCACATAAATCATACCCAATTATGCTATGATACCAACACTATAATGTGAGTGCTTAATACGTGCTATTGAAGTAAATATTGTACTCAAACAACAAGATTGTAATTGCCAGAGAATGAAATTATCAAAGAAATAGAAAAGTGACCGTGCGTGTACCTTGGATTATCGGGATGACTGTGAATCCTTAATTTCTCCTTATTCAACCGACCGAAGAAGGCAAGCCTCCTTTTCTTGTTCTTTCATTCTCTTTGATGTTCCTTACAAACAAACAACCAAACAAAATATGATTAAAGCTTATGATTAGTGTAGTATCTATTCTAAATGAGAATTAAACATGCAACTAAATTAGAAACTCATTTTTTTAATCTTTTTCTTTTAAACCCCTATATGTAAAAAGGAAAGGAATTTATAATGTGATGTGCATGATGAAGATGTGATTCATGTAGCTAAACTAATGAAGAAACAAAAATGAGAAAAAAAAGAAGAAGTTGACCCCTCCAAAAGCCACCCTTGGTTGAAGGCACCTTTGAATGAGGAAGAAGACTTTCAGAAAAGAAAGTGGGACTCCAAGGCTATTGGTTTTCGTACGAAGGATAGAAGGCACTCTATTCTCTTTGGTATAACTCACAATGATCAATTGGCCAACCTCTTTGAGGTTTCAAAGCACATGTGTACATATAAAGAGCTAATTCCCATAATAAATCAATGTAAAATAGAGTTCTTAGACTCCAAGACACCCCACAATATGGAAATCATCCAAAACTCTTTCCCAATCTCATATCAATCCGTGGAAAAAAGGATTAACATGGAAAGAAACTATATTAGAAGTAAATTGCTCAATTTGACTCGAATTGGGCCTTCTAGGCTACGCAATTGAATCGCATCCAGTCGCGCAGATGCGTTTAGAAAGCCGTTTATCAACCAGGACGTCTTTTAGAGGGGGAAAAAAGAAAATAAAAATCGAAGATAAATATGAAAATTTTAAATGATGTCTACCATAGTGGACGCATTTCAAGTGAATAGTAATCTGTTCAAAAATCAAGTAGTTAATCAATTGAAATTAAAATTGTAAATGACGTCGACCATGGAAGACGCGATTCAAAAAATTCAATAATCGATTAAAATTTTGATCTAAAAACTAATTAGAGTTAGAAACTTAAATGACGTCCAACATAGTAAATGCGATTCAAAAGACTTAACTAAATCAAGAAATAATCAGTAGAAATTATTCAAATGATTAGGTTATAAAATTAAGATCTATAACTTTGTAGAAGAAAGTTTTTTCTAATTCTGATAGGATCTAAGTCGAATTTTATGATTTTTAGATTATGAAACACTTATGTGCGAAAATAAATTTCCTAGTTGCACTAGGAAGTAACTTTTATTTGGAGATTAAGTCTACCACTGTTGGAGTTCGACTTTAACATAGAAAATGAGATTTATTGGTTATGTTAGGAAGGCAAGAGACTATATAAGGTCTTTTGAATTCGTGCTAGGACTTCTAGAGCCACACTTGAACTTCAAAGGTGAGAATATAGTGTTCTTCATGAAGAACTAGAAGAGATTTTTTGTTTAATCTCTTATGAATGTAATCTAATATATGATTTGAATTTTTGGAGGTATAGAGAATGTAGGAGAGGCTCTAAAATAAGAGAGATTCATGACTAGAGTTTAAGGATTTGCTTGGAGAAAGATTGACTGCTCTTCCTCCAAAGGTAGGCTATGATAATCTTTCAAATGATATATTTTGTATTATATAAAAATGAATTTTACTTTTTGAAAGTGGTCAATTTAGATTTATAAAAGCATATTCTATAAGTCTGTGATCTTAATTTTTACTTTGATTCATCAATTCGTTGTCAAACTCACGAATTATTACAATTTTGAAAATTCTGTCTAAAAGACGTCAGTCCAACTAGACGCCTTTCAAACTTAGTGTTTAGAATCCTCTTTCAACTCATTTTATTCTCTAAAAGACATCCACTATGATAGACATAATTTAAAAAACGTTTACCTGTATGGACACTATTCAAATTGGTCTATCTATTGTCAGTTCAAGAATTTTCATTCAATTTGTTTTGACCATAACTCTGTGAATAATTGTCTAAATTATCTGAAATTTTGACCACGATTTTATTTTGATGAATTTTATGTGTCTACAAAATTTTATAATATTTAAAATTTTATTTATTAATTTTATGCTATTTATCCGATTAACTAAATTCGACTCAAGTTCTTGAATTCCCACTTGATACTCCAAAGCACTCATATGATCTTCAATCTGTATGAAACTTTGTACACATGTTTCATTTGACCTATTTGTTATGTTCGTCAAGTTTGAAAATTTTACAAACCTATTTGCTATTTTTAGCCTTAATTGTTAGTTTTTTAGTTATAAAATTAATCTTAATGGCCGAAAAATATGTTCGTTATTCCAAAAGTTTTGAGAAAATTCTTGAAGTTATCTTTTCTATCCAGAAACCTGTTGAGATCATATCGCCTTGAATTATCATATATTTGACCTAGTTGGTTCATTAAGTGACTTTTTTGGATGTAAAGTGGCTTATTCTAACTCTTATATGTATGCATTCCTTTGTGAATTAAATTTTCATATTTATGATCAATTAAAAATCTATGAAAAATATTGTGTTATATTTTTTTAATATATGTTTGAGACATTATCATCTTAAGGAGATTGTAACTCATTCTACAATCGTCCGTAAATGAGTTTTACCCATAGGTAACATAAAAATTTCGGTGATTGTGTATTTATTTTTAGTCATTCAAGGTGGGACTATAGACTCTTCGATTATGTATGTACCATAACCTTAACATACTTGTCTATATGTTTTGGTATATATTTTGTTTGGGTCCTTATATAATAGTTAGATGTATATCTATTTGATATGTTAGCTTGCGATATGTTTGGCACAAAATTATGAAACATAATTCGCTATTAAGATCATTTGAATTTAGCTTATACTCTATTTAGTTCATTCTTTTGAAATCTATGTTCAGTTACCCTTTGAATTGTTCATAATTCTATGATCTTTGATTTGCTCATAAGTAAGATTTGATTTGATATGATAAGCTACTATGTCATACCAATTTGATATGTGACATATTCAATTCGATATGTGATTTGTTCAATTCTTGTCTAGTAGAACTTGTTCAGTCAGATATGAATCTAATCATGTCATATATACTATATATTAGTCGATATGATCATGATACTAGAAAATACATGTGATTTGATATGCTTATATTTGATCATACCTTTTATATCATATTCTTATTTAAATTATATATATAAATGTGAATCATGATTAGTTAGTTATCACTTATTTTTTATTATTATATTATTAACATTTAGTGAGTTTGATTTGTCTACTGAGTGATTGTACTCATAAATCTTACTAATATTTTTAGAATCTGAAAAAAGAGAGTTAGGACTTAAGGAAGATTTATCTTGAGGTATTGATTTGAACTTCTGAAGAAGGATATTTAGGATTAGATTTATTGTTTTCTTAGATTTGATGTAGCAGGGAATGAGTGAGATATGTATTTTCTATTTATGTAGTAAGATAAGCGATTTTACTTCTGCTAGATATTTGATGTAATTTGAAGATCATAATATTGATAATGTAATTTGTGAAATTTTAGTATTGATAATAAAATTTATATTTAGATTTATTTGATGATAATTGACATGTTTATTGTTTTGATTATTTGTCTCCATCATTCATTTCAGATTTATATGCTATTTGATTCCGTAATTGTATGGCTTGGATATGAAGTTAATCCAAATGACAAAATCAGATCAGAAACATAATATATGCTCGGCTTTTAGGTATCCTCTCATCCATTTACTTTTATCTTAATATACCTACATCTAACCAAATAATTAAATTGACTTCATGAAAATCAATTATATATAAGCAAATGATAAAAGCGACTTTTTAAGGTGAATTACAAGCACCAAAGACTCGTAATTTGAGCTCACTTACATATAACTCGCTTTCACGAGCTCACCTCCAATGTTAGGTGAGCTAATTACAATTCTCACCAACAGCATCTTATATGATGTTTGGTTATATTTTTTCTACTCTTTCTCTCTCAATTTTCATTTTAAAAGAAAAGTAGTACTTACATCCCGTTTGGATTTCCTTTTTCCATTTTTAAGGAAGAGATTGAAAAAGATAAGATCGTCACAATATTCCTTCAAAACAAAAACAACTCAACTTTTTTTTTTTCCACAAGAGATACAACACCGGAAGTGGACTCAAGAGTTCCTTTCTCACTATACTCCCAATATCCGCTTCTTCCACCACCATCCTGCTACCATCCCCATGAACTAACCCCCTTCTCTCTCTCTCTCCAAATGGGTCTCCACAATTTCTAAAAAATATGATAACTTTGTCAAGCAAGTCAAAACCTGATTATACTATTTTTAGTTTTCAAAATAAAATTTTAATTGATATAAATTTTAAAATTAAAGCAGCTTCAAATTAAAAATTACTCCCAAGCCCCTTCTTATAGGGTAGTTGGGAGCATTTTTTTCTTTCAAAGCTATTACACTCTAAAAAATTATTACACCTATGAGTAATACTTACTGCAATGACGGTGCGTGCTGCACGCACGGTCATTGTAGTGGGTTAATTTTTTGTTTTCTTATTTTTTTAGGTCATCTTCGAAGTGTCCTAATCGTACGTACTTTTTTTTTAAATTTTTAGATTTTTTTAAGTTGTCTGATCAGACAAAACAAAGTACGGACGGTTATGACACCTCAGGACGATTTTTTTTAACCCACTGCAATCGGTCATTGCAGCAAATATTACTCCACACTTACTTTTTTACTCTAAATTTTAAAAGCACCATATTTTAGTTGTTAACGTGCTCGGCTAATCTGCAACTATTTTTAAAAGTGTGTTTAGCCGTGATGGGGGCGGACAGCATCCGAGCGGTCAGATCGGGTGGAGGTGCTGATGATGCTGCCTGCCGTGCGCTGAGCACTTGAGCAGCCCAGAAGAACGCCGCGCCCGCGCGGCGCCGAAGCGGTATGCAGTGGCCCGCCCGCCTCCACCTCCGGCGAGCCCCTCTTCCTCTCTCCCCCATTCCGCGCCCCTTCTGCTGCTCCTCTACCTCCGCCCCCGCGCGGCCCCCTCCGCGCAAGCCCCGCCAGGCCGCCCGCCGCCTCCTCAGTCTCCTCTCCCCTCTCCGGGGCGCCCGCCCCGGCCTCTCTGCTGCCCTCGACGCCCTCGCCGCCACCCCCCATTCCCTCTCCCCTTCCCATGCCGCCGCGCTCGTCTCCGCCGTCGCCAACCCCCTCCTCGCCTTCGACTTCTACCGCTTCCTCAGGTGCACCCAAGGCGCCGCATTTCGCCCCGACGCCTCGCTCTTCGCCTCCCTCCTCGCCTCCCAGCTAGGGTCCCTCTCGCCACACCGCTTCCGCGTACGATTCTACCTCGGGGAGATGAGGAAGCGCGGGGCGCGCCTCGCCTACGGGCAGTTCCGTTCCCTCTTCGGCGCCCTCTTCCCGCGCAACGCCGCGTTTGTAGGCTCCTTCCTGGACGAGGTGGTGGAGGTCCTCGGCCCCGATTCGGCGACCTTCGGGGCGGCCATGTCGGTTTATGCGGATAATGGGATGGTGGAGGAGGCGTTCATGGTGGCGGAGCGAGCGAGGAGGGAGGTACAGGGTCGTCACGCGGTGGAGTTCTACTCGAGCTTAATGGGTCTACATAGGATTAAGGGGGACGCCAGAGCGGCCATGGAGGCATTCTTAGAGATGGAGGAAGGAGGCGTCGCGGCCGACGGGGGAATCTACTGTACCCTGTTGGAAACTTTGTGCGGGGTTGGATGGGCGAAGCTGTGCTGGGTGGTTTTGGAGGAAATGGCGAGGCGGGGCAGGTTTGGACTTCCGGAAAGGTTGGGCGTGGACCTGATGAGGGCTTTTCTGAAACGGGACATGGTGCAGGAAGCGGAATGGCTGTTAAAAGAAGGGATTCTGAAGGAAAAGGAGAGTCTTTTATCGTTTGCCGAGCTGATGGCGGAGAAACGGATGCCCTTGATGGCATTTGAGCTTCTGAAGAGCACGGATCACTTGGCTGCTTGCGCCGTGGTTCTTATTCGAGGCTGTGGCAAGGTGGGTTTGATTGAAGAAGCTGATAAGATATTCCAGGATAGTAGATGTTCTGAGAATGCAGAAGTCCGGCGGTCACTATTGTGTGCACTGATTTATGTGTACACTCGAGCTGGATTGAGGAGATCAGCAGAGATAGTTTGGGAAGAATTGGAAGCCTCAGGGTGCTTCACTGCAGAGGCATGCACCTGCATGATGTCTATGTATGGAGAAATGGGGCTGCTTGCGGATACCGAGAAGGTGTTCAACCGGTGGAAGCATAGTGAGGTATCCGTTAGTGAGGATGGTTATGTTGCTCTGATTAATGCTTTAACTAAGGCGGGCAAGTTGAATAAAGCAAGAGATTGTCTTTTGGAGATGCAAAAATTTGGGATCCAACCAACCACCTTGATTTATTCCCATGTGATGGAGGGGTATCTCAAAGCCGGTCTTCCAAATCTTGCTGCAGGTTTGCTTGATGAATATAAGATCTCAGGATTGACGGTGAATGACGGATCCACTGCCAGCACAATCGTTCGGATTTTGGTCCAAACTGGTCGATACTCTGAACTCAGATATTACTTGGATTGTTTTAGAAAGAGTGGAGTAGAGATTCCTAAGGAGAAAGGAGAATCGTTAATGGAAATGTGTAGAGAAGATTCGTGTTTGACGAAGATCGCATTGCTTGTCCGCTAGGGTGCTGCTTGTGAAGAGTGATACCCACATTCATCCAGCTTCTTGACATGAGATTTTGAAGCAGAAAGGAGACTCGTTAAGATGCATCCGACAGTGACTTCCAAAGAGAGTGAAGAATGTTGGTGGAAATGTATGGAAGATTTAAGTCTGATTAGGAAACTTTCTTAGTGGGGCAGTGTCCTTGGTCTCAAAGGGAGTGGATCTCTCTGCTGTTATCACATAAATGATTTGTCTGGCGTCTGGACAACAAAAGTTTTGGCGGATGCATTCTTGTTACAAGGTAAATTGAGTGAATATAAAGAAAAAACAATATGATGGAGTATTCTGGAGTGGTGTAGCTGATACACTGGCAAACGTGGGGCTACATTTGTGAACATCAAAGCAGGAGCTTTGGCCATATCTTTTTCATCTTTTCAGTACCAAGAGAAATCTCTGTTGAGTGGTGGCATGGATACTGGTAAGTTATTTTAGTCAGACACATGACATGAGAAGATGATCTTTGGAAGTCAGTTCTTCTGGAGGATTAGGCATGCAGTTTTTGTTTGATGGCTCCTGGTTAACTGTGCCCATAGCCATAAAAGGGTGAGTTGATGCCTGCTGGAAATGTTTTCTGCTTGGATTGCTATTAAGTTATGACTTTGGTTATTTAAATTTTTTTACAAGTTTTCAGTACCATCCGCTGGTGGTCCCTAAATTCTATTTTTAGGCGCATTTTCTGTTCTTTATTTTTTATTTCTACAGAAGCACACTAGGCACATCATACAAAGTTTTGACCTTTTAAGATTTAATTTTTATCGTTGGATTGAAAAACTTAATCGTAGCCATCCAATCAAATGCATCGTTATTTGAGGATAAAAACTAAAATTCAGGGGATGAGATCAACCCTAAAGGCTAATTTGAAGAATTTATTTTTTCTAATTATTTTTTCAGTATTTTTAGACGTTAGTTTTTTGTATCTATCTGATCAAACGGCTACGATTGATCGTCAAGATTGGACGGTGAAAATTAAAACAATCGTAAGGGGCTTATTTGAATATTTAAAAATTATTGATACATTTTATTTTCTTAAAACATAAAGAGAAGAGGATTTTTAAGGGGCTCATTTAAGTTAGACGAGCCCCGGGGATCATTTGATCCATTCCCTATATATATATATATATACATATACATATATACCTGAAAAACCCACCCACCCCATGGTTAAAAAAATAAAAAATTTCATAAATTTTTAAATATTCAAATAAGCCCCTTAGGGTTGATCCCATTCCTGGAGCTTTGATTTCACCGTCCGATTTTGAAGATCAACCGGAGCCGTCTGATCGGACATATATAAAAAATCAATGTCTAAAAATACTGAAAAAATAGTCAAAAAATAAAATATTCATCCGATTAGGGTTGATCTCATATCCTGGGATTTTAGTTTTAATCCCCAAACAATGACGCATTTGATTGGATGGCTATGGTTATATCCGTCCCTTATATATATGTATATATAATCATTATAGGGAGTTGATACTATCCGCTTCCTCACTTTGAAACGTTGCCAACATTTCCAACATATCCATTGCCCTATTCAAATATGAGGGATGCTCATTGCAACGGAAAGTTTAGTTTTGAAGCTCCTTAAAAGATGCTCCTCACTGCTGTGGGCGGACCAAAATGTCCTCTCTCTCTCTCTCTCTCTCTCTCTCAATCACAGCCTGGTTGACCTAGCCTCCCCTCCTTCAACCTCTCCTATCGCCCCCCTCCTCTACAGCAGGTGAGAGTTGTCTAGATTTGCCATCCCCGTTGCCGCAGCTATGCTGATCTTGGTTTGTCGCGCACTAGGGTTGCTGCCATGCGATTTGCCATCCTCAGATACCACTGAAGATTTGTCATCCTCCGCTGTGCCTCTAGCACCATTTCTCCTCGGTTTGCCATCCTCTATGGCCGCACTTTGTTTCCTATGCGCCAACACTATCACCACCTAGTTCACCGTCCTCGGACACTTGCCATTTCAAGAGCACTGTAGGGCACGCTAACTGAAAAACTACAGAGCGCCTCTAAGCTCCAACTTTGAAACTGGTTGGTGGTGCACTAACAATAGCCCGAAGCTTTTCTTCCTCTTCACTGTACACAGGCGATGTCCAATCTCAGACCTTAGATATGCCGGAGTGAATGTCGGGTTTTGAGACGAGGCCTCCGTCTAATCCAACCTACTTTAATTCAAGGTATGAAACGACTTTTTCGGCTGTCACTATTGTTTTGTATTTTAGATGGAGTCATCAATAGGGCTAAGAATCTTACCACAGTCAGCGGTACCCATGTTCTTCCCTGCTTAAAGGTGGAATTCTCCTATGCATCCCAACTAAGGTATCATAAAGGTGCATTTCTCTTATGCATCCAGCTGCTTTGCTAGTGTGAATAGGTAATACGGGAGGGTTGGTTATATACTCTTATGTGCGTTCCTTCTTCGAACCTTTTGGTATGTATTGCCCCCTAACTATAGATCAGATCCACTGGACGAGAAACTCAATTCACTGACGGGATTTGTCGAATTTCAGTTTGTGGATTGCATTGGGGGAAATCTACTAAAGCTAGGCAGATGGATAGACTCCTTTCCTGCTGCCAAGGGAGAGAAAGAAACTAAATCAAATGATTCTTTCCTGCTCGGGTTCCATGTCGCCACTTTACCTGAGCACCCCACTAGTGGACTATGTGGCTACCATCTAGAGTGGAGTCTTGTTTTCGATGAACTTCTGGGTCATTTTCTTCACTTTTGTTTCTATGGAGGGCCAAGGAAACAAAATTTGTAATATGCTAATGTCTGCAATGTTGTCTTTACTCTTTAACAATAAGGTAGGTAGCTCAGCTTTTTGTCTAAAAAACTCAAACCTCTAGAGCATACTACATTGATGCAGAACAAGCGGGAAGATGGCGTTGCGAGGCGAAGGATGGCGGCAGTGGTGAAGCAGGGATGGTGGTGGTGGTACTTGGGCGTCTCATCAGATCCCATCTTAGGGCTTATCTAACCCCGTCTTAGGGTCTTCTTCTCCATCTTAGAGAGGAAACAGGAAAATACTCAAAATTTACAGTAAATACTCATTAAAAAAAATAAACTATCTTATAAGACTATTCAAAAAGTAAACAAACCCTAATGATTCCTTAAGCTTGACTCTAGACTAAGATACCCCTAACTTTAGGAAATAGTACAAAAATCACATGGCGATTGGAGGACAATCAACCACTCTGATAGTCCTAGTCTCACTTCCTCTTGGAGATGATGTGTCCGATGGATGAAACTTCATTTAGAGAGTCATTTTCCATTTTGATTTTTTTCCTTTATTTTAGGGTTAGATTGGCATTTATTTGAATATTTTTTAATAGTAGGGACATTTATGTTATTTTAGGATCTTATAGGGTATGATTGCAAAGTTATAACATTTCCCTTTAAAAGAGGGAGTCTATGTGCGTTTTGACCTAACGGATGATTTTTGAAGGTGGAGAAAGGCGAAATTTTAGTTGTTTTCTTTGTGGTTCTCTGAGATGGAGAAGATGACCTTGCGACGAGGTCTGTGCTGCCCTGCGACGGGGCCAGGTTCCCTCTATCGTTCCGCATCATGCATGGTTCGCCAACATGTATGCCAAGCGATTTCTTAGGTGATTAGCAGGGTTTACCAACACTTGAGCACCTAGCGCCATAGTGTCCACAATTAAAACCAACTAAACACCAACATTTGCAAATCCTATCCTTACTATATTTCAAGAGACCATGATTAGCAGGTTTTGATGAGTGCAGAAGGAAGCAATCTTCTCATCAGCAAAGTTGCTGTCGTGCTGTAGAACTACTACTCTGGCACCAAAGCTCCCATGAACCCACCCAGCACCATAATCTCCATAAATCCAGGCTGCAGCATCAGAGTGTCTTCATATTGTCAATGCCTTCCTGGTGTTCCTTGAGCATCCAGTGGGGTATGTGCAGATGGTGATCGGCTTAAGGTTGAGGCATTCCTTGGCCTAGAGTAGTCCACCGTGACTGCTGTGATCGACTTAGCAGGCTGTCTCTGGTAAAGCAGCAACTTTGCACTTCATGAGAGTTAAGACCTTTGTAATGGCAGAGGTGGCCCAAGGATGGCCAATCTGGCAGTGGCCGCATTGATGCATTGAAAGCCAGGAGCAGTACAAGTGTGGTGGCGAAGAATGGCAAATCTAGGTGCAACGAAGCCAAGGGTGCAATGGAGGCTGAAATACCACTATTGTTTTGTTGGGTGATTGAAGGAGATGGGGCAGACAGAGGGAAGACTGCATGACGAGGGGTGAACAGAGGAGGGGAGGTTTGGACGAGAAGGATTCGGATGGAATAGCGAGTGAGGAGTTGAGAGATAGAGAGGTGAGACAGGTGGGAATTCATGCGAGGACATTTTGGTCCGCCCAGAACAGCGAGAAGCATCTTTTCAGGGGCTTTGGAATTTACTTTCTGTGTGCAAAGCACATTTGTCAGATTGGGATCGGACTATGTATGGGCTATGCCTAGGCGACAAGGCATTCCATGTTGCCCAGGGCAACTTGGCGCCTAGGCGAGCAGCCCATTAAGGTGCTCACCTAGACTGCCTAAAGGCACCCAGCCCGCCTAACGCCCACCCAGCCCACTTTGTTTTGGAAATGGCCCGCCTTCTTTTAGGTTCACTTTAGTTATTATAAAAAGATTGATGGGTATTTCTGTAAAACTCCTCATTCTTTACGTCAGAAGAAGGAAACGACGATCAAACTTCTCACTCAGTTCCCACTTTTTGTGGGATTCTTTTGTTAGCACATAGCAGGCTTCCTCTCTCTCTCTCTTAGGTCATTGGAAAGTATGGAATCTTGGATATATGTTAAATTTGTCTTTCTTTCTTTACACGTCATGATCATTTAACTAGTAAATTTTAGGCTAGATTAATATCTTTCATCTTGATTGATAGGTACTCCCGAATTCTCATTGGTTTTTTCCTTATTCATCTGCTAATGTTTGTTAATATTTGCCATATATTATATTTTTCCTTCTATATTTTAGGGATATGTTGAATGTTGTGAATGCCATTGTTAGTTTGCTACCCTTGTTTGTAGATAAATAGATCATATGGTGGAAAATGTAGATAGTAGTTCTCTTGAAACGTACTAGGTTATATAAACTAGGCTTCAACTAGGTGCCTCACCTTGTCGCCTAAGCAATAAGGTTGTAGGCCACTGCCTTGGTCGCCTTGACAATGTATTCAATTAGGCTCCTTAAAGTTGTTCCCATCCTTGGAACTTTAGTTTTCGCTGTCCAATCGTGGGGCTGTTCCCATCCCCGAAACTTTAGTTTTCATAGTCCAATCATGAAAGTCAATTATAGCCATCTGATCGAGTGCACATAAAAAATATTGTTTAAAATTGTTGAGAAAATGATCAAAAAATAGGAAATTGGTTTGATTAACCCTTAGGGTTGATCCCATCCCTTGGAGTTTTAGTTTTGACTCCCAATGGCCGCGTTCAATTGGACGACTATAGTTGAGTTTTCGATTGGACGGTGAAAATTAAATCCCATGAGGTAGGAACCAACCTAAAGGGGGGTATTTGAATATTTTAAAGTTTTCTATGATTTTATTTAAATATTTTAAACTTTTTGATGATTTTTATTTTTATTTTTAACATTGGGAGGGGGGATTTCGGGGGATGGGACGCATCTAAGTTAGATGCGCCTTGGGGTGTGTGTTATATCCGCCCCAATATATATACACATGCACACACATTTTCTCAATCATTTTCTTTGGTAATGTCCACATATCCTCAGGTCTTCCGACATAACATTCCACGTAGTGGAAGAGAAGGTTTACGGATCATGAACAGGTCATCATAATTGCAGAATATCTTGCTAAGCCATTTTAAATTCATTTTTTAACTTCATTGGAAACAGTCTGTGCTTGCTTCAGATGATGAGGGCATCGGGATTGGAAGGAGCAACTTTAGGCTGACACATATGCAATTCACACAATACACTGCTATTTGCTTCAGATGATGGAGTACAGGAGGTAAATTTCTAGAAAGTTACAATGACTGGAAGCTGTGACTGAATCACTGTTTTAAAAAGCGGCGGCCTCGATGATTAGGCGCCTGCCTAGGCACCTCGAATGAGTTGGCCACCTCGGAGGTTTTCGCCTCGTCCTTTTCTTGACAGTTTTGTTTCATCTGTTTCCCCCCTAATGTACATACATAATTGCCTAAATGTCCTTGATAACACATTACATAGCATCTGTTTTATCTCTAGATGTTGGATAGGATTAGAAAACTTGCAATAACAACATTGAGATCTTTCCATAGACATCAGACGTCTTCATTGTTTGATGGTTATTCATAGTTAGACTTATGATAAAAGGGGACCACATTAACTTTACATCAATAAACAAGGGAAAACATCAAATCATGTGGTATCCTTATCCCTCCTAGCATTGTATGCATTGGTTGGACTCTTCACTAATGCAAATTGCATAAACAATGTCTTTTTCCTCGTTAAAGTTGTAATCTTGTATATATATATAGGCCTAATCCACATGTACTTGTAAATAATAATTATGATTCTCAATCATGGTATGTAGCTGTGGGATTGCTTATATCACATTACGTGCATAAATTATGGAGATGCAAGAATATTTGCTAATAGCCTCATGCTTGAACCACTATAACTATCATCTTTGTATTTAGTTATGCATTATCACATCTCTTATGCTTTATTTGAAAAGTGAAAATAGGTCATACTTGTTCCTTCTTTATGAATATTGTATAGACAAAATTCCCAAATGTCATTAGAAATGAAAATATGTTTAATCAAGCCAAATGGTGCACGTATATTGTGTGAAGTGTTAAAACTAACAAGAATTTCCACCTCACTAATGAGGCACCTGCCGTGCCGACTAGGCAGTCTGCCTAGGCGGTAGGTGGTCCAACCGACTCGGCCCACCTAGACATTCTTAAAACATGTCACTGGATTGAATTCTAACCTAAGCAAATCTAAACCAGTGAGCATTGGTTTGCCTCCATACAGGATAGAATTATTTGCTGTAAAGGGGGCGACAATGAATAAAGACTTCAATTCGTGATCTGGGAGAGAGGATGTAAAAGAAAAGGAAGGTGATGTGGCTCTAGTGAAGGTTGATTCTTTCAATAAGGCTCCACCTGCCACATCACTTTGGAGGTTGGTAGATGAGGGGGGAGGCCTTCTGGTTTAAGATTGTGAAAGAAAAGCACTCCAGGAACTGCTCTAGATGGCATACCTCTCCAGTTGTAGCTCCTCTCTGTCACCTATTTGAAGAAGCATTATCCTATTTTCAGATTTTCTGCCTGTTTCATCTTCCTTTCAGAAGGGGAATGGCAGATCCATCAGGATTGGGAAGGCCAATGGTTCACTGACATGTCCTTGGCAGAAACTTTCAGGCTTTCAGCAGGCTGTCGTTGTGGTGTCAATTACTTTACTGGATCCTAATATTTGTTAGAGAACACTTGCTGCACCGGCAGCTGGTGTTTTCATTTAAAAAAATTGACTTTTTTTATGCGCAATTTGATCTCCAATCTGACAACCCAAAAAAACATGAAAAATCAAAAGACAAGCCCAAACTAACAGTACATTTTTTTTTAACTGTTCATTTGGGCTCATCTTTTGATTTTTCATTTTTTTGGGTCATCCGATCAGAAATCGGATTGTACGGACAAGTAGGTTCAGTTGGGGCCCACCTAAAAAAACGTCATTTTAAAAAAAAAAAAAATCCAGCAGCTGGTGTAACACTGGCTGCTGGTTTTCCTATTTATTGTCAGAACTTCCAGCTTAGGATCACAGGTCCTGGAACAGTGGAATATTTGGAATTGCTGCAGCTTAGCTTCTATGACAGCGACAGGCTTCCAGTTTAAGGGAGGATACAACAATTTGAAGATGGGACCCAAAAGTCAAATTTATTGTTGGTTCTCTTATCAAGCTCTTTGATGACAGAAGGGGACGGTCTAGTCTAAAAAGCTCTTCCAACTGAGATCAAATTTTCTTTGAAAGCATATGCTTAGGGGATTTCGTGTACTAGTGACAGAATCGAATTTCTTAAAACAGAAAATGTCAGCCAGTTGCACTTTCGGTGGGATTAAGATTGAATCAGCTGATCACTTGTGTGCCGACTGTGGAATAGTCTTAGTTGTTTCCAAGGTATTGTTTGAAGCTCTGAAGATTCCATATTTGTGTTAGCATTATCCATGATGTTATGAACTTTTGGAAGAGATCTATATTTATTAAGTAAAAAAAATTGGTGGGACTTCCTTCTTCCTGCCTCATTATGGACCATTTTGATTGGAAAGGATTTCTGAAGTGTCTTTGATATTCTACAAAGAAAGTTCAGTATGTGGAAGATTGGCCAATATCTGCTGCAGTGAATAACCCTGAGATCATTTGGCAGAATCAAACATTAGAGGATCTTCACTATCTAGCCTATTGTGGTGGATGGAGCTTTTGCTGTGGTTTGTGATCTATCAGCTTGATTGATCTTTTAATTTGGGTCTCTTTTTGCTTTTGTTTTTATTGGATGGGTGCTTCTCTCTCCATCTAGATTTTGTACCCCTTTTTCTGTCTTACTAATGAATATTGACATTTTTGCCATCTTCCAAAAGCAATCCTTTTTTGAAAAGTTCCAAAAACAATCCTTTGTTACTCTGTATATGCTGCATGTTCAAATCATTACTTGTGGTATATCAATGGTAGTACTATAAGTGTTATATCTGATATGGGCATCAATTGTCATACTTGGGAGGGCTATCCTTATGATTCATGAATTTCCTTGAATAAATTAACCATTCATTGCTTTAAATTCAGATGTTACCATAATCTGACTACTGCATATGCATTCCATATCTGAAAATTGTTGTCTGTGTACTATTTTATCTTCTTTTCTAATGTGAGCTTTAATCTTTGTCAAAAAAGAATTTCCACAAGGAAGATTGGCCTTATTTTCTGCCAGGAATGGGCAATATTTTGTCCTAATTATTTTTTAGCATTTAGTAAATTATACTGTGGGCCTGTTAGTGTATAAGGGTCCTGGGGAACATATATGGTGTGCGGCTTGAAACAAGGAAGAAGGGACGAACGTGTGCTTGTTTATTCGCTAACACAACCTTAATCGTTCAAGATGAGCAATTGATTCTATTCTAGATTTACAAGCAACTCGTGTGCACAAAGAACCTGTATAACTGGTAGAAGTAGGGGTTACATCCCGTAAGTGAAAAAAAAGGATCAACTTAGTCTTTTGTCAATACATTTCTGAATACTCCTGCAGATAATGACTAAAAGCATTTTGGATAATAAATTTTCTTCCAGGTTAATTTCAAAAAAGGAAAGAAAATGTCATGGTATATTTCAAATTATCCACTTCTATAACTGCTGATGTCTTTCATTTGCAGCTAGTCCATAGTCAGCAAAAGATTAGCATTGTTTATTACTTTCCCTCATCAAGATTTTCATTAATTGACCACACCACAAATATAGCCTGAATCTTCGGTTCGTCAGAGCTTCAGCACACTCTACAGTTTTTCAAGGTTCTTGTGATCTCATTACAGCTATTTCTATAAACTCTCTCCAGACTGGTTGAACTGATCTGTGAGAATTAAATTTGATCATGTCTCTGAGGGACAACGTATGTAAGAATTGCATTGATCAATTTTAGACAATCAAACCATGAAATTACAAAGCTCATGGTAATGCATAGTGCATTTATTGTAGGTTGCTTGCAACTTCCCAGTACCAAGTATTTGTACTATTGGAGTATTGGTAAACCTTCTGTGCCATAAAGACATGGATCTTTCCATCCAAATTGCTAATGCACAGTGAGTTGCAGGAAAGATGGCCATCCATGTTGTAACTGAGATGACCTCTTTGATTAGTGGATATGTAGAACGTCAGATGGCTTCCACAATTTTATTCAGCCCTATCCTTTTTGGCTTCATTCAGTTGGTATTACAAAAGGCCAATTATTGTTTTCTCTGTAGCAAAGTTGTGTACCGGATTCAATTATAGATGAAAGAGGACTTGTCAGACTGGGCATTGTTGTGAAGTCGGATGACAAGATAATGCAGCTGGTTGTGTATGGACCTGTCCATTTTCTTTTTAACATTCACTTGGTGTTATGTGTCATCAGATGTGCCAGACTCAGGAAATACTTTGAGTTTCCAATTTCCAATACATGAACACGTGGAATGTATATCTAATTATACATATGTTGCTTTTGCTGTTTTCCATGTTCAGTAATTTATTTCTGTTCTGAAGGATTGAAAATGAACTATTAATAATCAGCCTATGAAATATGACATCCTCTCGAGTGTAACATGCTTCTCTAGGTGTACATATTTTCTTTTTTGACATCTTCTATCATGTTATCCTGAATATTATATAAGTTCATCAAATTTAATCCTGCACCTTGAAGGTTAAAGTTCATCTTCTATGTGCTAACTAATAGATACTGAATAAATGTGTTTAAATAAAGCTTTATATCATGGTGCAACGCTCTTCTAACCTTCAATATTTAGTTCCTTAATAATGTAAGTTTCAGGAAATGGAGAATGCTGTTACGTATTTTGCTACTTGTTGTTTGTGTAAATGAACAGGCCAGTTACTCCATAAATGGCTGTATGCAATAGAAGATGGTCGGTATAGGATGTGATATTTTGTCATCTTCTACTTGCCCTTTCGCTCTTTTGTTTCATATGCCTCCTTCAGGTCACGTCCATCTCGCTAATGAATTGATCAACTCATTGCACCTCTCGCGGAGGGTTCGAGTATATTTTAGGAGTAACACTTGCTGCACTGCATCAAGTGTTAGTGCAGTGAGTTAAAAAACAATTATCTTTAGAATTTTTTTCAGGTGGGTCTTAAGGTGTCTTACACGTCCGTACAGGTTAATCTCCGATTGGATGACTTAAAAAATTTGAAAAATTAAAAATCTTATTTGGGCTCTGTTCAAAAATTGAATCCCAATGAATAGTAAAAAAATGCCTTTAATGGGTAGAATCTAATAATATTTTTAATTTTTCAGGGTCGTCCGATTGGAGATTGGCCCGTAAGGACATGCAAGACACCTTGGGGCTCACCTAAAAAAATTTAAAACATAATATTTTTTAAATCCACTGCATTGACCTTCGGTGCAGCACTAGGGTCAGTACAAGAAGTGTTATCCCATTTATCACTTGGTCAAGTGGATCTAGAATTTCCTTTTACACTAAATATGAGTACTGCAAATATAAGCAGTACCCTTTGATTGTGAAATCTAATCTAGGCTTCAGTCCCTTTTGACTGTCATTCATGATTCACAGGCTAGTGAAATGCTTTTCATGCCCTTTTTACTTTAGGCGAAGAATGCCGACTTTGCGTAGGTTACTCATGGCTCAGCACTCAGCAGTATTTGACCTTCATTCTGGAAGCTTATGAATTCAAAGCTCAGTTCTAGCCGTTGTGCAAGAAACATTTGATCTACAAGTTTGTAAGGGGTCTATGCTGAAGTACTTGAGCACTTTCTATAGGTGGCGGAATTCATGACGAGAATATTACTCTCTATGGCGAGAGATCTCTGGAGGAAAATGAAATTGTTGAGGACATGCAGAAGATTTCTATCAAGGAGGAGATATTAGTTTAAAAGCTGAATTGTATACTTTTTTTTATTAGAGAGGTTTTGTAAGTACTTTTGACAAAAAAAAAAAACCAGTAATTGTACTGTTTCCTATACTAACATTTTACAAGCATTCAGTTCGGAGTTGAACTAGAAGTTCCTTCTCCATGGGACATGTCGACTCTTTTCACCCATTGTTATGCTATATCATTAAGGATGTAAACAAATCCAAATATTGTTGTCCCATTATCAAGTATGCATATATATATATATTTAAAACGGTTTAAGTATGGATTCAAATATGCTTATTTTACTATATTTGTAAATATAATTTCAAATATCCATATTCAAATGTAAATTATCCCTATTCTTGTAATTCTTTTGGAATGAAGAGTCAAATGTTTAACATGATTTTTGTGCTTGAAAAGTTAATCACACATTGAAAATGGGTTTTTTAGTTTTTAGTTCCTACAATCTTTCAAATTTTCATAAAAGTCCTTTTAATCCTCATGTTTATTTAAAACCTCCACAATCTTTTAACCCTCATAAAAAAGTCCCTCCGATTAGAAAGCATCCAACAAAAAGAATATTCTAGTGCAGAATATTCCTATATTTCTAGTTGAAGTGTGGTGCATGGAAGGAATATTTAGCAAATCCTCTTTTTTTGACAATTTCTAATTGGGGGTTTTTTTCATGGGGGTTAAAAGAAATTATTGGAGTTTTAAGTAAATATGAAGATAATAGGGGCTTATACAACAAATTGATAGATTGCAAGGACTGAAAAATATAAAATCCTAAAAATTTTATGTATTAAGCTATTTTCTGCTACATATGAACTATCTACACATCTGATTTATATCTCTAGTTGTTATAAATATGAATATTAACTTTTGTAGTCTGATTATTATCCACATTAGGGTTCTAGATGAAAAACATGACTATATGATGACCTATTCCTAATTTTATAATATATATTCAAATAAAAAAGTTCAT
Organism: Zantedeschia hybrid cultivar; assembly: GCA_030544215.1. Classification (NCBI taxonomy): domain Eukaryota; kingdom Viridiplantae; phylum Streptophyta; class Magnoliopsida; order Alismatales; family Araceae; genus Zantedeschia; species Zantedeschia hybrid cultivar. Next base: position 67,330,966 of record JARZZO010000005.1, on the reverse strand, counting down.
CCAATAAGAACCGAAAAATTTCCAATAAGTCAGCAAAGTTAGAGATGGAAACTGTTGTTCCCAAATCCTAATTTCAATTTTCAATTACGTTAAATACTAAATTTATAAATTATATATGTATATGAGAATTTAGTATATAAGAATTATATATATATATATACATATATATATATATATGTATGTATATATGTATGTATATATATATATATATATATGTATATATATATATATAATATATATATATATGTATGTATATGTATATATATATATATATATGTATGTATATGTATATATATATATATGTATATATATATATATACATATACATACATATATATATATATGTATGTATATATATATATATATGAGAATTATGTAGCCTAGCCTACCAAGGGCACAAGGTGGCTTGTACATTCCGTTTCATTAACAAGGTCGACAAAAGGGCCACATAACAAAGAGATGGTCAAGAACAAGCTTCTCTTGATCTCCATTTCCTAAAGACTAGATGTAGCTAATGGTCGAAACATATTCCCTTGACTAATTGTGGTGAGAACGCAATAAGCAAGAGAAGGCTTCCTTCACTTAGCCGACTACCAAGTGCCCAAAAGAGGTTGGGAATGCTCTGTCTTGACTTTGCCCCTACTAGTGGGCGGCCTCCATATGTCAACACTTAAATAGGCCCATCAAATCTAGCATTGCCTAGGACATGCACACCATCATTAGGTCTACTATTGATAGATCATCCCTGACACCCTCATCATCTTGGAATTCCCTAAAAGATGATTTGACTCCACTAAGCCATGGATGAGATGACAGCAACCTAGGGAGATCTCGGACGCCATCTTCATGGCACCCCACAAGGGACGCAAGTCCAACTTGGACATCCCTTCCAATGGACATGTAGCCCCTCTCCACCAAAGAGATAGGTATATAAGCTTCTGACTCTCTGCCATGCAAATGATATGCATTCTCCCTCCAACCAAATCTTTAACTAAGCTTCCTCTCTCCCACTAACTTTCCAACTTAACCATCGGAGGGTTAAATCCTAGGGCCCAATGACGCTCTATTTTTTTTTGAAGCCACACAAGCCTTCCAAGAGAGCTACAAGGCTACTGAACAACTTTGAGCTATCTAACCAATATGAGAGCATCTAACGAATTTCATCCCTCTACATATTATTAGGCTATCTAACTAAATTAGATGCATCCCTTGAGAAATCTCCCCTCACCCTTGTTATAAAATAATAAAATCATCAAAAGTTTTTAAATATTTAATTAGGCTAGTAAGGTTGTTCCCATCCCTCTTTAATTTCAGTATCCAATCATACAAGTCAGTTGTATCCATCCAATTAAGTAAATGATCGTTAAAATTATGAAAAAATAGTCAAAATTAAGAAATTATTTCGATTAGTCATAGGGTTGATCACATCCTTTGGTTTCTAGTTATAACCTCCAATTAAGGGCGCACTTGATTGGACCATCATGGTTGAGTTTTACAATTGGATAGTGAAAATTAAACCTCAAGGGATAGGAACAATTTTAAGGGAGGGGGTTGGAGTAGTTGAATATTTTAACTTTTTTGACATATATATATTTTTTAACATGGGGTAGGGGAGATTTCGATGTGACCTTGGATGTGTTAGATATATGTGCAAAATGGGAACAAAAATACTACTCTCCAATTATATCATATCAAATTTAAAAAGATATTTTTACAATTAGAATTGGAAACATAAACACTAGTTTCTATTTTTGTATATGTTTCCAGCCCTAATCCATATGAAAATTCATATTTATACATGAAATATGAAGGGGAAATGGCCCTGCGGTCCAATAGCAGTCACACTTCAACATCATCCAGAAGGCTCTATGGCCTCTCAAACTAATATGCGTTGATCGGGACACACCAACCCTCCTTAATAGCCTAATAAGTGGACAGTGGCGCGCAACTCCAAGGACTTGTGAAGGTCCAAGTTGTCCCAATCCCCTTGGGAGCTCACTCGAGAGTCACCTTGACGCCCTTAGACCCAGGAACACGTAGACCGTAACTCCATATAGAGGTAAGATTTATGTCAATCCAACAACCTCAAAAGTTGCTATTGGCGCTTCTCAAGAACACTGGATTCTCTCTCAAAATCGGGATCATGCATCCCTCGACCATCAACCCACATGGAACAATCATGGCCATGGATCTATAAGCCCCTCTGAGGCGATTACTAATTATTGTGCCACTTAATGATAGGAGGCACCACCATGAGTTCCATTATGCCTCTAACTCGTTTGTCTTATATAAGGATGGGAATTAGGCAACTCTCAATAGTGAAATGACCCCCAGATGCATGACAAGGCTATGCTTGACCTAGCAGATCATGGCCACCATGCCACAATACCACATGATGGATATGCACGGCACTTACATCGGGCCACAATACCACATGATGGATATGTACGGTGCTTAGATCAGATATTGTTATGCCCCACAATTTTACAACCCATGAATGAATGAATTAATTTAAATTAGACTAATTAACTAACTATAAGAATCCATCAGTGAGTTTAAGTAAATTGATTTAGTCTATTAATCTAATTATGAAAACCCATTTATCCAATTATACTACTAAGAATAGCCCACTAATTTAATTCAAATTCTAAGATAATGCATTAGATAACAACATAGTAAAATAATGATAACTGTCTATAAAAAATTCTGATTAAGGCATAGTTGATATTATTAGAAAGAGCATAAAAAGATTTAGAACTTTGTATAAGATTAGTTTTACTAATTGAGATGTTTTAGAAGTCAAAAATATCGATGATCAGTTTTAAAAAGGACTGCCCATAGAGAACAAGTCCTAATCGGACTAAGATTTAAATTAGTAAACAAAAGATGGTATAATTAAAGTTAACCACGATATGAAAAGTTATGTATAATATATTTGACTTTGATTATAAGTAGAATATAATAAATTTAAATATAAATAAGATTCTAATTAATGGGTAGAAAGTCATAATTAGAATCCAACTTGGATTAGGATTATGTACATAGATTTACTTAACATAGTCCTACTGTTTTAAATATAACTCCGTGTATATAATTCTAAATGAAGTAAGGCAACTCACATTAGAATGATGACCCAAATTTTAGAACTTATATGAAGACCATATGTTTAAAAGAAGTCATTTACTAGTAGGAATCATGACATGTTTGGACGAGAGGACAATATATGAGGTTACTAGATTCAGAGTACTCAGGACAGTAGGTCAGTAAAATAGGAATAACTTATTATACAAATATCCAAAAATAAAAGATTAGTGGCATTTGAAAGATAATAAAAAGTTTTAAAACTTTGTAAAATAGATATTTTTCTAATTAGGACGTTTAAGGGGTCTAATTTGATGGTCTTCAGAATAGCAGGTTAGTAAAATAGGAATAACTTCTTATACAAATGTCCAAAAATAATGAGATTAGTGGCATTGAAAAGATAATAAAAAGTTCCATCACTTTTTATAATAGAGTTTTTCCTAATTTGGACATTTAAGGGGTCTAATTTAATGGTCTTCAGAAAAGAAAATTGTAGGTAGCGTGAACAGAGTCTAATTTACACTAGAAAGTAACTTTGACTTGGAGATTAAGTCATGGAGAGTAGGAGTTCGATTCCAGCAAAGAAAGGGGGTGTTAGTGGTTGTATTAGGAAGGTAAATAAGCATAAATATAACTTTGGATTCATTCTCAAAGCTCGATTGCATACAACTCTCTTCCAAAGGTAAGTTCATATGGTGTTCTTAAGAGAATAAAGTTGATTCATGGTTATTTCTTTTGAGAATTTGATTCTAAGAATGTTTTGTGTTATTGGAGGCTTAGAGAATGTGGAAAAGAGTTTAAAGAATGTGAAAAAGAGTTTAGAAGAAGAAGAAATTGTGGATAGATATCAAAGAAGCCATAGGGGAACTAAGAGCCGATCTTTCTTCAAGAGGTAGGTGGATAACTCTAAACATGATCTATTTTATATTAAAAATTATATTATTTTTAAAGACTTTCAAAATCTAATAAATTAGTAAGAAGTTTAATTTATATATCTACTTAATTATCATCAAGTTTCAAATTTTAATGATCTTCTGTAGTATTGAATCCATGATTATTATCTAAGCCTATGTGTTTTGTTTCTAATTATGATCACATGAGTTATAAATATTTGTTCTCCTTGGTTCGATACCCAATGGAGTTTAAATTTGTATAAAAGTATATTTTTCATGTTATATTTATGTCCAATAAATGTCATCATTTTCTAAGTTTTTTTAGATATTTATTCCATAATATTATTTTCAGATTATACAATCTGTCATGGAAGTTTTGAAATCCCAATTTGTGGATCTTATATCTCACTTAATTCATGTTCAAATCATGCTAAATTTTGTGGAGACCTTTATTGTATTATTCTTGACTTTTATGAAAAGTTTGAGAATTTTATAATCCCGTTCGTTATTTATTTTGCCCTCTGTTTTGATTTGCTAGAATTCTATTTAAGTTGGATTCTCCGAATTAAAATGAGAATACAAAATCATATCAAACCAATTTATAAATTGATGAAACTTTGTCCTCACCTTAAAGATAATATTTTTGACATTTTCCCCAAGTTTTATAATTTTTTGAATCTATTTGATATTATTCGGTCTATTTGTTAATTTGTTAGCTCTGAAAATTAGTTTTGATGGCCGAAAAATATGTTTGTTATTCTGAAAATTCCTTTGACTATCATTTTTGTACAACAACCTATTTTGATCAACTTTGTTCTGATTATTCATCTATATGATCATGTTGACTCTTTAAGTGATTATTTTGTATATAAAAATATATATTTTAATTCTCTTATGCAAGTATCAGTTTGTCAAATTAATTTTCAGATCTATGATTGTTATGAAATCTGTGAAAATATGTTTGTGCCATATTTATTTGATATATGTTTGGACATTGCCATCTTAAGGAGATTAGAGCTTATTCTATAAGCATCTGTGGATGAGTTCTACTGTGGGCAACGGGAAAATTTCAGTCATTGTGTTTTATTTGTAGTCGCCTGAGGTAGGACCATAGACTTTCCGGCTATGCATGTGCCATGGTCTTGACATACTTGCCTATATGCTTTGATATTTGTTTGTTCAGCTCCTTATATAGTGGTTAGATGCATGTCTATTTGATATGTTTAGATTTAATTTATTTGGCACATAAATATAAAACATAATTTACTGTTTAAATTCATTTGATTCAACTTATGATCTGCTCAATTTATTCTTTTGACATCTATGCTCAATGATTTTGATCTCGACCTATTTGATTAAGAATCTACGTTCATTCTGATTAGCTGTTCTGACAATATGAACTCTAATTTGATAAAACTACCATGACATGATATATTTGTTATATGTTCAGTTTGATATGTGATATATTCTGATCATGGCTAGTAGACTTATTCAGTTAGATAAGAATTTGATCATGCCATATATGTTATATGTTAGTCAATCCATTCATGTTATTAAAAAATACATTTGATTTGATAAACTTATATCTAACTATGTTTTGTATTATTTCTTATTTGGGCTATATGTAGAACTGTATAAGATCATGTTTAGTATAATTGTATAATATGATTTGTAAAATTTACTATATGTTAAGTAATGTGGATGGTTTGAAGTTTACTGAGTGGTTGTACTCATAAACTCTATTAACATATTCAGAGTATGAGAAAGAGAACTTGAAATTTGAGGAGACTTCTAATTGAAGCATTTGACATCTTCAGGAAGTTATCTAAATTTAAATTTATAGTTTTCTTAGATTTGATGTAGTAAGGATAATAAGAGATTGATGTATTTTTATTTATTTGGTGATATTGAGAATTTATATACAAATTAATAGATATTGTAATTTGTGAACTTTGGTATTCACTATATTTAGACATTTGGAATAATTGATGGCATTTATGTAAATCGCCTTGTAGTTGTTTAGCTCTCATATTTGTTTGTTACAACATAATTTGTTCTTAGATTACGCAGTCAAACTCTCAGTTGAAAAAAAATAAACCCGATCCGAGGTGCAACAGATATGGCCCCATGCGGACATATGTCCAGTATGGACATGGATGCACTATATATATAGTCTTCAAAGAGTTATGTATGCGACAATAATGTCGAGTGAGATAGGAAAGTCTGTTTAGGGAAAGGTACTCTATAAAAGGAGGGTGCCTCTTTTTTTGTCTCTCTAACTTAATCATCAGAGGATGCTCTCGGTTCAAATTGGGCGAATGCTTGATAGTTCTTTCTTGTTCTGTGCCTTGCAAGCTCCTTTACCCCGAGGACCTTATTACAATCCATTTGCTACTAGATCAGAGGTTTTGCAGTCATCAGATCATACTTACTTTCCCAACTTCTACACTTCTGGCACTGTCTTGAGGAACCTCAGTTATAATAAGTACAACCTTACCTTCTTAGGGAGCTGTGTAGAAGCACAAATGGGGGCTTTAGTCTAACATCGGTTGTTGAGAAGGTAACGTTCTGCCGATAAAGAAGCTCGCCCGCCTTCCTCCCAACAAAGACTCTTTTCTTAGAAAAAAGATGTAGTTTCTCAACCCTCTGGTTCATGATTTTGAACAAGTTTATTAGCTTTGACCAAGTTTGACCATAACCAAACTGACTTAAGTTTGTTAAGTTGCTTTAACTTGAATTAAATAGATTATTTTGGTATATTATTAAATTTAATTGAGCGGGTTAGCTGGGATTTAGTAGATTCAGACTCACTTACATAGTTTAGTGGGTTTAACTCAATTAGACTTGTGGATCAGCACCTTTAGAATGACTTAGACTAATGGATTAAATTCTAGGACCCAAATAAGGGGTTATTGGGCCTTATAGAGTGAGTGTTAATTAGTTCATTAGGTGTACATGGGTGTAGAGGCCTATTTTATAAATTTTGTATTTTGTAATTTTTGCTAGCTTTATATATGGGTAGGAGTGACTCCATCCTCTCTTCTCCTTCCCATGCTTTTCCCACTCTTCCTCTCACTCTTTCTTGGTGCATAGTGGGAATCCCTTGTTGCATGTGAGAGGAATCTCTCTTGGAAGCTTGCTTAGTGGCTTTGGAAGTTTAGAAGCCCTTGGAGAAGTGTTCTTGAGGTTTCCCTTAGTGGAGATTCATCCTTGGAGGGTAGAATTTGTGGAGGATGCTGAAAATTCTTCTTCTTCCCCTCTTGAAGTTGGATTGGTTCTAGAAGACTCATCGGGTTGGTGGAAACCAAGTGATAGGTAGGGTGATACCTATTTTGAGATTTTGATGATTCCTTGTATGCTTGTTGGTTCTTATCGTTTTTATTGACTTAATCTGCTTGAAATCAGTCTGGATTTAAGAAATTGCCTAAGTTTCTATCCTTAGTATGATATCTATAGTAGAAGGATTGTTGGGCATATTTCAGTATTTGAAGTACTGTATGCGTAGTTATTACAGTTTAATTTTGTGATTTTTTATTTTTGTTTGGATGAGATCTAACCCCATCTTCATAGGTGTATAGTTGAGTATGAAAATAGGACAACAAGGTGATGATTTGATTAATGTGGCTTGTATAGTACCCCATTTAACATAATGTTCTTCAATACCCATGAATGATTTTTAATTTTATGCAATAGATTTCAAATGGTAAAGGTCATAAGTGTAGAGTTTGGTGTGAACTGTGCACTGTTTTCTGTCAATAGTGTCTCCTTATAGGAAACTGTTGACCATTTCAAATTGGATCGTCGACCATTCTGAAAGTTGACTTATTTGAATTCTATCGATCTAAGTAGTTGATTGTTTCTCATCAATTTTTATTTTGGCTTTTAAAATTGGCCAAACAGTTGACCAAACTAAACAAACGGTCGACGTTTGAGCTGAGGACTATATTATGGTGGAGAGGATGACATTTGACCACTGATCCTCATGCTTTGACTTCTAGATGTTGCTTAATGATTGTAATGGATTTGATTAAACGTTGTTAAGTATGTTGTAGATATATCTACATGTTTATTCATAATGATGGTTAATTTAGAGAATTTCTTGGACATGGCTTATGTTCTTATACTTAGATGGATGACTAACTTCACTAGTGTTGATATCTGTGTTCATTTGTTTCTTTGGGAAGGGAGCAGTGTTTAGACAATAGATTGGGTCAGATTAGAGCCTAGCTTAGCCACTAGATCGGGTCTAGATGCCCGAACTTGACATATTTGAGATATTTTCTGACCAGGGGAAGTGAAAGACAAAATCTACTTATGTGCACACCTTAGTTGAGGTCTTGAACTACATAGTAGAATTATTATGCCCATGATCCGATTTAGTAGTTATGTAATAGTGTGGTATCATATTTTGTAACATTGTATTCTTTATTCATGCACAGAGTCCGATTTGTACAATGTTACGTAACATTGTTACTTAATAACTACGTGACAGAATTGTTACTCTGAAAACATGTTGTTACGTAAAAATGTTAATAGACCAACCTCATCTATGTACAATCTATAATTGTATATCCAACTATCCTAGCCATATCTTGAAAATCCATTAGAGCCTAATTAGTCCTTATAGTCTAGAACTTAAACCTATCCAGACTATCCTATCCGAACTCTTAAAATCAATTGGTATGACATATGATCACATGGTAATGGTTAATATTCTTTTACAATTCATATACTCTGGCACCACATTGTTACGTCCCTGATTTGATTTAATCATTTGGACACACTTTTGATTCAAACTACATAACTATGAAACTAAATAGTATATAAATCAAAGATGAATGATGAAAGACAAATAACTAAAGTAATATATTATATCAATTACCATCAAATATCTAAATATAAATTTTCAATGTCTATACTATTGTTCCACAAATTAGATCATCAATATCAAGATTCTTAAATTTCATCAAATATTTAGTGAAAGTAAAATCATTCAACTTATTATAGAAATATAAAAATACATAACTCGCTTATGATCCCTACTACATCAAATCTAGGATAGCATTAAATCTAAACCTAAATGACTTCTATAGAACCCAAATAAAAAATCCTCGGTGGTCAACATCTCCTCCTCAGACTCTGAAAAATGTTTAATAGACTTTATGAGTATAACCCCTCAGTAGGTAAATCAAACCCACCAAATGCTAACAATATAATAATTGAAAAGTGATGATAACTAGCTAAGTATGATTCATAGTTATACATATATCTCAAATAAGATCATAATACAAGAACATAGTCCAATATAGATTTATCAAATCACATGTGTTTTCTAATAGCATGAACAGATCATCTAACATATAGCATATATGCCACGATCGAAATTATATATGACTGAACAAATCTATTAGTCATGAACTGAATAAATCACATATCGAACTAAATATATCGCATATCAAATCATCATGGCATAGTAGCTTATTATATCAAATAAAATCTTACTTAATAATAGGTCAAAGATCAGAAGATTATAAACAATTCAAAAGATAATTGAACATAGATTTCAAAGTAACGAACTAAATAGAATATAAGATGGATTCAAATAATCTTAACAACGAATTATGTTTCATAATTATGTGCCAAACCAATCACAAACTAATATATATCAAATAGACATGCATCCGACCGCAATATAAGGAGCCAAACAAAATATATACCAAAGCATATAGGTAAGTACACTAAGGTCATGGCATATGCATAGTCGGAGAGTCTATAGTTTTACCTTAGATGACTGCAAATAAATATATAATTATCGAATTTTCCGTTGCCCACAAGTAGAATTTATCTATGGACGCTTATGAAATAAGTCATAATCTCCTTAACATGACAATGTCCAAATATATATTAAAAAAATATTACAAATACTTTATATATATTTCATATCTATCATAAATATAAAAATTAATTTGACAAAGTGATACTTATGTATAGGAGTCAAAATACATGTTTTTATATACAAAATAACTACTTAATGAGTCAACATAGTCGTACATATGAAAAATCAGAGAAAAGCTGACACCAAAAGGTTACTGGATAGAAAAATGTATTTTTTTTTCAGAATTTTTGGAATAGAAAATATAATTTTTGGCTATTAAAACTAATTTTTAAAACTAAAATATTAATAAATATAATAAAAAGTAGGAAACATATTAATAAAATTATAAAACTTGATGAGCATGTCAATTATATCAAATGAAATGTGTGGACAGCGTTTCAATCAAATTGGACATTGATTGAGTGATTTAGAGCAGTGGGTTGCATATGAAGAACTTGAGTGAATTTTGACCAATCGAATAAATAATAATAATAAAAAGATGAATATTTTTTTAAAAAATATAGATATTATCAAAACAAAGTTGTGGTCAAATGTTTAGGCCAATTGGACTTTAAATGAATGAATTAGAGTGAATCAAAGTTCAGCCTGAATTCTAAACTGAAAGCAAATAACTAAGCTAAACACATTCTGCATGGTGGACGTCTTTTACAAAACACATATAGGGTCTAAGATGCATATTAACAGATCAATTAAAGACTAATCAAAGAAGTCTAAATTGTGTCCAGTCGAAGAGACGTGTTTCAATAGACGTCCTTTAAGCCAAACACCTTTTAAACAGAAAATCCATAACTATCATATTTCATGGATTTGATCAAATTCTGATGAAACAAAGTGAGGATTGAGATCATACACAGATAGAATATTATTCCCTAATTCATGTTTGACCATTTTTGAAGGCCAAAATGAAGTTTTTCATATAGTACAAAAAAAAAGCACTTAGTGGGTTATCATCACTTACTTTTAGAACGCGAAAAATCAATCTTAAATCCTACCTTCCCTTGTAGTTACCTATGATTTCTCTCTTGTCTAAGCTCTTTTCCACGCCTTCAAAACTTCTAAGAACACAATCCATCAATTTAGAATTGAATCCCAAAAGAATTAACTAAGAAATACCCTCTCTCTCTAAAGAACAACATGTTCTTTATCTTAAACTTGGAGCTGCGTGTAAGGGGACTCATGTATGACCTCAAGACTTATTTATATATCTACCCGTTCCCAATACTACCAAATTGAGTCCTCTTCATTGCAGAGTCGGACTCCAATAGATGGTATCTTAATCAACAAGTAAAGTGAATCTGTTTGTAACTAGGAACCCAAATTTTCGCATACGGTGGATTTCCTTAAATAAAACTCTTTGAATTTGACCCCTTTAACAGATGAATTAACTGAAAGCCCTTTAGATAAAGTTATAATCCTTTGTATCTTCTTTCCATCCATATCCACTATGCGAATTTTGAAATTTTTTTAACCAGGTTATCGTATTTCCAATATGCTACTGTCACGTAGTTTACAGGCCCTGCAATTTAACTAAGTGTTTGAAACCAACTAGTTTCTTAATTGAGTCACTAGTAGGCTTATTGGGTCTTATTGGACTTGACTAATAATTTATCTATTTTAAATATATTATTATATTATTAAATAAATATTAAACAAGTTTAAATTAATTTTATCTATTAACTTACTTAATTAAGCTTATTTAAATCTAATTAAGTTTAATTAACTAAATCCCACTGAATTAACTAAATAAGCTTACTAAATCGAAGTCTTATTAATAACATAAAATGGGTTTGGGATCTAGGGTATAACAAGATCAGACGTCTTTGACTCTTTGCCATGCCTTCAAGAATTTTTGGAGATCCAAGAAAACAAACTGGCATTGATTGAGTGGGGATATTGACTATATTCCAAACCTAATAGATATGATGATGATTGATAGATCGCTAGTGCCAGCTACTTCCTTATCATTCCATTTACTTGTGAATTATAGTGAAGATCTCATTGACGATGCGATTAGTATGTGATGTCATGGAATGACTTGATCACTATAGAATTATCAATCGTACAAACTGTAATCCATATGACTAGAAATGCTTGATAAATGGCCTAGCGGTGTCATTGAATTGTGAATTGCATTTAGTTCGGTTTGATAATTTATATCTAGATTTATTGTGTTTTTTATTCAGTAGAGATTTCATGGGCCTTCATAGGCACAAGATCCTTACTAAGCTCTCTATTTGAAGACTCAGTCCCTTTGTTTTCATATTCCAAGGAGCAAGAATCTTGAGGAATTGTGGACTTTGGGGCTTGGCATCTTTTGCATGGGCTTTGGCTATAGACGCCGATTGGACTTGGTAATTATCTTTCTTCCTTTAGTTAACTATTTGGGCTATGTAATAACGTATTTAAACTCTACATTTTGATCATCCTTTCTAGTTATGTATGAATAGTCGAATCTATGGAACTCTTATCATACCTGTGTGCGCTTAATTCTCTTCTTTCTAGTTCTAACTTATCACTTCCGTTGATAAGATGATTTCAATTAAGTTTCGACTCGGTAACACGTTGAGTCAAGGGACCCAAACGGTTCAGTGTATTTTGGAACGGGATGTTACAAAGGATAAAACCATGAGACCCCCTTCATGGGCCAATATGGACAATATCTTGTTAGAGAGAGTCTATGCTTTCTTCACTCAATAAATACAAATACAAATATGTATATATCCAATCCATTTCCTCCATTTACATCCCTACTCAAAATAGGGATGTGAAAGAAAAACCTGATTATTTGATTTGTGACCCAATGCTAACATTTTGGAACCAACTTCAGAAGTTTATTTTAGCACCAAACATGTCATTTTGTAGAATCAGAATTTATGATGACTATCCACTTTGTACAATGTTTGAAGAGTATATGTAGATATAACCCTCTTCCATATAAGATTATAGAATTATTATCCTTTCTATGTTGGATGAATCAATTTAAAAAATGTCCCCCACCATCATCCATCGTCCAGACAATCTTTTTAGACAAAATTAGTGTCAAAATACCTCTATCATGACAGAATATTCATAATATTTCTAAAGTAAGTAAACTACAAGGTAATTTTGCGCATACATTCATGAAAGGAGATTTTACAATAAATGCTTATTTCAGAATGGTAATTGTGCAATTTTACATGCAAGACTTATACTCACGAGTAACATATAATTTTAACACTAGGTTCTAACCTTTGATAGGTTTTATTTTCAAAATTGATAGAATTTATGCTGGTTCAAGACCAGTTGTTCCCTCTTCCCCTAGCGTTATCCGAGATGGGATAAACCCAATTTCGAACAAGTGGCAATGCCCTAATTGCATCCTTTCCCCGTCTTACTGTTTAGTCTCACATGGGATAACAACATTTCCCAACTTTGGCTGGTGGGAATGGGAAGTCAGGAGTTGTTTGTTTGCAGAATAACTTAAACGAGAATAAGGTTCTGGGGATTTCTTAACCCAGAATAAGAGGTATTTTGATTTGGTAAATTGTTGGTATTCCACCCAGAATAAGTAGAATTGCACTGCGCTATTCCAAGTGATTTGGTAGGAATAAGTAGAATAAAGAAGAGAATAAAGAGTGGAATAAAGAGTTCAAAATATCCATGTTATTCCGCTTAACTCCTGGTATAACCCATAGCACCCTGGGTTAAGCACTCCCCTCCACCAAAGTGGGTTAAAAGGTTTTAGGAGAATAAAACATCCTATTCAGGGCTTATTCCACAAACAAAGTGAGTATTTTCATATGAGTAAGTCCATATTTTTAAATGAGAAGTTAACTTTTTAAGAAGAAAAGAGAAATGCCTCCAGAAGCATAGGGTCCGTTTGGTTTTACGTAAATTAATTCAAATAGAAAAAGTTTTTTTTTTAAGTAAACAAATTTACAAATAAAATGAAAGGAAAATAGATTTTTTACTTTTTCAGTTCCTACAATCATTCAATAGTTCTCATTAGTCCTTAGAATCTTTCTATTCCTTATTAGTTCTTACAATTGTTTAAAATGTCTCTTGAAGGCTCCTCAACCCTCCCTCCCTAAAAGGTTTCACAGAAGGAACTTCAAGAAGGTTCAAAGATTGTGGAGGATTTTAAGGAAATATGAACATTGTAAGAACTAATAAAGAAAATTGAATGGTTACAAGATTGGAAAGCAAAAAAACCTAAACAAAATCTGTCACTAGGTACTTACGAAAATATTTCAGCAACTTTGGACAAGAGCATTGTATCGGACAAGAGCATTCTATCTCATCTCATGGATGTCAAAATCAAGAAAAGGAAGAGAGAGCGACTTGATTTTTCTATTGATTAGAATTTTTCAAATTACGAAATGAGTCATTGTACTATAGTTTTCAAAAAACAACAACCCATCTACAATTTATTTTACATGAAACCAAACGAAGCCCATAGTTTTTTATCACTAACCAGTCTACCAGCATATCCATGACTCACCAGCTGAAGCACCCTAAGAAAGTTGAATGAAAATCTCACATCACTTGTTGAAATTCACTTGGTATCATTCATAGCATTTTTTTATTAATTTATCCTTCCAAACTAGTAACAAGATCATTGACCTTCTCATCTCCTTCCACATAACTTGAGGGTATTTTTGTCGTTAGTGCAAGATAAATCAAGAGAAAGTACCACAGAAAATAGATAATGATAAAAATGACCTTACATCATGTGAGATAGCATTAGAGATCTATCAAAAACTGAAGAATAGAAGATCTAATTCCTCCAAATCAGTAGGACTCCGAAAGGCCTAATCTATGAATCAATCCTACAACCACTCCCTCCCAGTTTCAAATGGTTCCTTAATCTGATTCTTGCATGACGTATTATGTATAGGTAAGTGACAACATAAACTCCACCAGAAAGGTGTCACTAGTTTTTTGTCAGCACATCTGCACATGTAATGGGTAGTGGATTTGTGAACTTTTTTTTTTTTTAAAATCCGTTAGGAAGGGGTGACAAGTCTCTATCAGCATCCTTTTATGCTGTATTTTACATGGATTTGAGGGCATCAGGGTCTACATATCAGTGAGAGTTATTATCTCATCTCAGTTGGCAAAACAAAGGCAAAAGTATTCTATTTCGGCATATTTACATCAAACAGCTGAAGCCACTGAACATTGCGGGCTTTTCGAATGGAAAAGTTTTTCTAAAGAAAAAAAATTATAAAAAATAAAAATTTGTCATTTAACATTTATGAAAATATTTTGTATTTGCGATGGAAGAAGACATTTCATCTCATTTTATTGATATTAGAATTAAGAAAAAGAGAGAAGAATTAAATTTTTCATTGACTAGAGTTTTTCGAATTGCCAAACAAGTTATTGTGCTACATTCTTCGAAAAAAAAATCTTTTATGCAATCTATCTCACATGATACCAAATGAACTCTTATATTGGGTTCAAATTTCGCATGTTACATTGAACGAAATAGACGTATCAGTTAAGCCTGCCCAAGTATGGATCCTCATTTGCCCTATGTGGATGTTAAGAGAAGACAAATATTCTAGGTCTAAAAGAATTGAGAAGGCCCCTATTTTTTGTATATTCTTTCCTTGCCCTGCTTTTATATCGATGTTCTTATATCTTTTATTACGGAAATGACAGTCTGCGGAGAGAATGTTTTTCTCTATGGTAGATCACTTAGGACTAGAATAATTGCTCATACAAGTGCAGGAAGGTCATTTGCATGAAAAGAAAGTCCTATTTAGGAAGAATATATTGTCATTGCTAAGACTGAAACTTTTTTCACTTGAAAAAAACTATATATATTTGGCCAATTATATCATTGATCCAAAGACATTAATAAAAAGGACGGTGGTAGCTAGTGCCATTTCTCCCACTATCTGAAAGCTTTGGAATTGGATACAATTAGGACTCTCAATAGATATCTGAGATTCGATTATCTGTTCTGTTTTTTGTTTATATTAATAGATACGGAACTCTGTTAAAGATCACCCGTTAAGTTATAGAAAATGGAAATAGATCTCCTATAATTATAGAAGTCGGAAACGGAAACACTTATTTCCGCATCCGCTAACCCGTTTCCGTTTCCAAATGATCATATAACTTATACATCCATCCACACACACAAAACAGTGAGAATATCTCTTGACAGTTTGATAAAAGTAAGACACATGATTTTATGGCACATGTTTGGATATATTCATATGTAAATTTAGATCGACAAATAAAGTAGATTTCAAAATTCAAAATTCATAGATTCTTAATTTTTACATATATTAAATCTTTGTAGGTTTAAATTGTTTAATTGCTAGAAAAAAGTTTATCGAAAAATAAATACTAAAAGTGATTTTAAATAGCTTCTTAATATAGCGATGATGATCACAGAAACTTCCGTTTTCGTTTCCGATTTTCGATTTAAAAGCAGAAATGGATGTGGAAGCGGAAACACTCACTTCCGTTTCCGTTGCCATCTCCGATATACCTTATAAGAAACGGAAGTGGAATGTGCCATTTATGTTTCCGTCTCCGACCCGTTGACAGTCCTAGATACAATGGTGAAAGAAAAAACCCTTTTTGAAAGAGAGGTTGTTAATAATACCATATATACATATATGAACTTCAGTATTTTAGAAAGTTAAAATATGCATAAATGTGCGTTGGGTGTTCTTTGAAATCTTTAAGCGGATATATGTTCGTGTAGCTCCACAATTTTACTCTTAACAAAGGTGAAGATGGTAAAGATGCCTTGTAAGACTTGCTCCACTAAGCAAATATTGAAAAAAATGAAAAAAAAAAAGGTAGTATGTCCCACATGTTTGTATAACCTGATCTCCGATTAGATTGTGCACAACATTTTAAGAAATCAAAAACTTTAATTGGACTTGACCCATTAAGGATTTTCTTCTTTTAGTGTTCATTGGGATTTAGGTTTTTTTCCTTTTTTAGGATTTTTTGAGTCATCTGATAAGAGATCGACCTATAAAGACATGTAAGACACATGAGACCTGAGCTAAGAATTTTTAAAAAAATGTTATATTTGCTGCATCTGCACTAATTGATGGTGCAGCAACGCAGATCAGTGCATCAAGTCTTACTCAAATGTGTCAAAGCTTACCAAGCTGCAGTCTTAATTGGAATCCCTCATACTCCTTGGAAACTAGTGTTCTCATAGAAGAGTAATACTTTGGTACACCAGATATGGTTCAGTAATATGGAATGCGGCCTTAATTAATTTTGATTTTTGAAATTCTTTTGGGCCGTCCTATTTGAGATTGAGTCATACAGACATATCGGAGGCAATGAGTCCTACCTTAAAAAAAAATTAAAAATAAAAAAAAATAAGACTACACCACATGTAGTACAGCAAGTATTGCTCTTAAGAGCATCCTCCCTATAAACTTGAGCATCCTTAAGTTCAAACTCTCCACCAGAGTACAATAAGAATCCTGACGACTAGAGGAACTACGCCTGATCGGGATTCGTCTGCATACCCTCGTGCAAGCGGACTCACCTGCAGGGCCCAACTGAGTGGCATGGTCAATGAAAAAGGCTTCTTCTTGACACGAAAGTTAACATGGTCCATGTAAAAGTATCATCATTAGGCATGGTCTGCTAATAGAACAGGAGATCATTGTGTTACATTATTACTCTAGCAAGCTGGCCTTGAGACCCAAGTGACCCATGACAGAACCTTGTTGAAGTGACTATATAATAGTCTTAGATCGGTTAATTTTAGTTGTGGCCAATGCTTATGATCTTGGGTCCTTCAAATTCAACACCTGGGTTTGTGGTTTGTAAGATGGTACCAGAACAAAGATCTGGTCCAACTTTATCTTCTCAAATTTATCTTCTAATTTGCGCCTCCTCCTCTTGCTAACCCTCCAAGGAAACCTCCTCCTTACACATTAACAAGGCATTATGCATTGTAACTTACCTTAACCCCCAAGTTTTAGAATTTTTAATACCAAGTGACTGAAGCATGGGAGGATTTACCTTTAGGATCTACCTTAGGGCTCTCTAGTTCTTCCTTTATTTATTTTCGTAGGCCATCTCTACCGGTGGATCTCAAACTTCCTGCTTATAATCAGATAGAGTCATCCACATCACCAATTTCAAACCCCTACAAGAGGTATATTTAAGAAAAGTCCTATATCAAAAAAAGATCTCTACATCTTTGAGGGGGAGGAGGAAGAGAGCCATGGCCATTGCTAGTGCCTCTAGCTTTACTAATAAGATTGTCGATTAGGCTCATACGAGACTTAGCAAAAACTAATTGAGCACGTGTATTAAGAAATTTGTGCATGCTGATTGATGAGGCAGAATCCGATTCGGCCCGTTAAAAAGGCCCAACACTAAGATCAGTCCAACAACAGTAGCAGTGGAGGCCCATTGGCAGCCTTCGGCCCGTTAGCGGCCCAGCAACCTCCGGCCCAGTAAGCAACCCACTGATCCTCGGCCCATCAGCGGCCCAAAAGCCTTCGGCCCGTTAGCAGCCCTCGGCCCAGTAGGCTCCAGCGTACTAAGCGGCATCTGGCCCATCAGCGGCCCAAAAGTCTTCGGCCCGTTAGCGGCTCAGCGGCCCTCGGCCCAGTAGGCTCCAGCCCACTAAACGGCATCTGGCCCATCAGCGGCCCCCAACCTTCGGCCCAGTAGCCGTATCCGGCCTACTTCGGTGGGAGGGTTAGGCGCTATGGCGGTTTATGAGTAAACCAGAACATAGTCCTATATCCGCTGCCACCATTAAGCAACCTCTATCCTCCGCTATAAATATACTGCTATTTATTACCAAATGTATGTCTTCTGGACCCAAGGACAACAATCCAAAAAGCATTAAAGCTGCTTCTTCTTCCTCTTCTTCTGAATCGAATCTTCTTTAGGACCGAAGCCCAGGACTCCTACTGACCGGTTCTTCTTCTTTCCCTCCTTCTGCAGGGGCTTCGGTTTGAATCTTCGCCAACCTCTCCGAGTCGGTCTCGGCCGCCAACCTCGGATTTTCTCCCCCCGGTCTCGACGCCCTGCGCCGGCTGGCCCGCCTCGTCCGAAGGAGCCTCGGCCTTGCCCTGCGCCGGCTGGCCCGCCTCGTCCGAAGGAGTCTCAGCTACGCTCCCAGCGAGCCTTCGCCCGGGCACCTCTCGGCTTCGGATCCTCGTCCCCGTTTTCGTCCTCGTCTCGCTCTGGATCCCCGTCGGTCCTCTTCACCGATCCGATCTAGCTTCGGGTTCCATCTTCGGATTCCAGTCTCAGAATCTGACCGTGATAGCTTCGGCTACCCACTTCTATTACCAAGTTCATACTAAGTCGGACTTTAGTCTTTAAGCTTAACAGAAAAAAAAAATTCACTCTTCTTCTCTATAAAATGAAAGTTATAAACTTAATATGAATTAATGTCTATTAAAAATGGTACTTTCAAATTCATCATATTCGCTACCACCCATTAAAAAATAAAAGTCAGTAAACAATCACGTATGTGTTATTCTCCTCTATTTCATTAAAAATGATTTTTTTTTAAATTATATCTTTTATAAAACAAAATCTAAATATAGCACCTAAACTAAATATGAATTAATTTATGTTAAAAAATACAATAAGTGATGGTTGTTATGAAAATTAGAAATATTTTAAATTATAGATTTTACGAGATAATTTTCAGATGGTTAAGAGTTTTTTAGCAAGTATGTGAAAGAGCACTTTCTTTTATTCATACATGATAGACTCATAATATTTCTGTTTTTTTTTTTTTTTTGTGAGAAGTTTTACAGAACTTCCTAATGGAGAGAACATACAATTTAACATTTAGATCAATACTTACTGCTTAATAGGAAATTTTTTGGATGGCCACAAAGTTTTCCTTTCATCAGATCATTCCAACTTTGAAAGTCTAACTGTAAAAGTTAATATTCTCTTTATGAATTTCACCCCTGCAAAGAACAGTACTCTTATAACAAAGTCCTGCCTACTGATACCACTGTTTTAGGTAAGATTTGAACATATGACCACCGTCATGAAAGGGAAGAAGGGGAAATGCTGCTGACCCATAGCCTGTTTGACTCACTCCTCATATGGTCAAGTCAGAGTTCCAACCTCCAAATCCAATGCTTGTTGAGGTAGTCGGTTCTCACTGCATCAGCCATGTAGACGTATTAACGTGGCATCTACGCGCGTGAGTTGACCTGTTCGAACGTTAGGAATCGTACTGTAGCTGTTTGTCTGAAATGACGACGAAGCAAACAGGAAACAACATATAAAATAAAGAACTAAATTAACCCCGTACGTACGAATTTTATCTCCTCTCTCTCTCTGTACTGCCGTGGAAGGCGCGCGGGCGCAGCACGGGCCACGGCAGCGGCGGCGACGGGGCCAAATGGACCGCCTGGTGAGCGTCGACACCGAGGAGCTCCGCCTACACTACACCACCCACCACTCCCCCAGAAAGCAGGGACCGGGGCCGCCACAACGCCGGCGCTGCTCCGCAGCCTTCCGCGTCACCAACCTCATGCACACCATGTCCGTCGCCGTCCACCTCTCCACCACCCGCCCTTCCTCCTTCTCCTTCTCCCCCTCCTCCGCCCTCGCTGTCTTCCCTCCCCTCCACTCCTCCTCCTTCTCCCTCCACTACCTTCCTACTGCCGAAGAAGGCGCCTCCTCCTCCCCGCCGCTCGCCTCCCCTCCTGACACCGTCGTGGTGCGCTCCGCCATGCTCCCCACCGGGAAGGCCGACGACGCCCACCTCCGCCGCCTCTTCTCGGGCCCCTCCGCCCCACAAGTCTTCACCGACGCCCGCATCCCCATCTCCTTCGTCGGCCCCGACGCCCTTCTCGCCCTGCTGCACCTCTCCTCCTCTCCTTCACCGGCTCCGCTGACCCTCGACACCGCCTTCCTCCTCTCCAAGGCCGCCTCCGCCTGCTCCCCCTCGGATCTCTCCGCTGCCCTCCTCAGCGCTGCCTCGGACGGAAACCCGCGCTTCGTCTCCGCCCTACTCGACGCCGGCGCCGAGCCCAACCACCGGGACGGCGCCGGCAGTACCGCCCTCTCCCTCGCGGTCGCCGCAGGGAGCCTAGAGACCGCTGAGGCCCTGCTCGACGCCGGCGCCACAGTCCACCCCGAGCTCGACCGGCTGATCGTGCACGAGGCCGCTGCCGAGAACCGCGTGGACCTGATGCGGGCGGTGGCGGAGTCGGTGGGGGCGGCGTGGTGGACGGATTCCGTGGACGCCGCCGGGCGGACGCCCCTCCACGTCGCAGCGGCCCACGGGCACCTCGAGGCGGCGCACTTCTGCCTGTCCCCGTCCTCCTCTTCCTCGGCCTGCTGCGACCCCGACCGCCCCGACGCCAGGGGGTGGACGCCGCTGCACCACGCCGCCGCGGGGGGGTTCCTGGAGGTGGCGCGGCTGCTGCTGGGACGCTGCTCGTATGCCGCCAAGTACGCCCTGACTGCCAACACAAGGAAGACGCCCTTCGACCTGGCGGTAGACGCCGCCGCCGACGACGCCCGGCGCCTTCTCGGGCTGCTTCGGCTGGACGACCAGCTCCACCGGGCGGCGACGGTGGGCGACGCGGGCGGGGTGCGGAGCTGCCTGGCGCGCGGGGCGGACGTCGACGGAAGGGACCAGAACGGGTGGACCCCGCTACACCGAGCGGCGTTCAAGGGGCGAGTGGAGGTGGCGGAGGTGCTGATCGAGCACGGCGCGGAAGTGGACGCCGCGGACGGCGCGGGTTGGACGCCGCTGCGGTGCGCGGCGGAGGCGGGGCGGGGCGCAGTGGCGCTGCTGCTGCTGGCGCGCGGGGCGGCTCGTGCCCGGCTCAAGGGCCTGGCGGCGGCGAAGGGCCTCCTGTCCGAATCAGATACGGTTCCGGGTCCGGGAAAGAGTCCGGATCTCCTACTGGTGGGACGTTGCCTGCCGTCTGATATTTCTGTTAATCCAGTTCCGGACCCCACTTGAGTCCTCGCTAGAGCTCTTCTTTTTTTCCTCCTTTTTTCGTCTGTATATACTGGGATTCGGAGGTAGAAGGAGAATTTCTCAAATCAAGACATAGGAGTAGCTAGGATTAGAAGTGTGTATCTTTTCCATGTAAGGGTCTTCTTATTTGCGTCATTACTTGACAAAGGTAGGAAAGGACGATGCAAATAATTTGGGTTGTTTGACAAAAAATACAAATAATCACTTGTTTGCACAGATTCTTCATCCATTTGTCAAATAAAACCTTGAAGGGGAAAAGGAAAAAAAAAGCAAAGTAGCTGGGAGTAGTCACCAAGACAGCTGGTATTTTGACGTTACAAGTCTCACAAATGTAGTTGGAGCTTGGAGGTAGTTTTCAAGACTTCAAACGATAGGTTGGCTGGTCAGAATACCCAAAGTTGTGCGTGTTTGGTGGTTTTAGGTAGTGATGCGGCAGAATCCGATTCGGCCCATTGCAGCAGGCCCAAACCCCATTCAGCCCAACAGCAGCAGTACTAGGCCCTCCGGCGGCCTTCGGCCCGTTAGCGGCCCAGCAGCCCTCGGCCCATAAGCGGCCCCGTCGCTCCCGGCCCAGCAGGCTTCAGCCCGTCAGCGGCCCATCAGCCTACGGCCCGGGAACAGCACGGCGGCCCAGGGCCCAGCAGGCTTCGGCCCGTCAGCGGCCCAACCCCCTTCGGCCCGATAGCCGAATCCGGCCCACTCCGGTGGCGGATCAGACGCTATGGCGGTTTATCAGTAAGCCTCCTTTTAGTCCTATATCGGCTGCCACCGTTAACCATCCGCTACCCTCCGCTATAAGTATCCTGCTACTTGTGGCCAAGGAGGGGGGGAGAAAAACGGATGCCCCCCTAAGCTTCCGAAACCCCTTAAAGGACTGCTGTCCGAATAGGGTTCTAGCTATTTCTTCTTGCTTCTTGAATCGACTCTTCTTCAGAAGCTAACTTGACCGTCGGAGGGGGTTCCCCAGGGCTGACGCCCGGGACTCCTGCTGACTGGTTCTTCTTCTTCTTTCCCTCCTGCAGGGGCTCGGTTCGAATCATCGCCGACCTCCCCGAGTCGGTCTCGGCCGCCGACCTCGGACTCCTCTCCCCGGTCTCGACGCCGAACGCCGGCTGCACCGCGCCAGGAGACTCGGTCTCACGCTGAAGTAGCCTTCGGACTCGCCGTCCGAGGGCGATCCCGTCGGTCGCCCCGCGCCAGGAGACTCGGCCTCGCGCTGAAGGTGCCGTCGGACCCCCTCGTCGGAGAGCGAGCCGTCCCCCCCGTCCGATCTCGGACTTTCCGGCTTCTGCTCCGACGCTCGTCTACAGCTCCGCCGACAGGAGCTCCTGCTCGCGCCGCGCCTTCGTCCAACCGAAGGAGCAGCGGCTCACTATCCAAGAGCAGCTCCGGCGGCAGATCGCGCCCCCCGCGGGCGGATCCTCTTCACTCCGAAATAGCTTCGGCTTCGCCCTGTTGTGGATCCCCGTCGGGTCCCCTCGTCACCGCTCGATCTGGACCGGCTCCGGATCCTCCTTGTTTCGGATCCCCGTTTGCGGGATCCGGTCGTGATAGATCCAGTCTACATCACGTGGCGCCGTCTGTGGGAAACTAACGAAACAAGTCATGTCTCAGCGACCTGTGACCCGACGATCCGGGCAGAGCGAAGCGGAAGCGCGGGAGGCTT
The DNA here is from genome assembly GCA_030544215.1 of Zantedeschia hybrid cultivar. Taxonomy (NCBI): domain Eukaryota; kingdom Viridiplantae; phylum Streptophyta; class Magnoliopsida; order Alismatales; family Araceae; genus Zantedeschia; species Zantedeschia hybrid cultivar. The sequence continues at coordinate 67,307,468 of JARZZO010000005.1, read as the reverse complement.
CGGCACAGATGCCGCTTTCCGAAGGCGCGCCATCTGCCCCGCCGAACCCGCCTCTGCCGACCATCCCGGAGTCCTTCGGCTCGGAAGACCGAGTGGGGGTACTCCAGCAGCAGGTGGCCACGCTGGCCGCTGCCGTCACGTCCCTAGCGCCTCTTCAGGAGATGGTATCTGCCATCGCCCAGCGCATGGGACTGACGGGGCAGCCTCCCCAGCAGGCGCCGCTCCCCCCACTCTACTCAGTACAAGACGCCCGGTTCCGACCGGTGCCTGCGCCAGCCTCTCTCTACGAAGCCGCGGCGGCGCGTAGCGAGCCCTCGGCATTGCCTGCCCGAGCTCCCCGCGTCGATCGCCCGACGGAGCAGGATTACGCTTCGTCGGAGTACCATCCGGCCCGCACCGGAGGGCCATCCGTCGCCACCTCGGCCGCCCCGGACCTGGACCAGCGGCTGACGGCGATGCGCAAGGAGATGCAGCAGATGGTGTCCCGGCCTCACGGGGCGCCCCTCGCCAGCAGCATCCTGGAGCAGACCCCGTTCACGGCGGAGCTCCTGGCCACTGAGGTGCCCCCCGACTTCAAGCTGCCGAAGGGCCCTCCCTATGATGGGATGACAGATCCGGTCTGTCATTTCCGGAAGTTCAACTCCTACCTCCGGGTCCGGGGGATCTCCGAGGCAGTCCGCTGCCGTCTCTTCCCCCTCACCCTTGAAAAGATCGCCCTCACCTGGTTCGAGACGCTGGCCCCCAACTCCATCCACTCCTTAGCACAGTTGGGCCAGTTGTTTATCGACCAGTTCTATGATGCCACCCGGCAGAGCAAGACCTCCGCCAGTCTGCTGGCTATTCGGCAAGGTCCTGCCGAGACTCTCCAGGACTACTTCACCAGGTTCCGGACCGAGGCCGCCCAGATCCCGAACCTCGACAGCTCAATCGCGGTTTCGGCCGTGATCAGCGGGTGTCGGGACGAGGGGCTCCTCGGTTCCATTGGGAAGCGCCATCCCCCGACCTTCCAGGACCTTGTGGCACGGGCCCACAAATACATCAACCGGGAGGCCCTGATGCTGTCCAGAGGAAGAGGCGCCACCGAAACCATCTCGGCACCTGCTCCCCAGGTGGTCCGACCTCGGCCGGAGGACCAGGAGTCCTCGCGGAAGCGCTATCGCAGGGAGGAATGGGACAGGGAGAGGCGACGGGACGCGCAGCCGCGGTACCTACCCTTACCTGCTCCCCCTTCCCGAATGCTCATGGAGGTGAAAGGCATGCTCCGACGGCCCGATCGCATCAAGACTGATCCCCGCCGAAGGGATCCCGGCAGGTATTGTGAATACCACCGGGAGATCGGCCACACGACGGATGAGTGTCGGCAGCTCCGGGAAGAGATTGACCGCATCATCCGGGAGGGGAAACTGCCGCAGTACCGCCGGGAGCAGCCACCGCAACAGAACCAGGACGCCCCTGCAGCGCCCAGACAACAGCAGCCCTCAGCAACAGAAGCCGCTCCTCCGCCCAAAGCCACCTCGGCCCCGGTTGAATCATCCCATCAAAGACCCAGTTCTGGGTCTATCATGATGATATCCGGAGGACCGGGGGAAGGGTCCAGGCCGCGGCAGCGTAGCACAGTAGCAGCAGTTGAGGGCGAGCCGAAGAGGCCTCGTCTGGAAGACATCACCTTCGGCGCCGAGGACCTGACGGATGTTCAGGTCCCTCACGACGACGCTCTCGTCGTCAACGCTGTAATAAATAACTATGATGTACATAGGATCTTTGTGGATAATGGAAGCGCCCCAAACATCTTGTTTTACGATTGTTTCGTGAAAATGGGATTGAGTGAGGCTAGTATGAAGCCTCATCGGGGCCCTCTCTTCGGTTTTAACGGCTCGCCCTGCCGAGTAGAAGGTATTGTTCGGCTTCCTGTGACCTTAGGCTCCGCCCCCCGGCAATTGACCGTTGAAACGGACTTTGCCGTTGTAAAGATCGAGTCAGCCTACAACGCCATATTCGGCCGAAGGCTCATCGGCGGGGTCGGAGCCGTGCCCTCATCCTTCCATCAGAAGCTGAAGTTTCATACCGACCACGGGATCGGCGAGGCCAAAGGAAACCAAGAAGCCGCTCGGCAATGCTACATGATTTCGGTCAAAGGAAGAACGCAGCTGAAACCCTAGCGATCGAGTCATCAGCCGAAGCGTCTCCGGGAGAAGCACTCCTCGCCGTCCCTGTTCCAGGAGGCGAAGGACGAGTCCTGATGATAGGCTCCGGCCTGGAGAAAGGTGAAGCAGAGAAGCTTACCGAGTTCTTGAAAAAGAACCTCGACATCTTCGCCTGGTCTCCGGCAGACATGCCCGGGGTGGACCCGGAGGTAGCAGAGCACCGACTCCATACCGATCCCGATCAGCCTCCGGTGAAGCAGAAGCGGCGCACCTTCAACCAGGAAAGGAGAGCCGCCATCCAGGCTGAAGTACAAAAGGGACTGGACGCCGGACATCTCCGAGAGGTGCATCATCCAGACTGGATAGCCAATGTGGTCATGGTGCCAAAGAAAGATGGCAAATGGCGCATGTGCGTGGACTTCACCAACCTCAACAAGGCCTGTCCAATGGACAGCTTTCCACTGCCTCGGATAGACCAGGTGGTGGACGCCACTTCTGGCCACGAGCTCTTGAGCTTCCTCGACGCCTATTCAGGCTACCACCAGATCCGGATGCATCCAGACGACGAGAGCAAGACCAGCTTCACCACCGATTTGGGTCTATACTGCTACACCCGAATGCCCTTCGGTCTGAAGAACGCCGGCGCGACATATCAGCGACTAGTCAACAAGGTATTCGCCGCGCAGCTCGGCCGAAACATGGAGGTCTATATAGACGACATGTTGGTGAAGAGCCGCGTTGCTGCGGAGCACCTGGCCGACCTGGCCGAGACTTTCTCCGCCCTCAGGCGGTACAAGATGAAGCTGAACCCGGCCAAGTGCGCCTTCGGGGTAGCCTCCGGCAAGTTCCTCGGCTACATGGTCACGCACCGAGGGGTGGAGGCTAATCCCGAGAAGGTTTCGGCCATCATAAAGATGCGCCCCCCGGCTAACCTCCGAGAGGTACAGAAGCTGAACGGGAGGATCGCAGCTCTCAGCCGCTTCATGTCCAGGGCGGCCGACTACTGTTTTCCCTTCTTCAAGCTGCTGAAGAAGGCCAACAACTTCGACTGGACGGAAGAGTGTCAGACAGCCTTCAATCAGTTGAAGGCCTACCTCTCCAAAGTCCCCATCCTGTCAAAACCGATTTTCGGGGAGCCTCTGAGCCTATACCTCGCAGTCTCCGAGACGGCCCTCAGCACCGTCCTCGTCCGAGAACAAGAAGGCATTCAGAAGCCCGTTTATTACACCAGCCGAGCCCTTCAGGGAGCGGAACTCCGGTACCAAGCCCTGGAAAAGTTGGCTCTGGCCCTCGTCACTTCTGCAAGAAGGCTTCGGCCGTACTTCCTGGCCCATTCTGTGAAAGTCCTCACCAACCAGCCCTTGAGGCAGGTTCTCTCCCGACCGGAGGTGTCCGGCAGGCTGGCGAAGTGGGCAATTGAGCTAGGAGAGTTCGACATCTCCTACGCCCCTCGAGTAGCAATAAAAGCCCAAGCACTGGCAGACTTCATCGCCGAGCTTACCCCCGGCGCTTGCACGACGCCGCAGCCAGAACCCGAGGTGGCCGAAGCCGAGGCTCTTTCAGCACCGGCACCACCGGACGAATGGCGACTCTTCGTGGACGGCTCCGCGTGCTCCACGGGCAGTGGCGCCGGATGGATCCTGGCGTCACCCGAAGGAGTCGTGACGGAGTACGCCCTGCGTTTCTCCTTTCCTGCAACTAACAACGCCGCCGAGTATGAAGCCCTCATTTCCGGCCTCCAAGCCGCGAAGAAACTCGGCGCCCGGAACTTAAAAGCCTTCAGCGATTCCCAGTTAATCGCCGGCCACGTCTCCGGGGAGTATGAAGCTCGGGACGCAGTGATGGCGTCTTATCTCCAGGTAACTCGCAAGATCCTCGCTCAATTCGATTCTTGTGAAATCGTGAGGATCCTGAGAGCCGAGAATACCCGGGCCGATGCCCTTTCCCGGCTGGCGTCAACCCAAGACGGGGGCGGAGGCCGGATGATCCTCGTCGAGGAGCTCGCCGAACCTAGCCTCGGCGAAACCGAAGCCATGCAGATTGCTGAAGCAGAAGCCGAGACATGGATGACTCCCCTCATCGCTTTCCTTCTCCAAGGAGAAGTCCCTCCAGATCCTAGGGAGGCGAAGCGCATCCGGCAGCGCTCATCCCACTTTCTCCTTTTGGACGGGATGTTGTACAAGAAATCATTTGGCCGACCTTTGCTGCGGTGCCTCGGCCCGGCCGAGGCCGACTACGCCATAAGGGAAGTCCACGAAGGGGTGTGCGGGGCGCATGCGGGAGGAAGGGCCCTGGCTCACAAGCTCCTAAGGCAAGGCTACTGGTGGCCCACGCTTCGAGAGGACGCTTTAGCCCTCGTACGGCGCTGCGACCAGTGCCAGAGGTTTAGCTCCCTCACTCATCAGGCAGCCACCCTTCTGACCCCGTTATCTGATCCCGGGCCTTTCGCCCAATGGGGAGTCGACATCCTGGGACCTTTTCCCGTCGCCACCGGCCAAAGGAAATTCCTCCTCGTGGCAGTCGACTACTTCACCAAATGGGTCGAGGCCGAACCCCTCGCCTCAATAACCGACAGCAATGCTTGGAACTTCGTGTGGAAGTCCATCATTTGCCGGTTCGGCGTCCCTCGAGCCATCATCTCAGACAACGGAAAGCAGTTCGATAGCCGACGGTTCGGTGATAACTGCGCCAGCTTCGGCATACTCCACAAGTTTACTTCGGTAGCGCATCCTCAAGCGAACGGCCAAGCCGAAGTCACAAACCGAAGCCTTTTACAGGGATTGAAAACCCGACTCGGCGAAGCTAAGGGCCGATGGGTGGAAGAACTGCCGAGTGTCCTGTGGGCCTACCGGACGACGAGCCGAACCCCCACCGGCGAAACTCCCTTCCGCATGGCCTATGGGGTAGAGGCCGTCATTCCCATAGAGATCGGCCTCCCTTCTCCCAGAATCATTGCCTATAATACGGAAGCCAATGAGGAAGGTCTGAAAGACCACTTGGACCTCATTGAGGAGGTCCGAGATAAAGCTCGTATCCGACTGGCGGCTTATCAGCAACGAATGGCCAAGTACCACAACACTCGAGTAAAGCCCCGGAGCTTTGAAGTGGGGAATCTCGTGTTAAGGAATGCCCATGCTTCCAAGCCAGCCGAAGCCTCGGGGAAGCTTGCCCCCAACTGGGAGGGGCCCTACCGGGTCAGGGAGGTAATCAGACGAGGAGCTTACCGGTTGGAAACCCTTTCGGGCCAACCCCTTCCTCGCACATGGAATGTGGAGCGCCTTCGGCGTTATTACATGTAAGTCAACTCTCCCCAGGCTTTTAGCCGGAGGTTATAAATACAGAAACTCGCTTTCTTTCAGAAAAACTTGGCATGGTATTCTCTCTAAGTCCGTGTAAACCGTACCGGGAGTGGCTTCGGCCATGCAAACCGTATCGGGAGCGGCAAGGTTTTCTCTAAGTCCGTGTAAACCGTACCGGGAGTGGCTTCGGCCATGCAAACCGTATCGGGAGCGGCAAGGTTTTCTCTAAGTCCGTGTAAACCGTACCGGGAGTGGCTTCGGCCATGCAAACCGTATCGGGAGCGGCATGGTATTCTCTCTAAGTCCGTGTAAACCGTACCGGGAGTGGCTTCGGCCATGCAAACCGTATCGGGAGCGGCAAGGTTTTCTCTAAGTCCGTGTAAACCGTACCGGGAGTGGCTTCGGCCATGCAAACCGTATCGGGAGCGGCAAGGTTTTCTCTAAGTCCGTGTAAACCGTACCGGGAGTGGCTTCGGCCATGCAAACCGTATCGGGAGCGGCATGGTATTCTCTCTAAGTCCGTGTAAACCGTACCGGGAGTGGCTTCGGCCATGCAAACCGTATCGGGAGCGGCAAGGTTTTCTCTAAGTCCGTGTAAACCGTACCGGGAGTGGCTTCGGCCATGCAAACCGTATCGGGAGCGGCATGGTATTCTCTCTAAGTCCGTGTAAACCGTATCGGGAGTGGCTTCGGCCATGCAAACCGTATCGGGAGCGGCAAGGTTTTCTCTAAGTCCGTGTAAACCGTACCGGGAGTGGCTTCGGCCATGCAAACCGTATCGGGAGCGGCAAGGTTTTCTCTAAGTCCGTGTAAATCGTTCCGGGAATGGCTCCGGCCACGTATACCGATTCTGGAGGCGCCAAGGCATATCTAAGTTCGCGCGAGCGGAAGCGTGAAGAGCTTCGGCCATCCGACAAGCGTAAGAAGCGGCAAGATGCCCCTAAGGGATCATATGAACCACCATAGTAAAGGCCCCGGCCGAATACTGTGACGACGTTCTATCCGAACCGGCATCGGGTTTCGGCCTTACAAACTATAGCGAACGACGACGGGATCTAAGGCTCCTGAAGGGCTACATTCGGTCGATCGTACGCAAGCAGCCAGGTAAAGCCAAAAACCTTCCTTCCATTTTTTAAAATAAAGGGAGATACAAAGCTCAGCCGTATGCCTGGCCAAGAGCTTACAAAAGTAAAGCAAAAAAGAAAACCGAGGGGAACCCTCGTATCAGTCCTCGACAACCCCCTCCCCCTCCACCTCGACGACGTTTCGGTCAGGAGAAGGAGAGGGAGAGTCGACGACCTGCACCGCTTCGGAAGCGGCGCCTTCAGCAAGGGCATCTTCAGCAGCGGCCTCTTCGGCATTTGCTTCTTCAGCATCGGCCTCTTCGGCATCGGCCTCTTCGGTCTCGGCCTCCTCGGCACCGGCCTCCTCGGCATCAGCTGGAGGCGGGGCCCTCTCCGCCACGAGCTCCTCCCACCAGGATAAAAGCTCCCGGGCTTCCTCGCCCTTTGGCATGGCTTCCCCGGTCAGATCGACGCCCGGGCAGGCCCTCTGGGCGACTGCTAGTCCGAGGTCAAAAACCGCGGAAGAAGCCTGCAGCTGGGCTCGGAGGATCTCCTGGGCATAGTCGTTCCCGGCCTTGTAGTTGGCCACGGCCGACTCCGCTGCCTTTCTCAGTTCCCGCTTCAAGGTCGACACCTCCTCGACGAGGCGGCGCTTCTCCGAAGCTCGCCGAGCCTCCCTGTCCTGGGTCTGAGCTTTGAAAGTCCGGAATTCGGACTCGACCGCCGCAAGATCGCTCTCGGCCTTCTCCTTGGCCTCGGCGGCGGCACGGGCCTCTGCTGCCCTCTTCTCCAGCTGCTTCCGCGCTCGGGCACTCGCAGTCACGAGCTCCTCAACTAGGGGCTCGATGCGAGGAGCCGCCGAAGTGCCTTCCCCCGAACCAACCGGATGCGCCTCGGCTTCCAGAAGCTTACGCTGAAGCAGCTCCTGACGATGCATCAGGACACGGGTCGTCATCGAAGCCTGCGGATCGAGGGCAGATGAGGGCCAGTAGAATCAAAAGAAGAAGCTGAAGATGAGCTGAAACACTTTCGGGGTGCTCACCTGAACCGACAGACGGGCACTCATCTCCGTCAGATCGGTGATGGAGTGGGCCTTCAGCTCCTCGAAGATCGAAGGGAGAGTGAGGCTGTTGAGCAGACGAAGGCACGTCTGCGGGTCCTCCATGCTCTCCCCCGATGCGGGGTGCCGCCGCTCAAGCTGCGCTCGCGGTTCGGCATCTCCCCCATCGGCTCCTGCCGATACGGCCGGAGGGGAGTCACCCCTCGGCATCTCAGGAGACGCCAACCTTGCAGCCCTTCGGGCCCCGGCGCTCCTCCTGATTAGCTGAACTTCCACCTCTCCCTCGGCCTCCTCTACCCGGGGGCGCTTCGACGCTCGGCCGCCTCCCCGAGAGGCAAACTTAGTCTTCTGCTCCCTCTCAAGAGCAGCAGCGACTGCACGACCCTCGGCGGAGGCCGCAGTCCCGAGGCCCCCGCCTCTTGTCCTCGGACCCCCGGTACCTCGGACAGGCCTGCTCACCGCCTGCGGGGCCGGCGCCCGGCGCGAAGCGCGCTGATCCGATAGCTGGTCGAGGAGGGCATCGAGCTGGGCCATTGCTGCACAGCAAGAAAGGGATATCAGAAGCCAAAAACAACGACCGAGTAATAGACTCAGAGCCGACTTACCCTCGGCCGAAACTTCGTCAGCCTCCAAAGCCGGAAGAGCTTCGGCCGGAGGAGCGGCAGTCCTTCCCCCGCGGTCCCGCGGAGTCTCCCCGGGAGGTAGGTACGGAAAGACCCGCTCCGGATCACGCTTAGGGTCCGGCCAAACCCCGGCACCTATCAACCGCTCCGCGTCGGAAAGAAGCACCGAGACGTCGTAAGGGGCCTTCGCCTGAACGTGACCCACGATGGTACTCTGAACGGGAGACAGAACAGGAGGTCCCGAGAGTCCTTCGGCCAGCGGCACCCATTCGGTGGGGAAGGGCCACACACCCTTCTCCTTCTCCGGCAGAGAGACGAAGATAAACTTCCTCTTCCAGCCATGGATAGACGAAGGCTTCCCAGAGAAAATCCTCCGGCCAACCCGGAGGACAAAGCAGTACCATTCCGACTTCCCCTGCGTCTGGATCTTGAAGAGATAGCGAAAGATATTGAGGGAGGGGCGGATTCTCACGTGAGCGAAGACACTCAGGAATCCGTACACAGTGCGCCAAGAGTTTGGGAAGAGCTGAGAAGGGGCCAGCCCGTAGAAGCTAAGAAGATTGACGACGAAGGTGGGGAGAGGGAGACGGAATCCCGCCTCAAAGCTATCGACGTAAATAGAAAAAGACCCCGGGCGAACGGTATTTGCCCTAGTGGCGGAATCGGGCCGAAGGGGGGTCGTCCAAGAGGGAAGCTGAAAGTAAGAAACTAAGTTCCTCACCTCTACATCCGAAAGGGCACAGCTAGCCCCCGAAGCAACATCCGGGAGGCGGCGTTCCGAGGTGGAAGCCTGGCCCGAGTCCCGAACCTCCTGAAAAGCCTCGGCCCCGGAAGCCTCGGCCTCGGGAGCCTCGGTCCCAGAAGCCTCGGTCCCAGAAGCCTCGGTCCCAGAAGCCTCGGCTCCAGAAACCTCAGTCCCGGAAGTTTCAGACCCGGAGCTTTCAGACTCCCCGGACATCGCGGAAGTAAGAGATCCCGAGGCAAGAGGGTCCGACAGGGAGGGGGGAGTGTACTCCTCGTCCGAAGGGGTAATCTCACTAGAAGAGCTCCGGACCATAAAGCCGCGGAGGGAGGAAAGAAGACTGAGGCTTACTCGCAGAAAGAAGGAGAGGATCTCTCCTAAACCAGGCGTCGCCTCAAGCCTCCAGACTCCACAGGCAATGCACTCTGAGGGACGAAGAGCCTCCCCCGGTAGCCGACGAAGCTCGGATGAAGCCTTCAGGAAACTGGCCTCTCGCAGGAGAAGGGAGAAGAGCTCCGGCAGTTGCGGGGGGGGGAACGTAAGCGCGGTAGCAAGAAGAGGAACAGTGCCCCGCAGAGGGCCTGTATTTATGGAGCCCGGTCGATACGCCTCCCGCCGAAGCCTGCGGCCGAGATCGTCCCGCTCGTCCCGTCGCTCCTTCCGGATGCCCGCCACGTGTGCCGTCCTTCGGCAATGATGGCGGACCGGCTCCGGGACTTGAGGCAAGAGCGATCAGCGGCTGACAGCACTCCGACCCTTCGGCTAACCACTCGGATGCCCGCCACGCGTCCCGATCCGCAGGCGACAAAGGGAGCGGCGGCAATCCGAGCGGAGCCTCGGGCAGAGAGCCGGGGCGATCCACGACCCACGGGCGGTCGGGATCCGTTTGTGTTTTCTCCAGAGCGGCTGGATGCGCGACGCGTGTCCCGTGCTTCCTTGCGAGGCGACGCGCCGTCCCGTCCGTTTAATGAGGCCTGACACGGCTCAGAGGTACCGACCCTTCGGCTTCTCAGCCCTCAGCCTTCGCCGACCCTCTGAGCAAAGGACAAAGCGACCGCACGACCCTCGGCCGACCGAGGGCCTCCTCTTCCAGAAGAAGGGGGAATACGACTCCCAGGAAGACGCCTGCTGTGATTTTCTTTCTTTTCTGGCAGTTTCAGGCTATACTCTTGCCATCTCAGAACTGAGGAAGACAAGAGTGGGGGGCTATGTGATGCGGCAGAATCCGATTCGGCCCATTGCAGCAGGCCCAAACCCCATTCAGCCCAACAGCAGCAGTACTAGGCCCTCCGGCGGCCTTCGGCCCGTTAGCGGCCCAGCAGCCCTCGGCCCATAAGCGGCCCCGTCGCTCCCGGCCCAGCAGGCTTCAGCCCGTCAGCGGCCCATCAGCCTACGGCCCGGGAACAGCACGGCGGCCCAGGGCCCAGCAGGCTTCGGCCCGTCAGCGGCCCAACCCCCTTCGGCCCGGTAGCCGAATCCGGCCCACTCCGGTGGCGGATCAGACGCTATGGCGGTTTATCAGTAAGCCTCCTTTTAGTCCTATATCGGCTGCCACCGTTAACCATCCGCTACCCTCCGCTATAAGTATCCTGCTACTTGTGGCCAAGGAGGGGGGGAGAAAAACGGATGCCCCCCTAAGCTTCCGAAACCCCTTAAAGGACTGCTGTCCGAATAGGGTTCTAGCTATTTCTTCTTGCTTCTTGAATCGACTCTTCTTCAGAAGCTAACTTGACCGTCGGAGGGGGTTCCCCAGGGCTGACGCCCGGGACTCCTGCTGACTGGTTCTTCTTCTTCTTTCCCTCCTGCAGGGGCTCGGTTCGAATCATCGCCGACCTCCCCGAGTCGGTCTCGGCCGCCGACCTCGGACTCCTCTCCCCGGTCTCGACGCCGAACGCCGGCTGCACCGCGCCAGGAGACTCGGTCTCACGCTGAAGTAGCCTTCGGACTCGCCGTCCGAGGGCGATCCCGTCGGTCGCCCCGCGCCAGGAGACTCGGCCTCGCGCTGAAGGTGCCGTCGGACCCCCTCGTCGGAGAGCGAGCCGTCCCCCCCGTCCGATCTCGGACTTTCCGGCTTCTGCTCCGACGCTCGTCTACAGCTCCGCCGACAGGAGCTCCTGCTCGCGCCGCGCCTTCGTCCAACCGAAGGAGCAGCGGCTCACTATCCAAGAGCAGCTCCGGCGGCAGATCGCGCCCCCCGCGGGCGGATCCTCTTCACTCCGAAATAGCTTCGGCTTCGCCTTGTTGTGGATCCCCGTCGGGTCCCCTCGTCACCGCTCGATCCGGACCGGCTCCGGATCCTCCTTGTTTCGGATCCCCGTTTGCGGGATCCGGTCGTGATAGATCCAGTCTACATCAGGTAGCATGCTACAACAATTCTAACATAGCATGCATGCTGATTGGTGTCATGGTGGCATACGTTTAATTGGATAAATGTTTATGCATCTTGCCGACTGCTGTGCTCTACTAATTAACCATCCAGGCTCTGTTTGTTCTTTTTCCTTTGTCCGGTGACACCACTATTCTCTCTTTTCCTCTCTCTCTCTCTCTCTCTATATATATATATATATATATAAGAGAGAGAGAGAGAGGGGTACCTTAGGATTGTTTTATCTCTAGAATTTTATTTTCACCGACCAATTAAGTGTGCGTAAAAATTATTATTAAAAAACATTAAAACCTAATTGAAAATAAAAAATAATCAAATTAACCCTTATGATTGATCTTATTTCTTGGGATTTTAACTTTGACTCCAATGTTTAATGACATACTCGATTGGATGGCTATGGATGAGTTTTTTCATTGGATGATGAAAATAAAACTCTACAGGGTGAGAACCAGCCTAAGGAAATATATTTGAATATTTTAAAATTTTATATATATATATATTTTTAACATGAAATGTTTGATATATATATTTTTTAACACGAGTAGAAGAGGTTTTCAGGCGGTACGCATATAGAGGTCTCTTTGGTTGCTTGAAGGTGAACCCGGAAGTAGGTGAGTTCCAACCATTTCCGAATAAGCTCCCACAATCACAATTTTCTTACAAATTAATCTTTTTTTCTAGCTTATTTGTAAAATTTTCAAAGCCTTATTCGTACTATGTAGTGACCTTTCATCAATTCACAGTAAATTGTAAAGGCTTATTTGTAATAGCTAGATTAAGAAGATTTATTTGTAAACATCCTACATTTTTAAGGGTTAAAACATAAAAATCATCTCCTAAAAAAGAGTCCGGAAGGTACTTCCCTGTAACTTACCTCTCCCTCTTTTAGCTAAACACTATTTCTATCTTAATACCTATACGTAACCAAATAACTAAAATTGACTTTGTGAAAGTCAATTAAATGCAACCAAATGATAAACGTGACTTTTTGGAGAAGAGTTGCACACAAGTAAAGTATCACAATTTGAACTCACTTACACGTAATTTACTTTTATGCACTCACCTCTGATATTGATGAGCTATAGGTCCGCATAATTAAAAATACTATTTAGATACATCTTAGGGCGGTTAGATCTTAGCAAGTGAAAAGTTTAAACTAAAGAGCGCGCAACCACGTAGACAACAACCGGTAAGAATGAGCAGAGCCAGCAGGACAGCAGCAATATGCGTCCCAATCATGCATGTAGCTGTCCTCACTGTTGAGCCCCCCCCCCCCCCCCCCCGTTATTAACCGTCTACGGTCCAACATGGACAGACAACAACCGGTAAGAATGAGCAGAGCCAGCAGGACAGCAGCAATATGCGTCCCAATCATGCATGTAGCTGTCCTCACTGTTGAGCCCCCCCCCCCCCCCCCCGTTATTAACCGTCTACGGTCCAACATGGACAGTAGATGATCTCTGCTCCTGCGGCCAATGATGACATTCGCGGCTACCTTCTTGACGATGGGATGGCCGCACACCAGCCAACTGAACGATTGGCGGGTGCGCCATTTTTAGGAAAAAGTTATGGAAGGCCTACAAGCCGTTAAAGTTTCACAAAAGAAAATTCTTAATTGGCCTACTTTGATATCAGAATAGATTATTCGTGTTGGTAAACTGTTTTGAAGAACGCGTTACCTTTGTAGCGTGTTCGTTTCGTCGCAATATGGAGCGGAAGCATCCCTCGTCGGTGCAGAGCGGCTACTAGAGTCGCCTGCGATGTCCACGCGCCAGATCCCAGAAGCTCCGGGTGATTCTTCCAAGAAAGAGAGGAATAGAGGAGAGGGAGGATGAGGAGGAGTTCATATACGTTCGTCTTCTCTCTATATGTACTCATATATGTGGAGAGAGACTTCCAGAGAGTCCTTTTCGTTAGAACTCTCTTCCTCCACGTCCTTATCTAACTAGGGATAACTATCCAATGTGGATGCTTATCATCTTAATCCTCCAATAGGATTAACATCTCCCACTTAGACACATTGGACATATCACAATGGTATCTCCTCTTGTAACTCTTCCTTTCATAAATGACGTGTGCGACCAAACGAGAATGATATGTAAGTGAGGAGTGTTATATTAAGTTATCACCATACTAACATAACACTGCAACTCCAAGTCTCGTCTCATACCCCAAATCACAAGTTCACACCAAGTTAAGAGGATTTGATCCCTCTTAGATCTCCACCTTAACATCTCAAAAACAGCATTTCTGTACTCATAATTATGTTGGACAGTTCCATCATAACCACTGGCCAGCAATGAGTCAGAACAACATCGGTGTGATACAAGTTAATTTTTTCTACGTCACACATGTCAATCTACTTCGACTTAACTGCTTTTCTAGACATGTTTCGCTGGACCGCATGATTCATGGTCCTTGAAAAAACATGCTAAAGTAGCATCATTAAGTGTCCACTTCGTAACAAGGTGCATAGTCCCAAAGGGCATAGAAGAAGGCAGAGGTTTCACACAGTGACGAAGTAGGGATCCATTCAGTCACTCCTCTGAAGGTCGAAAAAGGGATAGCACATACAGTATGATCAGTATGTTATGGTAGAGCTCATAGTAAGATTGGTCACGCTCATACACCATATAAATCTGTAACCTTGTGCTCCACTAAGCACATCCAGGTTGCCCATATACCCCTCATCAGATTCAACTATCAACATGTTACATGGTTAAGCCCATGTCCGACTGTTTTCAATCAGTCTCATCTTAACCATCTGCTAAGGCGATTTCGACTCTTATCACGTTCCCACTGAACGCTGGAAATATACACTCTTACTGAGTGCACAGTTTACAGAGTCTATCTCATCATGCTCGCTTTCATAGCGATATGGCGATCGTCCGTAAGACTGGTGATGGATATAGGTGTCCACTAAGCCAATGGTAATTTACCTAACTGTCAATCGGCTTGATTCATCGTCACAGTAGCGTGGTTGATCCTTAGACTTGAGACACCAAAGACACCTTGTCGGTGGACTTCTGGACTTTGACCTTGACCTACGAATCCCTATCCACGGGATCTCAAATAGTCAAGGATCGGGTCCAGCGAAAGACCTTCGAAGGTGATTGTGTGTTCAATAAAGGATCGTTCGCTCTCAGGTAACTGGAGAGAGAATGCTCTAGAGTAGATCCACAGGAGTCTCTGGCCAGAGCAGAAACAATATCAGAAAAGTGGTTTTCGGATATTGTGCAGCGGAGTCTGATTCAAGTGAGTTGACCATCTAGGGTTTGACAGTTGACCATACCCTAGGTTAACTCGAGAGCATTGTGCGAACGAAGGATTATAGCCACATGGTAACTGTGGACGGACAGGTTCCATGAGCGGGTTGTTGAACCCCATTACCTTCCGGGATCATGCGGTGTTACTTGGCACCCAACTTGATCAGAAGTCCGACCGAATTTACATGCGATGATAATTCGGTTGAGTAATTAGTTAATATCTAGATATTAATTAATTACAATAAGTCAATAACTAGTTATTGGACTTAACGGGCTGAAAACCGGACTGGTAAATGGGCCTAGAGGGTCACACGCAATAAGATTCTCAGTCAGTGGTACAGAAGTGGGATTTATATTAACTCGGGGACTTTTGTGAAAAGTCACGTCGACTTAATATATATACACGCTGTTGAGAAACCCTGGGCCAAGCTCCAGGATTTCCCTTGCTGGCCGTCATCCCCTCCTTTCTCTCTCCCCCTCTGGGCGTCCCGTTCGAGGCGCCGAGACAGTTCCCGTCTCCGCCGCGTGTGATTCCCGAAAGTCGGGAATTCCCGTCGGCGGGATTTCAGCAATCGTTGCGGCGACGGATCTTCAGCGAGCGAGCTGAAACGGACGAGGGATCGAGGATGAACCACCGCGGAGGATCGCGTGGATACCGCTAGAGGCCGGACGTTTGTGCGGCTCGCGGCATCACCTCAACGGAACCGAGACGGAAGCGGATTCGAATCCGCACACGGTAATCAGATTACTTCTCGTAGTTTTCGGTTTGAGTTTTTCGTTCCGAATCGAATCAGCGGGCATCGGGCGGGTTTAATTTTTGTTCATCGTTTCCGCTGCATTCTTCACGTCCCGCCTGGATCCCAACAGTGGTATCAGAGTCAGGTTCCGCTCTGATCCGCTTCGGGACGACGAAATTATTATTCTAAATTATTTCATGCATAAAGTTATTTTTCCTCATAGATATTGTTCATGGGATGAACTTAGAATATCGAATTTAATTTTTCTGTGCGAAAAATGAAAATTTTTGAGGGTTTCATCGCGTTCTTCATGGTGATGAAGAACCGGATTTGTGGGCTTCAAAAGGGTATTAATGATGGTTGGATCATCTCTGTGGGTTTGCTGGTATGACCAGCTACCCCTCACCATCCCCGAAAAATTTCTATGGCGGCCGGTGGAGCTTTTCTTCCCATAATTTTCAAGAGTTGAAAAAGGATTGTGGAAAAGCTGAAATCTGCGAAACTGCACAAATCTCCATCTTTGGAGGTTCACTGGCGGCGAAGGAGTTGCCGTCCAGCCACCACCGGTGGGGGAAATAGAAGGGGTAACATCCCTCTGCAACTTCCGGCCACCCTCGCGGCCGGCGGCGGCGCCTAAAACCAGCTTCAAACAGGGCCAAAAAACCCTAAAACCAGGCTGGTCGAACTGCTGCAGGGGGGCCTGGACCGGCCGGCCCCGCTTGGACCGGCCGGCCCCGAGCCGGTTCGGCCGGGCGGCCTGGGCCTGGCCTGGGCGCGCCAGGCGCCGGACCTCGCTCGGCCAGGTCGCCCGAGCCCCAGCCTGGCTCAAGCCAAGCCGGACCAGGGGCCAGCCCTGGCTACCCAGCCCGAGCCCTGGGCCTGAGCCAGTGGCCAGGCTGGCTCGAGCCAGGGTCTTGGACCTGGCTTAACCAGGCCTGAACCCAGGCCCCCTGACCAATTGGGCCTGGCCCATTCTATCCCTAGCCCATTAAAACCCCCTATTAACCCATTAACCCCTTAAACCCTCTTATTAAATTATAAAACCCCACCCTTTTAAACTAAAAAATATAATTACTTTTTGTTTAAAACAGTTTTAAAATTATATTTCTTATTTTCAGTTAAATAGGTTTATTAAGATTTTATCTTAATGTTAGGTTAATTTATTAAGATATGATCCTAATTTATTAACTAACAAATGTTGTTATTATTTATTAGGATATGATCTTAATAAAGGGGTTCATAATTTGAGATTTGATCTTTAGTAAAGGGGATTAAGATGTGATCTTAATTTATAATTAACAAATGTTGTTATTTATATAAAATGAGATCTTAATTAATTATTAACAATTGTTGTTATTAATTATTAAGATAATATTATTAATCTTAATTAACAAGTGCTGTTAATTCATATTTAAGATTTGATCTTAAACTTAAATTAAGAACAGTTGTTATTTAATTATTAAGTAGTGACTTGAACTTTAATTATCAAGTGTTGTTAATTAATCTTGGTCATGTGATTAGATTGTTTTAATTTCTTAGCAACTGTTGTTAAGAAATTAAGTATTTGATTAAGGGACACTTAATAAAAGTTATTAAGTGTTTTATTAACTTTTAATAATAGTTATTAAAGAGTTAATTGTTTCTTGGGAATTAACCTTAATAAAAGTTATTGAGGATTAATTATGGCTTACAAATAGTCATTAAGCTAATTAATATTCTCAAGGATCCCTTAATTAAATTTTGAAGATCTAATCTACTTAATAATTAATCTTTTAATAAAAGTTATTAAAAGGATTAAATTAAGTCTAAGATGTTAGACTATTTTAATTAGAAATGTTCTAATTATTATTTCTTAATAATTGTTATTGAGAAATATGATTTTATTAAGGGGTTTTAACAAGGAGTTGTTAAGGGGTTGAAAATTTGAGTTGAAAATTCTTGTATAAATGTTATTTAGGAATTTTTAATTATTTCTAATTGTTAGATTGTTTCACTTTAATAATCGTTATTAATGTGAATTAAAATTAATCTAAGTGTTAGATTAATTAATTTAGAAATGTTCTAAATTATGCATGGAATATTTTAGAATTTTAATTTTAACTTTGTGTGCACATGTTGATGTGTTTAATGCTTTAAATTAGATTTATTGCATGTTAGAAAATAAGATTTTCGAAAATTCAAATTATCCAATTTTGATTGGAACCCAGGTTTTAAGAAAGCCAAAATTATTATATTTTCAAAATTTTAGCCTTCATGTGATGTGTTTTATCATGTATGGATGGTTAAAATTTGTGGTGGTCATGGACATGCACTTAGTTAAATATCATATCATGTGATGGTGTGTGATTATGTGGATTGTTATGGAATGTGATATTCATTAATTAAGTGTTAATTAATGAGGCCTACGTGTCTCCCTCTCTTTCTCATTCCATTGTAATTCTATCTCCCTCTGTCATTGTACTCGGCCATAAGGCTTTCTCTTACAATTTATTTGTATTTGAAATTATTTCAAAATATATAATATTTGTATTTGATCGCGCCGGCTGAGGAGAGGCGAGGATGATCCACAAATGCAACCAGGAAGGCGACGGGAGATGAGATCACCAGTGGCTAGGTGTTTGCATGTTTAGATTATATAAATGTTATATAGTTTTGGTGATTAATTGTTTGGCTCCAGTTAATCACCGTGCTGTCCATGACCACATATTGAACATGTATAGATGATGCATGCTTTTAGTTATTGATTATGAATCGATTGCTAATATCTAGGTATAGTTAAATATATTCGATATATTTATAATCTATCACCTAGGATGAGACCAACTTAATATAAACAAAACCTTCAACATAAAGTCTAAGCCGAAACGCGAGTCATTGAGAATGTACCGCGTGGCTCTCCATCAATATAGTTCTTAGAACTTGATTCAGTGATGACAGTTTCTACGTGTTTACCCGAGATCTGCCACCATTTGATGAAAGGACTATTAACTATGGCATTATGATGCCTTGAGATTGGAATAGAGGAACGGTGTAGCTATCCTCGCATTTACCCGGGAGCTGCATTCTTACTCTACTCTGTCGCGTATTGATGGTAAAGCTTAGACCAGGTATAATGGTCTACTGTGTTTACCCAGGACCATTAAAGACCTGGGAGCCGAAATAAGATCGGATATTGCAAGGAGTTGCAATTACCATGAGATGGTTGCTCTAAGATAATGGTATGATACTATGTGTTTACCAGAGGTCATACTGTGATTCTTGGAGATTCTGATCCTCACTAGAAGACCGTCGGAGTCTTCCGTTCTGTATACCTGAAGGTTATACAGTCCGTCGAAAAATAGTGGGAAATAATTCAAGACAAAAGACCATAATTGAATTATCAGAACTATCTGCTTAAATCACGTTATTTCCTTCGATTTACTAAAATGTCGTCTATTCGAGAAGTTGGCATATTGGATGCCAATACTTCTCATACTCAGACTGACTAGAAAACTCTGAAGAATGTCTTCAGGGCCAAGTGAAAGTCACTATCCTATTCAGATATCATGAATCATCTTACTTGGATAGACCAAGGTGAAGAGGTACTCATGATATGCCTATTTGAAAGGCAATGATTGTCATGAAATCTCTTATTTGGATAGACCAAGATGAAGAGATATTTATGATATGCCTTTGAGAAAGACAAGTGGTAAGATTTTAAACGGTCGAACCCACACCTGAAAGGATAAAGAAAAGTCAGCTGAGATAGAGAAGTAGCAGTTCTCCCACTGCAACCAATATAAGGATACTGGTAAAGGCAAATCGAATATGGAACTTGAATGAAGTTTCATATATTTTTGTTATCAACTTTTGCATGTCTATTGGAGAATTAGCGTATCCAATATGAGATATTGGAAATGATTCTCAGAGCTGCAATAATGTGCAGACTTAGACAAGTAAAAGGAAATCGAGAAAATGTAAGTGTTGAGTTAGACTCAACTATTGTTCATGATATTTATAGATTACTGTTAGACAGTAAATCTTTGTATATCTATAGGAGTCAAATATGAAACTGAATAACTGTTATTTAGTTGCATATCAAGAATAACATTGATTGAGAAAGAATAATAGTTGTTCGAATCAGTCAATGTACTACAAATTCTTGAAGTGACATTTCATGTGATGAATGTTCACAAGTCTCCTATAGAAATGAATTGTGTGAGTCCTGATTATCTATGGTATTGTACACATGATTGTACAATAAGAAATTTTTGATGCTGATGCATGTTGATGTAAACAGCTCAAAGACAAAAGATAATCACTACTATTGACTTACCTTATAATTCACTCTTGGAATGATTCAACTGCATGTACTTACTGAAGTACAAGATGAATATATCTGAGAGATTAAGGTATAAGATCAATATGAAATATTAGAATTTTTGATTTGATCAAAGAAACTAATACTTAAGTATATGATTCACATAAATCATTAAGAGGATAATTGTATCCTCGCTCGATTGATCCTCATTATGCATCATAGCAATATGATAGAATGAGGAATTGCACTTTATTAAGATATGGTGTAATACATAATAAGATTTGCCTGATTCTTCTCCTTTTGAACATGAGTATGAACATTAGATGTCCATACTTTAAAGATGGTTCCAAATTAGTCAATGTGTGTCCATATAAGATATGGAAACCAAATAATTCATATGAGATGTGAATTATAAACAAACCTGATTTAAAAGTCAGGTATTATCGTGGTGTGAATTTGTGAATGTCCAAAGAGTTTGGACATTACAATTATTGTCCAGGCGATAATGAAATAATTTTCGTCCTGAAAGCTGTTTTCTATGAAGAGGAATATGTCCTCAAAGAAGACAGTGGGAGCTGATAAAACTAGAAGATGTTCTAGATTCACTAGCTAACATAAGATTATCAGATAATCTTTAGTTGTTTGGAACCGGTCATGACACATTAGAGAGCTTCATAGATTTTTGAGATTCTCTCAGTGTCTAAAAGGATATGTTTGACATATCTGATTTAGCAAGATGAGAGGAGCTCAAAATAGATTATGATCTAAAATGTATGATAATGATGCTCTCTGTTATTACGACTTTGAGATTGATAAGTTTATTAGAATTCTACTTGTCAATACTGCCTATCATGAGATGATGACAGTTGGATATTAAAAGCGTCCACTCAATGTGATTGAGGTAAAGATGTATATGATATACCTTTAAAGATTTTAGAATGTCCAGGAAGCAAGTTATGATTTCAAAATTATTTTGAATCAAACTGAAGCTTCCTAAGTTGTAATAAAAGTTTTGACTTAAATGGTCAAATATTATGTGATCGTTAAGAATGATCACGGATTGTGTGTGTTCAGAAAGGACAGTGGGAGCACGGTCACTTTAGTAATGCTTTATGATAATAACATCAAAGTCATTAAGAATGACTTCAAGATGTTACTATTAGTGAAAGTATTGTTAACTATGTTTTCCTTCATAATAAGTTTAGTTATAATATCCCACGTATTGGAAATACGAATCTATTAAGATAGATTGGTGGGGATATTATATTAACCTGTATGTCAAGACGTTTGACATAAGTTTCATAACAAGTCTCAATTGTTGAGATATGGAATTTATTCCTTTAGAGAAAGGTTCCTTAAAGGATACAGGAGTGAAATGCACCATTAAGTGCTTGAGAAGTGCTAAAGATGCATTCACGTATATGGAGAGGATGATTTGAAATAATGAGGTCACACTGACTCAAATTTCAAGTTAAATAATGGATTCAACCTTCTAGTAGAAAGGAATGGATTGGAATGGTTCCAATCCAGAACTCGATGTTAAGGTGACGACATAAATAAGTGATACTGTTATTAGAGTAGTATGGATGAAAAGGTTCATCCCTGAACTAGATGTAATTCTAAAAGGTCTCTAATACCATCCTATTGTTGTAGGACAACAGTGGGAGCAATAAATTGTGTGATCGAGCCATGGTCTCTTCAGAAGTTGCAGAACATTCTGAGGTTCTTTTACAGGTTCAGAGACAAAGGATTAAGAGGAAATAACGTAATGGAAAATATTCCATTTGTAGATAATTTAGCAGATCCCTGACCAAGTCGTAGTCACAGACTTTCTGTGAGCATCACCTAGATTTGATGGAGATCAAATGCGAAAGTGATTGGCTTGAGTCCAAGTGGGAGATTGATAGATATAGGTGTCCACTAAGCCAATCATAAGGCACCTATTTCAATCTGGTTCACTCATCAATGGCATTAAATTCATTATGTAGATTGGCATATTTATAATTGCGCATAATGAAGTCCATGAATATGTGCAATACTCATCAGATTATGATGAGATTATAATAATGAGACTGATAACTTATAAACATATATTCTCAATTGTTCCTAATCGTAGGATGTTTGAGAAGGACATCAAACATCCGGTTAGACTAGTACAGGTTATTCCAACTCATATGATAAGGGTAACTGATCTCGTTAGTTACTAGTGTGGAGACACAATGGTAAACCTGTAGGTGCTCATTGGAGAATGAGTTCACTGAACTGATCCGACATGAATCGCCGAATGATAATTTACCTGACTGTCAATCGGCTTGATTCATCGTCACAGTAGCGTGGTTGATCCTTGGACTTGAGACACCAAAGACACCTTGTCGGTGGACTTCTGGACTTTGACCTTGACCTACGAATCCCTATCCACGGGATCTCAAATAGTCAAGGATCGGGTCCAGCGGAAGACCTTCGAAGGTGATTGTGTGTTCAATAAAGGATCGTTCCCTCTCAGGTAACTGGAGAGAGAATGCTCTAGAGTAGATCCGCAGGAGTCTCTGGCCAGAGCAGAAACAATATCAGAAAAGTGGTTTTTGGATATTGTGCAGCGGAGTCTGATTCAAGTGAGTTGACCATCTAGGGTTTGACAGTTGACCATACCCTAGGTTAACTCGAGAGCATTGTGCGAACGAAGGATTATAGCCACATGATAACTGTAGACGGACAGGTTCCATGAGCGGGTTGCTGAACCCCATTACCTTCCGAGATCATGCGGTGTTGCTTGGCACCCAACTTGATCAGAAGTCCGACCGAATTTACATGCGATGATAATTCGATTGAGTAATTAGTTAATATCTAGATATTAATTAATTACAATAAGTCAATAACTAGTTATTGGACTTAACGGGCTGAAAACCGGACTGGTAAATGGGCCTAGAGGGTTACACGCAATAAGATTCTCAGTCGGTGGTACATAAGTGGGATTTATATTAACTCGGGGACTTTTGTGAAAAGTCGCGCCGACTTAATATCTATACACGCTGTTGAGAAACCTTGGGCCAAGCTCCAAGATTTCCCTTGCTGGCTGTCATCCCCTCCTTTCTCTCTCCCCCTCTGGGCGTCCCGTTCGAGGTGCCGAGACAGTTCCCGTCTCCGCCGCGTGTGATTTCCGAAAGTCGGGAATTCCCGTCGGCGGGATTTCAGCAATCGTTGCGGCGACGGATCTTCAGCGAGCGAGCTGAAACAGACGAGAGATCGAGGACGAACCACCGCGGAGGATCGCGTGGATACCGCTGGAGGCCGGACATTTGTGCGGCTCGCGGCATCGCCTCAACGGAACCGAGACGGAAGCGGATTCGAATCCGCGCACGGTAATCAGATTACTTCTCGTAGTTTTCGGTTTGAGTTTTTCGTTCTGAATCGGATCAGCGGGCGTCGGGCGGGTTTAATTTTTGTTTATCGTTTCCGCTGCGTTCTTCGCGTCCCGCCCGTATCCCAACAACTGGACCGATCAAAACTTGGTGACCAATATTTACATTCACAAAAATAAGTGCACTAATAATACAAAGGAAATACTCATGTTTTATTGCATAAAATGGTGTCCATTTACAAAAAGGATCTAGATCCTTCTCAATCCTAAACCTCCAACATGTTTGAGAAACGCAATTCTCACAAGAGGTTTGGTCAAAAGATATGCAAGCATCTCACTAGTAAAGATACATCTAAGGACCACCAACTCCTGCATAATGATGTTTCTAATGAAATGGGAACGAGTGTCAATATGCTTTGACTTTTCGTAATACTTGGAGTCCCTCGTATAGGCTATTGTGTCCATATTGTTGCAATAGACCATTACAACATCTCCTGCATGTGCTGTGACATCCAAGCTCACTAAGAATCGCCTCAACCAGATGGCTTCCTGGATTGCAGTAGTGCAAGCAATGTACTCAAACTCCATCGTAGACAAGGAGACACATGCTTGCTTCTTGCTGCACCGAGAAATAGCTCCTCCTCTAAGTACGAATACATATCCCGAAATGGACTTACTCTCATCTCTGTCAGCTGATCCATCGGCATCTGAGTATACAGTCAATCTAAGGCTCCCACCATGATAGCACGGAGTGAGGTTCTCAGTACCTCGCAGATATCTGAAAATCCTTTTCACTGCTAGCCAATGCGCAGTTCCAGGATTACTTTGATATCTACTAATCATGCCAACTGCAAAGCAAATGTCGGGACGAGTGCACATCATAGCATACATGAGGCAACCGACTGTATTGGCATATGGAACATCCTTCATTCGTTCTTTCTCTTCCTCTGTATTGAGACATTGATCAATGCTAAGAACTGAGCCCCTCTCCATTGAAGTATCTATAGGTTTGGCTTTATGCATCCGGAAGTGCTCTAAGATTCTCTTTATGTAAGTTTCTTGAGACAAACTAAGAAGTCTCTTGGATCGATCCCTATGGATCTTTACTCCCAATATATAATCAGCCTCACCTAAATCCTTCATCTCGAATGTGGAGGATAACCACTCTTGAGTGGTTTTGATTAACTCAAAGTCATTCCCGGCTAGTAATATATCGTCAACATATAAAGAGAGAATGAGAATACTTTTCTTAACTCTCTTCACATAGACACAGTGATCCTCTTCGGTCATTCTGAAGCCAATCGAAATGATTGCTTAGTGGAACCGATAATACCACTGTCTAGACGACTGTTTGAGACCATATATAGAATGTTTCAGGCGGCACACTTTGCACTCTTGTCCTTCAGCTCCAAAGCCCACAGGCTGAGCCATGTAGATCTCTTCATCTAATTCTCCATTGAGAAAAGCTGTCTTTACATCCATCTGGAACAATTCCCAGTCTAGATGTGCGACGATAATCAGGATGAGGCGAATAGAGGCAAATCTCACCACTGGGGAGAATGTCTCTTCATAGTCTATTCCCTCTAAATTGGGTATAGCCTTTCGCCACGAGTCGGACTTTATATTTGTCAATTAATCCATCAGCCTTACGTTTGACTTTAAGAACCCACTTGCTTCCAATAGCCTTATGTTTAGGTGGTAGATCAACTAACTCCCATACTTCGTTCTTAGCCATTGAGTTCATTTCTTCCCTCATTACAGCTATCCACTTTTCTGAGTCAGGTGAGGTTATTGCTTCCTCGTAGGATGCAGGCTCATCAGCATCTACAGAAGTACACATGAATGATTCCTCTTCAATCGTGAAACGACGTCGAGCGATATGTCCACATTGACTTCTACAAGGTAAACAGTTAAGTGGTTCACTCCCACTGTCCATTAGAACACTCCCACTGTCTTCGGCAACTTCTTGGATGAGACTAATTCCCCCCATGCCAGAAGACATAGTGTTATCATCAGGATCTTGCAATTCATATAGCTGCATGTCCTGCCTGACCTCTCCTATTGTTGGGTAATCTCCCTCAAGGAAGATTACATCTCGGACCTCTTTCTCAGTCATTCCTCCATCTAGATGTTCGCCATACATTACATAGCCCTTAGATTGCTCAGGGTACCTTATGAACACCTGTTTGCTAGTTTTAGGACCCAATTTCCCATACTTATGGGAAGTACTGTGAACATATCCAGGTGATCCCCACAGACGTAAATCCTCCAAATGAGGCTTTTCACATTTCCATAGTTCGTAGGGAGTTGAAGGTATTGACTTAGAAGGCACTCGGTTCAGGATAAAGGCAACAATCAATAATGCATCCCCCCAGAAATTTATTGGGAGGTTAGCTTGCGCCATCATCAATCGAACCATCTCCATAAGAGTACGATTCCTCCTCTCTGCAACACCATTTTGTTGCGGAGTATAAGGAATGGTAAGTTGTCTGCGAATTCCTTTCTCTTCACATAACTCTCTGAACTGATCTGAGAGATATTCTCTGCCTATATCAGTGCGAAGAGCCTTAATGCTCATCTGTTTATCATTCTCTACCTCAACCAGAAAACGCTTAAAACAGGTTAAGGCTTCTGAACGATGGGTGAGAACATATATTGAACCATAGCGAGAATAGTCATCTGTGAAGGTGATAAAATAAGATTCTCCATGAAGTGCCCTCATATTTAAGGGTCCACATATGTCTGAGTGGATTAGCTCTAGTGGGCAAAAGGCCCTCTTAGCCTTCCCAAATGGCTTTCTGCAGGCTTTTCCTACCAAACACGGTTCACAAACAGGGAGATTCACTTTAGTGAGAGGCCCCAATAAGCCTGCTCGAGCCAATCGGCTCATTCTCTCCTGTCGTATGTGCCCCAATCTCGCATGCCATGATACAAAATCAGAAAGAATATCAGAAGTATATGCGATTAAAGAGATAGAATCATTATTTTCTAAATCCATGACAAACAATTTATCTTTTAAATGACCAAGACCATAAAGACTCTTATCATAATAAAGAGATACAAAGGTCCTTAGAAAATTGAAAGAATAACCCAAACATAAAAGTGCTATAACTAAAAATAGATTACATCGAACACCAGGTGCATAGAGCATAACATGTAAAAGAAGAATGTGCCCAGTTCGCATCTTCAGCTGGTACGAGCCAACTCCAAGGACTTCTTCCTGAGCGCCATTCCCCATGGTGACGTGCTGGCTGCCAATTGGTATTCGACGATAATCTATGAATCCGGCTCGCTCACGAGTTATGTGGCAGGTTGCTCCTGAGTCTACAATCCAATGAGAGACCGTATGAGCAATGAAAACATTAGAGCACACATAAATAAGATTACTAGAGACGGGACAAACCTTCTTTGGCTCAGTGCACTCACTGGCATAGTGTCCCATCTTTTGACAGTTAAAACATTTGACTTTGCTCAGGTTTTTCTTTCCTCGCTTGCCACGTTTATCCTTTTAGTTATTTTGCTGTCCCCATTTCTTTTCAGCCTTTTGCTGAAAATTGTTGTTCTTCTTGGTCCAGTTTTGCCTGGGCCTCTTTGCCTTAGGCTTATTGGCATTAGTTACCAATGCACTGTGACGGGTCGCCTCTTTGCGTTCCGCCTCTAACTCAAGGTGACGTGAAACGTCACTGTTAGTCTTGATGCTTTCGTTGTGTGTAAGCACCAATTTAATGTGTTCCTAAGAAGAATCGGGAAGGAACCTTAGCACGGCAAGTATCTGCTGCTCATCTGAGAGTTCTGTTCTTGCTGTCTTCAATTCTCTGATCATTGAAGACATCGCCTTCAGGTGCTCTGCCATAGAATGCTTTAGGTCCATCATGTACTGATTGAACCTCAAAGTTAAGACCCTCAACCTCGTTGCTAATGTGCCTCCATATTGGAGTTTCGATTGCTCCTACATTTCTTTAGCAGTTTGGTAACTCTCAAATTTTTTAATAAGGTCATCGTGCATGCAGCTCAACATAGTGTAGCGTGCACTTCTGTCCTTATTCAACCACTTGTCATAGGCTTGCTTGTCACGATTGACTTGTGCAAGTGGTCCATCATCAGATGGTGACAGCATCACGTTGGTCAATGTCTCAAGTACTCCTTCTCATTCAGAAGATACTGAATTTTTTTGTGCCACGTGTCATAATTTTCGCCTTTTAATTTATCTTGACCAGACAACTAATGATATAAACATTTAGAGGCCATCGTTACCTTCTACATTATGTAAGAAAAAATAATAATTAGGCACTTATAAATTCATTTTCTTAAAAACAATTGATCATATAATTTGTCTCACATATATCAGTTCGAAAACTTTGCTAGGCTCGTAATCATCACTTTTATATATATTACAAATTATATTTTCAATTAAAATAAGAGTGGAAAAATAACTTAACATTAAGGGACTCATTCTCTAATTTTTAAATCCACATGATTTAAAAAGAATATCAGACACTTTTACTTTAAAATGCATGATAAATATGGGTAACGCATTCCCTAATTACAGCATGCATCCACAAGAGAGATATATCGACCGCATTATGAAGCAAAAAATAAATTCATTTAATGCTACCACAGACCAATATAACTAACACATACAAGTAATTTATTAATAAAAAAAAATGAACTACTTGCTCCCTTATGTTATAACAAATGTGTCTAATAATTTTAAATAAGGATTGCCGAATAGCCAATGTCCCGGTTAGTCCATCATTCAAACAAAATATCAACCACATTAAAACAAGGTTCAAAGTCCATTGTCCAATTAATACATTGCTTGAATTGTACAACTCGGGAACCGATTTAAATCGGCCCCTAATAATTACAATCAGAGTGGACAAAAAAAAAAAACAATTTCTTGATCCTCCATAGTCTCCAATGAGTCTCTGAAAAAGAAATTTAAGGACACTGGCTAACCGTCTCATCAATCACATAACCATGTAATTTTTATTTGTATTAAATTAATTATCCCCCTATCAAGAAAAAATTAATAATTTGGTCATATAATTACATAGATTACTTGTAATTATCTCCTTTATAATAAAAAAAAAGAATTTTCAATTTCTTTGTATTTAAAAAAAATATTTAGACATCTTTGCATAATTCTAAACAAATTAAAAAAAAAGAGGGATATGTTCACCTGCCGCGCGCGTCCCCGCACGCGGGCGCGAGCGGCCCTGCGCGGGTGGGCGTGCGGCGCGCGACCCCTCCACCTGCGGCACGCAGGTCGGCACTGCTCCGCGCGAGCGAGCGCGACCTCGCAGGCAAGTGCGCGCAGCACCACACTGGTGTTGTTCTGTCGTGTGGATACCCGACGAACCCCAAATATGGCTCTAATACTAATGTTGGTAAACTGTTTTGAAGAACGCGTTACCTTCGTAGCGTATTCGTCTCATCGCAATATAGAGCGGAAGCGTCCCCTCGTCGGTGTAGAGCGGCTACTAGAGTCGCCCGCGATGTCCATGCGTCAAATTGCAGAAGCTTCGGATGATTCTTCCAAGGGAGAGAGGAATAGAGGAGAGAGAGGATGAGGAGGAGTTCATGTACGTCATCTTCTCTCTATATGCACTCATATATATAGAGAGAGACTCCTAGAGAGTCTTTTTCGTTAGGACTCTCTTCCTCTACGTCCTTATCTAACTAGGGATAACTATTCAATGTGAATGCTTATCCTCTTAATCCTCCAATAGGATTAACAATTCGAAATTATGAATATCAAAATTATCTAGAGCAAAATAAAAAATGTTTCACTTTGATAGTAGTGTGAGATTCAATTGCGGAATAGACAGAATAAGTAACGTTGGGTTTAGGATAGAATTATTTATTCTCCTTATTCTGAAAATAAATAATTCTAAGATCTCTTATTCTTTTGATTCAAACTGGTACAGGATTTTCCCCAAAACTTTTAGATGATCTTTTTTTGGTTTTTTGAACAATAAGACTGATGGGGGCAGAATCCGATTCGGTCCATTAAAACAGCCCAAATGCTGGGATCAGCCCAACAACAACAGCAGGGAGGCCCACTGGCAGCCTTCAGCCCGTTAGCGGTCCAGCAGCCCTCGGCCCAACAGCAGCCCAGTGGTCCTCGGCTCATCAGCGGCCCAGCAGCCCTCGGCCCATCAGCGGCCTAGCAGCCTTTGGCCCATCAACGGCTCAGTGGCCCTCGGCCCAGTAGGCTTCAGCCCACTAAGCGGCATCCGGCCCAACAGCGCCCCCCCCCCTTTGGCCCAGTAGCCGTATCCGGCCCACTCCGGTGGGAGGGTTAGGCGCTATGGCGGTTTATCAGTAAACCAAAACATAGTCCTATATCGGTTGCCACCACTAAGCAACCTCTATCCTCCGCTATAAATATACGGCTATTTATTACCAAAGGTATCTCTTCTGAACCAAGGACAACAGTCCAAAAGCATTAAAGCTGCTTCTTCTTCCTTGACTTCTGAATCAAATCTTCTTTAGAAGCTAACTTAGCCGTCGGAGGGGGTTCCTTAGGGCCGAAGCCCGGGACTCCTACTGACCGGTTCTTCTTCTTCTCCTCCTTATGCAGGGGCTTCGGTTCGAATCTTCGCCGACCTCTCCGAGTCGGTCTCGGCCGCCGACCTCGGGTTTTTTCCCCCCGGTCTCGACGCCTTTCGCAGGCTGGTCCACCTCGGCCGAAGGAGTCTCGGCCTCGCTCCGAGCGAGCCTTCACCCGGGTACCTCTCGGCCTCGGATCCTCGGCCCCGTCTCCGCCCTCGTCTCGTCCCAGATCCCCGTCAGTCCTCTTCATCGATCCGATCCAATTGCGGGTTCCAGTCTCGGAATCCGACCGTGGTAAGCTTCGGCAACATCACGTGGCGCCGTCTTTGGGAAACTAGCAAGAAGTCATGTCTCATCGTCCGGTGACCAGACGATCCGGACAAGACGACGTGGAGACGCGAGCAACTCCGACGCCGGCACTCCACTCCGAAGGTGCCCCGTCTGTTCTTCCTCAAGGGTCTGCCCTCCCTGTCATACCGGAGTCCGTCACTCCCAGGGACAACCGGGTGGAAGAGCTTCAGCAACAGGTGGCGACGCTGGCCGCCACTGTTACTTCTTTGGCACCTTTACGAGATATGGTGTCTGCCATCGCCCAGCATATGGAGATACTGGGACAGCTCCCACAGCAGGTACCGCCTCCCCCATTCTGTCCTACTCAAGCTACGAGGCCACAGCCGACACCCTCGCAGGCCTTCCCCGACGAGGCCGCCACGGCACGCAGCGAGCCATTTGCGCAGCCTGCCCGAGCCCCTCGCGCCAGTCACATCATGACGGAGCAGGACTATGCTTCGTCCGGATTTCATCCAACCAAGACCGAAGGACGTTCAGTCACCACTTCAACCACCCCGGACCTAGACCGGCGGCTGACGGCGATGAGGAAGGAAATGCAGTAGATGGTATCTCGGCCATACGGAGCGCCTCTCGCCAGCACCATTCTGGAGCAGACTCCATTTTCACCAGAGCTTCTGGACATTGAGGTACCTCCCAACTTTAAACTGCCAAAAGGTCCTCTCTATGATGGAATGACAGATCCGGTCTGCCACTTCCAGAGGTTCAATACCTATCTCTCTGTCCGAGGGGTTTCCGAGGCAGTCCGCTGCCTTCTCTTCCCCCTCACTCTTGAAAAAATAGCCCTTACTTGGTTCGAGACATTGGCCCCCAATTCCATCCACTCTCTAGTTCAGTTAGGCCAATTGTTCATCGACCAATTTTACGATGCCACCCGGCAGTGTAAAACCTCGGCCAGTCTGCTAGCCATTCGGCAAGGACCGACCGAGACCCTTCAGGAATATTTCACCAAGTTTCGGGCCGAAGCCACCCAAATCCCAAACCTGGATAGCTCGATTGCGGTCTCGGCCGTAATCAGCGGGTGCACAGACGAAGGGCTTCTCAGCTCTATCGGGAAACATCGTCCCTCCACCTTCTAGGGCCTCGTGGCTCGGGCCCATAAATACATCAATCGGGAAGCCCTGATGATGTCCAAGGGCAAGAGTACCGCCGAAGCAGTATCAGCACCTGCCCCTCCAGCGGTTCGTCCTCGCCCAGAAGATCAGGAACCCTCTCGCAAGCGATATCGGAGGGAAGAATGGGACCGAGACAAGCGCTGGGATCCGCAGCAGCGGTACCTGCCGCTACCAGCTCCACCCTCCCGGATGCTCGTGGAGGTGAAAGGCATGCTCCAGCAGCCGGAGCGCATCAAGATTGACCCTCGCCGAAGGGACCCCCGCAAATACTGCGAGTACCATCGGGAAATCGGCCATTCAACTGATGAATGCCGACACCTTCGGGAGGAGATTGACCATCTCATCAGAGAAGGCCGTCTACCACAGTATCGGCGAGAGCAACCTCAACAACAACAGAACCGGGACGTCCCTGAAGCAGCAAGGCAACGTCAACTCCCGGATAAAGAAGCCCCACCTCAGCCGAAGGTCACCTCGGCCCCGGTAGAAACATCGCACCAGCAACCCAGTGCTGGGTCAATTATGATGATATCCGGAGGACCGGGAGAAGGGCCAAGGCGTCGTCGGCTCAGCGATACTGTAGCGGCAGTCGACGTCGAGCCGAAGCGGTCTCGTCAAGAAGACATCGTCTTCGGCCAGGAGGATCTGACTGATATTCAGGTTCCTCACGACGATGCCTTAGTTATAAATGTTGTAATAAAAGATTACGATGTTCATCGTATCTTTGTTGATAATGGAAGTACCCCAAATATACTTTTTTACGACTGTTTTGAAAAAATGGGCTTGAATGAAGTTGATATGAAGCCTCACCGGGGGCCTCTATTCGGATTTAATGGTTCGCCTTGCCGAGTTGAAGGCATCGTCCGGCTCCCTGTAACCCTAGGTACGGCCCCTCAGCAATTAACCGTTGAAACAGATTTTGCCGTTGTCAAGGTCGATTCGGCCTACAACGCCATCTTTGGCTGAAGGCTGATCGGCGGGATTGGAGTTGTACCCTCGTCTTTTCATCAGAAGCTGAAGTTCCGTACCAGCCATGGGATTGGCGAAGCCAAGGGAAATCAGGATGCAGCTCGGCAGTGTTATATGATCTCGGTTAAAGGGAAGGCCGCGGCCGAATCCCTTTTAATCGAATCTTCGCTCGAAGCATCCCCGAGGGAGGAACTTACAATCGTTCCGGTTCCGGGAGGAGAAGGTCGGACGCTAATGATAGGCTTCGGCCTAGAGAAAATTGAAGCCGAGAGACTTGCTGAGTTCTTGAAAAAGAACAAAGACGTCTTCGCCTGGTCTCCTGCGGACATGCCCGGGGTCGACCTAGAAGTAGCAGAACATCAGCTGCACGTCGACCCCAACCAGTCCCCGATCAAGCAGAAGCGGCGTACCTTCAATCAGGAAAGGAGGACGGCCATCCAAGCCGAAGTGCAAAAGGGGCTGGACGCGGGACACCTCCGAGAGGTACACCATCCTGACTGGATCGCCAATGTAGTAATGGTGCCCAAAAAGGATGGCAAGTGGCGGATGTGTGTGGATTTCACCAACCTCAATAAAGCCTGTCCGATGGACAGCTTCCCGCTGCCTTGGATAGACCAGGTGTTGGACGCAACCTCCGGCCACGAGCTACTTAGCTTCCTCGACGCCTATTCAGGCTATCATCAGATCCGAATGCATCTGGAGGACGAGGACAAGACCAGCTTTACAACTGATCTCAGTTTATACTGTTATACTTGGATGCCATTCAGCCTAAAGAATGCAAGGGCAACCTATCAACGTCTCGTCAACAAGATATTCGCTCCGCAGCTCGGCCGCAATATGGAGGTCTAAATTGACGACATGCTGGTGAAAAGTCACGTCGCTGCAGACCATCTAACCGATTTGACCGAGACTTTCTCTGCCCTGCGCAGGTATAAAATGAAGCTGAATCCAGCCAAGTGTGCCTTCGGCGTGGCCTCCGGGAAATTTCTCGGCTACATGGTCACCCGCCGAGGGGTGGAAGCCAATCCCGCAAAGGTGTTGGCTATTATCCAAATGCGCCCTTCGGCCAACATCCGAGACGTCCAGAAGCTGAATGGAAGAATTACCGCGTTAAGCCGCTTCATGTCAAGGGCAGCGGATTACTGTTTTCCTTTCTTCAAGCTGCTGAAAAAGGCTAATAGCTTTTCCTAGACGGACGAGTGTCAGTCGGCCTTCGATCAGCTAAAAGCCTATCTCTCCAATGTTCCCGTCTTGTCCAGACCGGTCCATGGAGAGCAACTATTCCTTTATCTCGTAGCATCTGAAACAACTGTCAGCGCTGTCCTCATTCGGGAACAAGATGGCGTTCAAAGGCCTGTTTACTATATAAGCCGAGCCCTCCAAGGAGCGGAGCTTCGGTATCCAGGTCTTGAGAAGCTGGCCTTAGCCCTCTTCTCGTCCGCGAGGAGGCTTCGACTCTACTTCCTCGCGTATTCAATAAAGGTCTTCACAGACCAACCTTTGAGGCAAGTCCTCTCTCGGCCAGAAGTGTCCGGTAGACTAGCAAAGTGGGCAATCGAACTGGGAGAGTTCGACGTTTCTTATGGGCCACGGACGTCAATAAAAGCTCAAGCTCTAGCCGACTTTATCACCGAGCTCACTCCCGAAGCATCCTCGGCCCAGCAGCCGGAAGTCAGTACACCAGAAGCCGAGGGTACTTTGGCTCCCCCGTCTCCGACGGACGAATGGCGACTCTACGTTGATGGATCCGTGTGCTCTTCGGGTAGCGGCGCCGGATGGATCTTGGCGTCTCCAGAAGGGGTCATCACGGAGTATGCGCTGCGCTTCCTTTTCCCGGCTATCAACAACGCCGCGGAATATGAAGCCCTTATCTCAAGCCTTCAGGACGCTAGAAAGCTGCGTGCGCAGAACATAAGGGCATTCAGCGATTCTCAGCTGATCGCCAATCAAGTCACCAGGGAGTACGAGGCTCGGGACGCTCTAATGATATCCTATCTCCTGGTAACCCGCAAGATCCTTACTCAATTTGATTCTTATGAAATTGTGCGGATCCCCCGGGCCGAAAATGCTCGAGCCGATGCTCTTTCCCGACTAGCATCAACTCAAGACGGGGGAGGAGGCCGAATGGTCTTGGTAGAAGAACTATCTAAACCAAGTCTCGATGAATCTGAGGTCATGCAAGTGAATGAGTCCGAAGCAGAAACCTGGATGACTCCCCTAGTCGCTTTTCTCCTCCGAGAGGAGGTCCCATCCGATCCAAAGGAAGCAAGGCATATCCGGCAACGCTCCTCCCATTTCCTTATTCTGGAGGGAATAATGTATAAAAAGTCCTTCGGCCGACCGCTCCTACGATGTCTCGGCTCAGCAGAAGCTGATTATGCACTTCGGGAGGTACATGAAGGGATCTGCGGAGTACATGCAGGAGGAAGGGCCTTGACCCATAAACTCCTAAGGCAAGGGTACTGGGGCCAACGCTCCGAGAGGATGCGGCCGCTCTCGTTCGCTGCTATGACCAGTGCCAGAGATTCAGTTCCCTCATTCACCAGTCGGCGACCCTTCTGACTCCACTATCAGATCCCTGGCCTTTCGCTCAGTGGGGGATTGGTCTCTTGGGACCCTTTCCCATGGCTATCGGCCAGAGGAAATTCCTTATTGTGGCAGTAGACTGCTTCACTAAATGGATAGAAGCCGAGCCTCTTGCGTCTATAACCGATAGCAATGCATGGAACTTTGTATGGAAGTCCATCAGTTGCCGATACGGCATCCCTCGGACAATTATCTTAGACAACGGTAAACAATTTGACAGCCATCGGTTTAAAGACAATTGCGCTAGCTTCAGCATTCTCCATAAGTTCGCTTCGGTAACACATCCTCAGACGAATGGCCAAGTCGAGGTCACTAACCGAAGTCTGTTGCGAGGACTGAAGACTCGCCTCGACAAGGCCAAGGGCTGATGGGTCGAAGAACTGCCGAGCGTTCTATGGGCCTATCGGACAACAAGTCGAACCCCTACTAGTGAGACCTCATTCCGAATGGCTTACGGGGTGGAAGCCGTTATTCCGATTGAAGTCAGCCTTCCATCACCGAGGGTTCTTACTCATTATCCGAAGGTTAATGAGGAAGCCCTAAAAGATCACCTTGATCTTATAGAAGAAACAAGGGATCAAGCCCGCATTTGGCTGGCGACTTATCAGCAGCGCATGGCGAGATACCACAACGCTCGAGTGAAGCAACGAAGCTTTGAAGCAAGGAACCTCGTGTTAAGGAACGCTTACGCATCCAAGCCAGCCGAAGCTGCAGGAAAGCTTTCTCCAAACTGGGAAGGACCTTATCGCATAAGGGAAGTGATCCGACGAGGGGCCTATCGGCTAGAGACCCTTTCGGGCCAGCCTCTCCCTCATACATGGAATGTAGAGCGCCTTCGGCGCTATTTCATGTAAGTCAGTTCTCCCGAAGTTTAGCCGGAAGTCATGAATATATCATTTCTTTTGGTATTATGTCCGGCAATGTTCTCTAAGTCCATGTAAACCGTACCGGGAGTGGCTTTGGCCATGCAAACCGTATCGGGAGCGGCAATGTTCTCTAAGTCCGTGTAAACCGTACCGGGAGTGGCTTTGACCATGCAAACTGTATCGGGAGCGGCAATATTCTCTAAGTCCGTATAAACCGTACCGGGAGTGGCTTCGGCCATGCAAACCGTATCGGGAGCGGCAATGTTCTCTTAAGTCCGTGTAAACCATACCGGGAGTGGCTTCGGCCATGCAAACCGTATTGGGAGCGGCAATGTTCTCTAAGTCCGTATAAACCGTACCAGGAGTGGCTTCGGCCATGCAAACCGTATCGGGAGCGGCAATGTTCTATAAGTCCGTGTAAACCGTACCGGGAGTGGCTTCGGCCATGCAAACCGTATCAGGAGCGACAATATTTTCTAAATCCGTGTAAAACGTACCGGGAGTGGCTTCGGTCATGCAAACCGTATCGGGAGCGGCAATGTTCTCTAAGTCCGTGTAAACCGTACCGGGAGTGGCTTCGGCCATGCAAACCGTATCGGGAGCGACAATATTTTCTAAATCCATGTAAACCGTACCGGGAGTGGCTTCGGCCATGCAAACCGTATCGGGAGCGGCTACATTCCCTAAGTTCGTACAATGCATGTCGAGAACGACATGGCTTCGGCCAGATACAGAACCGAACTCGGTTATCTACTCAGATACACCATGAAGCAAGCATAAACAAAAATGCCTTCAATATATGGTCAAAAGTACAAAAGCAGGCCATACGCCTGGCCTCGGCATCTTAAAAAGCAAAAACAAAAATCGGGACAAGCCCCCGGACTAGCTTTCGGCATCATCGCCGTCCACATCAACATGAGTCTGGCCGGGAGACCCCGGAAAAGAAGCTTGGACCGGTTCGGCCGTGGCGCCTTTCGAGGAAGCCGGAGTCCTTTCAGCCTTGAGCCCTTGCCACCAGGCTAAAAGCTCATCGCCTTCCTCGTCCGTCGGGTAGTGGATGCCGGTCAAATCTGTGGCCGGACACGCCTTTTGGGCAACGGCTAGCCCCAGATCGAACACGGACGACGCCGCCTGGACTCGGGCCTCCATTATCTCTTCGGCGAACTCCAGGCCTTCCTTATAGCTCGCCACGGCTGTGCAAGCGACGTCTTCGGCTTCCTTGGCCCTGGCCTCCAAGTCCGCCTTAAGGGCCGACACCTCCTCGGCATGACGCTGGCGCTCCTCGTCCCGCTCTTTGGCCTTGTCCTGGATCTCGGCCTTAAGAGACGTGACTTCGGCCCGGGCCTTTTCAAGCTCCTTCTCGGCCTTCTCCAGCTCCCTCTCGGCCCTCGTTTTGGCCTCAGAGGTAGTGCGGATCACCTCCTTCTACCCTTCCAGCTCGGCCCGCATCCGCGCATTGGCCCCGAGGAGGACGTCAACATTGGCCTCGAGATCACGCTGCACCGAGGCCACTTTGCCCGAGGCCAGCTGATCCGAAGCCTGGTCGATGTCCAGGAGCTTCTGCTGGATGGTGGCCTGGTAGCGAGCGAGGGCCCCGCACATGACCGCGGCCTGCAGCCGGAAGTAAGGAAGATAAGTTTTAAATAAACTGAAGGAAGCAATGAGCAAAGATAAAGACGAAAGGGTTTTTATTTTTACCTGGACGGCGTGCCGAACGCATTGCAAGGATAAGCCTTCTGAAAAAAGCTCCTTGATCTTATCCCCGACCATCGGCAGGGTCCAGCCATGGACCAAACGCAGACACATATGGGAGTCCTCCAGACTCTCGTCTGCGAAGACCCCTACGTCCGGGCGCCAGGGCTCGTGCCTGTATTCCCGGGACATATGCGTCCCGGCTGCCCCGAAGGGGAAGGAAAGATTCTCCGTGCCGGCCCCGGTGGCCGAAGGAGAATCGCCCCTCGGCGGTTCGGGAGGCGTCGAGAGCGGGGCGCCTCGTGCCGCCACTGGCCTCTTGACTACCGGGGCGGATTCCCTCTTGCCGGGATCATCCGCCCGGCTCCTCTTTTCTGATCGGCCGCTCCCTCTGGCGACCGACTTTCCCTTCTGCTACTCTCTCTCGAGCGCAGCAGCGGCAGCACGGCCTTCGACAGAAGCCACCGTCTGCCTCGTAGCCCGGGCGCTAGGGGCCGCAACCCCTCCGGCCGTCCTCTCTTCCTCCGCCCGCGGTTGGGATAGTCGGGACTGTCCGGACTGCTTGGAGAGCCGACCTAGCAATCCCCGAAGTCCAGACATTTCTGCAAACAGAAAGAAAAAGGTTAGCAACGACTCAGAATATGCAACTTTCTTTGACTCAAGACCGACTTACCCCCGGCCGCAGCTTCGGCGCCCTCTTCGGACAGAAGGGCTTCGGCCGGAGATTTGACCGCGGCAGTTCCCTCAGCATCTCCCGGAATATCTTCAAGAGGAAGATAAGGGGAGACCCGAGCAGGAGAGAACGCCGGGTCCGGCCAGGCTCCCATCTGAATAAGCCTGTCCTCGTCCCTGAAGAGATCCGCAATCTCGTACGGAGCCTCATCCTCGAGGAGGTGCACGATCTCGAGCTGCTCGGGGTTGAGAGAGGGTGGATCGGAGAGGCCCTCGGCCAAAGGCGCCCATTCAGTAGGGAAGGGCCACACACTCTTCTCCCCCTCCGGGAGAGAGATGAAAAGGAAGCCTTTCTTCCAATGATGAATAGACGAGGGCTTCCCGGAAAAAATACCTCGGCCAAAGCAAGGGACGAAGCAATACCAGCAAGAGTTCCCCTGAGGTTTTATCTTGAACAGATGGCGGAAGATGTTTACCGAGGGGTTGACTTCAAGATAAGAATTCAAAGCCAAGAAGGCGTAGACTGTTCGCCAAGAGTTCGGAAAGAGCTGGGACGGGGCCAGTCCATAAAAGCTCAAAAGGTTTACAACGAAGGAATGAAGGGGAAGACGGAAGCCCGCTCGGAAGCTTTGCTCGTAAATGGAAAAACTACCCGGCCGGACGGAGTTGGCCCTGGTGTTCTTCCCGGGCCGAATGGGAACCATCCAAGATGGAATCTGGTAGTAGTTAGTGATAACCTTGATGGTATCGGTATCAAGGATACTAACTACATCCGAAACCGTCTTGGCCGGGCGACGGCCGGAAGTAGAAGGCTGGGCTACAGCCTGAACGGATTCGGCTTCTGTAGCCGAAAGCATTTCCGCCTCGTCCGCCATAGCCGAAGCAAAAGAATTCGAAGAAAAAGGAGACAACAAGGAAGACTGCGGAGGTCTAGATGAAGAGCAAGAAGAACCGCCTTCGGCCGAAGAGCTACTCTCGGCCGAAGGGGAGCAACTGGACATGAAGAATCACAGAACGGAGGAGAACTGAGGCTTACCCTCAGAAAAAGTTCTTCGCGATAGCTAACAGTCTCCCCGGCGACAAAGGATCCCCCGACGATGATTCCCGGCGACAAAGAACTCTCCAACAACGGACAAGGCGCCCTCAAACACCCTCGATGGCTCGCTCTTCGCCGGTGAAGCAGGAACGCTTGGAGAAGCCACTTGCAAGGAAGCACAGGCGCAAGGGGAGAAGAAAGCGGAACAGTGCCCAAGGGAGGAGGGTTAGTATTTATAGGAAAACTTGAGGGGATCCGGTGCCGAATCAACGGCCAAGATCTTCCCTCTCTTCGGAGCCGCTCTGCTCGGATGCGCGACACGTGTCCCGTCCTTCGCCATGATGACGAGCGGGCTGCTAGATCGAGAGGAGGCAATCAACGGCTGGGCGCAGCCTGACCCTTCGGCTGTTCATCCGAATGCTCGCCACGTGTCCCGATCCTCGTGCCGAAAGCAGGAGAGACGGTGATCCAGGTGAAATCTTGGGTAGAGAGCCGAAGTGACTCGCGATCCACGTGATCGTTGTTAACGACTGAGATCTTTTTGTGCTTTCGGCGAACCGGCCGAATGCGCAACATGTGCCTTGTGTTTTTTATGACACGACCGTGAAGGCGGGAAGCCTGAGATCTTTCCCACCCTTGTCAGATGTCTCGATATACTCGGATACTCATCCCTCCGCAACTGGGGACGAAAGCATCCATCACCGAGTCTCAGCCTGAGACTAAGGTATTTACGACAGGATCCGGGCTTGAGACGAAGGTGTTTTTCACCAGCCCTCGGCCGACCCAAGACATAGCTTCTTGAAAACAGAACAAAGCAGAGGTTTCAAACGAAGCTCGTACCAATTTGCTCTCACGAAAAAGCTTCAGACTTTACTCTCGCCGTCTCATTAAATAGAGAACGACAAGAGTAGGGGGCTATGTGATGGGGGCATAATCCGATTCGGTCCATTAAAACAGCCCAAACGCTGGGATCAGCCCAACAGCAGCAGCAGTAGAGGCCCACTGGCAGCCTTCGGCCCGTTAGCGGTCCAGCAGCCCTCGGCCCAACAGCAGCCCAGTGGTCCTCGGCTCATCAGCGGCCCAGCAGCCCTCGGCCCATCAGCGGCCCAGCAGCCTTTGGCCCATCAGCGGCCCAGCAGCCTTTGGCCCATCAGCGGCTCAGCGGCCCTCAGCCCAGTAGGCTTCAGCCTACTAAGCGGCATCCGGCCTAACAACGCGCCCCCCCCCCCCCCTTCGGCCCAGTAGCCGTATCCGGCCAACTCCGGTGGGAGGGTTAGGCGCTATGACAGTTTATCAGTAAACCAAAACATAGTCCTATATCGGTTGCCACCACTAAGCAACCTCTATCCTCCGCTATAAATACACGGTTATTTATTACCAAAGGTATCTCTTCTGAACCAAGGACAACAGTCCAAAAGCATTAAAGCTGCTTCTTCTTCCTTGACTTCTGAATCAAATCTTCTTTAGAAGCTAACTTAGCCGTCAGAGGGGGTTCCTTAGGGCCGAAGCCCGGGACTCCTACTGACCGGTTCTTCTTCTTCTCCTCCTTCTGCAGGGGCTTCGGTTCGAATCTTCGCCGACCTTTTCGAGTCGGTCTCGGCCGCCGACCTCGGGTTTTCTCCCCCCGGTCTCGACACCTTTCGCAGGCTGGTCCACCTCGGCCGAAGGAGTCTCGGCCTCGCTCTGAGCGAGCCTTCACCCGGGTACCTCTCGGCCTCGGATCCTCGGCCCCGTCTCCGCCCTTGTCTCGTCCCGGATCCCCGTCGGTCCTCTTCATCGATCCGATCCAATTGCGGGTTCCAGTCTCGGAATCCGACTGTGGTAAGCTTTGGCAACATCAAAGACTGCCGCCAGTTTCATTCAAAGGAGGAAAGGTACTACGCATATAGACAGAGGCATAGGAGAACATCCCAAAAAGATACGGAAATAGAAAAGAGAGCATATACGCTAACATGGAAACATAAAAAAAATACACAGCCATGAGATAACCAACGGATAAAGGCAACACATATTGGGGCATCGTTACAGAAAGAGGACCACGTAGATGGCGACACCACCATGTCGGAGACGGCTATCTGCAAGTTGAAACCATATGAACTAGCACGTACGCCGTCGAATCCCTTTGAAACATTACTAGAGTTCCATCGCTGGTAAGGTTCGAGGGGAGGAGGATGAAACTCCTCAATCTTAGCCGAAACTACTAGTCCGCCGGGGCTGCAATCTAGGTGCAGTTGACAAAGGTTTGCTCAGAGATGTATACCATAGGGGCATGCAGAGGAGGCACAGATACACAAGGAACAACCAAGGATCCTCGACCCCAGATGAGATCGCCCCAAGAACAGCCAAGTGAGGAACGCCAAACAAAACGAACAAAACACAGGAATGGGGTGCCGAACAAAACGAAACAACTAGATAGGGAGGGGGGGGGGGCGAAAAAGGAGAACAAGGTAAATACAAACAAAGGAAGGGCAGTAATATCCGTGGCCGAGGGTGGCAGGGGAGTAGAGCTGGGGCCACCAAAAACAGGATGGGCGAGGATGAAGGGGTTGAAGGAGAGGGGTGGCTGAAGTGTGGAGGCCGGAGGGTGGGCAGGGAGGACGGCAGAGGCGGTGGAGGGGGGGAGGCAGTGGAGATGTGGGAAGGTGGCAGGGGTGGAGCAGGAAGGACGGCGGTGGCAGTGGAGATGGGGGAGGGCGGAAGGGGGAAAGAAAGGAACGGTTGAGCCAAGGAAGAGGAAGATGATGAAAGGTTTTTCGATCTTTGAAAATTTTTTAGCTCCATATATTTACTACTGATTTTCGCGTATAGGTTTTTAAACAATTTTTTTTTTTCGCTGACCAAATCTGTGAAAATTTGTCAAATTAACTCTATTTTTTATTTAGTTTCTTTATAAAGCTTATGAAACTAAAAACTCGTCATGCTTTATATAAACACATGTTAGATTTTCATATTTTGAGTTTACCATCATCACAGCCTCTTAACTATGGGTCTAACACCATTTCAATATGACTTAGTTGGATTGTCATATCTATTCCATATTTTTAAATGATCAGACAAGTTTATAATATATTTTTGCCTCCCTTAAAGAATAGTTATCTTTTAAAATTTAATCTTAGGTGAAATCTATCAGTTAATTTGTACTTTGAACTTGAAATGTCCAAGGTCTCATTGTGTTCGTTAACTGTCCAAATAACCTACTATTGGCTGCTTACGCAGTTATTACAAACTGACTTCTTTGTAGCACTTTCAGATAGTTAACAATCATGCTCTTTTTGATGGATGTGATGATGGATAGACCATTATCTGACCTGTTAGCATCTCTACACCTATGGCAAGAGAGTGAGGGTTCGATGTCAAATTCAAAGGCTCTCTTCCAAGGTAAGCAAGCAAGGGGAAACTGTGCAGCCCTCTTGTGGCGACGATGTGTACTTGCAGAGAGCATCTAGATGGAGATTGCTCAATGGGATGGGTAGAGCGAGAAGATCAAATAAGGCATGTAAAAGAGTGGGATAAAGGGTGATGAGGCCCGTCAAACATGGGTCGTCAACGGTCTGCAGAGCCATGGGCCGCCCTTGAGCGATGGGGCCGAGAGACTGTGGCTCACCACCCAAGTCCGATCTATGGGGCCGCCAATTATGGATGGGTGGTGTGAACACCTAGAAGGAGTGTGAGTCCCTTGAACT
This sequence comes from Zantedeschia hybrid cultivar, assembly GCA_030544215.1. NCBI lineage: Eukaryota > Viridiplantae > Streptophyta > Magnoliopsida > Alismatales > Araceae > Zantedeschia > Zantedeschia hybrid cultivar. Next base: position 67,264,967 of record JARZZO010000005.1, on the reverse strand, counting down.
AACTAGAGTTGCTAGTGACTTTAGTCTCACATTGGATTCTACAAAGAGTTGAACCAACTTATAAGAAAAAAAGACTCCTACCTCAATGCCTACATTTTGTAGAAGGGCTAGAGGTCCATAACAAATGATATATGAGCTCACCCTTTGTCATCCAATGTAGCATATCAATACATCCTTTACTTGTTGCGCATGAACAGACGTAACTTCGATCAACACCTAGCCGACGAGGGCGTTGGCCTTGTAAAGGAGGAGGTATTGTTATAGGTGGGTGATGTGAGCAGCTAGATGCAATGTGAGTTCCTTGAACCAGCTAGAGTTGCTAGTGACTTTAGTCCCATATTTAATTATACAAAGAGTTGGACCGACTTATAGGAAAAAGGGCGTCCTACCTCAATGCCTAGGTTTTGGGAAAGGACAAGAGGTCCATAACATCGCCTGACATGACGAGCGCTCAATCGACCTAACGGGAGTGCGTGCACTACCCCCTCAGCCATGGGAAGGGGGGTGTGGCTGGTTGAGAGTGGTTCCCAGAGCCACGTCCTCAAGGGTTGAACCCTACACAAGTTCCCCGAGCCTTCCGTAAAAGGTACACAATATGAACCTTACCCAAGTGATAGCTAAAACGGCTTGACCTTAGACATAAGTTTGGACTTAACTTCGGCATTGACTTGACTGTCGGAAGGTTTTCCCCAGACCACCAATTTGGGCTCACCCTTCTTTCTGGATGCAAGTTAGATACAGTCTCCGAGGATTCTTCTGACTCCAATTTGCAAGCACCGATCATTTCGATCATCATTATTGGCACTATCTATGGGAAATGTATATAGAACTAGATGGTTAATCTAAGAAATCGAAGCACCCCCACTAAGAAGGACGAGGAAGAAAGACGAATCCAAGACACGCCTCCCCCCAAGCCCCAAGCTCAGGCGACCTAGGAGTAGTTTTAGTAGATAAACTAGTAATACTTTGCGCTTACCAAGGTGGTCCACAGCTTGGCCACCCTACTTGGTATTCTGAGACACCTAGTGTAGCAAATAAAGGCTAGCCCCTATCTCATGATTCGACAGTCGATTGCTCCCGAGCATGCCTCTTTCCACCCTGCAAGCACCCATCATGTTGCACTAACCAACAACGGAATCAGCTGCCATAGGGGACGATAGTGATCGGCGAGGTAGATGGCACGGCGAACACGAGGGCATCCTCTAGCTACTTGCCTTGGCAAGGACCAGCCTAGTGCCCGCACGCATCTCAGTGTAGGCCGCCCATACTATAGCCACTTGGCAGACCGTCGAATAGGCCAGGGACCAATGCTTCAACCGCCTAAGGAGGTAGATGATCACCCTGGCTAGTAGCCACCACCCAACCAGCATGAGACACTCTCAGCACAACTTTCCTTGGCAGATGCACTCCGCCAAGATCGGCATCTAGGGAAGTTGGAGACGCCATTAGTGCCATACGACGGATCCACTAACCCTGCCATCTTCCTCGATAGGTTCTCCACATGGCTGGACTTCTAAGACACCACATACGTCATCAAGTGCCTGTTGAACAATTTGTATATTTATTTAATCTCCATATTTTGGTGATAACATATAATGAAGATATTAGAAATCAGTAATATTATAGCTTGAGTTAAAAGATAGAACAAATCGATTAGCTACTGATAGATTTATTGCATAAAGACTCACTATTCTGAAACTTAGTTTGATTTCAATAGATCTTTGATCCTTTCGATTAAAGACTAACTGAAATTTTGATTAGACACCTATCGCTAATCGATTAGTAGTGAAAATGTTAGCAAATCGATCAAACTCCAATTCAATTACAGAACATTCTTTTTCTTCCGTAATCGCTATCGATATCGCTAATCGATTCAGGCTCTCAGCTAACTTAAGTCTCATTCGATTACTGTTGATCGTTAATTGATTTAACTGTATTAAACCAAATCAATTATTGATATGTTTAAGTTATTGATTAATGTTGTACTTTCAACAAAGTGATGAGTTCATGCTTCGATTAGTCCTTATAAGTTTAATCGATTTCATGCCATTCTCTAATCAATTTATAAAATGTTCTCGACTTTGATTACTCTTATCTATCAAATCTATTAACGTTATATTTCTAATCGATTTACCTTATCCTCCTGAATCAATTTACTAGTCACTATTTTAATCGATTAGATGCATGTCTCTTATTCGAATATCAATGTGCACTAATTGATTTGCCGACTTCGATTACTGATACATGTTCAATTGATTATTGGCTTACCTTTCATCAGTTCTATGACTTTATTTTGAATTCGATCAGGAGTGCCCTGTCTAATCAATTAGTATGTTTACTCTAGTAGCGATAATTCTAATCGATTAGCAATTTATCTTTAAATCAATTATGTTTGATTTATTTGCAATCTTTTTAATAGATTATCTGAGCGATTCAAGCAGCGATAGACAATGCCTTTGGGCTCCGCTTAACTAGAGTCGATTGTTTACTTAATCTTAATCGATTCACAGAAGGTTTCATTGCCCAAAACTGTTGATCTCCCTGCTCTGATAGTCAAATACACTTGTAGCATGTCAGATCTATACATGCACCCTTTTTTATGCGCCTTTTGCAGATTCGTTGACACTATCTATCTTTTGGTTGGTAGACTAGATGGGAACTTTCTATTTTTGGATTGTCAATAGGGCTAGGTGAGATACTGATGTCTAAATTGGAGATAAAAGATAACTGCTCTGAGAACCTTCCAACTGAAAGCGACAATGCCTGCCCAAGCACTCTCTCTTAGCAAGATACAAGCTAGTTAATGTTAGAGTCATAGTAGAAACCATTAGGCTCAACAGGAAACTACTAGTTACAACGAGCAAATTCAAATTTACCTATATAATGAAGACTTGAGCCAGATGAAAATAGTGATATAAAAATTGAGCCAAAACTCTGCGCCCGAAGCTTTTTGACTTCAAGAGCTGAGAGAGAAAGAGTTCGAGAAGAATATGAAAGCTTGAGTCTTCCACTCTTCCGCGCACTGGAGGCTCTTGGGGATTCATCAAACTGATCAAGCCTAGTGCTTCTTGTTTTAAATTTTTTGAATTTATGTCTTGATCTTGTTGTGTGTTCATCTGTGAACACCTATTGAAAGTCACTCTCATTTCAATTTACAATTTATGTTCTTGTTTTCCTCTTCCTGGTTATTGGAAGAGAGGCCATGTGTATGCAGGATGGTGTTTCCTCTTCAGTGTGTTGAAGAGAAAACCAGTAGTAGTTGGGGGCTATTCGTGGTGTTGATAACTTGCAAGGAGTTTGTACCTTGTGTTCGAGGAACTCTTAAGAAGTTGCTTGGGGACTAGATGTAGATCAAGATAGACTGAATTAATATAAATTTCTTGTGTATCTTGTGTGATTGCTCCTTGTTTCCTCCTTGTTGTGTGATTTCGATTAATTTCTTTCAGTGCTGCATTTAATTTTTGATAACTCATTCACCCCCCTGGTTCTCCATAGCCTAGGCATCAAGTGGTGTCAGAGCTTAGTCTCTCGTTATAAAGATCTAATGGTCCGAGGATAATGGCTATGGCTAATGCTTATAATGAAGGTCAGTCTGTCAACCGCCTTCCACTGTTCGAAGGAGAGGACTACTCTTATTAGAAGTGCCATATGGAGTACTTCATTAAGGGCCTCGACATGGTCCTGTAGAGTGTATTTGAAGATGGAGACTATGCTATAATCATTCCCAGGGAGAAATGGGTAGACAGTGATAAACGTCTGGCTTCATTAAACAACAGAGCTAAAAGTGTTCTTTATTGTGCCTTAGGAAAAAAGGAGTTCAAATGTATATCAGCTTGCAAAATCATACAAGAAATGTGAAAGTAGCTGGAGACCACCTACGAAGGCACAGACAAAGGAAACTAGACTGGGATCAACATCTTGGTCAAATAGTACGAGAGGTTCAAAATGGAATCTAAGATCATTACCCAGATGCATAACAGATACACTAACATTACAAATGGATTGGCGACTCTTGGGAAGACTCGCAATACTGGTGATCTGGTCAGAAAGATTCTTAGGTCTCTCCCTAACCAGTGGACTCTCAAGGTCACAACTATTGAGGAAGCAAATGACCTCGGTAGTATGAGCCTTAAGAAGCTCATAGGATCACTCATGGCCTATGAGAAAAACATGGAGAAACTTGGAGAGAGCAGTTCTAAGAAGAAGGTCTCCATAGCTTTGAAGACAAACTTACCCAGTTCAGACGAAGTCTCCTCAGATGAGGGAGAGTGAGATTGATAGTGAAGAAGAATCCCTCCTCACTCAAAGGCTGCAAAGGATCCTCAAGAAGAAGAAGTTCCAAGGGATTTCAGGTCAGAAATACCTCAAGAAGAGGAGCAGTAAAGATAAGAAGTAGGAACCAACCTACTTTGTGTGTAGACAACTAGGACACATGAAGGCTGAATATCCACAGCTAAAGAAGAAGGAGCATAAGAAGAAGGATTATTCAAAGAAGCCCAAGAAATACTTTAAGAAGAAGTCAATGGCAACTGCTTGGGGCAATGACGATGACTCCTCTTGTTCATCCAACTCGGAGGAAGAAGAGGAAACAACAAACCTTGTACTCATGGCAATCAAACCTTATCATGAAGATGAGCAGGTAAAATCTGACACAGCCTTTAAATCATATTTGAATTCTGATGAGCAATTATCTATGAAAGAAGCCTTTGATGAGCTATATAAAAACTTTAAAATACTTTCTAAGGAGCTAAAATTGCTTAAAACTGATCATGAAAAATTGAGTACTATGACTGTTTCCGTAAAATCTAAAAACATAGAGCTAGTATAGGTTAATACTAGTTTGAAATTTGAAAACTAACAACTCAATGAGGCTAATAAAACACATGACATTAAGCTTTAAGAACTTCATGCAAAACTTTCAAAGATAAACAAGAAAAAGATGGTTGTTAATGAAGATAAAACCCATGAAAATGAGTTAATCAAAGAAAACTAATATTTAAAATCTTCTCTTGAGAAATTAACTACGGGTAGAAACATCTTTACACCTTTGCTTGAAAGGACTTAGTGTTGATAATAAAAAATGTAGACTTGATTATGTGCCACCTAAGGGCTCTCTATAGATAAAGCCTTCAGATAAATATCCTCTCCCTAGATTTGTAAAAAATTCAACTTCCATAAACTCAAAGAGAAAGGCTCCTTGCTTAGATTATTGTTCACAATGTTACTGTAAGGGTTGAGGTTTCGGATCCGGTTATCGGGTCAGTTTCGGAGTCGGATCCCTTAGTTTGGGCCCTAGTGGGGCTGAGACTTAGCAACGTGGACATGTTTTAGGCTGTACCACGTGGGCGCCACGTGGGCTGGCCTTGGGGTGCGAGAGTACGACCCCGGTCTTATCGTCAGAATGGCGTCTTGTATGGACGACGCCATTTAGAGTACGACCCTACTTTGTCAGTGTACGACCTGGTCTTGTCATCTGAATGACGTCGGACTTGCACGAAACGTTTTACCTAGCTTCTGTTTGACCTCGCGAACCCTCCCTCCTTTCCCTCATTCTCTCCTTTCTCTTCTCTCTCCTCTCTTCCCTCTGACTCCGGCGAACCCTTCCCCCTCTCCTCCCTTTCCTCTCCCCATTCCTCCTCTCCCTCCACTCCATTAACCTCCCAATTTCCTCCACTACCACCACCACTTCCTCCACGGCGCATTTCTCTCCGGACGGCGGCCGACGTCCCGGTGGGGTAACGGCGTCCACAGCGGTATCGACGACAGCGTGTGGCGAGGCGGATTGGCGGCTTGGAGCTAGGAGGAGTTCGAGTAACTGGTATGGTGACGATCCCCGTTGTATTATATTTAAAACCATGTATTTCGCTTTGAAGCATGTTTAAATGAGTTTTTGGGGTGAAAACACTAATTGTATGAAATGAGAAATTGGGGGTTTTAATGAGTATTTAGGTTCTTCTCTTCCTCCACATTTTTTGTGTTTTTACACGATTTGGGGGAGGAAATCTCACCCCGTGGATTAGGAGATGGCGGAGGAAGAACCTGTCTGTGAGGGTTAAATGGCATTGGGGGACAGCGACGCCTTTTAGAAAGGCGGCTTTCACCTGCGACGCGATTTAGCCCAAATAACAGACTCTGTCTCTGACTGATGAGCGTCCAGAGACAGCGGCGCCTTTTGAACGGCGACTTGCGTGCACGACGCGTTTTAGTTGAAATCACCCCGAAACCTGTCTCTGTTTCTGTCGTTATCAGGCGACTAGGGACAGCGACGCCTTTCAAAAGGCAGCTACATATGGCGACGCGTTTTAACACCATTTCTGAGGCCCATTTTTATATGAACCAGTTTAGGAGGCTTGAATGACGTCGGCCACGGGCGACGCGATTCAAGACAGAATCACATTAATTCATGCTATTAACATGTGTCTACATCGTTAGATAGTTTGATTAAATGCATGCCTGAAACCGTACTCGAGGATGAGGATTTCTACGTAATCGGATCGCACTGTGTTGTGTTTTGTGTGACCGTGAACCTAGAGTGACAATTGTAGCGCTTAGGCATCCTGTGTCGGTGTGGGAGGGACACAACGCCGGTGTGGGAGTGGTGGGGTGACGCTTAGAGAGAGGGTCACCTAGTGTACCCCGGGGTTAGCTAGTACCGGTGTGGGAGTGGTACCTTTAGAGTGTCACTCGTGCTAGGGGAAGCAGAAACCACCTGTAGACACGCTAATTTTGACGTCATTTCGAGTAAATTTCTTATCATATAATAATGTCTCAGAATGGTCTGATATTTAATCATTGGTTAATTTTCATTGATTAATTTTTTGAGTTAATTATCTAAAAAGTGTCGGGTCAGACAGATATGATTTAAGTTAATCAATTGAATTGATTTTAACTCAAATTTCAGTAAAAATATGAAGAAGTCTAAAAGACGTTGACTTGTGTAGACGCCATTTAGGCTTTATTCCTATTTTGATGTTTAAATTTGAATTTTAATTAATAGATTAATTAGCTAAAAGACGTCTTTAAGGCACGGCGCCATTTAGGTTTCCTAAGTTGTTTCTACTTCTCTTCCGGATGTTTATCCTTATCTTAATTAGTGTAAAAGGTGTCTCCCATGGGCGACGTGTTTTAGCTAATTATAGATAAAGATGAATTAATCTGTATTTATCTGTTGGTTAAGATGGATAAATCTCAAAATTTCTCTATGTAAATCCGCGGACACAAAGAAGTCTATAAATACCCCGCCTCTTGAATGGGTAACAGAGTTGGTGATTGAAGTGATATTAGAGTGATAATTGAGTGAAAATTGAAGCAACGACGTCCAAACGCTGAAGAACTGAAACGCTGTCGGCATCCATTCTTCATCCATTCAAGACCAAGGCTTTCCAAGGATCATCCATCCAGCATAAGTTTTTCAATTCATTTCTACATTCTTTTCACATTTTCATTCTCATTAATCTTGCATCTTTCATCACATCACTCCATACAACACACACAACACTAGCATTATTTTTAAAACCAATTTGATAAAGGGGTTTCAAAGACCATCCCAACAAGTGAGTTTTTCCTGTTTAGTTGCATGTTTAAAACTCTGTTTAGAATGGATACTGCTCTTGCCTGAATTCTCATTATTCTTCATTTCTTTCCATTTCTCAACAAGTACAAAGAAGAATCAAGGGAAGGAAATCAACAAGCAAATCACAAGGACTCTGGACAATCCTCAAATTCAACAGCAATCAAAGTAAGAACAAAGAAAAGAAATGGCTCTCTTTCTTCAGCCGGCTGAAGAGGGGGAATCAAGAGCTCAACATCTCCCACGTCCAAACAGGTAGACGATCAAACTCTTTCTTTTGGAACTTTTAAGTCAAAAGTTTCTGGCGATCACATCACTTAGTTTCTTTTTAATAAGTTTTATTTTGCACTTAAACAACATAGATTTTTCATGATAATTACATACCCATTTCAAGCACTCACAGCTTTTTTGGCGATCACGGTGGGACTTGGTCTCGCCATCTTTTAATTTTTTTGTTCTTGCTGTTATCAATCGAGCACCCACAGTGCACCACTTGTGTCTCTTGACACGTCCTCACCAATTGGTAAGTGTTTTTAATTTAGTTGTTATACCTACGTGCACCACGTGCACACCCCTGCGGCAAGATCTTGCCCCTCCCGTTGATTAGTTGAAAAGCTGTTTTCTGATGAAATGTTGTGTGATTGATTGATATCTTAGTTGTTTATTTGATAAAATCATCCTGTTAAAACCTGAAACAAAAAAATTCTTGCATGAGCTGATTTTATCCTGTTTGAGGAGGAATCAATCCAGAAATTCCTCCTGGAAAACTGAACCTGTGACTTGAAAAGCGTCCAGGAACACCGACGCGTTTCAAACTGCGTCGGTTAACCCAGACGCCTTTCAGTCTCATTTCTCTGTTGTCTGCTATTTGGGCTTCTGCGAAAAATTAAGGCTCTGTTTGAATAGCGTCGACCAACATCGACGCGATTCAGGCAGTTTCTTATTTCTTCTTCAGTTCTCAAATTTTGTGATCCGTGTGCTATTACCCATTATATATTAAGTATTAGAGGCCATCCAGGCCACAGGTCATACGCATTGAGGCTAACACCCTCCTCTTCTTAGGAACACTCTTCTTTACGTCTTCAACTCTCTCTGATTGGGTCGGTCCCTCGATCAGACTAGAGTAGTTGGCGTTAAAGACCTCCGTAAGTCCCCAAAATCAAGGTATTCCTCCTTGATCATCGGGCTGGTTGTACCAATTGAAGTCCCGGTTAGATTTCCATAAACGTTGTGAGAGAAAGCCATATAATATAACGGTGGACATTGAACTGAAACTAAGATCCCATCCCTTGAGCGAATTTGTGGTTTAATTAAATCCAAATAACCCGACAAGGAATCCTAAAATCACGTTAAACATCCACTTGTTTGTTTAAATCTCTGTACAACTTGTTTGTCAATCTTTGAAAAAAAATCTAACATCATGCTACTTCGAACAGGCAGAGACTTGAGCATGGCTCCAGATGCCATTATCAACTACGAGGGAGATGCTAATGCCCCTCGCGATTCCGATTACAATTTTGAGAGCGGGAGAGATGTTGATGCCTCCCGTAATTCTATCCCTGTTCCAGTTCGATATGAGGGGAATATCCGAACCCCTCTCTATCATCCTCATGAGCAATATTCTGATCCTCCCCCGCATGTGCATGCGGTTCCCAACCCTGTCTTCGAGGGGGACATGAATCCTGATGATCCCTCATCTTTTGATCCCTCGGATCTTGTAAATGCTTTGGGAGTTCTTGCCTCCCGCCTGGATCCTCAGCAGTTCGAGGCGATCCATTTCATTCTGAAGGGGAAGACGCCCGTGTAGTCTGCCGAGCCGAATCCTACGGTTCCCCCTGCCATCCCTCAGCAACCTCCTCTTCATCCTCCCTACATTCATCAGGCCATGGAAGGCCTCCATATCACTTCTCGGCCAGCTGGACCACAACTTTCATCTTCCAGGCAACCGGCCAGACCGCTGACGCCTGCTTACCAAAATGCCCTCGGGCATGGCGGAAGCTCTGCCGGACCTCCTCTTTACTGTCCTCCTTATCCGACGTACTCTAGGCAACAGGCCTATCAAGTACCTCCACCTCCTCCTCCTCCCCAGGTTGATCCAACAACGCAAGCATTGCTGGCAAAGATGGAGCGCATAGATGAACAATTCAACAACCTCTAGAAGATGATGGGGGTCAAAGCTGCACCAGAAATCAACTTACCAAATCTGCCAGTGTTCCACCTGCCACCCTCCGAGATGCCAGTGTACCGGAAGTACAACGGTACTGGTAACCCCTTCACCCACTTGAAGGAAGGAGTTCGTGTACGAATCATCCTTCTGGCAAAACGACAAGAGGTCGTTGGCCTTTTTGTTCAGGAGATCTTTAGAGGGACCAACCCTCGAGTGGTTCTTTTCCTTGGAACCCTCCGAAGTAGAGGACTATGGTATCGTCTCCCGAAAATTCATTCAACGATACCAGGATAGAGTTGCCCCCTCCCTGTCCATCACTGACCTAATAGCAGAAAAGATGAAGCCCGATGAAGAGTTCGTCAGTTTTGCCGACATATAGCGGGACTTGGCCAAGAAAGTGAAAGATCACTTGTCCGAGTTGGAGCAAGTAAAGATGCTGATTTCCAATGCCACGCCCCAGTTCAAACTAGTCCTCTCCCTGAACAATCTAACCAGCATGGCAGAGCTCTATGAAAGAGCGTGGTACTGTCAGAATGCCTTCAAGGATGCTACGTTCTCTAGCGTCTTTGATCCTCACAGACCTAGCAGGCCTCCATCTCGGAAGCCTACAGTGCCAAATTCTCCCAGCACAGGTCCAACTACTGAGGGCACGCTCTCTCATGAGCAAGTCAGCAGTATGAACAACAACTCGCCCCAGTTTGTGAGGAGTCAACAGCAGCAGTACCAGAGGCCACCGCAGCCGAACCAGCAGGGGTACAGGCAGCAGCCGAACCCTCAGTATTAGCAGCCCCAATATCAGCGGCCTCAACAGCCGAGCCAGCAACAGCAACAGCAACAGCCACAACAGCCGCTGCAACGGCAATTGCAGTACCAGCCATCGCAGCAACAGCAGTATCAGCCGCGCGCACCGCCAGCATATCATAATGTCCCTCCTCCTGCTGACTACAACCAGCAGAGAAGACCTCCAGGCCCAAAAAGGGCAGAATACCCAGTCCTCCCAGAGTCCTTGGCAGACATTTTCAGTGCTCTAATGGCAACTAATGCCTTAGTCCTGCCAAGAGAAAAGGCGATCTGGCCCCAGAATGCCGACACGTCTAGATATTGCTATTTCCATAGGCAACCTGGGCATACTATTGACACCTGCTTCCAATTTAGAGATTATATTCATGATCTCAATGAGCAGGGCGGCATAGACTGGGAAGAAATGAAAAAATACATATCAGCCTTAAAACCAAGAAGACCACAGCAGCAGGAAGCAAGAGCACCAGCACAAGCAGCACCACCACCGAACATGGGCATAGTGCATAACCCGCTTCCGGAGCATCAAAACCAAAACCAAGTTGCCCCTATTATGACAAACAGCCGGTCTGAGGCTAACCGCGGGCAACAGTGGAGAATAGAGGACTCTTCCTCTATTTATTCAACGGGTCACATTCCGAGTACCGCAGAACAACCACCACGCCGCACCATCCACATACCCAAACCGCAGCTTATTACCATTACCCCTCTACCAACACCTGCATATCACTCACCCGCACCCACTAACCCATTACCACCACCCGCTTTCCTCAAGCCCATTACACCCCACACTACTACGCTTCCACCAAGTAACCTACCGCAAACCAATTACGCACCCCTCCTACCATCCAGACCACTACTACGCGTACCTTTCCCTACTTCGCCCGCTACCACTATCGCCTACCCAGATACCATCCAACCTTCTAAACCACTATTACGCATGTCGTTCCCCACTTCATCCACTATTCAACCATCTAGGCCTTTAATCCGCACCACGCCACTGTAGGCGCCCGAACTTCCCCCGCCGCGGCTGCGGGCTTCCGGCGAGGGTCCCTCTCCGTTCGTCTTAGCACTGTGGCGATTTAAGGGGGGTTAGAAATTAGGATGTGATCGCCATGAACATTACCTTACGGTCCCTGTGCTCCGCAGGATGGTGAGGATGTGATCGCGTTCTGTGGGAGCGGGAGATGGTGGTTTCCCCTTCTCTTCCTCCGGCCGGCCAGAGAAGGAGAGCTCGGTAGTCCGCGCGCAGAATCTGGTAAGAGCCCCTGAAAAGAGAAGACAGACAAAGAAAAGAAATAACCCGATTAGAACTGTGACATGTAGGATCCGTTCATGCAAACATAAAAATTAACTAAAATTAGAGGGAGACGCACCGGATGGGTGTTTGGGAGGGAAGGTGACCATATGTTATGGCCGCCCACCTCCCGTTTTTTGTTTGAAACCTCTGGGGGTAAATAGGGATTGCTAAGTCATTCTAGGATGCATGCATGCAGATAAGTGCTCGTGTGTGAAAAGTGAAATGATGTGTTGAAAGTAAAAGAAGAGTGAGAGTGGGAGAATGTTACGGCATGGATGAAAGTGAGAATATAACGAAATGAAAAGGTGAAAAGTAAAAGAGGGTTAAGAGGACAAGCCCATTTGAAGTGCGAAGGATTCCTCTGAAACTCTCTGACTTCTTGCCCGCTCGACTCCTCAAAGCCGACCCGCTCCGAGAAAGAAACTCCCTCTCAATCCCCTTTCCAACCCAACCCCCGTTGCTCGAGGGAACCTGGGGGGTTTAAATAGATGAAGGGAAAAATAGGAGTCTAAATCCTTGTAAATCAGCCTTCAGCCAATAAGTTGTCTTACCTGCGCGGCGAGCAAGAGAGTGTCCCACCGTGATCGTCAAAGGGCTGTAGGCGCCCGGAACTTCCCCCGCCGCGGCTGCGGGCTTCCAGCGAGGGTCCCTCTCCATTCGTCTTAGCACTGTGGCGATTTAAGGGGGGGTTAGAAATTAGGATGTGATCGCCAGGAGCATTACCTTACGGTCCCTGTGCTCCGCAGGATGGTGAGGATGTGATCGCGTTCTGTGGGAGCGGGAGATGGTGGTTTCCCCTTCTCTTCCTCTGGCCGGCCAGAGTAGGAAAGCTCGGTAGTCCGCGCGCAGAATCTGGTAAGAGCCCCTGAAAAGAGAAGACAGACAAAGAAAAGAAATAGTCCGATTAGAACTGTGACATGTAGGATCCGTTCATACAAACATAAAAATTAACTAAAATTAGAGGGAGACACACCGGATGGGTGTTTGGGAGGGAAGGTGACCATATGTTATTGCCGCCCACTTCCCGTTTTTTGTTTGAAACCTCTGGGGGTAAATAGGGATTGCTAAGTCATTCTAGGATGCATGCATGTAGATAAGTGCTCGTGTGTGAAAAGTGAAATGATGTGTTGAAGGTAAAAGAAGAGTGAGAGTGGGAGAATGTTACGGCATGGATGAAAGTGAGAATATAACGAAATGAAAAGGTGAAAAGTAAAAGATGGTTAAGAGGACAAGCCCATTTGAAGTGCGAAGGATTCCTCTGAAACTCTCTGACTTCTTGTCCGCTCGACTCCTCAAAGCCGACCCGCTCCGAGAAAGAAACTCCCTCTCAATCCCCTTTCCAACCCAACCCCCGTTGCTCGAGGGAACCTGGGGGGTTTAAATAGATGAAGGAAAAAATAGGAGAAAATAGGAGTCTAAATCCCCTTAAATCAGCCTTCAGCCAATAAGAAGTGGTCAAGGGTCGGAGGTGGTGGGCGCGGCAGTTGCCGGAGTGGGGAGTGATCGGAGTAGTGGGGACGTGGGCGGCAAGTAGAGGAGATCGTGGGGAAGACGAGGTCAAGGTGGTAGTTAGGGGAGTGGACGGCTAGCCATCTTGCTTTCTACTCCTGTGGTGGAAGGCGGCCCAGTTGGCCTTCGAAGGGGGTGGAAGGCAAGGGGTGGCCTTCTAAGGGGGTGGAAGGCGGACTGGCTGGCCTTCCATGAAAAGGTGGTGAAAAGTGAAAAAGGTGGCCAAAAGGTGGAAGGCAAGGTAGTTGGCCTTCCAAGGGGGTAGAAGGCAAGGGGTGGCCTTCGAAGGGGGTGGAAGGCGGACTGGCTGGCCTTCTACGAAAAGGTGGTGAAAAGTGAAAAATGTGGCAAAAGGGTGGAAGGCAAGGTGGTTGGCCTTTCAAGGGGGTAGAAGGCAAGGGGTGGCCTTCGAAGGGGGTGGAAGGCGGACTGGCTGGCCTTCCACGAAAAGGTGGCTAGAGTCGGGATTTGGTTAATGGGCTTAGTTGTTAGTGGGCTAAGATGGCTAAATGAGGGGATTTTGGTGATGAAGGACTAATGGTGGATGGGACTTATGACCAAAAAGATGGTCCAAAATCGGTGTCTACAGCCACCACCAACTAACCCCACGCCATCACCTACATACCAACACTCCACCCCATCCGCACCGTCCAACCCTACGGTACTCAAAGTATCACCCGGACCTTCTACGGTTGAGGAACATGCGCTCCGAAGTGGAAGGATTTTCAACAAAGTCTTTCCTCAGTCAACAGTTAGAGACGGCCCGTCACAGCCGTCGGAGGAAGCACACAATGAAGAGAGTGCACCAGGCACTCAATATGATTTGTTGAAATATCTGGACCGAACACCGGCACGGATCTCCGTGCTTGAACTGATTAAAAGATCGAAGAGTCACCAAGAAGCTCTGATGGAATATTTGCAGAAGGTGATGGTCAATGAGGATGTGCCGGTGGAAAAGATTGCAGCACTATTAGTTCCTCAGGGGGATCAGCCCTCCATTACATTTCATACATCGGAACTAGCACCACCAGCAGCCAGAAGCATGGCTCTGAGCATTACGGTCAACATCTTCAAAAAGGCCGTAGATGCATGCCTGGTTGACACAGGGGCTTCAATCAATGTTTTACCTCCAAAGACCCTGGAACTGTGTGGTGTGCCCAAGGAAAAATGGCTGCCTAGCCCCATCTCCGTAACAGCATATGATAACTCCACCCGTTACCCTCTGGGAATGGTTTATTTGAAGGTGGAGCTAGGCCCTGTAAGTCATGCTGAGGTCGAAATTCACATTATGGAAATCAACCCTTCTTTGAACGCCATCTTGGGTCGTCCTTACATAAAAATTCTCGAGGTGATTCCCTCCACGAATCACCAATGCCTCAAATTCCCCTTTAAAGGATGAATTGTTAAAGTTACGAGCATGCCGATCCTTGCTGCTGCTCATTCTTTGAATATCAAACATGCTTCTTCACCTGGCCGACAACCTTTTCTGTCGGTATTACAGGTTTACCATCCAGTGGCTGATCCTCTGAAAACTGTCACTATTACTCCTTATCCATTAAATGCCATAAAGAGGGGGAAGTGCATGAGTACCCCAGGATGGAGGATAATGATGAAGAACGGCTATCAGCCTGGAAGAGGCATGGGCACACAGTTACAAGGCAGGACCACTCCCGTCAAAGACCACCGAAGAATACCTGGGAACGGCCTGGGCTATAGGCCGAGGAGACTGAAGCAGGACATTGTTCAGCAGGCAGAGAATGAAGATGGCCATAAAGTCTGGGAAACGATGTCTACACCACACAAGGAAGGTCGGGACCCCCTAACATGGACTTTGTATACACATTTTGTAAAGGGGCCCATAATAAGCCATGACAACACGGTGGTCATTACTTCGTGTTTTGACCTCCATGATATATATGGGAGAGACTTGGTTAGGCATTGCTCAGAACTACTTACGTACCAATCCTTGGAGGCTCTGCGGCCTATGAAGAGGAGAAAATTCCAAGATCCTGAATGTGAATGGTACAGGTGGTTCGATTTAAGAGACCTCTACATCGCATTGAACAGGTTGTTTCTCGATCCCGCAGAACCCAAGTGGCCGCCACATATCGGTGAGCTGATCGATGGTCCCGGTGCTATCTTCGACAAACGAATACTGCTGTCAGAAGAGACTGATGAAGGGGAGCCAGATGACCCCTACGAAGCTGGCTACACCACAGATCTGCTTTGGAGGGGGACTTATCCTTCTCATGTTTTCATGCTTTACACCTTGTTTCACACTTTGCTCTTGACCCCGACTTGGTCGCGGGTCATCATTGAAGACATTCCACGGGCTCCGCCCGTCATGATTACTCTGTCCCCATAGGACTTCATTCCACCACCTCCTCTCGATCTAGAGAGGATGTATGATTTAATATGGGACATACTGCTGTATGATCCCCCTAATCCTTTGGCCTTGGTGCCACTTCCTCCACCTAATTCCCCTTCTATTCATGTTCATTCTTGTTTTATGCTTAACTCTTCTATTGCCAAAAAAAAAACGCTAATTTGGCAACAAATTCTTCCCAGATCCTCATTGAGGAAACCTCTTAGTTGGCCGATTATACCCCGTCGCGCGGGTCTTTCGGTCAAGATTCTCTTCTAGATCTACTCTGCCCCTCCCCTCGGGAGGATTCTCTTGTATTTCCATTTGTATCACATGATTTCCATTCTGCTTCATCTTCTTTGGGTCAGAGTAGGGAGTTTAGTGAAGTTAGGCAGTCTAGCTCTAGGCATGTTAGTCAGGTTAGGAAGTCTAGGAAGTCTAAGGGTAGACGAATTCCAGATAGATACCTCCAGGACTTAGTTAACAGATGCTTTTCTTGCTCTTTAATCCCTCAGTTATTAGAAAATCTCATTCAGATGCCAGAAGACTGTATAGACGATGAGTCAGTTAATGATGGGTATGGGGTGTATGAGTTAAGACATGAAAAAGATCCCATTGTCGAAGATGAGGAAGATGACGAGGACGCGGCTGAGGCATATGCCAGTGGAGTGAAGAGATTCGATGAACCCTCAGTTGCCGTAGAAGAGCCCACCAAAGAAATCAATCTAGGGACTGAAGATGAACCTAAGGTTGTCCTCATCAGCAAGAATCTTTCTGTAAAGGATGAGGAGGCAATGGTACAAGTGCTTAAGGACTATAAGGACACTTTCGCCTGGAGTTATGAGGATATGCCGGGGTTAGACTCATCACTAGTGGAACACAGGTTGACATTAAAGGATGGAGCTAGCCCGGTTAAATAGAAGTTAAGGCGATTCCACCCACAAATGGCTCTAAGGATGAAGGAAGAGGTCGACAAATTACATAAAGCCAAATTCATTAGAGTTGTCCTTTATCCACAATGGGTGGCCAACATAGTCTCAGTTATGAAGAAGGACGGGAAGGTCAGAATTTGCATTGACTTCCGAGATTTAAACCGAGCGTGTCCTAAGGATGATTTTCCATTGCCTCATATTGACGTACTCATTGATAACACCGCTGGCTATGAGACTTTATCATTTATGGATGGGTTTTCATGGTACAATCAGATTAAACTCGCAGAAGAAGATCAGGAGAAGACATCATTCACTACACCTTGGGGAACATACTGCTATGTCGTCATGCCATTTGGATTAAAGAATGCTGGAGCCACTTATCAGAGGGCTATGATGGCAATATTTCACGACATGATGCACATAGATCTGGAAGTGTATGTGGATGATTTATTAGTTAAATCTAAGACGAAGGCTGAGCATGCCAAAGTTTTGGCAAGAGTGTTAGAGAGATCGAGGGAATATCAGTTAAAGATGAACCCCAAGAAATATGTATTCGGGGTATCTTCAGGGAGATTACTTGGATTCATCGTCAGCAAGCGGGGAATTGAGATCGATCCCAATAAGGCGAAGGCTATCAGAGAAATGCCGCCTCCCAAAAACTTGAAGGAGTTGAGAGGATTAATCGGGAGGTTGCAATTTATTCGCCGTTTTGTCTCCTAGCACTCATAAAGGTGTAAGCCATTTTACGAGCTTACCAAGCCGGGAGTCAAATTCAATTGGGACGATAAGTGTTAGGAGGCATTCGATGGATTAAAGAACTATTTGGCAAGTCCTCCTGTTTTGAGACCACCATCTCTAGGAAAACCATTGATACTTTACATTTCTGTCCTGGATGATGCAGTGGGGGCTGTCCTAGCACAAGAGGATGAAGAAGGAAAGGAGAGGGCAGCCTATTATCTCTCTAAACTTCTCAACCCCGCTGCACAAAGATACATGGCGATGGAGAAAACATGTGCAGCATTGGTCTGGGTTGTTCAGAAATTGAAGCATTATTTTCTAGCCCATGAAGTCTATCTCATCACTAGGATGAATCCGATCAAATTTCTTTTGGAAAAATCTGTTCTTAC
Organism: Zantedeschia hybrid cultivar; assembly: GCA_030544215.1. NCBI lineage: Eukaryota > Viridiplantae > Streptophyta > Magnoliopsida > Alismatales > Araceae > Zantedeschia > Zantedeschia hybrid cultivar. The sequence goes on along the minus strand of JARZZO010000005.1, from coordinate 67,247,199 downwards.
TGATAGGTTAGCGCGATGGCAAAGCTTTCTATCTCAATTCAATATCACTTACATTCAGTAGAAAGCGATCAAAGGCTATGCCATAGCAGAACATCTTGCTCACCTTCCTCGTTTTGATCCAGTGCGATCAGAGTTTCCGGACAAGGAACTGATGTCCATAAACCAAATCAGAGATGATATGTGGACTCTGCATTTTGACGGAGCTCTGAATTCCCATGGAAAGGGTGTTGGCATTGTTCTGTTATCACCCGAAGGTATCACCATTCCACAAGCCTTTCAGCTTGACTTTCCAGTCACCAACAATATAGCTGAATACGAGGCGCTCCTTGTTGGCCTCGAGGCTGCTCATTCCCATGGTGTTACCAAACTCAGGATTTTGGGTGATAGCCAATTGATTCTTCGCCAAGTGTTAACCAAGTATCGAACCCTTGATCCCAAACTCAAGTCTTATCAAGAACTTACTTCTGCTTATTCAAAGCTTTTTACCAAATTGATCTTCGTCCATGTCCCTAGGAATCAGATTAGCTGACGCTCTAGCCTCACTTGCATCTTCTCTTGATTTTCCAATAAGCAAGCAATCTGAATCAATCATAGTTCATAGGCGTCTTTCACCCGCCGTGAAAGACCCTTCATTTCTGAGAACCAAGGAGAAGCTCTTGAAGAAAGTCAAGAACGGAGATATCGTGGAAAAGAGAGAGATCATGTTGATAGAGCTATTAGAAGAGATGGATGATGAACAAAAGCTATGGTACTATAAAATTGCTAAATATTGTGAAGATCAATCGTATCCTAAAGAAGTCACAGCTGAAGAGAAGAGAGCTATCAGGAGAGTTGCTCAACGATACACCCTAGTTGGGGGAGCACTGTACAAAAGAGGTTTTGATGGAATTCTTCTAAGATGTCTAGACGAAGATGAGCTTTTGAAGGTTATGGAAGGAGCTCATGCTGGAGTTTGTGGTGTCCATGTTAATGGACAAATGCTAGCAAAGAAGATCCTTAGACAAGGATTTTATTGGCCAACCATGGAAGAAGACTATGTAGGATATGTTTGTAGGTGTGCTAAGTGTCAACTTCACGCCGACAAAATTCATTTTCCTGCATCTTCACTCCATCATGTTTCCTCCCCATAGCCTTTCTCCATGTGGGCTTTCGATATCATTGGACCCCTTGGTAATCCAGATTCCGGCATCAAGTAAAAGTCTTTCATCCTCACGGCAACGGAATACTTCACCAAGTGGGCGGAAGCTGAAGCATACACGGAAATCAAAGCATCAACCGTCTGCAAGTTCATCATGAAGAACATCATCACCATATTTGGAATTCTAAGCACTATCGTCACCGACAACGGACCGCAGTTCGTGTCACAAGAATTGAAGGACCTCTGCAACAGGTATAAAATTGCATTGCATCATTCGTCTCCTTATTATCCGCAAGGCAATGGCCAAGCAGAGGCAACTAATAAGACTTTGATAAAAATCATCAAAAAGACGTGCAAATCTAACAAATTCATAGACTGGCCAGAAAAATTAGTTGAGGCTCTATGGACCTACCGAACTTCAATCCGCACGCCTACTGGGCAGACTCCTTATTCCTTAACATTTGGAACCTTGCTCAATTAGAACTCTTAGACGAGAGAAGGTGGTCAGCCGCTAATCTTGCAAGAGTTTATCAAAATAGACTAGCACGTTTTTATCAAAAGAAAGTCATTGAACGTAAGTTCAAAGTTGGTGAAATGGTCGTCAAAAGGATTTTTGTAAAACCTGGTGGTCCACGTTTTAAGCTCCAACCCAATTGGGAAGGACCTTATGTTGTATCGCACGCTTTTCCTGGTAACACTTACCGTCTTGTCAAAGCAGAAGGAGAAGAGCTAACTCACCCCTGGAACGGTTTACATCTTAAGAAATACTACCCTTAGGTTAAAGAGTCGATCAGCATGGTACAAAGACCAGTGGAATCAGAAAATTTACAAACTCAAATTTCCTTATTAGTCTGGATAATTTAACTTCCAACACATTACTACACACACTGACACGTTTGATTCGTGAGTAACAAGAGATGCCAAGTCCTAAGGAATACCGAAAACTTGACTAAAAGTGTGAAGTACAAATCATTCCTTTTAAAACAAAATTCTGTTTTACACTCGGCCTATGATGTCGGAACGAGGCTTAGAATAGACTACCAAAAATACCCGCCATCTTAGTAGGAGGCCGTCATAAAAAAATGGGGGAGATCCGTCTCAAAGAAAAGAATAGAAAAGCAAAAACAAAAGGCAAAAGCCAAACGTCAAATCAAAAGGCTATCACATTACAAACGTTACATCAAGGCCATCAAATGAAATAAAAGGGAACGCAAGGTCGATAAATACCCCGGAAAGAAAATGACCGAACCCCAACGGATATTAGGGTAGGAAAGGAACATCTTTTTAGGTCTCCGGAACCTTCTCATGGGCTTTCTAAACCTATTCTTCCTTTCTTTCTGAAGAGGCGTACTCCAAACTTAAGGAATGGCCTAGATTGACTGAAGGTCAAATCATCAAATGGGATCACGAATGGAAACACAAGTTCAAACACAATGGGTTTAAGTTAAATTATTAAAGAGTAATTTAGGAATTAAATTCATAAACGAATATGATCTTTTGATCTAAGTACCATGCTGGTCTTTTAGTTTACACCATACTTCAAAATCCAAAAAAATACATATCCCAAAATTCAAAAAAAATACATGCTTCAAAATCCAAAAACAATACATATCCCAAAATTCAAAAAAAATACATGCTTCAAAATCCAAAAAAAATACATATCCCAAAATTCAAAAAAAATACATATCTCAAAATCCAAAAAAAAATACATATTTCAAAACCCAAACAAAAGTGAATATTTCAAAATAAACAAAAAAAAATTTCAATTAGCACTTGCTTATTGCATCTAGTATGTTTCATTCCTTTCATTTTCAGTGAGCATCCGTCTGCTTGTATGTTGCATCTTCGCTTACAGTTCAATTACCTTTATTGATAAAGGCTATGCCCCTTGACCTTTCCACTAAGAAAGAAATCGATCGACCGTTCACTCGGTCAGGCAAGGGGTTAAGCCTAAATAGATACTTAACCTGTTTGTTAAGTGACGTACAGGACGCAAGGCAAACACATGGAATGCAAGGTTGAAGGCCAAAAGTCTCATGTATATATGTCAAAAGATGTTTCTTACAAAATAAAGTCAAAAATACATGAGCCCTCAAGGCTGGCTCTCCCCTCCGCCCTCATCAAGCTGACTCTGAGCCTCGTCGGGCGCATCTGGTGCTGGTCCTCGGCTAGGAAGTGGAGGTGGTCCCATCGCACTCGGCCCTGCCTGGCCAGACGACATGGCGACGCTAGCAGTGAAAGCGCTCACCAAACCACGATCAATAGCCCGTTGGTGGGCTCGCTGATACCTCTCCTCCACCATCTTGCGCTCATGTTCAGCCACCGAAAGGCGACCCTGAAGACTCTACATCCGAAGGCGGTCGCGGTCTCTCTCCTCAGTAAGGATCTCCAGGCGAACCTGGAGACGTGCAAGATCCCCGGTGGAGAGACGAGCTACCTGCTCCTCCAAGGCTTGGATTCGCGCAGCATCAGCCTTAGCCCAAGCAGCCGCTGCGCGAGAATGCTCCAGCTCCGCTTCAGCCCTCTGAAGGGCCTCCTGAAGCTCAGCAACCTGCGGAAGGAGATATTGTTAGTCCGAAGCAACTAAGCAATCAAAAATCAGATAGAACTTACTCGAGCGGCACAGTCCTCCTCCGCAAGAGAGGCTCGATGGATGGCGGACGCGAGCTGGCTCTAGAGGTCAGCCAGAGCAGCCTCATGGGCAGCAGAGGAAGAGGATGATGAAGCTCCATGAGAAGGGGGAACCGCCTGGGTATAGACGGCTCGCTGCACCAAAAGACAACCGTCAGTTGTTAATCGCCAAAACAATTAATTAACTAAAACATTCATAAGCATGCATACATACCAGGTCAAAAAGCTCCTGCTGGACCTACTCTAGCTGGGCCTCCGCGTCATGTAGGCGGGCCCGGAGGTCGATGATGACCGCATCGCGCGCATCCTGAACATTACACATACATGCATTCATTCACAAACATAAATCAAGATAATAATAAAATGGAAGACGCATAAAAGCATACTTACATCGAGCGGTTGGAGGAGTCGCAACTGATCGGCGTAGTGTGTCCGATACTGCTGGAGGTAGGCTGCGCTACTCTCCGCTCGTGACTCAACACGGACACCCCGGCGATGCCAGTCTTCATATTGTTCCGAAAACTTTGCTCGCCAATCAGTGAGGGATTGCTTGCCCCTCATGCTCCTCCCGACACCCTCCGGGACCTCCTCATCGACCCACTCCTGGTGGAGGCCCAGAGTCCTCATCACGAGCCGCAGACAGAGGGGCTCGACCTCGTTCAGGCAATGCAGCCACATCTGCCTGCCGAACCGCCTCTGGCCAGCCGTCACCCACGGCTGACCCTCCTCGCCCATACCAAGGTACGGGTGCCAGATCACCTGCATATAAGTTAGATGCATTCATATAAATAATCTTGCATTTAATAAAGGGAAGATTGCATTTAATGAACAAAATTGAACCAGTTAAGAACTTACCAACAGCTCTGGATAATCAAGGAATTGACGGCGGAGGGCCGTCAGCTGGTGGTGCTGTGGCGCTGTGTCCACGATTGGCTGCCAGCGGCAGGCCAATGGGACAACACCCGGTCGTACGATCCTCGCTCTACCGAGCGGGAAATAATGGTAGCTCCACACCTGCATACATGAACATATAGGTTAGAAAAATCATTTCATTACATTGCATATCATAAACAAATAATAAAACAACTTAATACCTGAAGAAATGGCGAAAAGCCACTGACAGTCGTCTCACGGTCCGGCGTGACCGCAGACAGATCAGCAAAGAGATGGGCCAGAAGGGCCGCACCCCAGGCATACTCCCCTAAACTATCTAAGTCATCTAGCAAATACAAGAACCTACAGTGGATATGGTCACCCTTCGTGCCGAAGAGTAACCGATCGAAGAAGAAGACTAGAAAGACCCTCAACTGCCTGTCTACCTCCTCCCCCTGACTCGGGTCGGTGCAGTATACGGTGGAGGATGACTCTACTAATCTATCCCTAAACTCTGCCCGGGACTCATCAGATCGACGCCGGGGCTCCTCTAGTCCTAGGGCGGCCTCTACCTCTACCCTTGGGACCATCCTAGACTCCCTACCTAGGCTAGATACCTCTATACCTAGTAGGGCCTCTGCCAATCCCTGGTAGTTGGGGTAAGTCACCCCACTTACCGGTCGGCCCTCTACCCTGAGGCCAGTGATCCTGGCCACGTCCTCTAGGGTCGGGATCATATGGCCCCATGGCATTAGGAAAGCCCTGCTTTACGCATGCCACCTCTCCCGCAGCGCCTGTAGGAGGACTAGATCGAGCCAAAACGGCTCGATATCTAGAACCTCGCCGAACCCCATCCGGCGCAGGCGCGCTTTCTGGAAGTCCGGGAGTCCCCGGTATGCCCCTATAACCAAGTCCCAGCTGATCCTGGATCTCATCACCCCCTGCAAATGAAGAACAAAGAATTAGGGTCAGTAATAAAAAAAACAGAGTTAAAACACTTCTGGTTTGAAAGGCGTCGAGCCACTTGGATGCTTATTGAAAGGCGTCCACATGTCCTGACGCAATTTGAAATTATATTATGCCTAATTAAAATTGGGAATTTAGTCTTGAATGGTGTCGGATCAGGGCGACGCCATTTGAACGGCGTCACCTGGTCTAGACGCCTTTCAAGGCCGAATTCCGGGTTCTTAAAGAACCCCTTTCTTCCCTCTTTTCCTCACCCTATTCAAACCACAAGAGAACTTATCAGGTGGAAGGGTTCCTCCTCTTCTTCTCCTCCCTCAACCGCCATCGGTAGGGGGATTTCTTCCTCTAACATGGCCGCCGCCTCCTCCAAGGCCATGGCTTCTTCGGGGCGAGCCGCCTCGCGTTCTTCCCTTCTCACCACCCGCACGGCGCGGCGGCGCTTCCCCCTCGATCCTTCGGTGGGTTCCATGGCCAAAAGGGAGAGTTTTGAGAAGAGAGAGAGACGGAGATCGCCGAAGAGCTTGAGGAGCGAGAGTGCAAAAGGATAAAGTGAGGAAGAAAAGGGGCCTTCGCGGGTCTGTAAACGAAGGGTTGAAAGGCGTCGAGTCAGAAAGACGCGTTTTAGGGCACATAAGTTGAGGCGGTAAGGCCAGCTGTTTGAAATTAATTGAAAGGCGTCCACCTGGGGCGACGCGTTTCAGGTTACCGTCAATTCTGGTCAGAACCGTACGCAGTATAATGACGAAAAGCGTCTTCACCTACAGACGCGTTTTAGGGGATTAATCACATAATTAATGGCGGAAAAAGTAGGAGAGAGAGTTGAAAGGCGTCTTGTCTGGCAGACGCAATTTAAGGATAAATCGGGATTTTGAGGATTAATGGTTAATTTATGGAAAATGAATTATGTTTGAAAGGCGTCTTTCTGAGTGGACGCGTTTTGCATTAAGTGAACCCGAACTGCCATATTTTCAGGAAAAATCCAGTTTTTACTAAAGGAAAAATCATGGGCATATCACAAGAGGTTAAGGAAAGATTTCAAGGCATGAAAAAATAATTCTTTATTACATGAGAAAGAAAAAGAAAACGCTTAAGGGAGAATTTCATGAAGTGCTTGAATGTATGGAAATTTTAATCATCTATCCCTACTTTTAGAGGATTTTACACGATAACTAAAGCCAAGGTTCCACAAAGTAGTAATAAGTTCTGTGGCTTCATAGTCTTCGTCGGATTCCAAAGCCCGCCTCTTGATTGGAGATGTTAGGGAGAACTCGGGGAATTCATGACGATTCTAGATAAGTTGAGTAAGGCACCGATGAGGGTTGTACAGCACAAATTCAGTGGCACCAATCAATTTGAGATCCACTCCCACTACACGGCGCACTCTAATAGGCTTTCCAACAAGAGCGAATGGAGAAGAGTCAAACATGTTAGATGACATGCATCTCAGATGCTCCCTCCAGTCGGCCCGGGTCTTGAGCTTTGGTACCTTGTTGACCATGCGCTCGTTGAACTTCACGATGTTGGCGATGCAGTGGATCGGGCTATTCATGTAGATTTGAGACGGTCTCGGTGACATCCTCGTGCAGTACTCAAATTTGAAATGTAGTTCAACCCATAAAGCAAAGAGTAACATGCACCCGTAAGGAGGTCGACCCGTGGACGCCGTAGAGAGACCGTTGTAAAGGTAAGCCAAGATCGCAGTGCTAATGGATTTCCCCTCAAAGATCGCGCAGATAGCACTAACCTGATCATCTTCCAAGATGTTGTCTTGCGCAGGGAAGAACAGAGCACCGACAAGGCACGTGACAAAAGCTTTCGTCACGTCTTCCGCTTCATCCTCCCTTAGATCATCGATCTCGTACAGAGTCCATTCAGCAAGCTTTGCGAGGTTGATCCCTTTGTTGGTAAGGCACCCTTTAGCTTCTGAGGGATCCTTCATGATTGACGTCAACAGTTGTTGACCGGTGATTCTTTCTCTCGTCAAAGTCATCTTGTCTTTGGTCTTTGGAAGACCCAATAGGAGCTCCGCTTCCTCCAAAAGGATGGTGCACTCAAAGTCTTGGAAGAAGAACGTATGGGTTTGGGGTTGCCACCGTTCGATCAAGGCACCCATGGCCGCCCAGTCCACGTTCGGACTCTTGTAGTGTTTGGCATGCACTACTAAGCCTTGAAGGTTCTACTTGGAGATAAAAACTTGCATGGAAAGTTTAGGACTTTTTGCAAGTTTGCGGATCCAAGGGAGAGAGGTGAATCTCCTTGGACCGGGAAACATGGGGTAAGTCTGAAAACAAAAGGAAGGATTGAAGAGTTTGAAGAACAAGATCAATTGAAGAACATGAAGGAACAAGAAGAAGAATTGAAGGGAAGTTAATTCAACTTACTTGGAGATTGGGATCCCTTCCAATGAGGTGATTCTTCACGTCGGAGATCTTCTCCAGCGACCTCTTCATCCTCTTGTTTGAAGAACTCATCCTCTTTTTCGGATTTCCTCCTCCTTGAAGCTTGAAAACCTTGAGGACCTTGGAAAACCTTGAAATCTTGAAGGATAACTCAACCTTGGATCTTTAGATTGTGGTAGGATTGCTTGGAAACAAGTTAATGGTGTTTATATAGAAGGAATTGCGATCCTAAGAAGACTTTTCCGGATTGAAAAAGGGATGTGCATTGGAAGAGTTGGAATCCGAGTAGAGAGCAGCCAGAACCTGTTTTTGCGAGTAAAAGGCGTCGAGGGACACCGCCGCGTTTTAACGATTGAAGGGCGTTGGCGAGACACGACGCGTTTCAAGCATTTCTGTCATTCACCCGAAATTCTGTTATTTACCCAAAGTTCTGTGGTTCTTGATGCTTAAATTAAATACTTGTTTGGAGTTATTAATGATTTTGAATGCAGGAAAATCAGAAAATTTAGATGAAGCTGGAAAATATCAAGAAAGATCCCACTGTGGGAGTTTATGAAGTCTTGACCGTGGCTAAAAAGACAGTTATTTCTACCCTTGTACTCCTTTCATGTGATTAGTTTGCATCATCATAATTACTATATGTTAAGTATTTACTAGATTATATCAAGGACCTTGTGATTTTGATGAAACTGGAATTTGAGTTCCCCTTCAACAAAAACGGTGATAATTCCAGAGAATTCTTAATCGCACGGATAGGCCGTTGAATTGTTAATTGGTGAGGACGATGGTTCTACTTTTGTGAAACGGTGCGTGGACAAACGAGCTTCGGCTTAGCACTGAATTACAAGAATTGGTATCTTGACTCATTAATGGCAATTTAACAATATTATCCTTAACTAATTTATATTTTATTTAACTTTATATTTTTCTTTTAGCCCAGCATGCATCATGTAGAACTTTGAAATCATTGTGATAAGAATTAAATATTGATTAAGTTTCAGATCATTAAATCAAATAATTCCAACATGATATGAAATATTCCATTCCGAATTGAGTATCTCGATTATCTTTGAGGTTCGCTTAAAGATATCCTTAGAATTCTATCCTTTCTTGGACTCTTTATCCAATATTTCTTGTTTCTTTTTAAGATCCATCATGGTCGCAGCACATCCACATTAGCTGACAATCGCTCCCCATGATGAAACCTGCAGTGTCTACGACCTGGGGTGCTTCCCACTCCAAGGAAGTTGATCGACCTTATTTTATTTCTTGTCTACCTCATCCAGACATGATTGATTCCATTGATCTCCTTGAGCTATCTTCACTGATGATTTTGAGAAAGATTCCAATCATGTGATGTTAAGAGCGTGTCTCATTACACCTTGGCATCACCTCTTCAGTACTTTCCATTTCATTTCACTCCCTTGCAAAGACGATGACAAGGTGAGGCAGTTGTAGACACGCTAATTTTGACGTCATTTCGAGTAAATTTCATATCATATAATAATGCCTCAGAATGGTCTGATATTTAATCATTGGTTAATTTTCATTGATTAATTTTTTGAGTTAATTATCTAAAAAGTGTCGGGTCAGACAGATATGATTTAAGTTAATCAATTTAATTGATTTTAACTCAAATTTCAGTAAAAATATGAAGAAGTCTAAAAGACGTCGACTTGTGCAGACGCCATTTAGACTTTATTCCAATTTTGATGTTTAAATTTGAATTTTAATCGATATATTAATTAGCTAAAAGACGTCTTTAAGGCACGACGCCATTTAGGTTTCCTAAGTTGTTTCTACTTCTCTTCCAGATGTTTATCCTTATCTTAATTAGTATAAAAGGCGTCTCCCATAGGTGACACGTTTTAGCTAATTATAGATAAAGATGAATTAATCTGTATTTATCTATTGGTTAAGATGGATAAATCTCAAAATTTTTCTATGTAAATCCGCGAACGCAAAGAAGTCTATAAATACCCCGCCTCTTGAATGGGTAACAGAGTTGGTGATTGAAGTGATATTAGAGTGATAATTGAGTGAAAATTGAAGCAACGACGTCCAAACGCTGAAGAACTAAAATGTTGTCGGCATCCATTCTTCATCCATTCAAGACCAAGGCTTTCCAGGGATCATCCATCCAGCATAAGTTTTTCAATTCATTTCTATATTCTTTTCACATTTTCATTCTCATTAATCTTGCATCTTTCATCACATCACTCCATGCAACACACACAACACTAGCATTATTTTCAAAACCAATTTGATAAAGGGGTTTCAAAGACCATCCCAACAAGTGAGTTTTTCCTGTTTAGTTGCATGTTTAAAACTCTGTTTAGAATGGATACTGCTCTTACCTGAATTCTCATTATTCTTCATTTCTTTCTATTTCTCAACAAGTACAAAGAAGAATTAAGAGGAGGAAATCAACAAGCAAATCACAAGGACTCTGGATGATCCTCAAATTCAACAGCAATCAAAGCAAGAACAAAGAAAAGAAAGGGCTCTCTTTCTTCAGCCGGCTGAAGAGGGGGAATCAAGAACTCAACATCTCCCACGTCCAAACAGGTAGACGATCAAACTCTTTCTTTTGGAACTTTTAAGTCAAAAGTTTCTGGCGATCACATCACTAAGTTTATTTTTAATAGGTTTTATTTTGCACTTAAACAACATAGATTTTTCATGATAATCACACACCCATTTCAATCACTCACACCACCTAAAGCCAGTTAGGCCGGAGTAGCTAGCATGCTATCCGAGGGGTTACTGTTTGGTCTCAGCGGGTCGGTATTTCCCGCGTTCGGCCTTGTGGTTGGCGTGTTTTGCCGAGACGCTGGTGTGAGTGCTCAAATTGGGTGTGTGATTATCATGAAAATTTATGTTGTTTATGTGACAAATAAACCTATTAAAACTAAGTAAATGTGATCGCCAGAAACTTTTAACTAAAAAGTTCCAAAAGAAAAAGTTTGATCGCCTACCTGTTTTGGATGTGGGAGATGTTGAAGTTCTTGATTCCCTTCCTTCAGCCGGCTGAAGAAAGAGAGCTATTTTTGTCTTTGTTCTTGCTTTGGCTGTTTATTGGACTTTAAGGATCATTCAACTTCCTTTGTTTGCTATTGATTCTTTCCTCTTGTTCTCCTTTTATACCTTGCAATAAAATGGAAAGAAATAAAGAACAATGAGAACTCAGGCAGAAGTAGTATCCATTCTAGAAGAAAATTTGAGCATGCAACTTGAACAATTGAACTCACTTGTATGATGGTCTTTTAAACCCCTTAAAAATATGGATTGGAAAGTAATGCTAGTGGGTGTGTTGCATGGAGTGATGTGATGAATAAAGTTTTGAACTAATATGATGATGAAATCAATATGATGAAAATAGGAGAACTAAGTTGAATGGCCCCTGAAAAAGCCTTGGTCTTGAATGGATCTTGGATGGACGAAGAACGGATGAAGACTCCTGGAAGTAGCAGTACTTCAATCCTTCAGCGTTTGGACGTCGTCTCCTTCTTGAATCGCACCAATTATTACTCAATTTTCACAAATTATCACTCTCTATTATTGAGATCACTAATTTTTCACTAACAAAGGAGTTGGGTATTTATAGACTTTACATCCGCGGTTATTAATGAATTAATATGAAGGATTTTGAAGTTTATCTAGCTAACAAACAAATAAACACAGATTAATTCATCTTTATCTGTAATTATCTAAAACGCGTCACCCATGGAAGACGCCTTTTAGCTAATTAAGATGAGGATAAAAATCTGGAAAAAGAGACAGAAACAACTTAGGAAACCTTAAAGGCATCGTGTCTGGCAGACGTCTTTTAGCTAATTAATCAATTAATTAAAATTTAAATTTTAATATCAAAATATGAATAAATTCTAAATAGCGTCTACACATGTCGACGTCTTTTATAAATTTTCATATTTTAATCAAAATTTGAGTTAAAATTAATTTAATTAATGAACTTAAATCATGTCTGTCTGACCCGATACTATTTAATTAATTAATTCAAAAAGATCAATAAAAAACTAACCAATGATTAAATATCAGACCATTCTGAGGCATTATTATATGATATGAAATTTACTCAAAATAATGTCAAAATTAGCGTGTCTACAGCTGCCTCACCTTGGCATCGTCTTTGCAAGGGAGTGAAATGAGATAGAATGTACTGAAAAGGTGATGCCAAGGTGTGATGAAACACGCTCTTAACATCACATGATTAGAATTTTTTTCAAAAATCATCAATGAAGATAGCTCAAGAGATCAATGGAATCAATCATGTCTGGATGAGGTAGACAAGGAAATAAAATAAGGTCGATCAACCTCCACGGATCGGGAAGTACCTCAGGTCATAGACACTGCAGGTTTTATCATGGGGAGTGATTACCAGCCAATGTGGACGTGCTACAACCATGATAGATCTTAAAAGAAAACAAGAAATGTTGTAGATAAAGAGTCCAAGAAATGATAGAATTCCAAAGATATCTTTAAGTGAACCTCAAAGATAATTAAGATATTCAATTCAGAATGGAATATTTCATATCATGTTTGAATTATTTGATCAATGGTCTGAAACTTAATCAATAATTAATTCTTATCACAATTATATCAAAGTCCTATATGATGCATGCTAGGCTAAAAGAAAAATATAAAGTCAAATAAAATATAAATTAATTAAGGATAATATTGTTAAATTGTCATTAATGAGTCAAGATATCAATTCTTGTAATTCAGTGCTAAGCCGAAACTCATTTATCTACGCACTGTTTTACCAAAAATGGAACCATCGTCCTCATTAATTAACAATTAAACGGCCTATCCGTGTGATTAAGAATTCTCTGGAATTATCACCGCTTTTGTTGTAGGGGAACTCAAATTTTAGTTTTATCAAAATCACAAGGTCCTTGATATACTCTAATAAATATTTAACATATAGTAATGATGATGCAAATTAATTACATGAAATAATACAAGGGTAGAGATAACCGTCTTTTTAGCCACGGTCGGGACTCATAAACTCCCATAATGGGATCTCCTTGATATTTTCTAGCTTCATTTGAGTAGTTCTGAATTACCTGCACTCAAAAGTTCATCAGTAACTTCAAACAAGTTTCAGAATATGGATAAACATTGAATTTCGGGTAAAATAGCAGAAAAGCCTGAAACGCGTCGTGTCGTACCGACGCCTATAAGTCACATAAACCGCGTCGCTGTTCAACGACGCCTTTTCAGTCGCAGAAACAGGTTTTGGCTGATTCCCACCCGGATTCCAACTCTTCCCATGCTTATCCCTTTTCCAATCCGGAAAAGTCTTCCTAGGATCGCAATTCCTTCTATATAAACTTCATTAACTTGTTTCAAAGCAATCTAACACAATCTAGAGATCAAGATTAAAGTTTTTCTTCAAAGTTACAAGGGATTTTCAAGGTTTTCAAGGCTACAAGGCTTCAAGAAGAGAAAAACTCGAAAACAAGATGGGTTCTTCAAGCAAGAGGATGAAGAAGACGTTAGAGAAGCTCTCCGACGTGGAGAATCACCTTAGTGGAAGAGATCCTAACCTCCAAGTAAGTTGAATCCTCTTTCCCTTCAATTCTTTCTCTTCTTCAATTCCATGTTCTTCATGTTTTCTTCAAGTACTTCAAGTGGTTCTCAAACAATTCTTCTCTTTATTTTTTAGGCATATTCTATGTTTCCCGGTCCAAGGAAATTCACCTCCCTCCCTTGGATTCGAAAGCTTGCTAAGAGTACCAAACTCTCCATGCAAACCTTTATTTCCAAGTGGAATCTCCAAGGTTTAGTAGTCCATGCTAAGCATTACAAGAGCCCAAACATGGATTGGGCGGCCGTGGGTGCTTTGATTGAGTTATGGCATCCTCAAACCCATACCTTTCTTTTCCCTCAGTTTGAGTGCACTATCCTTCTAGAAGAGGTCGAGCTTTTATTGGGCCTTCCGAAAATCAAGAATAAGATGGCTTTAATGAAGGAAAAGATCATCGGCCAACAACTGTTGATGACGATCATGAAGGACCCCACAGAGGTAAAAGGGTGCCTTACCAGGAAGGGGATCAACCTTGCAAAGCTCGCATAATGGGCCTTGTATGAGATTGATGATCTGAGAGAGGATGACGCTGAGGATGTGACGAAAGCTTTCATCACGTGCCTTGCCGGGGCTCTATTCTTTCCTGTGCAAGACAACATCCTTGAAGATGATCAAGTCAGTGCGATCTGCGTGATCTTTGAGGGAAAACGCATCAGCACTGCAATTCTAGCTTATCTCTACAGTGGGCTCTCTGCAGCGTCCACACGTCAGCCTCCCTATGGTTGCATGCTGCTCTTCGCTCTATGGGTCGAGTTGCACTTCAAATTTGAATATCACACGAGAAACTCTGCAAGACCTTCTCAAATCTATCAAAATAGCCCGATCTTCCATATTTCCAATATTGTGAAATTCAACAAGAAGATGATCAATCGAGTACCAAAGCTCAAGACTCGAGCTGACTGGAGAGAATATCTGAGAAGCATGTCATCCAACGGGTTCGACCCTTCTCCACTTGCACTCGTTGGAAAGTCCATTCGAGTACGTCGTGCAGCGGGAGCAGAACTTAAGCTGATCGGGGCTACTGAGTTCGTGTTGTACAACTCAGCCTGCCTCGCTATGAATTCTCCGAATTCTCCCATACATCCCCAATCAAGAGGCGTGCTTTGGAATCTGATGAAGACTACGAAGCTACAGAACTCATTGCCACTTTATGGAAAATTAGCTTCAGTCATCATGTAAAATCCTCTAAAAATAGAGATAGAGGATTAAATGTTCCATATATATTAGGAATTCGGGAATTACTTCCTTGAATGTTCTCTTTTTTTTATTTTCTAATGTAATAAAGAATTCATTTCAATGAAGAATTGTTCCTTTGTGTCTGAAAATCCTTCCTTAATCTCCTGTGACTTGCCCACGATTTTTCCTTGAATAAAAACTGGATTCTTCCTTAAAATAGAGCAGTTCGGGTATAATTAATGTAAAAAAGCGTCCACTCAGAAAAACACCTTTAAACCATAATTCATTTTCCAAAAATCAGCCATTAATCCTCAAAATTCCGAATTAACCTTAAAACGCGTCCACAAGCCCAGACACCTTTCAATTCTCTCTCTTACTTTTCCCCAGAATTCCACCATTAATCCTACGATTAATTCACTAAAGCGCGTCGTGATTTGTGGACGCTTTTCATCATCATGGCTTGTACTGTTCTGACCAGAATTTGTGGTTTAAACTGAAACGCGTCGTCCTGTGTAGACGCCTTTTACTCAATTTCAAACAGCTGGCCTTACCGCCTCAGTTTATGTGCCATGAAAGGCATCGCTGTACCCAGACGCGTTTTAAACTTCCCTAACATAACCCGCTAAGTCCCCTTTTCTTCCTCATTCTTCCCAAAACTTTCTCTCTCCTCGAGCTTTCTTCGGCGATCACCTCCGTTTCCCGGCGACTCTCCCGTTTTCTCCCTCTCTTTCTCAAGCCCATGGAGTGCGGCGAAGGGTCCCGTAAGGCCAAGGCCATTGTGAAGCGCCGAAGGATCTCAGCAAGGGAGGAAGAAGAAGTGTCGGCCGAGCTCGCCGCGGTGGCGGCGTTCTTGGAGGAGGAGGAAGCTCCTCCGGCGCCCGTAGCCGAGGAAGAAGGAGGGGAGGGCGACCTCCACCCGGTAAGTCTTCTATGTGGTTGAATGGAGTGAGAAAAAAAGGGAGGAAAGGGGTTCTTGGAAAGAACCTGAAATCCGGCTTGAATGGCATCCAGACCAGGTGACGCCTTTCAAATGGCGTTGTCCTGGTCCAACGCCATTCGGGCTAAATTCCAAATTTTAAGTGGACAGAAAATGGTCTCAAATTGCGTCAGGGTTAGTGGACGCCTTTCAATAGACGTCTACATGCCTCGACGCCTTTCAATTCAGAAATATTTTATTTGTTTTTATGTTCATTAACTGATGAAATTCCTTGTTCTTATTTGCAGGGGACAATGAGGGCGAGAATCTCTTGGGACCTAGTGATAGGTGCATACCGAGGACTCCCGAACTTCCAGAAGGCGTGCCTGTGCCGGATGGGATTCGGCGAGATCCTCGAGATCGAGCCGTTTTGGCTCGATTTGATCCTCCTGCAGGTGTTGCGGGAGAGGTGGCATGCGGAAAGCAGGGCTTTCCTAATGCCTTGGGGACATATAATCCCCACTCTAGAGGATGTGGCCAGGATCACTGGCCTTAGGGTAGAGGGCCGACCGGTAAGCGGGGTGACTTACCCCAACTACTAGGGATTGGCAGAGGCCCTACTAGGCATAGGTGTCTAGCCTAGGTAGGGAGTCTAGGATGGTCCCTAGGGTGGAAGTAGAGGCCGCCTTAGGACTAGAGGAGCCCCAGCGTCGGTCAGACGAGACTCGGGAGGAGTTTAGGAGTAGGTTAGCAGAGTCTTCCTCCGCCGTTTATTGTAGTGACCCGAGTCAGGAGGAGGAGGTAGATAGGCAGTTGAGGGTCTTCCTTGTCTTTTTCTTCGATTGGTTGCTCTTCGGTACGTAGGGCGACCACATTCATTGTAGATTCCTTTATTTACTAGATGACTTAGATAGATTGCATTAGTATGCGTGGGGTGCGGCCCTTCTGGCCCACCTATTCGCAAACTTGTCCGCGGTCACGCCTGACCGTGAGACCACCATCAGCGGCTTCTCGCTGTTCCTTCAAGTATTAAATTGTCTTATTATTTGTTCATGATATGCAATGTAATGATTTTTCTAACCTATATGTTCGTATATGCAGGTTTGGAGTTATCACTACTTCCCGCTCGGCCGAGTGCGGATAGTGAGACCCGGTGCCGTCCCATTGGCTTGTCGCTGGCAGTCAATAGTGGACACGGCACCTCAGCACCACCAACTGACGGCCCTCCGCCGTCAGTTCCTCGATTATCCCGAGCTTCTGGTGAGTTTTTAACTTGTTCAATCTTGTTTATTAAATGTAATCTTTTATTTCTTAAATGCAAGTTATTTATATGAATGCATCTAACCTGTATACAGGTGATCTGGCGCCCGTACCTAGGTATGGGCGAGGAGGGTCAGCCGTAGGTGACGGCTGTCCAGAGGAGGTTCGGCAGGCAGATGTGGCTACACTGCCTGAACGAGATCGAGCCCCTCCGCCTCCGGCTCGTGATGAGGACGCTGGGCCTCCACCAGGAGTGGATAGACGAGGAGGTCCCGGAGGGCGTCGGAAGGAGCATGAGGGGCAAGCAAGCCCTCACTGATTGGCGTGCCAAGTTCCCGGAGCAATACGAGGACTGGCACCACCGCGGCGTCAGAGTGGAGTCCCGTGCGGAGAGTAGAGAGGCATATCTCCAGCAGTACCGGGCCCACTACGCCGATCAGATACGGCTCCTCCGACCACTCGATGTAAGTATGATTTATGCGTCTTTCATTTTATTATTATCGTACTTTATATCTGTGAATGAATGTATGTATGTGTGGTATGCAGGATCCACGAGATGCCGTAATCATCGACCTTCGGGCCCGCCTACACGATGCGGAGGCCCAGCTGGAGCAGGTCCAGAAAGAACTCTTCGACCTGGTATGTATGAATGAATATGAATTAATTAATTAATTTGTTTTGACGATTAACCACTGATGATTGTCTTTTGGTGCAGCGAGCCGTCTACACCCAGGCGGCTCCCCCCTCTTATGGAGCATCGTCCTCCTTGGCACCGTCTGCTGCTCATGAGGCTGCCCTTGCTGATCTCCAGAGTCAGCTCGCCTCGGCCATCCACCGAGCTTCCCTTGCGGAGGAAGACCGTGCTGCTCGAGTGAGTTCTGATCCTTTCCCTTTGATTTCTGAATTTGATTTTGATCGTTTAATTGCCTTGGACTAACAATATCTTCTTCTGCAGGTTGCTGAGCTTCAGGAGGCCCTTCAGAGGGCTGAAACGGAGCTGGAGCATTCTCGCGTAGCGGCTGCTCGTGCCAAGGCAGATGCTGCGCGTATCCGAGCCTTAGAGGAGCAGGTGGCCCGTCTCTCTATTGGGGATCTCGCACGACTTCAGGTTTGCCTGGAGATCCTGACGGAGGAGAGAGATCGCGACCGCCTTCGATTGGAGAGTCTTCAGGGTCGCCTCTCTGTGGCAGAGCACGAGCGCAGGATGGTGGAGGAGAGATACCAGTGAGCCAGGCGAGCGTGGTCAGGCAGGGCCAAGTGCGATGGGACCACCTCCACCTCCTAGCCGAGGACCAACTCCGGATGCTCTGGATAAGGCTCAGAGCCAGCTCGATGAGGGGGCCGGGGAGAGTCAGCCATGAGGGCTGCATATGTACTTGTCTTTTTCTTTTGTGTATCATGTAAAAACACCTCTTTGATATATACATGAAATCTTTGCCTTCATCTTTGCGCTCCATGTGTTTGTCCTGTGTTCTGCACATTACTTAACAAACAGGTTAAGTATCTATTTAGGCTTAGCCCCTTGCCTAACCAAATGAATGGTCGATCAATCTTTTCCTTAGTGGAAGGGTCAAGGGGCATAGCCTTTATTAACAAAGGTGGTATGAATAATCAAACTGTAAGCAAAAATGCAACATGCAAGCAGACAGATGCTGCTAAGTTAAATATTTTTGAAATATTCATTTTTGTTTGGGTTTGGGAAAAATATATATTTTGCATTTTTGAGTATGTACTTTTTTTGGATTTTGAAATAAATGGTGTAAACTAAAAAAAAAAACAGCATGGTACTTAGATCAAAAGATCATATTCATTTAGTAACTTAATTCTCAAATTGTTCTTCAATAATCTAACTTAAACCCATCATGTTTGAACTTATGTTTCCATTCGTGATCCCATTTGATGATTTGATCCTTAGTCAATCTAGGCCGTTCCTTAAGTTTGGAGTACGCCTCTTTAGAAAGAAAGGAAGAACTGGTTTAGAAAGCCCGCGAGAAGGTTCCAGAGACCTAAAAAGATGTTCCTTTCCTACCCTAATATCTGTTGGGGTTCGGTCATTTTCTTTCCGGAGTATTTATCGACCTTGCGTCCTCTTTTATTTCATTTTATGACCTTGATGTAATGTTTGTAATGTAATGACCTTTTGATTTGGCTTTTGCCTTTTGCTTTTGCTTCCCTTTTCTTTTTCTTGGGACGGATCTCCCCCATTTTTTTTATGACGGCCTCCTACTAAGATGGCGGGTATTCTTGGTAGTCTATTCTAAGCCTCGTTCCGACATCATGGGCCGAGTGTGAAAACAGAATTTGGTTTGAAAAAGAATGATTTGCACTTTACACTTTCAATCAAGCTTTCGGTATTCCTTTGGACTTGGCATCTCTTGTTACTCACGAATCAAACGTGTCAGTGTGTGTAGTAATGTGTTTAGAATTAAGTTATCCAGACTGATAAGGGAATTTGAGTTTCCAAATTTTATGATTCCACTGGTCTTTGTACCGTGCTTATCGACTCTTTAACCTAAAGGTAGTATTTCTTAAGATACGAACCATTCCAAAGGTGAGTTAACTCTTCCCCTTCTGCATTAACTAGACGGTAAGCATTGCCAGGAAAAGCATGCGATACAACATAAGGTCCTTCCCAATTGGGTTGGAGCTTAGAACGCGAACCACCAGGTTTTACAAAAATTCTTTTGACGACCATTTCACCAACTTTGAACTTACGTTCAATGACTTTCTTTTGATAAAAATGTGCTAGTCTATTTTGATAAACTCTTGCATGATTAGCGGCTGACCACCTTCTCTCGTCTAAGAGTTCCAATTGAGCAATGAGTGTTGAACGGTGTTCATCAATGAAAAATTCTTTATTCAATTGTACTCTTAATGATGGTATAAGGATCTCGTATGGAACTACAGCCTCCATTCCAAATGTTAAGGAATAAGGAGTCTGCCCAGTAGGCATGCGGATTGAAGTTCGGTAGGCCCATAGAGCCTCAATCAATTTTTTTGGCCAGTCTGTGAATTTGTTAGACTTGCATGTCTTTTTGATGATTTTTATCAAGTCTTATTAGTTGCCTCTTTTTGACCATTGCCTTGCGGATAATAAGGAGACGAATGATGCAATGCAATTTTGTACCTGTTGCAGAAGTCTTTCAGTTCTTGTGACACGAACTGCGGTCCATTGTCGGTGACGATGGTACTCGGAATTCCAAATCTGGTGATGATGTTCTTCATGATGAACTTGCAGATAGTTGATGCTTTGACTTCCGTGTACGCTTGATAAGTTCATAATTTTACATAAATAACAGATCAAATTTACATAATTTGCTATCAATTTAACGGACAAAATCACATGGAATGATAAGATAAACCATTTGCGCATTCAGAATCTGAATTTTAAAATTTCATCACTCCATGGATGGAATAAGGGTAGCAACTTCATTTCCTCAGCAATTATTTAATACGCAGTTGAATGATTTATGGCTACGAGAACTTAACTGTTATTTTATGTGAAACAGGACATAAACAAGCAGATGGCATAGTGGTTGGGCCACCTGAACTTCAAGGAAATGACCAGAGTTCGAATCCTGGCAAAAACATCATTTTATTTTCGTATTTTAGCTTCAACTGGGGCCCACATGCCAACTAAGAGAGAAAGAAGGAGGGAATTCTGAAATTCAAAGAAAGGAGGATCCATTTCAGAAATTCGAAATTCAAAAATACCAATTAAATGTTTTAAAGAGGATCCCCTAAATTAAGGGGAACTTAATGAAAGGATTTTAAAATCTTTTTTAAATTCAAAACCCCCCCCTCTTTTCTATAAAACTAAGGGAGGAGGTCAAGGTGAAAAACCCCGGTAATTTTCAGAAATTTTTTAAAAGCCTCTTTCTCTCTATTTTCCGCTCTCTGCCTCCCTCTCTACCGCAGCCTAATTTTTCCCTTCTTCTCTCTGTCTCTTCCGCAGCTCTCTTTCTCTCCCTTACTTTTTCTCCTTTTCAGCAGACTCTCCCTCTCTCCCCTTAACTTTTTCTCTCCCACAAAATCCTCTCCTCATTCTCTTCCTCTCCAGATTCGCAGCACTCTCCTTCTTCCTCTCCCTCCTCGGTTTTCTCTCTCGCTGTCTCTCCTCCCTGTCCCTGCAGCACCCGGTTCTCTCTTTCATTTTTATTTCCTGCAGATTCCCTCTCCCTCTCTCGGTTTCCCACGTCTCTCTCTTCCTCTCCTTCTTTCCCTGCCGTCTCTTTCTCTCCCCCACTCCCTTGCTCGGTTTCTGTCTGCAACCCCGCAGCACCAGCTTTTCCTCCAGCACCCGGTGCAGCTCCTCCAAGCCTCCCTCTCCTGCGCGAACCAGCCTGCACACACCGTTGAAGCTTCACGCGACAGGCCTCCAGCATCCCTTCCACCAGCCGGCAGCATCCTTTTCCAAGCTCAACGCAGCAGCTTCTTCCGGTTGGCAGCCGGCAAGCGAACTCTCCAGCCAGCAACCTGCAAGCACCTGCAAGCTGCTTCTCCACGCACACCAGCGCCGGCCAGCAACTCTTTCACGTTGGTGAAGCCGCAGCTCCACACGGCATCCCAGCACCTGTCCACGTCCAAGTTCTCCTTCCTCCAACGCAGCAGCACCAACCAGCAGTTCCTCCTGCAAGTTGAAGCCGCATGCAGCCCTCCTCCTCCAGCTTCCCTACTTGTGCAGCAACTGCTCGCTGCAACGCACCACACATCCTTCCAACGGTTCCAAGAAGCAGCATCCACGTTTCTCCTCCAGCAGCAGCCACGGTGAAGCCCTCCAACTCCTCCCAGCAGCTGCTCGTCCAGCATCCTCCCTCCACGTGGTGAAGCCTTCACCTGCATAGCAGCAGCTATTCCAGCCACCAGCAGCTCCTCCTGCGTTCACGCACAGCAGCCACGTTCCAAGCTAGCATCCGGCTGTTTCTTCCACGTACACCAGCAGCAAGCTTCCTGCCGCTCAAGCCAGCAAATCCCAGCACCAGTCAGCTTCTTCCAAGCACTCCACGTAGCCGTCCAAGCTGCAGCAAGCCCGGTCCACTGCGCCAGAGCCAGCAGTTGGTCCATTGCGCCAGCAGCCCACTTATCCCTATTTTAATCTAGTTTCTTTCCCTTCCCCCATTAGTTTAGAATTAGTTTAATTGTTTAGGGATAATTAATTGATCTTTTGATTATTTAGTTTAAGTTTATTAAATAATTAAATTTTGTAATTTATAATTTTTTAGTTAATTCATGTTTTACACGTAGTTAAATTTTAATGTCTTTGTTGTAGAATTTAATTGTGGTTATTTTCTTTTATCTAAGTGTTTGTGTTTAATTTCTGAAAAAGAAAAAAAAAACCAAAAAGATTTGTTCAATTTGAGTAATCATATTTTTAGGTAATATTAGTTAACTTAGTTTTAGTTTAATTAAGTAATTAGTTTATTTTAAATCTCACTTATTTTTAGATTAACTAAAGTTCAAAGTTTTCAAAATTAAAATCTTAACTCCCTGTGGATCGACTCAGACTCACTACTATCAATTTCCAAAATTTGATTTGAATGAGCCGGATAAATTTAGATTGAACGTTTTCATGAGTGTTTAACAACGTACAATTCGAAACGATCAACGCTTCAGCTTCTGCCGACTTAGTGAGGTATTCCTTTACAGTGAGGATGAAGGACTTTTGCTTAATACCGGAATCAGAATTACCAAGGGGTCCAATGATATCGAAAGCCCACATGGAGAAAGGTCATGGGGACGAAACTGGATGGACTGAAGATGCAGGAAAATGAATTTTATCGGCGTGAAGTTGACACTTAGCACACCTACGGACATATCCTACACAATCTTCTTCCATGGTTGGCCAATAGAATCCTTATCTAAGGATTTTCTTTGCTAGCATCTGTCCATTAACATGGCCACCGCATACTCCAGCATGATCTCCTTCCATAACCTTCCAAAGCTCATCTTCGTCTAAACATTTTAGAAGAACTCCATCAAAACCTCTTTTGTATAACGCTTCTCTAACTATGGTGTATCTTTGAGTAACTCTCCTGATAGACTTTTTCTCCTCAGCTGTGGCTTCTTCAGGATATGATTGATCTTCACAATATTTGGCAATTTCGTAGTACCATGACTTATGTTCATCATCCATCTCTTCTAACAACTCCATTAGCATAATCTCTCTCTTTTCCACAATATCTCCATCTCTGACTTTTTTCAGCAGCTTCTCTTTAGTCCTAAGGAATGAAGGGTCTTTCACGGCGGTTGAAAGACGCCTATGAACGATGATTGATTCAGACTGTCTGCTAATTGAAAAATTAAGAGAAGATGCAAGTGAGGCTAGAGCGTCAGCTAAGATGTTCTGATTCCTAGGAACATGGACAAAGATCAATTTGGTGAAAAGCTTAGCATAAGCAGAAGTAAGTTCTTGATAAGGCTTGAGCTTGGGATCAAGAGTTCGATACTTGGTTAGCACTTGGCGAAGAATCAGTTGGCTATTACCCACAATCCTGAGTTTGGTAGCACCATGGAAATGAGTAGTCTCGAGGCCAGCAAGGAGCGCCTCGTATTCAGCTATATTGTTGGTGACTGAAAAGTCAAGCTGAAAGGCTTGTGGAATGGTGACACCTTCAGGTGATAACAGAACAATGCCGATCCCCTTTCTATGGGAATTCAAAGCTCCGTCAAAATGCAGAGTCCACATATCATCTCTGATTTGGTTTATGGACATCAGTTCCTCGTCCGGAAACTCCGATCGGACTGGATCAAAACAAGGAAGGGGATGATGAGCGAGATGCTCTGCTATGGCGTAGCCTTTGATCGCTTTCTGTTGAATGTAAGTGATATCAAATTGAGATAGAAAGCTTTGCCATCGTGCTAACCTATCAGTAAGGACATTTTTCAAGAAGAAACTTGATTGGATTCATCCTAGCGATGAGATGGACTTCATGGGCTAGAAAGTAATGCTTCAATTTCTGAACAACCCAGACTAATGCTGCACATGTTTTCTCCATCGCTGTATATCTCTGTTCAGCGGGGTTGAGAAGTTTAAAGAGATAGTAGGCTGCCCTCTCCTTTCCTTCTTCATCCTCTTGTGCTAGAACAGCCCCCACCGCATCATCCAGGACAGAAATATATAGTATCAATGGTTTGCCTGGAGATGGTGGTCTCAAAATAGGAGGACTTGCCAAATAATTCTTCAATCCATCGAATGCCTCCTGACACTTATCATCCCAATCGAATTTGACTCCCGGTTTGGTAAGCTCGTAGAACGGCTTACACCTTTGTGAGTGCTGAGAGACAAAACGGCGAATAAATTGCAACCTCCCGATTAATCCTTTCAACTATTTTAAGTTCTTGGGAGGCGGCATGTCTCTAATAGCCTTCGCCTTGTTGGGATCGATCTCAATTCCCCGTTTACTAACAATGAATCCAAGTAATTTTCCTGAGGATACCCAGAATACAGATTTCTTGGGGTTCATCTTTAACTGATATTCCCTTGATCTTTCTAATACTCTTGCCAAAACTTTGGCATGCTCAGCCTTAGTTTTAGATTTCACTAACAAGTCATCCACATACACTTCTAAATCAATATGCACCATGTCGTGAAATATTGCCATCATAGCCCTTTGATAAGTGGCTCCAGCATTTTTTAATCCAAATGGCATGACGACATAGCAATATGTCCCCCAAGGTGTAGTGAATGAAGTCTTTTCCTGATCTTCTTCTGCTAATTTAATCTGATTGTATCCTGAAAATCCATCCATAAATGATAAAGTTTCATAGCCAGCAGTGTTATCGATGAGTACATCAATATGAGGCAATGGAAAATCATCCTTAGGACAGACCCGGTTCAAATCTCGGAAGTCAATGCAAATCCTGACCTTCCTATCTTTCTTCATAACCGGGACTATGTTGGCCACCCATTGTGGATAAAGGACCACTCTAATGAATTTGGCTTTATGTAACTTGTCGACCTCTTCTTTCATCTTTAAAGCCATTTGTGGGTGGAATCGCCTTAACTTCTGTTTAACCGGGCTAGCTCCATCCTTTAATGTCAACTTGTGTTCCACTAGTGATGAGTCTAACTCCGGCATATCCTCATAACTCCAAGCGAAAGTGTCCTTATAATTCTTAAGAACTTGTACCATTGCCTTCTCATCATCTTCATAAAGATTCTTACTAACGAGGACAACCTTAGGTTTGTCTTCAGTCCCTAAATTGATTTCTTTGGTGGGCTCTTCTACAGCAACTGAGGGTTTATCAAATCTTTTTACTCCACTGGCATATGCCTCAGCCGCGTCCTCGTCATCTTCCTCATCTTCAACAATAGGGTCTTTTTCATGTATCAACTCATACACCCCATATCCATCATTAACTGACTCATCATCTATACAATCTTCTGGCATCTGAATAGGGTTCTCTAATAGCTGAGAGATCATAGAGCAAGAGAGGTATTTATCAGCTAAATCTTGGAGGTATCTATCTTGAATTCTTTTACCCTTAGATTTTCTAGACTTCCTAACCTGACTATCTTGCCTAGAGCTAGACTGCCTAACTTCACTAGACTCCCTATCCTGACCTAATGAGGATGAAGTAGAATGAAAATTATGGGATACATGAGGAAATACAGGATAATTCTCCCGATGGGAGGGGCAGAGTAGAGCTAGAAGAGAATCTCGACCGAAAGACCCGCGCGATGGGGTACAATCGGACAAGAAGTTTCCTCAATGAGGATCTGGGAGAAATTTGTTGCCAAATTGGCGTTTTTTTTTGGAGAAAAGAAGAATTAAACATAAAACAAGAATGAAGGTAAACAAGAGGGGAATGTAATGAAGGAAGTGGCACCAAGGCTAAAGGATTAGGGGGATCATACAGTAGTATGTCCCAGATTAAATCATACATCCTCTCTAGATCGAGAGGAGGTTGTGGAATGAGGTACCGTGGGGACAAAGTGATTATGATGGGGGGAGCCCGTGGAATATCTTCAGTAATGACCCGCGACCAAGTCGGGGTCAGGAGCAGAGTGCGGAACAAGGTATGAAGCGTGAGGATATGAGAAGGATAAGTCCCCCTCCAGAGCAGATCCGTGGTATAGCCAGCTTCATAGGGG
The DNA here is from genome assembly GCA_030544215.1 of Zantedeschia hybrid cultivar. NCBI lineage: Eukaryota > Viridiplantae > Streptophyta > Magnoliopsida > Alismatales > Araceae > Zantedeschia > Zantedeschia hybrid cultivar. The sequence goes on along the minus strand of JARZZO010000005.1, from coordinate 67,221,135 downwards.
TCATCTAGCTCCCCTTCATCAATTTCCTCAGACAGCAGTATTCTCTTGTCAAAAATGGCACCAGGCCCTTCAATCAGTTCATCTATCTGTGGCGGCCACTTAGGTTCGGAGGGATTAAGGAACAGTCTATTTAGCGCGATATACAGATCCCTTAAGTCGAACCATCTGTACCATTCACATTCAGGGTCTTGGAATTTCCTCCTTTTCATTGGCCGCAGAGCCTCTAAGGACTGGTACGTGAGCAGTTCTGAACAATGTCTAGCCAAGTCTCTTCCATATATATCATGGAGGTCAAAACATGAAGTGATGACCACCGTGTTGTCATGACTGATTACGGGCCCCTTTACAAAATGTGTGTATAGAGTCCATGTTAAGGGGTCCCGACCTTCCTTGCATGGTGTAGACATTGTTGTAGACACCGATTTTGGACCCCTTTCTGGTCATAAACCCCCATCACCCTATCCATCTCATTTAGCCCATCAGATTTTCTCGCATAATTCAACCCACTAAATAATCAGGCCCACTAACCAATCTCCGCTTCCACCATCCGTGGAAGGCCAACCAGGCCGCCTTCCACCACCCTTAGAAGGCCAACTACCTTGCCTTCTACCTTTTGGCCACCTTTTTCACTTTTCACCACCTTTTCGTGGAAGGCCAACCACCCTGCCTTCCACAACCCGTGGAAGGCCACCCCTTACCTTCCACCACCCTTGGAAGGCCACCCCTTGCCTTCCACCACCCTTAGAAGGCCACCACTTGCCTTCCACCGCCCTTGGAAGGCCAACTGGGCCGCCTTCCACCTCTTCGTGGAAGGCCAGCTACCTGGCCTTCCACGGGATTGGAAGGCAAGATAGTTGGCCGTCCACTCCCCTAACTTCCATCTTGACCTCGTCTTCCCACGATCTCCTCCACTCGCCACCCTCATCCCCACTACTCCGATCACTCCCCACTCCGGCGACTGCCGCGCGCACAACCTCCGACTCTTGACCGCTTCCCATTGGTTCTTTGATGATTTACGGGGATTTAGACCCCTATTTTCTCCTATTTTCCCTTCACCTATTTAAACCCTCCATGTCCCCACGAGAAAGGGGGTTAGGTGGGGTTGGGTTGGCATGGGCTGGAAAGGCTTCAGTTTGCGAGGTTGGAAACTGAAGAACTCCAAGCGGGAGAAGGCTTCGGCAGTCCATAAGTCAGAGGAAGTAGAGGAATCCTCCGCATTCCAAATTGGCTTGTTTTCTTAACTCTCTCCTTATTTTTCTCCTTCCCATTTCATTGCATTCCCGCTCTCTATCTACTCTGTAACATCATCCTCTCCTCTTACTCTTTTCTTTTTACCACATTACTTTTACTTTTCACTATTACCACACACGAGCACCCCATCTGCATGCATGCATCTTAGGATGACTTAGCACCCTTTACCCCTAGAGGTTTCAAACAAAAAACGGGAGGTGGGTGGCCATAACATATGGTCACCTTCCCTCCCCAAACACCCATCTGGTGCGTCCCCTTTCAATTTTAGTTTATTTATATATTTGCATGAATAGATTCTACATGTCGCAGTTCTAATCGGGCTATTTCTTTTCTTTGTTCGTCTTTTCTTTTCAGGGGCTCTTACCACATTCTGTGCGCAGACTACCGAGTTCTCCCCCTTCGGCCGGCCGGAGGCAGAGAAGAGGAACCCACTATCCCCGCTCCACCAGAACGCGATCATTCTCACCATCCTGCAGAGCACAGGGACCGTAAGGTAATGCTCCTGGCGATCACACACTTCGATCTCTAATCCTTCCAAATCGCCGCAGTGCTAAGATGAACGGTGAAGCCCTCGCCCGAAGGCCACAGCAGCGGCGGGGGACGTTCCGGGCACCTACAGCCCTCTAGCGATCACGGTGGGACACTCTTTTGCTCGCCGCGCACATTGTAAGATAGTTTAAAAAGGTAAGAGCTCCTCCCACGGACGGCCAAGCACTTGGCTACCCAGACTCCCAGACGGCCAAGTACCTGGCCGTCCAGACTCCAGGACGGCCAACTGCCTGGCCATCCAGGCTCTAGGACGGCCAAGTAGCTGGCCGTCCATACTCCAGGACGGCCAACTGCCTGGCCGTCCAGCCTCTAGGACTGCCAAGTAGCTGGCCGTCCATACTCCAGGACGGCCAACTGCCTGGCCGTCCAGGCTCCGGCCTTCTAGCTGTCTAATTTTCACTGTCCAATTTTTCACTTGTTGATTAAATTGTTGTGTGTTATAGTTTTTTGTTTACTGTTCTCTTGTCTTCTCTTTTCTTCTCTTGTCTGCTGGACTGTGGGTTAATTCCGGGGTACTATCCGCAGGGGTTTTTAAGGAAGAGTCGGCATCACACTTTTAGTTACCTCTCCCACAATGTTCGACTCTCCACCGGAGGATTCCCACTCGGGTGTGACTAGTCTTATTCTGTTGGGAACCTCCGTGAGTCTCCGCGAGCCAGGGATTCCCACTTGGCCGCCGAGCGGGTTGTACCTAAACCACCTGATAGGATCCCGGGTTTGTGTGAGGAGTTGAGCCTTTCCATTCACAATCATTCACCCATAAGTGTCACTGAGAGAATTTTTTCAAAATTTAAGACACCTAACTAAACTCTGGTTGAACATATTTTGAAAGAAGAATACAGGGTCGTTAAGGGTTTGAACTTGATTTGTTAGAAACCAACACTCATAATACACTGTTAACCTTTCAAGTGAAATATAAAATCATTTAGGATTTGTATTTCATAATGAACCGAATGTATGATAACACTGTGTATGATGACATGAATGAGTTTGGTAACAATGTCACACACAACCCTCTGTTCGAGATTAAAGAGGATCCGCAACAAACATTTGTGGGCATATTCCAAACACCTAGAGAGGAACTTAAGGGAAGATACTTGGATGAATCTTTTTCTTCAGAAAGTGACCCTATAATCTCCAACAGAACCTTCCAAAACCCGAGTGAGGACCCGGAACTTATTGCCATGTTATCACGGTACACCCTTGATCAACTCATCCAGTTGGCCTATTGTGGCAAAACTCAAGATGCCACTTCTCGGATAACTCACTTCCAAGGATCTTCCAACAGAACTCCGACTCGCATCAACCAGCCAACTCCTACCCCAGTTGCTCCACCCGTCATGCCAATTCCAGTCTCTCAAACTACACCTCCTCCCAAGCAGGAGGAATTCATCTACAAAAGTGAGGTTGAAACCTATGTGCGTAAGCTCATGGCCGAAAAACTTACCCTGAAACAACCGCACTCTCTCTTGAGCTATTGCAAGCTCCCTCTGGCCTACTTTCCACCAGGATTCAAAGCCCCCAAGTATAGGAAATATGATGGCACCTCTGACCCTCATTACCACCTGTCAGGTTTCCTCATGGATTCCCATCAATGGCTCTACGACAGAGTCCTCCTTGTCCATCTGTTCCAGAAATCCTTAGAAGGTGAGGCCTTAAGATGGTTTTCTTCCTTACCCGCCACAGACCTAATCAATTTTGATATGGTCTCCGAAAAATTCATCACTCAATTTAGTCATATGACAACCATGCCTCCCACCTTGTTTGATCTTGTGATGGAGAAGATGAAGCCTGAAGAGGAGTTCACGTATTTTGCCAACAGGTGGAGGGCAATGGACTCTAGGGCGGAAGTGGCAATCCCCGAATCTCAAGCTATCGCAATGTTGGTCAATAACGCTACCCCGCAGCTTCAAGCTATTCTCATGCTAAGCGAATTTCACACATTTGCCCAACTTTATAATCGAGCTCGGGTAGTTCAATCTCATATTCGGAGTTCCACTTTGCCATCCTTCTTTGAAGATCAGAACAGAAATAAGAAGACCACACAAACTCCACTAGTAGAGGGAGTGACAATCAATGAATAGGTGAGTGCCTTGGGACAGCCTTTTAGGTCACCCAATCCTATGTCCAGATCAGACAACCAATCCAATCAAAAACCATATTCAGCAGTTCCCCCTTCAACTAGCTACAGTCGACCTATGCCCAAACATACCTCATATCCGCCTTTACCGGAATCTCTATTAGACATTTTACATGTCTTATTATCTTGCAATGCTATCTAGCTTCCACCCCAGCATGAGGCCATCCCCTGCAATGTTGATGTGTCCAGATATTGTCCGTATCATAAAGTGTCGGGGCATACAATTTATAACTGCTTCACTTTCAAGGATTGGGTATATGATTTGAATGAGGAAGGCAAGCTCAATTGGGGGCACATGAAAGAGGCTATTGAAACCTTGAAAGTCAAAGACCCTTCGCCCTCTCATAAGGTAGCTCAAGATCCATCTACCTCTCTAGAAAGGGTAAGCACCCTTGTCAAAAATCTGGAACCAAATGTCGATTGCAGAGGACAGTACTGGGAGTATGAAGAGGTTGGGATATGGCGTGAGTGCCCCACTAGGATGACCAAACCTAGAAAGCCGTTGCAAGGAGTCTCCCCTATTATCCAAGACAAACGTTTGGTCTTGATACGACCTAGGGAACAACCAACAGTCATCAATCCAGTCACTCTGGTCCAAGTTCCCTCAATTTCAATCAGAGAACCTCCTCTATCCATCTTGTGTCCAACACCAAAGCCAGGTCCAGTAACCTAATTCTGCCTAATAAATTCACCACCAGTTCAACCACTAAAGTCAGATCAAGCAGTAGACCCCAGTCCGATTGGTGTTACACTGAGAAATCGCATCATTCCCCCAACAAGTCAACTCTTGGACTCCCAAAAGAATTCAAATCTGTCTAGAAGGATTACTCAATCCAAGTATCACATCCTACAACATCTAGGGAAAACTCCCGCCAAGATTTCGGTCCTAGAGTTGATTAGGAGATCTCCTACACATAGTGAGACATTGTTCAAATTCCTCCAGCGAATTATAGTCAATGAAGATCTTCCTATCAGGGGGGTCACAAATGTCATTCTCTCAGTCACCCAAACACCTACGATATCCTTCACAGATAAGGATCTAGCTCCCCTTGAATGCCAATCCCTTCCCTCATGCTTAACTGCAACACTCAAGGGTCACTCATTGGACTCCATCCTGTTAGATACCGGCGCATCAATCAATGTTTGTCCACTCAAGACCCTCAATAAAATAGGGATTGATCCAGAAAAGATTGAGTCTACTTCTATGATGGTCTCAACCTATGACAAATCTCAAAGACTAGCTAATGAGAAACTAGAAATTGGCCCAATGGCCATGATCTTTGAATTCTACATCCTTGATGTCGAACCCATATACAACGTCATTCTGGGAAGGCCTTTGATGGACCAAACCCAGGGAGTGTCCTCCACTAATCATCAGTGCTATAAATTCCCATACAATGGGAAGATTGTCAAAATGAAGAGTACCCCTTATGTTGAGTCTTTAAACTCACTCTCGACTGAACAAATTCCATCTATGATCACTTCTGGAAAAGGGAAAGAGCCCATCCTTTCATCTGTTGACTCTCAGGCCAAGCCCCGGCCTAGTATGGGTTGGCAGCTTATGGACAAAATGGGGTATAGTTCAAGATCTGAGTTAGGCAAGGAAGAGCAAGGAATTCAAAAGCCTATCTTTGAAAATCCGACCATTGGGGGATTCAGATTGGGTTACCTACTAACCAAACCAACTGAGGAATCAAGAAAATGGACTCTCTTGGATCACTTTGTGAAGGAAGATCAAGAGGTACTCAAGATACACTATCTTGAGGATGAGTTGAAAGAAACAATCAATGAAGTTGAAAGAGAAGATGAAGAAGATTTCGGTACACAGCTGATGTTCTATGAACCAACCACTCGACGAGAAGGAGCCTCCTTAGTGAGGGATGAACCGGTACCCACCGCTCTCATTCCCTTCCTATATTCTACACACCTTCCCTTCTCAGGCTTCTATCACCGGTCGTAGCACATTCCCCTGAGTGTTTCATGCTTGGAGACTACGACCCCCAAAAAGAGGAAAAGTCCCACTCCCATATCGGAGGGCATAAAACCACCAATGAGGAGCCAACATACTGGGGCAATTCTGCCATCATTAGACCCACCTTTGCAACATGTCTGACTCACTCTCAGAGTCTTGTGCATAATCGCTTAGGGATTAGATAGCTTCCTCTTTATCTAAGAGTTGTAGAGGTAAGTAAGTTCTTTCGTTTCTAGTTCAAGAGTTAGCAAATAAGTGTAAATATTTGAAAACTATTTTTCTTTGGATAGGAGTCTATCTAAAAAAAATTCTACCCTTTAAATGCAAAAAAATATAAATTTTTTTCAGAATCTCAAAAAAAATTGAATATTCCAAAAAGCAGCAAAAATATTTGTAAATATGTACATACTTCAATAAAAATCACAAAAAATTAGAAAAAACACAAAATCCAACTGTCTGCTGACTGCCACGTAACTCCCTGTCTAGGTCTAGTTGCATGATAGATTGGGTTAACATTAAGGTTGACTAAGATTTTGGTCCACCAGAACCTTGGACGTGTCTACTTTACTTTCATACGGATCCCTATGATCATCATGAGATACACACACCTACACGTTTCTTCAAATAGAACCTTTTTAAAATGAGTTCGAAGTCTTTAGTATACTGTCAACTGCAACCTTTGCTCTTCGTCTCTCGACCGATCAGGACAGTCGACACCCTTAAACGGTTGAGCTCAGCAAACTGCGGTTCCTCAACAACCCGATAGATGTAATCCCTCGAAAGGACCCAAAAATGAAATGTAAAGGACTAGAGCACGTGAAGAGGGCAGTGTCCCCGCAGGCGGAATATCAAATAACCCTGAAAAATATCAAGAGTGTAAAAGAAATACAAAAAAGAAAAGAGGTTCAAGCAATCACACAAAAAAGCATGGTCGTGACCGTGCCTAGCCATGAAATCTACTAAAGGCCTGAAAAGTCAAAATAAGGGCATCTAGGAGGTCAAAAGGGGTCCGTTTTGTCATAGCTCGCCCTTTTAACGGTTTTGTCGATCCTCTTGCGAGGTTTGTCTCCAAAATTTCTTCACTTTTTCTCCCCCAAGGTTTAGCACGAGATAGCTATCTAAAGACCGAACATCATTTTAAAATAGTTCGTTTTTAAAAAATTATCATATGCTCGCATGATCACAGGAGTCCAAAATGGGTGAAGAGTAATGTCAGTGTTTCTGGTGAACCAATTCCTTAACCATAATCTCGATGAGCACTCTTAAAACTTTGGGCTTAGGTCAATGCATGCGCGTCACCTATAGGTGCGACAGCATCTGATTCCGGGTCAGCGTCGCGCGGTTGACCGTTGGAGTTCCAAGGTGTTCCATCTTATACCTTCTAGGTTGTGAGGAAAGAGACCCAGGTCGGGCAAATCATTGACCTCGAAAACCTTTTGGGCAAACTTGGTGGTCGGGAGCGGCTGGGAACCTAAGCATGTCATGACGGTATTGTCATCAGTATGAGTCTTAGCCGGTCAAGATTAGCTTGAGGAGTCTAGAAGCCCAAATCAATCTAGATGTGTGCTTAGGATACCTGGGAAGTTGAGTGTGCATTTCCCTTTCATCATTCAATCAGGCTAAGTTTGGGCAGTCACCAGGTGGTCGGAATCCAAAACATGTTTTCGTTCATCACACACCCCATTTGTTAATATCCACCAACATTTGCATATTTACTTGTCGCATCAGTTTCAATACTCTTCCTTTTGTCTGGTTAGTTGGACACGGCTCCTTGACCCTATGCGAAGGCTAGGGAAAAGGTAGTTGCTCTTTTTTGGGCAAGGGGCCGAAAACAGATACTACTAACTATTTTCCCCTCATTATTGTGCATACAGGAAAAGGATTCTATGTCCAAAAGGTGGACACTTTTGCTATCGAGTCGAAGCCAAAAGCAGCCGGATTGGCATTCTACTTTGAGAATGGCCATATCTTCTGTGCTGGCTTCGACTCGACAGGGACCTTTGTCCCTTGTTTCCTTGCAGCTTGTCATTAAGATATTGTGGATCATTGATTATTTACATTTGCTGATGTACGTTCTTGCAGCTGCAGGGAATCTGAAGCAAGTAGGATTGAAGATACAGGAGGCTAATAACTTTGGGCGTATAGACTCTGAGTTCCTCTTTAAACAAAACAATGAGGAGTCTATATTCTCCAAGTTATTCGATTGACCAATAAATCCCTCATGTTTGCATTAGGAATTTGTTTTCCAATTTTTAAACCAGCATACATTTGCATAAGCATCCATCCTCGCCCTAGAGGAAATGACCATAATTTATCACTCTGCTTAACCCATTGTTGATCTGTGAGTCTGGCAATTATTCGTCTGTTAGCCCTTTGAATTGCAAGACCTCATCCTTTTCCAATACGTGTGCTTGAGATTCTCTCACTTGGTGATCACATGATGCGCCAGGCCACCGCGCGCCCGTTGTGTCGAGACCTTTTCAAGTCACACTCCTCCATCTTTCATGCTAGAGATCCCCTTGGGCCAGATCGTTGCATCCTAGTGCGCCAAGGCCTTGCGGTTCCAGTACCCGAGGTTCCCACAGATTGTGATTCTCTAGTTTGAACTTTGTTCCCCTTCTTAATCACCCTTGCAATCCAAATAGCCAACTCTCATACATTTATCACATTCGCATATCAACCTTGGATATAGCTCATTCCTTCTTCGGGTTGTCCGAAATCAGTTTGGATTTTCGGAACACCTATTTATTATTCCGTTCCACTCCACTGCAAAACAGGTGTCCCGGAGGGGCATTTGTAGACACCGATTTTGGACCCCTTTCTGGTCATAAACCCCCATCACCCTATCCATCTCATTTAGCCCATCAGATTTTCTCACATAATTCAACCCACTAAATAATCAGGCCCACTAACCAATCTCCGCTTCCACCATCCGTGGAAGGCCAACCAGGCCGCCTTCCACCACCCTTAGAAGGCCAACTACCTTGCCTTCTACCTTTTGGCCACCTTTTTCACTTTTCACCACCTTTTCGTGGAAGGCCACCAACCACCCTGCCTTCCACCACCCGTGGAAAGCCACCCCTTGCCTTCCACCACCCGCGGAAGGCCAACAACCTTGCCTTCCACCTTTTGGACACCTTTTTCACTTTTCACCACCTTTTTCGTGGAAGGCCAACCAGCCCGCCTTCCACCATCCTTGGAAGGCCACCCCTTGTCTTCCACCACCCTTGGAATGCCATCCCTTGCCTTCCACCACCCTTGGAAGGCCACCCCTTGCCTTCCACCACCCTTAGAAGGCCAACCAGCCCGCCTTCCACCATCCTTGGAAGGCCACCCCTTGCCTTCCACCACCCTTGGAAGGCCACCTCTTGCCTTCCACCACCCTTAGAAGGCCACCCCTTGCCTTCCACCGCCCTTGGAAGGCCAACTGGGCCGCTTTCCACCTCTTCGTGGAAGGCCAGCTACCTGGCCTTCCACGGGATTGGAAGGCAAGATAGTTGGCCGTCCACTCCCCTAACTTCCATCTTGACCTCGTCTTCCCACGATCTCCTCCACTCGCCACCCTCATCCCCACTACTCCGATCACTCCCCACTCCGGCGACTGCCGCGCGCACAACCTCCGACTCTTGACCGCCTCCCATTGGTTCTTTGATGATTTACGGGGATTTAGACCCCTATTTTCTCCTATTTTCCCTTCACCTATTTAAACCCTCCATGTCCCCTCGAGAAAGGGGATTAGGTGGGGTTGGGTTGGCATGGGCTGGAAAGGCTTCAGTTTGCGAGGTTGGAAACTGAAGAACTCCAATCGGGAGAAGGCTTCGGCAGTCCATAAGTCAGAGGAAGCAGAGGAATCCTCCGCATTCCAAATGGGCTTGTTTTCTTAACTCTCTCCTTATTTTTCTCCTTCCCATTTCATTGAATTCCCGCTCTCTATCTACTCCGTAACATCATCCTCTCCTCTTACTCTTTTCTTTTTACCACATTACTTTTACTTTTCACTATTACCACACACGAGCACCCCATCTGCATGCATGCATCTTAGGATGACTTAGCACCCTTTACCCCCAGAGGTTTCAAACAAAAAACGGGAGGTGGGTGGCCATAACATATGGTCACCTTCCCTCCCCAAACACCCATCCGGTGCGTCTCCTTTCAATTTTAGTTTATTTATATATTTTCATGAATAGATTCTACATGTCGCAGTTCTAATCGGGCTATTTCTTTTCTTTGTTCGTCTTTTCTTTTCAGGGGCTCTTACCACATTTTGTGCACGGACTACCAAGTTCTCCCCCTTCAGCCGGCCGGAGGCAGAGAAGAGGAACCCATTATCCCCGCTCCACCAGAACGCGATCATTCTCACCATCCTGCGGAGCACAGGGACCGTAAGGTAATGCTCCTGGAGATCACACACTTCGATCTCTAATCCTTCCAAATCGCCGCAGTGCTAAGATGAACGGTGAAGCCCTCGCCCGAAGGCCACAGCAGCGGCGGGGGACGTTCCGAGCGCCTACAATTGTCTCCCAGACTTTCTGGCCGCCTTCATTGTCTTCTTGCTGAGTAATGTCCTGCTTCACTTTTCTTGGCCTATAGCCCAGGCCATTTCTAGGTGTCCTTTGGTTATCCTTAATGGGAGTGGTCCTGCCTTGTAACTGTGTGCCTAGACCTTTGCCAGGCTGATAACCACTCTTCATCATTATTTTCCATCCAGGGGTACTCATGCACTTCCCCCTTTTTATGGCATTCAATGGATAAGGAGTAAGAGTGGCGGCCTTTAAAGGATCAGCCACTGGATGGTAGACCTGTAATACCGACAGAAAAGGTTGTCGGCCAGGTGAAGAAGTGGGCTTGATATTCAAAGAATGAGCAACAGCAAGGATCGGCATGCTCGTAACTTTAATGATTCGTCCTTTGTAAGGAAATTTGAGGCATTGATGATTCATGGAGGGAATCGCCTCGAGGGTTTTTATATAAGGACGACCCAAAATGGCATTCAAGGAAGGATCGATTTCCAAAATGTGAAATTCGACCTCGGTATGACGTACAGGGCCTAACTCTACTTTCAAATAGACCATTCCCAGAGGGGAACGGGTGGAATTATCATATGCTGTTACAGAGATAGGACTAGGCAGCCATTTTTCTTTAGGCACACCGCATAATTCAAAGGTCTTCGGAGGCAAGACATTGATTGAAGCCCCTGTGTCAACCAGACATGCATCCACGACCTTCTTGCAGATATTGACCGTGATACTTAGAGCCATGCTCCTGGCTGCTGGCAATGCTAGTTCCGAGACATGGAGTGAGATAGAGGGTTGATCCCCCTGAGGAACTAGTAGTGCGGCGATCTTCTCTACCGGCACGCCTTCGTTGACCATTACCTTCTGTAGATACTCCATCAGTGCCTCTTGATGGGTCTTTGATCTCCTTATCAGTTCAAGTACAGAGATTCGTGCCGGTGTTCTGTCAAGGTGCTTCAGCAAGTCGTATTGAGTGCCTGGTGCACTCTCATCATTATGTGCTTCCTCTGATGGCTGTGATGGGCCATCTCTAACTGTCGATTGAGGAAAGACTTTGTTGAAAATCCTCCTACTCCGGAGCGCATGTTCTTTGGTCGTGGAAGGGCTGGGTGACAACTTGAGCACCACAGGGTTAATGGATGGTGCGGATGGTGTGGAGTGTTGGTATACAGGTGATGGCATGGGGTAAGCTGGGGTGGCGTGGTACGGATGAGAGGCCTAGATGGTTGGATGGTGTAAGGGTAAGTGGTTGGTGCGGATGAGGTGGGGAATGGCATGCGGAGTAGGGGTTTAGATGGTTGTATGGTGTCTAGGTAAGTGGTGGTAGTGGGGAATGGTACGCGTAGCAGTGGTTTGGATGGCATGAGAGGTGCGAAATTGGCTTGCGAAGGGTTGTTTAATGGAGGCGTAGTGGCGTGGGGTGTAAAGGGTTTGAGGAAAGTGGGTGGTGGTAATGGGTTAGTGGGTGCGGGTGAATGATATGCGGGTGTTGGTATAGGTGTGATGGTAATGGGCTGTGGCTGTGGTCTAGGTATGTGGATGGTGCGGCGTGGTGGTTGCTCTGCGGTACTTGGAGTGTGGCCGGTTGAATAAATAGAGGAAGAGTCCTCTCTCTTCCACTGTTGCCCTCGATTAGCCTCAGACCGGCTATTTGTCAAAATAGGGGCAACTTGGTTCTGGTTCTGATTCTGGTGCTCCGGAAGTGGGTTTTGCACTATACCCATGTTTGGCGGCGTTGCTACCTGCACTAGTGCTCTTGGTTGTTGCTATTGCTGCTGTTGTGGTCTTCTCGCCTTCAAGGCGGATATGTACTTCTTCATCTCTTCCCAGTCGATGCCTCCCTGCTCGTTGAGATCATGAATATAATCTCGGAATTGGAAGCAGGTGTCTATGGTGTGTCCAGGTTGTCTATGGAAATAATAATACCTGGAAGTGTCGACATTTTTGGGCCAAATTGTCTTTTCTTTTGGCAGAACCAAGGCATTGACTGCCATCAGAGCACTGAAAATATCCGCTAAGGACTCCGGAAGGACTGGGTATTCTGCCCTCTTCGGGCCTGGAGGCTTCCTCTGCTAGTTGTAATTAGCAGGAGGAAGGACATTGTGATACGCTGGCGGTGCGCGCGGCTGGTACTGCTACTATTGCTGATACTGCTGTTGTGGGGGCTGGTACTGTAACTGCCGTTGCGGCTGCTACTGTGGCTGTTGTTGTTGTTGATGGTTCGGCTGCTGAGGCCACTGATATTGGGGTTGCTGATACTATGAGTTCGGCTGCTGCCTGTAACCCTGCTGGTACTGAGATTGTTGACTCCTTACAAATTGGGGCGAGTTGTTGTTCATACTACTAACCTGCTCATGAGAGAGCGTGCCCTCAGTAGTTGGACCTGTGCTAGGGGAATTTGGCACTGCAGGCTTCTGAGGTGGAGGCCTGCTAGGTTGGTGAGGATCAAAGACGCTAGAGAACGTAGCATCCTTGAAAGCATTCTAACAGTACCGCGCTCTTTCATAGAGCTCTGCCATGCTGGTCAGGTTGTTCAGGGAGAAGACTAGTTTGAACTGAGGCGTAGCATTAGAAATTAGCATCTTTACTTGCTCTGACTCAGACAAGTGATCTTTCACTTTTTCCGCCATACCTCTTCATCTATCAACAAAATTGACGAACTCCTCGTCAGGCTTCATCTTTTCTGCTATAAGGTCAGTAATGGACAGGGAGGGGGCAACTCTATCCTGGTATCGTTGAATGAATTTTCGGGAGACGATACCGTAGTCCTCTACTTCAGCAGGTTCTAAAGAAAAGAACCATTCAAGGGCTGGTCCCTCTAAGGATCTCTTGAACAAAAATGCCAACGACCTTTTGTCGTTTTGCCAGAAAGATGACTCGTACATAAACTCCTTCAAGTGAGTGAAGGGGTTACCAGTACCGTTATACTTTCAGTACACTAGCATTTCAGAGGGTGGCAGATGGAACACAGGCATACTTGGTAAGTTAATTTCTGGTGCAACTTTAACTCCCATCATCTTCTGAAGGTTGTTGAACTGTTCGTCTATACGCTCCATCTTTGCCAACAACGCTTGCGTTGTTAGATCAACCTGGGGAGGAGGGGGGGGGGGGGTAGAAGTACCTGATAGGCCTGTTGCCTAGAGTACGTAGGCCATGGAGGACAATAGAGTGGAGGTCCGGCAGAGCTTCCGCCATGCCCGAGGGCATTTTGGTAAGTAGGCGTCAGCGGCCTGACCGGTTGCCTAGAAGAGGAAAGTTGTGACCCAGTTGGCCGAGAAGCTGAAACGTGGAGGCCTTCCATGGCCTGGTGAATGAAGGAAGTATGATGATGAGGTTGTTGAGGGACGACAGGGGGAGCCACAAGGTTCGGCTCAGCAGACTGCATGGGTGTCTTCCCCTTCAAAATAGACTGGATCGCCTCGAACTGTTGAGAATCCAGACGGGAGGCAAGAACTCCCAAAGCATTCACTAGATCTGAGGGATCGGAGGATGAGGGATCATTCGGGTTCATGTCTCCCTCGAAAACAGGATTAGGAATCGCATGTACATGCGGAGAGAGATCATAATATTGATCATGAGTACAATGAAGAGGAGTTGGAACATTTCTCTCATATCGAACTGGACGAGGGTGAGAATTACGGGAGGCACCAGCTGTAGACACGCTAATTTTGACATCATTTTGAGTAAATTTCATATCATATAATAATGCCTCAGAATGGTCTGATATTTAATCATTGATTAATTTTTATTGATATTTTTGAGTGTCGGATTTAACAGACATGTTTAAGTTAATCAATTGAATTGATTTTAGCTCAAATTTCAGTTAAAATATGAAGAATTTTAAAAGACGTCGACCTGTGTGGACTCTATTTAGAGTTTATTCTTATTTTAACGTTTAAATTTGAATTTTAATCAATTGATTAATTAGCTAAAAGGCGTATGTGAGTGCTGACGCGTTTTAGGTTTCTTAGGCTATTTCTACTTCTCTTCCGGATGTTTATCCTTATCTTAATTAGTGAAAAAGACGTCTGCACATGTAGACGCATTTTAGCTAATAAAGATAAAGATAAGTTTTCCTGGATATTTATCCTTATCTTAAATTAATTTGAAAGGCGTCAGCCATGGTGGACGCGTTTTAGATAATTACAGATAAAGATGAATTAATCAGTATTTATCTGTCGGTTAAGATAGATAAATCCGAAGTTTTTCTATGTTAATCCTCGCAGAAGAGGTCTATAAATACCTTACATCTTGAAGAGTTTAAAAAAGTTGAGCGCCATTAAAAGTTAAGTGTAATCTCGAGCGAGTTGAAGATCGAAGCAACAACGTCGGAACGCCGAAGCGCTGCCATTTCCAGAAGTCGGCGTCCTTTCACGATTCTTCATCCATTCAAGAATTCAACCATTGGGCATAAGTCTTTTATTTTCTGCATTTTCATTTCATTTAGTTCTATATTCTTCATCATTCACTTCATGCAACATACACACCACATTCATTCTTTTCAAAACCTATTTGATTAAGAGATTTCAAAAGCTATTAAACAAGTAAGTTTGTTGTTTAATTGCATGTTTAACATCATGATTAGAATAGATACTGCTTTTGTTTAAAGTTCTCATCATTATTTCTTCATCTCTTTTTCTTTCTATTTCTACTGCACTCAACAAGAGAATCAAAGGGGAAAATAATCAAAGTCAAAAGGATTCTTGGACGATCCTCAACTTCAAATTCAACAGCAAGAACAAAGAACAAAGGAAGGGCTCTCTTTCTTCAGCCGGCTGAAGGAGGGGAACCAAGAGCTCAATATCTTCCGCGTTTAAACAGGTAGGCGATCAATACCCTCTTTTGAAACTTTTTAAGTCAAAAGTTTCTGACGATCACTGCACTTAGTTGCTGTTTTTAATAGGTTTATTTTGCACTAAACAACCTAGATTTTTCATGTTAATCACACTAGCATTTTAAATCACTCACAGCTTTTTTGGCGATCACGGTGGGACTTGATCTCGCCATCTTTTAGTTTTTTGTTCTTGCTATCATCAATCGGGCACCCACGGTGCACCATTTGTGTCTCTCGACACGTCCTCACCAATTGGTGAGTGTTTTAGTTTAATTAATTTCCCTCGTGCACTACGTGCACACCCCAGTGGCAAGATCTTGCCCTCCCCTTGATTAGTTTAAAAAGCTGTTTTTGTGATAAAAATGATGTGTGATTGATTGATTTTCTAGTTGTTTAGTTAGTAAATCATCCTGTTAAAATCTGGAACTAAAAAAAATCTGCATGAATTGATTATTTACTGCTTTTTATCCTGTTTGAGGAGGATTCAACCCAGAAAATCTTCCTGCAAAACTGTTTCTGCGAAGTGAAAAGCGTCTAGGAGCACTGACGCGTTTCAAACCGCGTCAATACACCCAGACGCCTTTCAGTCTTCATATTTTCTCTGTTGTCTGCATCTGTTTCTGCGAAAAATTAAGGCTCTGTTTTGAATAGCGTCGACTACCATCGACGCGATTCAGACAGTTTCTTAGTTATTTTTCAGTCTTCAGATTTCTGTGGTTTGAGTGCTAGCTACCCATTATTATTAAGCATTAGAGGCCATCCAGGCCGTAGGACATACGCATTGAGGCAAATACCCTCCTTTTCTTAGGAACACACTACTTGACGTCAGCAACTCTCTCTGATTGGGTTGGTCCCTTGATCAGACTAGAGAAGTTGATGTTAAGGCCTCCATAAGTCCCCAAAATCAAGGTATTCCTCCTTGATCATCTGGCTGGTTGTACCAATTGAAGTCCCGGCTAGATTCCAAAACCGTTGTGAGAGAAAGCCCTAGAAAATAACGGTGGAAATTGAACTGAAACTAGGATCCTTTCCCTGAGCGAATTTGTGGTTTAATCCAATTCAAATAACTCAACAAGGAACCTTAAAATCACGATTAACATCCACTTGTTTGATTAATCTCTGTGCAACTTGTTTGTCAAATCCTTGAAAAAAAGGGAATCTAACATCATGCTGCTGCGATCAGGCAGGGACTTGAGTGTGGCTCCAGACGCCATGGTCAATTACGAGGGAGATGCTAATGCCCCTCGGGATTCTGATTACAACTATGAGAGCGGGAGAGATGCTGATGCCTCCCGTAATTTCGTCCCCGTTCCGCTTCGACATGATGGGAACATTCGGACCCCTCTCTTCCATCCCCATGATCGATATCCTGATCTTCCCCCGCATGAATATACGATTCCTAATCCCGATCTTGAGGGGGACATGAATCAGAATGATCCCTCATCCTCTGATCCTTCGGATCTCATCAACGCTTTGGGAGTTCTTGCCTCCCAATTGGACCCTCAGCAGTTCAAGGCGATCCAGTCTATTCTGAAGGGGAAGGCACCCGTGCAGCCTGCTGAGCTGAACCCTGTGGCTCCCCCTGTTGTTACTCAACAACCTCCTCTTCCTCCTCCTTACATCCATCAGGCCATGGAGGGCCTTCATGTCACTTCTCGTCTAGCTGGGCCGCAGCTTTCATCCTCTAGGCAACCGGCTAGACCGCAAACGCCTGTTTATCAAAATGCCCTCGGGCATGGCGGAAGCTCTGCCGGACCTCCCCTTTATTTTCCCCCCTGTCCAACGTACTCTAGGCAGCAGGCCTATCAAGTACCTCCACCTCCTCCTCCCCCTCAGGCAGATCTGACCACGCAAGCGTTGCTGACCAAGATGGAGTGCATGGATGAGCAATTTAACAACCTCCAGAAGATGATAGGGGTTAAAGCTGCGCCAGAGATCAATTTGCCGAGCCTGCCGGTATTCCACCTGCCACCCTCTGAGATGCCAGTGTACCAGAAGTACAACGGTACTGGTAACCCCTTCACACATCTGAAGGAGTTTATGTACGAATCGTCTTTCTGGCAGAACGACAAGAGGTCGTTGGCCTTTTTGTTCAGGAGATCTCTAGAGGGACCAGCCCTCGAGTGGTTCTTTTCCTTGGAACCCTTCGAAGTAGAGGATTACGGTATCTTCTCTCGTAAATTCATTCAACGATACCAAGATAGAGTTGCACCCTCCTTGTCCATCACTGACCTCATTGCAGAAAAGATGAAACCTGATGAGGAGTTTGTCAGTTTTGCTGACAAGTGGCGGGGCCTAGCCGAAAAAGTGAAGGATCACTTGTCCGAATCTGAGCAAGTGAAGATGTTAATTTCCAACGCCACGCCCCAGTTCAAGCTAGTCCTCTCCTTGAACAATCTGACCAACATGGCAGAGCTCTATGAAAGAGCACGGTATTGCCAGAATGCCTTCAAGGACGCTACGTTTTCCAGCGTCTTTGATCCTCACAGACCTAGCAGACCTCCACCCCGGAAGCCTGCAATGCTAAACTCTCCCAGCACAGGTCCGACTACTGAGGGCACGCTCTCTCACGAGCAAGTCAGTAGCATGAATAATAACTCGCCCCAGTTCGTGAGGAACCAGCAACAGTACCAGAGGCCACCGCAGCCAAATCAACAGGGGTACAGGCAGCAACAGAACCCCCATTATCAGCAACAGTATCAGCGGCCCCAGCAGCCGAATCAGAACCAGCAACAGCTACAGCAGCCGCCGCAACGGCAACAACAGTACCAGCAGCCCCAACAACAGCTATATCAGCAACAGCAATAGCTACAGTATCAGTCGCGCGCACCGCCGGCATACCATAATGTCCCTCCTCCTGCTGACTATAATCAGCAGAGAAGACCTCTAGGCCCTAAAAGGGCAGAATACCCGGCCCTCCCAGAATCCTTGGCAGATATCTTTAGCGCTCTAATGGCAGCTATTGCCTTAGTTTTGCCAAGGGAAAAGGCCGTCTGGCCTCAAAATGCCGACACGTCCAGGTATTGCTATTTCCATAGCCAACCTGGGCATACTATCGACACCTGCTTCCAGTTCAGAGATTATATTCATGATCTCAACGAGCAGGGCGGCATAGACTGGGAGGAGATGAAAAAGTATATATCAGCTCTGAAGGCGAGAAGACCACAGCAGCAGCAACAGCAACAGCAAGTAAGACCACCAGCACAAGCAGCACCACCACCCAATATGGGCATAGTGCAAAACCCGCTCCCGGAGCACCAGAACCAAAACCAAGTTGCTCTCATTCTGACGAACAACCAGTCTGAGGCTGGTCGTGGGCAACAGTGGAGGATAGAGGACTCTTCCTCTCTTTATTCAACGGACCATATTCCAAGTACCGCAGAACGACCACCACGCCGCACCATCCACATACCTAGGCCACAACCCATTACCATCACCCCTCTACCGACACCCGCATATCACTCGCCCACACCCAATAACCCGTTACCACTACCCGCCTTCCTTAAGCCCATCACGCCCCGCACTCCTACGCCTCCATCATATAACCCCCCGCAAACCAATCACGCGCCTCTTCTACCATCTAGGCCATTACTCCGCATACCGTTCCCTACTTCACCCGCTACCACTACCACCTACCCAGATCCCCCCTTACCATCCAGACCGCTATTACGCGTGCCATTCCCCACTTCACCAACCACTTACCCATCCACCATTCAACCCTCTAGGCCTTTAATCCGCACCGCGCCATCACCACCTAGCCCTACGCCATCACCTACATACCAACCCTCTACATCATCCGCACCATCCAACCCTGCGGTACTTAAGGTGTCACCCGGATCCTCCACGGTCGAGGAACATGCGCTCCGAAGTGGAAGGATTTTCAACAAGGTCTTTCCTCAATCCACAGTTAGAGACGGCCCATCGCAGCCGACTGAGGAAGCCCATAATGAAGAGAGTGCACTAGGCACTCAATATGATTTGTTGAAACATCTGGACAGAACACCGGCACGGATCACCATACTTGAATTGATCAAAAGGTCCAAGATTCACCAAGAAGCCTTAATGGAATACCTACATAAGGTAATGGTCAATGAGGATGTGCCGGTAGAAAAAATTGCAGCACTACTAGTTCCTCAGGGAGATCAGCCCTCCATCACATTTCACACATCAGAACTAGCACCGCCAGCAGCCAGAAGCATGGCTCTGAGCATCACGGTCAACATCTGCAAGAAGGCCGTGGATGCATGCCTGGTTGACACAGGGGCCTCGATCAATGTTTTACCTCCGAAGACCCTAGAGCTGTGCGGTGTGCCCAAAGAAAGATGGCTGCCCAGCCCCATCTTTGTGACAGCATATGACAATTCTACCTGTTCCCCTCTGGGAATGGTTTATTTGAAGGTGGAGCTAGGCCCTGTAAGTCATGCAGAGGTCGAATTTCACATCCTAGAAATCGACCCTTCTATAAATGCCATTTTGGGTCGTCCTTATATTAAAACTCTTGAGGCGGTTCCCTCTACGAATCACCAATGCCTCAAATTCCTTTCAAAGGACGAATTATTAAAGTGACGAGCATGCCGATCCTTGCTGCTGCTCATACCTTGAATATTAAATCTGCTGTTTTACCTGGCCGACAACCTTTTCTGTTGGTATTACAGGTCTACCATCTAGTGGCTGATCCTCTAAAAGCCGCCACTATTTCTCCATACCCGTTAGATGCCATAAAAAGGGGGAAGTGCATGAGTACCCCAGGATGGAGAATTATGATGAAGAACGGCTACGAGCCTGGGAGAGGTCTGGGCACACAATTGCAAGGCAGGACCACTCCTGTTAAAGATCATCGAGCAGCACCTGGAAGTGGTCTGGGCTATAGGCCAAGAAGACTGAAGCAAGATCTAGTTCAGCAAGCAGAGATTAAAGAAGGTCAGAAAATCTGGGAGACAATGTCTACACCACCCAAAGAAGGCCGAGATCCCCTAACATGGACCCTGTATACACACTTTGTGAAGGGGCCCATACTTAGCCACGACAACACGGTGGTCATTACTTCGTGTTTTGACTTCCATGACATATATGGGAGGGACTTGGCCAGGCATTGCTCAGAACTACTTACGTACCAATCTTTGGAGGCTCTACGGCCTATGAAAAGGAGAAAATTTCATGATCCTTAATGCGAATGGTACAGGTGGTTCGATCTGAGAGACCTTTACATTGCACTGAACAGATTGTTCTTAGATCCTGCAGAACCTAAGTGGCCGCCGCAGATTGATGAGCTAATTGAAAGTCCTGGTGTCATCTTTGATAAGCGGATATTGCTGTCTGAAGAGACCGACGAAGGGGAGCCAGATGACCCTTATGAAGCTGGTTATACTATAGATCTGCTCTGGAGGGAGACATATCCTTCCCATGTCTTCATGCTCCATACTCTGTTTCGCACACTGCTCTTGACCCCGACTTGGTCGCGGGTCATTATTGAAGATATTCTGCGGGTTCCGCCCGTTATGATTACCCTGTCCCCTCAAGACCTTATTTCACAACTTCCTCTCGATCTAGAGAGGATGTATGATTTGATCTGGGACATATTGCTATATGATCCCCCTAATCCTCTGGCCTTGGTGCCACTTCCTCCATCTGATTCTCCTTCTATTTGTATTCATTCTTATTTCATGTTTAATTCCTCTGATATCCAAAAAAAAATGCCAATTTTACAACAAATTCTTCTCAAATCCTCATTGAGGAAACATCTTACTTGTCCGATCACACCCCGTCGCGCGGGTCCTTCGGTCAAGATTCTCTCTTAGATCTACTCTGTCCCTCCCCTCGGGAGGATTCTCTTGTATTTCCACTTGTATCCCAGGATTTCCATCCTACTTCATCTTCATTAGGTTATAATTGGGAGTTTAGTGAAGTTAGGCAGTCTAGTTTTAAGCAGGTTAGTCAGGTTAGGAAGTCTAGGAAGCCTAAGGGTAGGCGAATTCCAGATAGATACCTCCAGGATTTAGCTGATAGATGCTTTTCTTGCTCTTTAATCCCTCAATTTTTAGAAAATCCAATTCAAATGCCAGAAGATTGCATAAATGATGAGTCAGTCAACGATGGATACGGGGTATATGAGTTAGTACATGAGAAGGACCCCATTATTGAAAATGAGGAAGATGACGAGGACGCAGCTGAGGCATATGCTAGTGGAGTGAAGAGATTCGATGAACCCTCAGCTACCGTAGAAGAGCCCACCAAAGAAATCAATTTAAGGACTGAAGACGAACCTAAGGTTGTCCTCGTTAGCAAAAATCTTTCTACAGAGGATGAGAAGGCAATGGTACAAGTACTTAAGGACTATAAGGACACTTTCGCCTGGAGTTATGAAGATATGCCAGGGTTAGACTCATCTTTAGTTGAAAACAGATTGACGTTAAAGGAAGGAGCTAGCCCTGTCAAGCAGAAATTAAGGCGATTCCACCCACAAATGGCTCTAAAGATGAAGGAAGAGGTCGACAAATTACATAAAGCCAAATTTATTAGAGTTGTCCTTTATCCACAATGGGTGGCCAACATAGTCCCGGTTATAAAGAAGGACGGGAAGGTCAGAATTTGCATTGACTTCCGCGATCTGAACCGGGCGTGTCCTAAAGATGATTTTCCATTGCCTCATATTGATGTACTCATTGATAATACCGCTGGCTATGAAACTTTATCGTTTATGGACGGATTTTCAGGGTATAATCATATTAAGCTGGCAGAAGAGGATCAAGAGAAAACGTCATTCACCACACCTTGGGGAACATACTGTTATGTCGTCATGCCATTTGGATTAAAGAATGCTGGAGCTACTTATCAGAGGGCTATGATGGCAATATTTCATGACATGATGCACATAGATCTGGAAGTGTATGTGGATGACTTATTGGTTAAATCTAAGACAAAGGCTGAGCACGCCAAAGTTTTGGCAAGGGTATTAGAGAGATCGAGAGAATATCAGTTAAAGATGAACCCCAAGAAATGTGTATTCGGGGTATCTTCAGGAAAATTGCTTGGATTTATTGTCAGCAAACGGGAAATTGAGATCGATCCCAATAAGGCGAAGGCTATCAGAGAAATGCCACCTCCCAAAAACTTGAAAGAGTTGAGAGGATTAATCGGGAGGTTGCAATTTATTCGCCGTTTTGTCTCCCAGCACTCACAAAGGTGTAAGCCGTTTTACGAGCTTACCAAGCCGGGAGTCAAATTCGATTGGGACGATAAGTGTCAGGAGGCATTCGATGAATTAAAGAACTATTTAGCAAGTCCTCCTATTTTGAGACCACCATCTCCAGGCAAACCATTGATACTTTACATTTCAGTCCTGGATGATGCAGTGGGGGCTGTCCTAGCACAAGAGGATGAAGAAGGAAAAGAGAGGGCAGCCTACTATCTCTCTAAACTTCTCAACCCCGCTGAACAGAGATATACGGCGATGGAGAAAACATGTGCAGCATTGGTCTGAGTTGTGCAGAAATTGAAGCATTATTTTCTGGCCCACGAAGTCCATCTCATCACTAGGATGAATCCGATCAAATTCCTTCTGGAGAATTCTGTTCTTACTGATAGGTTAGCGCGATGGCAAAGCTTTCTATCTCAATTCGATATCACTTATATTCAGCAGAAAGCGATCAAGGGCTATGCCATAACAGAACATCTCGCTCATCATCCCCTTCCTCAATTTGATCCAGTGTGATCAGAGTTTCCGGATGAGGAACTGATGTCCGTAAATCAAATCAGAGATGATATGTGGACTCTGCATTTTGACGGAGCTCTGAATTCTCATGGAAAAGGGATCGGTATCGTTCTATTATCACCTAAAGGTATCACCATTCCACAAGCCTTTCAGCTCGATTTTCTAGTCACAAACAATATAGCTGAATACGAGGCACTCCTTGCTGGTCTCGAGGCCGCTCATTTCCATGGTGCCACCAAACTCAGGATTGTGGGTGATAGCCAACTGATTCTTCGCCAAGTGCTGACCAAGTATCGAACTCTTGATCCTAAGCTCAAGCCTTATCAAGAACTTACTTCTGCTTACTCAAAACTTTTCACGAAATTGATCTTTGTCCATGTCCCTAGGAATCAAAACATCTTAGCTGACGCTCTAGCTTCACTTGTATCTTCTCTTGATTTTCCAATCAGCAAGCAATTCGAATCAATCATAGTTCATAGGCGTCTTTCACCCGCCGTGAAAGATCCTTCATTCCTTAGAACTAAGGAGAAATTGCTAAAGAAAGTCAGAGACGGAAATATTGTGGAAAAAAGAGAAATCATCTTAATAGAGCTGTTAGAAGAGATGGATGATGAACAAAAGCCATGGTATTATAAAATTGCAAAATACTGTGAAGATCAATCGTATCTTGAGGAAGCTACAACTGAGGAGAAGAGAGCTATCAAGAGAGTTGCTCAACGATACACCCTAGTTGGGGGAGCATTGTACAAAAGAGGTTTTGATGGAATTCTCCTGAGATGTCTAGACGAAGATGAGCTTTGGAAGGTTATGGAAGGAGCTCATAGTGGAATTTGTGGTGGCCATGTCAATGGACAGATGCTAGCAAAGAAGATCCTTAGACAAGGATTTTATTGGCCAACTATGGAAGAAGACTGTGTAGGATATGTCCGTAGGTATGCTAAGTGTCAACTTCACGCCGACAAAATTCATTCTCCTGCATCTTCACTCCATCCTGTTTCTTCCCCATGGCCTTTCTCCATGTGGGCTTTCGACATCATTGGACCCCTTGGTAATCCAGATTCCGGCATCAAGCAAAAATCTTTCATTCTCACGGCAATGGAATACTTCACCAAGTGGGCAGAAGCTGAAGCGTACGTGGAGATCAAAGCATCAACCGTCTGCAAGTTCATTATGAAGAACATCATCATCCGATTTGAAATTCCAAGCACCATCGTCACCGACAACGGACCGCAGTTCGTGTCACAAGAATTGAAGGACCTCTGCAACAGGTACAGAATTGCATTGCATCATTCATCTCCTTATTATCCGCAAGGCAATGGCCAAGCAGAGGCAACAAATAAGACTTTGATAAAAATCATCAAAAAGACGTGCAAATCTAACAAATTTGCAGACTGGCCAGAAAAATTGATTGAGGCTCTATGGGCCTACCGAACTTCAATCCGCACACCTACTGGGCAAACTCCTTATTCCTTAACATTTGGAATGGAGGCGGTAGTTCCATATGAGACCCTTATACCATCATTAAGAGTACAATTGAATAAGGAATTTTTCATTGATGAACATCGTTCAGCACTCCTTACTCAATTGGAACTTTTAGACGAGAAAAGATGGTCAGCTGTTAACCATGTAAAAGTTTATCAAAACAGACTAGCACGTTTTTATCAAAAGAAAGTCATTGAAAGTAAGTTCAAAGTCGGTGAAATGGTCGTCAAAAGGATTTTTGTAAAACCTAGTGGTCCGCGTTCTAAGCTCCAACCCAACTGGGAAGGACCTTATGTTGTATCTCACGCTTTTCCTGGTAATGCTTATCGTCTTATTAATGTAAAAGGAGAAGAGCTAAAACATCCCTGGAATGGTTTACATCTTAAGAAATACTACCCTTAGGTTAAAGAGTCGATCAGTATGGTACAAAGACCAGTGGAATCAGAAAGTTTATAAACTCAAATTTCCTTATTAGTCTGAATAACTTAACTTCAAAGCCCATTATTACACACACTGACACGTTTAATTCGTGAGTAACAAGAGATGCCAAGTCCTAAAGAATATCAAAAGCTTGACCAAAAGTGTAAAGTACAAATCATTCTTTTTAAAGCAAAATTCTGTTTTATACTCGGCCCATGATGTCGGAACGAAACTTAGAATAGACTACCAAGAATACCCGCCATCTTAGTAGGAGGCCGTCATAAAAAAAAGAGGGAGATCCGTCCCAAAGCAAAGAAAAGAATAGAAAAACAAAAGCAAAAAGGCAAAATTCAAAATGTCAAATCAAAAAGGTTATTACACTACAAACGTTACATCAAGGCCATGAAATGAAACGAAAGGGAACGCAAGGTCAATAAATACCCCGGAAAGAAAATGACCGAACCCCAACGGATATTAGGGTAGGAAAGGAACATCTTTTTACGTCTCCGGAACCTTCTCATGGGCTTTCTAAACTTATTCTTCCTTTCTTTCTAAAGAGGTGTACTCCAAACTTAAGGAATGGCTTAGATTGACTAAGGGTCAAATCATCAAATGGGATCACGAATGAAAACACAAGTTCAAACACGATGGGTTTAAGTTAAGTTGTTAAAGAACAATTTGGGAATTAAGTTAATAAATGAATATGATCTTTTGATCTAAGTACCATGCTGATCTTTTAGTCAAAAAAAATTCAAAAAAAATACATATACATATGTCAAAATTCAAAAAAAAAAATATGCCAAAAATCCAAAAAAAATACATATGCCAAAAATATAAAAAAAATACATATGTTAAAAATACAAAAAAAAATACATATGTCAAAAAGCCAAAAAAATACATATGTCAAAAATAAAAATATATATATATGTCCAAAATCCGAAAAAAAAATATATATTTCAAAACTCAAACAAAAATGAATATTTTAAAAACAACAAAAATATTTCAATCAGCATTTGCTTGTTGCACTTAGTATGTTTCATTCCTTTTATTTTCAGTAAGCATATGTCTGCTTGCATGTTGCATTTTGCTTAAGTTTGATTATTCACATTACCTTTGTTAATAAAGGCTATGCCCCTTGACTATTTATTGAAGGAAAAGATTGATTGACCATTCATTTGGTCAGGCAAGGGGCTAAGCCTAAACAGATACTTAACATGTTTGTTCAAATTGTATACAGGACACAAGGCATTGGTAAAGTTGGAATCCGAATAGAGAACAGCCAGAAACCTGTTTCTGTGAGTGAAAGGCGTCGAGGAGAACTGACGCGTTTCAATGTTAAATGGCGTCTGCGCGACACGACGCGTTTCAGCCTTTCTGTTATTTATCCGAAATTCTATGCTTGAATATTTGTTTGGAATTATTAATGATTTTGACTGCAGAAAATTCAAGAAAACCTGAGTAAAGCTGGAAATATCATGAAGATCTCACTGTAAGAGTCAAGAAGTCTCGACCATGGCTAAAAAGACGGTTATTTCTATCCTTGTATTATTTCATGTAATTATTTTGCATCATCATTACTATATGATAAATATTTATTAAAATATATCAAGGACCTTGTGGTTTTGATGAAACTGGAATTTGAGTTTCCCTTCAACAAAACAAAAACAGTGATAATTCCGGAGAATTCTTAATCGCATGGATAGGCCGTTGGATTGTTAATTAGTAAGGACGATGGTTCCACTTTTGTGAAACGGTGCGTGGATAAACGAGCTTCGGCTTAGCACTGGATTACAAGAATTGGTATCTTGACTCATTAATGGCAATTTAACAATATTATCCTTGACTAATTTATATTTTATTTGACTTTATATTTTTCTTTTAGCCCAGCATGCATCATGTAGGACTTTGAAATCATTGTAATAAGGATTAATTATTGATTAAGTTTCAGGCTATTAAATCAAATAATTTCAACATGATATGAAATATTCCATTCTGAATTGAGTATCTTGATTATCTTTGAGGTTCGCTTGAAGATATCCTTGGAATTCTATCCTTTCTTAGATTCTTTATCCAATATTTCTTGTTTCATTTTTAAGATCCATCATGGCTGCAGCACGTCCACATTGGCTGGCAAACGCTCCCCATGATGAAACCTACAGTGTCTACGACCTGGGGTACTTCCCATTCCGAGGAGGTTGATCGACTTTATTTTATTTCATTGTCTACCTCATCCAGACAGGATTGATTCTATTAATTTCTTTGAACTATCTTCATTGATGATTTTGAGAAAAATTTCAATCATATGATGTTAAGAGCGTGTCTCATCACACCTTGGCATCACCTTTTCAGTACATTCCACTCCATTTCACTCCCTTGCAAAGACGATGCCAAGGGGAGGCAGCTGTAGACACGCTAATTTTGACATCATTTTGAGTAAATTTCATATCATATAATAATGCCTCAGAATGGTCTGATATTTAATCATTGATTAATTTTTATTGATATTTTTGAGTGTCGGGTTTAACAGACATGTTTATGTTAATCAATTGAATTGATTTTAGCTCAAATTTCAGTTAAAATATGAAGAATTTTAAAAGACGTCGACCTGTGTGGACGCTATTTAGAGTTTATTCTTATTTTAACGTTTAAATTTAAATTTTAATCAATTGATTAATTAGCTAAAAGGCGTCTGTGAGTGCTGACGCGTTTTAGGTTTCCTAGGCTATTTCTACTTCTCTTCCGGATGTTTATCCTTATCTTAATTAGTGAAAAAGACGTCTGCACATGTAGACGCATTTTAGCTAATAAAGATAAAGATAAGTTTTCCCGGATATTTATCCTTATCTTAAATTAATCTGAAAGGCGTCAGCCATGGTGGACGCGTTTTAGATAATTACAGATAAAGATGAATTAATCAGTATTTATCTGTCGGTTAAGATAGATAAATCCGAAGTTTTTCTATGTTAATCCTCGCAGAAGAGGTCTATAAATACCTTACATCTTGAAGAGTTTAAAAAAGTTGAGCGCCATTAAAAGTTAAGTGTAATCTCGATCGAGTTGAAGATCGAAGCAACAACGTCGGAACGCCGAAGCGCTGCCATTTCCAGAAGTTGGCGTCCTTTCAAGATTCTTCATCCATTCAAGAATTCAACCATTGGGCATAAGTCTTTTATTTTTTGTATTTTCATTTCATTTAGTTCTATATTCTTCATCATTCACTTCATGCAACACACGCACCACATTCATTCTTTTCAAAACCTATTTGATTAAGGGGTTTCAAAAGCCATTAAACAAGTAAGTTTGCTGTTTAATTGCATGTTTAACATCATGATTAGAATAGATACTGCTTTTGTTTAAAGTTCTCATCATTATTTCTTCATCTCTTTTTCTTTCTATTTCTGCTGCACTCAACAAGAGAATCAAAGGGGAAAACAATCAAAGTCAAAAGGATTCTTGGACGATCCTCAACTTCAAATTCAACAGCAAGAACAAAGAACAAAGGAAGGGCTCTCTTTCTTCAACCGACTGAAGGAGGGGAACCAAGAGCTCAATATCTTCCGCGTTTAAACAGGTAGGCGATCAATACCCTCTTTTGAAACTTTTTAAGTCAAAAGTTTCTGGCGATCACTGCACTTAGTTGCTGTTTTTAATAGGTTTATTTTGCACTAAACAACCTAGATTTTTCATGTTAATCACACTAGCATTTTAAAGCACTCACACCAGCATCTCCCCCGCTTTCAAAACGGTAATCAGAGTCACGAGGGGCATTAGCATCTCCCTCGTAGTTGACTATGGCATATGGAGCCATACTCAAATCCCTACCTGACCGAAGTAGCATGATGTTAGATTTTTTTCAGAGATTGGCAGACAAGTTGCACAGAGGTTAAGCAAACAAGTGGATGTTTAACATTATTTCAGGATTCCTTGTTGGGTTATTTGGATTCAATTAATCACAAATCCACTCAAGGGGTAGGATCCTAGTTTCAGTTCAATTTCCACCGTTATATTCTATGGCTTTCTCTCACAACCTTATGAAAATCTAACTAGAACTTCGATTGGTACAACCAGCCCGATGAACAAGGAGGAATACCTTAATTTTGGGGACTTACGGAGGTCTTTAACGCCAACCACTCTAGTCTGATCGAGGGACCGACCCAATTAGAGAGAGTTGAAGACGTCAAGAAGGGTGTTCCTAAGAGAAGAGGAGGGTGTTAGCCTCAGTGCATATGACCTGTAGTCTGGATGGCCTCTAATGCTTAATACATAATGTGTAGTAGCAAACAGATCAAAAATCTGAGAACTGAAGAAGAAACAAGAAACTGCCTGAATCGCGTCGCTGATGATCAACGCTATTCAAACAGAAACTTATTTTTTCGCAGAAACTCAGGCAGCAGACAGCAGAAAAATTAGCCTGAAAGGCGTCTCGGTTGGGCGACGCTGTATGAAACGCGTTGCTGCTCCTGGACGCTTTTCAAGTCGTAAATTCAGTATTTCAGGAGGGATTTCTGGATCGATTCCCCCTCACACAAACAGTATGAAAGCGATAAATAATCAGCTCATGTGAATCTTTTTTTTTATTTCAATTTCTTAACAGGATGATCTATCATATAAACAGCAAAATAATCACACAATCACACATGCTTCTTATCACAAAAATAGCTTTTCAACTAATCAAACGGGGAGGGCAAGATCTTGCCGCAGGGGTGTGCACGTAGGAATAACAACTAAACTAAAAACTCACCGATCGGTGAGGACGTGTCGAGAGACACAGGTGGTGGACCGTGGGTGCCCAATTGATAACAGCAAGAACAAAATTAAAAAGATGGCAAGACCAAGTCCCACCATGATCGCCAAAAAGCTGTGAGTGCTCAAATTAGGTGTGTGATTATCATGAAAATTTATGTTGTTTATCATGAAAATTGGGTGTTTGATCACCTACCTGTTTTGGATGTGGGAAATGTTGAAGTTCTTGATTCCCTTCCTTCAGCTGGCTGAAGAAAGAGAGCCATTTTTGTCTTTGTTCTTGCTTCGGCTGTTTATTGGACTTTGAGGATCATCCAGCTTCCTTTGTTTGCTGTTGATTCTCTCCTCTTGTTCTCCTTTTATACCTTGCAATAAAATGGAAAGAAATAAAGAACAATGAGAACTTAAGCAGAAGTAGTATCCATTCCAGAAGAAATTTTGAGCATGCAACTTGAACAATTGAACTCACTTGTATGATGGTCTTTTAAACCCCTTAAAAATATGGATTGGAAAGTAATGCTAGTGGGTGTGTTGCATGGAGTGATGTGATGAATGAAGTTTTGAACTAATATGATGAAAATAGGAGAACTAAGTTGAATGGCCCTTGAAAAAGCCTTGGTCTTGAATAGATCTTGGATGGACGAAGAACGGATGAAGACTCCTAGAAGTAGCAGCACTTCAATCCTTCAGTATTTGGACGTCGTCTCCTTCTTGAATCGCACCGATTATTACTCAATTTTCACAAATTATCACTCTCTATTATTGAGATCACTAACTTTTCACTGACAAACGGGTTGGGTATTTATAGACTCTACATCCGCAGTTATTAATGGATTAATATGAAGGATTTTGAAGTTTATCTAGCTAACAAACAAATAAACACAGATTAATTCATCTTTATCTGTAATTATCTAAAACGCGTCGCCCATGGAAGACGCCTTTTAGCTAATTAAGATAAGGATAAACATCCGGAAAAAGAAACAGAAACAACTTAGGAAACCTAAAAGGCATCGTGTCTGGCAGACGTCTTTTAGCTAATTAATCAATTAATTAAAATTCAAATTTTGATATCAAAATATGAATAAATTCTAAATGGCGTCTACACATGTCGATGTCTTTTATAAATTTTCATATTTTAATCAAAATTTGAGTTAAAATCAATTTAATTAATTAACTTAAATCATGTATGTCTGACCCGATACTATTTAATTAATTAATTCAAAAAGATCAATAAAAAACTAACCAATGATTAAATATCAGACCATTCTGAGGCATTATTATATGATATGAAATTTACTCAAAATGATCTCAAAATTAACGTGTCTACAGCTGGTTGTGGGCTCCGTGGTAAAATGGTTTCAGAATTGTGTATGTTATATTTCGATTGCATGTGTTTTATATCGAAATTTAGGAATTTTGTTTACTGCTTTACTTGCTTAAATTGTCTATACTTGTGTTGCTGCACTTGTAGGTGCGTGAGTGGGCGGTGGGGATCGAAGGATCCCTACTGAGTCTTTTCGATGAGACTCACCCTTGCAGTTTTCAGGTGAGGGTTCCAGGCGGGCGTAGCGAGGAGAGTGTTGTCTTGGGTTGCGCGCCAACAACCGCTATTCTAGTGTATGTCCCAATGTAGTTGTTATTTTATTTTCTAGCCTGTATGCTTAATTATTTCTTTTCGGTTGTAGTGTGTAATTATTTGCTGAGTCGAGTCGCATTGTAATAATTTTTAATTCTTGCACTTCATTTTCAATTCAATGCGATGTGAATGTTTGGCTTAGTTTATTATTTATTTTCCAGACTTATCTAGATCCTGGTTTGGCTCCAAATTAATGATTCGGTACCCATTTAGTAATCGGATCCCCGATTATAAGGTGGCAGGTCGTTACAGTTACCGATTGGGCCACACTTCCAAAACTACAGGTGGAGGAAGTGGATCTAGGTGTCTAAAGGATCTATTTTGGCTAGTAACTCTAAATGACCCAAAAAAAATTTGAATACCTAAAACCATCAAGTGATAATTATAGGGCAGCCTGGGAGCATCCAAATGGTACATGAATAGTGGGTGCTCCAAGCATATGATTGGTGACTGGACATTGTTTAAACCAATGCAATTAGAAGGAGGGACAATCACCTATGGAGATAATGGCAAAGGCAAAGTTATGGGTTGTGGCACAGTGGACAACAAGTCAGATAACCTAATTTAAGATGTGATGTGTGTTGATGGGTTGAAACGTAATTTGACCAGCATCAGCTAGCTGCGTGACAAAGGTCACAAAGTCATCTTGAAGCAGCTGAATGCACCATAACCAATAAGGATGAAGTGATCTTTAGAGCTCAAAACCTTTATGTACTACACCTCTATGAGCTTAAAGAGTAGGATGTTTGTCTAGCAACCAATAGTTCACAGGAGCTAGATTTGTGGCACAGAAGATTAGATCATGCTAGCTATTGAGTGATCCAAAAGTTGTTCAAACATGACCTCGTCAAAGGATTGCCAAGAATGAAGTTGAAGACTTCAAGCATCTATGCAGCATGCGCCAAAGGGAAGCAAACTAAGACCTCATTTCAGTCCAAAATAGTGG
This sequence comes from Zantedeschia hybrid cultivar, assembly GCA_030544215.1. Taxonomy (NCBI): domain Eukaryota; kingdom Viridiplantae; phylum Streptophyta; class Magnoliopsida; order Alismatales; family Araceae; genus Zantedeschia; species Zantedeschia hybrid cultivar. Next base: position 67,188,937 of record JARZZO010000005.1, on the reverse strand, counting down.
TGACAACTTTCAAGCCTATAGAGTTGATTCACATAGATCTGTTTGGACCAATGAGAACAACTAGCCTGAGCGACAAGAACTACGAATTTGTCATGATTGATGACTACTTAAGGTTCACCTGTGTTGCATTCTTGAAAAACAAATCAGGTACATTTGAAGCCTTTCAGAGGTTCAATAGAGTTGTGCAGAAGGAGCAGATGTTCAGCATTATGGCTATTAGATCAGATCATGGAGGAGAGTTTGAGAATGTTGAATTCACAAAATTTTATAATGATCAAAGAATTTAGCATAATTTTTCAACTCCGAAGACTCCACAGCAAAATGATGTAGCAGAGAGGAAGAACGTAACTCTATTAGACATGGCCCGAACCATGCTTTCAACGTATAACCTGCCTAGATACTTCTGGGCAAAGGCAGTCAACACAATTTGCTACATCATTAACCAAGCTATGATCAAGCCTACCTTAAGAAAACCCGTATGAATTGTATAAGGGTAAGAAGTATAAGATCAGCCACCTTAAGCCATTCGATGTTAAATGCTACATTATTAGTAATAGAAAGGACAACCTTAGGAAGCTAGATGTTGAATCAGATGAAAGTTTGTTCTTGTGGTATATTTCTAAACCTCATGGTTATGGAGTTTTTAGTAGAAGAACCTTATTAGTTGAACAAAATGTATATGTTCTAAAAGAAGAGAAAAGTGTAATTATGATGATACAGGGGAACTGATTAAGAAGATGGACAATATAAGCTTGGAACAAGAAGAAAAGTAAGATCCACCTTTAGAAGATCTACAACAAATTGAAGATCAGCATGATGATCTGCCCAAGAAGTGGAAGTTCCATAAAGACCATCCGAAGATAACATCTTAGGAGATCCACAACAAATAGTACAAACCAGAAGTAAGACTATTTCTTGTGATTACATTGTATTTGTCTCCCAAATTCAGTCTAAAACAATCAGTGAGGTACTGGAAGATGAAATTATGGATATTAGCAATATAAGAGGAACTAAATCAGTTCTAGAAAAATTAGGTATAGTCTCTTGTGCCTAGGCCATCAGAGCATCATATGATTGACACCAAATGGGTGTTTAGGAACAAAATGGATGAATCTGATGTAATTACTAGAAACAAGGTCAAATTGGTTACTCTGGGCTATTGCCAGGAGGAAGGTATAGACTATGATGAAACTTATGCCCTAGTCGCTAGACTTGAGGCAATTCGAATTTTGCTTGCATATGTATAAACATTTGATTTAAAACTTTTTCGAATGGATGTTAAATGTGCATTTATAAATGGTTTCATTAAGGAGAAAGTATATGTTGGACAACCTCAACATTTTGAAGATCATGTTTTTTTCAACCATGTTTTTAAATTACATAAGGCACTATAGGGTCTAAAACAAACTCCTAGAACTTGGTGTGAAAGACTAAGTGCTTTTCTCATTTATCATGGTTTTAGTAGGGGTAAAGTAGATAGCAATCTCTTTTTTCAGAATAGCAAGCATGGATCCTTAATTGTTCATATTTATGTAGATGATATCATATTTAATACTACTAATGAGTCTCTTTGCAAGAAGTTTGAGAAGTTAATATAGGGAGAATTTGAGATTAGCACGATGGGAGAGTTGAGCTACTTCCTTGGACTACAAATCAAATAAATAAAGGAACGTATTCATGTCTATGAAGCCAAATGCACTAGGGATTTACTGAAGAAGTATGGCTTTAACAAGGCTAAAGCTCTAACAACTCCTAAGAGCACTACTAGGTTAGATGTAGACCCACAAGGTAAAAAAGTAGATTAAAAGATCTACAAAGATATGATTAGATCATTGCTCTACCTTATTGCAAGAAAACTTAACATCTTATTTAGTATATGCATGTGTATAAGATTTCAAATAGGTCCTAAAGAATCTCACTTGATCTATGTCAAGAGAATCTTTAGATATCTAGTTGATTCTTGTGATTTAAGTCTTTGATACCCTTCCGTGACTTTAATTTGTTTGGATATTCAGATATTGATTATTCTGGTTGAAAGATAGATAGAAAAAACACCAATGGCACTTGTCAATTTCTTGCAGGTTGCTTGCAAAAAATAGAATCTATGACTTTATCAACAATAGAGGAAAAATATATAGTAGTTGGAAGCTACTATGCGCAGGTGTCCAGCCTCCAGTGATATCCACATGGTTCTCCAGTTGAGGGATCATCCTCACTTTTTCTCTAGAGGGATTCACCTGATCCCCTACCTTTCTTCTCGTCATAGGTGCCTGTGGCATGCAAGCGGTGCCTCAAACCAAACAAGAGCGGAGGCGGAAGAGAGAAGGGAAGGGGGCGCCCTCTTCTAAAAAGGACGGCTAGAGGAGATAGAGAGGATATTTTCTTGTTGAGACAATCAATCTAGAAATATAAAAAGATGAGGAATGATTTATACATGGTTTTCATTGATTTAGAGAAAACTTATGATCGCATACTTAGGGAGCTAATTTTGTAGACTTTAGAGAAGAAGGGAGTATCGAAAGATTATATCTATATGATTAGAGATATGTATAAGAGGGCTTATAATAGTGTAAAGCCTATTGCTAAAGAGACGTCTTAGTTTCCTGTTACTATTGGACTACATCAAGGATTAGCTTTAGGTCTTTATCTATTTACTTTAGTTATGGATGAAGTTGCTAAACACTTAGATGATGACATTTCTTGGTGTATGTTGTTAGTACATAATATTATTCTAATTTATGAGGATATTAAGAATTTAAATGATAAATTAAGACAACAGCGTTTGCTTTAGAATCCAAAGGCTTTAGGATAAGTCAAGCGTAGACAGAATATATAAAATATAATTTCAGTAATAAAAGTGTTAACCAAATACATTTAGTCATTATCGAAGGTCAAGTTATTCTTAAAAGTAGCGACTTTCGATATTTAAGATCTATTATTCAAGATAATAGAGAGATCTAAGAAGACGTCACTCATAGAATCAAGGCAGGTTGGTTAAAGTGGAGAAGTGCATCTAGAGTCCTTTGTGATCGGCGGTTCTCCTTAAAACTCAAAAGTTTTTTAGGACAACTATGAGACATGCTACGTTATATGGTTTTGAATGTTGAATTACGAGAAAGGATCATGCACAAAAGTTATGTGTTGCTTAAGATTAGAAAAGATAAAATTAGAAATGAATATATACATAAGGATTTAGGCATAGTTCTTATTGACGTTATGTTTAAGGAGAATAGGTTACGATAGTTTGATCATGTACATCGTCATCCAAGTTTAGTACCAGTTAAGAGGTGTGATAGAATTAGAGTGGAAGAGTGTGAAAACATTAGGAAAAATCTAAGATGAGATGGTTAGATGTTGTTAAAAAAGACATGATATTGCTACGTGTTACCTCAAGCTTGACATTTGATAGATTAACATAGCGGAAAGAGATTCATGTAGCCAACTCCAAATAAATGGGATAAGACTTTGACGATAACGATAATTAGACCAAGTTATTTGACAAGAGATACTTTTGTTATTTTATCATATCTAGATGTCTAAAAGAAATTTCAACTATAGAGGACAATATGTTGCTCAAAAAGTGTTCACAGTTTAATAAGGTTATTTTTAGTATAATAGTCTTCACTAATAGTAGAATATTCTATATAGGATAATAGTGTTTTAACTTGGATGAAATTGAAAATAAACACATGACTTAAGGGGTTATGTGAAAATACATATCATATAAGGAGTTGTCTGCAAATATGAAATTTTCTTGGGGGCTATTTGCTAAAATCTCTTAAGTTAAGGAGACTATATACAAATATATATATCATACAAGGGAGTTATCTACTAATATTAAATCATTCAAGGGGTTATTTACAAAAACCCCAAATAAGTAAAAATAAAACGAAAGTTCACATAAAGAGAGGGAGAGAGGGTAGTAGAGAGTGGTTGAGAAAATATTCCGAGCTTTTTTAATCCACAAGAAATATTTTCCAGCTACCATTTCCAAACTGTCGTAAAATACATGAAAATAAAGTATGGAAATGACAGGTTAGTCAGTTAGATAGATTGGATCGACCCGTGCAGGCTTGGTAAACCGTCCAATGCAACTGTACCTTTTGAGTGATTTAATTACAGCCTTAATCTCACATAATTGAAATCGATTATATAAATTCACCCTTTCCACTCTAAACGACTTTAAACTACTTCTTCTGAAAGATTTAAAACCTCTAAATCATAAAATCCAGACTCAACAAACTCGAAAAAAGATTAAAAAAAAAACTTCTATTGCACCTGCATCGCAACATGCAGGCGTTGCAACAAGCATTTTGTCTCCACTCGTTGTACGTTCCCCTTTAACTGCCACTTATACTGAGGTTTCTAACGCCAGGTTGGGCTTTCCCATTCAATTCTGATTCCAAATTTCAGTGGATTCATGCACAACAGCCTTGCATGAAACATCTTTGGAAGTTTATCCTAAAATGAGGGAAAGAAAGGCTCAAGTTGCTTATTTTCAATGGTAATGCTATAATACCGCAAGGCAGTTTTCCCAGTTAGAAATAACTCTGTTGTCTATCCGTGGGCGGGGGAGAGGAGATTTCTAGCTAACCAGAGCTTTTTATAGAACTCTTGAATCGAGAAGACAAATTGTCGTGCCGTTCCTGCTTAATATACACTGTTTCTCCAGAAAAAAAATGAGGTAGAAAAATATGATCACGAACTCCTGGAGTACAATTGCAATGTGAATACATTTAGGAAAACACAAGCACCAAAAAAAACCTGCACTGCATCGTAACTCAATGATTTACACGCAAATTAGTGGTAGTACAAACCCTAGTAAATCACCTACCTATGATTATCTGATCCTCCAAACAGACACCGCCGCACCGTAATTACAAAATCCCCAGCCTTATGGGGGTGGAGAAGAGCGACACAAATCCCACAACACATAACTACACTAACCATAATAAGAATAGCAAGGCGAGTGCTTGTCATTCTTCTGGAAAATGTACGAAACCAAGGCTCCTGCTGCCAGTTAGATGCCAAATGCGGGTAGCAGTCAGTGCGGTGAACAATATCGTTTTTTAGGAGAGCAAGATCTTCCTCACTGCCTTTAGTGGCACAATCGATTATAGCCTGTCTGTCAACTATGCTCTTTGCATCCGGATTCTGCAGAACAAGTAGAAACCAGTTCATGTCAAGGGAAACCTGTAAGCAACCATAATGAAAAATGTTATATCCATCATTATAGTCTTTTATTCAACAAATTAGACAATGTTTGCTTATGGCATGCATTAGCCTTTGAAAGTTTCACATGTCAAGAATATAGCCAACTTGCTAGGCAGTGGAAAAAGTATATTTACTTCTGGATCTCTTCCATCAAGGGAAGGAGGATGGGGATAGTAAGCTTTTCTGCACTTTGCGTGGGGACAATTACTTGTGTTAAAGCTGCAAATTTTGGTTTTCTAAGCACATTGCACTATCACTTGTATCATCATGCTTCATGGTTCGCCATATCATACTAGACTGCACCAACTCGTATAAGTCAACTCGTATCTAGACAAGTCTGTCCATTGGCATGCATCGTATCGGACGGGATTGTGCCAGCTTGAACATGCATAATGAGCTGTTTTAGATTGAGTTTTTCTCATCTGTAAATTTACACTTTTATATCAATTGATAGGCACATTTCTCTTAAATGTGGCTTATACTCATTGCCATTAACAAACTCATTGGCATAAATCAGCCCGACTCGAGTCAGACCGGTACCGTTTTGTATCTGGGAAGATACGACCCAGTATGGATTAACGATATGGCGAACCTTGCTCTGCATAAGGTATTTTATGGGCAGCATGTCAATGGAATTATGGAAGAGGGGAGGAAACTATAACATCAGTTCTGCAGAGTCTCCAAGAGTAAACGGAAAATGGAGCACAGTTGCAATCATTCATATGACCCACTGTATAAGAGAACAAATTCAAATATTTTAGATGTATAAACAGAGAAGATATGGTTACAGGCATATTTATTTTGCATCATCTTCATTCCCAGGTCTAGCCATGCATATGAATGGTCAAGCTCATGCAGTGGATTCTCCTTTTTTATTATTATTCTGATTAAAACCATGGTACATCTGGGCCCCCCCTTCTAGAACAAGGAATTAAAAGTTAGAAGATTGACCAGATTAGGAATAATGGTGCAAACTGGTCTGTGGTTGGATTGGTGACAAGCAGGCTGGCCTGAGTTCAATGAAGAGCTGATCCAATTCAATCCAATCTGAATTTAACCTACAGTAACCAAATGCAATTCAACCCAAATTCATTCTAGTGAAGTTGGGTTAGGTACAGCTGGTCTGACTTCAGGGCTAAGTGACCATTTGCCTAGTTGAGTTTCGACTATGACATCAACAGTTCAGTTCTTATATAATATCCAGTAAAGAAAGCCACCAGCTACAATATGTTCAATTCTGAAAAGAAAGAAGTCTATGCTACATGTTACCTTCACAAAATTACTGTTAAAAAAATAAGACAACAGCTAACCCAATAATATTTATTAATCATTTATATCCTTAATATCAACCATTTGACTATGACTGTAACATGGTCACTAAAATGATGTACTCTTTCATAGTTTATTTATGTTGCTGCAGTGTTTCAGTAATACCAGATAAACTCAGTCAATAGATAATGATACTGATTTTAAAATGTCCATCAGAAAATTGGTTTTGAAAGCTATTCTGAGATCCAACCAAAAAGTTTGCAACCAAGTCAGTTATCGGGTTACTGGATACATCCCTAGAGGGAACAAACCTGCCTGAATTTATTGCTACATATTAAAATGGCCATTAAAAATGGTTGGAAATGGTATTTGGGTTGAAAGTGGAGGCTGGATACTAGGTTTCTCTAACAATAGGTGCAGCGCATGCTTACTCGATGGCAGGGATCAAGAAGGAAAGCAGCAAAATATATAATGGCAATATGAAATGTTTAACTATTTTAGGCTTAAAGACGGGTCCAACTTTGGTAGGATTGAGTAGGATCATCAGGTTGGCTAAACCCAATTGAAGGTGGGTCAACTTGAAACTTGGGTTGGAAAAAGATCCAACTTGAACAGCTGAACTTGATTAGACTGGATTGGGCACACTTGATCCAATTTACATCTGTAACTGGGGACAGCTAAACGTTACCACAAGAATTGGGGGTTAGTGATTCCTCCGAGCAATATCAACCATCTGCCAAACTTACTGTCCATAGTTCCTGCCAGACCTACACCAAATGGGCCTTTGCAGCAGCATTCCTCACTCTCTGCATCACTCCTCACGAAGAACCATATGGAACAGGCTGAGCCAAAATTGAAACCAGACATATCCTGGCTGGTAGCAGGTTCCAGGTTCTAATTTTAGGTTCCTCACTCTAGGGGATGTACGATAATAATTTATCATTCTGTTTAAGGATGAGAGTATCCAGCGAAATATAATGACCAGACTCATGGCATGAAAGGGAGAAGAGTGGGATATTTTGGATTAAGTCTGAGAGACAAAAAATGAACAAATACCTACAATCCTGTGATCAGTGGCTTAACACACACACAGAAGAATGCTGCGGTGCAGATCGCTACAATATGTACGGTTTGACGCACGCATTATTTTAAACCCCTCTCCATATTTGAACAAAGAAATAAAATTCATTATAAATTTTTAAATATTCAATTACCCCCAACCCCCTTCTTATGGTTGTTTCCATCCAATCGTGAAACTCAATCATACCCGTCCATCAGATATGTCCAAATTCAATTTTTGAAAATCATGAAAAATAAAAAATAAAATAAAAAAAAATCGTCGGATTACCTTTAGGGTTGTTCCCATCTCCTGAAGTTTTAGTGTTCATCACCAATTTGCTCACACCTCATTGGATGGCTACAATAATTCCGATACGATGAGCTAGTGAAAATTAAGCTCCAAGAGATGGAAATAAACCCTAGGCGGGTAATTAAATATTTAAAAATTTATGGTGATTTTTACTTATTTTGTTAATATAGGTTTGAGGCTGACACATATACACTGTAGCAGCGTGCAACCGGGTTGCACGCATTGTTTTCGAGTCCTTCCCTATATTTTAAAAAATTGAAATTCAACATAAACCTTTAAAATATTCAATAACTCCCTTTAGAGTTGTTTTCACCGTCCGATCATAGTTCGATCTTAAAACCCAATATTAGTCGTCCATCAAGTACATGCAAATCTCGATTTTTTAACATCATGAAAAAATAGTCAAAAAATAAGAAATTGGTCATATTGCCCTTAGGGTTGTTCCAATCTCCTGGAGTTGTAGTATTCATCACCAACTAACTCGCACAAGATTGAACGGCTACAATCAATTCGGATATGATCCAATGATGAAATTTAAGCTCCAAAGGATAAAAATTATCCTATAAGAGTAATTGAATCTTTAAAATTTTATAACAATTTTTATTTTTTTTCAACATGAGGACAGAGCCAAAACATACTGTGCGACCAAGTTGCAAAGATGGCCTTGCTCGCACTACGGCATTTGTGTGTTTTGTGTGTGTGTGTGTGTGTGTGTGTGTGTGTGTATATATATATATATATATATATACCAAGATTAGATTTCATATTTGAATGAACCTCATAGTCATAAGAAAGTAGGTGTTTTTAGCTATGGGCCTAGCAAAAGAAAAATCAAGATAGGTTCTTACAGATTCCCCCTTCAAAATCGGACGTGAGGGTTTCCTCTCATCTGGCTCAAGTAGTTAAATCACATAAAGAAAGGGGCTTCACAAACTCTGGGTGGTTGGCGCAATTTCCACATATAGTAATCCAACATTTGAGCATAGCATTATCTGATGAAGCTCATCTTCTAATCTCTTATAGAGATTCTAGCTCTCAAGAGCAGAGGCCATTCCTATTTCCCCTACCTCTCCCTCCAAGCCAATTGCAGTTTGAAGGCCATCTACTCCTTCTGCCTTTACTGGGGGAGCTCTATAGAATAGGTACATCTCCTCCCCTTGTGATAGGACCAGTCCTACTTCTATCCCTACATGTTCTCTTACATACCGTCCAATAATCTATAGAGATTTTCTTGAAGCTCTAATGCTAACAAATCTATTTATGTATTTTGATGGCTCCCAACAGCACATACTGAAAAGGATAGGAATCCGTAAGACAAGAATGAAGTAATTAAGCAAACGATTTTCGTTCCCTTCTTCTTGGTCACTAAGGCAATCTTGCCTTTTACAGCTATTCCATATGTGGATGAATCTAAGACAAATATTATGTCATATGTCTCTTTGAAATATCCTATTTTCCACTGTTAAAGAAAGGAAACACATAGTATCCACCCTTGTGGATGAGTGGTGGGATACATAAACGGCCATATATATTATTATACAATCTTTTTTTCTTTTTTTAGTATGCCACTCTGCGAGCAAGGAGCGCCGCGAGCAGAGCAAGAGAATGAGCACAAGGGGCAGAGAAGCAAGAATTGCTCAAATCTATCAACACAAGCCGCGCAGTGTAGGGATCAAACCTCGGGTTGGGGAGAATAGCTCTAACGCACGGAAGCAGTTCAATTTCTAACAACGGTCTCGAGACCAAGACTGGGCTTAGATCCTCGTTCCTTGAGTAGGGTTAGTAAGTCAGAGATTCTGGTGGATATATATATATATATATATATATATAGAGAGAGAGAGAGAGAGAGAGAAAGAAATGCTAGAATGCGAACTGCTACACTACGTGCGGCTACACCGCATGCACTGTTTTAAGCCAAATCCCCATATTTAAAAAAAATAAAAATTTTCATAAATTTTTAAATATTCAATAAACCCCCTTATTGGGTTGTCCAACTCCAACCTTAAGGCAATGAGTGGAATAGGCACCAACTATTAAACATATGTTGCTTTTGACCCTTTTTCCAATGTGGGACTATTCTAACACACCCCTTCACATGTGGCCCAATTTTAGGCTCTGTTACGTGGACCACAAATACGAAGTGCATGGCCCGATTCATAACCACGGGCTCTGATACCATATTGGAGCTATTGGGCCGTCCAACTCAAAACTTTAAGGTAATGAGTGAAGTAGGCACCATCTACTAGCCATATGTTGTTTTTGTCCCTTTTTCCAATGTGGAACTATTCTAATAGGGACTTAATTTTCACTATCCGATCGTGAAACTCAATCGTAGACGTTTGATCAGGTGCACACAAAATATTTTTAAAAATTACAAAAAGTAATCAAAAATAGAAAATTATTCTGATTATACCTAGGGTTGTGTTCCCATGGAATTTTAGTATTCATCACTAATTTGCGTACACCCAATTGGACGGCTATGATTGAGTGTTTCGCGATCGGATAGTGAAAATTAAGCCCTAAAGGCTGGAAATAAACTAGGGGGGTAATTGAAGATTTAAAATTTATGATAATTTTGATTTTTTTTAACATGAGGATGAGGTGAATTAGGACTGTATGGTTAAACCCCAGCACTGTAGCAAACTGCTGCATAGCACTCCTAATCCACTTCATCCTCATGTTAAAAAATAATAAGAAATGTTGTTAATTTTTAAATATTTAATTATCCCTCCTAGGATTGCTCCATCCATTGGGGCTTAATTTTCAGAGTATGATTGTATCCAACTTAATGGTAACCGTCCAATCAGATGCGTTCAAATTGGTGGTGAGTACGAAAACCCCAAGAAATGGGAACAACTAAGGATAATCTGACTTTTTTTTTGTTATTTTTTGATAATTTTCTAAAATTAGGATTTGAGCACATCCGGTCGATAGCTACGATTGAATTTCACCAGCGAACACAATCGGATGCCGAAAATTAAGCCCCAATGAATGGAAACAACCCTAGGGAGGATAATTTAATATTTAAAATTTTATAAAAATTTAACTTTTTTACCATGGGATGGGTCAAAATAGCGCGGTGTGGTCATTATAGCAAACCTAGCAACATTCAACTATATATATACATAATATATATATAATAAGTTTCTCTGAAACCTGTTTCATTCAGAGTAGGGAATTTATTATTTGGCAAGAGATCATCAACATTGGGAAGCTTTGTGTAAAGCATCTCCACAAATCAACAGTTTTCATATCCAACTCAAATCTTAACACTGGCTCAGCACAACAAGAGGAAAACATAATAACAGCAATTACAATGAAATAAATTAATAATTAATAAAAAATTGAAAGTAGGAATGAACAAGTAGCAGGAAAAGTGCAAGGAACAAGAACTTACTTGGTTGATGCTCTTTGGAGCATAAGCTGGCCGAACTCTCGAAGCATCATCTTGTTCACAAATTCCTTTATCATTGGAATCTTCTGAATCTAATTGAGATATTCTATTAAGTTGTCTTCTTTGATGAAGAATATTCCTTGCATTACTAACATAAGCCGAAAAGAATTCAACTTCGGGATCACAAACTGTCTTTAAAAGCTCCTTTAGGTCCTTCCCTTCAATTAAGATATCCAAGTATTCCAGTACCTTTTCCAAGGTACTGAAAGATTCATTCTGCAGAAGATGTTTTAGCAAGCAACTGAATCTTTGAATGTGCATTGAGTTTGAAAATATCTCACTCATGTTCAAAGATGGTTCCCTCAGAAACCATGCAATATCCAAAAGCAGATCAGATGTTGCTGTTTGGCTTGATACAAAATGGTCACGTAGACATGGAATAGCTCCTGCCCCCGCAGTTTGGGAGACAATATCTGAACAAAGAGCATCACCGAGTGATCCTTGCAACCTCATCATCTCTGTACATACAGTTTGGTTCCCCAATAGGACTGGGATGAAATTGGATATGCCACACTCATTTTCAACCTAAACAAAGAGTTTAACAATTGTGTTAATCAAAGTTCTTGTTATGGCCCAATACCATGCTATATCATTTTGATAATGCCATGAATATGGAAAAATAACCTGAACTGCGGAGCTAGCAATCTCAAGCATGCTACTCGATATTATTAGCTGTATTTAACCAGGTCATTCTGTAGCCACTCTTAATTGCAGTGACTACTCTCAAGGCCAACCCTGGTTGACATTTTTTCTGAAAACAGATGGTACCACAACTCTAAAAATCAAGAAAAGGATAAATACAAAATGTAGTCCCATCAAACCCAAATAAGCACCCTTTGTCAGACTTTCAGCCCCCATGTCCCACAGCATCAGAAGCCCACCAGATCATTAATCTCACGGCAAAGATGCGCACAAAACATGAAAACCCAGGACCCAACCCATACAAAACAATACCCACCAACTGATCATGCTTGGCCCCTTCCATAGGCTTCACCTGTGCCTCTCGCGAAGCATATCCCCTTTTAGTAAAGAAAGTCACCAGCCAGTCCAAGCCTTCTAACAAAAAGCCCTCATCTTCTTCAGAAAAGTTCCATACATCTCACTCCACCAAGCAGCTGTTTTTTTCTTTTACTCCCAAGTACCACCATCTAAAACCTTGCCTCTTGAAGCTTGCCCAGTTAGGGCTTGTGAAGTGTATTTTTAATTTTGAACAGCATATTATATAAATTCCCAGGAAGGGAATAGAAGACATCATAGTTAACAAAGCAACAGTACCAGTCATAAGCATCAGTCAAGAACGAAAATGACCAAGTCGACTGATTAAAACATCGATTCATGGATTTGATACATTACGATGGTTGTAATATTCAACAATGTCAATGGGCGGCATGATTCCAGATCAATCACTGCAGATGCAATATTTCATTCCCTCCCAGATAAAGGCATGGAAGGATTTTGAAGGATGTCAGCTTCTACTGCTCAACAGACATATACCTTAACCCGGCTTAACTAAGAATTAAGAACCAAAAGATTAAGCAAAACTAACTCTGATCATGAACATCAGCAACAATATGGATGTTGGATGTACCAACCTCAACAAATGCAGGACCAAACATATCTGGCTCTGTGTTAGGTATTCTTATCATGAGTATCTGATGCTCAGAACTGTAGAGATCATCTTCAGTTTCATGGCAGGACTTGATCATCCCACGAGAAACAACACCACATAACTCATTATGCAAATACCTTCCAGCAAAAGACACGAGAAACCTGACACAACATTTTTTGTTGATTAAGAAAACGTGATTGTCAGCATGAAATTAAGTTTAAAGTATGGGACAAAAAGAGAAAAAAAGAAGAAAGATGCCCAGTACACCATGTATAATATCACTCAGGGAGATGAAGCACATTTCCAGAGTATTTGTGTGATCGTGATCAATTGATACATTATTTTTCTTTTTGATAACGGTGAAATGGCATTTCAAATAGATTATGACAGCGTATTTAGTGTGATAGTGTGGTACAGCCAAAGAGAAAAGGGTAACACATAATTCCTAGAAATCAATACATGAGAACTAATTTACTCAGCCTTTTTCCTGAAAGGTACATTAAACAAAAAAGGAAAAAGTTATCATACATCATCTGATGCAGGATAAAGATGAATTAATCTACTAATATATGCATGCCATAATTGCATTTGGGTCGCAGCAAAATTTTATTTGACATGCAATAAACCACCTCCAAGTTTCAGCCAAATTCAATTTGTCTATCCTAATTAAACTAATCTTTCCATGGCTTGCAGAACCGGCTGGTTCAAACCAGAACAGGCAGAACCAGATCAGAACCAAGGGTTTCCAATCTCGTTTGAGCTGGTCAGTTTTGGCTGGTTCCTATGTTATCAAAGGCACCCAAGGCGAATGCCTAGGCAACGAGGCGAGGCAAGGCACTGGTATGGTGCCTCATACATGGATCGCAGAACCGGCCGGTTCGGATCAGAACCGGTGGAACTGCATCAGAACCAGCGGTCTCCAATCCGGTCCACCCGGTTCCAGAGTCGCAACAGTCGGCTTTAATAAAAAGGGAACAAAGGAGGAACCAGGCAGAACCCAGGACCGAACTGGCTTGTTCCGCCCCAGTTATGCCCGGTTCGGCAGGACTTTAAGTGTCAATCCCTCTCACAGGCTGCACCATTTGGTGCACCCATGAGAGAGAGGAAAAGCAGGAGGGAAGAGCAGAGCAGCAACCAGCCCCTTGCCCAGCCGCCGCCGCTGCTCACCGGAGCTGCCGTCCCACCGTCTGCCTCCGCTGGCGAGCAGATCCGACCAACGCTGTCCAAAAAAGGTAAGAAAAGGGAGTAAAAAGCGCTTTTTGTGATTTTTTGTCCCTTCTAGGAACATTAAAAAGTTTGGGAGATTTTGAAGATTAAAAGGGAGATCCTTTTCATTCTTTGATGTTGCTTGAAGAATATGAGGGTTTATTTCAAGGTTTTTTAGTTTTTTAAGATAAAAATTATTTTTTAACACAATGTAAGTTGTTTTAAAATTTTATTTAGCATGTATTTTTTGATCTAATGACATTGAAGCTATACCTTCTTAACTATTTGCTATAATTTTAGAAAAACTCCAAATTGAACCCTAATTAGGGCTAAAATCATTGTATGTAATTGATGCTCAATTGCAATTTTATTTGCTGTAATTTAGGAAAAAAATCAAATTAAATGCTAATTAGGGCATAAAAATTGAGACTTTCCCATACTTAGCCCAATTAAGATGCAATTGAGCATCAATTACATACAATTACATATAAGTGTGTGGAAAAAATCAAATTAAACGCTAATTAGGGCATAAAAATTGAGACTTTCCCATACTTAGCCTAATTAAGATGCAATTGAGCATCAATTACATATAATTGTGTTAATTGAGTGCTCGATTGCAATTTTATTTGTTGTAATTTTAGAAAAACCTCATATTGAACCCTCATTAGGACATAAAAATTGGGACTTTTCTATATTTAGCTTAATTAAGATGCAATTGAGCACTAATTACATACAATTGCATGTAATTGTGTTAACTGAGTGCTCGATTGCAATTTTATTTGATGTAATTTAAAAAAAATCCCCAAACTGAACCCTAATTAGAGCATAAAAAGTGGTGCTTTTTCATATTTAGCCAAGTTAAGATGCAATTGAACATCAATTACAAACAACTGCATGTAATGATATTAATTGAATGCTCAATTGTAATTTTATTTGATGTAAGTTAGAAAATCCCCAAATTAAACCCTAATTAAGGCATAAAAGTTAGGACTTTTCTATATTTAGCCTAATTAATTGTATTAATTGAGTGCTCAGTTGCACTTTTATTTGCTGTAATTTTAAAAAAAAAAATCCTAATTGAACCCTAATTAGGACACAAAAATTGGGACTTTTCCATATTTAGCCCAACATGCAATTGAGCTTTGGTTTGACTAATGGAATTTTTATTATCTATGTTTTTTAGGTTTTCAACAAATATGGTTGGTCTTTATGTTATCAAAGACGACCGCCTCGCTCACCTAGGCGATGAATTAGGCTAAGATGAGCCAAGAACGCCTCGCCTCGCCTCATGTTGGCCTCGCTCACCTATATGCCAAACGTTTCTTTTTTATTATATGGTACTAATTTTCTTATTCTTAATTATTTCAAAATAACTAATGCCTCTTTTGACAATGTCTAATACCCTTTTTCTCTTGCACGTTGTAAGGACCCACAAAGATATTATGTTTACATAAAAAGTTTACTAAAAATTTTAATAATTTTTTTATGTAATTAAGTTGTTAATGAATTTTACAAAAACATACATAATTGTAAAAAATATATATTTGTAAATTTTTTAAAAGTATAAATATAATTATGAAAAGTTTAAAGATAACAATGTGATGGACAATCTTTATAGGGTCTTAAGTTAAATTTTGTTAAGTCCTAAAACTATCTTCGGTTTGCCAAACGGACGACTCTAAAATTTTCTATGGAGAAAATTAGAAAATAGGAGTATATGTAAGGATTGAGGTTTTGGAACCGGTTATCGAGTCAGTTTCGAGATAGGATCTCTTGGTTTGGGCCTTTGTGGGGTTGAGGCTTGTGTTCTTTCTCGCTCGACGTGGTTCAAACGGCGTCCGATTAGGTGGACGCGTTTTAAGTTGTGCCACGTAGACGCCACGTGGGCTGGTGTTGGGCTGCAGAAGTACGGCCCCGGTCTTATCGTCTGAATGGCGTCTTGTATGGACGACGCCATTTAGGATACGATCCTGGTATGTCAGTGTATGACCCGTCTTGTCGTCTGAATGACGTCGATCTTGGACGACGCGTTTTATCTAGTTTCAGTTTGACCCCGCGAACCCTCTCTCTTTTCCCCTATTCCCTCCTTTCCATTCTCTCTCCTCCCTTCTCCCCAACCTCCGGCACCCTTTTCCCCCTTCTCCTTCCTTTCCTCTCCCCATTTCTCATCTCCCTCCACTCCATCAAACTCCTAACTTCTACTACTACCACCACCATTTCCTCCGCGACGCATTTTTCTCCGGACGGCAGCCGACGTACCGGTAGAGTAACGGCGTCTACGGCGGTACCGGCGGCAACTCGTAGCGTGGCGGTTCGGCGGTTTGGAGCTCGGAGGAGTTCGAGTAACCGGTAGGATGACGATCCTTACAATGTTTTGTATAAAACTATGTTTTTCCCGCTTTGGAGCGTGTTTAGGAGATTTTTGAGGTGAAAATGTTAATCTTATAGAATGAGGAATGGTGGGTTTTTATTGGGTATTTGGGTTCTCTTCCTACTCTATTTTTTGACGTTTTTGTACAATTTGGGGGAGAAAATCTCACCTTGTGAATTGGAAGAAGGCGGAGGGAGAATCTGTCTGTGAGGGTTAAATGACGTCTGGAGACAACGACGCCATTTAAAAGGCGGCTTCCACCCACGACGCGATTTATCCTAAATAACAGACTATGTCTCTAGATTGAATAGCGTCCAGGGACAGCGACGCCATTCAAATAGCGACCCCTTTGAACGACGCGTTTTAGACCATCTTCCGAGGCCAGATTGCGCAGGAACCAGTTTAGCGGTCTTGAATGACGTCGGTCATGGGCGACGCGATTCAAGACATAATCTCATTAATCCATGCAATTAACATGTATTTACATTGTTAGATAGTTTGGTTAATTGCATGCTTGAAAACATACTCGAGGACGATGATTTCTACGTAATTAGATCGTACCGTGTTGCGTTTTGTGCGATCGTGGGCCTAGAGTGACAGTTGTTAGTACTTAGGCACCCTATGTCGATGTGGGAGTGACACAGCGCCAGTGTGGGAGTGGTGGGATAACGCTTAGAGAGAGGGTCACCTGGTGTACCCCGGAGTATAGCTAGTACCGGTGTAGGAGTGGTACATTCGGAGTGTCACTCGTGCTAGGGGAAACAGAACCACCTGGAGCCTGTCAGGCCGGAGTAGCCAGCACACTATCCGAGGGATTGCTATTTGGTCTCAACGGTCGGTGTTTTCCGCATTTGACCGTGTGGTTTGTGTGTTTAACCAAAGTGCTGGTTGTAGACTCCGTGATGGAGTGGTTTCTGAGTTGAACATGTTACATTTTGAATGCATGCGTTTTATATCGAAATTTGAGAGTTGTGCTTACTGCTTTATCCATTTAAACTGTCTATATTTATGTTGTTTTACTTGTGGGTGCGTGAGTGGGTGGTGGGGATCGAAGGATCCCTACTGAGTCTTTTTCAATGAGACTCACCCCATACAGTTTTCAAGTGAGAGTTCCAGGCAGGCGTAGCGAGAAGAGTGTTGCCTTGGGTTGCACGCCAGCAGCCGTTGTTCCGGAGTATGCCCCTATGTAGTTGTTATTTTCTTTTCTAGCATGTACGCTTAATTATTTCTTTTCTGTTGGAATATGTAATTATTTGCTCAGTCAAGTCGAATTATAATAATTTTTAATTTATGAACTTCTTTCACAATCCGATGTGATGTGGATGTTTAGCTTACTTTATCATTTATTTCCCAAACTTATCGAGATCCTGGTTTGGCTCCAAATTTAATGATTCGGTACCCATTTAGTAATCGAATCCCCGATTATAGGGTGGCGGGTCGTTACAGTTGATATCAGAGCCTTCGGTCTGGCAAATAGATGAGTAACTAGGTTAAATATTGTAATTTCGGCAAATAATTACATTATCCCATACAGGCACGGCGGTAATGTAGATTTTTAGATTCTAATTAGAATTTTTCGATTTTTGTGATTGTAGGCGATTAGATGGCTCCTAAGAAGAGAGTGCTAGTTATTAGGGAGCGGAGAGATGTTCCTAGTGGATCTGAGGCCGGTAGGCCGAATATGGAGTATTTTATGGAGGCTATGATGGACATGATGGCTAGATACCATACTCGAGACCCTAGTGAGAGTTTTAGTACTCGGGGAGGGCCTTCAGCTGCTCTAGAGAGATTCCTAAAACTGAAGCCGCCTCATTTTACCGGTCGTCCCAACCCTGATGAGGTCATTCATTAGCTGAGGGAGTTGGATAAGACTTTTGATACCATGGATTGTGCGGCAGTTGAGAGGATTCTGTTGGCTACCTTCATGTTGAAGGATGATGCCTACGACTGGTAGACCACTTTGAAGAGCTTGTCTTATGCGGATAAGAATCTCAGGAAGATTCCATATGAGACATTTGTGAAGGAATTCAATGCACAATACTTCCCTCGACATGTCCAGAAGGCCAAGGAGAGGGAATTTATGGAGTTGACCCAAAGAACCATGACAGTGCTTAAGTACCAGATGAAGTTTGTTTCGCTTGAGAGGTTTGTGCCCTTTATTTCAGGGGACGAAAAACGTCGGACTAAGAGGTTTGTGGATGGACTAAGGTCCAATTTGAGGAGTTTTGTGGCGTCCCACTGTTGTACGGACTTGGCATCGGCGGTTAAGTATGCTGCGGCAGTAGAGGCACAGCATGATAAGTCAGCTCGGGAGAAGGGACTGACTACTCAGGGGCCAGCTTATGGCAAGGGAAAGACAGCAGTAGCAGCTCCTTCGTCCGGATCAGGATCGTCTTCACTCGGCTCGAGATTCAGGAGGTTCTTTCGAGGCGGTGGCGACAGCAGTGGTAGTAGCAGACCCAGGCAGAGCCAGCAGAATCAGTCGGTGTCCAGTGCTCAGCAGGAGGCAGCTCAGAGGCTTCCGGCAGCTTGTCATCATTGCGGTGGTACTCACGGTGAGACTCAGTGTTCTGCACTTTCTGGGAGGTGTTACATTTGTGGCCAGCAGGGCCAATTGGCGAGGTATTGCCCGCATGGGCATGGTCAGGTGCAGGGACCAGATGATCAGAAGAAGCCGAGGACCCAGGGGAGAGTTCTTGCTATCACTAGGAAGGAGGCTCGTGCGTCCAACTTGGTGGAAGGTACACTTTCTGTCCTTGAGAACTCTGCACATGTGTTAATTGATTCAAGTGTTTCACATTCTTTTATTTCTTAGCAGTTCGTAGATATTCTTTCTGCACCCATTGATGAGATATCTGATGGACTGATGGTAGAGGTTCTTTCTGGGGATTTCATGTTGTCTTATAACTGTTTGAGTGAGGTTCCCTTGACCATTGAAGGTCATGAGTTACCTGCCTAGTTAGTTGTGCTTACCATTCGCGACTTTGATGTCATCTTGGGCATGGACTGGTTGGAGGCTTATTATGCCAAGGTGGACTGCCACAGGAAGATGGTGTGTTTCTCTATTCCGGACATCCCGACCTTCTGCTTCCAAGGTATTAGGCTTTCTTCTCGTGATATTCTTATTTCTGCCTTTAAGGCCCAGAGGTTGCTTGTTGGTGGCTATGAGGCTTTCCTTGCCACTGTTGTTTTAGCTAGTGTTAGTAGTGATTCCAGTCCTTAGGAGGTGCCTGTAGTTTGTGACTTTGTTGATGTATTTCCTGAGGAGTTGCATGGCCTTCCTCCTCAGCGGGAGGTTGAGTTCACTATTGAGCTTGCACTAGGTACGACGCCCTTGTTTAAGGCCCCGTCTCGGATGGCTCCGATCGAACTCGCTGAGTTGAAAGCGCAGTTGCAGGAACTGCTGGATAATGGTTTTATCCGTCCCAGTACTTCTCCGTGGGGTGCTCCAGTTCTATTTGTCAGGAAGAAGGATGGTTCATTGAGGTTGTGTATTGATTATAGACAGTTGAACCATATTACAATAAAGAACAAGTACCCACTTCCGAGGATCGACGATCTGATGGATCAGTTGCAGTCTGCGAAGGTGTTTTCGAAGATTGACTTGAGATCAGAGTATTATCAGATGAGGATCCGCGAGGCAGATGTGAGTAAGATGACTTTTAGGACTCGGTACGGACATTATGAGTTTTTGGTTATGCCTTTTGGCTTGACCAATGCTCCGGCGACTTTTATGCATTTGATGAATCGGGTCTTCAGAGCCTACCTAGATCAGTTTGTGGTAGTGTTTGTAGATGATATTTTAGTATATTCTTCTTTTAAGGAAGAGCATGCCACGCATCATTAGGTGGTGTTACAGGTTCTGAGAGAGCACCAACTCTATGCCAAATTTAGCAAGTGTGAATTCTGACTAGATAAGGTGCATTTCCTGGGACATGTCATTTTTGGAGATAGCATCACAGTGGATCCAACCAAGATTGAGGCAGCGATGGATTAGGGCAGACCGACAACAATGACTGAGATCAGGAGCTTTCTGGGGTTAGCAGGGTATTACAGACGATTGTTCAGGATTTTTCTTCGATAGCGACCCCCTTGTCGCGGTTGACTCGTAAGGGAATTCGTTTCGTGTGGACCGAAGAATGTGAGCGGAACTTTACTGAGTTAAAGGCTCGTCTCACTTCGGCTCCAGTTCTGGTGCTTCCATCAGGTTCCGGTGGATTCGTGGTTTACCCATATGCATCTCATCGAGGTTTGGATGTGGTTCTGATGCAGCATGGTAAGGTTGTGGCCTATACTTCTAGGCAGCTGAAAAAGCATAAGGAGAACTATCCCACTCATGACTTAGAGTTGGCAGCTGTAGTATTTGCATTGAAGATCTGGCGACACTATTTATATAGAGAGAAGTTTTAGATTTTTACCGATCATAAAAGTCTGAAGTATGTATTCATGCAGAAGGATCTGAACTTGAGGCAGGCGTAGCAAGGAGAGTGTTGCCGTGGGTTGCGCGCCAGCAGCTGCTGTTCCGAGATATGCTCCGATGTAGTTGTTATTTTCTTTCCTAGCATGTACGCTTAATTATTTCTTTTCTGTTGGAATATGTAATTATTTGCAGAGACAAGTCGAATTGTAATAATTTTTAATTTTTGCACTTCTTTCACAATTCGATGTGATGTGAATGTTTAGCTTAGTTTATCATTTATTTCCCAGACTTATCGAGATCCTGGTTTGGCTCCAAATTTAATGATTCGGTACCTATTTAGTAATCAGATCTCCGATTATAGGGTGGCGGGTCGTTACAGTTGGTATCAGAATGGAGGTTATATGCGTAAGTTGTGGAATCTTCCTTTAGGATTCCTCGAGAGGCCGATAGAGCCGTATTGGCCAACTTAACTGTGAGACCAACAGTGTACCATGCAGTGATCGAGGCTCAGAGGGCAGATGCAGAGCTGCCGCAGATTCTCCATATATCAGAGGTAGAGTTGTGGGATGATGGCACGGTCAGATTTAGAGGCAGACTCTATGTTCCAGCTGATGATGATGTGCGCAGGAGTGTCCTGGATGAGGCGCACCGTTCTAGATATGCAGTACATCCCGGAACGACTAAGATGTATCATTGTTTGAAGAGGCACTTTTGGTGGCCTGGTATGAAGAAGGACGTGGCTGATTATGTGGCAAAGTGCCTGACGTGTCAGCAGGTTAAGGCAGAAGACCAGAGACCAGGAGGGTTGTTGCAGCCGTTACCAATTCCGCAATGGAAATGGGAACACGTGACTATGGACTTTGTGATGGGATTATATATGTCACCTAGCAGAAGAGACGCGATCAGGGTCATTGTTGATCGATTGACCAAGTCGGCACACTTTCTGGCTATTAGGAAAGACTGGTCAGTCGGTAAGTTGGTTAAGTTGTTTGTGGATTGGATCATCTCTCTGTACGGGGTGCCCTTATCCATCGTGTCAGACCGGGATTTGAGATTTACTTATAGGTTCTAGAAGAGTTTTCAGAAGGCCTTGGGTACGCAGTTAGCCTTCAGCTCGGCTTATCATCCCAAGACTGATGGGCAGTCGGAGAGGACCATTTAGACACTGGAGGATATGCTCATGGCATATTGCCTAGACTGGAGAGGTTCTTGGGAGCAACACTTGTCTACAGTAGAGTTTGCTTACAACAACAGTTATCATTCTAGTACCGGCATAGCGTCATATAAGGCATTGTACGGGCGGCCGTGTCGATCTCCTGTGAATTGGTCTGAGATTGGCGAGAGGCAGATAGCAGGGCCAGAGTTGGTACAACAGTGTGCTGAGGTTGCCAGAGTGGTGCAACAGAGATTAACTATAGCTCAGAACAGGCAGAAGAGTTATGCAGATATCCGTAAGAGACCACTTGAGTTCGAGGTTGGAGACCACATGTTTCTCAGAATCTCACCCTCCAAGGGTGTGATGAGATTCGGGAAGCGAAGTAAGCTGAGTCTGCGATATATTGGGCCTTTTCCCATTCATGCTCGAATTAGGGAAACAACATATCAGCTAGCCTTGTCACCCAATCTTACAGGAGTGCACGATGTGTTCCATGTTTCTTCGCTGAGGAAATATGTTCATGATCTATCTCATGTTTTGGACTTTTCAGAGTTGAAAGTCGTTAAAGACTTGTCCTTTCTGGAATTTCCAGTACGTATCGAGGATCGTAGAGAACAGGTTCTTCGGAAGAAGGTCGTTCCTCTGGTTAAGGTCATTTAGCAGCATCGCTCAGGAGGCGAGGCGACCTGGGAGCGCGAGTATGAGATGCGGGAACAATTTTCCTATATTTTCCCGTAAGTTCTCCTTTTTACCTGTACAATCTTGTTATTTTATAGCGACAATTTCGGAGACGAAATTCTTTTAAAATGGGGGAGAATGTAAGGATTGAGGTTTCGGATCCGGTTATCAGGTCAATTTCAAGGTCTGATCCTTTGGTTTGAGTCCTTGTGGGGCTAGGGCTTATGTTCTTTCTCGCGTCGAGCTTGCTCGACGCGGTTCAAACGGCGTCCGGTTAGGTGGACGCATTTTAGGTTGTGCTATGTAGGCTGGTGTTGGGCCGCGGGAGTACGGTTCCGATCTTATCGTCTGAATGACGTCTTGTATGGACGACGTCATTTAGAATACAACCCTGGTATGTCAGTGTACGACCCGTCTTGTCGTCTGAATGACGTCGGTCTTAGACGACGCGTTTTATATAGTTTCAATTTGACCTCATGAACCCTCCCTCCTTTTCCTCATTCCGTCCTTTCCATTCTCTCTCCTCCCTTCTCCCCAGCCTCCGGCGCCCTTTTCTTCTCCTTTCTTTCTTCTCCAAATTCCTCTCCCTCCACTCCATCAACCTCCTAACTTCCACCACTACCACCACCATTTCCTCCACGGCGCATTTCTCTCCGGACGGCGGCCGACGTCCCAGTGGAGTAACGACATCCACGGCGGTACCGGCGGCAGCTCGTGGCGTGGCGGTTCGGCGGCTTAGAGCTCAAAGAAGTTTGAGTAACCGGTAAGGTGACGATCCTCGCAATGTTTTGTTTAAAACCATGTTTTTCCCGCTTTGGAGAATGTTTAGGGGATTTCTGGGATGAAAATGTTAATCTTATAGAATGAGGAATGGTGGGTTTTTATTGGGTATTTGGATTCTCCTCCTACTCCTCAATTTTTTGACATTTTTGTATGATTTGGGAGAGAAAATCCCACCTTGTGAATTGAGGGAAGGCGGAGGAAGAACCTATCTGTGATGGTTAAATGATGTATGGGGACAGCGCGCCATTTACAAGGCGGCTTCTATCCACGACGCGATTTATCCCAGATAACAGACTGTCTCTGGATTGAACAGTGTCCAGGGACAGCGACGCCATTCAAATGACGACCCCTTTAAACGACACGTTTTACGTCATCTTCCGAGGCCAGATTTCGCATGAACCACTTTAGGGGTCTTGAATGACGTCAGTCATAAGCGATGCGATTCAAGACAGAATCTCATTAATCCATACAATTAACATGTGTTTACATTGTTAAATAGTTTGGTTAATTGCATGCTTGAAAACATATTCGAAGACGATGATTTCTACGTGATCTAATCGTACCGTGTTGCGTTTTGTGAGATCGTGGCCCTAGAGTGACAGTTGTTAGTGCATAGGCACTCTGGGTCGGTGTGGGAGTGACACAGTGCCGGTGTGAGAGTGGTAGGGTGACGCCTAGAGAGAGTGTCAGCTGGTGTACCCCGGGTATAACTAGTACCGGTGTAGGAGTGGTACATTCGGAGTGTCACTCGTGCTGGGGGAAGCAGAACCACTTGGAGCCTGTCAGACTGGAGTAGCCAGCGCGCTATCCGAGAAATTGTTGTTTGGTCTCAGCGGGTCGGTGTTTTCCGCGTTCGGCCGTGTGGTTTGTGTGTTTAACCGAGGTGCTGATTGTGGACTCTGTGATGGAATGGTTTCTGAGTTGAGCATGTTACATTTTGAATGCATGCGTTTTATATCGAAATTTGAGAGTTGTGTTAACTGCTTTATTCATTTAAATTGTCTATATTTATGTTGTTGTACTTGTAAGTGCGTGAGTGGGTGGTGGGGATCGAAGGATCCCTACTGAGTCTTTTTCGATGAGACTCACCCGCTGCGATTTTCAAGTGAGGGTTCTAAGCAGGCGTAGCGAGAAGAGTGCTGCTTTGGGTTGCACGCCAGCAACCGCTGTTCCGAGGTATGCCCCGATGTAGTTGTTATTTTCTTTTCTAGTATGTACGCTTAATTATTTCTTTTCTGTTGGAATATGTAATTATTTGCTGAGTCAAGTCGAATTGTAATAATTTTTAATTTATGCACTTCTTTCACAATTCGATGTGATGTGGATGTTTAGCTTAGTTTATCATTTATTTTTCAGACTTATCGAAATCATGATTTTGCTCCAAATTTAATGATTCGGTACCTATTTAGTAATCGGATCCCCGATAATAAGATGGCGGGTCGTTACAGTATATATACAATTATTTTAAAAGAACAAATAGAATAGCGATTACTTAGCCCTTAAGCTATCTCCCTGTCACCTCGTCATATGCCATCATTATATTTTGTCTTCTAGCAATCATTGGACTGCCACCTCATTGCATCTAGAATTCTCTTCTTAAAGAATATCTTAGAAATATAATTAAAATATATGAGAAAATCTTAGAACATCTTATTTAATTACATAATCTTCTTCTCATGCCACCTCGCCTGTGCAATAATGGAGAGGGACACCTCAGCGGACACTTGTTATTCCTTCCTCATCTTTATCTTCAAACCATGATAGGAGGGACACCTCAACGGACACTTGTCATCCCTTCCTCATCCTTATCTCCAAGCCATGATAGGAGGGACACCTCAGGAGGACACTTACGCATACACTTGTTAAATCCTAATCGGTTGCCTAAATCTATAAATATGGGTGTGTTACCTCCTCTTCTCTTCCAATACAAGGAACAGAAAGAGAGAGAGAGAGAGAGAGAGAGAGAGGGAGAGTTAGGGAGAAGTTTAGAGAGCCTTAGAGAGAGAATTCTTAGCGCCAATTCGAGATGTCTTGGAGGGCGGCGCGAGGAGGATCTTTAGGAGGCTGTGAGTGCGTGTATAAGTGCTTCTTGCCTTGCCTCGACGAGCTTCTTCGAGTCTCTTAGCGTGAAGTAGAAGGCAAGTGATGATTAACCATGATTCTACATATATTTTTATGTAGAAAATTCTATTTTTCACATTATTCTCCAACTTACTATAAATATGAAGATCTATATGAAATGTTTAAAATGATATTCATGAATATTTGTATGTTCAACATATGTTAGGTAAGATAGTTGCATATGTTTAAGCATGTCGCATGTATGTGTTAAGATGATTAACTAACCGGTAGCTTGAGATCTAAGTGCCATGCAGGTTGTTATACGAGGAAAAGACTACCTATAGAAAGGGCTACCTTTAAAGGTGAAGCCACCATAGAGTGGAGTCATCCCTTGAACTTGTAGGGGCCACCTCTAAAATCATTTGTCTATTCAGTTATGGAAAATGCCACCTTAGGAGTCCATGCGTCCGAATCATACAAGCATTCTTATGAGGCAGACGCTAAGCTAGAAGATGCATGAAACCCAAGGCAAATGGATAAAATCCTGGTTACGGCTTTTGCGGTCCAGGTGGGACGAGTGGGTCCCCCTACTGCGCAGTCGAAGTGTCAGTGGGCATTTGCCTTACCATTAGCTGTATGTCATGTTAAACACAATACTCCTTATGTTGTGGTTTAAATGCATGTCTGTTTAATAAGTGATAAGATGATGATATGTGTGACCATGTTTAGTTAAGTGTGTTAAGAAGTAAGTTGCATGATGGCATGTTAAGAAGTAAGATAAATGATATATTAAGTTCATGATAGAGACATGTTATATTAAGATACATGTTAAGTTATGTTAAGATGCAAGTTGTAAATGCATGCTAGACTTATGATGTTTAACGTTCATATTTAAATTTAAGTTATGTTTAGTTGCTCATGATAGGATTTGATGCTAAAGAACACGTTTAAGGCATAAGCATATATATACGATATTATGATGCATGTTGTTTAGAAAAACATGTGGTTTTGTGGGTTATGTGGGTTACGCACTTGCTAAGTCGGTTGGGACTTACCCTTGCTCACTAACTTTTTTTCAAAAAAATGAGGAAAGGTTTGAGCAGTGGGATGGGAGACTTAGAGTCAGAAGATCTAGTTACTATTTAGAAGTATGTTTCATTTTCAAATTTAGAATTTATGTAATTAAGTTGGTTAGAACTCTTAAGATGTAATTTGGATATAATTAAAGATCCTAAATAAGTATTCTAATTTACATTATTTATTATTAGTAGGTATATTTGTGGTTATAATGGTTGATTCATTGTGTTATAGATGTTTATATGTGCTCACTCTGGAAACTCAGTGAATGTTTGGGTTATTCCCACTGTGGCGCGCCCACTGGTTCGAAGTAAGTCGGCATGACTAAATCAGGTAGGCGGGTCATTACACATGTTGTTGCATTTTTTTCCTTTTTTCTTACATGCTGCTACATTTTTTCCTTATTTTTGATGATTCCTAAACCCATGCACTACTTAGATGAATGCTTTATACAAATTGGTCTTTACATGTTGGCTATGATCAGTGATTCTCAAGGTCTTACGTATGATTATCTTGGATGTTTTCTTTATTTTCTTCATATTATCATTTTCTTCCTTTATGGTGATGTATGAGAGAAAACACATTGCCTCAAACGCCTGGGCGATTGCCTACGCATTTGAAGCTGAAGCGAACCCCCGATCCCCTCACTCGCCTCTCACCTCTGATTACATAGGCTGGTCTTGCAGAGAAACATGAGGATCTGGGGTGGCAATATGCCACTTTAATTAATGCAGAGACAAAGACAGTTAAATGCAATCTATGTGGGAAGGAGATGGGAAGAGGGACATTTAGAATAAAACAACATTTGAAGGGAATAAAAGGAGATCTGCAGCCATGTACAAAATCATCAGATGAAATTAGAAAATTATTCAGAGAATTGTTGAGAGGAAAACAAAAGCAAAAAGAGTTAAGGAAGACCCGAGAAGAATAAGCAATCGAGGAAATCTTTCGACAAGGTCAAGCAAAAAGGCATGAGATTAGGGCACCTGATAGGGTGCAGATGATGATGATAATAGTGATACTGATGAAGAATTTAGAGCAGCAATTCATGAAAATATGCGGACAATACATGAAGATGAGATGCGCAGATTGGGGCATGGCATTTTGTCTGCACCTCCTGGTGACTTGCTACGTTCTAGGAGTACTGTAGGGGGCGATTCATCTTCATCAAGACCATCATTGCCATGGACAAATACCATGTCTGCTGCACAGCGTGCTACATTGCTTGGTAGTAGGGAAACTTGGCTCCTATTGCAGATCCAGCCATTGGTCCCATAGACCATTACACGTATAAGAAAGATGATGCCAGACAGAGGAGTATCAAGACTGCATTGAAAGGATGGAAGCAGGTGAAGAAAGTGGCATCACAACAATGGAAGCACATTTCAAATGGTCTTTTTATACTAATGTTCTTGCAAATGCAACTACTAACCCTTATTTTCAAACTATAGTTGACTCGATAGCAAGAGGTTGCTTAGGTGTACCAGCCACTAAGCCAAAAGACATTTATAGTCCACTGCTTGATGAAGAAGTCCGTGAACTTCAGGAATGGCTAAACTATTTTAAGACAGTTTGGGATGAAAAAGGACGCACATTGATATATGATGGATCGACAGGAACTACTAAGAAACAAATGATTAACTTCCAAGTGTACTGTTTCTCATTTAGTCAAGAGTGTTGAATTCTTATTTGACTTGATGGATGACGTAGTTGAACAAGTTGCAGAAGAAAGAGTGGTGCAGGTGGTCACTGATAATGCAGCAAATTATAATAGGGCTGGCCAATTGTTGATGGAGAAAAGGAAGCATCTCCATTGGGTTTCATGTACTGCACATAGTTTAGATCTGATGTTAAAGGATATCAAGATAGATCTTGCAGTTGAGAGCATTGCCATAATGCACGTTAGCAGTTACATCTATACCCATCATCGCATACTTGCCATTTTTAAGTAGAAGACAGGTGATCAAAACATTGTACGCCTAGGTCCCCCCAGATTTGCCACAGTTTCTTTCCTTAGAAAATTTATACAAGCAGAGGGTGGTAATAAAAAATGCTTGCAAGAATAGAGAATATTTGAAACATTTCAAGACTCTTGACTACAATACAAAAAAAAAAATGAAAATTTTATACACGAAACTATTGAGAAAGATTCTTTTTGGGAGAGTATCCAAAGGTATCTCAAGTTGGCTGAGCTCATTGTGCATGTCTTAAGGATAGTTGATGGCAATGATAAAAATGACATAAGATATCTATATGAAGCAATTAACAGGGTCAAAATGAAGATTTAGAAAAAAAATTCAAATGATTATCCTAAATGGTGGATGATTATTGATTTGAGATGGGAAGGTATACTTTAGCACGCATTGCGTGCAGTCGGTAAGTTGTCTGTTGTTACTTGCTAATTGTTACTTGTGTATCAATTTTAAGTTTCTAACATACATGACGTTACTGATGTAAATCATATAATAAAATGTTGGATATTTCTTGAACCCCCGTTATCAGTATAGTTCAGATTTTCACATTGATAATGAGATGATGCAAGGGTTATTTATTAGATGTAATAACACAAATATTGAAGTATGATGAAATGAGATATGAAGTAGAAAGTCAACTTGATGAGTTTAAAATGAGAATGGTTGTTTATGGATTAAAAGAGATTCAATCTACAGTCATGAAGTATAGTCCTGGTATGTTCTTGAATTTTAGAACATACTTCTTTTTTAAAATCTTAATCATAACGTACTAACTTCCACTCTTCTATATTTTCTCTTGCAACAACTGATTGGTGGGCAGCTGTAAGGAGAAGTAGGGATGTCAATGCTTTGGCAAAGAACGTTATCCGTGTACTTAGCCAAACTATTGTTGCAAGTGAATATGAATAGAACTGGAGTACCTTCAGTCTTGTGCACACCAAATTAAGGAATAACTTGAAAGTTGAAAGATTAAAAAAATTAGTATCCTGCTGATACAATATGAGATTGAGGATGAAAAATCAAGAAAGACAACACAAGTTGTTACAAAAGAGGATGATTGAGCATGGGGGAGATGACCCTAAGGATGTCTAGGCTGAAGGTCATATTGATTTGGATGAACTGTTTGATGAGGAGCATCCCTTGAATAAATAGGTTGAAACAAGAGGTGATTTAAATCAGCCTTTATTTGATCATACATACTGTTATTGGGCAGAGGGAGAATTGAATAATGTTGCTCTTAAAAGAGAATTTGAGAAGAGACAAGATCCAAAACAACAAAAGACTGCTGGCCTAAGTTCTTCTCGTCCAATTCATTCACATGTTTCTACTGGTAAGCCTCATCCCCCACAATGATAACCTACATCATAACCTCGCAGTACAGCCATACCTGATTTTCAGCCACCAAGGATGTTTGAGTCTATTATTGAAACAAGATCAAAAGAAAAGCAGTAAGAAAAGGGAAAGGAAAGCAACATATGCCAATAGAGCATGTGTACAAAAGAAAATCAAGCACACAGCGACATGATACTCCTTCATCTCGCCGTTCCAGAACTGTTAGAAGTGATGATACCACTCAGACACCTAGTGATGAGGAGATACATAAAGATGTAACATCTGGTACACACACTGAAGGCATACTCCTAAATTTGCAGCCCCATCTTAACCACTTGGTTTGGACTTAGGTACTCAAGGTAGACAAGATGATGATTATGATCTTGATAACGAGACTTGTGTCAAGCCTACACAGTATGGAAGAGGAGGTCCAACATTTTGGACAATGGAGGCTGACAGGCAACAATAACCTCAAGTTGAAAGCTCCAACTCCGAATAGGTATCTATATTGGGGTTAGCAATATGGTAGCAGTTACTCCACAAGTCATGGACCTCAGAGTCCTAATCCTCATGGACCTTATGACCAACCTGAGCAACATCAAGGTCCTCAACAAACTGACACAAGTTTCTTAGGACAATGAGATCAAATGGCTTCTACATTATTTGGATATGGATATGTAGAGAGAACATGACGAACTACATCAAGAGGATGAGGAAAGATCTTCAATTTTACATTATTCATGGACTCCATATCATAGTAGTCAATCCTGGCCTATTCTGGTTGGGACATCCTGTCCTAGTGAGAAAACAAAACGGGACAATTTCTTGTTTGTCCCAGTAGCTGTCCCGCCCTGTCCCAGTCCATGCCGACCTGTCCCAGTCTATTACGGCCCGTCCCGGACTGTGCCGACCTATCCCGACCAGAATTTGTATTTTAACCTAATATTTTCCAAACCATTTAAGCTCCTAGTAAACTTATTTTGGGAAGTTTATTCGATGAATATACTCCTTTATAAACCCATAAATCCATCATAAATACTTTTATTGCATTAATTTTGAACTTTGATGTTATATATTTATTTTTTACATTGTTTATTGTATCCGTACATTGTTTATTTGTTGGAATATGTATGGAAAAAATTCCAAGACAAGACACTAGAATTGTCCGAGAAACTAGGACGCCCCATCCCAGTAAGAAAACGGGATAGGGATCGGGACGAGATTGACAACTATGCTCCATATGGACCTAATTTATATAATCAGTATGATTATTAACTTCTTGATGGTATGTAAATATAATAGACTATTTTATTACTTGTTATCCTTTTATTATTCAATTATGAATAGTTGAGCGTGTTTAATGTTACTTTAAAGAAAAGAATGTATTTAATGTTACATTTTTATGCGAATTATTATGTTTGTTGTGTAGGAACAAGCTAATTACTAGATTTCTAACATTTTTTGTTATTTTTTACTGATTTTTTATTTATTCACGCTTTTTTCTGATATTAATGGTCCTAAAACCATTGAAAGCGGTTGGAACCGGTGCTTTAGAGCCAGAACCGGTTCAAATTGGAACCGGCCCTGACCGATTCTGGTTCCGGCTTGGCAAACCTTGGCCTCGCACTCCTACTTTTTTTTGAAGGTGACATTAAGTCACAATTTCATAGAGTAAAAAAGAGGATTACAAGGAGAATGAATAGCCCTAGGGCCAACACCTTCAGGATCGGACAATCCCCGTCCTGAACCCCAACTACCTAAGAAAAGCTGAAATTTACAATGATGTTTTATCAAGCCAATAAAACAAAAACACACTAAGAGCTGCCTATCAGGAGATCATATCCTTCCACTTCCTGGCCTTTTCAAAAAAATCAGAACTCCCCTCCTTGAGGATACCAGCAGCCCGTCCCCAATCTTCCACCCATCTAAATGTACTCCTCAGCAGATCATTAGAGCTTCTACACTGATCATTGAATTTCCTTCTATTTCTTTCACACCAGATGGCCCACAAAAGGGCCGGGCAAATCAAGAACCACAATTGTTTGAGATCTTTGTATGGACAATTAATGCTCCACCATTGGAGGAGATCCAACACAGAAGATTGCTCTACCCAATTGATTCCAAATAATCTACACATAATCTTCCACTGTATGATAATAATACCACAGCCACAGAATAGATGCTTTTGATCCTCCTCAAAAAGAGCACAATAAACACACGAGAAGCTCCCAGAGATGTGTAGTTTCTTGGCCCTCTTTCCCGTAAGAATTCTGCACCAAGCAAGCTTCCACAGGAAAATTTGATCTTATTAGGAAGGTGATTAGACCAAACTAACTCTTTCCACCACACCCTAATTCCACCATCATTCAACATTTGAGCCATGGAATTGACCGAGAACTGTCCATTGTTGGTCCATCTCCAATTTCTTTTGTCTTGCACCTCACCAAAAATTCTGGCTTCACTGATGGTGTTGATTAGCAATACTAGTTCTTCTGCTTCCTCATCCGTGGGATTCCTTCTCAAAGGCAAGCTGATCTGCCCTGCATCTATATTGCATAACACTTCCTCTACTGTAGCTTCTTGGTGAAGCGTTATATTGAAGATATTGCTGAAAAGCTTAGAAAGGGTCATATTGGAACACCATTTATCTCTCCAAAACTGTGTATCCCTCCCATTTCCCACCTGAATAGTACTCGAAATATCCATGAATTCAGCACATCTAACAATATTCTTCCAGATTGAAGACATATTGTAGCTGGTTGAAGGATAAAAATTCCATTTGTTTTCACCTTGAAAATAAAGATCCTTCACAATCACAGCCCAAAGTGCATTCGGATGTTCTCCCATTCTCCACAACCATTTAGCTAGCATTGCTTTGTTGAAAGTAGCCACACCGCAGAGGCCAATTCCTCCTTGCTCCTTGCTTTTGCAAACATTGCTCCATTTGATCAAATGTATACCTTTCTTATCCCTTTTCCCTCCTGACCAAAAAAAGGAACTTCGAATTGCTTCAATGATTTTTTCCACTGCTCGAGGTATCTTAAATATAGAAGCATGGTAAATTGCCAAAGACGAAAGAACCGATTTTGACAATATCATTTTCCCTCCTCCTGAAGAAAGTTGCCTTTCCACCCTTCCAATCTACTCTCAAATTTCTTAATTAAACCATCCCAATCTCTCACCCTTAAGTTTCCATCTGATAAGGGCAGACCCAAATATTTAATATGGAACATATTCACTCTGCACTTTAAGGAATGCAATCTCCAAAAGACTAGGCTGCGGCACATTCAAACCCACTATTTCTGATTTCTCATAATTGATCCTTAGTCCTGTGATAAGTTCTATCAAAATAAGCAAACTTTTGATATTCTGGATATCCTCCTTGCTTCCTGAAGAAAACAATAGCGTATCATCTGCAAACTGAAGATGAGATAGGTGAATGTTGCTCCTGCCTATTCTGAATCCCTCAATAAGGCCAAGTTGAACAGCATTATCCCAAAGAGAGCTAAAAATCTGTCCAATAAGCAAAAACAGAAACGGAGACAATGGATCTCCCTGCCTAAGACCTCTTGAACTGCTGAAATATCCACACGGTTCTCTATTGATCAACACAGAAAACTTAGAGGATGAAATACAGCTCATTATCCATCTAACCCATCTTTCATTGAAACCCATGAGGATCATTGTTTTTTTGAGACAATTCCAGTTGATTCTATCATAAGCCTTCTCAAAGTCAAGCTTTAATAACACTCCTTGCTTATTTCTGATCTTGTAATGATGTATTACCTCATAAGCTGTCATAAAGTTATCCAGTATAAATCTGCCTTGCATAAATGCTGATTGATTAATGCCCACAAGTTTATGTATCACCTTCTTAAATCGGGTTGCTAGGATCTTGGCAATAACCTTATAGCATCCATTGAGTAAGCTAATGGGCCGAAAATCTGTCACTCTATCCGCTCCTTCTGACTTAGGAATAAGAACAACATATGTAGCATTAACCGCTCTAATCCTTTCCGGCCTGTCATAAAACTCCTGCACAAGGTTAACCAAATCATCTTTAATAACATCCCAAAAGAATTGATAGAACCCCAGCGAAAATCCGTCGGGACCCGGAGCTTTATTAGGATCCATACTGAAAACAGCCATTCTAACTTCCTCCTCCACAAAGGGCTCACTCAACTTAACAGCTTCTGAATCAACTAACTTGGGAAGTAATCCATCTTGTATGTGGGGTCTCATCAGAAAATCTTCTGAGAAAAGATTTCTGAAGAAATCCACAAATCTGTTTTTGATCTCCTCGGGATCTTCAATGACACTATCTTCTTCTTTGACATGATCAATAGACAGGTATCTTCTTTTAGTACTAGCCATGGCATGGAAGAAAGAAGAGTTTTTATCACCTTCCTTTAGTCAATGCTCCTTAGCTCTTTGTTTCCAACCAATTTCTTCTTTCAAAAGTTCTTCATTGTAATTCTTCCGGAACTCCTTCAAAGATTGAAGTTCTTTATTGGAAAGATCAGCAACCTCACTTTTCAATTCTAATTCTTCAATGCTGCCCATCAATTTCTGCCTTTTTTCCTTTTCCTTTCCAAAATTCTGGTTAGACCATTGCCTCAAACAATTCCTTATCTATTTCAGCTTGCCCATGAAATTAAGCACTGCAGAATTTGCCTTTGGTGCTTGCTGCCACCAATTACCAACCATTTCCTTGAATCCAACTTCCCTTTGCCATTTCAATTCATATCTAAAAATTCTGGAGCTCCTCCTCTTATCCTCCATCATAATGAGCAAGGGTATATGATCAGAGACAGACCTGAACACCCCTTTCACATGTGACAGGGGAAATTTTTTGAACCAATCTGGAGAGATCAAAACTCTATCAATCTTAGACTGGATGCTATCCTGCTGTAAATTAGACCAGGTATAATTTCTGTTTGGGTCATCCACCTCTATTAATTGAACATCTCTGATCCACTGATTAAAATTATCCATACTATTGCTCCATCTCTGCCTACCAGTCCTTTCCCATGGAAACCTTACACAATTAAAATCTCCCAAGATACACCAGGTTTTCGGGAAAAGACTATGCAACCTGTATAGTTCTTGTACAAATTCCTCCCTCTGTTGATCGGTGTGGGGTCCATACACAGAAGTAATGACCCAACAGTCATTATTAGAGATTCTATTCTTGTGTTTAAAGGCAACCGAAATGCTGAATTTGCCTAAATCACAGACATTACCCTCGAACCTGTTTCCATCCCAAATCACTAATTGCCCTCCTTTACTTCCTTCTGCAGGAAAAACTGCCACCTCATTTAACTTGGACCCACATATTCTACTTAAGACAGATTTATCAATATTGGCCATCTTGGTTTCCTGTAAACAGATGCAGTCCAGATGCTGAGAATACACCAAATCTTTTACAGCTCTCCTCTTGAAGTCCCCATTGAGGCCCCTAATATTCCATAAGATCAAATTCATAGTGTAACAACCTGTTTCCCTTTATCCTTGGTCTTCTTCCCTCTCAAGCTGTCCAGGACTTCATTGTTACTCACAAAGCTTGCTTCTCTTTTTCCAATCTTCATTCCACCTCCCGTACCTTTCCTCTTAGCTGATTGCTGTAAGATAGCATTCCTTCTCAATTTCTTAAGAAAGTTCAGGACCATATCTTCCCTGCCTTCAAATGACACCCCTATACGCTGTCCAAATTGCACAATTTCATTCCTCCAGACTTCTTCCTCATCACACAAATTTACTGCCAACGGAACCTCACTGCCTTCATATGTCGTAATCTGTTTGGCCTGAGTCTCTTCCTGCAACTCCCTGTCTCTTTTAACCTTTTCCGATCCTTCTTCTTCCAGTTTATCTGGCAAACTGTAGTTAACAATCGCTTCTAACTCTTCCTGAGACGACCCCTCCTTTCTGACACTGTTCCATCCCTTCCCTGAAAGCTTAAGAAGTTGGACCTCCGGAAGGCCAATATTATTCCCCATCCCCCTTCCATCAGTCCAGATAGGATCTATGTTACCCTGTCCACACCTCGAGTAAGATGCATCGTCTTGCTGTACCCACACTGCAGAAAATCTCTCTCCTCTGACCGGAGCAATCTCCCTTCCGGTACTCTGTTCTTCGTGAAAAGCGATGAGAGCTCGGGGAAGACGACGGTTCGGGGGCGGATTAGGTTCAGACGACTGAACCGGACGAAACGATACCCGGTTCAAGGTTAAGTCAGGATCCGATATGATAGATTCCTTACGTATCGGATCTCCTATCAAATCCGGAGCTCCCCGCGCCTGTTCATCTTCCTCGCCCGGAAACCCCACACCCGAGCTCCCTTCAATGCCCTGCTCAACCTCCGCCTCGGAACCACACCCCCGCTTATTAAAAAAATTGGCACTCTTCCCCTGAACTGTTTGCTGCTCAAACGGGCCTCTCGAGGGATTTGGGAGAACCCCCCTTATTCCTTTACTGTCAACTAGCTTTGGAACCCCGCAGTCTTGAATTCCCCTATCTGCACCTACCAGCCTCTTCATCTCCTTCTGACTCGTCGCACCTGAGTGCGACTGATTAAAGACCTTTCTTGACTCAGTACCGGACTCAATCAAACCTGGGTGAACACCGAGTTCCGGCTGCCCTGTTTCAGCCCCGCCGTCTCTGTTTGTCTTGTATCTTCTATACTCCGCCACCACATTAGCCCACCGCCAGTCCTGTTCAACTCCTATATCCTTACCAACTTCTTCCATTGTGATGTGGACCCAGAAGATCCTTCCTCCTACCATGATCTTAATCCTTTCGGGAATATCTGACTTTCGCTCAACAGAAATTTTAACCCGCACAAAGGACAAATTGTCCCCCCTGAGTCCCTTGCTATCCACTTCTCTAAGCCTCCCAAACCTAGAGCAGATTGACTGGAATGTGTTGATGTTCCAAAGGTGAAGAGGCACCCCCTGGAACCTACACCACAACTCGATTCCCTCCTCTGCAGGGAAAGTTCCCACTTCTGTCCTCCACTGAGAAAACTCCACAAAAAGATCCTTCTTCACCTCTATCCTTCCAATGGAGCATGCAAGACCCTTCCACGATTGAGTTTCTGAGCTTACTAGGAAGGAATGGGATACCAATCTTCGAATGCTCCATCCTTTAACTTCCGGCCAAAACTTCAGCAGAATGGCTCTAACCTCCCCACAGTCCATTGCGATTCCATTGCTTTCCTTCCGGAATGAAACTACAATGCAGTTTTCCAATGAACGCTTAGCTGCAGCAACCTCTGGTGACCATGCTATGTCCACCACTCCATGAAAGACCTTCGGGGCAGGCTTGCTGTCCACTTTAGGATCTACACCAGAGTTCATCCTCCCACTACTCACCTCTGTTTTACTGTCAATATATCGGAGAGAAGGACAAAGCCTTCTTCTGTGTCCAGCTCCATAGCAGTGGAGGCACCGGACTGCTTCTCTGCACCTGGCTGCATGATGACCCTTGCCCAAGCAGCGAATGCAGACATCGCGTCCCACAGGCAGAGCTTCCGCAGCCACTGTCCTCCGGTGACCAACTCTGCGAGACACCTTCCTCTGCACCGTACTCCACCCTTCCCCCTTACCAGGATGATGGACTCCTGAACAGCCTTCCTTCTCCGGAACACCCTCCGGAACATCCATTTGTGTTCTCTTACCAAGAAGGCCGCCTCGACCGCCGTCACCGGACTGCCGCCGGCCGTTGCCGGCCGCTTCTCCTTCTATGTGCTGTTACCCTCGCACTCCTACTTTTTGCCTAGGCGATTGCAAGAAATGCCTCAAACGCCTTAAACCCCAAACCAAAGGCCATTCAGCCCATTGAAGAGAGTGGCTAGTCCACTGGAAACCCTCAAGCCGACCCAACGACACTTAAACTGGCCCAGAACTTAGACCGGCCCATTAAACCATCAGTTATAAATCCCACTCACCCCCCACCCCCCCAAACCTGATCCAATGAAACCCTAGTTCCATTTGGCCTCTACCCCACTCCCTCCGCTGTCCGCCCCCTAGCGACGAAAGCTACGGCTTCTCTGATAGCAGTGGGAAGGCTTCTCCGGCAGTAGCGTCATCTCCAGCGAGGTAAGTCCCTATCTCTCTCTCTGAAAAGGGCCGAAGCTGCCCTTTCTCACCCCTTCTGTCTTGCTCTATCTCTCTCAGTCTGTCTCTCCCTCTCTATCTTACTCTCTCTCTCTCCAGTATATTTAAAGTTTTTTAGTTATATTTCAGTCTAAGAATAAGTTATTTTGTATGAGTTTTATATTTAAACAATATATACTTAAATATATATTTTTTTATAATTTTTTAATAAAATGTATCCCCAAACGTCTAGTCCATCACCTAGGCGTTTAAGGCCGAGGCGACCCCCAAGTTTTGCCTCACACTTCTAACTGCATAGGCAAGTTCTATCTCGGTTCGGCCAATTCCATCTCGGTTTGAACTGGAACTGAAAGAAGGTAGAATCGAATTCAGACCAAGAATCGCCCAATCTCGAGCCGATCTGGATCGGTGCAGAATCAACCGATCTTTGGATCGGTCTTTTTTTTTAATGAAAAAATATGAAAAATAAAAAAATAAGAGAATAGAAAAGATGGAAAGAAACTAAAAAAAAAGTGAAAATGACATACCAATAATCAAATCTAAAGGAATTCAAGGTTAGCTGTATCGTACCGGATCGTACCAACTCGTATGAGTCGACTCGGATCTGGGCGGACCTGATGCACTGGCACGGTCGGCTCGCCCGAGTTGCTTTGAACTGCCACCGGCTCACATCGACTCGGCCTGTATCGGGCCGAATCGCACCGTCTCGCAGCAAACCAGTGCGATCCGGCCTAATACAAGTCAAGTCGCTCAGATCCGACCCGATACGGCCCGAGACTCTGCGATCCGATACTATGCGGGGCTTAAAACCCCTAAAATTGTCCGCAACATTTCTGTTCGGATAGAAACGCACCAAACGTAGGAGCCGCACCCTTCCAAATCCTTCCCCCCCTCTTCTTGCTTCCATTTCTCTTCGCATTTTTGGGAGATCCAGGCATTTTTGAAGGTTTGAAGTTGATTTTGTTGGAAAGGAAAGGAGTTTTTTATCTCTTTTGAACGTTTTCATCCGGTTTCAAGAAGGCAGCATCCGAACCCTAAGTTTTTTTTTTTTTCATCTTCTTTTCTTGTTGTTTGATGTTGTTTAGGATATTAAGATATGAAGAAGAGAGAGATCTATTGTCTCTTTGTAAATTTGACATGAAAAAATCTAGGTTTGTTCAAATTTGTGGTAGATTTTTATTCAATAACAAAAAATACAGAAAAAATCAAAAAAATAAATAAATGATATATTTATGTGATGATGGGCATAGATCTATGAGTTACACATGTTTGCTTAAAATTTCATTCAAAATGTTAAGTTATGAAGATTAATGTATTAATGTGATTATTAAAATTTAAAATAAAATTTAAAATATAAATTAATTTATAAATTGTCTACTTTATATTTTAGAAGTGAAAAATGATTAGATTTAGATCTATGTTTTAACTTGTATGTTTTAAGCATAAAAATTTTAGTTTGAAATCCTATTTTTAAGTAATTAAATTAGTTAATGGTATTATATATTATTACTTAATAATGTTTAAATGTGATACTTGTATATAAATTTTGGACATGCCCACAACTTATATTTAAATTCTTCATACAATTTAAGTTATTCTTTTATCAATATGTTCAATTAATATTTGTAATTTATGTAATTTGTTAAGTACATAATAATGATTTATTTATTTTCGTAATATAATATTTAATATTTATTTAATACACTTTAAGTTATGCTTTTATAATATTCTTACTTGTTATTTAATGTATTTGTTTGTTCTTATTTATCTTTTCTTTGTTATCATTAGATGGCCGCCCCACCCTCTCGTCGAGAGTCCAAAGACATCGGATGGCAACATGAGAGCATGGTTGATGGCAGTAGGCACAAGTTCAAGTGCAATTACTGTCAATTTATAGGACAGGGCGGTAGTGTTTACCGATTGAAGAAGCACCTTGCAGGAGGAAAAACTGTTGGGTATAATGAAGTGGTTGGTTGTAAAAATGTTCCTAGGAAGGTCAGGAGGCAGATGGCTCAACAAGGAAGTGTGCTTAAAGAAGGTTGCAGACAAAGAGAGGGAAGAACGCATGATCTATGGAGTTGCAGGTGGAGGGGATAATGAAGAAGGAGGCTGGACTGAGTATGATGGCGATGATGATGTTTAGGAGGTACATGGACGTGAGCCTCCTTCTCCACGTACTCGGCGAGTGTTGGAGCTCAGTAAGCATGAGCACTGGGAGAGAGAATTTATGAGAGCTCAGCAGGGTGTTGGTGGATCATAAGGTGCTGGTGGGAGTTCTTCTAGGGGGCAAGCTCAACCTAGGAGGAGTGTATCCTCTTATTTTACTACTAGACCAGCACCTACAACTCGGTCTCAGAAACACAAATCAAGCACTCCAAATGAGGAGGTTGACCCTTATATGTTTCCTAGGGAGCATGAGAAACAGACAAGGGTTGATGATAGCTACAATAAGAAGAGTGGTCCAAAATACATATTGGGAAGGACTGTGGCAAAATTTTAACATCATGCAACATCTCCTTCAATGTAGCAAACAGCCCTTACTATTCTAGTATGATCCATGAAGCACAAACTCAAGGGTTACATGTTAAACCCTCCACTCCAAAAAAACTGACAGGAAAATATATTGATGATGAGGTAAAGGAGATTAAACAGTACATTGGTTCTTTCAAGAAAAAGTGGGAGAAATATGAGGTTACCCTGATGTGTGATGACTGGTCAGGGACCACCAAGACCAGTCTTATTAATTTTCTTGTCTATTGCGATAGACAAGTGTTATATCATAAGTCTGTAGATGCATCAAATCAGATACACAATCATGAATACATTATGCAACTGATGGACAGTGTCGTAAAGGAAATTGGCGAGAAGTACATTGTCTAAGTGGTGACAGATAATGGCTCAACGTACAAGAAGGCAGGAGAGAAGCTAATGCTCCGCAGACCTCATTTGTTCTGGACCCCATGTGCAGCCCACTGTGTAGATTTGATATTGAAAGAAATTGGACAGCTGGATCATGTCAAGAAGAATGTTGCCAAAGCACAGAAGATTACACAATACATCTACAACCATTCTTATGTATTGAGATTGATGAGGGATCATATACATGGTGAGTTGTTAAGGCCTGTAATCACAAGATTGCCACCAACTTCATTGACTTGTAGAGCATGTTGAAAGTTGAAACATAAAGTAGACTTGAAGCAAATGTTTAAAAGTGACAAATGGATGCACTCCACATTAGTTAGGATAGATGAGGGAAAGAAGATTGAAAGCTTGGTGAACAACAGTGATTTCTAGATTAAAGTAAGTCTTATTGTACAACTTATTGAGCCATTATATGAGGTCTTGCACTGTGTGGATGGAGATCGGACACCAACCTTAGGGTTGGTGTATGCCAAATTGAGGCTGCAAAAAGGAAGATACCTACAATCTCAAGAAAATATGCAGACGAATTATTGAAAATTGTAGAAAGGAGGTGGGACTTCCAGCTAGGCAGAGTTGCATATGGCAGGTGAACAATTTACATTTTATGATCTTTGGTGATAATTTTAACTTTATAATGATGCTTGATGAGTAATTTTCTTTTATTACAGTGTATTATCTCCATCTGGCATTTAAGTACGCTCATTCTTTGGCGTACAATGATGACTTGATTGCAGCTGTGACAATGGTGGTCAACCGACTTATGGGTGATCCGAATGCAGCAGTAGAGACAATTAATGAAGTAGGGTGGCCAATCTATTATTCTATCATTTCTTTATGTCTGTTATGCAAAGGTCGTAATAATATTGTTAATTATGCAGATAAAAATCTTTCGAAAGACAGTAAGGACATTTGCAGAGCCATCAGCTATAGCTGGCCGTGAGAGATCTGATGCTGGTATAAAAAGAACTTTGTTT
This sequence comes from Zantedeschia hybrid cultivar, assembly GCA_030544215.1. Classification (NCBI taxonomy): domain Eukaryota; kingdom Viridiplantae; phylum Streptophyta; class Magnoliopsida; order Alismatales; family Araceae; genus Zantedeschia; species Zantedeschia hybrid cultivar. Next base: position 67,146,955 of record JARZZO010000005.1, on the reverse strand, counting down.
AGAAAACACTTCCATATACTGCTCTTTCTAATTTTCATATCTTGATATACTTCTATTGTTTGTTTTGTAGCTGATTGGTGGTTGAATTATGGAAAGTCTGCACCAACGTTGAGAGACATAGTCATTAAAATCTTGTCGCAAACTTCTTTCTCCAGTGGATGTGAGCGGAACTGGTCTACGTTCACACTGATACATACAAAGATCAGGAATCAGTTGTCACACATCTGCTTGGACAAGCTTGTGGATGTCCACTACAATATGAAGCTAAGGATTAAATATTTACAACATGATGCAAAGAAGGGAGAGGGTGATTATGATCCTACTGATCTTAGTTACCTTCGAGATGATGAGGATCCTATAGTTGCTTGGGTTGCCAGAATAACAGATCGTGGGGAGCCAGAACTTGATAAGATAGTAGATCCTGATGAGGGCCCTCGTCCAAACACCTTCTTGGCAGCAGAAATATCAGCAGCAACAGCAAGTGGAGAACAAGATGATGAACACATTGTTGGTTCAGGTCATGATCAGGAGTATGCAGAAGGTCATGATCAAGAGGTTGATTAGAGGATGCTGATGATGATGATGATCAGTTGCTCACAAGGGGCAGAAACACAGTACCTCGGGATGACTCAACACAGTGGGAGCGGCTAATGTAGGGTCCTGCACCTCAGCGTCATCCAGTTGTACATGCACCTCAGCGTCCTCCAACTTCACTAGCACCTCGGCATCCATCTAGATCTCAACCCGTACAGAATGGACATGTATAAGGACAACTTTCTAGTCAGAGTTTACGTTATTCCACTGCACACCCTCCAGCACGTCTCCCAACTGGTGTAATGCAGAAGCAAGCAGGCGACAAAGAAATAACTTCAAAAGGTAAGAAGGGATGGAGTGGCATGAAGTCCCAGATGTCAAAGGTGTTAACAGGATCCAAAAAGGACAAGAAGAAGAAGGATGATCCACTTGACATTGCAGACTTAGAAACCTTGAATCATAATGCTCAAGATGAGACACCATCTCCTTCTGATACTCGAGTCTCAGAAAGTGGATCTTCATCAGCTGGAGATGATACAAATGATGGTGGCGCGGGAAGTGGTGGGGATGGTGGTCAGGGTGTTGTTCGTGGTGGGGGTGGAGCTGGTGGTAGCCATACTAGTGGGGGTAGAACTAGTGATAGTCGTGGTAATAGGGGTGGGGGAGGTAAGGTCCTTTATACTGGGGAGTAGGACTTCACGCACGTTACTCAGGATATCGACCATGGAACTCGTGGGCCAGATGAAGTTGTGGAGGCACTACCACGTACTCTGATAAGGATTATGTATCATCGGAGGGGACAGCAAGCAGACATACCAAATCAGATGCGCACTGACTCATCCTCAGATGATGAACATTTTTATAATACTGATCCTGGCACGATCATGTACGAGTACGGGTTGCACCACATCATGAGAGAGCTTGATGTGCTGAGTACACAAAATGAGAGAAGCTCATGTGTGGGGCATTATAGTTCTGATGCATCCAACTCCCAGCAGCGGCCACAGATAGGATATGAGAGTACATCGTCTTACAGTGGTGATCATTTGGTCTCAGGATATCATCAACCATATGTATATTCTACTTCAGGTGCATATCTGTATGGTGGTCATAGTTATGGTGAAGGCGTACCTTATGTTCCTATAGTACCACGGCCAATCATATATAGACCGAGTTATGTGGCATATCAACAGTACTCAGCAAAGTTTCATCAGAGATATAACTCCTATATGACTTGGTGCCAATATCAGGACTATGTGGTATCCAACTATCAGGTTCAATTACTAAGAGATGCTCCGACGGGAACTTATAGCTATGTTATGCCTTCACAATATCCATATTGGGGTCATTATTGGTATTTCATTCTTTACTTTTGTTGTGATTTTAAACCCTTAAGTCTTAATGTGTTTGTCTCATTTTAATAATTTAATATGGTTCAATAGTTCAAAATTTCAAATGAAGATTATGTTCTTAAATTATTCTTTCAATTCTTCTTTTACAGATGCCACATAAGCGACGTCATCCAGCATAGGACTACGGGTACACAGTCCCAGGAGATCGACAGATTCATTGTCTTTATTGTGGACACCTTGTTAGCAGGATCCATCGTTTCTCGGAGCATCTTACGGGGATACGAAGAGATAGCATCCCATGTCCTTCAGTCTCTCGTAATGTTTGTGTACAATTCCAGCAGTTTATGAGACATGAGGAGTCATCATTTAGCAGAGGACGTACACACCCAACAACCAGGCCGCCTACATCGTCGACTCGTCCATCGTCATCTACATCTACTGGAGGATCTAGAGCAGAGATCGTGGATGTTGTAAAAGCATTTTTTTTAGAGGTTCATGTTTCATCTGCTGTTGTTCACACATCATCATTTGTTCAAATGGTTAGATGTATTCAGAGACAGCCACATGTCCCACCTCCTACTCAGATTGAATTAGACTTTGGTGGAGAGGATGAGGGATCTTTTGCTTCTTCTGATGATTTTGATAAGGATGATTGAGTGATTTTATGACTCATATATAATATTATGTCTAAAAAACTTATGAGTATTCAGTGTTGATGCTTGAAATTTTATATTTCATCCTTCTATGAGATTTGGTGTGACACTTTCTTTTGCAAATTGATATTTCTTATATTCAATTCTTCTTAATTAGTATGCTAGGGACCTAGGATTTTTTTTTACATAATTAAATGCATGAAATTGATGTTTTCTTGTTAAATGTGACTCATAATCATTTACCGTAACAAAAACATCTAGTAGAATTGATAAAATTGTATATTTATATCAATAAACTGAAGATTTCTCTTCAAAAAACCAAAAAGAAAACTGGACCGGCCTGAACCGGACCGACTCATACGAGTCGGCCCGAGTCGCCCAAGCCGGATCGTATCCAACTCGTATCTGCAAGAACCTGATCCAATCCGGATCCGTGAGACGGCGAACCTTGAAGGAATTACTTTGATTTTAGTGGGTGGTGATCAATTGGGGTTTTAGGATTAAAGATATAATTTAAATCAATGATCAGTGTTGTCAAGGCGTACGTCGCCTAGGCACAGCCTAGGCGGCTGGTGTGAAGTCAGGCCTAAGGTGCTTATTTGCCTTTAAACAGAACAAAAAACTGCTCGCCTGGCCGCTTAAGTGGCCCAGGCGGCCCAAGGCCCACCTGGGTCGCCTTGGACCGCCTAGGCCCATTTGACCCGGTAAGGGCTCCAAACAATTGGCAATATTGGCCAATACCGATACGTATCGATATCGTTGGGTACCGATACCATACTGAGTAGACTGATACTGGCTGATATTGGCCTAGCACTGGGCCAAAATGAACCCGGTACCAACTGATACTGGCTGATACAGTTGATACCGATATCGGTACGTATCGGTATCAGTACCCTCCGACACTAGTACCGATACCAGTACTGCCATCCTTGCAATTGGATCCTTTAAACCTAAACCTAACCAAATCCCCTACCCCAACCCTCATTTGCACCCGACCCCATTCCCCTATAAGGTTCCACAGGAGAGATCTCCCCTCCACCACCACCATCGAGCTGCTCCCGCCGCAATCGAGCTGCTCCAGCCACCGCCGTCGAGCTGCCACTAAGTTGTTGCTGCCGTAAGCTTTTGTGCTGCCCGTGAAGTTGTCAAGTGCAGCCACCACCCGTGAAGCCTTCAAGCACCGCCACCGCCGTCAAGCATTGTCGCCGCCATGGTGCTTCCGCCACCATTGCTCCACCTCATTCCAAGGCCACTAGGTACTCTCTCCCATCTTTGATCAATATCCCTAACCCTCCCCCTCACCGTTTTCCTTTTTTTTTCTAAGAGATACTCTCTCTCTAAACCCCCTCCCCATCATCTTCCATCCTCCCCCTCCCGACCTCCCCCTCACACATTCTCACACACACAGTGCTCTTCCATCCTCTCTCTCTCTCTCTTCCAAAAAAACAAAAAAAGAATTTCCTCATCCCCCTCCCGAATTCCCCCTCTGCGTCTCACACCATGGAAGGAAGGATCGGCTGACTCAGATCGGGATCGACTAGTGTCGATCCGAACGGAATCGACTAATCCTAGCAAATTTGGGCCACTTTCGGCCGATTACGGCCGATCTGGATCGGGATCGGTGGGTCCCGATCCGGCCGGCTGATCCGATCCGGAATTCCTGTCTCACACACAATACAGTGTACAGGATGTGCATTGTGCACACAGTAGTGCACCATGTGGACAGTGTGCAGTGTATTGCACCGTGCGCACAGTGCAGTACACTGTGTGATGCACAGTGTGCACAGTGTGCAATGTTGAGTCTTAGTTTTCATGTTTTAGTTGTCGTCTTTATTTTCTGCTTAGTGATGGACATGCGTGTAATTAGAACTTTATGAACTTTATTTGGTGTAACAAAGTTATATTTTTTTATTATGTGTTTTACATTTTTGCATCATATATGTATTGTTGTTATAAGTGTTGTGTTACAGATTTTGGAGGAAGAAGTCGATAAATATGAGGTTAGGATTTTTATCCTTGAAACTTTATTTTTTACAATTATTTTTCAGTCACATATGTAACTTTGGTACTTCATTGTAATGTTTGTTTTCATGTTAATGTCATATTATTGTTATTCTCTTCATATTTTATTGTTAATGTTAAATTAGTGTGATATAGAATATATTATTTTGAAATATACGTCTGAGGCAGGCGCGGACGCCTAAGTGCTTAGGCGCTCGGGGACCCTAAATACGCCTTGGGTCGCCTTACTGCCTTGACAACTATGTCAATGATCAAATTTTTAGTAACACAACAACATCTAATAGAATAACATCAATTAATCCCTTCAATATGAAAAATCCAATACATGCTATGTTATTGGATGGATAAATGATAAAAGTTCAAGATCTGGACAGGAGTTTTTAGTTCATATCAGCCGAATCTGACTTGTATCCGATGATCCAGACAGGATCGGCCCATGGCCAATCAAGGCCGATTCGGCCCTATTCTGGCCGATTGCAGGCTGAGTCTGGCTGATTTCGACCGATTCCAAGCCAATTCTGACCTTATTATTATTTTTTAAAAATTTTATTAGGCGGATTGGATTTTACCCATGAAATCGGATTGCCACCCATCAATTCCAATGCGGATTGGCCGATCCAAATCGGGATCGGCCAATTCTGCGAACTGTGACTGGAACCAGCCCTGGTCGGTTCCAGTTCTGGTCCCAGCTTTGCAAACCTTGAATCTTTCCCGCCATGGTAACAATGAGCTGTATTTCTCTTCATATTGCAATGGACACAGTGGCAAAGACTCAAACCCCAATAGAAAGGTCACTTGCTTCAAGTGAGCCAAAAAATAAAATTGGGCTTAATATGCAAACTGAAGGGCTCTAATGTTATGAACAAGTTTTATGTGGGTTATAACACGAAGGAACTCTACTTGATGCACACCAGCAAGTGGGTTGTGTGAACAAGGGAAAGAGGAGTGGGTGACGTGTCTTATCTGAACGGCAGCAGCTACTCTATAGAGGCAATGCTGCAACAAGATAGCAAGCCTTGCAGATGAAAACCAGATCAGTGCCCTTGCAGTGATGGGCAGTGGATGCATAGCCCAGACATGCAGGCAACGAGCAGGAGGTCATGAATCTGCCACTGGTTGCGTATGTCCTGTATTCTTTTCTTTCTTTCTTTCTCTTGCTGCAGCCTTTGTGATGACTTTTGGCGGAAAAGATGCAAGGGTGAACACCAGAGGAAGGGAAGATGCAGAGAAGAAACAAACAGTAGCCACCACTGTCAATTCCCAAAGGAAGAATGAGGACTCACGGACAGCCCCACACCAATTCCACTAAGGAAGAGATTGAAACACACAGCTGCACATGTTTCTTTCCAAGCCAACGGTTAGCCCCAATTAGGGCTTAAATAGATGTTTAGTTTCCCAAAGTACATGATAAAATTTGATTCCAACTAGAAAAACAAGTCTTCAACTCAAATCCTAACCCTACTATGACTCGAATTGCTCAATATCAGACTACGCAAACAAAGAATACCTCTAAAAATAATGAAGTAAATGAGTGGAAATTAATTAAAAAAGTGCTCCATCAGGCTCTGTCAAACCATAGACTTTTCTTTAATGTGGACAGTACCACTAAATTTATAAATATAGAAAAAGGAGTCCAAAGGTATACAATGCAGCTCTTCAAACAAGAACCCTGTCAAACCATGGACTTGATTCCCTTTCACAACAGTCCTTGGCATTTCCTGCCTATGGTAGATGTACCTCCAGGACCCTAATCCCTGTCAACTCTCTCAGGGTCAAAAAAGTTCTCTGCCGAAGTAAAATTTGTATGCCTCTCAACAGATCTAGATAGAGCCGCACAAACACAGCATATCACTGCCCTTGTGCACCCAGCCACCCAGCATCCATAACAGTAGCACTGGATGAAACGGCTTTTTTCCCATACCACCTTCCTACTGGGAAACCATCTATCTTACCCATCTCTCTACCATTGCACTCCTTCCTATCACTTGACTTCCCCACTCTCTCCTATTCCCCACACATCTTTCCCATTTTCCCCTTGCAATTCATCAGCTGTAATCCACAAACAATCTGTCTTTGGCCAACCTTCTCACTGGACTAGGTAACATTGGTAACAGCCAATGGAATCATAGTAAGGATCTCATTCAACACTCCCTCAATGTCCAAGTGCTGGCTAGGAAACAACAATAGGTGAAGGGAATAGGAAGGTAATCTCAGGTGGACTGGAAACAAAAGGGCCAAGGCTCAGAAACAAATATAGGCAAGTAGGCTCTCTATGAAAATCCAAGTTGTCCGCAATAAATAACATGTAAATTGTCACAGCTGGAGGAGGATCAAGAACACAACCATTAGACACTCAGCCTCAAGTGGATCCACACACCATAGAAACAACTCCGCTAGCAGTCTCTTAAGAAAAACTCTCACTCACCCCTGCCAACACTAATCTCCAAAACACTCAAAAAAATGTAGACAGAATTTGCAAACAAGTTGCCTAGCATGTTAAAATTACTCTTTATGAATGCCTATGTGCAATACATGATAGTGAAGTGCAATAGAGTCTATTGAATGAATGAGATGAGACTCAATGCACGAGACCAACCAATCCAGTAGCATCTTACAAGTGCCACCAATGACCAACACAAGGGGATTCAGCCCAGTGGGTGGATGAACAGATTAATGCGATGGCCATAACACGGGGTCTACTAGAGTCTGGAGTAATGTGTTGCCAGGATGTCATCTCAACCATTCAATTTGCTTTTCCCCATTCACCCGGTGAAGCTCGGCCAAGCCAATGAATTTCATTTTGGCAAACCATGTGTTGACCATCTGTCATGTCATATCAGTCACAGACCTTTTCTTTTTGAGACGAGATAGTACTCGCAGGAAAGCTCGGCAGAGGATGGGGACCATACCAGTAAAAGAACGGGTCCGCATCAAATTCAAAATGCCGAACTAGGAAAACCTTATGGTCCAAGCCTCCATCAAAGTTGGGGGCCTCCAAGTTCACCATCGTGGAGACCCTCTCTGAGGCTGACATCTCCTCGGACCCTCCCAAACATCCTCATCTTTACTTCAATACCTAGATCATGCAAGGTGAAATTCTCACACACATTGAGCACTAACTGAGACATGTGATGTAAGGACTGAGGTTTCGGGTTCTGTATTCGGGTCGATCTCGGGTCTGATTCCCTGGTTTGGACCCTAGGAAGTCTTGAGAGCTTCTGGTGAATGACGTCTTCCCCGCACGACGCCTTTTAAACGGCGTCTTGCTGGCTGGACGCCATTTGGGTTCTGTCGCCATGGTGCCACGAGGGCGCCACGTGGGCGGGTTCCGGGCCGCGAGAGTACGGCCCTGTCTTGTCGTCTGAACGGCGTCGGTGATGGACGACGCCATTCAGACTGCGACCCTGCGATGTCAGTGTACGGTGCCGGTCTTGTCATCTGAACGGCGTCTATATTGAACGACGCGTTTCAAAGTTTCTGTCAGTACGGCCCGTCATGTCACCTGATTGGCGTCTGTCTTGGACGACGCGTTTTACCCTATTTAACTTTGACCCCACGAGCCTTCCCTCCTTTTCCTCATTTTCGCACTCACTCTCTCTCTCCTCACCCTCTCCACCTCCGACCCCCTCTCTTCCCCTTCCCTTTCCCCTTCTTCCTCTTCCACCACTCCACTACCTCTTTACCTCTCACCACTACCACCACCACTTTCTTCGCGGCGTTCCATTCTCCGGGCGGCGGCCGACGTCCCGGCGGAGTGACGGCGTCCTCGGAGTACCGGCGGCAGTCTGCGGTGCGACGGTTTGGCGGCGGAGCCAGAAGGAGTTCAAGAATCGGTAGGGTGACGATTCCCGTAGTGATTCATTTTAAAACCATGTTCTCCCGTTTGAAGCATGCTACGGATCTATGGTTTTTGGGTAGAATGAGCATGTTAGGGGCTTTTTCTTGATGGGAATGAGAGTTTCTATAAATATGGATTTGAAGGTTCCTTGTAATGGTTAGTTTGTCCCTCTTCTCCTTCTGTTTTGTGCGATTTTGGGACTCTTGGGGATGAAAAGGGGACCCTCGGGTCGAACTGCGGAACCAGGTTTATGGCGCTAAAAGACGTCGTACCTGGACGACGCCATTTAGAATGGCGACGGTCCAGTACGACGCCTTTTAGGCAGAAATCTCCCTGTTTGAGGTTCTGTCAGTCTGGGTTTCTAGCGTTAAATGACGTCGTGCCTGGACGACGCCGTTTAGAATGGCGACGAGCCAACACGACGCCATTTAGGCAGAAATCGACCCGATTAAAGGATTCTGTTTGTTTCAGATTCTGGTGTGAATGGCGTCTGAGGACAGTGACGCCTTTTGAAAAGGCGACTTCCCAGGACGACGCGTTTTAAGAGAATCAACTGTGGCATGTCCCTGTTTCTGTCACCGATAGGCGACGAAGGATGGCGACGCGTTTTAAAAGGCGGCTACCTGTGACGACGCCTTTTAAGCCATATTCTGAGGCCGAGATTCATGAACCAGTTTAGGGTGTTTGAATGGCGTCAGCCTTGGGCGACGCGATTCAAGACAGAACCACACTAATCCATGCCAGTAAAATGTGTTTACACTGCTAGATAGTTGGTTAAATGCATGCTTTATATATACTCGTTGTTGATGGATTCTTCGTGACCGGATCGCACTGTGCCGTGTTTCGTGCTACTATGGATCTAGAGTGACAGTTGTAGTGTTTGACACCCTGTGTCGGTGCGGTAGGGACACAGCGCTGATGGGAGCAGTGGCGGGGTGACGCCTAGTGAGAGAGGGTCACCTGGTGAACCCCGGAGTTAGCTAGTACCGGTGTCGGAGTGGTACATGTGGAGTGTCACTCGTGCTGGGGGAAGGAGTAACCACCTGAGCCAGTTGGGCCGGAGTAGCCAGCGTGCTATCCAAGGGGTTACTGTTTGGTCTCAGCGGGTCGGTGTTTGCTGGGGGAAGGAGTAACCGCCGGAGTAGCTAGCGTGCTATCCGAGGGGTTACTGTTTGGTCTCAGCAGGTCGGGGTTTTCCCACTTTCGGGGACGTGGTTGGCGCGTTTTGCCGAGACGCGAGTTGTAGGCTCCTTGGTACAATGATTTCTGAGATATGCATGATATACTTCGAATGCATGTGATTCATATCGAGATTTAGGTATAGTAACTACTGCTTTACTTGGTTACTGTACTTTCTGTTATACCTTACACTTGTGGGTGTGTGAGTGGGCAGTGGGGATCGAAGGATCCCTACTGAGTCTTTTCGTTGAGACTCACCCCTGCGGTTTTCAGGTGAGGGTTCCAGGCAGACTTAGCGAGGTGTGTTCTGCTGCAAGTCGCGCGCCGTCAGTTGTTGTTCCGGGGTATGCCCTGACGTAGTTGTTATCTTTACTTCTGGCCTGTACGCTTAATTATTTTCTTTCTATTGGAATATGTAATTATTTGTTGTATCGAGTCGCATTGTAATAACTTTTAATTCCTGCATTTCCCTTTCAATTCAATGCGATGTGAATGTTTAGCTTAGTTTATTGTTTATCCCCCAGACTTACTTAGATCCTGGTTTGGTTTCAAAATAATGATTCGGTACCCATTTAGTAATCGGATCCCCGATTATAGGGTGGCGGGTCGTTACATGTGAGCTCCTAAATCTATGTCCCCTATCATGTGTTTTAGCATGCTAACTAGAACTCTGGCTTGGTCTACCACAACAATGTTGGCTAAGGCATCATTTGGAAACCCAATTGGGGGAGTAGATTTCTCAAAAATCCACTTTTAAACAATGATTGGAGAGAGAGAGAGAGAAATTTCGGTTGCTAATCGTTGGACTTGAAAAATCTTATTTGGATGGGAAAAGGTAAAAAGTGGAATTTGAAATGTCATTTATCAAAATGTCCATCCTTTTTTCTTGAAGTGTAAAAAAGTAATGGCATTTTATCCTTTCCCACACACCCAATCATTAGAATCCAGGTTACTTTTTCAAAAGCTCCCCTTTTCTTGCTTTTGGTTTCTCTCTCCACTCCATACCCAATGTGCCTCTCTTCCACTCCCTCTCTCACTAGCTTTTAGCTTTTCCCAAAACCAAGAAGAATCTCGGTTGTTTGGGAACCCATATTGGATTTCAATGATTGGAATACACCCAATATGTGTTCCCAAAAGATGCCTAAGACTTTGAAAGGCTGCTCAAAGACCTAAAAACATGCCCCCTTACTTCAAGGCTACGCCTCTAATCAGTCCATAGTAGCTTCCAACTGAATGGTCTGATATGTCTTCTCTTCGTGGAGCCATAGTCACCCATTGGTCAAAGTGGTCCATTATGAATCCCATGAACAACCAGAATTCTTTATTTATGTTCTTCAACATATCACTGGAGGAAAAAAATCAAGAATTACTTCCTACAAAATGGAATTATACTCCCGCTATTTTGGGAGGAAAAAAAAAGTTCCTCCTAACCATTCAAGTTTTCCAGGGACTTCACTCAACAATGTCCCTAACAAGAGCTCTATGCATCTGCCAAGAATTAGTTATCACTTTTCATGGTCAGTCATAAAAGGATTTGTCCTAAGGAACATTTTATTTCAATCAGTCTGGAGTCTTTGGAGGATCATCCATCAAAAGATAACTGCATCCCTTCACTCATCAAAAATCTCAGCTGTACGACTAAGTAAATAGTTAATCCACATTATTTGAAATGCAATGAGAAAAGGTCACTTGGGTCTCATTTGGGAAAGAAGATTGGAAGGGGATACAAGTCACTAGGAGGAGAAAAGGGAGACAAAGGAGGGGCAAGTGCATTTAATGTACCTTTTCCCCAAAGCCAATGCAAAATCTTCTCCCCACAAATTAGAGAGATAGGCACAAAGAGGGACAGAAGGAGAGGGAAAAAGCTAACAAAAGGAAGCTTTTAAAAATCTTGGAGTGATTCTAATCATTCATGTGGGATCCACTAACCCCAAAATCCCAACATCACATAAGCCCCTTTTCTCATCCAAGTTTCCAAACAGCACCCTAGAGTAACATCCCTTGACAGAGTGGCATCCCTTGACATTGGGCATAATTAATTGAAAAGTAATGCATTATGGAAGAGTGCCTTTTATTTAATTCATGAAGAATTTTAGTAACTAATCATCTAATAAATGAAATCTACATAATTCAGTTACACCATATCGTACAATCATCAAAATATGATGCACAATTTAGACTAGTTATGTGCCATACTTAAGTCTTCTGTTCTGACGGAGGAAAGAAAGACAGTAATAAAGCTAATTGCCACAAATGCAGAAGACACAATAAGTATACGGCACAACTGTTTCTGGATGCTTTTCCATGAAATATGAATTAATTCCACCTTCAAAAATTGGTTTCAAATGTTGCAATTTGCTACTCAAATTTAACATACCGAAATTTATGGCGAAGCAGGTTAGTACCACACACAATAAACTCCATAGGTTTGCCAGCTTCAAAGCAAGTAGGATGAACATAATGAAGCCTCGGCACTTGCACCTCCATCTTGACATTTGCTAACAATGTTCCATCTGTGAGACAGGGAGACTCAATATAAAATCCTTTGATAATGAAATTGCATTCAGAAAGAGGAAGAGAATTTAAGGCAGATATGCTAGAATAAGAGGAAAGGAGATACACTATGAAATGAGAATAAATGAATTAATTCCCAGGTATCTTTCCCTCAGCTAATCATGCTCCCACCCAAAAATAATTTCATGGGCAAGCTGGAACATTTGCAACCCTTGGCTTTCTAAATATAAAGAAATTATACTCCAATAGAAACTTTAAGGACATCCAATTGGGAAGCCACATGTTTAAATAGTCTCCTAAACCCAGAAAAAATATCATTAGAAGCTACCAATACTCATCAAGGACATTATGGTTTCAGGAAGAAGATGTGTAATTATCACCCACTGGAAATACTAATTGTTCATAGAGCATGGTTCTCATGCCAAATCACACAAGCTGCCCCAGTTTTCAAACTAAAACATGCTTTGATCGACCATAGTTTGTGATAGGAGACTCATACCAGTTTGAAAATGTCTCAAAAATAATAACATTTTACATCAAACCTTCCTGCAAAATAATTGACCGACTAAACACAACTCAATACCATCACTGGAGGGAATTTGTACTTTTTTTGTGTAGTTCAGTGAGAGAGTGGGCTATGGCCTTTTGTAACGAGGATGTGAATAATTCATCCTTTTTTGGTCTTTTAGGAGATTCTTGAGGGTGCACCATTTCAGTGCCTTTTTGTATAGAGGGAATTTATAAGGGTGTTTGCCCTTTACTCCTGTACATTCACCTCTTTTCATTTTTATATATCATGTGGTACTATCCACATTTCAAAAAAAAAAACACAACTCAGTACAAGCTGATATAAACATGCTTAATTTTTGAAAGTGCATAGACCACAATTTTACTAAAGAAAAAAGGAAATTTACAAGAACCATTATCCCTCAAAAACTCCCATTGACACAAAACAAAACCCACACCAGGATAGTGTGGCACATTTTACAACCCCAATGCCCCAACAGAGCAAAAATTGAAAAGTTAAGAACATGCACCATAAAAAGAAACATAGCCCGCTCCTGAACCCTCTCACAGTCACAAATGAAAGTGACAACCCTCTGTCACCCTAGCTTCTCTCTAAAAGATTCTCTTTCCTCTCTCCCCAAATGGCCTATAAGTCACATGAAGGATCAGTCACCGAACCACATGATCTCCTTTGAGAGCCCATCACTGATCTCACCCCCACAACCACCTCTTCACATTGTCCACCAGCTGGCATGCATTGAATCTTGCCAAAGAGCTGTTGCCAAGCCTCCTGAGCAAAAGAACATCCTGTAAACAAGTGATCCAGCTCTCATCCTCTCCACTAACAGGAGGAACTGAGTAAGTCTATGAGCATGTTTAATACGACCATTTTTCAAAAACCAGAGTCATATCACAAGATAAGAGTTGGCAAACCTGATAGATATATTTGGTTATGGCTTTTGTTCCTCCCCTCCCCCCTTGTGAAATAAGGGTAACTTTCCTAACATTATCACAATATCACCAGAGCACCTTTAGTGGACATCATATCATATTTGCATGTTCATTTTCTTTGAGAAAGTTTGCTAACCATTGTGATAGAGATAAGAAAGAATAAAGAAAAAGATACAGAATTGAAGAATCTATGCAATCTTTTCTTTTCCTTTTTTTCCCCCTACAACATGGAACATCCTTCCATCCCAGAGGAAAGGTTGACCATAGATGTTTGGAGAACTGAGTCATCCTGCATCTTGAGATCTCAGGTTACATGCATTCTATGCCATCATAGGTTTCAAACCAAGATATTTTGATAACAAATCAAAGTCGTGACCTGTTGGATGCACACTGCAAGTTCAGACAATTTTCTCCATCCAGACCATAGTTGTCAAGGTGGTATGTCCTTGGGGTCTTTGAGTGTCTAAGTACCTAGACGCCGCTTAAAGTCAAGTGCTGGGGGGAGGTGAGTGGGTACACAAACAGGGAGGCAAACACATGAAGAGAATAGAGAAGAAAGGCAGGCATACAGAAAACTCAAGAAGGATGCGAGGATACTAATGGCCACAAGAGATTCCAAGTTTGTGAGGCAAGTAGGAGCTTATTGCCCCCTCGTGGACATCATAGTGAGAGGAGAAATATAGAAGTGTGCCATTGTTGATGTTGAATTTTTTCACCAAGGAGGGATGATGCCAAAGACGAGGAAGATGAAATAATGAGGAAAACAAGATAAAGAGATATTAAAAACTGAGGTCCAATCGTAAACATAACCCTATTTATATTAGGATTAGGTCCTAATGGACTTAATTTGATTAAACCATGAACTAGATTAGGCATTGCCTTAGGCATGCTAGGCGCCTCATAAAGGCCTAAGCGATGCCTAGGCATGCTTTTTTCAAGGACCAATAAGGCATTTAACTGCCTAGGTCTTAAAAATAAGCCTTGTCACCTAGGCAGTGCCTAGGCGTAAGCCTTAACAACTATGACCCAAATTTTAAGAAAAAAAGGTGGAGTGATTTTTAAGCCTCTCTCACTGGGACGGAGCCATATCTTATTATTTGGGATCAGGTAGATGAATCCTCTGTGCCCATTTTAATCTTTATAATACATTATTTATAGTCATACCAAGGAAGGTTAAGTCCTTTCTTATTATGTCTGACCATCTCATTTTAGGACTTCCCTGAGTTCTCTTACTCTGCTCCACTTGGATTTGATCACACCTTCTAACCAGCACTGAACTTGGCCACTGATGCACATGACCGAACCATCTAAGCCTATTTTCCCTAAACTTAGCGTCAACAGGAGCTACACCTAAGTCGTCATGTATTTGTTCACTGTGAATCTTATCCTTTCTAGCCTTTCCACACACACATCCATAGTTGTCTAGGCGGTAAGGCAACCCAAGGCATGCATGGGGTCCCCAAGCACCTAAGCACTTAGGTGCCCACCAAGGCGTTGCCTAGGTGCCTATTTCATAATAACCTATCTAATATAACATTAACATGAAAATAAAAAGAAAACTAATATGACATTAACTTTAAGACTAATAAGTACTCTATCAAAATGAAGTATATCAAAGTTAAACATGCGAATGAAAAACAATCATAACAAATCATAATAAAAAAATAGGATTTTTTGCATATATACCCCTGAAAAACACGGTAATTGCATGTATACCCCCAATTCTCACATATTATCATCAATATCCCTGCAATCTTCAAAATGCTGCATTTTACATCCCTCAATCTAATGGTTTGGCATAAATACCCTTAGATTTACTAATATTTTGCATATATACCCCTCAATATACTAAACTCTTGCATTTAGTACTCCCGATACCTCAAACGATGCCATGATTTATACAATGTTTTTGACATATTTCGTTGAAATTAACCTAAGTTTAACGGGAGGGGCATAAATGGAACATTTTGAAGATTGTAGGGGTATTGATGATAATATGTGAGAATTGGGGGTATACATGCAATTACAGCATTTTTGAGGAGTATATATGCAAAAAAACCTAAAAAATACTAACTGGATGAAATGTGCAGAATGAGAGAGAGAGAGAGAGAGACGGCTTCAACCATTCAGAGGGAGCAAGTGAGAAAGAGGGTGGGTGATTCGGTTCGGCCCCCTCCACAATGTGACTATGTGTGTGTCTTACACGTGCACAAGCACACACGGGCACGCGCACACATACACAAACGGGGGAGGGGTCTTCAACCCTGTACACTATATGGTGAGTGAGAGCATGTGAGTGAGTGTGTGTGTGTGTGTGTGTGTGTGTTTGTCTGTGAGTGTGTGTACGTGTGTGAGAAAGAGAGGGGGGCCTTCTTCCTGAGCATGTAGCGAGTGAGTGAGTGAGTGTGTGTTAGATAGATAGAGAGAGAGAGAGGAGGGCCTTCTGCCTGTGCATGTTTCAGTGTGACCGTGTGTGTGTGTGTGTCAGAGAGAGAGAGAGTGTGTGTGTGTGTGTGTGTGTGCGTGTGAGAGAGAGAGAGAGAGTGATGTGGGACGGCAACCGATACAGATCCGATAACTATACAATTATCAAGATCAGCAATCAACACACACATGGACAGCAAATGAGCACAAACGAACCACAGTTTCCATGAAAGATAACACACGAATATAAAAAGAAATGCAAGCTAAACAAGCTGTCCTTTGTAGTGAATAATGAGTGGATCAATGGTAGTGAGGACTACCAATAGTCTAGGGGCATCAACGCACTCTCAACGATCACAAATCAGGCCATGGGATACGCCTCCCTCACATAGTCTCACAACCGGCAATGGTGAAGCTTAACGAGCTAGGCACCCTAATTCATACACACATGCACAGCGGGCAGGAATCAACCATATATAGGGCGAGCAAGAAGTAGAATGGGGTCCAGCCGGCTAACCTAACCACTGTGAGAGTGGGGCACAAATTCCGCGGCCATGGACTAAAGCACACGCCTGGTCAAATTGGCTCCTCGCACCCTAGACTACTCGATGTAAAAACTGGACTGTCGTAGCTGGTAGGATGGGCTATCCAGGGATTCTGCAGGAAGGCCCGGCCCACATAGAGGTGGGCTCGAGCTCAGGCCACTAGCGAGTGGCAGAGAGGCCCAAATGAGCTTCTGGTTCGTGGCGCCCGTGGCGTAGGCAAACGATCACCGCGTAGCGATGGTGCTCGACGGCGGAGAATGGACGGACGCCGCGTGGCGACGAAATCTCCCAGGCAGGTCTGTCGAGGGTGCGAACAACATAGGCGAAGGTTGGAAGCCGGCCCGATTGACAAGGCATCTAGGTGAAACGGGTGGGCCGATGCATAACCAGGCTGTGATGATAACAGCGGCGGGCCAGATGGGGGGATTGTAGCATGCCAATGTGTTTCGCCCCGACTCAAAGGACGAAGGTTAGGGAAGCGAGGTGGGAAACTAGGCTCGGGCGACGAAGTGAAGGCGGGCGAACCACCTCGGCCCACCGCGTGGTGGGAACAATGATGGTGATGGCAGCGTCAATCGAGGCACTTGGCGGGTGGTTGGCCTCCTGTCGGATGAGAGTGGACCTAAAGGGGCTCGATCGATGATGGTGGCTTGCACTACGAACTCCTCCAGCGCACTGTGTGGTTAAGGCGCCCCGGAAGATCTAGCTCGAGCGATGAAGATGCTCGCTAGCGAAGGCGTCGAAGGCAATGCGTGGGTGGGGCTGTCAACTCGTGTCGGGCGAACCCGGGCACGGAGGGCGCGCACGACAATGCAGTCGTCATGCGAACACCGAGAGTCCACCGCATGGCGGCCAGTTTCATCTTCTTTCTTCAAGGCACTAGCTTTTAGTTCCGACTTGAGAGTTACGTGTGATCTCTTCAAGTAAGGCTTATTTGCAGAGACCTCGACGATGTCCACGAGTTCAAGGTGCTTTAGCTTCTTCATTCTTTTGTTTGTGCCGCGATGAACGAAAAAAAAAAAAAATTGGGCCCTCTCAGCTCAAGTAGAAAGACCCGCTACGGCAGAGACACGACTTACCCTCTTCTTGTTCCTAGCCGTCTATTACAAGTCCAGCAAGCTTGGAATCACCAATATGAGGTATCCCTCAAATAGAGAAGAGCGGGGGCAGGGTTTCCGCAGGAGGCGATGATGATGGCAAGCGACTACTAGGCAGGCCCAGTGAAGCTCGGAGATGGAAGCTTCGAACAGAGAAGGGAAAGAGAGGGAGAGGAATGGGAACAGAGAGAAATGGTGTGGAGACCAAGGAGGAAGGAGAAGATGACAAGGGCAGAAAAAACAGACAAAGCAAGGGAGGGAAGAATAGAGGAAGAAGATGACCAAGGCCACTTGACCCCTTTCCAAGCACACACACTTCACGAGCTCTACACACAGAAACACACCAATGCCCTTGGCGGCCAAAGTACCTTTTCCATTGAGCTAATCATTACATTGTCTTTTTACACATACATACATATATATAGGGTCCCAAAAAAGAAACCCTAGGTCCCCCAAATGTCCAAAGTAGCCCCTAATCCCCTAAAAGCAGAAAAGTGCAGAACAAAAATACAGAAAAAACAGAAAAAAAGCACATGGGCCAATCACAAACCTAAAGACCCAAATATAAAGCAAATACATCAATCTCAAATCCAAAATCCCAAAATAAAATACCAAATATGTCAATAAGCATCTCCTAGCCATAATGTTGCATGCTCTACTGCGGACGTCCTGCAGCGACGGTAAAAATGGGCCGGATCAAACGGAGTCACGCTCGGGTGTCCTCACCCATCCTCTCCGGCTGGGAGGAACTCGAACCCGTCGAGTAACGGTCCCAGCCATTCTGATAGCGCTCCAAGAGAATTAAGTCAATCTGCTGCAGCTCTTTGTGGGTGATCCATATGTCTTCGACCCTAGATATGCCCCATCCCTAGAAATAACAACCTGCTCGTCCAGTATATGGTTAATCTGCTCATATTGTGTTGCAACGGGGGCTGGAAGTAGACACTCATAGATGGGGTCACTCTCAAGGAGAGGAAAAGGCTCAAATGGGTTACAAAAATCACTACTGGGTCCCAACAGGCTACCAAATCTGAGACGTTGAATGTGACACTGATGCCATACTTCGGGGGTAGGTCCACAACGTACGCATTCAATCCAACTCGTTTTAGCACTTTGCAGGACCCGGCTCCTCGAGCTTGTAACTTCTTCATAGTTCCAGATGGAAACCGTTCAGGTCTGACCCTGATCATCACCTAGTCGCCCTCCTAGAATTCATATTGTCGTTGATGCATATCTACCATCTTTTTGTAGTATTCATTGTTGATCTCAATGTGACGATAGACGCTATCATGAAGGCTCCTAATATCTTCAGCTAACAATTGTGCAGACTCTAAAATACGTGAATGAATGGGCAAAGAAACAAGGTCTACCGGTCTCCTAGGTTTATAGTCTGTGACTATCTCAAATGGGCTCATACTGATAGACCTGTTGACCGAACTGTTATATGCAAACTCAGCATACTATAAGACCTAATCTCAACTACGTGTATGCTCGCCAACTAGACAACGTAACAAGTCACCTAGACTTTTATTAACAACTTCAATCTACCCATTAGTCTGGAGGTGGTAACCAATAGAGAACTTGAGCTTGGTGCCCAAGCATGTCAAAGGGTCTTCCAAAAATAATTAACAAATCGCACATTCCTATCAGAGATGATGGTCTTCAGCAACTCATGTAAACAAACAACTCCCTCATAGACAAGATGAGCTACTCGAAACGTATCAGATGTCTTTGAATAGGGGATAGAATAAGCCATTTTGAAGAATCGATCAACAACACAACCAGAATGGAATCGTGCCGACAGACAGTTCGTAATAAGCCTAAGACAAAGTCCATGAGAACATCATGCCATGGACGGTCAGGCACAGGGAGGGGAGTGTACAAGCTAGTATTCTGCTTCTTCTACTTTGTCGTAGCGCAGGTGCGGCACTGAGTAACAATTTGGGCCACATCACGCTTCAGGCTAGGCCAAAAGAAACAGTGCTCAACCAATTCGATGGTCTTGTTTCGGCCAAAATGACCAACCAGACCACCAGCATGCACCTCCAAATGAGAAAATTACGGACCGAAGTCCACAAGATACAAAGCCGATCTCCACATAATAGGTAACCCTCCTGCAGAATATAATCATTAAACTCTCGCGAGGATCTAGAAAGAAGAGTGTGTGGATCGGACCAAAGTCTGGACAAGTTGAATACTCTCGGAAATTCAGTGACCTCTACACTGACAACTTATAAGAGTGAATAATGGCGACTCAGCGCATCGGCCACGCAGTTCTCCACGTCTGCCTTGTGTCTCAAGATCAAAGTGCAGGCCTAGAGAAACTCAACCCACCAGTTGTACCTCGGGTTCAGCTTCTTCTAGGCACGGAGAAACTGAAGGGCCTCGTAGTCCGAATACAAGATGAACTCTTGTGGTAGTAGATAATGTCTCCAATATCCCAACGCCTGGACTACCGCATAAAACTCTTCATCATAGATGGAATACTTCAGCTTAGCATCATTCAATTTCTCACTGAAGTATGCAACGGGGTAGCCCTCCTGACTTAAAACTCCACATATGCCAACACCAGAAGCATCACAGGAGTCGAACACTTCTGAGAAATTCAGCAGACGAAGAACAAGTGCTTGGGTCATGCACTCTTTGGTGTCAAGAAAGGACGAAGTTGTAGCCTTCGTCCAAAGAAAGGCTCCCTTCCGAATATATTATCGGAGCCGTAATGGAGCTGAACCCGCAGACAAAACCATGGTAGAAGCTCGCCAAACCATGAAAACTCTGCACATTATAGATAGAATGTGGCTCGGGCCATTCTACAATCACTCTGACCTTCTCCGGATCAGTAGAAACACCCTGAGCCTAGACGATGAACCCCAAGAAGATCACATGATCGATCAAGAAAGAACACTTTCTAAGGTTACCAAATAGACTCTCATGACGAAGGATGAGACACCTGAGTAGGTGTTCCAAACGATCATCCCTAGACCGGTTGTAAATGACGATATCGTCGAAGTACATGACCAAGAAGATACCAATGAAGGGTCACAGTACCTGAGTCATCAGTCGTATAAAAGTACTAGGGGCGTTGGATAGCCCGAAGGGCATAACCAACCACTCATAAAGCCCATCTTTCATTTTGAAAGCCGTCTTCCACCTATCCCCAGGTCGAATCCGGACCTGGTGATAGCCATTTTTCATATCGATCTTAGAGAACACAATGGTTTCCGCCATCATATCGAGCATGTCATCCAGACGAAGTATAGGAAACTAATACTTGATGGTGATGTAGTTTATTACGTGATTGTCCATGCAGGCCCAACGTAGGCAGATGATGGTCGCGTGCCGATGGCGCTCAACGGCGGTGAATGAACGGACGTTGCATGGCACTGAAATCCCCCAGGTGGGTCCGTCGAAGGCGCAAACGACATGGGTGAAGGCTGGAAGCCAACTCGATCGACGAGGCGTCCAGGCGAAACGAGCGGGCCGACATGTAATGGGGTTGTCGTGATGACTACAGCGGGCAACGGGCCAGATGTGTGTGTTTGAGAGGAGGGGGGGGGGGGGGGGTTATGCCGGTGTGTTTCACCCCAACTCGAACGACGAAGGCGAGGGAAGCAGAGCAAGAAACTAGGCTTGGGCAACGAAGTGAAGGTGAATGAACCACCTGGGCCCACCGCGTGGTGGGAACAATGATGACGACGACGGTGTCGATCAAGGTGCCTGGCGGGTGGTCGGCCTCCTATCGGGTGAGAGCAGACCCAGAGGGGCTCGATTAACGATGGTGGCTTGCTGCGAACTCCTCTGACATGCTGCGTGGCTAAGGCACCTTGGCAGATCTGGCTTGAGCAATGAAGGTGCTCACAAGCGAAGGCATCGAAAGCGAAGCGTGGCATCCGGAGTCTGGCAGCGATGATGATGGCAAGCGACTGTTGGGCCGGCCGGTAGAGCTCGAGGATGGCAGCTTCAAACAGAGAACAGAGAGAAAGAGGGAGAGGAATGGTGCAGAGACCAAGGAGGAAGGAGAAGATGACATAGGCAGAAGAAACAGACAAAGCAGGGGAGGGGAAGAACAGAGGAAATAGAAGACCAGGGCCACTCAGCCCTTTCCAAGCACACATCGTTCACGGGCTCCACACACAAAAACACACTAATGCACCTGGCGGTCAAAGTACCTTTTCCATTGAGCTAATCATTAGGTTGCATTTTTTGGCATACATAGGTATATATAGGGTCCCAAAAAGGAAGCCATCAGTCCCCCAACTGTCCAAAGTACTCCTTATGCCCCTAAAAGCAAAAAAGTACAGAACGAAAAGAAAATATAGAAAAAATAGAAAAAAGCACATGGGCTACTAATGGGCCACTCACAAACCTAAAGACCCAAAATAAAGCAAATACATCAATCTCAAGCCTGAAGTCCCAAAATAAAATAGCAAATATGTCAAAAAGCATCTCATAGCCACAATGTTGCACGCTCTGTTGCGAACGTCCTGCGGTGATCGTAAAAATAGGCCGAACCGAAACGGAGTCGTGCTCAGGTGTCCTCTCCAGAGAGAATGATAGATATTGACAATGTGTCCCTGCCTTGACCACTATGTACTAGCTCGGTGTTGGCTGCTCCCTCTCCTCTCTATCAAACGGCAATATAGTTGAAATGTCCTTTTAAGCCTCGTTTTAGACAACTTCCATCCTTTTTATATTCTATGCATTTACACCACCAACAGTGAAGGAGAAGGGTGAAGAAGAGTGGGGGGCGGGAGGCAATAGGAAGGGCATGAACCCCTCGGACGTAAAGTATGTTCAGGTGCATGATGGAGATACATCTCTTTTGGGTCCAAGTCCCAAAGCAGGATGATGAATTTTCTCCGCGCATTGTGCTTCATTTGTTGAATTAGTAAAATCAACTAGATCAATTATGGAAAGGTAATAAGATAATTGGAGAAAAAAGGGGAAGTCGCTGCACCAGTTATGGACCATAAGCCTGACGAATAACAAGGGCATAAACATCATGGATATATGCATGTTCAGACGCATGACAGACCTAGATGCGAGCGGAAGAAACTTAGGATAAGCAGAAACAGAAGGAGAATATGCCAGGGTAAGAGACTAACACTTCTAGATCATAATAAAAGAGGGTCTTAGGGGAACCTTGGGCAGGGAGCTGAAAAAGGAAACAAGACCAAACACAGCCAGATGGGTGTGAAGAAAGAAAATTTTGGGAGCCAGAACAGACTAGCTAAAAATGAATGGTAAAACAGGTTATGAAAGCTGCTGATGAGATGAGATGAGATGAGATCAAGATTTTAAAAACCGGTTTGGAACCATAAACGGGCAGGGCTGGTTCCAATCCCAATCCTAGCTTTGGTTCAAGTTCGGGCTTAAGCCAGCCAATTCACACATACATAAAATAATTATACTATTTATATTAAATATAGAAATAATATAGTAATAACTATTTAAAATGTAAAAAGTTAAAATAAATATTCAAAAAAAAATATTTTGAGCCGGTTTTAGGCTGATTCAAAATTTTAAAATTTGTTAAGGGCCTAGGCAGGTTTAGGCCAGGTTCAGGAGGATTCAACCCCTATTCAGGCTAGTATTAGATTATTTAAAGTAATAAATTATGTTTTTATTATTTAAGTATTGAACTGGCCAGTTCAACACTGGCACCAGCAGAACCAGACGAGGTCAGGCTGGTTCTGATCCAGTTCACCCTGGTTCCACTTCGAACCGGCTGGTTTTTAAAACCATAGATGAGATGAGACTTGTCACGTAGTACCAATACTCTAGTATTTATCTTAAAAAAATGTGAAAACACCAAAAGCCAACTGCGCCAACTTTATGGAAGGCATCCAAATGTGCACATGTGAATTACAATAGACAGCAACACTTTCACGAGAAAATACTTCCCAAGCACACTTCATAGAGACAGTCTTCCACTGAGATATAGCACTCATTTCCAAAAGCAAGTATTACTCAGCATACAAGCTAAGTATCAGAACTTCAACATTAAGATCCACCAATAAACTCTCAGAGTGTATAAATCCCTATTAAAATAATCATGTAAATAAGAAAATTTAGATGCTATTTGCCAACCAGGAATGCTTAAGAAACTACCTTTAGTGACTTGAAAAATTTTGTTATTAAGATAAACCAACATGTTCCCTCTCCCTGAAAACAAACTTTGCGGTGTCTTCACCAAGTCATTGACATAGTCTGCCGACTCCTTGGACAACTGTATGGGATAAACAACAACATAAGATGAAGGTTAATGTTTTAAAAAACTATAATTACAAAGACAGTACAAAGTTGATGGATATCATGAAAACTGAACAGTAACTAACATAAAATTTAATTTTACACCTAATATAAGTAAAATGCGGAAGCCTAAAACAAGAACAGATAATGATGTTCTTTCACATGCATGGATTTTAAACAAATATAAATGCTTGTGGCATAGTTGCCTCCAAGTTGGTATATGATACCAGTGCTAGAACATAAACAGTACAGAAGTTCTAGGTGCATCTGATGACAAAGGTACAGTTTTGGGTGCAACAAGGATATGACCATGGCAGTAATTATAATCTCCTAATTACAACTGTTACACTAAACAAAGTTGTGAAGGATTGAAAAAGTGGCACAAACAGAAACAGAAGAGTACATAATGACTAATGAAAATAGACCAAGATATTTTAGCTATTGCATACATTTGTTACATGATTGATATTGACATGTTCTCAGGGGGGTTTGTGTTCATTCCTTGGTTAAGGGTTGCCCCAGAGATGAGCACATTTCCCCATATTAACTGTTTCCTTTTCCCTTTTGGTCTGGACAGCTCTTTCCTATGTCTAAGGGACCTTTGAGCATCGATTGCAGGATCATTTGACTCCACTTCCTGAACAGCAGAGATCCAATTTCAGCCCCAAACATCTAATCCTGCAGGTTCAAAAAGACTAAAAAAATGAATCAGGCTAGAATCGACCCAAAATCAGACAAATCACTGCAAATCAGCCAGTTTCCTGTGAATCAGTTGATCCAGGTCAATTTAAATCAGACCAGGCAGTCCGGACTGATTCCTTTCAAAAAATGGGGGTCTAAAACCCTCCAGCAGCAGCAGTAGCGACAAGGACCAGCAACAGCAATCAGTAACAACCAGCAGCAGCAACCAACGGGCCACCACCAACCATTGTTGATAGCCCCATCGCCATTAGGCATTGCTGCTTACCACAAGTTTCAGAGTTGACACCATCTACTGCCCCCACTGAGGCTGTTGACACCATCCTTGCACCTACCACTAGTTTCAGGTCCTGCTGCCAAACTGAAGCAGTCAACAGTGTCTTTTGCCTACCACCGGTTTCAGGTCCACCATTAGAGCTGTAGACACCATCCACTGCCACCAATAGGGCCATCCATGTCACAGTTCCTCCTCCCCTCAACCTCCTTTTTTCCCCTTCTCCTGGCGGCCTGGGAATTGAGTGGGAAGATTAGGCAGATTGGGTGAGTTAAAAGAGTTGCAGCTTCACAAAAAGAACACTAAATATAATGTACTTATATTTACAATTTTCATATTTGTAGAAATATTTTAAGTTACAAAATGCTTTTCAAATACCTTGTATTATCATTGCATGAATTGGATCCAATTTGACAGATCCCATCTGATCCAGATAAGGATCATGTATAAACCAAATCTAGGTGCTTGACACAAACCAGAGTGCCTTGCCTTTAATGGTTGCACCTTACTTCTTCTGGAGACCAAGGTAGTACTCACGGAAAATCCCGGCCATGATTCAGGCAGCTCCCAGGCCAGACACCTGCAACGTACCGGGCAAACCACCCCAACACATGAAGGGGGCAAAGACGTGCTGGGAGTACTACACTGGGGAAACACAGGGAGTCGAACACAACCTATGGGAATTTAACCTGCCTAAGACCGCAGCCTATCCACTATGCTACTCACCTGCCCCCAGGTTGGACCTTTACTTGCATGAGCTGAAACTGCATAGTCAAGAGAATAGACATCTGCCTACTGATTAAGCTCATGAGATTTGTAATACAGACTCCATGTCCAAAGCTATCTTGGTCAAGTACTCACAACACCTCGTATAGGGTCATCGTCAAGCAAACAAGCACTCGAAAAACTGTGGTGACCTAATCATGAACTATGCAGGAAGAAAAGACTATCCGTAGGAAAGGAATACCTATAGAATAAGTTGGAGTGGAGCTGCCATGCTGTAGAGCCACCATTGTATCTAGGCCGCAGATGAATCGAATTAGTCTCAAATCGAGTCGAATAGAGGATCCAGATGACCCTAATGCAAAGAATACCAGAGTTGTTCGTGCCAGTTTGCGGACAAATAAAGAAGATGAAGACCGGCGAAGAGGCATTGGATCATCAGGTAGATCAGTGCCTACTAGTTCTCAGCCTGAGAGATTCCATACTAAGGGCTCTTCTGCTCGCAGGACTGCTAGTTCTGTGTTGGGTTGTGGACGGACGTCAGATGTGGCACGCGGTCCTATAGATCAATTTTTGTACAAATCAAGGTCTGCTAGACAGCCTAGAATCAAACAAGCATTGAAATGAGTCAAGACCTCAGCAAAAAATCCCTTGAAAGGAATTGTGAAATAGTTTTTATATGTAGGTGTGCCAGCACATACAGCATCCAGTCTATATTTTCAGACGATGGTAGATGCAATTGCAGATGCTGGGCTTAATGTAAAGGCCCCCACACCTCACTACATTTATGATGTTAGGCTAGAAGAAGAGTATAATGACTTGAAGGTATGGGTTGACAACTTCAAAAATGTGTGAAAGGAGCATGGTTGTACCATCATGTGTGATGGTTGGACAAGGACCACAAGGAGATCCATGATTAATTTTCTTATATATTTGCAGCGAGGGCACTGTTTTTTTGAAGTCTGTAGATACCTCAAACAAAATAAAAAATGATGATTATTTGTACAGGCTAATGCATAATGTAGAAGAAATTGATGAAGAAAATGTTGTGCAGATAGTCACTGATAACGAAGCAAGCTACAAAGCAGTTGGTAAATTGTTGATGCAGAAGAGGCACCATTTGTACTGGGTGCCTTGTGCAGCACATTCCATTAATTTGATGATGGAGGACATAGCCAAATACCTTTTTTGTTGCTGAGGTGGTACAGCATATTCAGATGATTACAGGATTTATTTATAGTCACAACATGATCCTATATATGATGAGAGAGCATCTAGGTGATGGGATCTTCTTCGTGTTGGTCGTACCATATTTGCATCCAACTTCATCTCTTTAGAGAGCCTGAGTAAATACAAGCATCAGTTGACCCAGTTAGTCCACTCTGATGAATTTCTGGCACATATAAGGATACTGAGGGTCGATGCTAAGGATGTTCCCTTGACTGTATAGTCGCTAGTTGGGAGAGAAGTTCTTAGGATAAAGTTTCTCGCTATCTGAAAGTAGTTAAGCCTCTGGTACATGTTCTGAGGTTAGTTAATGGAGATGACAAAAATGACATGGGATACTTGTATGAGGCCATGGATAGAGCAAAAGAGCACTTGAGGGAAAGCCTTCCTACAGCTCATGAAAAATGGTAGAGGATCATCGATGATAGATAGAAGTCGACTCCCCATCATGATCTCCATATTACTGGTGATTTCTTCATCTTTTCTGCTTGATTTTATTGGATTAATTTTAATGACATTTATTTTGATAACTAATGAATCTTAATTTAAATGCAAGATATTTTTTCAAATAACTAATGAATCTTAATTTAAATGCAAGATATTTTTTCAACTCAAAGCATCAGTATAGTGACAGCGTGCATAATGATGGAGAGGTCCTTCGAGGCATAACAAATGAAATTATTAGAATATCAAGGAATACGAATGAAAGGATAGATGCCTTAGCAGAAATAACATACAAAGTAGGAGTTTATAAAAATCTAGTCTTCTATCATTAACTTATGTCATTTATATTTATTTTATAGATAAAGAGATTTAAATTGAAGATTGACATTTATAGAGACGAGTACGTCAAAGTTGCAGTAATAAAGACAACTCCAGGTGGATTACATAATAAATAGTCAAACACTCAATTTAATGAATTACTACCATTCATTATTAATATCATCGTCTTGGTTTTTTTTTTTTGCAATAGTTGAATGGCAGATCCAAAGTAATTACAGACAAGCTGCCACAAACCCTTTGACGTACGTTGCAGTTAGAATACTCAGTCAAATCACTTCTTCCAATCAGTGTGAAAAAAACTAGAATACATTCAGTCTCATTCACACGACGGTTCGTAACAGAATGGGTGTTTCTAGGCTGGAGAAGTTGGTGTACTGTCACTACAACATGCGCCTAAAGATCAGACAGATTCAGGAAAGACAGAGACTTGAAAGACAAATATTCATGGAGTTTGTTGGCAGACCAGTTGATGAGCATGTACATCATATTGATATTGATGAACTGCTAAATGAAGAACACTCATTGCATTCTTGGGTGGAGAGCAGAGCAGCCATAGATGCACAACCTGAATTTGATCCTTAGGATCAGAGTTGGACAGGAGGTGAATTAGATACAGTAGTTACTCGAGATCTTGAATTTCAACCAACACAAGAAGGAGGTGTACTTGTTCTTCAGAGGCGTCGAAAGTCAGCCACACTAACAGACACTGCTAAAACTGCTGCCTCTCAACCAGTACTCAGGAGATCAGCTACTCAGGTGGGTCCACATGGAAGAAAGGAGAAAGAGCTAGCGAGACTCATTGCAGTCATCTAGCAGTAAAAAGAAAAAACAATCAAAATGAAAGTCTAAACAACGAGTTGACCCATCGGAAGAAGAACAAGAGAGAGTTCAGCAGGCTGAAGAGACACTTGAGGACACCCCAGCTTTACCACCTTACTAAGCCAACATGTACGAGGCAGAGAGACAAATCTACAAGCGTAGAAGAAGACGGTTGAGGAAAACAAGCTAAATGGGGAGTGATAACTCCACTAAAGATGATGATGATGATGATGATGGAGATGGTAATGGTGATGGTGGTGCTGGATTATCAGGAGGTTCTACACTTGGGAGCAGTTATACAGGATACGAAGATTACTCCGCACCTCCAAATCATTCTGAAGGAACTCAAGGCCAAAGACAAAGACAACAAAGAGGATTTGAATGCCAACAAAGACATGCAGGATATGATTGGCCCCTATGGGAAGATGCATCTTCTTATCCGCCCATTTTTTTCCCCCCGTTTGGAACCTAACCTAGCTATCTCTCCTATCGGATCATTTAAAAATCCTGTCGTTTTTTATCTTTTTGTTTTTATCTAGAGAAATATAGACCGATTTTATTTGTTTTATTTCTTGGACTATGAGAGCTCGGGATTAGCCCTTAGGGAGTCCGAGACTTCGGATAAGGCGAAGATCCGAATATGTGACCTCTCCACTGACCTCGGTCAGTGTTAATTACGTCAAGCAATCGCTCGACAACTCTTGATTAATCGTCCCTTAATGCCCTTATAACATGCAACACTACTATTATAAGCAGCACATGCATATGAAGATATGTTTTAAGTTAAACTCTTGGCCTCACCCAAGTTTAAGATGGGTTTATAATTGATTGGGAACCTTTTTAAAAGGTTTTGGATTGACTCCGAGTTGTCTGAATTGATTCCAAGTATTTTGGACCCATAAGGATATTTTTGTAATTATGCCAAGTTGGAGGGTATAGGAGTATTACGGTCACCTTAAATTTTTTAGCATTTTAGGGAAACTTGAAAACCCTTAAGATGCATTTTAGGATCATTTTAGACATATTTAAGTTGTAGGGGTATTTTGGTAATTTTACCTTAAATCAGATTTATTAGACTTAGAGTCTATTTTTATATTTTATGAGATTTTTATTTATTTTTATCATACTAAGGGTATTTTGATAATTTTACCCATCTTATTAAGGTTTGGAGAGTATTTTGGGCATAAGAGAGATTTTGATTTTTTTTTAAGAATTTTCTGTGATTTTACAGATTTTTATCATGGGTGAGAGTATTTTTGTAATTTTATTAAGTTCTCGGGGCATTTTGGTCATTTCGGAAATTTTATATGTTTTCAAATTTAGTTTTCTGTTTTTCACTGAATTTTACTGATTTTTTTATTACTTTTACTGATTTTATTAATTACTTGGATATATAAAGGATATTTAAGTCATATTTTTCAGTTTATGTAATTTCCATATTTAGTTTTCTGATTTTTACTGAGTATTACCGATTTTTACAGAATTTTTCTGATTTTTATATTGATTTTACTGATTTTAAATAATTTTCACATATTTTATTAATTAATTAAGCATGAGAGATATTTAAGTCATTTTTTTAACTTAAGTATATTATTTTATGTCTTAATGTTTCATTATTGAGTTTTGATTATAAGTCTATGATTAGTTATGTATGGGATGAGGCCAAGGATATTTTAGAATATTTAATTATGTATTTATATATTTTAATTAGTTATTAAATTAATTAATTATGCATGTGAAAATATAATAACATAATGTTACTTAAGTAATAGATTCATAAACACACATGCACATACATATGCTCAAAGAATAATATTAGTATTTCATTCATCATTTCGGCATAATCTCATCTTATAGAATGGTGATTTACAATATAAATTCGGCAGAACTTCCTCTTAGGAATAAACCTTAGGAAGAGAGCCCTCCGAGACGAAAAATATCCTCCAAATGCAGCAAACCCGGACAAGAGCACCGGATTTGGTCTTCAAATGAGCAGAGTTTCTCCTAAGAAATTTTGGGCCAAAGAGGCATGGAGTTCTTCCTCTCCTTGAGGGGGGGGGGGGGAATTTATAGGCCATGGGGGCCTCAACCGGTGGAGGTATCCACCGTGGGACTTTGAGATGGGAGGGTTGTAAGGATTGAGGTTTCGGATCCCTTAGTTTGGGCCCTGGTGGGGCTGGGACTTAGTTTCCTTTTCGCGTCTAGCAAGCTCGACGCGATTTAAACGGCGTCCATCAACGTGGACGTGTTTTAGGCTGTACCACGTGGGCGCCACGTGGGCTGGCCTTGGGGCGCAAGAGTACGGCCCCAGTCTTTTCGTCTGAATGGCGTCTTGTATGAATCACGCCATTTAGAGTACAGTCCTGATTTGTCAGAGTACGGCCCGGTTTTGTCATATGAATGACGTCAAACTTGGACGACGCGTTTTCTCCAGTTTCTGTTTGACCCCGCGAACCCTCCCTCATTTCCCTCATTACCTCATTTCTCTTCTCTCCTCTCTTCCCTCCAATCTCCAGCGACCCCTTCTCCCTCTCATTGCTTTCCTCCTTCCATTCCATTTCTTCCTCCACTCCATCAACCTCCTAACTCCCACCACTACCACCACCATCTCATCCGCGGCGTTTTTCTCTCCGGACGGCGGTCGACGTCCCGGTGGAGTAACGGCGTCCACGGCGATACCGGCGGCAGTGTGTGGCGAGGCAAGTTGGCAGCTTGGAACTAGGAGGGGTTCGAGTAATCGGTAGGGTGACGATCCCCCGTTGTATTTCGTTTAAAAACCATGTTTTTCCCGCTTTGGAACATGTTTAGGGGTTTTCTTGAGATGACAATACTAATTGCATGTAATGAAAATTTGGGTGTTTTAATGGGTATTTAGGTTCTTCTCCTCCTTCTCTACTTTGTTTGTATTTTTACACGATTTGGGAGAGGAAATCTCACTCCGTGGATTGGAAGATGGCGGAGGAAGGATCTGTCTGTAAGGGTTAAATGGCGTCGGGGGACAGCGACGTCTTTTAGAAAGGCGGTTTCCACCCGCGACGCAATTTAGCCCAAATAACAGACTTTGTCTCTGGACTGATGAGCGTCCAGGGACAGCGACGGCTTTTGAACAGCGACTTCCATGCTCGACGCGTTTTAAAATAAAATCACCCCAAACTCTGTCTCTGTTTCTGTCGTTATCAGGCGACTAGGGACAACGACGCTTTTCAAAAGGCGGTTACATATGACGACGCGTTTCAGACCATCTTCCGAGGTCAGTTTTTATATGAACCAGTTTAGCAAGCTTGAATAACGTCGGCCTTGGGCGACACGATTCAAACCAGAATTCCATTAATCCCTGCAATTAACACATGTTTACATTATTAGATAATTTAGTTAATTACATGCTTAGAAATATAATCAATGACGATAGGTTCTATGTGATCGGATCGCACCGTATTGTGTTTTGTGCGATCGTAGGCCTAGAGTGACAGTTGTTAGCGCTTAGGCACCCTATGTCGGTGTGGGAGTGACACGGCGCCGGTGTGGGAGTAGCGGGGTGACACCTAGATAGAGGGTCATCTGGTGTATCCCGGAGTATAACTAATACCGGTGTAGGAGTGGTACATTCGGAGTGTCACTCGTGCTGGGGGAAGCAGAACCATCTGGAGCCTGTCAGGCCGGAATAGCCAACACGCTATCCGACGGATTGCTGTTTGGTCTTAACGGGCCAGAGTTTCTCGCGTTCGGCTGTATGGTTCGCGTGTTTTACCGAGACGCTGGTTGTGGGCTCTGTAATAGAATGGTTTCAGAATTGTGCATGTTATATTTCAAATGCATGTGTTTTATATCGAAATCTATGAATTATGTTTACTGCTTTACTTGCTTAAATTATCTATATTTGTGTTGCTGCACTTGTGGGTGCGTGAGTGAGCGGTGGGGATCGAAGGATCTCTACTGAGTCTTTTCAATGAGACTCACCCCTACGGTTTTCAGGTGAAGGTTCAAGACAGACGTAGCGAGGAGTGTTGCTTTGGGTCGCGTGTCAGCAGCCGTTGTTCCGGTGTATGCCCCGATGTAGTTGTCATTTTATTTTCTGGCTTGTATACTTAATTATTTCCTTTCTGTTGGAGTATATAATTATTTGCTGAATCGAGTCGCATTGTAATAATTTTTAATTCTTGCATTTCATTTTTAATTCAATGCGATATGAATGTTTAGCTTAATTTATTATTTATTTCTCAAACTTATCAAGATCCTGGGTTAGCTCCAAATTAATGATTCGGTACCCATTTAGTAATCGGATCTCCGATTATAGGGTAGCAGGTCGTTACAGGGGTACCCACCGGAATTCTTAAGGTGGGGGGTACCCACCAAAATTCTTAAGGTGGGGGGTACCCGCTGGTTTGCCTCTCTCTCCTTCCTTTTCTTTTTTTTTTTAAATTAATAAGGATGAGAGAAGAGAGAGAGTCAGAGAGTGGGAGAGGTCCGATGGGTACCCCGACTAGTTCCAACCGGTGGGGGGAGCCACCGGCCTTGGACCCCCCACCGGTTGGGGGGGGGTCTCCTCTCCCCCCTCTTTATTAAAAAAGGCCCAACAAATGCCCCCCACAGGACATGTGCTGGAAGTGAAGACGACGGTGCATGTCCCGTGCCTCATCTGACTACAAGAATCCTCATTTTGCGTGCTTGAGAAGCCCTACACACGGCATGTCGCCACTGTCATGATGAATTCCCGTATCTTGCCTTATGTATTTATGACTATTAGGAGAAGTCAACCGCCGTCTCGTACATATCAGGCGACACATCGCTTCGGCTTGCTATGCATATGCTCCATCTGAGCTTATCTGGGTCCCGATGACCCTTAATTTTGGTACATAGACACCTCAAAATACGCCCAGGAAGTCTTGTCTTCATAACTTTCTGACTTTTCGGATGTATTTGAAAGTGTCCAACCTCTCTGGTTATGGGAATCCTCTTGACCTTCATGACTTGGAGGTTCCCCGAGCGTTAATGCCGCTCGAATCTTTCGACGCTTACTTGGATTCTGAGAGATCTCTTGGCCTTCATGACATGGAGACTCCTTAAGAATACACAGGCAAGTCGTTTAATTCTTCTGGCATTTGCTCTATCTTGGGGTATCAGTACCTTATATTGGCATTTCCAGGAGCTCCGCACGAAGCATTCTGGACTGGCCTGAAATCCGGTTCATAGCAATTTGACTTTGTCCTATGACTTCATTAGGATTTGGTCGATTTTTGTTTTTCGAGACTTTTATTGCAACTCTCTAGCGCTGATTTCATCTCTCTATCTTCTTGTAGCGTGCTGCCTTTGTCCTCATGGCCTACACGGGAGTTCCTCCTATGGCAGGGCACGGGAACGATATTCCAATCCCGCCAATTGTCGAGAAGTCTTTCGCCAAAGTGGGCCGAGATTGAAACTATCGAGGCAGGCTATACAGCTCGGGTTGCGGAGACTCCTATGCTCCAATATCAGAAGGGTATTGTCCTTGCTAGTATCACGGACGCCTAGATTGCTGCTCTGCGCCTGCAGACACACATTCTTGAAGTTTTGTTTGGAGTAAGAACTCCTATTCTGTGGCAGCCATTAATCATTACTTCGACTAGCACTCCGAAGATGGAGCCGAATTTCTTCAAAGGCTTGAAGTTTTCCATTTGTTGGTAGATAGTCTATTGCAGTCTCTGGCGGGACATAGCACTTTCCTGGGCCAGAGTTGATCTGCAATTTCTCTATTGTAGTTCTTATTGCCTCTCCTTTTGTCGAAGAACTCGAACTATCCTGCACGCTCATCTCGAGCTCCGACATTACTCCAGTGTATTATGAATGTTCTTCAGAAGATCAATGCTAAGTTTGAGTGGTATGGACCATTTGTTGTATGTTCCTTGTATTATTTTTTTCTCTTTTTTTTTTTAACTAATACTAGTACCTTTTCAGATTTTCGCCAACATTAGCCCCCTCTTATTTTTGCCTGCGCACCCTTGCGGGTTTTCACACAGCGGGGTTATCCAATTTTGCCTAAGGTGCCCTTTCGGGTTTTCACCTTAACTGGATATAAGACTTTTTTACCTTTAACCGATCCCTTTGAGGACAAAATTGATTAAGTCCGTCGGGGCATCTTGTTTTTAAGCCCCATTTTTTTTTCTTTTTTTTCTTTTTATTTTTGTTTGTTCTGTAGGGAATTACGGCTTCCCTGAGAACCACTAAGAAATATATGTAGAGAACTAAATCTTTCCTGAGAACCGATAAGAAATATATGTAAGGAACTGAGTCTTCCCTGAGAACCGATAAAAAAATATATATGTAGGAAACTTAGTCTTTTTTGAGAACCGCTAAGGAATATATGTAGGGAACTGAGTCTTCCCTGAGAACCGGTAAGAAATTTTATGTAGGGAACTGAGTCTTCCCTGAGAACCGATAAGGAATATATGTAGGGAACTGAGGCCTCCCTGTGAGCCGCTAAGAAATATTTGTAGGGAACTGAGTCTTCCCTGAGAACCGATAAGGAATTATATATAGGGAACTGAGTCTTCCCTGAGAACCGATAAGGAATTATATGTACGGAACTGAGTCTTCCCTGAGAACCGATAAGGAATTATATGTAGGGAATTGAGTCTTCCTTGAGAACCGATGAGAAATTCTATGTAGGGAACTGAGTCTTCCCTGAGAATCAATAAGGAATATATGTAGGGAACTGAGGCCTTCCTGTGAGCCGCTAAGAAATATTTGTAGGGAACTGAGACCTCCCTGAGAACCACTAAGGAATATATGTAGGGAACTGAGTCTTCCCTGAGAACACTAAGGAATATATGAAGGGAACTGAGTCTTCCCTGAGAACCGCTAAGAAATATCTGTAAGGAACTGAGTCTTCCCTGAGAACCGATAAGAAATATATGTAGGGAACTGAGTCCTCCCTAAGAACCGATAAGGAATATCTATAGGGAACTGAGTCTTTCCTGAGAGCCGCTAAGGAATATATGTTGGGAACTGAGTCTTCCCTGAGAAGCGCTAAGGAATATATGTAGGGAACTGAGTCTTCCCTGAGAACCGATAAGGAATATCTATAGGGAACTGAGTCTTCCCTGAGAGCCGCTAAAGAATATATGTTGGGAACTGAGTCTTCCCTGAGAACCGCTAAGGAATATATGTAGGTTTTCGAGAAAACGGGACTCAACGTAGCCGTAGATTTGTGATACAAACGGCTCCTGAAGACCGAAGATTTTAAGATATTATGCCTCCTGGGGGCGCAAGACAATTAGTTGAATTTTGAGATACAATGCCTCCCATACGCGAAAAGGAAAAATTTGGCCTTTTCTGGGATATATCTGTCTCCCAAATGGGCAAAATTCCGAATTTTAACGCCTCGCGTAGGTAGAATTCCGGAGTTTGACGCCTCCCGTGAACGAATATAAATTTTGGGATATATCTGCCTCCCAGGTGGGCAAAATTATGGAGTCTAACGCCTTCCGTAGGCAGAATTCCGGAGTTTAACGCCTCCCGTAGGTGAAATATAAATTTCAGGAGTTAAAAGCCTCCCGTAGGCGAATTCCGGGGTTTAATGCCTCCCGTAGGCGAATTCCGGAGTTTAATGCCTCCCGTAGACGAAATATGAATTTCAGGATTTAAAGCCTCCCGTAAGCAAACTATGAATTTCAGGATTTAAAGCCTCCCGTAGGCAAATTCCGGAGTTTAACGCCTTCCGTAGGCGAAATATGAATTTTAGGATTTAAAGCTTCCCGTGGGCGAATTTCGGAGTTTAACGCCTTCCGTAGGCGAAATATGAAATTCAGAATTTAAAGCCTCCCGTAGGCGAATTCCGGAGTTTAACGCCTTCCGTAGGCGAAATATGAATTTCAACCCATCGCGGCACACCAGTGGAACTGGTGTATGCCAGGGGGAATTTTAGGATACAACGCCTCCTCAGGGCAGAAAGAGAAATTTTCGACCCATCGTGGCACGCTGATGGGACTATGATATATGGGAGGAATTTTGGGATATAACGTTCCCAAGGACGCAAGAAAGTCTTTGGTATTGTCATGAAGGGACGAATAGAAAAATTTTAAGATACAACGCCTCATCGGGACGGTTATAGAGATTTTGGGGATACAACGCCTCCTCGGGGCGAGAATGGAAATTTTAGGATACAACGCCTCCTCGGGGCGGTAATGGAAATTTTAAGATATAACGCCTCCTCGGGGCGGCTATAGAGATTTTAGGGATACAACGCCTCCCGAGGGCACAAGGACTTTGGTGTTTCAATATAAATTATTGACATATATTTTTCCAGTGGGACAAATGATTTTAACCAAGAGGGTGAAATACTCTTCTTGACCCTATCAAATGAGAAATCGAGTTTCCCACTTCCTTGCCGAGTCGGGAGGACGTCATCATCGTCGCCTCGGTCGTAGCCTTGATGGGATAATTTATGTGCCACTTATCCAATGTAAAGTGACACCAAGGATTTTCTCGTCATTGACGACTCTGATATCCTCCTTAGGTAGGGATGTGGGAAAACTCGATCCCCGCCTGAGACAGGCCAAGAGAGCTCTCCCCCCACCGGAGTATGGCTATATATATATTTTGAACACACTTGGTACGAACAGCTTCTGTGAGCCATACCCCAGTAAGTTGTTGGATGATGATGATGATTTTTTTTCCTTTTTTTTAAAAAAAAAAAAAAACTAACATCGGCGCCCTTACGAGTTTTCACCGAAGCTAGCCCCCTTTATTTTTTTGTTTGTGCGCCCTTGCGGATTTTCACACAGCAGGGTTCATCCATTTTTGCCTGAAGCGCCCTTTCAAATTTTCACATCAGCCGGATTTTGGACTTTTTTGCCCTTAATTGGCCCATCACAGGAGCAAGACCAATCAAGTCTATCGGGGCACCTCATTTTTAAGCCCCACTCTCTTTTTTTTTTTTTTTTTCATGGCTCTGCGAATTACGCTTAATGTGTAATCGCATGTAGCTGTAAGAGATTCACCAGG
This sequence comes from Zantedeschia hybrid cultivar, assembly GCA_030544215.1. NCBI lineage: Eukaryota > Viridiplantae > Streptophyta > Magnoliopsida > Alismatales > Araceae > Zantedeschia > Zantedeschia hybrid cultivar. The sequence goes on along the minus strand of JARZZO010000005.1, from coordinate 67,109,583 downwards.
TATTTCCCCATATTTATCTTTCCTTCTTGAATCAGCTTTTCTACTTCATCTTTGAACATAAAGCAACGTTCAATTAGATGGGTGATGAAGCGGTGGTATGGACAGTAGTTGGGTGCATCTACCCGATGTATTTCTTCTTCCCTTTTTGGCTTGGGCAGAACAATTGCTTTTCTGCTCATACATAACTCGAAGAGTTCTTGGGCTTTTCCTTTAGGAAGGAGTATGGTCTCTTAAGCTTTTTTGCCAGGGATTCAGTATCTTTAAAACTTATCCATGTTTCTGCACCAGCAACTTGTTTTCCCCGAAAACCTTGTCTAGCTGCAAAGGTGGCCTCGGGAGTATTGTCGTGACTTTCACAGCCTTTTCATTTGAGCACCATTCCCTCTCGGTACTGGGCTTCTGGTGCTTCATTTAAATCTATGATAAGTTTGCCCTTATTATTTAGAGGACGGCTGCATTCTGGTCTTGGCTCCTCAAAGGAGAAGGATCTATTGACTCTGTCTATAGTCTTGCAAGACCTTCCATTACTTGAGTGAGTTCATACTGCTGATGAGAGATTTGTCCCAGACTCGCTTGAATCCCCTCTAGTGCGGCCATGATGGGCCCCTCTAGAATGGTGGTTGCTAGAATACATGATGGAGTTATCTTTTGCTCAAGTGAGATTTGCTGGTGAGAGAGCTGTATCAGACTCATCTGAATCTTCTCTAGTGTTGTCATGATAGACCCTTCTGGAGCGGGAGTCGCTGGAGCGTATGATGGTATTGCCTCCTGCTCCAGCGAAACTTACTGATGGGAGAGCTGTGACATACTCATCTGAATCTCCTCCAGTGCTGCCACCATAGACCCTTCTGGAGTGGGGGTCGCTGGAGGATATGATGGTATCACTTCCTGCTCCGGAGGGGCATCTATATCCTTATTTGCAGGCTCTTCTTATGAAGAGTTTTCATCTATATGGACGACATTTGCTGCAAATGTTTATCTGGGCATTCGATGTGGCTGAGGCGGGTCTACTAGGTATTTTCCCATCTCCACGGCCCCTTCTCGGATGAGTATTTCGATTTCCCCTTTGCAGATATAACAATCCTTTATTACATGTCCCAACATGCGGTGGTATATGCAATAGTTGGGTTCATCTATTCTACCAACTTCTACTAACCTTTTTGGTTCAAGTAGCATCAAGAGATTTGCCCACATGCAGACGTTAAACAACTCTTTTGTATGCTCTCTGATGAAAGAGTATGGAATTTTCCTTCTCTCATTAAGGGTGGCATTTAATCCCCTTCTATTGGATGTTGAGGCATTTGAATTGTTCTTGCCCCCTGTATTTTCTACAGCCGAGGCAAAGTCTACGGCATTGACCTCTTCTATATCCATATTCTGCTTCTTTGGGACTTTTCCCCCAACGGAGGCAATGGTTGGATAGTCTTCGAAAAATATTTCGACCTCCGTCACAATGTTATTTAGCTGATCAAAGCTCCTGACATTTGCACCAATCAACTTTTCACTTATTTTAGACTTTAAGCAATTTTTACACAATCGTACCGCATCCTCGTGGGTCGGCAGATTGTCGCATTTTATGCAGAGGTTCCGCCATTTTTTGATATAGTCGGTGGCGGATTCATTCATGCCTTGCTTTAGTGTCACCAATTCAGTGATGGTGACCTTTTGTTCCAACACCTTGAAGCGGTCGAAAAACTTTTTTTGCATTTCCTCCCAAATATTGATAGAGTTGGGCTTCAACTTTGCATACCATTGGAATGCGGTACCCGTAAGAGAGGTAGAAAAGAACCTCAGAAGATAGGCCTCATCAGTAGCCAGCTCTCCCAAGTCACTCATATAGTGGGCAATATGCTCTTGGGCCAAGCCTTTCCCGTCATACCTGGTGAACTTGGGGCACTTCTTGTGATCTGGCAGGAGCGTCTTAAATATATGACGTACTGGGAATGGTACTTTGTATAAATCGAATGTGCCTATTTTGTCGTCTTGTTCTGCCATTTTGGCTTCAACAATTGGATCGATAAAATGCTTCTGCAATGCCGTAGCATCATTTGCAGAAGTATGGGATTGCAAAGCATTATGATTGGGCTCCATAACATGATCTTCTTATATCTCATCAGGGTTGAAGTTGACATTTGCAGTTTGCGGTCTTATCAACGTTGGCATAGGCACTGCCCTTGGAGGTGGCACATTTACTGGGGGGACTTGAGCTACCCTTTGTTGCTCCTCCATCTTTTGTATTAGGCCATAGAGCAAGGCCCTGAGTTGTTGATTTTCTTGCCTCATCTCCTCCACAGTCTGAGGCTGTATTTGATCTTGAGGTTGTTCTAGAGCAGCTTCGATATCTGAAGCATTTGCCCTGTCTTCATCAGCTCCTCCAACAGCATTGCTATTGCCAATTTGGGGTGGCTCTTCCCCTTGACTTCCTCAATTCGGCAAACGCATAGCTTACTCCATTTGACGGGTTATGGGCCCCACCCGTTGCATCAGATTGATAATATCATTTGGGTCTTCCGACAGGAAAAGCTGTCGGTTGGTGATACTGGAGGTGTAGCATGTGTAGACCCGTATGCCATTCTTTGTCATTCTGACAGTTCTCTTCTTTTTGTGAGTCGATTGGACCAATGCGCCCAATCGCTCGAGAACAGATGTCAGCTGTCGGACTTGCTCATGTGCCTTATAGGCACCTTTTCCCTTTTGACCTCACAAGGAACAAGATTGGATAGCTGAGTTGGTTATCTGCCCCTCAGGCTCTACGAGCTGTTGAGGCTGTTGTTCTGCTAGGGTGACCCTAGTATGGCGAATTTTGTGGGCTTCCTCTTTGGTTACCACATTTCTTTTATACGGAGGCTCCTATCCTCCGCTGGATTGCCCCCAACCTGAGGCATAGATTTGCCCCCATTCCGAGGCATGGAGTTGCCCCCTGCTCGGGACGTAGCATTGCCCCCTACTCGAGGCATGACATGCTCTGGTATAATTATTGGCTCCCGACGAGCAGGGACCTTTGGAGTCCTTTTCTTATTTTTGAACGTTGCCCCATCTTGGCAAACTTTCGGTAGAATCCCGAACCGATTCTGGACAGGAAATGTCGAGATATGATAGATCTTAGGAATGATGGGTTGCCCGCCATTCAGACGAATATGCAGGTTCCCCACTAATATAGTTTTCCCCGTCCTGGACGGGCTTGCAGTTAGAACCTTCTGTTTTTGCCTCCTGTTGGACGAGGAGGCTAGAGAGATATTGATGGTATTGACGACGAGTACTTGCCTAGGTCGGCCGCCTTTGTTGCTTCTTCTAGCGCGAGAAGTACGCCTCTTCTTCTTTTCCGGAGCGGACTCGGGTGCCGGAACGACCCTCAAAAAGTATGGTGATCCAATCACCGCGGGGAAGTCCCCGAAGCATGCTAGCGTGGTTAGATATCCACACCGTGCGTGGGTCGCCACCACAAGTGGGTCATACGTGACCCTTGCCGCCATTGTCGTCTTTTAAGCAGAAACTTGATCACCTGCATAAGACATGACAAAGTTAGTAGTAGAGTTGTGGTGAGGGCATCACCAGACGGAGAGATGAAGGGAAAGAGAAGTCCCACCGGACGTGCCATCTGTTTGAAACCTAAACTAGCTGTCTCTCCTATCGGATTATTTAAAAATCCTATCGTTTTGGGTCTTTTTGTTTTTATCTGGAGAAATATAGGCCGGTTTTATTTGTTTTATTTCTTGGACTATGAGATATTGGGATTAGCTCTTAGGGAGTCCGAGACTTCGGATCAGACGAAGATCCGAGTATATGACCTCTCTCCACTGACTTCGGTCAGTGTTAATTACGTCAAACAACCGCTCGACAACCCTTGATTAACCGTCCGTTGATGCCCTTATAACATGCAACACTACTATTATAGGCAACACATGCATATGAAGATATGTTTTAGGTTAAACTCTTAGCCTCACTGAAGTTTCGGATGGGTTTATAATTGATTGGGAGACTTTTTAAAAGGTTTTAGATTGACTCCGAGTTATCTGGATTGATTTCAAGTATTTTAGACCCATAAGGGTATTTTTGTAATTATGACAAGTTAGAGGGTATAGGGGTATTACAGTCACTTTAAGTTTTTTAGCATTTTAGGGCAACTTGAAAACCCATAGGATGTATTTTAAGATCATTTTAGACATTTAAGTTATAAGGGTATTTTGGTAATTTTACCTTAAATCGGACTTATTAGACTTATAGTCTATTTTTATACTTTTCTGAGATTTTTATTTATTTTTATCATACTAAGGATATTTTGATAATTTTACCCATCTTATTAAGGCTTAGAGAGTATTTTGGACATAAAAGAGATTTTGATATTTTTTAAGAATTTTCTGTGATTTTACAGATTTTTATCATGGGTGAGAGTATTTTTGTAATTTCATTAAGTTCTAGGGGCATTTTGGTCATTTCAAAAATTTTATATGTTTTCAGATTTGGTTCTCTGTTTTTCACTCAATTTTACTGATTTTTTTATTACTTTTACTGATTTTATTAATTACTTGGATATATAAAGGATATTTAAGTCATATTTTTGGGTTTATGTAATTTCCAAATTTAGTTTTCTGATTTTTGCTGAGTATTACCGATTTTTACAGAATTTTTCTGATTTTTATATTGATTTTACTGATTTTAAATAATTTTCACATATTTTATTAATTAATTAAGCATAAGAGATATTTAAGTCATTTTTTTAACTTAAGTATATTATTTTATGTCTTAATGTTTCATTATTGAGTTTTGATTATAAGTCTAGGATTAGTTATGTATGGGATGAGGCCAAAGACATTTTAGAATATTTAATTATGTGTTTATATATTTTAATTAGTTATTAAACTAATTAATTATGTATGTGAAAATATAATAACATAATGTTACTTAAGTAATAGATTCATGAACACACATGCACATACATATGCTCAAAGAATAATATTAGTATTTCATTCATCATTTCGACATAATCCCATCTTATAGAACGGTGATTTTACAATATAAATTCGGCAGAACTTTCCCTTATGAATAAACCTTAGGAAGAGAGCCCTCCGAGACGAAAAATATCCTCCAAACGCAACAAACCCGGGCAAGAACACCGGATTTGGTCTTCAAATGGGTAGAGTTTCTCCTAGGAAATTTTGGGCCAAAGAGACATGGAGTTCTTCCTCCCCTTGGGGGGGAATTTATAGGCTATGGAGGCCTCAACTGGTAGGGGTACCCACTGTGGGACTTTGAGATGGGGAGGTACCCACCGAAATTCTTGAGGTGGGGGGTACCCACCGGAATTCTTAAGGTGGAGGGTATCCACCGGTTTGCCTCTCTCTCTCCTTTTTTTTTAAAAAAAAAAATAATAAGGGTGAGAGAAGAGAGAGAGTGAGAGAGTGGGAGAGGTCCGGTGGGTACCCCCACCGGTTCCAACCGGTGGGGGGAGCCACCGGCCTTGGACCCCCCACCGGTTTGGGAACCGGTGGGGGGGGCTTCTCCTCTCCCCCCCTCTTTATTAAAAAAGGCCCAACACCCCCTTACACTACCGTATTTAGACATCGGCAGCACTACTGAGGGATACTCTCGACCTCCACCTATATAGTATGACATTTATGTCCCTCCAGTACAATTAGGGGAAAGCTCAAATTAGTAGGCTTACACACTTCGAGGTATTCAAAGGGGATTCAAAGACCTCGCTAGCTCCTTGTTTGGCTATGGATATCCAGTACAAATGTCGGCAGATTATAGCTCGCCGACTCAAACTTATGAGTCGGATGATGAAGGATCACAAATGTGATATTTCTAAAGTATTTTTCATTAACTTCATGTGAAATACTTCATAATGTCTTTTTTTAATTAGCGCACAACAATAATTATTAGTGAGTTAGTTGTCTTTAATATTTATTTTTTATGGATGTACATGAATTACATTCATTTTTATTGTATGTTTCTTAATTTTTTTTATTTTTTTCTTATTTTTTATTATTTTTTTAATCCGGCCGATTCGGACCGGCCAGACTTCAATACAGATCGGGTCAAATCGGGATCGTCGGGTCCCGATTCAGGGACTCGATCCGACCTGGAATTCCTTAGTCCAAACCCCCCATATATAGCATGGTTGATAATATCGATCGGTACCAATATTAATACGGGGGGGTCGATATTGGTCATTTAAATGAAAAAAATAATAAAAAAGTGTTATCGGCTGGTACCGGGCTGAAACGCCGGATACTGTACCGGCACATACCAATATTTGTACTGTCATCCTTGATATATAGCCTGATAACTTTTTTCTGTTTTTCAATATGAGACTAACCTAGTTCATCCCTGTCCAAATCGCTAGACACAGTGGTGGCTCCACATCATGGCAATTCTACTCTGACTTACTGGATAGTTCTTTCCTCGTATCCGACTCATGACTGGGTCGCTACAGGCCTACTAGCTTTCGTGTGGTTTGTCCCCAAACTAGCCCAATTAATGAAAAATACCTTAGAAAGATCACATTTGTGATCCTTCATCATCTGACTCATAAGTTTGAGCTGGCAAACCATAATCTGCCGATATGTGTGCTGGATATCCATAGCCAAACAAGGAACTAGCGAGGTCTTCGAATCCCCTTTGAATACCTCAAAGTGTGTAAGCCTGTTGACTTGAACTTTCCCCTAATTGTATTGGAGGGACATAAATGTGACACTATATAGGTGGAAGTCAAGAGTATCCCTCAGTAGTGCTGCTGATGTCTAATACGGCAGTATAGAGAGGTAAAAAATAGGCAGATAAAAAGATGCATCTTCCCATGGGGGCCAATCATATCATGCATGTCTCTGTTGACCTTCAAATCTCCTTTGTTGTCCTTCTCTTTGGCCTTGAGTTCCTTCAAAATGACTCGGAGGTGCAGAGTAATCTTCGTATCATGTGTAACTGCTCCCAAGTGCAAAACCTCCTGATAGTCCAATAGCAGCAACACCATCACCATCACCATCACCATCTCCATCATCATCATTATCATCCTCAGTAGAGTCATCACTCCCCACTTAGCTTGTTTTCCTCAACCGCCTTCTTCTATGCCTGTAGGTTTGTTTCTCTACCTCGTACATACTAACCAAGTAAGGTGGTAAAACTAAGGTGTTCTCAAGTGTCTCTCCAGTCTGCTGAACTCTCCCTTATTCTTCTTCCGATGGGTCCACTCGTTGTTTAGACTTTTCTTTTAATTATTTTTTCTTTTTGCTGCTAGATGACTGCAATGAAAGTCTCGTTAGCTCTTTCTCCTTTCTTCCATGTGGACCCACCTGAGTAGCTGATCTCCTGAGTACTGGTTGAGAGCCAGAAGTTCTAACAGTGTCTGTTAGTGTGGCTGACTTTCGACGCCTCTGAAAAACAAGTACACCTCCTTCTTGTGTTGGCTGAAATTCAGGATCTCGAACAACTACTGTATCTAATTCACCTCCAGTCCAACTCCGATCCTAAGGATCAAATTCAGGTTGTGCATCTATGGTTGCTCTGCTCTCTACCCAAGAATGCAATGAGTGTTTTTCATTTAGCAGTTCATCAATATCAATCTGATATACAGACTCATCAACTGGTCTGCCAACAAACTCCATGAATCTCTATATTTCAAGCCTCAGTCTTTCCTGAATTTGCCTGATCTTTAGGCACATGTTGTAGTGACGGTACACTAACTTCTCTAGCCTAGAAACACACAATCTGTTACGAACCTTCGTGTGAATGAGACTGAATGTACTTCAATTTCTTTTGTACTGACTAGAAGTTGTTTGACTGAGTACTCTAACTACAACATACGCCAAAGGGTTTGTGGCAGTTTGTCTGTAATTAATCTGGATCTACAATTCAGCTGTTGCAAAAAAGAAAAAAAAGACGAGGAAATCAATAATGAATGGTAGTAATTCATTAAATTGAGTGTTTGCCTATTTATTATGTAATTCACCTGGAACTGTCCTCATTACTGCACTCCTGACGTACTCATCTCTATAAATGCTAATCTTCAATTTAAATCTCTCCATCTACAAAATAAATATAAATGACATAAGTTAATGATAGAAGACTAGATTTTCATAAACTCCTACTTTGTATGTTACCTCTGCTAAGGCATCTATCCTTTCATTCGTATTCCTTGATATTCTAGTAATTACATTAGTTGTGCCTCGAAGGACCTCTCTATCATTATACACACTCTCACTATACTTATACTTTGAGTTGAAAAATCATCTTACATTTAAATTAAGGTTCATTAATTATCAAAATAAATGTCATTAAAATTAATCAAATAAAATCAAGTAAAAAAGATGAAGAATTAACTAGCAATAAGGAGATCATGATGGAGAGTCAACTCCCATCTATCATCAATGATCCTCCACTATTTTCCATGAACTGTGGGAAGGCTTTCCCTTAAGTGCTCATTTGTTCTATCCATGGCCTCATATAAATATCACATGTCATTTTTGTCATCTCCATCAACTAACCTCAGAAAATGTACCAGAGGCTCAACCAGTTTCAGATAGCGAGAAACTTTATCGCAAAAACTTCTCTCCCCAAATAGCGATTGTACTACCAAGGCAACACTCCTAGAATCGGCCCTCAGTGTCCTTATATGTGCCAGAAACTCATCAGAATTGACTAATTGGGACAACTGATGCTTGTATTTACTCAGGCTCTCTAAAGAAATAAAGTTCGATACAAATCTAGTAGAGCCAGTACGAAGAAGATCACGTCCACCTGTATGCACTCTCATCATATATAGGATCATGTTGTGACTATAAATAAATCTCGTGATCATCTGAGCATGTTGTACCACCTCAGCAACAAAAGGGTATTTGGCTATGTCCTTCATCATCAAGTCAATGGAATGTGCTGCACAAGGCACCCAGTACAAATGATGCATCTTCTGCATCAACAATTAACCAGCTTTTTTGTAACTTGCTTCGTTGTCACTTGTCAGTGACTATCTACACAACATTTTCTTCGCCAATTTCCTCTACCACATCATCCATTAGTCTATACAAATAATCAGCATTCTCTGTTTTGTTTGAGGCATCCACAGACTTCAAAAAAAATAGTACCCTCGCTGCAATATATAAGGAAATTAATCATGGATCTCTTTATGGTCCATATCCAACCATCACATATGATGGTACAACCACGCCCCTTCCACACATTTTTGAAGTTGTCAACCCATACCTTCAAGTTATTATACTCGTGTCCGAACCCAACATCATAAATGTAGCGAGGTGTGGGGACCATGCCACTAGGCCCAATATCTGTAATTGCATTCACAATCGTCTGAAAATATGGACTAGATGTTGTATGTGCTGGCACACCTGCATGTAAAAACCATTTCACAATTTCTTTCAAGGCATTTTTTGCTGAGGTCTTGACTCCTTTCAATACTTGCTTGATTCCAAGCTGTCTGACAAACCTTGATATGTACAAAAATTGATATATAGGACCGCGTGCCACATCTGATGTTCGTCCACAACCCAACAGAATTAACAGTCCTGCGAGCAAAAAAGCCCCTAGAAACAAATCTCCCAAGCTGAGAACCAGTAGGCAATGATCCACCTGAGAATCCAATGCCTTTTTGCCGGTCCTCATCTTCTTTATTTGTCTGCAAACTAACACGAACAGTTCTGGTGTACTCTACATCAGGGTCATTTGGATCCTCATCATCATCCTCCTCCTCCTCATCATCATCCTAATTGATAAGCCGCTGAACAGGCATACTATAATCCCTTCGTCTCTGGTACCCTAATATCTCATCTTGCAAATCCATGTGTTGTTGAGATGATAAATCTTTTTATACTTTTTTACCCAGCATATAAGTCCTCATTTCCTTCTTCAAGTTCAGCAGTACTGACTCAAATCTACTGACGTCTCCTGATATGCCAGCAAGATGATTTTTAAGCGATACACGCCTCCACCCATCTCCTTTCCACACCACTTGCACTTGACCCTCCTCTGTCTATTGTCCACTAGTGTGCAATGCTGCCAACCAAGATCAGCTATGCTCCACATCCTGTTTATGATGTCCTTACTCTGCCATATTCCTACATAACATAAAAAGACACAAATACAATCAAATTGTAATAAGTTCAATTGAGTGTTTAGCACACTCAATTGATCCATAATTACACTAATCATACAAAATCCCTAATTTTTAACACCTAATAGGAATTAATTTTATCAAATTAACACTAATCACAAGCAATTAATGCAAAAAACTATACAATTAGAATGTAATAAATTCAATTGAGTGTTTGGACACTCAATTGAACCTTAATTACACTAATTATACAAAAGTCCCAATTTTTAAGCCCAAATTAAGATTAATTTTGAGTAATTAGTACTAATGACGAGTAATTAATGTAAAAATCTGAACAATTAGGTTCTAGTAAGTTCAATTGAGTATTTAACACACTCGATTGAACTATAATTACACTAATGATACAAAAGTCCCAATTTTTAAAATCTAATTAAGGTTAATTTTACCAAATTAATGCTAATAGCATGCAATTAATGCAAAAAACTATGCAATTAGATTGTAATAAGTTCAATTAAGTGTTTGACACACTCAATTGAACCTTAATTACACTAATTATACAGAAGTCCCAATTTTTAACTCTTAATTAAACTTAATTTTGAATAATTAATACTAATGACGAGCAATTAATGTAAAAAATTATATAATTAGGTTCTAATAACTTTAATTGAGTGTTCAACACACTCAATTAAACTCTAATTATACTAATCATACAAAGGCCCCAATTTTTAACTCCTAATTAGGGTTAAGTTTAACTAATTAACGATAATAATATGCAATTAATGCAAAAAATTGTACAATTAGGTTCTAATAAGTTCAATTGAGTCTTTGACATACTCAACGAAACCCTAATTACACTAATCATACAAAAGCCCCAATTTGTAACCCCTAATTAAGGTTAATTTTGGGGATTTTGTCTAATCAACATGTTAAAAAAAAATTGAAGCTAAATATTAATAGATCTACACAACTATGTATTATTTCTAATTTTTTTTAGAATTTAAAAAAATATATATCGAAATATACCTTAGCAGCGTTTATGTTGCTGCTGACCGACTCCCGACCCACCTTTAAGGGGGGATTTGGGAGCGTCTAAATCGGGCGGTATCGGGTTCGGATCGGCCAAATCGGCCGGTCCGGACCCGATACTGCCCGATTCGGGCTTTTTTTTTTTTTTTGAAAATTTGGGGAGGAACAGTGACACCCCCCCCTCCCCCCCAGTTGGATCGGGACCCACCGATTCCGCAATCCATGGCTTGGACCCATAACATGTGAGGTGCCATTTGGGGACGAAACCGTATAGGCTTGGCCCAAAGCGTGCAATAAACAAGGGTCGGATCAAGTCATTGTAAACTTTTCCAAATATGTAGATCCTTTGCAAATATATGGGATAAGACTACGATGATGAAGACAAAGACATTTTACGTATCTTGGAAATAGTTTCAGATGAATCATATCGGTCTCTTTACTAGTACAACCCAAAGCATGATGACAAGAGTAAAATATCGGTAACAACAATCTGAAGCTGCACCTTATATGGCGAGAAGACACGGTTCCCTATAATACAAAGATTAATGAAACTAGGAAAACTTATAATCATTGAAAACGATCCTCATAGAGTAACTCTCGCATTCAATGAAGGTTGTAGTAGTTTCAAGACAAATAGTCTTAAGCATAGTTGTAGGGAACAGTCATGGGAGTGGTAATGGGAACGAGATGGGAGTGAGGGTCATCTAATTTACCATTAAAATTTCCCTTGGGAGTCCCGGAACGGGAATGCTTTTGGGAGCAGGAGTGATGGCAAAATGAGTGAATCCTGCTACTAAGGTCTTAGGGCATTTTGTTACCTATGCAATCGGAAGTATATTTATGTTTTTTGAGTTATGCACAGAGTAAGAAAATTTCATGGGTGCCAATCACAAGATGATAGGTGAAATAATTTTGCTTTTGCAAGCTTAAGTAATACATGATTTTTGCCAAAAGCTTCAATTGGATTATCGGATTACTTCCTCCAAAAGGAAAGATAATGGATTCACTAAATAAGCACAGTGGCACCCTAGAAGTCAACGAAAAGGAAATCATGAGGGACATCCTGTTTATTGCTAGGATATCTGTAAAGTAATTCCCCTAGGGTGGGAGACAATGAAACTTTTTGCACATTTGACCGTACGGATCCTCCTAGACGTGACACCTATAGTAATACCTTGACTCTTCCGGATCAAGTTACAACAACAAAGGTGTATGAGGCAAGCAAGAAAGTCCTACCTATTCATCTTGGGTTTTTTACTTTTCAGCCCTTATAATCGTCTAATATTTCATATCCCTGCGATCTTCATATTTATTTTAAACTCCCCAGAACCTTTGAACCCTCCTTAAAAAACCCTTCCAGTTAGCAACCATTAAAAAACAAGTACATTCTGGTAGAAATACAATACATGGAAGGAATATTCCATGAATACTCCTTTTTCTTAATGATTCCTAACTAGACCTTTAAAGGAGGGTTCAAAGATTGTGGAGGGTTTAAAATAAATATGAAGATTACAGGGACTAATATGGATTGTTGAAAGATTTCAAGGACTGAAAGTAAAAAACCCATTCGGTATCTATATGGTGATGCCTTTCGTCTTTGACATCTTTCCAAAGAGCAGCCTTAACTGACATCTTTTTTTTCGATGTCGAGGGAAACCCGGTTGCCCGGTAAACCCCGGGGAAGATACCGTGCGGGGGGTGGGGCACCGCTTCCCAGTTCACACCATGAGAGGATGGCAAGGATCGAACCCACGAGCTGTTGAGATGGCTACCAACCGAAGCCCTGGGTTACCACTCCGCTACCCCCGCCCCCCTATATTAAGGCATCCTTCTCACTATAGAACATATGAAAGTAATAGCAAAAGCATATGGACTTTTCCTTTTTGCCCACATTTCATTACGTATTTAAACAACATAAGATACTATGAGAACATTATGTCTAAGATACCAAATGTACAGGAAGCCCAACTGGCAGGTGATCATCGAACCTTATCCCACATAAACTGTGGCATTGCAATGAAAAGTGTCAAAATGGTACATCCAGGACGAATATATCCCTCCAACTCCACAGGCATGCTGGACAACCATTGGAAGATCTGCACATTTGGAGAAAAGAAGAAACTTTTAATCATCAACCAAGAGCTTCAGCTAAGATACAATACCACTTGCAAATACTAAACTGCATCTATAAACTTATAGATGTACTTGAAGTCGAAGTCTTCTTGGAAAATCTGCCGGATTCCAATCATATAGTTTGAATGATATACGACCTGTTGGACACTGAAATCAAGAAATGCAACTATCTTCAAGTAAGAGGAATAGAATATGACATGAATAAAGAGACAGAATTACCGAAGAAATAAGTTGGAAACATAACATTATCGAGGAATGTACATATACCACGGATGAATAAACACTCTTTTTTCCACAAAATGATGAAGATATGGTTGGTTTGGTGTTATCAATTCTTTCTTCCAATTGAGTTTCACCCGAAGCTGCAAAAGATAACATGCTATTGCTCTGAACAGTGTGAAAATTGGGAGCAGAAAGAACAGGAGAACCTTGATCATCTTCAGGCTCCAATGATGTCTCTGTGTCTACAGCCTTGTTGCTCAGCAAAGTGCTGTCCACCCCACAAGCAATTCCATTTGACAACTCAACATTAGCTGTGAAAATAAACAGAGGTAATGTGTATGGATACCATCCTTTTCCATGCACATGAATGATACTTAATCCAAAAATGCTATTTTGAACTATAAATATGAAGATTAAGAATCCAAGATACATAGGCACCTCCAAATGACAAGAAATGTATACAGTGGTCTCCTTGGGAACTTTTGGCCTAGGCAAAAGACCTACACATAAGTACCCCATTCATTTTTTCCCTCTCATGTCTATAAAAGGGAAGGCTGATTTGCTTTTGAAAGAAGGCTAAATTGGGTTGGACTCTTCATATTTTTACACAAATTTTTCCACCATGCTCCACTGAAAAAACAAAAAAAATGAACACACACAAAACAAGATGCCCATTCTAACTTAAATCAATTCTCACCGTTCATTGGTTCCTCGTCACAAGCAGCATCTGCTGGAAGATAACCCAGAAATTCCTTCTCATTTTCCACCACATTTCTGTGATCAACCAATCTCCTCCTCCTTCTTTTGTTGTGACGTTCTAATTTTCTTCTACAACTACGTTTACCCTCATCGAAGTCTGGCAGTATATGAAACCTAGAAGACATTGAACAAACATTACTCACCATGTCAGTTAAAAAATGACTGACACACTAGCAAATGTGACCCTGATTGGTTACTGTTTTCTGAACAACGGTCTCATTGAAGGGCAGCAAGAGATCAAAATGACTGATGAAATAGTTCAAAAATGTGTATCTACACAGAGATAGAGGTATTGCCATCTGGGATACCGACTAGAAAATATCACACCCTATCCATGAAGTTAGAAATTGATAATTTACCTTAAATCTAGTTTCAGACACATGCAAAGATAATATAAATTTTATTACAGCACATGCATTCTGCAAGCCATCAAATAATACCGTACACATTAACGTTCAATTTCTCCTTTGAAAGAGAGTAACAAAAAACTAATTAATAGATAATGAACAATATACATCAGTAACACTACTCAAGCCCCAGAAACTGTTCAGCAGGTCATTCAACCCAGGTTGTAAGGCTGATCCTCTCTTGCCCTCTTCAAAGTCTATCAATGCACACACAAAGCATCTGGAAAGAGTTGATGTCCATATTACAATCACAAGGTGCATATGGAGGGTTGGCACACATCCAGGCTCACCTGAGCTCCTTGGCAGGTTAAGCAGACTCACCTCACTCAGAAAACTACAAAGCCTCAGTTACAGATATTCTATGCACTTATGGAGGCACAACCTCGTATCAATGCCAAAACAGTGCACTGAATGGAGCACCCCCACAGCCCCACCCCCCTCCAAGGGCGGGGAAAAAAAGAATGCAGCTCCACTACTGCGTACATCCAGTGTTCTAACCCGGGTATGTGAGTGGAGATGAAGTTGTGAATGTCTTCTGGATACGAAGTAGACACGGATGGTATCCAAATATGAAAGGAGTTATCTTAGATGAGGATACTTATGGAAAAACAAAATTGGTAAAAATTCTAAAAAATTAAAAAAATAACCATCAATACTTGTCATCACCACCCTAAACACCTCATTTGGCCAAAACAACACGAAGAATAGTCAATACTCAATTAACTCGTTGTACCAATGCTACAAGATTCACTCTCCCCTGCATAAAAAGGTGTAAAATGCAAAAAAGGAGGATTTCCTGTAATCAAATTGGGACACTGGAGTAAAGCAGCTATTTATGATCTCTCCGAGATCTCTTCGATTTGGCCTTCCAGGACGATGACAAGATCCGAATGGCATTCCTTCAGCATCACACCATCTATACTTTAGTAAAATGGCATATCCAAAGAAAGACATGCAGTTTTTAACTATATGCTCTAGAATGGGACTGAAACCAAACCATACTGGTCACACCATCCGTGTTGATTGTTCTGGCTGCAAGCTCGCTTATTAATTTCTCCTAATAATTAGGTAATCCAGCACGAACATGTCAACGTCGAGTGCCTAGTCAAACAGTGTGGGGGTTCAATCTCCCTCAGGTCTCCCATATAAGGTTTTAAGACAATGTCGACCATAAGGTTTTAACAACTATGGCTTTTGAAGCTGGATCATCTTCTTGTTTTTAAGTTTTCTGGATTTCTCCTTGCACAATTGGCTTCAGGCTTATTTGTCAATTATCTCATTTACAGCAAGCATAAGTGATAGCAAGCAAAAATATTGTCACCACTAGAAACATATCTATTGTAATGACCTGATCTAACCCTGAAAAAAAGGTGTTGTCCGCTTTGGGCCCAGCCCATATGGTTTTGTCCCAAACATGGATGGCAGTTTCGGCCGGTACCGGTACGTACCGGTACCGGCCCGGACCGGTACCGGTACCCCCATTTCGGGCCGGTATCGTAAAAAAAAAGATAAAAATGACTGTACCGGGCCGGTACGCCCGTGAATGTCCCCTCTCACAGAAACAGATCTGTGAGAGGGGATTCCGGTTTTTTGCAGTGGGAGGGGAAGGGAAGGAGGGAAAGGAGGAGGAGAAGGAGGGGAAAGAACCGCCGCCGCCACCCGCCACCGCCGCCGGAGACGTTTTCATCTTTTTCCGAAGACGTTTTCACTGTTTTGGGTGGAAGAAAAAAAGAATGTATGATTTATATTTTAATGTAGTGATTATTTTTTAGTTTGTTACATATTTCTTAGATGATTTACGTTCATTTTCTTGATAAAATAGACAACCCCCGATTTTGGCCCTAATTAGTAGTTAAAAATTGGGACTTTTGTCTAATTACTTAAATTAAACATCAATTGGAGCCTAATTAAGCTTCATGACATGTTTTAAACTAGGAGTGTGTTGTCAATTACGTTGATCGACGGTTAATTAGGGGAAATCCTCAATTTTGGCCCTAATTAGCGGTTAAAAATTAGGATTTTTATATAATTATTTAAATTAAACATCAATTGGAGCCTAATTAACATCCAATTTTACATGTTTTAAACTAAGAGCATAATGCCAAATGTTCTTATATTTGTTTCTATTTTTTTTTTTTTATGTGTTGTAGGAACATGGCTGAACAGTAAAAGCAAGACCCAGGGTGGGCCCATATCACCTTAGTTAATACTGTAAAGAGGAGAGTGAAATGCAAATATTGTGGCAAAGAGATGGGTGGTGGAATCACCCGAGGGAAAGAACATTTAGCAGGGAAGACAGGACAGGTGACAAGGTGTACTGTCTATCCCCGACAAGTTGCCAACGAGATGCGTGAATTGTTGCGTGGCCGAAAAGCACAAAAAGAACAAAAGAATGAAGATGAGGTTGAACTCCAAGGTGAAATTTCAGGTAGACATAATACAAAAGGCAAAGGGATGTATACTGCGGCCAATGGCATTTATATACGTGAGAGGCAAAGGGCTGAACAAATTGTAGATTCTAGTGATGATGATGATCCTGACATGGCTGCAGCTAGAAGAGAGAGTTTGTGGCATCAACAAGAAGATGAAGCCCGAAGGAGAGGTGATGGACCATCAATAAGAGGCACAAGTCAACCTACAGGCCAAGTGGGTCCTATGGACAGTTATCTTTTTAGAAGATAGAGTTCTACTCAGCCAAAAATCAAGCAAGCAAAGAGAGGAGTAAAAAAGTCAGCTGAAGCGGCAGGACATACTTTTAAAAGCATATGCAAATGATTTTTGCATGCAGGTGTTCCCTCATATGCTGCTCAGTCTCCTTATTTTCAGCCTATAATTGATGTGATAGCAGATCATGGTCGTGGGTTCAAAGCCCCCACACGTCGAGACATATATGGACGGAGGCTTGATGGAGAATACGAGGAACTTCAACAGTGGGTTGAAAGTTTTAAGGCAGTATGGAAGGAGAGAGGATGCACAATTATGTGCGATGGCTGGACTGGTACCACGAAGAAATTCATGATTAATTTTCTTGTTTATTGTACAGAAGGGACAGTTTTTATGAAATCTGTTGATGCATGAAACTATTCAAAGAATGCAAAATATTTATTTGGTTTGATGGATCAGATGGTGCAGGAAATTGGAGAGGAAAATGTTGTCCAGGTAGTCACCGATAATGAACCAAGTTATAAAGCTGCAGGGAAGAAGTTAATGGACAAGCGCAAACAGCTTTATTGGGTCCCATGTGCAGCGCATAGTCTGGACTTGATGTTTGAAGATATTGGTAAGGATCCAACTATCAGCAAGACTGTAAAGAGAGCCCAAAGAATTACCCAATTTATTTATGGTCATCCCAGGATCTTGAATATGTTCAGAGAAAAAGCATCTGAAGGTCGAGATCTCATCCGTGCAGGGCCTACACGATTTGCATCTAATTTTATTTCTTTAAAATCTTTGCACAAATTTAAGAATAAGATCAAGGGTTTTATGTTTAATAAGGAGTTCTTGGAGTATATGCGGACCACCTCCAATGAATCTAAATCTGAACATTTGGAAGTGAGAAAAATCATAGAGAATAACAAATTTTGGAGTAATATGGAGACTTATCTGAAGTTGGTGGAACCTCTCGTACAGGTGTTAAAATTGGTGGATGGGGATGATAAGAATTACATGGGATATTTGTACGAGGCAATTGACATTGCTAAGGTGCACATCAAGAACGCATTTCCCAACACTTATATGAAGTGGTGGGACCTTATTGATGTCAGATGGGAAAGCACATTACACCACGACTTGCATGCAGCTGGTAAGTGAAGTCTTATACTGTTACATGGGAGATTATTTATTAAATTGACATTAGTAATTTTTCACCTAAATGCAGGTTATTATTTAAATCCTCGAGTAATGTACAGTCGTCAAGTGCATATTGATGGAGAGGTGATTTAAGGCACACTAAATGTGATTACATGTTTGTCGAGGACAATAGAAGATAGGATTGAGGCAGAGAGACAGGTATACTTAGTGAAGATCTGACTTTAAGATTTATCCAATTATTTGTAATTTGAAGAGCCTATGAATTCTATTAATTGTTAATTCCATCTTTGTAGATGGAGACTTATAGGCTAAGGCTGGAGACATATAATGAAGACTCTGTGCAAATTGATGTAGAGAAAGTGAGCCCAGGTATACTTAGTCATTGCATTGTTGTCAAATGTGCATAAGAAACGAGAACATATATTGATTTTTTTTTTTTTTGGTTTCTTTTAATGATGGCACAGCTGAGTGGTGGATAATGGTGTACAACAGAGATAGGTGCTATAATCCATTGGCTTCCGTTGCAGTGAGGGTTTTGAGTCAGACGACGTTGGCAAGCCAATGTGAAAGAAATTGGAACACGTTCAGCCTTATACACTCAAAAATTCGTAACCGATTAAAGGCTGAACGATTGGACAAATTGGTGTACTGCCATTACAATATGAGATTGAGGATCAAAAACATCCGATTGAGACAACAATTGAGGGAGAAACGAACTGCAGGGCACGCAGAAGATGTGGTTGGCCAAATTGATGTGGAAGAGTTATTTGATGATGATAATCCCTTGCAGACTTGGGTTGAGACACGAGCAACTGTCGATGAGCCAGTTTTTTATCCTGATGATACAGAATAGGCAGAAGGCATACTAGATGGAGCTGTTGCTAGATATCCAGAATTAAGAACCTCGAAAAGGCAAAAAGAAAATTCACCTCCTCCTTCACATGAGCATCAGAGTCAGACTGAGCATGTGCCTTTATTTGCACCTGATACTGAGCTTGAGCCTGCTAGACACTCAGAATCAGATAGTAGGCCAGTCACTCCTAGAATGGTTGGGCCACCATCATTCTTGAAAAGGAGTACATCTACATTGGAGAGGACTAATCTGGCTGCCAGAGACGATCCTGCCATTGATGAGATGAAGCAAATTTATGTGAGGCATACACCACGAGGAAAAGGAGTATTGAATCGATTGAACTTGCAAAAGGATCTAGAAAAAAAAGAAAGCCAGCAAAAACAGGCATCACAAAAGAAAAAATCAAGTACTGTTAAAAGAAAGTTAATTGTTGATTATGATCAAGATGATGATGATGATGGGACAGAGTCTCCTAGTGATGATGCTGGTGCAGCTGCAGGTGCTACTACCGGGGGCGGAGTGTATGCACCTTCTTTCTCCTTACATATTGACACAGGAAGAGGACAACATGAAAGTCAAAGAGATTATGATTCACAAAGTCAGCATGGACAGTAGTCAGGTTATGGAGGTGGCCAACAAGAAGCAGGCATGTATAGCTGGGGAGATCAAGTAGAGTATGAAGGCTTTCAATTCCATCCACCGATTCCACCCAGTAGCAGTTATGGGTCAGGGTCTTCTTCTTATCCTCATGCTACTTCTTTGCACCATGATTCTGGAATTTCATCAAGTCAACAAGCATATACTCCAAGAGGGATTCAAAGAGGGATGCACGACTTGGCTGCATCATTGTTTAATTATGGTGAATATAGGGAACATATGCAACCTTATTATGGATACCAGCAACAGCAACCAGATGATGAATCAGAAGGATCTACGAGTTATTATCCATATTAAGGGACTCACTTATGTTTTTCATAGGTAAGGATCGTTTGATTTCGTTAATATTTTACATTGTTGTAAATATTTAGTACATTAACATAATATTTTTCATGTTTAATCTCTATGAAAATAGTCATTTTGTATGTGTTATGTGTACTTCTTTGTCTTAACCCACTTTTATCACACCCAACACATAGCTAATTAATTGTTTACATTTTTTCTGATTTTTTTTATTTTTTCTGAATTTTTCTGATTTTTTTCTGATTTTTTTTCTTTTTTTTCTGATTTTTTTGGGCCTTTTTAAGCCCGTACCGGTCGTACCGGCCGGTACCGGTACTGGTACTGCCATCCATGGTCCCAAAAGACACCTCACAAGTTATGAATCCAAGCTCATATATAACCCAATAATGTTTTCCCATTTTTTGATATGGGACTATTCCGGTTCATCCATGCCCCACCACCTACATACAGTAGTGGCTCCACAGCATGACGACTCCACTCCGACTTACCTGCAGATAGCCCTTTCCCCCCGCTCGGCTCATAATTGGGTCACTACAAGTCCACCAACTTTTGTGTGCTTCGGCTCATATCATACTATATAGGTCCTACTTTGATACTATTTTGTAATGATCCAATCCAATCCTATGAGGTATGGCCCGCTTTGGATCTAGTCTACATCATTTTCTCTCCAAAAGGCACCTCACAAGTTATGAATCCAAGTCCTTCTCCATACATAGCCCAATAACTTTTTCTCATTTTCCAATATGAGACTAATTCAGTTCATCTCTGCCCTAGTCCCAAACAAACTAGTGGCCCAACACTATGGCACCCCACTCCCCCTTACTCTAGGAGTACCCTTTCCTATGGGTAGCCTTTTCCTCCTACCTAGCTCATGACTAGGTACATCTATGGTCACTACTACAATAGTTGATTGACAACTCGCAACCTCACACCATCTTTTTGCATGCATCAGTTCAATTTGGGGGGTTCTCTTTGTGAATAGTTGGATGTTCGTGCATGCATTATTTTATTTTATTTTGAAAGTGACCAAAAATAAGGATAAAAAGCTTAATCATTACAAAAGACATAAAAATAGAGAAAGACATAATGCCAAAGCAAATCTGGCCAGATGCCAAAACTGGAAACAAAAAAGACCCCTCTTATTTTATCCAGTAGATAAAATAAGATAACACAAGATAACCCTGAGCACAGTTGATCATAGGTTCAGCTTGCTCCATTCTTGAGACTTGGATAAGATAACTGAGTCTTTTCCATGCACAAAAATGCCCACTGTTTTTCCCCAATCCATCACTCTCTTGCAAGCATTGCTGATCATATCAAAAGGCACATTATGATCAGTAGAGAACCTTTTGGAGTTCCATTCAATCCACACACCCCAATGTATAGCTGGTAATAGCAAAGACCACAGCTACTTTTCAGAATTACTTGGACAGATAGATTCCCATATTCCGCTCATATCAAGTTCATTACATGGTTCTTTCCAAGGAATATGAAAAATGTTGCAGATGGACCTCCGTAAGGCATTCATAGTCCCACAGTGGCAGAACAAAGGAGCAGAGGTTTCCACAAGCATTCCACAGAATATACATGAGGATTTCTGGTTCTTAAAATTCTGTTAAGTCTATCCATGGTTGGAAGTCTGCCCAATAGTAGCTTCCATAAGAAAATTTTGATCTTAGTAGGCAAGAGCTTGGAACATACTAAATGATACCACCTAACTCTAACACCACCATCAATAATGATTTTTGAAAGGACATTAACAGAGAGCACTCCCTTGTTACTCCATGCCCAAACCCTTTTATTATCATTTCCTGAATTGAGATGAATACCATTGATGCTTCCAAAGACTGGCATCAGCTGTTCAGACTCCAAATCACTTGGATTTCTTCTCAAAGGTATAGTCCAAGAAGAAGTTTCTTCTGACAAGAATTGAGCAATGGGTTTATCCTTATCCTGATGCAGAATACGAAGCAAAGAATCCCTCCCCCATTCCCTTTTGCTTTTATTAGGCCAATTTATGGCCCATCATGTTTTTTAGGAGTTATAAAAACAGGAATAAGGGATGGGAAGTCCTAAAGTCAGGGGGGGAGTCTAAGAGTCTGATAGGGATCTCCAAGAGTCAGGAGTTACAGAACTCCCTATATATATGTTGTTTTCGTTTAGAAATGAGATGATGAATGACTGAAAAGAAAAATACATGTGTGCGTGTTGTTCTCTGTGAGAGAGAGACCCCCTCCAGTCTCCACCCCCTCTTCCTCGGTGTGACGCCGAGGGACTCCCCTGCTCCGGTGTGACGCCGGAGTACAGCCCGCCGGTGCGACGCCGGCTGGTTTCTTCCCCTCCCCGGTGCGACTCCGGGGAAACTCTGCCTGCCGGTGTGAGGCCGACAGGAACTCTTTCCCATTTCTCCCCATCTTCCCCTTTGTCCCGCATCATATCCACTACAATTTGATAAAGTTCCTGAAATTGCTGCGCAAAAGCCAGATCTGACCACCATCTGTCTTCCCAAAATCTGATCCAATTACCACTTCCACAACAAATGTGACTAATGGGCTAAGGATTTCAGCCATTTTGGAAATGTTTCTTCATATGGGTGACAGAGATGAAGTTGAACTGGGAGTAAGTGTCCATCTGGTTGAGTGAGGGTAATATCTTTCTCTAATGATCCTTGTGCAAAGAGCACCTCATTCCTCTCCAAATCTCCACAGCCATTTGGATAGTAAAACTGCATTGGAAGTTCCAACCTGTAAAAGCCCTACACCTCCTTGATCCTTCCTTTGACACATGTCTCTCTTCCCTCCTTCCCAAAAGAAGTAACTTCTCTTCTGTTCAATCAACCTCTCAACTGTCCTAGGAATTTTGAGAATGGACTGGCGATATGTAGCCAGCGAGGAATGGACTGTTTTTGAGAGGATCCATGTCCCTCCTGCTGAGAGAAACCTTGCCTTCCAGCCTTCTGGTCTTTGATCAAACTTTCTGAAAAGGTCATCCCACTCCCTAACTTTGCTTTGAACATTTGATAGAGGCAGCCCCAAATACTTTAATTGGAAACTGAGAAATTCTGCAATTAAATATTTCAGCAAAGCTCAAAACAATTTTTCTTGAGTCAGATTAATCCCTATGACCTATGATTTGTCAAAATTAATAGGCATTCCCATTATTGCCTCTGTTATAGTCAACATCTTCTTCGTATTCCACAGCTTTTCTTCATTACCCAAGGAAAACAGTAGTGTCTCATCTGCAAACTGTAGATGTGACAATTGGAAGCCATTTCTTCCCACCAGAAAGTCATCCACTAATCCTTGAGATGCAGCTCTCTCCCATAAAGTGCTCATAATTTGTCCTACCATAATGAAAAGGTGAGGTGAGATTGGATCACCCTGCCTTAACCCCCTTGAGCTTCCAAAATATCCACATGGCTCCCCATTCATCAAATTAGAGAATTTTGGTGTTGAAATACAGCTCATAATCCATCCATTCCGCTTCTCCTTGAAGCCCATAGAACCAAGGTTTTATGAATGCATTGCCAACTTACCCTATCATAGGCTTTGGCAAATCCAACTTAACAACAACTCCCATTTTTCGAAATGATTTTATAGCATCCATTTAATAGACTGATCGGTCTATATTCTGATACAAGTTCTGCACCTTCTTTGGGAATTAGAGCAATAAATGTGGAGTTAAGAGCCTTAACAGAAAGCGGCCTATCCCGTAATTCTTGCATCACTTTCATTAGGTCTTCTTTGATAGTGTCCCAAAACAAATGATAGAATCCCATGGAAAACCCATCCGGCCCTGGGGACTTGTTAGCATCCATAGCAAAAATAGCTCCTTTTATTTCCTCTTCAGAAAAGGGACAGTAAAGTGCATCAGCCTGGCTGGTATCAATTTTTGGAAGGACAACTTGCTCGGATGAGGTCTCCACCATTCATTTTCTGTAAAAGGATCTTGGAATGATGAGATAAAAACTTTCTTGATTTGGTCCTCATTATCAATGATCTGATTTGTCCACTTTAACTTGCTCAATCTTCAATCATCTCCTCTTTGCCCTAGCAACAGCATGAAAGAATTTGGTATTATTGTCCCCCTCTCTTAACCACAACTCTTAGATCTTTGTCTCCATTTGATCTCTTCTCTAAGAAGCTAGTTGTTATATTCCTTGTTGAAACTGAGTAACTCTTGATTTTCTTCCATTGACAATTAACAAGCATCAGCTTTTGCTTCAAGTTCATCCACTTTTTGTAGAAGTTGCTGCCTAATAGCTGAGGCTTCCCCAAAAGTTTTGGAGCTCCACTTCTTGATACCCCTTCTCATATTCTTCAATTTTTTTGAGAATGTAACAATGTTGAACCCAAAAAATAATCTCATATACCTATATGCAGATTTGCATTGTGTGAGTATGCATATATGACGCATGCTCGCGTCGATGTGAAATTCCCCATGGGAGAATACACATACAAAGGCATGACAACATGTTCATGAAGGACCATGTCATGCAAAATAAAGTGCATGCCTATGATATGGGCGAATACTAGAAATCCATAAGAAACCATGGGCTCACATTACGAGGACAGCGGAGTGGGAAACATACCTAGGCCACGAAGGCCCTAATCAGATTTTTTTTAGGAGCCTAAGGCAGCCCCAAGATGCTTGCTTCGGCTCCCGAAATCAACTCCCGAACCGCCTCCGCGATGCTCGATAATGGGACCCGATGGGAGACCCCAAACTGCAGCGATAAATGAGACCCCGAACGCTGCAAAACAAGGGTCAAAATCAGTCCCAAAGTGGACTAAAGTCTGTCCCGAAATGGGGTAAAATCAGTCCTAAAACTCCCCAAAAATGGCCCCGAAATGGAGGCCCAATAAGGGGAGAGATAGGCCCAATAAGTAGCCCTGTGGGTGGGGTCAATATGAGGCCCAATAAGCCCCCAAAATGGGCCCAAGTTCAATCCCAAGGTGGACTGAAATCTGCCCCGAAATAAGGTGAAAACAGTTTGAGAACTCACCTAGATCAGCCCCGAAACGGAGGCCCAATATCGGGAAAGATAGGCCCAATAAACAGCCCAATGGGGGAGCTCAAAAAGAGGCCCAATAGGCACCTCTAACAGGCCTAAATCTGTCCCGGAATAGGCCAAAACCAGTCCCGAAATGGGGCAGAAATGACCTCCAAACCTGCCTAAAATAGTCCCAAATGAGGGCTCAATGCCAAGGGAAAGAGGCCCAATAGGTGGCCCAATAAAAAGCCCAATAAGGAGCTCAAATGGGCCAAGAAATCAGTCCTTAAGGGGGACCAAATCTGCAGGCCAGAAGGAGAAAAAAAATATGAAAGGGGCAAGTGGATATTTCCTAAAGGGGAAGTGGACCCCTCTCTCCCATCCCCTTTATTTAAATAGGCCAAGAAGGGGGAGGAGAGAGAGGGGGAACCGGTGGGGGGAGCCCCCCACCGGTTGGGAACCCCCCCACCGGTTCCAAGAGGGAAACCGGTGGGGGGGGGGAAGAGGGGTTCCCTCCCTCTCTTTCTCCTTTAAAAATTCAAAAAATGGGGGGGAGGGGGTGTGTTTAATGGGAGGTTTAAATCAGAGATCTTAACCCCATTCACATGGGTTAAGAATCACATGTGGAAACCCTCTATAACTCCATCTTAAACCCCCTTTCACACCTAGCCCAAACCTGAACTTAATGGGGTTAAATCCCTTTCACATTGGCCTAAACCCAAACCCCCAAAATCTGAAAAGAATCTCCCATTTAATGGGCCCAAAAAAAGCAGAAAAAGGAAGGAAGTGGGGGAGGGGAACACCCCCCACCGGTTTTGGGAAACCGGTGGGGAGATCCCCCCACCGGTTCCCAACCGGTGGGGGGGTCCATGGCCGGTGGCCATTCCCCCCGCCGGCTGGAACCGGTGGGGGTGCCCACCTTTCCCCCCCCCTCTCTCCCTCTTTGTTTGCTCTCTCTCACCCTCTCTTGCCATCTATTGGCCAATGAGGAATAAAAAAAAATAAAATGGGGGAGGAAAGAGGCTCCAACCGTTGGCTCCCCCCACCTTGCTCCATCCGGTGGCTCCCCCCACCGGGCCTAAAATTGGGCCTATAAATAGGACCCCAAGGCTCCCCAATTGAAGATATACAAGGCCACATATACAAGCCTATACACACTACCATATACAAGTGTGAAATTGTGAGGGAGAGCTCTGTCCGGTTGAAGACCAAATTCGGGTTTTTAAACCTGGGTTTGTTGCGATTTCGGAGGTCTTTCTTGCGTCCCGGGGAGTCCTCGCTCCTAAGGTTCAATTCTAGGGGAGGCTCTGCCGGATTTTTTTGTAGAAAACACCCTGTTATAAGGCGAAATGCTGCCGAAATAAAATCAGAATTTCTGTGCTTATGTGTGTCATTTAAATTTTATAATTATTTTGATTTTTTTAAAAAAATCAAAATAACAATAATATATATATATATATTTTCCTAAAAAAGTAAATGAAATTGTGCACATCCATAACCTAACCCTAACCTCACCCCATGAATAAATCAAAGTCAGAAATCTGCATAAAATCATAATTAAGCCACAAAGATAATTCATAATTCATAATTAATTAATTAATTAATTAATCAATAAAAATCTACGAAATTAATTAAAAATCAGAAAAAATCAGGAAAAGTCAGTAAAAATCTGTAAAAAAACCTGAAATATGATACAAAAATCATAATAAATTCAAATACCCATATATATTTAATTAATTAATCAGTTAATTAAATTAAAATCATTAAAAAAAAATGGATAAAATTAATAAAATTAACAAAAAAGTCAGAAAAATCAGAAATCTGAAAAAATGTTAAAGCATTAACCATAAATCAAAAAACCTAATGTAAAATTACGAAAATACCCTCGTGCATAATATTTACATATACAATCCCGAAAACATTAAAATTCATATTATAAGCAGAATTTCTGCTCATATAGTCTGATATCATTAAATACGAACCATAAGACTTAAAAACCCGGTTTTAAGGTAAAATTGCTAAAAAACCCTCATACATTTAAAAATCAATTCCCTAACTCCTATAAAGCTTGAAAACCTCTAAAATTCACTTCTATATGTTTATAAGCCACTATATTTCCATAAAACCCCCATAATTACATAAAAACCCCTGAGAGTGGATAATTGCAGAAAAACCCCTGTGGGATTAAAAATTGGGAATCAATCCACATAACTTGGAATTAATCCACCTAACTTGGAATCAATCCTAAATAATCAAGAACCAATCCTAAACCATATAAAAAAATTGTCCCCAAACTAGGGGTGAGGCTAAGGGTTCAACCTAAAATATGCCTTCATATCCATATGCATGCGCTGCCTGTAGTAGTAGTTTTGCATGATTAAGGGCATCATACGGACGGTTAATCAAAGGTTGCCGAGCAGTTGCTCAGCGTAATTAACACTGACCGAGGTCAGTGGAGAGAGGTCATATACTCGAATCTTCGCCTGATTCGAAGTCCCGGATTCCCGGAGGGCTAATCCCAAGCTCTCATAATCCGATAAAAAAATATAAAACTGACCTATAATCCTCTAGATAAACAAAAAAAATGGACTTCCGAATAATCCGACATAGGAGGAGAGATATGTCTAGGTTAGGTCCCGACGCCAAGGGTTAGAAAAACCTTCACACAAACAGAGATGGCACGCCCGGTGGGACCTCTCTTCCCCTTCATTTCTCCGTCCGGTGATGCCCTCACCATAACTATGCTACTAACTTTGCCATGTCTTATACAGGTGGTTAAGTCGTCCGCCCGTCAGAGCGATAATGGCAGCAAGGGTCACTTATGGCCCCCTTGCCGTGGCAGCCCACGTCCAGAGTGGGTACCTTACTGTGCCGACCAGCTTCGGCAACTTCCCCGCGGTTGTGGGATCTCCGTACTTCCTGGGGGTAGTCCCGGCGCCGGAGTCGGTTCCGGCAGAAGCAAAGAAGCGCGCCTCCCGCGCGAAGGAGGCCAACAAAGGCGGGAAGCGGCAGATCGTCTACACCGCCAATACTATTACTACATTCCATGCTTCCTCGTCCAGCAGGGGGCAGAAGAAAAAGAATGCTTCCCCGAGTCCCTCCCGGACCGGGAAAACAATATTGGTTGGGGACCTGCGCATTCGCTTGGATGGCGGGGAACCAATCGTTCCAAAAACTCGGCATGTCCCGACGGTCCCCGTTCACAACCGTTTCGGGATTTTGCCGAAGGTTTGCCAGGAGGTGGCAACCTTCAAAAGGAAAAAGAAAACGCAAAAAGCCGTGGTTCATCGGCCTGCGTACGTTACATCCCGATGCACAGGGGGCAATATTATACCCCGAGCGCAGGATGATACTATTCCCCAAAATGGGGGCAAACGTCAGGAGGGTCATGCGCCCCCCCTAAAGAAGATATGGGTGACCAAAAAGGAAGCCCGTGAAATCCGCGAGACTAGGTTTACCCTAGCAGAGCAGCAACCTCCCAGGCCTGCAGGGCCGATCAGGGAGGCGAATCATCCATCAACTCAGCTTCATCATAAGCGAAGCCGAGGAAAGAAGGATGCTCGTGAGGAACAAGAACCTGCCCAAAAGCGGGTTTCGGTCTTCGAAAGACTCGGTGCGCTGGTACGCCCAGCACAGAGGAAAAGGAGGACCGCCCGCATGACGGATGATGGCATCCGGATATATACCTGTTATACTTCCAACGTAAATCGGCAGCCTTCGGACGAGTAATGCCGCTGGGATAATGCAAAGAGGTGGGCCAGTTACCCGCCAAATGGAGCAAGCTATGCGCCTGCTGGGCCAAGTAGGCCAGGGGGCAGAACCGTCCCAAGCCAATGAAGGTGCGGCCAATGCCCAGGAGCCAGAAGTCGCGCAACTGCCGCAGGAACAACCTCAACCTCAGACTCTTGAGGAAATTAAGCAGGAAAATCAGCAATTAAAGGCCTTGCTATATGGCCTGATACAGAAGATGGAGGAACAACAAAGGGTTGCCCCCGCTCCTCCAATAAATCTGCCTCCGCCTAGGGCCATTCCTGCACCAGCAGGACCCCCGGTTGTCGAGGTCAATTTCAGTCCTGAGGAGATTCAGGAAGATAGGGCTGAAGAGCCCAACTATAATGCTAATCAATCACGTGCATCAGCAGAAGATGCGACAGCATCGCAAAAGCACCTGATCGAGCAAATTGTTGAGGCCAAGATGGCCGAACAAGACGAGGGAATAAGTACATTTGACTTATATAAGGTGCCGTTCCCGGTTCGTCATATGTTCAAAAAGCTTCCAGCAGATCACAGTAAACGCCCCAAAGTAACAAGATATGACGGGGAGGGCTCAGCTCAAGAACATATAGCCCACTATATGAGTGATCTGGGAGAGTTGGCAACTGAGGAGGCGTACCTTTTGAGGTTCTTCTCGACCTCTCTCACCGGCACGGCATTCCAGTGGTATGCCAAACTGAAGCCCAACTCTATAAGCAGCTGGGAAGAAATGCAGAAAAAATTCCTTGATCGCTTCAAAGTATCGGAGCGGAAGGTCACTATTACTGAGTTAGTGACACTCAAACAAGGAAAGAATGAAGCCGCCGTGGATTATATCAAGAAATGGCGGAACCTCAGCATGAGGTGCGACAATCCACCCGTCCACGAAGACGCGGTAAGATTGTGCAAAAGGGGCTTAAAGCCCGAGATAAATGAGAAGCTGATCGGAGCTAATGTCAGAAACTTCGATCAACGCAATAATATCGTGACGGAGATCGAGATGTTCTTCGCCGATTACCCCACTATATTTCCAAATAAGGGGAAAGCACCCAGGGAGCGGGGTGCTCCGGCTAAAGAGGTGAATACAGTCGATTTTTCCCCAGCTCCAGAAAGGAGCGAGGGTAAGGGAGGTCCCAGTGCCCCAGCGGCTAATAAAAAGGAGGAAGGGAAGGCACCTGTTTCTTCTCTTGCTGAAAGAATGAAAAAGCCATACTCTTTCACCCGCGAGCATATAAGAAAATTGTTTGAAACATGTATGCGGGCGAAACTCCTGTTGTTCCCTGAACCCAAAAAGCCAGCTGAGGCAGGCAGGGTTAATGAGCCAAATTATTGTCCATATCATCGCATGCTGGGGCACGTCATAGAAGACTGCTATGTCTGTAAAGATGAAATAGAAAAACTCATCCGTGAAGGCGCAGTGGAGATGGGCAAACATCTGGTAAGCCCTCCCCAGCCTCACCAAAGAAACAAGCAGGCATTTGCTGTCAATGTCATCTATATGAGCGAGAGCTCATCCGGGTATCATCCCGAAGAAGAGGCGGTGAGGCCTTCGCCGGAGCGCGAGGCAACCCCAATATATACCCCAGTAACTCCTCCCCCTGGGGACTCGGTCATGATGGCATTGGAAGGAATCCAGACCAGCCTGACACGACTCTCATGTCAACAAGAAGAGCTTACCCAGATGATGGAGGGGCTCTCCAGGCAATTTTCAGAAACTCTGTCATTCAACAAGGTTGACAGATTCTTCTCTTCTGAGGGGATGGAATCGGATCCCGATCGTCCTTCAAGGAAAAGAGGCAAACAGGCCATGTTTCCTAGAGAGGACTCGGAAATATATCGCCAAGAAGAAACCACTTCTTATAGAAGGAGCCATGAAAGCGTAAGAATAGCCGAAAGAGAGCGTCAAGTCCGACGAATGGTCGATAAAGAGGCTGGAATACGCTTCAGAAACTCCATGACTCTGAGGGAAAGGCGCGCAAAGCCCTACTCATTCCCCAAAGACAAAGTTCGGGAACTCTTCCGACTTTGTATGAAAAAGAAAATCGTCGTTCTTCCAAAGCCAAGAAGGGAGGAAGAGATGCATATGACAGATGATCCTAACTTCTGTCAATACCATCGTGCCCTCGGGCACCGAACGGAGCATTGCTTCGTCCTCAAGGATGAGATAGAAAAATTAATCCAAGAAGGACAAATAAATATGGGTAGGTATCTGGTTGATCCCCCACAACCTCATGTGACTAATTATTCCGTGAATATGGTCCATAAGTTCTCCTCCAATATGAAGGACGTCACAGATAATACATATGAGGGAATGGCACTTGATAAGCCGTCCACCTGTCACGCCATTGATACCGTGGCAGCCATAGCCACGAGAATACGAATGTTGGATATGAAATGCCAACAAGAAAATTTGGAGGTGGGTCCCTCCAAAAAGTCCATAAAGGAAATATTTGGCGAATATCAAATGTTGCCAGATTTGATGGTCGAGTAAGCTGTCAAAGTTACTCTTGACCACGATCAGCCAGGAAGTCCGTGGACTAAGGCAAAGAAGAAAAAGAAGCTTAAAATGGCTAAATCCTTGCAAACGTGTGCGCCAAAAGGGAAAGTTGCGGTTCATTTCGACCCACTTCCAGAAATGCCGGTCCAACCCAGCTTCATTCAGGAAGCTGCAAGGAAAAAGAAACAAGAAAAGAATAGAAAAAGAAGTGATAAGAGAAGGCTGAAGAAGCAAGAAATGCTTGCTAATGCCATAAATACGTCTGAGGACAAAAACTCTCCACTTCGAAGGTTGCAGAAAATCATCGACGAATTGGAAGAATATCAACCAAGTCGGCCCACAGAGGATGTCCCTTCGAATCAATATATTCCATGGGAAGAGTTCGACCGACGAGCTCGCCTCAGAGCGTGGCTGTTGGACCTCCAGGGCCGCATGCGAAAGGCTAGTGAGGACGAACTCTCCATTCCGGACGATGTTAGCTTATTCTGGGATGACGGGCTAACCATAGAAAAGATAGAGCAACAATATCGAGCCTGTCATGTGGTGTCGGCTCGACTGCAAGATATTCCCAGCGGCGAAGCGAGCTACGCTCCACCAGAAACCGGAACCCCTTTGACTACCTATCAAAGGAAGGGGAGCCAGAGAAATCAGAATAAAGGCCGAGGCCGAGGTCGAGGTCGAGACCGCAATAATGGTCTGGATAAAAGCCAACCTGATCAAGATAAAATCATCTACTTCAGGGGAGAAACCCCAGGGCCAATTCCAAGGCCTGAAATCCGGGGTAATGTCCGCTTCTGCCCCTCTTCTGATGAAGAAGAATGTTCTCCGCAAGCAGAAAATGCTCAATCCATCAAGGAACCAGGAGAGATAAACCCTTTGGTCCAGCCGAATCCCGCCGAGGGAGTCGAGACCTTGGCGGAATTATTCGCCGAAGAAACACAAATTGATCCTACAAAAGGGGAGATACAGACAGAGGAATCCCCGACTTCCGGGGAGCAGTCAAAGGCCTTGAAGGAGACCCTTCACAGTATGGCAGAAATAATGCCTCCCATCGAACAAGCCCAAGCCAGGGCGGATCGAAAGGTGCTGCAAAATATGAAAAGAATGCCAGCATCCCTCAGTATATGGGAAGCAATAGCCTTGAGCAAGGAGTTAAGAGAGGCGTTGATTACTGCCCTGCAAAATCCTGAAACATATGAGGTCCATATGGCCGAAATAAGGGCTCAAGCATATGAAACATATAAGGCTACGGTAGCTTTTACCGATGATGATATACTGTTATCATCACCATGCCACAATAGACCGCTATACATGCGGGGTAAAATCAATGGCCGGGAGGTCGATAGAATATTGGTAGACTCAGGCTCTGCCGTAAATATACTGCCCCTTAAAACATTTCAAGCGTTATACCTCACCCCATACATGAGAAAGGTGCAGGGCATAACGATATCGGGATTCAACCAAGAGGCGGAAGAGGCCCTCGGTCGAGTTGATGTGGAGTTGTGTTTGGACGCCTGGGTGACCTAAGTGTCCTTCCTCATAGTCGACTCCAATACTTCCTTCAAGGCACTACTTGGTAGGCCTTGGTTACATAGGAATTGGGTGGTGCCTTCAACTCTCCACCAATGCCTCAAATATACAAAGGACGGTGAGCAACACCGGATATTTGCCGATTTGGAGCCGTTCAAGGCTTATGACTGCCATCTGGCGGATGCACAACTATACTTTGATAAGGCCTCGGACCCGACGACCGGCGAAAGCCGTCGTAAGGAGAAGAAGATAGCCGATAAGTCTTCCGATGAGGAATGCGGAATTACAATCAACGAAGACAAAGCTGCTAGATTCCGGCAAGGAATGAAGCCCAGCAAGTCTCATCGAAAGTTGGCTAAATTTGGCAGGTCGGCCATCAATCTGGAAGCTAATGCCATTAGCAAAGAAATAGAGGCCAGCATATGCATACCTTCCAGCCTCACAAAGCCTATATTCCCCAGGGAAGTCTACACTGTGGAAGAGTTGAAAACCTTCGCAGTCCGTCACAAAGACGGGCGGCGTATCATATTCTATAA
Source organism: Zantedeschia hybrid cultivar (assembly GCA_030544215.1). NCBI lineage: Eukaryota > Viridiplantae > Streptophyta > Magnoliopsida > Alismatales > Araceae > Zantedeschia > Zantedeschia hybrid cultivar. Next base: position 67,076,044 of record JARZZO010000005.1, on the reverse strand, counting down.
GGGGGATCTCGTGCCAGAGAGCCCTCCCGAAGACGGTTTTGGACATGAAAATGTCCGGCCGGAAGTCGAAGAAGTGGTCCAAGAAATGGACGATATGCCCCAATATATAAGACAAATGTGCAAACGCCAAAGCATCCCAGAAAGGCAAAGTGCAGCTAGGAATAAATTCTTTCGAGAATTATGGCACCCTGCACAAGTCAAGGGGCAGTCATCCAATCAAGATAGAAGAGGCCTTGGATATAGGCCACGCCAGGGGTCTTCCACCCCATATGCAATCCATATGGTGAGCCTACTATCGGGAGTAGAGGAACCGACCGGCCATATTGGGCTTAACAGTTCGGGAGATGGAAATGAAGAAATCCCCCTATCTGTCGAAACGGTCTCAACTGGAATAAATGCCATTTGTGAACGGGAGCAATGTCCGACAGGGCCTTCCCAGTACACAAATAAAGGCCACGATACCAATACGGAAAGGCAAAAAAGATCTTCGGAAGCCGCTAATGCGATCTCCCAAGACCCACATAAAAATACAGGCGAATGGCAGGAAGCCTATTCGGCCGATATAGATGAAGATGAGGACTTCATCGATCTTCAGCCAGCCCCTCGAGAGATAGAAGATGGAGGACAAGCCACGGTCGACGAACTGGTAGAGATCAACCTCGGCAAACCAGAAGACCCTCGGCCGGTTTTCCTCAGCGCCCTCCTGAGTGATAAAGAAAGACAGATGTACACTGAACTCTTGATATAATTCAAAGATTGTTTCGCCTGGAATTATAAAGAAATGCCTGGCCTGGATCCTTCAGTGGCAGAGCATGAATTATCAATTCTCCCTGAAGTCAAGCCGATAAAGCAAACTCAGAGGCGGATGCGCCCTGAATTAGAAATTATGGTGAATGACGAAGTTGACAAGATGCGAGAAGTCGACTTCATCGAAGAATGCATATACCCAATATGGCTGGCAAATATTGTGCCGGTGAAGAAAAAGAATGGCCAAGTCCGAGTCTGCATTGACTTTCGTGACTTAAATAAGGCATGTCCGAAGGACGACTTCCCATTGCCAATAACCGAAACCATGGTGGATGTCACCACGGGATATGAAGCCTTGTCTTTCATGGACGGGTCATCGGGCTACAATCAGATTAGAATGGCCCTCAAGGATAAAAATCATACAGCCTTTCGTACCCCGAAAGGAATATTCAATTACAAAAGGATGCCCTTCGGTCTGAAGAATGCCGGTGCTACATACCAAAGGGCCATGACCAAAATATTTGATGAAATGTTGCATAATTTGGTCGAATGCTATGTTGATGACCTCGTCGTGAAATCTGCAAAGAAAGACGACCACCTTGGGGACTTACGGAAAGTCTTCGAAAGGCTTCGCCAATATCAACTTAAAATGAATCCCATGAAGTGCGCCTTTGGTGTCTCTAGCGGGAAGTTTTTGGGCTTCATAGTCCGATATAGGGGAATCGAGATCGACCCCGATAAAATCAAGGCAATCAGGGAGCTGCCCCCTCCCAGGACTCTAACCGAGCTTAGATCCTTGCAAGGCAGGTTGGCCTATATCAGGAGATTTATCTCCAATCTATCCGGAAGGTGCAGGCCCTTCTCAAGATTGACGAAGAAAGGAGCCCCATTTATTTGGGACAAAGAATGCCAGAAAGCACTTGATGATATAAAGGAATATCTCCTCAAGCCGCCAGTGCTGGGGGCACCCATAAAGGGTAAACCACTCATACTCTATATTGCAGCCTTGGATGCTTCCTTGAGAGCTTTATTGGCGCAAGAAAATGAGGATGGGAAAGAGCAACTGCTCTATTACCTCAGCAGGATGTTGGTGGGTCCTGAACACCGATATACTCCAACAGAAAAGATGTGCTTGGCACTTATTTTCGCCACAAAGAAGCTAAGGCATTATTTGTTGGCACATGAGGTCAAACTCATATCGCGGTTTGATCCGCTAAAATTCCTGCTTCGCCAGCCTGTGTTGTCTGGGAGGTTAGGGAAATGGGCCTTACTCCTCATGGAGTTTGATATTACCTTTGTCCCCCAGAGGGCGATAAAAGGACAGGGTATGGCCGAATTCTTGGCGGCACACCCAGTTCCTGAAACTTCCCCTCTGAATAATGCATTGCCGGATGAAGAAGTCTTGCCTGCACAGAAAATACTGGACGTACAGCAAGCAGAAGTAAAAACATGGCAGCTATACTTCGATGGGGCCTCGAGAACCATCATAAAGCCGGATGGCACATCAACCACAAAGGCGGGAGCTGGCTTGGTTCTAGTCACCCCGGAAGGTGGGATACTGCATCACTCATGTGCCCTAATGGAATCCCTGACCAATAATGAGGCAGAATATGAAGCTCTAATTGTAGGGCTAGAAATTGCCTTGGAAATAGGTGTCAGATGTATCCAGGTATACGGGGATTCCCTGTTGGTCATCCGACAAATTCTCGGCATATTCGAAGTCAGCAAGACCGAATTAATAGCTTATCATGCGGCGGCTGTCCGGCTAAGCGAAAAATTATATACCTTCGCCATAGAACATATCAGAAGAGGCCAGAATGCCCAGGCCGATGCATTAGCTAAATTAGCGGCATCGCTAAAATTGCCTCCCGAAGGTGAAGCTGAAATAGTTGTGAGGGATAGGAGACTCTTCCCCACCTCATTAAATGAAAGAGATGGTCTGACAGTATTTGAGATCAATACACTAGAAGACCATAATATCCAAGAGGAAGATGATTGGCGTGTTCCTATCATCAAAATAAAGAATGGCTGGCTCCCTGATAGCAAAGCCGAAAGAATCCAGCTGCTTCGAAGAGCAACTTCATATCAGCTGATAGATGGCGTGCTATATCGCCTTGTCCCTCGGGACAAAAATGCGGTTCTACTCCGGTGCCTTTCCCCAAGGGAGTCCCGCAAAATAATGAAGGAAGTTCACGCCGGGATGTGCGGAGCTCATCAGTCAGGCGCAAAAATGAAGATCAACATAAAAAATAAAGGCTTCTATTGGCCAACTATGTTCGCAGATTGCGAGAAAGTAGCGAGAAGCTGCCCCCAATGTCAAGCCTATGGACCTATTCCTAGGCGACCCCCAATTACTTGCACCCAACAACCCCGACATGACCTTTTGCCCATTGGGGAATGGATGTCGTGGGTCCGTTGACACCATCATCCCGAGGGTGTAAATATATTCTCGCCGCAACAGAGTACTTTACTCGCTGGGCAGAAGCCATTCCTTTGAAGGAAGTGACCGGCGAAACGGTATCACGCTTCGTCAGACATAATATCATATACCGATTCGGAACTCCTAGCCGGATCACATCAGATAATGGCACGCCATTCAAAAATCAAACAATATATAAGATGGCAGCCAAATTTCATATAGATTGGAATGCGTCTTCAGTATACTATCCCCAAGCCAATGGGATGGCAGAAGCCTTCAATAAAACCCTCTGCAAACTTCTGGTGAAGATCAGTGGGGGACGAAAGCGGGATTGGGACGAGAAGATGCATGAAGCATTATGGGCCTACCGCACTGTCTACAAAACCCCAACGGGATGCTCCCCATACTCTTTAGTCTATGGAGCAGAAGCCATAATCCCGATAGAGATAGAGCTCGCATCTTATAGGGTCGCCCTGTATTATGGAGTGCAGGAAGACGACATAAGCGAAACTCAAAGACGCTATGAGGAACTATCGGACCTCGAAGGCGAAAGACTGCAAGCATATCAGCGCCTGCAAATATATCAGGCCCGAGTGTCTTGCGCGTTCGATAAATTGGTGAAAGAAAGGACCTTCAAAAAGGGGGACCTTGTAATGGTCAAGCATAAAGATGTTATGGCCTCTCGGCCCAAAAATAAGTTCAAACCAAACTGGGTCGGACCCTTCATAGTAAGCAGAGTCTACGAAGGCGGTGCTTATAGGCTGGTGGATGAAAAAGGGAATCTGGCCTTCCCACCATTGAACGGCCGACATATGAAGTTGTACTACGCTCCGGTACATGATCAACTTGAGCAACAGCAGCAACATAAACCGGTGCCGTGAAGCCCAATATATGTCTTGAAAGACAAAATAATCCGGCAACTCGTCGGGGAATACCGCACAAGAGCCATCTGCGCCAAGGAAAGCCGATAATGCTCGTGCGCGAGCACATAGGCCCATAAAGCCGCATACTTGTTCCCCGGCGGGGGGAGAACTCTCTTGGCCTGCTAAGGGCAGAGATTGAGTTTTCCCACATCCTTACCCAGGGAGGATATCAGAGTCGCCAATGACGAATAAACCCTTGGTACCACACTAGTGGTACAATAATGTCCCATCAAGGGCTACGACCGAGGCGATGATGACAATGACCTCCCGACTTGATAAGGAAGTGGGAAAACTTGCTCTCCTGCTCGATGCAGTCTGAGGGAACAATCCCCGTCCCTGTTATACGCGATGTAATACACGGGCATATACCCGAAAGACGTCATATCATCATGAGCAATTCACTTTATAAGAAAATATTTTCCTGTCAGGAATATCATACGATGAAAATTTTCATTTTTCGCCCACGGAAGGCGTTAAACTCCGGAATTTGCCTGCGGGAGGCATTAAATCCCGGAAATTCATTTTTTGCCCGCGGGAGGCATTAAATCCCGGAAATTCATTTTTTGTCCGCGGGAGGCATTAAATCCCGGAAATTCATTTTTCGCCCACGGAAGGCGTTAAACTCCGGAATTTGCCCGCGGGAGGCATTAAATCCCGGAAATTCATTTTTTGCCCGCGGGAGGCATTAAATCCCGGAAATTCATTTTTTGCCCGCGGGAGGCATTAAATCCTGGAAATTCATTTTTCACCCACGGAAGGCGTTAAACTCCGGAATTTGCCCGCGGGAGGCATTAAATCCCGAAAATTCATTTTTTGCCCGCGGGAGGCATTAAATCCCGGAAATTTATTTTTTGCCCGTGGAAGGCGTTAAATTCCGACATTCGCCTACAAAAGGCATTAAATCCCAGGATTTTGCCCGTGGAAGGCGTTAAATTCCGACATTCGCCTACAAAAGGCATTAAACCCCAGAATCATGCCCCGAGGAGGCATTATGCGCCAAGTCCTCCCTGGACATACGCCAGTCCCACTGGCATACCATAAAAGGGTCGAGAATTTCCCTACTGCCCCAAGGAGGTAATATATCCTGAATTTTCCCTTCACATACTCTAGTCCCACCGGCATGTCACGAAGGGTAAGGATTTTCTCATTCGCCCTTGGGGAGCAATACGAAAATATCATTCGCGTCCCTGGGAATGTTATACCCCAAAATTCCCCCCCCGTAAGTTATAATTCCATCGGCATAACCATATAGTCCCATATGCTATAGTCTCATCGGCGTGCCGTAGGCGTTCGAATTCACCCCAAAGGGACGCTATATCCTGAAATCGACCTTGATACATGCCAGTCCCACCGGTGTGCCTCAATGGCCCGGAAATTCATATTTCATATCCACCCACAGGAGGCTTTATATCTTGGAAATTCATATTCGCCTACAGGAGGTTTTATATCCTGGAAATTCATATTTCATATTCGCCTACAGGAGGCTTTATATCCTGGAAATTCATATTCGCCTACGGGAGGCTTTATATCCTGGAAATTCATATTCGCCTACAGGAGGCTTTATATCCTGGAAATTCATATTCGCCTACAGGAGGCTTTATATCCTGAAAATTCATATTTCATATTCGCCTACAGGAGGCTTTGTATCCTGGAAATTCATAATTCATATTCGCCTACGGGAGGCTTTATATCCTGGAAATTCATATTCGCCTACAGGAGGCTTTATATCCTGGAAATTCATATTCGCCTACAGGAGACTTTATATCCTGGAAATTCATATTTCATATCCGCCCACAGGAGGCTTTATATCCTGGAAATTCATATTCGCCTACAGGAGGCTTTATATCCTGGAAATTCATATTTCATATTCGCCTACGGGAGGCTTTATATCCTGGAAATTCATATTTCATATCCGCCTACGGGAGGCTTTATATCCTGGAAATTCATATTTCATGTCTGCCTACGGGAGGTTTTATATCCCGAAATTCATACTCGCCTGCGGGAGGCCTTAAATCCTGAAATTCATGTTTCACTCACGAGGAGCGTTAAACCATATATAACCCTATTCACATACCCATATTGTATCAAGTTCTCATATTGTATACTCCCCTAATAACTGTTGGTTCAGTTATGTCATATGTTTATATTTATATTTAATAATAGTTCTTTATTTAATAGTAGTTAGAACGTGCAAAAAAAAAAAAAAGGGGGGCTTAAAAAGCGAGGTGCCCCGACGGACTCAACCGATCTCATCCATATCGGGATCGGCTAAGGGTAAAAAGGTCTTATATACCCAGCTAAGGTGAAAATCCGGAAGGGCGCCTTAGGCAAAATCGGGTAACCCCGCTGCATGAAAACCCGCAAAGGCGTGCAGGCAAAAATAAGAGGGGGCCAGTGTCGGTGAAAACCCGAAAGGGCACTGGCATTGGTTTGAAAAAAAAAAAAAAAAAAAAATGAAAAAAAAGAAGAAGAAGAAGACGAATATCATTTCTAATCAAAAAAATTCTTCATATAAATGACCGCGAGATGGAAGCCCGAGACAAGCCCTCGGGGTAACTCAAATATGCGGTTCAAAATGAAACAATGCCAAGGTCAAAAAGAGGGGGAGGGAGTCCCAACAGCTAGTCCAGAGTCGGAGTCGGCTCCCGCACCACCAAAGCCTGCGAGGCGTCTAATAAAAGACGGAGAGCCTCAACCCTGTCCACCGACGCGTCTCGCTCTCGAGTGAGTTCGTCCAGACGGCGGTCGAGGGTCGCCACTTGCTCGACGCCCTCTTCCAAGCCCCTCTCCAATTCTTCTAGCTGAAGACGGAGAGCGGAGACTTGGGACCTCGCTTCAGCAATGCTGGAGTCCAATGTCTCTCTATCGGCTCGGAGTTCGGAAACTTCTGCAGTTCGAGCGGCCACATCCTCGAGAGCGGACTCCAGCTCAGCCCGCAGTTGAGCTCGTTGGGCAACAGGTACGACAGAATCATCCTGGCCTTCCCCACCTGATAAAAGAAAAGAGAAAGAGAATATCATGAAACCAGAGTTGAAATGATAGTGTCAGCGAATAATCCCGGCAATGAAACGAAAGAAAAAAAAGGGATGTTACCTGACTCCGCTGTCTCCTCGGGGTGGGGAGGACCCACTTTCCCATCCTCATCGGGAGAGGCAAAAAGGGATTCGGTGTCCCCCGAGTGACACGAAGGCGACAATTTGGCGGTGGAGCCACTCCACGTCGGCGAATCCACCCTCCGGTCAAAGGCAAATGGGTAGGTGATTTCGGGCTCCCCCTCGTCTCCGGAGTAATCGAGCAGCTCGGTCGAAGTATACGCCGGTTCCTCAACCCGAGGAGTCCAGGGAGTTCCCCCCGAGCAAGAAAGGAGGACGGTGTCCCCTGAACGAGCCGGAGAATCAGGCAGTGAAGCCCTCCAAGCTACATAATAGAAGTAGGGTCAATACCCGATAATATTTGATGAAGAAACAATAAGGGATAAGAAGCTTCATACCTGCTAAGGTGGCAATGTCCTCGACGGCTGGGACATGGCTAAAGCAAATTGGGAGGGACCTAGCTCTGGCACGTGCCGCTGATGCTGCTAGTCCCTCAATGCCTCCTGAAAGAAGCTCAGGGGCTGATCTGACCCCGTCCCGGCGTTCCCACCTTTGGGTGAGCACAGGGAGGGCATCTGTGCCAAGAGATGAAGACAGACAAAAGAGATATAGTCAAAAAGGAAAATAAAGACATAATTTGTGCAGTCTTAAGCACGGGGCAAAGAGAATAGATCCACCTGGTGGTGAAGCCGCGGGCTCTTCTTGAGCAGCCTCAGTCTCTGCAGGCTCCCCCTCTGCCGAGGAAATCGCAAGAGGGGCAGCCGGGTCGTCCTCCAAAAGAGGAGCGACGGAAGGAGAGGCAGCCGCAGTTGGCGTCATTCCAACAACTTCTGTAACACAAAAATTTAATATTGGTTACCAGAAGAAAACAAGGTGGATAAGAATGCCATGAAGATCAAAGCAAATATAACTTACCCTCGAGAGGAGGACTATCCACTGCAGGGGGAGCGGTCGAGTCCCCTACCAGGCCCTTCATGAATGAGGAGCCTGAATGGCTGGAGGCTGAACGTATCAGCTCCTCAAAAGTAAAATCTGCATAGAGAAAAGATCAAAAAAATCAGACCCGGTGCAAGGCAAAAAGTCATAGGGGCTGCGATATGTCGGCAAAAAGCTGTATATTACCGAAACGGCCCTGGTCATCCAAGAGTTCATGGTAGAGCTGGTCGACCAGAGGGACATCCGACCTATAGGGCTCGTAGTCGGCCCAATTAAGGTCTCCCAGCTCCTCATCGTTGCCCAAAGCGACATTTGCAGCTATAGTCGCGTTCTCCTGCAGAAAGCAAAAAGGGAGAATGATTAGAACCGCAGTCACCCCCAGCAAGGGGTGAATACCGACTTGCAAAAATATATATGCATATGTCCGCACACCTCCGCAATGGCCGGCGAAGCTATCCGAACGGAGTCTTGAGCGGGAGGCTCGGGAACATAGGCCCCTGAAAAAAATAGAAATAATGGAAGGTAAGAACCTTCTGAATGTGGCAAGAAGGGAAATACAAACATACAAAAAATAAAGCGGCCGGTCAGCCTCACCTGTTGTAAGCGGGACTTCGCCGACAGCAGGCTCCATAGCCACCTGAGACTCGTTCTCACCAATAAATTCACCTTCCTCTGATGGGAAGGAGAAAATATGTACAACATAAGAAGTCATATTCAGAAGGGGAATTGATCCTCAAAACAGAAGAAGCCGGCAAGGTTCTTACCAATAGGCGAAGGTGGCCTTTTAATAGGCGCCGGAGCCGGCGGAAGGGTAGGAGACAGTCGGGGCCGAACCGATCGACCCTCCGTCTCACCTTCGGCCACTCGCTTCCTCCGAGCTGCCTGTTTCGCAGCGGCCACTAGGAGTTGCATCTCCGATGTGGGGCCGATGCTGGCAGACGGTGCAGCCACCTCTTCAGCAGGGATTTGAGGCCCTCCCTCAGGCGCCTGATGCGCGGGAGATCCTCCAGGAGCCGCGGGCAAAGGAGAGACAACATCTCCTATAAAATAAGGAGAGTAAGGTAAATGCGATGCATATCCACAATAAAGAGAAACAATGAAAGAATATATAAATGGAATACCTGCTGCGGCAAAAGACCTCGGCGGTTCGGGTATGAGGGAATCAAAAGGCATCCCTAACTGGGTCGCCGCTTGCCCCATTACCCGCCAAACATCGCCGACGGTCTCGGCCCGCAATATCAGGATAGCCTCGCGGCGAGGGCCAAAGCAAGCAAGCATGTGGCTGAGATAACATAGCCAATCTCTGGCAGGATCTCCATTGAAACTGCCTACAGGCAGCCGGGTACTGTGCTCAAATCTTCTGGGGATTTTGCAGTCCGCCAGGAACTGATGAGTCCATATATACCCTGGAGCGGCGAGCTCGTAGAAGCCATCATCCTCGCCGCCCTTCTTCTTCTTCGTCTTCGGCGCCGATGGGCCAGCTCGGCCCTTATATGTATGTCGGCCGAGTCCTTTGGTGGACTTAGCCTCAGAAGAACTCCTCGTCTGCTCGGGATCGGGTCTGAGCCGCAACTCCCCTTGGTTCTTGTGCCACCAAGCAGCAAAGGAAACAGTCATACCCCCTTCATGAGTGGGGGGAGGTACTGCCACTGGGCCGAACGAATTTTGATGCTGGAAGTAATTCCACCATAGTCGGGCGACAAGATGGCTCTTCCGCTTCTGATATACCCGAGGCAGCTCGGCAAAGGCAAGACTGGAGGGGATCATCTGATCATAGCCAAAATTCCGCGCAAAGCGGTTCGGATAATAAGGCTCCAGAATGACGTCTCGCCCTTTCTTCAATATGAGCAGGGATGGGCGAGTGCTCAGAGTCCACCCATCTAATGCAGCGCCATCATGGCCCATACGGCCCGTCCATGGGTCAAACCAAGCTTGGTCGGCGGCTCCTCCTCTGTCGAGATATGGCCGGAAGTTCCGCGATGAATGGTCAAAATCCAGCTTCCGGGGAGAGCCGAAGGGTATAAAACTCAAAGCTGCACGGGCATAAGAGAGCTGACCCGTCCCTTGGCTGGCGGGCTGGCTTGCCAGTCGAAGCACGGTGGGCAGTGAAGAGTCCATCTCCCTGCCAAGGGGAGAATAACCCGGAAGCAGGAGTCCCGCCCAGGCGCTGACATAGTCAGTGGCCATCACCACTGAACATGAATTCGGGGTAGCCGAGCTGCAAAGAGCCCCGAAAGAATGATATACACTAGCAAGTGCCGCCGGCGCAATAGCGAGGCGGGTCCCCGCTGCAAGTCGGGAAGCCGCTAGTAAAACCTCGGGCCGCAAAGCCCCCTCGTCCCCGTACGGGACAGCAAAAGTAACTAGCCAATATGCTAGATAAGCCGCCACATAAGTGATATCATCCAGGCCCCATGGGTTCTCGTATTCATGCTCCGGCGCAATGATAATGCCTCTCCGAGATATGTCCCTATGTGACAAAATGGAAGGGATCCGTTCATCGAAAATGCTGGCGAAGCCTCGGTGATAGCGGAATGGCCCTCCAAAGAAGAATCTGACCCAGGCAGCTGGTGATACCTTTCCCGGGCCAGAAGAACTCCCCCCAGTGGAGGACGATGCGGCGCGCTTGGCTTTGGACAAGTCCCGCCATACCTTCAGCAAATATCTATAACAATAGGGGGTGGTATAGTTCCCTGCGCCGTCGGTGGTGCTGCGATGAAATTCATCCAACACTCCTTCTTCATAGGGCTCCCCCACAATCGGCAAAGCTGAAATCCGATGTAAGGCCCAAAGGTCGATGGCGGTCTCGCCTTCAACAGTCGCGATAGTATTAGTATCACGAATATACCGCTCGGCGATCGCCTGAATAAAGCCATGATGGCAGGGATAATCATACTGAGCCGCTGAAACAGCCTCATATATACCGGCTCTGTCAAGGATTGGCCGGTGATGCTTCAATATGTGCCAAAGCCACTCTGTAGCCCCCAGGCGGAAGACGTGGGAACTTCTGATCTGGAGACGGGCGTCCCATGCGGGGCGAACGCCCCGACATATGTCCGATAATAGTATGCTGAAATCGGACGAGTCATGTATGGAACCTTCCTCCGCCTCGGTCAGAAACACCCCCTGAGGGTGTCGGGCGGCCTCAAGAGGACGACTTCCTGCTCTCGTCCACATAGCTGGTGAGTAGGTCCGGCTGATGTCGTGGACCCGAAGAATAGCCCGGATGGGCCCCATCTGTTCGGGAGTAGGAAACTCCCACAATCGGTCAACAGCAAGAGGGAAGGCCGGGTATGAAAAGGGGAGCAACCCCTCCATATTGTCTCGGTCCAATAGAATGGCACGCTCCAAGTCGCGGCGCTCCACAGGAGATAGCGGTCTTTCGACCCCATCTTCAACATAAATAAATGATCGGAGCAGCTCGTAGATGGAAAGATCTGAGGGAAGATGCCGGGCGGTCTCGCCCCGCAAGAAATAGAAGAATTCCCCGTCTCTATATATGCTTTTATGGCGAATGGGGACAGCATCTTCAATAGTGATCCGCAAATGTGGCTGAGCCACCTAGCGGAACCCCGCATCTGAATAAGCAATCTCCTCCTCCTGAGGACCCTCGTGGGAGAAATCGCCAAGTGCGGCCATAATAATGAGGCAGGAACAGCAGCCTGCGAAAAGACAAAGACACACACATACACATCAAAATAATGCACAAAGCAGATGATACAACTAAATCCCGACAGGAAGTCAGGATAATGCAGCAAAGCTTATATATCGCCAACAAATGGCAAAAATGCGGCTAATTCGGGTGTCTCGTGTAGAGCTCCTGGAAATGCCCAAACTATAAGAAAGACAAAGTGCTAATACTAGCACGACATCCATATCATGCCCTCATATGTGTGCCTCAATGGCGGATACTTGGCCAACCCGGAATGTCTTGCACAAGGCTCCCGAAAATGCCAAAATAAGGTACTTATATCCTTTAAATAGGAATGACATTATCAGGATTGAGTGACCCGCTCCATGTTCCCAACCGATCTCCAAGTCACAAAGGCCAAGAGGTATTCGGGACCGAGCAACGTGTCGAACAATCCGATGATGTCACTCTTATGAGGACCCTCCAAGTCACAAAGGCCAAGAGGATCCGAATATAAAGGAAATTTCATAGTTCCGAACGTCCTCAGAAGGTTGCAAAGTCATAAAGGCAAGGCTCCTGGGGTAACGTTGGACCACTCGAGTACCAAAATACATAGAGTATCCGAACCCACAAATGGCAAATCATGCAATTGGTTGCACGAAGAATATGGAACGACATTGCTACTCTCCTAAAAATCTGCATACGCTCGAACCATATTGAGCAAGATAGGGAGATTGGCAGGATATCGTCAAAGCATAACATGAAAAGAATCCCTCGGGGCATATACAAAAGGAAAAATATACATACATATATATGTTCATATATGCCCATGTCCATGAATAGATATGTATATGGAATGATGCACGGGACACTCACCTTTGACTCCGTCTCCGGCGAGCATCCCGTGGGGGGCATTTGTTGAACCCAAAAAATAATCTCATATACCTATATGCAGATTTGCATTGTGTGAGTATGCATATATGACGCATGCTCGCGTCGATGTGAAATTCCCCATGGGAGAATACACATACAAAGGCATGACAACATGTTCATGAAGGACCATGTCATGCAAAATAAAGTGCATGCCTATGATATGGGCGAATATTAGAAATCCATAAGAAACCATGGGCTCACATTACGAGGACAGCGGAGTGGGAAACATACCTAGGCCACGAAGGCCCTAATCAGATTTTTTTTAGGAGCCTAAGGCAGCCCCAAGATGCTTGCTTCGGCTCCCGAAATCAACTCCCGAACCGCCTCCGCGATGCTCGATAATGGGACCCGATGGGAGACCCCAAAATGCAGCGATAAATGAGACCCCGAACGCTGCAAAACAAGGGTCAAAATCAGTCCCAAAGTGGACTAAAGTCTGTCCCGAAATGGGGTAAAATCAGTCCTAAAACTCCCCAAAAATGGCCCCGAAATGGAGGCCCAATAAGGGGAGAGATAGGCCCAATAAGTAGCCCTGTGGGTGGGGTCAATATGAGGCCCAATAAGCCCCCAAAATGGGCCCAAGTTCAGTCCCAAGGTGGACTGAAATCTGCCCCGAAATAAGGTGAAAACAGTTTGAGAACTCACCTAGATCAGCCCCGAAACGGAGGCCCAATATCGGGAAAGATAGGCCCAATAAACAGCCCAATGGGGGAGCTCAAAAAGAGGCCCAATAGGCACCTCTAACAGGCCTAAATCTGTCCCGGGATAGGCCAAAACCAGTCCCGAAATGGGGCAGAAATGACCTCCAAACCTGCCTAAAATAGTCCCAAATGAGGGCTCAATGGCAAGAGAAAGAGGCCCAATAGGTGGCCCAATAAAAAGCCCAATAAGGAGCTCAAATGGGCCAAAAAATCAGTCTTTAGGGGGGACCAAATCTGCAGGCCAGAAGGAGAAAAAAAATCTGACAGGGGCAAGTGGATATTTCCTAAAGGGGAAGTGGACCCCTCTCTCCCATCCCCTTTATTTAAATAGGCCAAGAAGGGGGAGGAGAGAGAGGGGGAACCGGTGGGGGGGGGAGCCCCCCACCGGTTGGGAACCCCCCCACCGGTTCCAAGAGGGAAACCGGTGGGGGGGGGAAGAGGGGTTCCCTCTCTCTCTTTCTCCTTTAAAAATTCAAAAAATGGGGGGGAGGGAGTGTGTTTAATGGGAGGTTTAAATCAGAGATCTTAACCCCATTCACATGGGTTAAGAATCACATGTGGAAACCCTCTTTAACTCCATCTTAAACCCCCTTTCACACCTAGCCCAAACCTGAAGTTAATGGGGTTAAACTCCTTTCACATTGGCCTAAACCCAAACCCCCAAAATCTGAAAAGAATCTCCCATTTAATGGGCCCAAAAAAAGCAGAAAAAGGAAGGAAGTGGGGGAGGGGAACACCCCCCACCGGTTTTGGGAAACCGGTGGGGAGATCCCCCCACCGGTTCCCAACCGGTGGGGGGGTCCATGGCCGGTGGCCATTCCCCCCGCCGGCTGGAACCGGTGGGGGTGCCCACCTTTCCCCCCCCCTCTCTCCCTCTTTGTTTGCTCTCTCTCACCCTCTCTTGCCATCTATTGGCCAATGAGGAATAAAAAAAAATAAAATGGGGGAGGAAAGAGGCTCCAACCGGTGGCTCCCCCCACCTTGCTCCATCCGGTGGCTCCCCCACCGGGCCTAAAATTGGGCCTATAAATAGGACCCCAAGGCTCCCCAATTGAAGATATACAAGGCCACATATACAAGCCTATACACACTACCATATACAAGTGTGAAATTGTGAGGGAGAGCTCTGTCCGGTTGAAGACCAAATTCGGGTTTTTAAACCCGGGTTTGTTGCGATTTGGAGGTCTTTCTTGCGTCCTGGGGAGTCCTCGCTCCTAAGGTTCAATCCTAGGGGAGGCTCTGCCGGATTTTTTTGTAGAAAACACCCTGTTATAAGGCGAAATGCTGCCGAAATAAAATCAGAATTTCTGTGCTTATGTGTGTCATTTAAATTTTATAATTATCATATTTTTTTAAAAAAATCAAAATAACAATAATATATATATATATATATTTTCCTAAAAAAGTAAATGAAATTGTGTACATCCATAACCTAACCCTAACCTCACCCCATGAATAAACCAAAGTCAGAAATCTGCATAAAATCATAATTAAGCCATAAAGGTAATTCATAATTCATAATTAATTAATTAATTAATTAATCAATAAAAATCTACAAAATTAATTAAAAATCAGAAAAAATCAGGAAAAATCAGTAAAAATCTGTAAAAAAACCTGAAATATGATACAAAAATCATAATAAATTCAAATACCCATATATATTTAATTAATTAATCAGTTAATTAAATTAAAATCATTAAAAAAAATGGATAAAATTAATAAAATTAACAAAAAAGTCAGAAAAATCAGAAATCCGAAAAAATGTTAAAGCATTAACCATAAATCAAAAAACCTAATGTAAAATTACGAAAATACCCTCGTGCATAATATTTACATATACAACCCCGAAAACATTAAAATTCATATTATAAGCAAAATTTCTGCTCATATAGTCTGATATCATTAAATACGAACCATAAGACTTAAAAACCCGGTTTTAAGGTAAAATTGCTAAAAAACCCTCATACATTTAAAAATCAATTCCCTAACTCCTATAAAGCTTGAAAACCTCTAAAATTCACTTCTATATGTTTATAAGCCACTATATTTCCATAAAACCCCCATAATTACATAAAAACCCCTGAGAGTGGATAATTGCAGAAAAACCCCTGTGGGATTAAAAATTGAGAATCAATCCACATAACTTGGAATTAATCCACCTAACTTGGAATCAATCCTAAATAATCAGGAACCAATCCTAAACCATATAAAAAAATTGTCCCCAAACTAGGGGTGAGGCTAAGGGTTCAACCTAAAATATGCCTTCATATCCATATGCATGCGCTGCCTGTAGTAGTAGTTTTGCATGATTAAGGGCATCATACGGACGGTTAATCAAAGGTTGCCGAGCAGTTGCTCAGCGTAATTAACACTGACCGAGGTCAGTGGAGAGAGGTCATATACTCGAATCTTCGCCTGATTCGAAGTCCCGGATTCCCTGAGGACTAATCCCAAGCTCTCATAATCCGATAAAAAAAATATAAAACTGACCTATAATCCTCTAGATAAACAAAAAAAATGGACTTCCGAATAATCCGACATAGGAGGAGAGATATGTCTAGGTCAGGTCCCGACGCCAAGGGTTAGAAAAACCTTCGCGCAAACAAACAACAGCCTGACTTGAAGGTAGAACCTCTTTCCCATATTAGTGACCAGGCCTATAAAATCTTCATGTGTATGCGAGGCTAGCTCATATCTAAATATTTTGTGTTTCCTCTGGTCTTCCTTGATATTCAGAAGTAAGGGGATATGGTCACAGACAGTCCTATTAAAACCTCTTGCTCTATTCAAGTGAAACAACTCAAACCATCTAGCGGAGACAAAAATTCTATCTACCCTGGACTGGATAGGAGTTTTCTACATATTAGACAATGTAAACCTCTTGTTAGGAATTTCTATCTCCATCAAACCACTGTCATCTATCCATTTCCCAAAGAGCTCCATTTCCTTGGTCCAATTTTGATGACCCGATCTCTCCCACGGATATCTAATGCAGTTAAAATCCCCAACTATGCACCAGGTTTCCTTAAACATGCTGGCAAGTCTGTGTAATTCTTGAAAAAAATACATCCTAATCTTGATGTGAGTGAGGACCATACGGTGAGGAGACAATCCAGTTGTTAACATTGTGACCACCTGCAATTCCCAGAGATGAAAAACTGACTGAAATACTGAAGAGACCCACATCACAAATATTCCATCTGACTTGATTACCATTCCACATAACAATTTGACCCCTACTGGGCCCAGTCGCAGGGACAAAAGCCCAATCAGTCAAAATATTACCTCCAATTGAGTTAATAAACTGTGACTCAACACTTAACATTTTGTTTACTGCAAACAGAAGCAATCCTTTCTAACCACTTTGATACAATCTCTGACAGCTCTCTGTTTAATGTCTCCATTAAGACCTCTTATATTCCACGAACAAATATTCATATCAACTGTTTTATACCCACGTGCTTCTTGGATCTCAGTGAGTCAAAAATCTCATTATTGTTGACAAAATTGAGTTCAGTCTTCCCAATCTTCAATCCTCCACCATTGCCTTTTTTCTTCAAGGAATTTTGAAGGAGCTCTGATCTTCTCATTCTTTTAATAAAACTTCTGACTTGGTCTTCTTTCCCCTGAAAAGATACCCCAATCTTCCTGCCGAAGAGTAGAATCTCCTCAGTCCAGTCCGCTTCAGATTCTTCAAAGGCCAGTGATTGATCCCTAGGAACATATGCAACAATTGCACTAGACAAATCCATCTTCGAGCTCCGACATCCCTGATTCCAAAACCGAGACCTCTTCACTTGGCTCGTCTGCATGGAATAAGGCAAGAACATCTGGGGTCCCTTAGAGCCTAGAGGGGGATACATATGTAAACAGATGATCACCAACCTTGTGCACCACGTCCCTCAAGTGAAGAAACTCTATCTCAGTATTCTGATCAATCCCGCCACAATTTTCAGTCACCAGAGAGATAGGGGACATACCCAGGTGGTTAGGCTCATCCACCAAAGGAAAAGACAAGGAGCACTCATCTATGGGGAAGGCACAACCCTCCATAGTAGATCCCCCGATGAGATTGCACCCTCCCTGAGATCCTTCAGATATCTGTTGAAGCACCGCCAACTCTTCAGGAAGAAGAAGGTTAATAGTGCCCTTTGTAGTCAGTTCAGGGTTCGTCAGGTGAACGAAGAACACCTGTTCACTTGAGGCATAACAGTGCCCTTCACAATCGGTTTGGCAGTCGGTTCAAGGTCCGCCAGTCAAAACGAAGAAGACCAGATCACTAGAGGCTTATTAATAGACCAGTTCAAGGTTAGGTTGTGATACCGCCCATTAACACCCTGAGTAGGGTCTGACTGATATGCCCGATCTGAAACCCTCACCCGACACTGTTTCTCTTCCCCACCCATACGAAGCTGGCCCGACGTAGGCAGAGGAGCCGCAGTCTCCTCGGAACTTGACGAGATCCACCCAGCCGCCACAGCTTTGAAGACTGCAACATCACAACATCCCTGAACCTACAAAGGCTCCACTGCCCGAGGAAAAATCTGAGGATGTTGGTCCTGCCGAGGAAGTAGAGACTAAGTACACAAGCCATCGACCGAAGCGGATTGCTTGGGAACTGCTCCACCCACCAGACTAAGTCATCAATGAAGGATGGGCGAGCAATTCAGCTAACTCAGCTGAGTCCGACGGAGGAACCATGATGGCGATGGGCTCAGAACAGAGTCTCCGGTCTTTGTACTTCTTGTACTCAAAGAGTCAGAGACCACCTTCAACCAAGTCCATTCCTTAGAGAGTGGTCCTCTCGAGGAAGAAGAACCCTCCTCCTTCATTATAGTAACCCAAAAGTCCTTCCCTGCCAAATGAATGGTCACTGTGGATTGCTTGTAAGGAAGGAACTTCCACTTGGATACGAGTGCACTGCAACATCGCCCTATCCAAGGATCTAGCATCAACTCCTCTAAGAACACCAAATCTCTCAGCAATGGCATGGAACGTCTCACCATTCCAGATTGGAAAAGGAATCTCGAACAACCATAGCCAAATCTTCAATCCTCCATATGCCAAAGAAGTAGCAAAGTTGATATCCCATGGGAAGCAAGTAAACAACCAATTGCCTTGCTGCTGTTGGATACGGTTGAGACCTAAAGCCTTCCAATCAAGCAATAGACTTTTAACTAGGAAAGCTTCATTGCCTAGCTCCCTAATCCACCAACTCTCCATGCCACCCCAGTGACATCGAAAGAGGTCCAAGAGAGCTTGATTTGAGGCAAGATGGCTCTCCCTAGAAGGCCTCACATTTTTCACTTGGAAGACCAAACAGTCCTCCAACCATACTCGCACCTCAGCAACCATTGGGGACCAAGGCACTTATATTCTATCTTGAAGAGGCTTAGAGGAGACGGGAATAGGGTTAGCAATATTGGCCGGTGGGGCTGGAGCAAAGATAGAAGGCTTGGATCCGGCTGTTCGATAGGAAGAGCTCCAGTGACCAGGGTTTCCACAAAGCAAACAGCGGATCCCCTCTCTGCAATCCCTAGCCCAATTACCCTTACTGAGTCTCTACCTACTAGTAGAGAAAAGGGAGACCTCTCCCTTGCAGAGGCCAAAGGAGGACCCATCTATTGCTTCTTGTGCCGTTGGACCACAAACCACCCATCTTCTTCCCTAAACCACACTGTAACCGCAAGGTCTCTCACTCCCCATTTCAGTTGTGCATGCATATATGTTGGTCTTGCTGCCTTTTGTTTATTTCTTCTTTAGATCATGGTATCACCCACTTTCAAAGGAAATAATCATAGAGATTTTATTGTACAAATGTAAGAAGAGGAGATGGATCACAACATCCAAAGGGCATCAAGATTATCATCCTTATGAATGAGACTATAGAGAGAGGCATGCCAACATGGGACAGAGTATGCAAGAGCAAGCATGTAGGAGGGCTCGGCATCAAGAATATCAGGGACCTTAATTTGGCCCTCTTAGCTAAATGGCTTTGGAAACTGGGCAGAAATCAATCAGACCTGTGGATTGAAGTTATAAAGAGTAAATATTACCCTAGAAGTAGAGGTGGACTTTCTATTTGCAATCTCATTATAATGTCTCACATGCGTGGAAAGGTATCCTTCAGGCGGCAAATGCGGTTGGTGGCTGCTACTCAGATTTCATTAGGGGATGGTAAAGCTTGTTCCTTCTGGCTGGATAGGTGGACTGGATCAAGTACACTGTCTCAGGCATTTCCAAGATTATTTGCTATTGTTGCTGATCCTGGGGCTTGGATAGAGCAAATGATGGACTTGAGTGTAGGAGAAGGCATTTGGGCTCCCATCTTCAAGAGAAGTCGTAGAGAACCTAAGATTTTGGATTTTGCTACTCTTATGGAGACTCTGCAGCCTTTCAGGTTAGATGCCACTAAGCCAGATTCACTATTATGGTTGTGGACCTCTCAAGGGGAGTTCTCTGTTATGTACGGACTGCGGATGGGGGATTGAGATCCCCATTTTGTCGCCACATTTGGGCCCCAAGGTGCCCCCTCAAAGTGAGGATTTTGCTTTGGAGGATCTCAAATGGCAAGTTACCCACGACTGAGAGGTTGATTCAGTTTGGGTGTGAGGTTCTTCCATTGTGTAGTCTTTGTGGGGAGGAACATGAAGATATGGATCATCTTTTTGTCTCATGTTCATATACAGTGGGGATATGGGATGGCCTATTTCATAAGTTCCATGTGGTCAAGGACCAGCATCATACTGTGAAAGATATGATTCGTAAGTGGCCACATCGCTTTCTTAATAGGGGGGACAGGATACCTTGGTGGTTGGTCCTACATGCTACTTTGTGGGCAATCTGGACAGAGAGAAAGAAGAGGATCTTCAAGAGGAAGGCTGCTTCGCATGACATAGTTTTATCCTTTATATTATGTAGGGTTAAAGAGTGGGCGAGGGTCAATTGTAAAGATTATACTATCAGTTCCCCCTTTTTTGGTCTTTTGGAGGAGCTTGTTGATTCACCATTTTGGTGCTTGTAGAGTGAGATTGGAGAGCTCATGTTTCTTTATACTTGTAACTTTTTTTTTTGTTTTTTCACTTTTATAATACACAATGGTACCATCCACTTTCTAAAAACTATAGTTGCACCTATGGCTATTGAATTTAATGGTTACCCTGTCCTGTGGGAATAATGTGTTCAACTTAGTTTCTAGATGTGACTTGTGAGAAGCTTTCTCCAAGAGGAGCACAAAGTGAAACTACTTCACACATGGTCCATGCCCTCTCATCCCAAGAAATCTTATGCCATGTTTGGCACAACTTCCAATTGCAAGCACTTTAGTGCGTCCATCCAGTTATTTTAAAGGAAATAAGCTAAGTCTTGGAATCTATTTTTGTAGTATTTTTGGTCACCTTTTAGCTTCCAACCAAAAGCTATGAATTGGAACTTCCTGGACTGGGAGGGAAACGGGGTTGTTAGGAAAGGTTTGACATTTATAAACACCGAAAATAATTAGTTGTAAACACTCTCACTTGATATTTTCCATGTGAAAGTGGAAGCCAAAAGTAACTTTCAACCAAAGTTATTTTAAAGGAAATAAGCTAAGTCTTGGAATCTATTTTTGTAGTATTTTTGGTCACCTTTTAGCTTCCAACCAAAAGCTATGAATTGGAACTTCCTGGACTGGGAGGGAAACGGGGTTGTTAGGAAAGGTTTGACATTTATAAACACCGAAAATAATTAGTTGTAAACACTCTCACTTGATATTTTCCATGTGAAAGTGGAAGCCAAAAGTAGCTTTCAACCAAAAGTATTGCAAAACACGCCCTTAAGATACCTTCTCTATACATATTACTCAAAAAGTTAAAAGGTATGTCTATAGCATAATCTTTTTACCACTAGAAGAACCTTTAACAGATAACCGCACATGTAAAGTTTTCTAAAAGCCGGATATATGATTTCCAGATACAAGAAATTGTTGATGTTTACCGGTTTTATCCTGATAATATCTCCTAAATATTTACTTTCTAACCAAATGTGGAGTACGCTGGTACTTTCTGCAGGAGTATTGGATTTCCAGATACAAGAAATTGTTAGTGTTTGAAGCAGAATATGGAGGTTCTCTCATCTGTTGTGCGGGGAGGCTCTCACATTTCAAAAAGGGTAACTTCATCGATTTTTGTGCACAGCAAAAAAAAATTTAGAGCCGGTTTGTGATATCTATGTTTCACTTTTTACTATATTTTTTCTCCCAATCATTTAGAGAAATTTGGCGACTAACAAAATCCATCTTTCAATCTTTCATTTCAGATGAATCATAGCGCTAACTAGACGAGATTGATACTCATTGATTAGGAGGAAAATGGCACTGCTTTAAAAGAACAACAATACTCACTTGCCACACTGCTGGCAGTATCGCTTAGATTCGCCATCCAAGAACACAGATGACGCGTTCACGCATCTGAGACACACCCGATGGCGCCGGTGATACCCCTTCAGCTCCCTAATATCAGCTCCGCACCCAGGAACCTGACACCGGGCTATGGTCGCCACACCTCCAGCCTTCACCCTCTTCCTCCCCCCGCCCGCGACGTTCCCCACCGCCTCCTCCTCCTCCCTGTCCTTCTCGTCCACCTCCGGGCACGAGCACGGCACCCTCCCCGCGAGGAAATTCTCACACACCAGCCTCGGATCTCTCTTCCGCACTCGGCCCCCCGCCCCAGCGGCGGCCCTCGACGCCGCAGCCGTGGTGCTCGCCTGGATCGACGACCCGGGCGAGGATTCCTGGAGCGGCGGCGGCGGGATCGGGGCCGCGGCGGAAGGCGGGGACCGCTCCTCCTGCTCCCAGGACATGATGAGTGGATCATCCTCCTCGATGCTGAAGTCGAGCAAGTTTCCCCAGTCCCAGACCCCCACCGCCTCCTCCACCGCCCCGCCCCCGGCGAGCTCCATCCCGGCGTCCCTGGCCGCAGCAGCAGGCGGAGGGGGAGGCAGAGGAGGAGGAGCCGCGAATGCTGGTGGTTCCTCCATCGCCGCCTGTAGAGAGCTCTCCATTCCCCCGCGGCCCCACCTCCAGTCGCCGCGGTCGCTGCTGCAGGTGGTGGTGGTTGGGCGGAAGAAAGAAGGGTCTGGTTGGCGGGGGGGTGGGCAGGCGGCTGGCGGTACCTGGACGCGACGGAGACTGCGCGCTCCGGTGGTCCCGTGTTGACTGTGAGACACAGCGCGAGCAGGATGTCGACGTGGTTCGCACCCGACCCGACCTGCCATAAAGAAAAATTAAAAATTTTAGCCGGATCAAACCTGATCCGATTCCGACTAATCGGACCCGTCCAGGCGATGTGGCTTTCGGGCCTTCTCATTAAAGATGTTCCCAATGGGCGCCGTCGGGTGGAATCGTATGGTCCCTGTCGCTCGGGGGAGGGTGCGGATCACGAACCGTCCGTTCCGGTAGATCAACGGGTGATAGGGGAATGATATGGCCCGGCTGGCGTGTGCGGTCCACGCACTGAGATTTCCAGCTTGGGTAAGCTGCACCGCTGCTCAGGTTGCGGAATTCTTTTTTCCTGATGACGGGGGTGGATGTGTCACCGGCATGGGTTCAAATAATTCCACTACCAATACCAAAATCACATGGGACGGGAGGAGGATTATTCCTACCAGTAATGATTTATATACCCCTTAGAATATAACGTATCTTGCTTATATCCTGACATTTTTATATTATGATTTATTATTTTTATCATAAATCATATTTTTTATCATCATATAAATTATATTCTTAACGTGAATGTTATTGAGACATAACTGAAGCATAGAATATAGGATTTTGAAAGACATACAACAAAATGTGAAAGGTTTGAGAGTGTCTATAGTCATTATTTAGTCATTTTAGAGGTTAAAACATGATAAGCTAGTCTTTTTTTTTTTTTACTCAACACATCCAAAGCTGCAATTTATTGCCAAGTATACATATGGTGCATAAAGGATATAAGAATACACAATAAAATATGATCAGCTTCGAGGGTATGTATGTAACTCCAATTTTTTATCTTCTAGTAACTTTATACCTAGGGCTAGCGAGTTTAGGGATGGATGGACGTCTTGTGTTGTGATTTGGCCTTATCACCGTCCATCTGGTGAATCATCTACTATTGCATTTGCACCCTTAGGTATGTACGGAGGTTCCTCCAGGATGTCGTCATGGGAGCAAGAGAGGAATTGATAATTCTGCGCATGATATGACGTGGAGACTGTTTCCACATTGCGGAGGAGAGGTCAGAAGACTAACTCTACAGCGATGAGGTGTTGCGGGATAAATATATTTCATCTTGTCTTTTCGCTACCAAATGAAGAAACCCCCTACAGTTTTTTTTTTTAAATAAAATCAAGAAAACCCCTTTAATTAATTATATGGGAATCTGGAAGAACCGAGGGGATAATCTTTACTAGGATTGTCAATTAGTCGGATCAGATGGTGGTCCAGTCTAGTTCAGACCATATAATAATAGATTAAATTGGCACACCTGATCTAAATCAGATTGAGTTAAATTTAGGTTGACATTAACTAAATCTAAATTGAATTAAGTTGAAATTAGGCAGGTCCGATTTGACTTATTGATTTTTATATTAATTAATATAAAAAAATATTTTTGAAAGATTTTCTATAAATAAGGTCAGTCCAACTCCACTCAGTTCAACTTAGTCATTACTAAATCTGAGTTGAATTTGAATTGAATTCGAGTAATAAATTAGACTATTGAATTGGGATTGAATCTAAATTATCATATAACTCAACTCAACTTGCCCAAGTTATATCCCTGATCTTTACTTATGATTGGAACTACTATGATCGATAAAATTAAGAGCGTGTTGTAACGAGCTAGACACCAAAATCTATTAATATAGATTTTGCTGTTTGATATCGATGCACCAAATGCTAAAAAAAATTTGGTGTCCAAACTGGTGATCAAATATGCCCTTCATGATTTCGAATTAACAAAGAAGGGAAAGAAAAAGCCTAGTAGTAGGAGGATTCTAGATCATGTTCAGTTTTTAGTATGGGTACATCCAATAATAAAAAATTGCGATGCCCACAAATCAGTGATCAAATATGTCATGGGCCAACGTGATTCAGACAAAAACAAAGAAGAAAAACTTCTACTTGTGACTTGCAAGTTATGGTAATATAAATAGAAGTCAACTCGGATTGTGCTCTGCTGATTCTAGGGTCCTAAACCAACTCACAAACTACTAAGTTAGGTAAAGAATTTGGATCATCACAAGTGATCTAAATCCTCAAATATAAGCAATGAGCTTTGAACAACACTTAATTGTTGAAACATGGGGGTTTTCCCTGGGGCCACATTTGATGGGTCAGATAAGAAACAGAAGGATTATAAGCCTCCATGAAACCGATTTCTCTTAAACCTTCACCCCAAAATGGAAAACGAACAACAAAGGACCCGCATGCTTCCCCTGACCACCAAGCAGCACGGAAGCAAAATAAATGGGTTTAGTTAGGAGTGTGGGACTTACATGTTTCATGAAGCCACTTGGGTGTTGCTTAGGGGGGCAACGATGAAGAGGACATGGGCAACGTTCTCTTGGAAAAGACCCCTCTCCTATCGGTGTTTAACTTGAAAGCAAAGCAAGCAATCACAAAGCCGTCTTCTACGCCAGATAGGGCTTGTGATAGAAGTCTACAAGAGTCGTATTCAAGCATTGCAACGTAGAGAAAGGACATGAAAGGATATAGAAGGACAGAGGAGAGTATATTCAAAGAACTTTGTGTCCCCTTCTCAAAAGAGAACAGATTCTCTCAATACATGTTTGGACAAGAGTCCAACAATATTGAGAAAAGAAGGAGACCAAATATTGCAAAAACACTTTTTATATGATTCAAAAATTTTCTAAATATTCGGACATTCCCCCTCTTAGTATTGTACTGAGAGGATCTTTTCTCTTCCCAAAAGGAAAGATCTCGTGTGCCATCCAAATGTCTTTGCATATTGCAGGCACGTACAAAGGGTACCTGCCCTCCTCATGAACATATGTGGAATAAGACCTTAACAAGATCCTACAAATTTGTTCATCAGCTCTGCCAGAGTCCTATTAACAGCGCACGAGGAGTTCGGCTCCAATGTCATTTACGCTCTTCTTTGAAGTCTATGCAAACAATCAATGGAGCATGTGGTTTAGAGGCATCTAGAGCTCTCTTTTAGGAAAAGATTTATGAATGAGATCTCATTCTGTTTCCTTCATGTCGATGAAAAATCTATACCCAGGAGTAAAATGTGCAGTTTGCAGGCTATCCCTGATGTGAGACCTCCAGATGTAGAATATTCGCCTCAAGAAAATAAAATATATAATACCAGATGTACAAAGAACCTCCTGAAAGGGACAACGTATGAAAACTCCACAGTAAACTACATACATATTAGTAAGAGTAATATCTGTTGCAGTACCCCTACTACTGTAATGCAGAGCATTGCAGTAAATATATAAGAAAAAAAGTTTATTTTTTGCATTTTTTAGGTCAGGCCTTAAATACCCTACATATCCGTACAAATCGATATCCAATCCGATGATCCAAAAAATTCGAAAAGATAAAAAATCAAACTCCAATGAACAGTAAAAAAATATCTTTAATGGGCCAAGCCTAATAATAGTTTTTTATTTTTAAGAATTGTTTGGATGTTCGGATTGGAGATCGAGTTGCACGAACATGTAGCTCTTGCGGGGTCCAACTTAAAAAAATATTTTTTATATTTACTGCAATACCCTACACTGTAGCTGCAAAGGGCATTGCTACAAGTGTACTCTACTAGTAAAATGTGCATGCATTTCACATTGCTTTATAACAATAATTGTGGGGGCTAGGAATTAGAGCTAGCTAAACTATTGTTCCTTTATGCTTTTGTCAGCATGCGGGCATGATGCTTCCATGTGTGAAGGCAAGGTCCTAAGGAATAGAGAAAGCAAAGATCAGGAGAGATCTAGGTATGATCATGAGGAAATGCTTAAGTCAAGATGGAACATTAGCACTTATAAAGTCCTATTGGCAATCTGAAGCAGCAAAACCCTCAATTCGAGAAAGCCAATTTCAGGTAAAAAGTTCTTGCAACCACTCAAGATCCTAATGGCCCGTCAGGCCCACTAGCAGCTTACTCCTATTGGCAACAAGTGGGCCCAAAAATCTTGGGAAGTTGTACACACATAGGGCGCTAACCTCCCCTAGGAGTCAACCAAAATCATGGCAATGGCACGGCCATTCTTCTAAGAATTGGCACCCATGGAATAAGGTCTAGAGCCCCCTACACCCAATGTCGTAGTGCAACGGTGCACCCTCCCCACCCAATGAGGTTGTGAGTTCGATCCCGCCCGCCATGAGTGCGGGTATGGTCGGCCCGTGGACTGTTCGTTTGTCTGGGCGGAACTGTCGCTCCTTTCGATGGTTTTTCGTGGGTTGCGCGTACATGTCGCTTGCTTGACAGCCCTATTGCACCGAGTGCAATAAATCAAAAAATCTTAAGACCCCAACTCCTTGAGTTGGGGACTAAGTCCCAAAAATCATTGGGCTACATTTAAAAAAAAAAACAGGTCTAGAGCCCCCTATTGATTTGACAAGTCCCTGCGGACAATGCTTAGGAAGCATTACATCATGGCAACTGATGGAACCCACCATCCTACCGTGCAACCAGATTCAATAACAAATCTAGCCACATGCCAACACCACATCAATTCCCCTGATGAACAGTTGCAAGTTCTAAAAGGGTGCATAATTAGGTGCTTGTGGATGTTATCACTTTGGACCACCGACAATGTAATATGATGAAATCTGCCAAAGGATCACATAAGTTTGCTCTGACCAAGCCGAAATCGACTAATCAAGTATAGGGACCCTAAGTCGCCCGTTGATTTGATTAATGGACCCTTAGTGTGGGGTCCTTCTACCACCCACTTGACGTGTCCTTGAACCATGGAAGGTCCACGAGGACCCATCAAGCTAGACACCTAATAGAGCTAAGCCCTAAGCCTCAATTTGATTGCAGAATAGGTTACTCTGGAATTATTTATCCGGAATGGCGTATACCAGAATAAGGGATGTTTCGGTTTGATAGTTTTGTGGGGCCCGCTAATGGAATAAGAAGAATAAGTAATTCTTGGGTCTAGGGTGGGATGGCTTATTCTCCTTATTCCCCGAATATGTTATTCTGCACCGGTATAAGCCATTCTGCTTGTCAAAGCAAAATTAAGCTTATTCTCCTCTTATTCTCCCTTATTCTTCTCCTATTCTCCAATCAAAGTGGCCCTAAGTGCCCACTAGACAAGTGTTAGTAATGAGTGTCCGTCAAGCCAATCCATAATGATCAAGTACATTCCTATTCTTACTTAACTATAATATAGGCAACAATTCATTATATGTAATGCGTATTTTATTATTTCATAATGAAATTTAAGAATATATGTAATAAAGATTGAATCATGATAAGATCATGATAATGAGATCAATGTTTTTTGAACATATGTTATGAATTGTTTCTAGTCGGAGGATATTTGAAAAAGACACCAAATATCTAGTAAGACTAGTACAATTTACTTCTACTTAAAAGATAAGGGTGATTAGTCTCATAATCACTTATGTGAAGGCATTATAGGTACTCATTAGTGAATGAGTTCTCTGAACTAATTCAACATTGAATCCATGGATGGTCATAATATCTAACTGTCAACTAGGGAATTCACAGTCACAATAGCACGGTTGGTCTTTAGACTTGATACACTAATGATCGATATCATGTTGGTGCATTGTTGTGTTTTGAACTTGACTTAGAAATCGCTAACCCTGGGATCTTAAATAGTTAAGTATTCAAACTCAGTGGGACATCATTGAAGGTGATTGTGTGGTCAACAAGAAATCGTTCACTTTTAGTATTATGGGAGAGAATGTTCTGTGTAATGATATCCGAGAAGTCTCTGGCCAAGGCTAGACTGCTTAGTTTTCTGATGATGCAATTATCGGTATTCAATCCACGTAAACGAACACAAATGGGATTTGACAGTTGAACCATGCCCTAAATTCACTTGAAAGCAGTGTGTGAATGAAGGATTACAACCACACAGTAATTGATGACAGAAAGGTTCCTGAGCAGATTGCTTAACCCCAATGCCTTTTGGAATTATGAGATATTTCTTAGCGCCAACTATGATCAGAAATCCGATCGATCTAATCACGCGATGATAAATTCATAGATTAATTACTTAATATATGATATTAAAAAAATAATTAATTCAATAAGGTGTTACTGGGTTTAGTGGGCTCAAAACTAGATTGACATATGGGCAAATAGGGTCACACGTAAAAGATGCTTCGTTGATGGGAATAAAATAGGAATTTATAGAAGTTTATGTTTTTATGAAAAATGGCCAAAACTAGTATAAATAATACTTGAGAGAAGCTATGGCCTAAGCTTTAGGATTTCTCCAGACCATGTCATCCCCTCTCTCTCTCTCCTCCTATGTTGGTCTAAGCTCTAGGATTTCTCCAGACCATGTCGCTGGAGACGCACCACGTGGCACAACGCTGGGGGCACTGGCGAGCGGCAAGGCGACCTTAGGCACTGGATGGTAGGGCGGGGTGCTTGCAGAGGCACATGCGACGATGAAGCGAGGCACGAATGCTCCCGTTCAGCTACGTATTCGCCCACCGGTGGTCGGGCACAGGGCAGCCGATGCGTGGCTGTTGACCGTGTGTGGTACGGTAGGCAAGGTGGAGAGAGAGAGAGAGAGAGAGAGAGAGAGAGAGAGAGCGCAGAGAGGGAGAGAACAAAGAGAGACAGAGGTGCAGAGAGAGAAAAAGGGAGAGCGAGATAGAGAGAGGCAAAGAGAGAAAAACCGAGAAAGAGAGAGAGAAAGAGAGGGAGAGAGAGAGTTAAGAAAAATAGAGAGCATAAAGATGGAGTGCTTGTAAAAACTCAACGATTTATAGGCTCAGAGGAGAGATTTAAAATTCAAAATTGGCTTCCAAAATAAGAAATTTAAATTTAAAATTAATCTCCCCTTAATTAGAGGAACCTCCTCCAGAATAAGGGGATTTTGAAATTTGAAATTTGGAATAGATGAGGAATTTCTCACTCGTTAGAAATATTTCTTAGATTCTCTCCTTCCTATTCTCTCTCTCTTGGCGTATGGGTCTCACTTGAAGTGGAGTCGCAACAAAATAAATCATTGTTTTTACCAAGATTCGAACCTTGATCACTTCAATAGAGTTCAAATGGTCTAACCATTATACCATCTACTCGTTCATGTCCTGCATCCATATAAAACAAAAATTAAATTCCTGCAGCAATTTTTTCATTGACATAAATTGTTCAAATGTCCATCAGGCCCTTGATAATTACAAAAAAATCCCCAGTTGATAATGGAATTCCTACAAATTTATTGACACTAATTAATCATATGAAATGACGATATTTTTAACTCTTAATTTTAAAAAAATTGATATCTTTGAAAGGATTATTAAATTATCTATCATTCAATGTGGTTTTGTACATAAAATCACAAGTGTAATGCGCAAATTTCATCTATTTATTACCTAAAAAGATGTAATTATCACTTAGAAATTGATTCTTTTGAGGTAAAATAATTTAATTTACGATGTTTTTTCATATTTGGTATGACTAATGTTTTACAGGTTATCATGCCTATGCATTTCCCAATCTACGAATTCGATCGTCTTCACTTTTGGATGACAAATCCCATAAGGCAGCAATTTGTTTTGTAGTTTGTAGGAATATATATGGCCTCCAATTAGGTGGTTGGCAGTATATATAGTTTTATTGTTCATTCTTTTGTGATTTTTTAATATGGATATATTTTTCCTAGCATGATCCTTGGCCAGTTTGGTTGGTCCGTTTATTGGAAGCATGCATGCTGTAGATCTTAGAGTTCTCTTTTTGTATTAAGAAAAGATTAATGCAAGTAAAGATCATGGATTGCAGGCATGCTCTACTGTGCATGAAGGATAACAAAAAGTCTAACATGAATCTATATTAATCCTCTATTAAAAATACCTTTGCCATCAAGTGTTCATTAAAAGTAAACAAAACCCAATATCCTACATGGTCTTTGTGTTAGTTCTGTGTATGGCCTACAAGCCAATCAGACTTATTCTTATTTATTATATGTAAATTGTCTCTTTTAATATTAATCGTATCATAGTGAAGTCCATGAATGTATGCAATGATTTTTAGATTGTGATGAGATCACAATAATGTGACTACAATCTATAAACATGTATTATTAACTGTTCCTAATCAGTAAATATCTGGGAAGGACATCGGGCTTCTAGTTAGATTAGTACAGGTTACTCTAACTCATATGATGAGGATGACTAGTCTCATAGTTACTTAGAAGACACTATGTTGAACATGTAGGTGCTCATTTGGGAATTAGTTCGCTAAAGTGATCCGACATAGACTGCTAGATGGTAAGTTACTTAATTGTCAACCAACTTGATCCATCGTCACAGTAGCGTGGATAGTCCTTAGACCTGAGACACCAAAGACTCCATGTTAGTGGACTTTTAGGCTTTGACCATGACTTATGGATTCCTATTTGTAGACACGCTAATTTTGACGTCATTTCGAGTAAATTTCATATCATATAATAATGCCTCATAATGGTCTGATGTTAAATCACTGATTAATTTTTATTGATTTTTTTGAGTGTCGGGTCAAACATACATGTTTAAGTTAATTAATTGAATTGATTTTAACTCAAAATTTCAGTTAAAATATGAAGAAGTCTAAAAGACGTCTACCTGTGTGGACGTCATTTAGACTTTATTCTTATTTTGACGTTTAAATTTGAATTTTAATCAGTTGATTAATTAGCTAAAATGCGTATGTAATGTACGACGCGTTTTAGGTTTCCTAAGCTATTTCTACTTCTCTTCCGGATGTTTATCCTTATCTTAATTAGTGTAAAAGACGTCTATAGATGTAGACGCGTTTTAGCTAATGCAGATAAAGATAAGTTTTCTCGGATGTTTATCTTTATCTTAATCAATCTGAAAGGCGTCAACCATGGTAGACGCATTTTAGATAATTACAGATAAAGATGAATTAATCTGTATTTATCTGTTGGTTAAGATGGATAAATCCCAAATTTTTCCATGCAAATCCGCGGACGCAGAAGAAGTCTATAAATATCTTGCATCTTGAATAGGTAGAAAAAAAGAAGTTAGAATAAAAATTAGAATCATAATTAGAGTTAGTGATTGAAGATCGAAGTAACGACGTCCAAACGCCGAAGTGCTACTGTTTCCAGAAGTCGGTGTCCATTCTTCATCCAATTCAGGGCTTCATCCAACCGGCATAAGTTTTTTTCAATTCATTTCTGCATATTCACATCTTCATTAATTCTACATTCTTCATCATTACTCCATGCAACACACACAACACTAGCATCATTTTCAAAACTTATTTGATTAAGGGGTTTCAAAGACCATCCCAACAAGTGAGTTCTATGTTTAGTTGCATGTTTAAAACTCTGATTAGAATGGATACGACTTTTGCTTAAGTTCTCATCATTGTTTCTTCGTTTCTTTCTATTTCTTGCAAGTTGCAAAGGAGAATCAAAAAGGGGAGAGAATCAACAAGCAAATCACAAAGAACTCTGGACAATCCTCAACAGCAATCACAGCAAGAACAAAGAAAAGAAAGGGCTCTCTTTCTTCAGCCGGCTGAAGGAAGAGAACCAAGAGCTCAACATCTCCCACGTTTAAACAGGTAGGCGATCAAACTCTTTCTTTTGGAACTTTTAAGTCAAAAGTTTCTGGCGATCACTTCACTTAGTTTCTTTTTAATAGGTTTATTTTGCACTTAAACAACATAGATTTTTCATGATAATCACACACTCATTTTAAGCACTCACACTATTCATGGGATTCTAGTCAGTCATGTGATCGGGCTCAACAGATTCGAAGGCGATTGTGTGCCAATAAGGAATAATTTGCTCTCAGTCTTTATAGAGAGAATGCTCCAGGTTAAATGCGTGGAAGTCCCTAGCAAGGGCATACTCATTATCAAAAAAGGAGTTTTCTGATATTGAATATGCGCGCATTCATGCTGAGTGGGATAACCGGTTAGGATTTGACAATTAATCATACCCTAGGTTAACCCGGAAAGCATTATATGGATGAAAGATCAAATCCACATGGTAACTGTAGACAGACAGGTTCTAAGAGCGGGTTACGAAATCCCATCGCCTTCTAGGATCATGCGGTGTTGCTTGGCACCCAACATGATCAGAGATCCGGACGATTACAGTGAGACGGTAATTCAATTTTGTAATTAATTGAATATGAGATACTAATTAATTGCAATAAACCAATAAGGAGTTATCGGGCTTCTTAGATAGAAAACTGGGTTGGCGCTTGGGCCTAGAGGGTCACACGCAAAAGGATTCTCGATTTGAGAGATTTAAGTGGGTTTTATATTAACCGGGGGTTTTAACGAAAAACCACCGTACTCGATATAAAAGATAGCGAAGAGGGTTGCCCTAAGCCAAACTCCAGGGCAACCCTAGCCACCCCCTCCTCTCTCTCTCTCTCTCTCTCTCTCTCTCTCTCTCTCTCTCTCTCTCTCTCTCTCTCTCTCTCTCTCTCTCTCTCTCTCTCTCTCTCTCTCTCTCTCTCTCTCTCTCTCTCTCTCTCTCTCTCTCTCTCTCTCTCTCTCTCTCTCTCTCTCTCTCTCTGTGCTTTGGGTGCCCCCCAGGGTGGTTCTCTGACTCCGGTCTTCTCTACGCCGTGATTCTCACTCGTCGGGATTGCTTCGTCTGCATGCCGTGATGATCTTAGCAGATTCATAAGCACGGTACAACTACCGATTCGAGCGAGGAGACGAGGACGATCCCGCAACTGGAGGACCGCGTGGATACCGGTAGAGGCCGGGCATCTGTGCAGTTGATGACATCACTCGTTTGAAAATAATTGAATGCGGATTCAAATCCACGCAAGGTGATTTCTTGAATCGTCGCTTTGTGTTTTTATCGAAACGGATCGATGACGGTGGGATAAATTTTAATATTTATATTATGATGTGTTCTTTGTGCCCCATCGAATCCTTACAGTGGTATCAGAGCTAGGTTACACTGTCGTCCGTTTCGCTAAAATAAATTTTCTAGACTCTATTCCATGTCAAGATTCGATTTTTCTATCAGAGTTTCGTTCATGGGATGAACGCATAAATTTATATAATTTTCCTATGTAAAAATTGAAATTTTTTGAGACATTTGGGGTGCCCTTCATGTGATGAAGAAGGGCGTTGATCCCCGCCCATAAGGGCACCGCCGGCCATCCCCGGCGCCGTTGGTGTGACTGGTGGTGACTGCCGGCCTCGCTAGCCTTGAAAGGAGCGGTGGTGACCTACAGGAACCCCTCCTCCTCTCGTCCCTCCCATGCGATGGTGAGGAAGAAGATGGAGAAGGGAGGCACTGGCCCCACGCATCGAAGAGACTGCCGATGTCTCCAGCGGCGCCGACCGACTTTGTCGCCCTCGACGCGGGCAGCGGGGTGGGTCAGCGGCGCCGCCATGACCCCCTCCCTGCCGTAGGGGGTGGGGTGGCTAGGGTTTGCCCTACCTGCGCACAGGCCTGCGTAGGGAGGGCGAGGGCTAGGCTAGCCAGCCGGACTAACCAATCTAGGTTGGGTCCGAGCCAGCCAAGGCCTTTTGGGCCTAGCCTGGCTCGGCCCAGGCGCCTAGGCTGGCTCGGCCCAGGTGCCTAGGCTGGGCCGAATTGGGCTTGACTGACCCAACTCATGGGCCTCCCTCTTTTTATTTTTTTGGGCCATATATGGTATGGAACGTTTCTAGATATTTTATTTTAGTATGGAAGCACATGTGACGTGTTGTTAAATGCTTTGTGACATAGGAATTAAAGCATGCTAGAAATTAGAAGTTTTTGAAAATTCAAATTTAATCCCAATTTGATTAGAAGCCAGTTTTATGAAAACCAAAATTAAATTATTTTCAAAATTTAATTTCTAGCCCATTGTAAGCACACCTTCATGTGTGGATGGTTAAAAGTTAACTATGGCCATAGATATGCACGTTTATCTGTATCATGTGATGATGTGAAATGCTGTGGATTTGTGATTGGTAATGAGTTTAATGTTGGGTTCTCGCGTTTCTCTGGATCTCCCACGCAACGGAAAATAAAAATAAAAATGG
Source organism: Zantedeschia hybrid cultivar (assembly GCA_030544215.1). Classification (NCBI taxonomy): domain Eukaryota; kingdom Viridiplantae; phylum Streptophyta; class Magnoliopsida; order Alismatales; family Araceae; genus Zantedeschia; species Zantedeschia hybrid cultivar. Next base: position 67,041,444 of record JARZZO010000005.1, on the reverse strand, counting down.
AGATCCGTTCCCGTTTCGAAAAATCTAAAATCCTGATAATCGGATTATCGAATCTTACCGTGTGCGGATTCCAATCCGCAACCGTTTGGTTCTGTCAGTGCGACACTGCAATTCGCGCAAGCGCCCGGCCTCTAGCGGAGTCCATGCGATCCTCCTCGCGACGGATATGTTCACGTCCCTCCGTTGTTCGCCGTAACAATCGCCGCAACTCGCAGACGATTTCTTGTCGAACGAGATTCGAAGAAGTGGCGGAGCAGATCTGGGGATCCGGTTTCTTCTAGGGCACCAGAGAGAGAGAGACAGAGAGGAGGGGAGGTTAGGGTTAGCAGCAGCTTGGCCTGCTCAGCCCGTTCGCTACATTTTATACTAACAGTGCGGTTTTTCATAAAAACCATCGGTTTATATAAAACCCACTTCTTTATCCATCGCCTTGAGAAATCATTTGCGCGTGACCTTCTAGGCCCAATAACCAAGCCGGTTAATAGCCCAATAAACCCAGTGACTCCTCACTGGCTTTATTAATCAATTAATAACTCTTTATTAATTAATTAATCAATCGAATTGAATGTCGCACATCGAATTCGATCGGGCCTCCGATCACGTTGGGTGCCAAGCAACATCGCATGAACTCGGAAGGTATCGAGGTTAAGTAACCCACTCTTGGAACCTTTCCGCCGATAGTTACCGCGTAAGTATAATCCTTCATTCCTACAATGCTCTCGAGTCGACTCAAGGTATGGTGTACTGTCAAACCCTAACCGATCAACTCACTCGAATTGGATGCTGCTAATGAATATCGGAAAACTCCTTTCCCGATATTATCGACCGCCCTGGCCAAGGACTTTCGCGCATCCTTCCTTGAGCATTCTCTCTCATCGTACCGAGAGCGAATGATTCCTTATTGACACTCAATTCCCTTCGACAGTATTCCGTTGTACCCGATCCTTGGCTGTTTAGAATCCCGTGGTTAGAGATTCATAAACCAAGGTCAAAGCATAGAAGTCCACCAACAAGGTGTCCTTGGTGTCTCAGGTCCGTGGATCATCCACACAACTGCAACAATAGAATCAAGCTGGTTGACAGTGAGGTATAATACAATCCAGCGATTCAGTCAGATCAGTTCAGTGAACTCATTCTCCAATGAGCACCTATAGATTCGCCTTATTGTCTCCATACAAGTGACTATGAGATCAGTCACCCTCATCGCATGAGCAGGAGTAATTTGTACTAGTCTAACTGGATATCCTATGTCCTTCTCAGATATCCTCCGACTAAGAACAATTAAAAATGTGTGTGTTTAAATGATCAGTCTCATTATTATGATCTCATCATAATCTGATCACTATCGCACATATTTACGAACTTCATTATGAGACGACAATTAATACGATTAACACACAATGAATATTATGCCATTATATTAATAAATGAACGAGATTACAAAGTCATATTGGCTTGTAGGCCACCTAAGACAAACAATCTCCTAGTTGGACTAAAGCCAATCACCTTTATACAGTAAGCCTATTGACTCTAGGTAACGCTCAAACACAATTTGAGCCAACGGCTTTTTTAGTGAATATGCTACATTATCGACTGATGGTATTCTTTCCACCACTACATCTCCTCTAGAAATGATCTCTCTAATAAGATGAAAGTACCTCAGAATATGCTTCGATTTCTGATGAGACCGCAGCTCTTTCGCTTGTGCAATGGCTCCATTGTTGTCGCACAACAGCGGAACAAGTTCAGATATGCTAGTAACTCCGCTGAGGTCGGTGATGAATTTCTTCAACCACATTGCTTCCTTGGCGACTTCAGCTGCAGCGATGTACTCAGCTTCAGTCGTTGAATCTGCAGTGATTTCTTACTTGGAACTCTTCCAGCATATTGCGCCTCCGTTTAATGTAAACACAAATCCAGATGTTGACTTGCTAACATCTGGATCTGACTGGAAACTCAAGTCAGTAAAGCCTCGCAGTTTCAAGTCACCTCCTCCATAGGCTAGAAACATATCCTTAATTCTTCTTAAGTACTTAAGGATACATTTTACTGCCTTCCAGTGCTCTTCGCCTGAATCAGCCTGAAATCTGCTCGTAACACTTAGAGCATATACTACATAAGGCCATGTACATAGCATGGCATACATGATAGATGTTATGGCAGAAGCATAGGGTACTCTATCCATGAATGCCCTATCATTAAGAGTCTTAGAAGACTTCTCCTTTGATAGATTAATTCCATGTCTCATCGGTATGAGACCTCTCTTGGAATTTTCCATGCCAAACCTTTTGACAATGGTATCTATATACAAGGATTGGGTCATTTCGAGCATCCTCTTTAATCTATCTCTATAGATCCGTATTCCCAATACATAGGATACTTCTCCCAAATCCTTAATGGAAAAGTTTTTCAATAGCTAGATCCTTACATATGACATCATAGCTACATCATTCCCAATGAGTAGTATGTCATCTACGTAAAGAACTAATGAAGTCATGAGACTTGACAGCCTCGTCAAATCTTATGTTTCAGCTCCGGGAAGCCTGCTTCAATCTATAAATGGACATCTGAAGCTTGCACACTCTATCTGGAAACTCTTTTGATGTGAAATCTTCAGGTTGTATCATATACACCTCTTCCTCAAAGTTACCGTTGAGGAAGACAGTCTTCACATCCATCTACCAGATCTCATAATCATGGTGTGCAGCTATGGCGAGTAGAACTCTTATCGACTTTGTCATAGCAACTGGTGAAAAAGTCTTGTCATAGTCAATTCCTTGCCTTTGACGATATCCCTTTGCCACCAACCTGGCCTTATAAGTGCCGATCTTTTTCTCTTAAAGATCCACTTGCATCCAATGGGCACAGTACCCTTGGACAAGTCCTCCAAGTTCCAAACTTGATTGGTATATATGGACTAGATTTCTGAGTTCATGGCTTCTCGCCATATCCCGGCTTATGAGCTTTCTATTACCTCCTAGTAAGTTTTAGGCTCAACATCCTCATTACATTCAACCTTAGACTCTCGTTCAGCGATATGTCCCATATATCGTTCAGGTAGTCTATGTACTCTACCAGATCTACGAGGCTCATCTATGTGTACCTGAACAGATTCAGGAACTAATAGTTCATCTGATGATATTGCAGTTGTTTGGAGATCTGGAACCTCTTCCAGTAGTATTTTACTCCCAGTGTCCTCCTGGAGAAGGTATTTTTCTTCAGGAAGACAGCTTTCTTGGCGACAAACACCTTTTGTTCACCAGGATGGTAAAAGTAGTGTCCAAAAGTTCCTTTGGATATCCCACAAACCTGCATTTATCAGTTCTTGATTCCAACTTGTCTAGATCATGCCTCATTACATATGTAGGACAACCCCATAGTTTAACATATTTAAATTCTAATTTTCTGTATTTTCATATCTCATATGGAGTAGAGGTCACAGACTTGCTGGGCACTCTGTTCAGTAGGTATGTTGCTGACCCTAGAGCATACCCCTAGAGGGACACTGATAAACACGAAAAACTCATTATGGAGCACACCATGTCCAACAGGGTGTGATTCCTCCTTTCATATACATCATTCATCTGTGGTGTATATGGAAGGGTCAGTTAAGAAAGGATACCATTATCCTTTAAGAATTGTGTGAAATTAGTACTCAACTATTCTCCTCTTAGATCTGATCGAAAAACTTTAATATTCTTTCCTAACTGCTTCTCTCCCTCATTCTTGAACTCCTTGAACTTTTCAAATATTTCTGACTTGTACTTCATTAAGTACACATAGCCAAATCTTGAGAAGTTGTCGGTGAACATGATGAAGTACGAAAAGCTACCTTTGGCTTGGATTGACATTGGTGGCTAGTCTTACTTCATTATATTTACTGATGATTTCTCAAGATTCAGTTATATGTACTTAATGAAGTACAAGTCAGAAGTATTTGAGAAATTTAAAGAATTTAAGAATGAAGTGAAGAAGTAAACTAAAAAAAGTATTAAAACTTTTCGATTAGATCGATGAGGAGAATACTTAAGTACATAATTCATATAGTTTTTTAAGGATAACAATATCTTTTCTCAGTGGACTCCTCCTTATACACCTCTGTTCAATGGTGTGTCGAAAAGGATGAACAACACCTTATTAGATATAGTGCGATCTATGATGAGCTTTGCACAACTACCTATATCCTTATGGGGATACACATTGGAGTCTGCAACATATTTATTAAACATGATTCCAAGTAAATTAGTCACTTCCACACCATATGAGATATGGAATGGCAGAAAACCACACTTTAAACATGTTAGGGTATGGGGACGTCCCGCTCATGTGAAGAGACATGATCCTGACAAACTGGAATCAAGGACTAACAGATGTAGGTTTGCGGGTTACCCAAAAGAAACTTTTGGGTACTACTTTTACCATCTTGATGAACAAAAGGTGTTTTATGCTAAGAAAGCTATCTTCCTAGAAGAGGAATTCCTCCTCCAAAAGGATAGTGGGAGTAAATCTAGAAGAGGTTCTAAACTCACAGACTATAGCTGGCACATCAGATGAGCCATCAGTTCTTGAACCCATTCAAGAACACGCACCTGTGCCTCGTAGGTTTGCGAGAATGTCCAAACAACCTAAAAGGTATGTTGGACATATCAGTCAAGGTACATTTGTGGCATCCTACAGTGAGGATGATGATCTCAAGACTTACGAGGAGGCCATGGAAAGTCATGATGCAGGAAAATGGCAGGAAGCTATGAATTCTGAGACATTAACCAAGTTTGGAACTTGGAAGACTTGCTCAAAGATATTGTACCTAACGGATGCAAGTGGGTCTTTAAGAGAAAGATTGGTGCAGATGGACTAATCGATACTTATAAGGTAAGGTTGGCGGCAAAAGGATATCGTCAAAGGCAATGAATTAACTATGATGAGACTTTCTCACTAGTTGCCATGATAAAATCGATTAAAATTCTTCTTGCCATTGCGGCGCACTACGATTATGAGATCTATCAAATGGATGTGAAGACTGCATTCCTCAATGGAAACTTTGAGGAAGAGGTGTATATGATATAACCAAAGGGTTTAACATCCAAGGAGAATTCAAATAAGGTGTGTAAGCTTCAAAGATCTATTTATGGATTGAAGCAAGCGTCAAGGAGCTGAAATATAAGATTTGATGAGGCTATCAAATTTTATGACTTCATTATGAATGAAGATGAGCCGTACGTTTACGAGAAGACCAGTGGGAATACAATTACTTTTCTTGTACTTAATGTTGACGACATCATAGTAATTGGGAATAATGTAGCGATGTTATCTTTACTTAAATTATGGCTATCTAAAAACTTCCCAATGAAAGACTTGGGAGAAGCATCCTACGTATTGGAAATACAGATCTATAGGGATAGATAAAAAAGGATACTCAAACTAACACAATCCTTTTACATTGACACCATCGTCAAAAGGTTTGACATTGAGAATCTCAAAAGAGGTCTCATATTGATGAGACATGGAATTTATGTCTCCAAGGAGCAAGCACCTAAGTCTCTTAAAAAGAGGGCATTGATGGACAAGGTACCCTATGCCTCTGCCATAGGTTCTATTATGTATGCTATGCTATGTACTAGGCTCGATGTAGCCTATGCTCTAAATGTTACGAGCAGATATCAGGCAAATCTAGATGCAGAACACTAGAAGGCTGTGAAATGTATCCTTAAGTACTTAAGAAGGACTAAGGATTTATTTTTAGTATATAGACAAGCTGACTTAAAATTGCGAGGATACACTGACTCGAATTTTTAGTCTAATCCTGATGATAGTAAATCTACTTCTAGATTCATATTGACTTTGAAGGGAAGTGCAGTGAATTGGAAAGTTCCAAGTAAGAAATCATTGTTGATTCGATGATGAAGGCAGAATACATTGCTATAGTGAAAGCAGCCAAGGAAGGAGTCTAAATGAAGAAGTTCATCACCGACCTTGGCATAGTTCATACCATCTCTGATGAGATTGTGGTTCTTTCGCTTGTGGAATCGCCCTATTATTGTTGCACATCAATGAGATTGTTAGTTCTGTGTATGGCCTACAAGCCAATCATACTTAATTTTGTTCATTTATTAACGGTAATAAATATTTATTATGTGTAAATCATCTCTTTTAATATTAATCGTAACATAATGAAGTCCATGAATGTATGCAATGATTTTCATATTATGATGAGATCACAATAATGAGATTGACAACCTATAAACATGTATTCTTAATTGTTCCTAGTCAGAGGATATCCGAGAAGGACATCAGACTTCTAGTTAGACTAGTACAAGTTACTCCAGCTCATATGATGAGGGTGATTGGTCTCATAGTTACTTGTGTGGAGACACTATGTTGAACCTGTAGGTGCTCATTGGGGAATGAGTTTACTGAACTGATCTGACATGGATCGCTGGATAGTAAGTTACTTGATTGTCAACTAGCTTGATCCATCGTTACAGTAGCGTGGATGGTCCTCGAACTTGAGACACCAAAGACTCCTTGTCGGTGGACTTTTGGGCTTTGACCGTGACTTATGGATTCTTATCCATGGGATTCTAGCCAGTCATGTGATCGGGCTCAACGGAAGACCTACGAAGGCGATTGTGTGTCAATAAAGAATCATTTGCTCTCATTAATTAGAGAAAAAATGATCTAGGTTAAATGCATAGAAGTCCCTAGGTAGGGCGGACTCAATATCAGACAAGGAGTTTTCTAATATTGAATAAGCACGCACTCATGCCGAGTGGGATAATTAGTTAGGGTTTGACAATTAACCATGTCCTAGGTTAACCCGAGAGTATTGTACGGATGAAGGATTAAATCTACGTGGTAACTGTAGACGGACAACTTCCAAGAGTGGGTTACAAAACCCCATCGCCTTCCGGGATCATGCGTCGTTGCTTGGCACCCAACATGATCAGAGATCCAGACGATTACTGTGAGACGATAATTCGATTTTGTAATTAATTGAACATGAGATATTAATTAATTATAATAAGCTAATAAGGAATTATTGGGCTTATTGGATCAAAATCTGGACTGGTGCTTGGGCCTAGAGGGTCATACGTAAAAGGATTCTCGGTTTGGGATATTTAAGTGGGTTTTGTATTAAGCAGGGGTTTTACGAAAAACTGTCGAACTTAATATAAAAGATAGCGAAGAGGACTGCCCTGAGCCAAGCTACAGAGCAGCCCTAGCCGCCCCCTCCTCTCTCTCTCTGTGCTCTAGCCCCCCCCCGGTAAGGGTGTTCAAGGTTCGGTTTGGTCTGGTTTATAAGAAAATTTTGTTAAACCGAACCAAACCGAACTGAACAAATTCGGTTTAGTTTGGTTTGGTTCAGTTTAAACCGCCTGCTATACAATAGATCCCAAGGCTTAGCAGACAACGTTTTAGTGGAGCCCAGGTGAGCCCTCGAGGGCACTTGGCCAAGTGCAAACAATGGGTGCAGCCGTCTTCTTTATAGGCATCTTGAGCGCAACATTTCGTGTTCCATCCGATATCAGACTAAACGAGGAGATTTGCACACCAAAACGTGTCTGTGAGATGGAGTACTTGACCGCCCACCTAGGTATCCCTTTAGTCCGGTACCGTGTAGATAGAAAACCTACTGCCCAAGAATTCTATAAATGTCCAGCCGACCCAGCACATTTAAATAGGGCCTCGCCAAGTGGGCGCATCATGATGGGTGTTGGCCCAAAACAACTAAATAGAAAACCAACTTGCCCAGGATTTTTTTAGATAAATGCCCAGCTGACCCTGCACATTTAAACAGCGGATGGGTGCACCATCATGGGCCTTGGCCCAAAACAAACTAAAATAAAATTTATATAGCAAATGATTAGTTGATGTTTTACATTTATCAAATAATTCGGTTTCAACGGTTTGGTTTGGTTTGGTTTCTGTGGTTTGGGACCTATTGCAACCCGAACCAAACCGAAGGATCTTTAAAACCGAACCAAACCAAAATTTTGGTTTGGTTCGGTTTGATTTTTCGGGTTGAACCAAATAGTGAACACCCCTACCCCCGGGTGGCTCTCCGGCTCATGTCTTCTCCGTACAATGATTCCCGCTTGCCGGGATTGCTTCGTCCGCATGCCGCAATGATCTTAACGGATTCATAAGCACGGCACGGCTACCGATTCGAGCAAGGAGACTAGGATGATCCCGCAATAAGAGCATCGCGTAGATAGTACTAGAGGCCGAACATCTGTGCAGCTGATGACATTGCTCGTTCGAAACCAATCGAATGCGGATTCGAATCTACGCAAGGTGATTTTTTGAATCGCCGTTTTGTGTTTTTTATCGAAATGGGTCGGTGATAGTGGGATAAATTTTAATATTTATATTCCGTTGTGTTCTTCGTTCCCCACTCGATCCTTACACTTTGCACCAAAAAGAAAACTATAGTAATTAAAGACACTGGATTGGTGTATTTCTCCCTCCACTCAATTCGCTTCCCACTGAGCATATTGATTATAGTGAAGCATGACCATCGTCTAGAAGTTACAAATGGCTTAGTTATCTTATGGTTGATTTACAATTGAGGTTTGTCACATCAATTTTGGGTACTATATTAGAACCAAACAAAGTTCACCAACAGTACCCTTCGTGGTTTTATGTGCTTTGCATGGCATTGGGTTAAGTTGATGGCCTTTAAAACTTTTGATCATATCAGTAAATTTAACACAACACAAGTACTTTTGTATATCTTAGAAAGGGAGACATAGATTATTCACATCACTAATACATGGTTGAGAGAGAGATTTGTTAACATCAGACACAAACCTGGTTGTTGTGCTTTGTAGGTGTCCCAAACACTCAGCCCCTTCCGCAACAGCTAGTTTGTAGCCCTTTCCACCAGTAGGAAACCATGTAGGAAAAGGAAATTAGATTATACGATCAAAAGAGAAACAACTATCATAGGACTTGAAGATCAAAAGTATACTATAGGTTATATAATATTTAACTATAGCTTCTATTGAATTGAGCCGTTTTAGAGTCAGTAAGCTCTACATTTCACTATCATTAAAATATTGCAATTGATTTTGGTATTACTGTCTGTTGAATTGTTGAAATAAATGAGTTTACCAAAAATCAAAAGCCACTTGACAGCATTTGAAAAATGAACAACTTATTTGACACGTTCACATGTTGTTCTGCCCTTGAAAGCATTTCAATCTTGCACAACTTATTCGGCATAATCAGATGATTACACTATTTGCAATTGGGGTAATTAATTACATGTTTATGTCATATTGGTATAAAAGTTTTTTTATGAATAGGTAGCTTAGTGTTGTGTCAGTTTTTTTAACACCAGAGGTGCTTACAAATGGCTTTGGTTACTTTAATCTTTATTATTGCATATTTGCAGCATTTTAAAGGACATCAAATGCAAAGGCTAAAGGTATATACAAAAGCTTTAGAAGCAAGAGGTAAGAATCTCTATCTTATATGAGCAATGTCTTGTTTATACCATTGAGTCAATAAATGCTTTAAAAAACTGATGCATATGACCCTAAAGAATTACATAAGTGAAAGCACTATGAATTGGATAGAAGGTTGAGTGACAATAAGATGGCACAAATGATCTTATAGAGGTCATTTACATGCATAGATTTTACATGGTGTTCCTCCTAAATGTGAGGGTCTATAGGGGATATATCCAAAAAAAAATAGCCGGTTCACAAATTTCTTTTCTACCCAACTAATTAGGTATATATGATTGTGTTATATGGAGATCCTGGAAAAATTATTTTTAAGCATCCGTGGAAAATGAGCTTACCAAAAACCAAAACCCAGTTGATAACATTTAAAAAATGAACAACTTATTTGCCACCGTCACATGGTGTTCTATCCTTGAAATCATTTCAATTGAATAACTTATTTGGCATAATCAGTTGATTGCACTATTTACTTATGTTAATAAAATGTCATAAAACATAATAAAATATGACACTTGAGACAAACTGTAAACAGAAAACTAAAAATACGTATGTCATAAAACATTCATGTCAATAGAAGGCACGAATTAGTGTTCAGTGTTGGCTTTACTAGTAAGTATATCAAGAATTCACACCGGAAAGTTATCATTCGATGCATGACTTGGTGATAATCTTTGATAATAGACGGAAAATTCTTAGTACTCAATTTCCCTCCTCCTGCTAACATGTGAAAGTGTATGAAAAAAATGCAATGATGTTAGTTGGGAAATTATTTTTCTTACTCTTCTAAATGATTGTTTTATATTAGCCTAAATGACATGTTGGTCTTGAAAAATAAGTATTACATGAAGAAGTCAGGTATCTCTTCTCATGGCCTAAAATAGAAAAGAGGGTAATATTCTAAATGGTTGTCCATAGAAGTGACCCATGTGGAGTATAGAATTGGATAAGATGGGGTAAGGTTTCTAGTTGACTCTAAGAACCTAATATACTGCTAAATCATTGTCTTACCTAGTTTTGTGAGCCTTAAACATGTTATTTTTTATATATTTGTTTAAGATGTACGACAAAACCGAAAGTTACATAATGGCCATGAACTTTTGTGATTAGAAACAAACTTGTGTGTTGTGAGGTGTAGGTGTCATAAATATTTGGACCGCTGTCGCCTTTCGCAGCAGCTCGTTTGGACTGTGCAGCAACAAAGAAAAACATATATGAGACCATCAACAATAGAAAAAATTGCGTGAAAAATAAGCATAGATTAGATAAATCTTTCAAAAGAGAAAAACCAAAACAATATTCATTTCTGGTGAACCCCCCAATATGTGAGTTGGAATTAGTTGATGAAGACATGGGTTTGACAGAGGGAATTCGAGATATTCAATCATATACGGAATATCATAACATATTTACAGCTATTGCTATCCAAGTTGCAATTTAATTATTCATTGAATATCTCAATAATACAACTTATCAAAACATAGTTGTGAGTGCTTAAAATGAGCGTGTGATTATCATGAAAAATTATGTTGTTTAAGTACAAAATAAACCTATTGAAAAGAAACTAAGTGATGTGATCGCCAGAAACTTTTGACTAAAAAGTTTCAAAAGGAAGATTTGATCGCCTACCTGTTTGGATGTGGGAGATTTTGAGTTCTTGGTTCCCTCCTTCAGCCGGCTGAAGAAAGAAAGCCCTTTCTTGTCTTTGTTCTTGCTTTGGCTACTGTTGAGTTTTGAGGATCGTCTAGAGTCTTTGTTGTTTGCTATTGATTTCCTTCCTCTTATTCTCCTTTGTACCTTGCAGGAAATAGAAAGAAGTGAAGAATAAAACGCGTCGCCACTTACAGACGCCTTTTATATTAATTAGGATAAGGATAAACATCCGGAAGAGAAGTAGAAACAACTTAGGAAACTTAAAATACGTCGTACCTTGAAGACGTCTTTTAGTTAATTAATAAATTAATTAAAATTCAAATTTAAACATCAAAATAAGAATAAACTCTAAATAGCGTCCACACAGGTCGACGTCATTTAGACTTCTTCATATTTTAACTGAAATTTGAGTTAAAATCAATTTAATTGATTAACTTAAATCATGTCTGCTTGACCCAACACTATTTAGATAATTAAAAAGATCAATAAGAATTAACCAATGATTAAATATCAAACCATTCTGAGACATTATTATATGATATGAAATTTACTCGAAATGATGTCAAAATTAGCGTGTCTATAGCTGCCTCACCTTGGCATCGTCTTTGAAGGGGAGTGAAATGAAATGGAATGTACTGAAAAGGTGATGCCAAGGTGTGATGAGACACGTTCTCAACATCACATGACGGGATTTTTTCTCAAAATCATCAGTGAAGATAGCTCAAGGAGATTAATGGAATCAATCTTGTCTGGATGAGGTAGATAAGGAAATAAAATAAAGTCGATCAACCTCCACGGAGTGGGAAGTACCCCAGGTCGTAGACACTGTAGGTTTCATCATGGAGAGCGTTTGCCAGCTAATGTGGACGTGCTGCAGCCATGATGGATCTTAAAAGAAAACAAGAAATATTGGATAGAGAATCTAAGAAAGGATAGAATTCTAAGGATATCTTCAAGCGAACCTCAAAGATAATCAAGATACTCAATTCAGAATGGAATATTTCATATCATGTTAGAATTATTTGATTTAATGGTTTGAAACTTAATCAATAATTAATTCTTATCACAGTGATTTCAAAGTCCTATATGATGCATGCTGGGCTAAAAGAAAAATATAAAGTCAAATAAAATATAAATTAATCAAGGATAATATTGTTAAATTGTCATTAATGAGTCAAGATACCAATTCTTATAATTCAGTGCTAAGCCGAAGCTCGTTTATCCACACACCGTTTCACAAAAGTGGAACCATCATCCCCACTAATTAACAATCCAACGGCCTATCCGTGCGATTAAGAATTATCTGGAATTATCACTGTTTTTGCTGTAGGAGAACTCAAATTCCAGTTTCATCAAAACCACAAGATCCTTGATATGCTCCAATAAATACTTATCATATAGTAATGCAAATGAATTACATGGAATAATACAAGGGTAGAAATAACCGTCTTTTTAGCCACGGTTGACACTCATAAACTCCCATAATGGGATCTTCTTGATATTTCCAGCTTCATTTGGGTTTAATTTAATTTACCTGCACTCAAAAGTTCATCAGTAACTTCAAACAAGTGTTTGACTAAGTATTAAAATATGGAATTTCGGGAAAAATGACAGAAAGCTTGAAACGCGTCGTGTCGAGCCGACGCTCTTTAACTGTCTAAAATGCGTCACTTGTCCACGACGCCTTTTACTCACAGAAACAGCTTCTTGCTGTTCTCTACTCGGATTCCAACTCTTCCAATGCTCATCCCTTTTACAATCCGGAAAAATCTTCCTAGGATAGCAATTCCTTCTCTATAAATATCATTAACTTGTTTCCAAGCAATCCTACCACAATCTAGAGATCCGAGGTTGAGTTTTTCTTCAAGATTCAAGGGTTTTTCAAGGTTTTCAAGCTTCAAGAAGGAAGAAATCCGAAAAAGAGGATGAGTTCTTCAAACAAAATGATGAAAAGGTCACTGGAGAAAATCTCCGACGTGGACAATCGCCTTATTGGAAGGGATCCCCACCTCCAAGTAAGTTGAATTAGCTTTCCTTTAATTTTTCTTCTTGTTCCTCCATGTTCTTCATATTCTTCAATTGATCCTCTTTTCCTCTATTTTTTAGACATATCCCATGTTTCCCGGCCCAAGGAGATTTACCTCTCTCCCTTGGATTCGCTAACTCGCCAAAAGTCTCAAGCTTTCTATGCAAACCTTCGTCTCGAAGTGGAATCTTCAAGGATTGGTAGTGCATGCCAAGCATTACAAAAGCTCGAACGTGGATTGGGCGACCATGGGTGCCTTGATCGAGCAGTGGCATGCTCAATCCCATACGTTTCTCTTTCCGGATTTCGAGTGCACTATTCTTTTAGAGGAGGCAAAGCTCCTGTTGGGTCTTCCAAAGACCAAGGACAAGATGGCTTTGACAAGAGAAAGGATCACCGGTCAACAATTGTTGACATCAATCATGAAGGATCCCTCAGAAGCTAAAGGATGCCTTACCAATAAAGGGATCAACCTTGCAAAGATCGCTGAATGGAGTTTATACGAGATCGATGATCTAAGGGAGGATGAAGCTGAAGACGTGACGAAAGCTTTCGTCACGTGCCTTGCCGGGGCTTTGTTCTTTCCCGCGCAAGACAACATCCTAGAAGATGATCAGGTCAGTGCTATCTGCGCGATCTTCGAAGGTAAATCCATTAGCATTGCGATCTTGGCTTACCTTTACAGCGGTCTCTCTGCGGCATCTACGGGTCGTCCTCCTTACGGATGCATGTTACTCTTTGCTTTGTGGGTTGAACTACACTTCAAATTTGAGTATTGCACGAGGATGTCACCAAGACCGTCTCAAATTTACATGAACAGCCCAATCCACTGCATCGCCAACATCGTGAAGTTCAACGAGCGCATGGTCAACAAGGTATCAAAGCTCAAGACCCGTGCCGACTGGAGGGAGTTCCTAAGATGCATGTCGTCCAACATGTTTGACTCTTCTCCACTCGCTCTTATTAGAAATCCCATCAGAGTACGCCGTGCAGCGGGAGCAGAACTTAAGTTGATTGGGACTACTGAGCTTGTGTTGTATAATCCCCATCGGTGCCTTACTCAGCTCAGCCTGAATCGTCATGAATTCCCCGAGTTCACCCTTACATCCCCGATCAAGAGGCGTGCCTTGGAATCCGATGAAGACTATGAAGCCACAGAACTTATCACTACTTTGTGGAACCTTGGCTTCAGTTCTCGTGTAAAATCCTCTAAAGATAGAGATAGAGGAGTGAAATTTTCATATTATCAAGCATTTCATGAAATTCTTCCTTAAGTGTTCTTTTTTTCTTTTTTTTTTCTTTTCTGATGTAATAAAAAATTTCATTGAATAAAGAATCATTTTTCATGCCTTGGAATCTTTCCTTAACTTCCTGTGATATGCCCATGATTTTTCCCTTAGCGAAAACTGGATTTTTCCTTAAAATATGACAGTTCGGGTTTGTTAAATCCAAAATGCGTCTACTCAGAAAGACGCCTTTCAAACACAATTCATTTTCTAGAAATTAACCATTAATCCTCAAAATCTCGAATTAAGCTTAAATTGTGTCTACTACTAAAGACGCCTTTCAACTCTCTCTCCTACTTTTTCCAGAACTCGGCCATCAATTCTGTGATTAATCCTCTAAAACACGTCTTGATCAGTAGACGCCTTTAATGATCATGCCTGATACGGTTCTGACCAGAATTGGCGGTAAATTGAAACGCGTCGTTCCGTGTAGACGCCTTTCACTTACTTTCAAACAACTGGCCTTGCCGCCTCAGTTTTATGCGCCATAAAACGCGTCGGTCCGACACGATGCCTTTCAACCTTCTGTTTACAGACCCGCGAAGGTCCCCTTTTTTCCACACTTTTCTCAAAACTTTCTCTCTCTTCTCCGGTGACCCTCCGGCGATCTAACCCTGTCTCTCTCTCTTTTAACTCCATGGAACGCGGCGAAGGTTCCCGCAAGACCAAGGCTTTGGCCAAGAGAAGGCGAACGGCAATTCGCGAGGAAGAAGCACTCGAGGAGGTGCCGGCCGCACTCGCCGATGCGGCGGCGTTTTTGGAGGAGGAGGTGGCTCCTCTCTCCACCGGGGATCTTGCACATCTTCAGGTTCGCCTGGAGATCCTAACTGAGGAGTGAGACCGCGACCGCCTTCGCCTGGAGAGTCTTCAGGGTCGCCTCTCGGTGGCTGAACATGAGCGCAGGATGGTGGAGGAGAGGTACCAGCGGGCCCGTCAGCAGGCTAGTGATGGTGGTTTGGCGAGCGCTTTCACTGCTAGTGTCGCCATGTCGTCCGGCCAGGCAGGGCCGAGTGCGATACGACCACCTCCACTTCCTAGCCGAGGACCAGCACCAGATGCGCCCGACGAGGCTCAGAGTCAGCTTGATGAGGGTAGAGGGGAGAGCCAGTCTTGAGGGCTCATGTATTTTTTACTTTCTTTTGTATATCATGTAAGAAACATCTTTTGACATATATACATGAGACTTTTGGCCTTCATCCTTGCGTTCCATGTGTTTGCCTTGCGTTCTGTACGCCACTTAACAAATAGGTTAAGTATCTATTTAGGCTTAGCCCCTTACCAGACCAAATGAGTGGTCGATCAATCTTTTTCTTAAATGAAGGGTCAAGGGGCATAGCCTTTATTAACAAAGGTAATGTGAATAATCAAACTTAAGCAAAATGCAACATACAAGCAGACAGATGCTTAAAAATAAAAAGAATGAAGCATACCAAATGCAATAAGCAGATGCTAATTGAAATATTTTTGTTGTTTTTGAAATATGTATTTTTTTGGGTTTTGAGATATGTATTTTTTTTTGGCTTTTGAAATATGTACTTTGAATTTTGACATATGTATTTTTTTTGGATTTTTGAAATATGTATTTTTTTTTATTTTTGAAATATGTATTTTTTTTGGATTTTGACATATGTTGTGAACTAAAAGACCAGCATGGTACTCGGATCAAAAGATCATATTTATTTATTAACTTAATTCCCGAATTATTCTTCAATAATTTAACTTAAACCCATTGTGTTTGAACTTGTGTTTCCATTCGTGATCCCATTTGATGATTCGATCCTTAGTCAATCTAGGCCGTTCCTTAAGTTTGGAGTACGCCTCTTTAGAAAGAAAGGATAAATAAGTTTAGAAAGCCCATGAGAAAGTTCCGGAGACCTAAAAAGATGTTCCTTTCTTACCCTAATATCTGTTGGGGTTCGGTCATTTTCTTTCCGGGGTATTTATCGACCTTGCGTTCCCTTTTATTTCATTTCATGGCCTTGATGTAACGTTTGTAGTGTGATGGCCTTTTGATTTGACGTTTGGCTTTTGCCTTTGCTTTGCTTTTCTTTTCTTTTCTTTTCTTTGGGACGGATCTCACCCTTTTTTTTATGACGGCCTCCTACTAAGATGGCGGGTATTCTTGGTAGTCTATTCTAAGCCTCGTTCCAACATCATAGGCCGAGTGTAAAAAACAGAATTTTGCTTAAAAAGAATGATTTGTACTTTACACTTTCAGTCGAGCCTTCGGTATTCTTTAGGACTTGGCATCTCTTGTTACTTACGAATCAAACGTGTCAGTGTGTGTAGTAATGTGTTTGAAGTTAAATTATCCAGACTAATAAGGGAATTTGAGTTTGTAAATTTTCTGATTCCACTGGTCTTTGTACCATGCTGATCGACTCTTTAACCTAAGGATAGTATTTCTTAAAATGTAAACCGTTCCATGGGTGAGTTAGCTCTTCTCCTTCTGCATTGACAAGACGGTAAGGGTTACCAGGAAAAGCGTGTGATACAACATAAGGTCCTTCCCAGTTGTGTTGGAGCTTAGAACGCGGACCACCAGGTTTTAAAAAAATCTTTTTGACGACCATTTCACCGACCTTGAACTTACGTTCAATGACTTTCTTTTGATAAAAACGTGCTAGTCTATTTTGATAAACTCTTGCATGATTAGCAGCTGACCATCTTCTCTCGTCTAAGAGTTCCAATTGAGCAAGGAGTGTTGAACGATGTTCATCAATGGAAAATTCTTTGTTCAATTGTACTCTTAATGACGGTATGAGGATCTCGTATGGATCTACCGCCTCCATTCCAAATGTTAAGGAATAAGGAGTTTGCCCAGTGGGCGTGCGGATTGAAGTTCGGTAGGCCCATAAAGCCTCAACCAATTTTTCTGGCCAGTCTGTGAACTTGTTAGATTTGCACGTCTTTTTGATGATTTTTATCAAAGTCTTGTTAGTTGCCTCTGCTTGGCCATTGCCTTGCGGATAATAAGGAGACGAATGATGCAATGCAATTTTGTACATGTTGCAAAGGTCTTTCAATTCTTGTGACACGAACTGTGGTCTACTGTCGGTGACGATGGTGTTTGGAATTCCAAATCTGGTGATGATGTTCCTCATGATGAACTTGCAGACGGTTGAGGCTTTGACTTCCGTGTATGCTTCAGCTTCTGCCCACTTGGTGAAGTATTCCGTTGCCGTGAGGATGAAAGATTTTTGCTTGATGCCGGAATCGGAATTGCCAAGGGGTCCAATTATATCGAAAGCCCACATGGAGAAAGGCCATGGGGAAGAAACAGGATGGAATGAAGATGCAGGTGAATGAATTTTGTCGGCGTGAAGTTGACACTTAGCACACCTACGGACATATCCTACACAGTCTTCTTCCATGGTTGGCCAATAAAATCCTTGTCTAAGGATTTTCTTTGCTAGCATTTGTCCATTAACATAGCCACCACAAACTCCAGCATGAGCTCCTTCCATAACCTTCCAAAGCTCATCTTCGTCCAGACATCTCAGAAGAAGTCCATCAAAACCTCTTTTGTACAGTGCTCTCCCAACTAGGGTGTATCGTTGAGCAACTCTCCTGATAGCCCTTTTCTCCTCAGCTGTGGCTTCTTCAGGATACGATTGATCTTCACAATATTTGGCAATTTCATAGTACCATGGCTTCTGTTCATCATCCATCTATTCTAACAGCTCCATCAACATGATTTCTCTCTTTTCCACGATATCTCCATCTTTGACCTTCTTCAGCAACTTTTCCTTGGTTCTAAGAAATGAAGGGTCTTTTACGGCGGGTGAAAGACACCTATGAACTATGATTGATTTAGATTGCCTGTTGATTGGAAAATCAAGAGAAGATGCAAGTGAGGCTAGAGCGTCAGCTAAGATGTTATGATTCCTAGGGACATGGACGAAGATCAGTTTGGTAAAAAGCTTTGAATAAGCAGAAGTAAGTTCTTGATAAGGCTTGAGTTTGGAGTCAAGGGTTCGATACTTGGTTAACACTTGGCGAAGAATTAATTGGCTATCCCCCACAATCCTAAGTTTGGTAACACCATGAGAATGAACAGCCTCGAGGCCAGTAAGGAGCGCCTCGTATTCAGCTATATTGTTGGTGACTGGAAAGTCAAGCTGAAAGGCTTGTGGAATGGTGATACCTTCGGGTGATAACAGAACAATGCCAATACCCTTTCCATGGGAATTCAGAGCTCCGTCAAAATACAGAGTCCACATATCATCTTTGATTTGGTCTATGGACATCAGTTCCTCATCCGGAAACTCCGATTGAACTGGATCAAAATGAGGAAGGGGGTGATGAGCGAGATGTTCTGCTATGGCATAGCCTTTGATCGCTTTCTGCTGAATGTAAATGATATCGAATTGAGATAGAAAGCTTTGCCATCACGCTAACCTATCAGTAAGGACATATTTCTCCAGAAAAAACTTGATCGGATTCATCCTTGCGATGAGATGGACTTCATGGGCTAGAAAATAATACTTCAATTTCTGAACAACCCAAACTAATGTTGCACATGTTTTCTCCATCGTTGTATATCTCTATTCAGCGGGGTTGAGAAGTTTAGAGAGATAGTAGGCTGCCCTCTCCTTTCCTTCTTCATCCTCTTGTGCTAGGATAGCCCCCACTGCATCATCCAGGACAGAAATGTAAAGTATCAATGGTTTACCTGGAGATGGTGGTATCAAAACAGGAGGACTTGCCAAATAATTCTTTAATCCATCGAATGCCTCCTGACACTTATCGTCCCAATCGAATTTGACTCCCGACTTGGTAAGCTCGTAAAACGGCTTACACCTTTGTGAGTGCTAGGAGACAAAACGGCGAATAAATTGCAACCTCCCGATTAATCCTCTCAACTCCTCCAAGTTTTTGAGAGGTGGCATTTCTTTGATAGCCTTCGCCTTGTTGGGATCGATCTCAATTCCCCGTTTGCTAACGATGAATCCAAATAATTTCCCTGAAGATACCCCGAATACACATTTCTTGGGGTTCATCTTTAACTGATATTCCCTTGATCTCTCTAACACTCTTGCCAGAACTTTGGCATGCTCAGCCTTTGTCTTAGATTTAACCAACAAGTCATCCACATACACTTCTAGATCTATGTGCATCATGTCGTGAAATATTGCCATCATAGCCTTCTGATAAGTGGCTCCAGCATTCTTTAATCCAAATGGCATGACAACATAGCAGTATGTTCCCCAAGGTGTAGTAAATGATGTCTTCTCCTAATCTTCTTCTGCTAAGTTGATTTGATTGTATCCTGAAAACCCATCCATAAACGATTAAGTCTCATAGCCAGCAGTGTTATCGATGAGTACGTCAATATGAGGCAATGGAAAATCATCTTTAGGACACGCCCGGTTTAAATCTCAGAAGTCAATGCAAATCCTGACCTTCCCGTCCTTCTTCATAACCGGGACTATGTTGGCCACCCACTGTGAATAGAGGACAACTCTAATGAACTTGACTTTATGTAATTTGTCGACCTCTTCTTTCATCTTTGAAGCCATTTATGAGTGGAATTGTCTTAGCTTCTGCTTGACCGGGCTAGCTCATTCCTTTAATGTCAATCTATGATCCACTAATGACGAGTCTAACCCCGGCATATCTTCATAACTCCAGCCAAAAGTGTCCTTATAGTCCTTGAGTACTTGTACCATTGCCTTCTCATCCTCTACCGAAAGATTCTTGCTGACGAGGACAACGTTAGGTTCGTCCTCAATCCCTAAATTGACTTCTCTAGTGGGCTCTTCTACGACAGCTGAGGGTTCATCGAATCTCTTCACTCCCCTGGCATATGCCTCAGCTGCGTCCTTGTCATCTTCTTCATCTTCAACAATGGGGTCTTTTTCATGTATCAACTCATACACCCCATATCCATCATTGACTAACTCATCATTCATACAGTCTTCTGGTATCTGAATAGGATTTTCCAATAACTGAGGGATTAAAGAGCAAGAAAAGCATCTATTAGCTAAGTCCTGGAGGTATCTATCTGGAATCTGTCTACCTTTAGACTTTCCAGACTTCCTAACCTGATTAACTTGCCTAGAGCTAGACTCCCTAACTTCACTAGACTCCTTATTCTGACCTAATGAAGGTGAAGCAGAATGAAAATCATGGGATACATATGGAAATACAGGAGAATCCTCTCGAGGGGAGGGGCATAGTAGATTTAGAAGAGAATCTTGACCGAAAGACCCGCGCGATGGGGTATAATCGGCCAAGTAAGAGGTTTCCTTAATGAGGATCTGGGAAGAATTTGTTGCCAAATTGACGTTTTTTTTTTGACAATAGAAGAGTTAAGCATAAAACAAGAATGAAGATGAATAGAAGGAGAATGAGATGAGGGAAGTGGCACCAAGGCCAGAGGATTAGGGGGATCATACAGCAGTATGTCCCAGATTAAATCATACATCCTCTCTAGATCGAGAGGAAGTGGTGGAGTGAGGTCTCGTGGGGACAGAGTAATTATGACGGGCGGGGCCCGTGGAATGTCTTCAATAATGACGTGCGACCAAGTCGGGGTCAAGAGCAAAGTGCGAAACAAGGTGTGAAGCATGAAAACATGAGAAGAATATGTCCCCCTCCAAAGCAGATCCGTGGTGTAGCCAGCTTCATAGGGGTCATCTGGCTCCCCTTCATCAGTCTCTTCTGACAGTAGTATCCTTTTGTCGAAAATAGCACCGGGACCTTCGATCAGCTCATCGATCTGTGGCGGCCACTTGGGTTCTGCAGGATCGAGAAACAGCCTGTTCAGTGCGATGTAGAGGTCCCTCAGATCGAACCACCTGTACCATTCACATTCAGGATCTTGGAATTTTCTCCTCTTCATAGGCCGCAGAGCCTCCAATGACTGGTACGTGAGTAGTTCTGAGCAGTGTCTAGCCAAGTCTCTCCCATATATATTGTGGAGGTCAAAACATAAAATAATAACCACCGTGTTGTCATGGCTTATTACGGGCCCCTTTACAAAATGAGTGTATAGGGTCCATATTAGGGGGTCCCGACCTTCCTTGTGTGGTGTAGACATCGTCTCCCAGACTTTCTGGCCGCCTTCATTCTCTGCTTGCTGAACAATGTCCTGCTTCATTTTTCTCGGCCTATAGCCCAGGCCGCTCCCAGGTGCTCCTCGGTGGTCTTTGACGGGAGTGGTCCTGCCTTGTAACTGTAGTACTCATGCATCATGGGGTACTCATGCATTATTCTAAGCCATTCTTCATCATTATTCTCCATCCTGGGGTACTCATGCACTTCCCCTTTTTTATGGCATTTAATGGATAAAGAGAAATAGTAGCAGTTTTCAGAGGATCAGCCACTGGATGGTAAACCTGTAATACCGACAGAAAAGGTTGTCGGCCAGGCGAAGAAGTGGATTTGACATTCAAAGAGTGAGCAGCAGCAAGGATCGGCATGCTCGTAACCTTAACGATTCGTCCTTTAAAGGGGAATTTGAGGCATTGATGATTCGTGGAGGGAATTGCCTCAAGAGTTTTTATGTAAGGACGACCCAAAATGGCGTTTAAAGAAGGGTCGATTTCCAGGATGTGAAATTCAACCTCTGCATGACTTACAGGGCCTAGCTCCACTTTCAAATAAACTATTCCCAGAGGGGAACGAGTGGAATTATCATATGCTGTCACGGAGATGGGGCTTGGCAGCCATTTTTCCTTGGGCACACCGCACAATTCTAGGGTCTTCAGAGGTAAAACATTGATCGAAGCCCCTGTGTCAACCAGACATGCATCTACGGCCTTTTTGCAGATATTGACCGTGATGCTCAGAGCCATGCTTCTGGCCGCCGGCGGTGCTAGTTCCGATGTATGAAATGAAATAGAGGGCTGATCCCCCTGAGGAACTAACAGTGCTGTAATCTTCTCCACCGGCACGTCCTCGTTGACCATCACCTTTTGCAGATATTCCATCAGAGCTTCTTGGTGAATCTTCGATCTTTTAATCAGTTCAAGCACGGAGATCCGTGCCGGTGTTCGGTCCAGGTGCTTCAGCAAGTCATATTGAGTGCCTGGTGCACTTTCTTCATTGTGTGCTTCCTCTGTCGGCTGTGATGGACCATCTCACTCCGGAGCGCATGTTCCTCAGCCGTGGAAGGTCCGGGTGATACTTTGAACTTTGAGTACCGCAGGGTTGGATGGTGCGGATGGGGTGGAGTGTTGGTATGTAGTTGATGGCGTGGGGTTAGTCGGTGGTGGCGTGGTGCGGATTAAAGGCCTAGATGGTTGGATGGTGGGAGAAGTGGGGAACGGCATGCGTAGTAGCGGTTTAGAAGGTTGGATGGTATCTGGGTAAGCAGTAGTGGTAGCGGGTGAAGTAGGGAATGGTACGCGGAGTAGTGGTCTGGATGGTAGGAGGGGTGCGTAGTTGGTTTGCGGGGGGTTATTTAGTGGAGGCGTAGTGGCATGGGGCGTAATGGGTTTGAGGAAAGCGGGTGGTGGTAATGGGTTAGTAGGTGCGGTTGAGTGATATGCGGGTGTTGGTATGGGGGTAATGGTGATGGGCTGTGGTCTGGGTATGTGCATGGTGCGGCGTGGTGGTTGTTCTGTGGTACTCGGAATGTGACCCGTCGAATAAATAGAGGAAGAGTCCTCTATCCTCCACTGTTGCCTGCGGTTAGCCTCAGACCGGCTATTTGTCAGAATGGGGGCAACTTGGTTCTGATTTTGATGCTCCGGAAGCGGGTTCTGCACTATGCCCATGTTCGGTGATGGTGCTGCTTGTGCTGGTGCTCTTGCTTGCTGCTGCTGCTGCTGCTGTGGTGGTCTTCTTGCTTTTAAGGCTGATATGTATTTTTTCATCTCTACCCAGTCTATGCCGCCCTGCTCGTTGAGATTATGAATGTTATCTCTAAATTGGAAGCATGTGTCAATAGTGTGTCCAGGTTGCCTATGGAAATAGCAATACCTAGACGTGTCGGCATTCTGGGGCCAAATCGCCTTTTCTCTTGGCAGGACTAAGGCATTAGCTGCCATTATGGCACTAAAAATGTCCGCCAAGGACTCTGGGAGGACCGGGTATTCTGCCCTCTTCGGGCTTGGAGGTCTTCTCTGTTGATTGTAGTCAGTAGGAGGAGGGACATTATGATATGCCGGCGGTGCACGTGGCTGGTACTGCTGCTGTTACTGATACTGCTGTGGCGGAGGCTGGTACTGTAACTGCCGTTGCGGCGGCTGCTGTGGTTGTTGCTGTTGCTGGTTCGGCTGTTGAGGCCGCTGATATTGGGGCTGCTGATATTGAGGGTTCGACTGCTGCCTGTACCCCTGCTGGTTCGGCTGCGGTGGCCTCTAGTACTGTTATTGACTCCTCACGAACTGGGGCGAATTGTTGTTCATACTACTGACTTGCTCATGAGAGAGCGTGCCCTCAGTAGTTGGACCCGTGCTGGTAGAATTTGGCACTGCAGGCTTCCGATGTGAAGGCCTGCTAGGTCTGTGAGGATCAAAGACGCTAGAGAACGTAGCGTCCTTGAAGGCATTCTGACAGTACCGCGCTCTTTCATAGAGCTCTGCCATGCTAGTCAGATTGTTCAGGGAGAGGACTAGTTTGAACTGAGGCGTAGCGTTAGAAATCAGCATCTTCACTTGTTCTGACTCGGACAAGTGATCTTTTACTTTCTCGGCCAAGCCTCGCCATCTGTCGGCAAAACTGACGAACTCCTCATCGGGTTTCATCTTCTCTGCTATTAGGTCAGTGATGGACAGGGAGGGAGCGACTCTGTCCTGGTATCGTTGAATGAATTTTCAGGAAACGATACCATACTCCTCTACTTCGGAGGGTTCCAAGGAAAAGAACCACTCGAGGGCTGGTCCCTCTAGAGATCTCCTGAACAAAAAGGCCAACGACCTCTTATCGTTTTGCCAGAAGGATGACTCGTACATGAACTCCTTCAAGTGGGTGAAGGGGTTACCAGTACCGTTATACTTTCGGTACACTGGCATCTCGGAGGATGGCAGGTGGAACACTGGCAGGCTTGGTAAGTTGATCTCTGGCGCAGCTTTGACCCCCATCATCTTCTGGAGGTTGTTGAATTGTTCGTCCATACGCTCCATTTTAGCCAGCAATGCTTGCGTTGTCGGATCAGCCTGGGGAGGAGGGGGAGGTGGAGGTACTTGATAGGCCTGTTGCCTAGAGTACGTCGGACAAGGAGGACAGTAAAGAGGAGGTCCAGCAGAGCTTCCGCCATGCCCGAGGGCATTTTGGTAAGCATGCGTTAGCGGTCTGGCCGGTTGCCTAGAAGATGAAAGTTGCGGCCCAGCTGGCCGAGAAGTGACATGTAGGCCTTCCATGGCCTGATGAATGTAGGGAGGATGATGAGGAGGTTGCTGAGGGATGGCAGGGGGAGCCGTAGGGTTCGGCTTGGCAGACTGTATGGGCGTCTTCCCCTTCATAATGGACTGGATCGCCTCGAACTGCTGAGGGTCCAGACGGGAGGCAAGAACTCCCAAAGCATTTACAAGATCCGAGAGATCAGAAGATGAGGGATCATCAGGATTCATGTCCCCCTCAAAGGTAGGATTAGGAACCGCATGCACATGCGGGGGAGGATCAAGATATTGATCATGAGGATGATAAAGAGGGGTTGAGACATTCCCCTCATGTCGAGTTGGAATAGGAAGAGAATTACGGGAGGCATCAGCATCTCTCCCGCTCTCGAAATGGTAATCAGAATTGCGAGGGGCATTAGCATCTCCCTCGTAGTTGATCATGGCATCTGGAGTCCCGCTCAAGTCCCTGCCTGATCAGAGCAGCATGATATTAGATTTTTTTTTCAGAGATTGACAAACAAGTTGTACAGAGATTTAAACAAACAAGTGGATGTTTAACGTGATTTTAGGATTCCTTGTTACATTATTTAGATTTAATTAAATCACAAATTCGCTCAAGGGATGAGATCCTAGTTTCAGTTCAATGTAAACCGTTATATTCTATGGCTTTCTCTCACAACGTTTATGGAAATCTAACCGGGACTTCAATTGGTACAACCAGCACGATGATCAAGAAGGAATACCTTGATTTTGGGAACTTACGGAGGTCTTTAACGCCAACTACTCTAGTCTAATCGAGGGACCGACCCAATCGGAGAGAGTTGAAGACGTAAAGAAGATTGTTCCTAAGAAGAGGAGGGTGTTAGCCTCAATGCGTATGACCTGTGGCCTGGATGGCCTCTAATGCTTAATATATAATGGGTAATAGCACACAGATCACAAAAATCTGAGAACTGAAGAAGAAATAAGAAACTGTTTGAATTGCGTCGTTGTCACTCGATGCTATTCAAAAGAGAACCTTATTTTTTCACAGAAGCTCAGACAGCAGACAGCAGGAAAATGAGACTGAAAGGCGTCTGGGTATGACGACACAGTTTGAAATGCGTCGCTGTTCCTGGACGCTTTTCAAGTCGTAGATGCAGTTTTCCAGGAGAAATTTCTGGATTGATTCCCCCTCAAATAGGATAAAAACGATAAATAATCAACTCATGCAAAAGATTTTTTGTTTCAGGTTTTAACATGATGATTTTATCAACTAAACAACTAAGATATCAGTCAATCACACAACATTTCATCACAAAAATAGCTTTTCAACTAATCAACGGGAAGGGCAAGATCTTGCCACAGGGGTGTGCACGTGGTGCATGTAGGAAATTAACTAAACTAAAAACACTCACCAATTGGTGAGGGCGTGTCAAGAGACACAAGTGGTGCACCGTGGGTGCCCGATTGATAACAACAAGAACAAAGAACTAAAAGATGGCGAGACCAAGTCCCACCGTGATCGCCAAAAAAGCTGTGAGTGCTTAAAATGAGCGTGTGATTATCATGAAAAACTATGTTGTTTAAGTACAAAATAAACCTATTAAAAAGAAACTAAGTGATGTGATCGCCAGAAACTTTTGACTAAAAAGTTTCAAAGGGAAGATTTGATCCCCTACCTGTTTGGATGTGGGAGATATTGAGTTCTTGGTTCCCCTCCTTCAGCCGGCTGAAGAAAGAAAGCCCTTTCTTGTCTTTGTTCTTGCTTTGGCTGCTGTTGAGTTTTGAGGATCGTCCAGAGTCTTTGTTGTTTACTATTGATTTCCTTCCTCTTATTCTCCTTTGTACCTTGTAGGAAATAGAAAGAAGTGAAGAATAATGATGAGAACTTAGGAAAAGGTAGTATCCATTTCAAACAAAGTTTTAAACATGCAACTTAACAGAAAACTCACTTGTTGAGTGGTCTTTTAAACCCCTTAATCAAATAGGTTTTGAAAATGATGCTAGTGTTGTATGTGTTGCATGGAGTGATGTAATGAAGAATGTAAAAAATATGCAGAAATTGAATTGAAGGTAAATGCTGGATGGCTCCTGGAAGCCTTGGTCTTGGACAGATGGATGAAGAATGGATGAAGAATGGACACCGACTTCTAGAAACAACACTTCAGCGTTTGGACGTCGTCACTTCAATTTTCACTCAATTATCACTCTGATATCACTTCAATCACTAACTCTGTCACCCATTCAAGAGACGGGGTATTTATAGACTTCTTTGCGTCCGCGGATTTACATGGAGAAATCTTGAGATTTATCCAGCTTAACCAACATATAAATACAGATTAATTCATCTTTATCTGTAATTATCTAAAACGCGTCGCCCATAGAAGACACCTTTCAAACTGATTAGCATAAAGATAAACATCCAGGAAAAACTTATCTTTATCCGTAATTAGATAAAACGCGTCGTCACTTACAGACGCCTTTTATACTAATTAAGATAAGGATAAACATCCGGAAGAGAAGTAGAAACAACTTAGGAAACCTAAAATGCGTTGTGCCTTGAAGACGTCTTTTAGTTAATTAATAAATTAATTAAAATTCAAATTTAAACATCAAAATAAGAATAAACTCTAAATAGCGTCCACACAGGTGGACGCCGTTTAGACTTCTTCATATTTTAACTGAAATTTGAGTTAAAATCAGTTTAATTGATTAACTTAAATCATGTCTGCTTGACCCAATACTATTTAGATAATTAAAAAGATAAATAAGAATTAACCAATGATTAAATATCAGACCATTCTGAGGCATTATTATATGATATGAAATTTACTCGAAATGATGTCAAAATTAGCATATCTACAATAGTGTTAGAAGGTTTATGGATATCATCTGATTATTATCTAAGCATGGGCTTCAACAAAGAAAGTATGGCATGGAATAATTTGTAGAATGTAGATGGACTTTAATAATGGTGTTGGTGTTAAAATTCACTGTTTTTTTTTTCTTTCTTTTTTGGTGGGTGGGGGGGGGTGTTCCACTGATAAGTTAAATTGGATCCATATGTACTTGTAGATAAATTGGATAAGTTAAATTGCCTCTCCTAATCTCATCTGCCATCTTCTTCTTTTCTTTAAGAACTGAACTTTGCATTTTGGGAGTTGTGCCCTGGCATTGTCATGCATACATACCATGCATGGCTTTTTATTGTGAGATTGCATGGTTTCTGGATTTGCTTGAGGCACAAGACTCATGTTTCACAAGTTATCATGCCTGTGCATTTCCCAATCCACGGATTCGATCGTCTTCACTTTTGGATGACAAATCCCATGAGACAACAATTTGTCTTGTAGCTTGTAGGAATATATATGGCCTCCAGTTAGATGGTCCTTGGCCTGTTTGGTTGTTCTATTTATTGGAAGCATGCGTGTTGTAGATCTTTAGAGTTCTCTTTTTGTGTTAAGAAAAGATTAATGCAAGTAAAGATCAATGGATTGTAGGCATACTCTATTGTGCATGAAGGATAACAAAAAGTCTAACATGAATCTATATTAATCCTCTATTGAAAATACCTTTGCCATCAAGTGTTCGCTAAAAGTAAACAAAACCCAATATCCCACATGGTCTTTGGACCAAAAAGAAAACTACATCTATCATATATAGTGGATTGGTGTATTTCTCCCTCCACTCAACCCCCTTCCCATTGAGCTTATTAACTATAGTGAAGAAGTTTATGCAATCACCGATCCTTTTTCCATTGTAGAGCTTCAATGGTTTTACCTTGTTCTTCTTTCCCAACATTCGTTTCATCATTTAGGAACAATTGGAAGGGTTGTTTGTGTGGATCATAAATATACACAAATAAAAAAGCAATCAGTTAATTGCCAATAACTCCTATTGAGATTTCTGGTAGACCTCTACCTTCTCCTCATCCATCCATTCTTTAATCAATTGAGGTTGATTAATTATGTATGTATATAATTATCATTCACTTCACGTGCATGTGTGGGTTAAGGATGCATAGCAAAACTAGGGCCTTGCACATTGATGTTTTTCAACATATGTGATTCCCAATTTGTATTCCACCCAATGTTAGGCACTCTCTTACCATCATGTGTGCATCTTAGGTTTGTATTTCACTCACCATTACACACACTCTCTCTCTCTCTCTCAGAGCTCTCAGAGAGTAGGGTGATGTCATTATACATAGTTGTTTCTCAGTCGATGAAGAAAAAAGATAAGTATTTGGTGTTATATCCAAAATTTTCCAACACTAAAAATCTATTTGAAGTTTGACTCTTCCTACATATCATATGTACCAAAGATTGGAAGCAGATATTTAAGCCCATATAATCTTTCTTTTTTTTTTGTTTTTGAAAGGCTAGTCTAGATGGCTAGGGGGAAAGAGGGGAACATCTCGGACTGGATAGGCTTGTGTACTGCCTTTAATTATTTATATTAATTGAGAATTTAACCTCATCTCGTAAGGTGTGGTAGACAATGTCATATACCTTATCATGATGCTTGGCCAGTCATGTTACGCCTCTCATCTCGTTCAGTCATCTAGATTCACTTCAGATTCAAGTTACGTAAGTATAGATCTAAATAACATACAAATTAGATATGAATGATAAGAGACAAATAATCAAAGGAATAAACATGCTATTTACCATCAAAACAAATCCAATAAAATTTTCATTCGCCAAAACTATAATTCTATAACTGTATAACATCAATACTAAGATCTCAAAGTATACCAAATGTCCATAGGAAATAAAGATACTCAACTCACTAAAGAAATGGAAAAGCACAAATCTCTTTCTATCCCTACTACATCAATCTATTAAATAAATAAGCAAATCTACCCAAATAACAGTAGAAGTATTCTAATCCAAAGATTCCCACCAAATCAAGAATCCAACTTTTCCTCCTTAGTAGACTCTTAAAATATTAATAGGATTTATGAGTACAATCATTCAGTAAGAAATGATACCCACTAAATGCTAAACAATATAATAGTTGAAAAGTGATAATAAGTAACTAATTAGAATTCACAGTTCCACATATACCTCAAATAAGAACATAATACAAAACATGGTCACACATGTAAGTTTACTAAATCACATGTGTTTTCTAATAGCATCATCAAATCGATTAAGATATAGCTTACTTAGCATGATGGACAAATCGAATTCACATATGGCTTATCAAATCTATTAGCCATGTAATGAATATATCACATATCGAACTGAACATATCTCATATCAAATTGAGCTTATCACATATCACATAATGAATGGCATGGCATAATAGTCTAACAAATCTGATCAAATTATGGCATATGAACAAATATAGATCTTGAGCATGGAACAAATTCAAAAGACAAGGTGCATCTGAAATTTTAAAGGATAAGCTGAGTCCAAATGAGACATAATAGAGCATTAGTTTAAGATTATGTACTAATCAAATCATATCAAACGTATCATATCAAATTGTTAAATGACATGCACCCAAACTACAACATAAGTAGCCAAACAAAATAAATACAAAAGTATCAAGGCAAATGATGCATAGGTCTTGGTTACTACATAGAACTAAGAAGTCTAAGTCCCACCCAACTCCAAACTGCTAGAGTGTTATCTCACCGTCCCTTGGTTTAGCCAGCAGGAAATCAGGATTCTACCTGTTTACCATCAGGTTCCAAACAAAATACCCTATATAATATAGATACTTATAATGAAATCGAGCCCAATATCTCCTTAAGATGGCAAAGTCCTAACAAAGTCTAATAATTATAGTACAATCAGATTAATAAAAATTAAATGATGTAAATGATGAACATATATCTACAATTTGAATTAACAAAGTGTTACATATAGCAATAAGTCAAAATACATGCTTTTACTTATAAAATAATCACTTAAAGAGCCAAAATGGTCATATAGATATGAAATTTAAATAAAACTAGTACCAACATATTTCTAAATGGAATAATATGCTCCAAGAATATTCTCATAATTTTTGGACAAATAAACATATTTTCAAGTATTAAACCTAATTTCTAAAGCTGAAATTTCAATAAATAGGTCCGAAAATAGCAAAAAAATTTTAAAAATATCCAAACTTTACGAACATGACAAATATATCAAATTAAATATGTGGACTAAGTTTTATCAACTTTTGGATCGATTTGATATGATTTTGGATTCCCGCTTCGTATTCGGAAATTAGATTTTAAAGAAGTTTGAGCAAATCAAAACAGACGGAAAACTAAATATCAAACGTATTTAGAAAATTTTTAAACTTTACAAAGATGTTACAAATAATATGACAAAGGTCTCCATAAAATTTGGTAAGATTTAGATTTGAATTGAAGGATTCATAACACTCGCAAGTCCAACCGAACATACTGTTAGAACAGATTATATAGACTGTAAAGAAATTTATATAATATGTATCAAATGATTTCAAAAAAATATAAAATTTTGTGGACACATAATAGACATGCTGAACTAACATTTGCAAAATTTCAGATGAAACAGAGATCGAATAAAGGAGTACGGGTCTTTGGAAGTCGGTTGAAAAAGCCAGAATAATTAAGCATCAGACGGCCACACTGCTGACCTTTTGATGATCAGACGGCCAGATGGCTGGCCATCTAGTGACATCAGACGCCTCTGATGGCCAGACGACCATCGCCTTGGCCGTCTGGTGTGGACGGCCACTGTGCTGACCAGCCACCCACCAGGCGCATAGTTTCTCACATTTCTTCGTTTTCTTTAGGGTTTTTGAGATTTCTGTCAATATAAAAAGGATTTTAAACATCTAAAATAAGATGATTTCACAGTTTTGATCTTTGATACATCAAAACATAGTTTTTATTTTAATACAAATTAAACATTCAATGGGTTCTCATACCATATGTCTAGAACGCGAAGAACACTCCCCTCTAATGCCCTTCAATCACCTTCTAACACTCTAATCTCATTTTTTTTGTGATCTAAAGATTCTCTTATGACCTCTAAACCTCAAAGAATAACAATATATTTATTAGAATCAATTTTCAAAGAGAATTAAATCAAAATACTTCTCTTTCTCATGAAGAACATTATATTCTTACCTCTTAACTTGAGGCTGTGTATAAGAGGCCTTATGCACGACTCCAAGTCTCCATATATACTCTTTTGGTGTCTTAATACTACCCAAATTAATCTCCCAAAGTTTTTAAGTCGAACTAAAATTATAGTTTGCTTAAGCAACAAGTTAAAGTATTTCGATTCAAACTAGAAACCAAGATATTTGTGCAGAATGGGTTTTTTTCCTTACACCCCCTCAGATTCGACCCATTATGTGCCCACATTAGCTTTTGATACTTTTGACAAAATTGTAGTATTTTTTATCCCCTTTTCAAACATATATGCCATGTCATTTTTAGATTTTTGTGCACGCAGTTATTGTGTTCGCAAAACAACACTTTCTGACCATTTTTAGTCTGGAAAATTTGACCAAGTGTTGGAGACCAACTAATTTCCTAAGTGAGACACCAATAGACTTAATAAGTCTAGTTTGACTTCATTGTTGACTTATCCATTCTAAATCTATTATTATATCACTCATTATTTATTAATTAGATTTAATTATTATTAATTAATTAAATAATAAAAGTAAATTTAATTAAGTATAGTGGACTCTAATTAGACATAATTAACTAAATATTGACTAAATGAGCTTAGTAAATCAAAATCTATAAATGAAATGAAATGGGTTCAATGTCTAGGTCATAACAAGTCAAGTCAATCCCACATGAATAGGATAAAACTTATGACTTGGCAGTATATATAGTTTTATTGTGCTTTCTTTTATAATTATCAAAGCGTATTTTTCTATTTGAGTGACAATAAGATGAGTGAAAAAATTGTTTTTAAGCATAGGGTGACAATTACATAAGTGACATCTAAGCTCTTTCAATGCTATGCAGAAAACGTGATAGCACGACAAAAGCAACACAAAGAAAGAGCTAGTCAAAGAACTTGATGGGCAGCGAAGGCCATGCCGAAGAGGTATGTGTGTGCATAAAAAATGCTCGGTCCCCTACCAGCTTCAGAGGCAACTACGTACTATTCCTGTACACAGAAAGAGAGGGATTAAACCATCAATAAGAGCAAGATCTCCCTAAAAATGAGTAGAAGAATGTACCTTACATTCAGATAACCTGAATGGAAGAGGAAGAAAGGATGCAACCCATTCATTGTTGAAGTGCAGATCGTTTCCAAGATGGAAGAGGAAGAAGATTGTGTAGAGCAAAACATGGAGAGGATGGGCATATGATGGTATATAATTGGCACGTCCTAAGACCTATGGCCTTCCGAATGCAGTAATATCTTTCATTTATTCACTCTTGCTGTTAATACCTTTCGTCTATTAAATGTTGGCCTTTGGCATTTGGCCTTCTTGTTATTTTTTAGCAATTAATGTACAGGTGACCATACGATGTTGTTGGGACACGGAGAAAACAACCGTACTTATGAGTTTTTTTTTTTTCTGTTATTAACAGTGTCTTAAATGTTTCATTATATCAGGTTATGAGAAGCATGTTTACATTTTATTCTCTCCGATGACGTTATGTCTTCCCAACAGTGGTACATAAATGTTTCATTATAACAGGTTGTGAGAAACATGTTTACAATTTTTTCTCTCTGATGATGTTATGTCTTCCCAATTATCCCTTTGAAAGGGGCGCATTCTTTATGACTTCAAATTTGAATATGGCGCCTTTGGGTTTTTCTCTTTTTTTTTTAGGGAAAGAATAACAGAGTGCCACGTAAGCAGGGTTAGGAAGTCTATTTTATTAGTATAGTATAGGTTCACTTCACGTGCATGTGAGGGTTAAGGATGCATAGCAAAACGTTAGGGCCTTACATAATGGTGTTTTTCAACATATGTGATTCCCAATTTGTATTCCACCCAGTGTTACTCACTCTCTTACCAACATTTGTGCATCTTAGGTCTATATGTCATTGATCATTACACTCTCTCTCTCTCTCTCAGAGAGTAGGGTGACGTCATTATACATAGTTGCTTCTCAGTCAGGCAAGAAAAAAGATAAGTATTTGGTGTCACATCCAAAAACTTTCAACACTAAAAATCTATTTGAAGTTTGACTTTTCTTATAGATCATCTGTACCAAAAATTGGAAGCAGATGTTTGAGCCCATATAATCTTTCCTTTTTTTTGTTTTTGAAAGGCTAGTCTAGACGGCTAGGGGAGACAGAGGGGAACACCCAAAGGAGGTCTTGGACTTGATAGGCTTGTATATTGCCCTTAATTATTTATATTAATTCAGTATTTAACCTCATCTCGTGAGGTGTGGTAGACAACGTCATATATCTTACCTTGATCCTTGGCCAGTTAAGTCAACCCCACATGAATAGGATAAAACTTATGACTTGGCAGTGTATATAGTTTTATTGTGCTTTCTTTTATAATTGTCAAAGCATATTTTTACGTTTGAATGACAATAAGATGAGTGAAAATTTTGTTTTTAAGCATAGAGTGACAATTACATAAGTGGCATCTAAGCTCCTTCAATGCTATGCATAAAACGTGATAGCACAACAAAAGCAACAGAAAGAAAGAGCTCGTCAGAGAACCTGATAGGCAATGGAGGTCGTGCCGAAGAGGGGTGTGTGTGTCAAAAATGCTCAGTCCCCTACGAGCTTTAGCGGGAACTACGTATTGTTCCTGCACAGAGAAAGGGAGAGATTAAACCATCAGCAAGAGCAAGATCTTCCTACAAATGAGCAGAAGAATGTGCCTTACATTCAGATAACTTGAATGGAAGAGGAAGAAAGGATGCATCCCAGTCCTTGTTGAAGTGCATGCCATTTTCAAGATGGTAAAGGAAGAAGATGGTGCAGAGCAAAATAGGGAGAGGATGGGAATATGATGGTATATGATTGGCATGTCCTAAGACCTTTGGCCTTTCGAGGGAATTAATACCTTTCATTTATTCACTCCTGGTGTTAATACCTTTTGTCTATTAAATGTTGGCCTTCTTGTTATTTTTAAGCAATTAATGTACAAGTCACCATAAAATGTTGATGGGAAATGGAGAAAACAACCCTACTTATGAGTTTTTCTGTTATTAACAGTGTCTTAAATGTTTCATTATAACAAGTTGTGGGAAGCATGTTCACACTTTATTCTCTCCGATGACGTTATGTCTTCCTAGCCGTCCCTTTGAAAGGGGTGCATAAATGTTTCATTATAACATGTTGTGAGAAGCATGTTTACAATTTTTCCTCTCCTATGCGACATGTCTTTCCAGCCGTCCCTTTAAAAGGGGCGCATTATTTATGACTTCAAATTTAAATATGGTGCCTCTAGGTTGAGAGAAAAAAGTTGAAAGAAAAGTTAAATATTGGAGGGAATAACTTTTAGGATGGCATATCAATTTAGTGACAAAGTGTGTATTAGTACAGTGAAATTTTTTAATAGTTTCTTTTTAGGTAGAAAGAATAACAGAGTGCCACGTAAAAAGTTAGGAACTCTATTTTATTAGTATAGTATAAATTTTGCAATGTGCATTAAATTGATTTCAATGATTAGAATTAGGAGACACAAGTACATGTGTTTCTAAACGAGGAGAGCTGATTTTCGATTTCATAAAAGCAGATTTTGGTGTTGAGGAGAGAAATAGATTCATGGGAAGAAGTAAATGATTAGTGAAAAAAGCTAATTAAGAGTAGCTTCTAAAAAGGTTAGTCCAGCTCTTGTAGGAAAAGATTTATCTACACCTTTTTATGTTTATTCTTTCTCCATTAATCTCCTTTAATGCGTGAGTTTTTATTCGAGACTTAAAAATTTCAAATCTACAATCTTATGAGGTTTTCCAAACAAGATTTTAAAAATATACATCATGTTAGTGATTTTATACTTTCAAAGATTCTTGTGAGAAAGTTAATTTTGAGAAGAAAAAAAATTCAAAGCATTTGCATACGCTATCTTATGCCCTGTTTAGATGGAGTATTAAATTTGATATTGTATTAATTTTAATATTAATATTTTCAGAATAAAGAGTATTATAGACGGGGTCTTCTTCCACGCCACGCTCCTGCGTCTGGTGCCCTTTCTTGGCCGCGATCGTATGACCCGTGAGCTTGGTTATGAACCTTCGTAACCCACGACTCTTAGGCTCATGAGGGCCTTCAGCACCTTGAAGGGATCCTGGTTCTCGAGCAGGAATATGTCCCTGGTGATGAAACCCTACAAGTGGGTGTTCGTCATGGGCGGGCTTGCGCCGTCGTCCTTCAAGTAGCAGTCGATGAAGTGCAGAATGAAGCAGCCGTTGAAGAACATCATCTTGTCAAGGTCGTCTTCGCTGAACTTGTCGAAGTTGTCGGCGTAGCACGCCCTCGCCTTGCCGACCAAGTCCCTGACCTTGTCGTAGAAGAGGCGCATCGGCACGGCCTGGTATTGCTCGCCCGCATATCTCACTGCGGCCGCCATCTTGTGTTCCTCCATTTCGGCGAGGTCTGGATGGCCATGGTGGTAGGGCCCCAGAGCACCACCTCTGGCTTGAAGAATGGCCGGTTGTTTCTGGCCTCACGCAGACATTCTGGATTCGCGGTTTCGAGCGTGTTTGGATCCCCTCCAGCCGTTTGTCACTCTGGGGGGTAACGGTGATGAGCCAGTCGCCGACGTCATTGTTCCCCGCCAGGGGGAGCATACGGCCGGTTCGTGTAGCAATAGGGCTGGCAATGAGCCGAGCTGAAACGAGCTTTGGATGGCTCGGGTTCGGCTCGGGTCAATGGAGTTTGACTCGAGCTCGAGCTCGGTTTGAGCTCTAAATTTGGGCTCCAGCTCGGCTCAACCAGTTTTCGTCAGGCTCGAGTTCGGTTCGGCTCGAGTTCGACTCGGCTCGAGTTTGAACCAATGAAATCTGAACATATGCGTGATGAGGCAGAATCCGATTCGGCCCATTAGAGCAGGCCCAAACCCCGTTCAGCCCAACAACAGCAGTATCAGGCCCTCCGGGAGCCTCCAGCCCATCGGCGGCCCAGCAGCCCTCGGCACCACAAGCGGCACCGTCGCTCCCGGCCCAACAGGCTTCGGTCCGTCAGCGGCCCATCAGCCTAAGGCCCGGGAACAGCACGGCAGCCCAAGGCCCAGCAGGCTTCGGCCCCTCAGCGGCCCAACCCCCTTCGGCCCGATAGCCGAGTCCGGCCCACTCCGGTGGCGGATCCGGCACTATGGCGGTTTACCAGTAAGCCCAAACATAGTCCTATATCGGTTACCACCGTTAACCAACCTCTATCCTCTGCTATAAATACACCGCTATTTATTGCCAAAGGTATGCAACTCTTTGCCTCCGAGACCCTTAAGGACTACGGTCCAAATAGCATTAAAGCTACTTCTTGCCTTCTGAATCGAATCATCTTCAGAAGCTAACTTGACCGTCGGAGGGGGTTCCTAAGGGCCAGAGCCCGGGACTCCTGCTGACCGGTCTTTCTTCTTCTTTCTCTCCTGCAGGGGCTCGGTTTGAATCATCGCCGACCTTCCCGAGTCGGTCTCGACCGTCGACCTCGGACTCCTCTCCCTGGTCTCGACGCCGTACGACGACTGCCCTGCGACAGGAGACTCGGCCCCGCGCTGTCCCCTCGTCCGGCAAAAGAGCTTTTGGGCTCACTATCCAAGAGCAAGCCGAGTCCGAGACCCATCCGGCCTCAGACCGTCGGCTTCGGCTTCATCGCCTGTCGACAGCACAGCCCGAAGGAGCCTCGGCCCCGACTTCCCGGAGACGAGCCCGCTCCGATCGAAGCGCCCTTCGGCCTTCGGACCCTCGTCTTCGCCTCCGCCACTTCGGCCTTCCGGATCCCCGTCGGGCCTCGGTAGCACCGATCCGAACCGGATTCGGATCCACTTCTCCGGGTTCCAGCCTCGGAATCCGGTCGTGATAGATCCAGTCTACATCACGTGGCGCCGTCTGTGGGGAACAAACAAACAAGTCATGTCTCGACAACCTGTCACCCGGCGATCCGGACAAAGCAAAACAGAGGCACGGGAAGTCTCAGCGCGGCTACCACCCTCCGAAGGCACCCCGTCCGTCCCTTCGAGTGCGGTTCGGCTAGTTGCGCCAGGGTCCACAGCTGAAGACAACCGGATAAAGGAACTTCAGCAGCAAATGATCGCAATGACTGCCACGGTCGCATCTTTGGCGGACATGGTATCCGCCATGGCCCGGTATCTTGGGATACTGAGCCAACTCCCTGGTCAAGCACCTCCCTTTTGCCCTATACAGAACGAGGAGCCTCGGCCAGCGCCTCTGCAAGTCTTTGCCGACGAGGCCGTTTCGGCAAACGAGCCCTCAGCACCACTAGCCCCTCCAGCGGCTCATCCTCAATCTGCAAATCAAGAACCTTCACATGGGCGGTATCGAAAGGAACGGGGCCGAGGCAAGCGACAGGGTCTGCAGCCACGACACCTACCGCTGATTGCTCCCCCTTCCCGAATGCTTACGGAGATAAAATCAATGCTCCGGCCGCCACAGCGTATGAAGACTGATCTTCGCCGAAGGGATTCCGGCAAGTACTGCGAATATCACTGCGAGATCGGCCATGCGACTGACGAATGCCGGCAACTTCGGGAGGAGATAGATCACCTCGTCAGAGAAGGCCAACTGCCACAATACCAGTAGGAATGGCCTCGACAGAGGCGCAACTCGAAGACCTCAGAGCGGTGAGGCAACATCCAAGGAGATCCTCTTCCCCAAGGCTATGCCTCTGAAACAGCTGAAGTGTTTGTAAACAAAAGCGACCGGGGGGCTCACAGAGTCGGGACCCCTTCGGACACGCATCCTCCGTTGTATTTAAAAAGCGAAGTACCTTCGGCACTTATTGTAAATTACACCCCCCGGACTATTAGGCGGGAGGAATGAATAAAGGTTTCTTTCTCATTCTTTAAAAGTCCGCGGCAACCTGATTCGGAGTGGCTCCGGTCATGCGCACTGAATCAGAGCGGCACGGATGTCTCAGCAAAAGTCCGCGGCAACCTGATTCGGAGTGGCCCTGGCCATGCGTACCGAATCAGAGCGGCACGGCTTTCTCGAGAAAGTCCGCGGGTCATTTGATCCGACGAATGGCTCCCGGCCATGTAATCCGGATCAGGACGCGGCACGGTTAAAATCCGCGGGTCCTTTTTGATCCGACGAATGGCACCCGGCCATGTAATCCGGATCAGGACGCGGCACGGTTAAAATCCACGGGTCCTTTTTGATCCGATGAATGGCACCCGGCCATGTAATCCGGATCAGGACGCGGCACGGTTCTTCAAGTCCGCGGGTCCTTTTAGATCCGACGAATGGCATCCGGCCATGTAATCCGGATCAGGACGCGGCACGGTTAAAATCCGCGGGTCCTTTTTTTGATCCGACGAATGGCACCCGGCCATGTAATCCGGATCAGGACGCGGCACGGTTCTTCAAGTCCGCGGGTCCTTGTTGATCTGACGAATGGCGCCCGGCCATGTAATCCGGATCAGGACGCGGCACGGTTCTTCAAGTCCGCGGGTCCTTGTTGATCCGACGAATGGCGCCCGGCCATGTAATCCGGATCAGGACGCGGCACGGTTCAAGTCCGCGGGTCCTTGTTGATCCGACGAATGGCGCCCGGCCATGTAATCCGGATCAGGACGCGGCACGGTTCAAGTCCGCGGGTCCTTGTTGATCCGACGAATGGCGCCCGGCCATGTAATCCGGATCAGGACGCGGCACGGTTCTTCAAGTCCGCGGGTCCTTTTTGATCCGACGAATGACACTCGGCCATGTAATCCGGATCAGGACGCGGCACGGTTCTTCAAGTCCGCGGGTCCTTTTTGATCCGACGAATGGCACCCGGCCATGTAATCCGGATCAGGACGGCACGGTTCTTCAAGTCCGCGGGTCCTTTTTGATCCGATGAATGGCACCCGGCCATGTAATCCGGATCAGGACGCGGCACGGTTCTTCAAGTCCGCGGGTCCTTTTTGATCCGACGAATGGCACCCGGCCATGTAATCCGGATCAGGACGCGGCACGGTTCTTCAAGTCCGCGGGTCCTTTTTTGATCCGACGAATGGCTCCCGGCCATGTAATTCGGATCAGGACACGGCACGGTTAAAATCCGCGGGTCCTTGTTGATCCAACGAATGGCGCTCGGCCATGCAAACCGTATCGAGAGAGGCACTGTATTCTTTCTAAGTCCGTGTAAACCGTACCGGGAGTGGCTTCGGCCATGCAAACCGTATCGGGAGCGGCACGGTATTCTTTCTAAGTCCGTGTAAACCGTACCGGGAGTGGCTTCGGCCATGCAAACCGTATCGGGAGCGGCACGGTATTCTTTCTAAGTCCGTGTAAACCGTACCGGGAGTGGCTTCGGCCATGCAAACCGTATCGGGAGCGGCACGGTATTCTTTCTAAGTCCGTGTAAACCGTACCGGGAGTGGCTTCGGCCATGTAAACCGTATCGGGAGCGGCATGGTATTCTTTCTAAGTCCGTGTAAACCGTACCGGGAGTGGCTTCGGCCATGTAAACCGTATCAGGAGCGGCATGGTATTCTTTCTAAGTCCGTGTAAACCGTACCGGGAGTGGCTTCGGCCATGTAAACCGTATCGGGAGCGGCATGGTATTCTTTCTAAGTCCGTGTAAACCGTACCGGGAGTGGCTTCGGCCATGTAAACCGTATCGGGAGCGGCATGGTATTCTTTCTAAGTCCGTGTAAACCGTACCGGGAGTGGCTTCGGCCATGTAAACCGTATCGGGAGCGGCATGGTGTTCTTTCTAAGTCCGTGTAAACCGTACCGGGAGTGGCTCTGGCCATGTAAACCGTATCGGGAGCGGCATGGTATTCTTTCTAAGTTCGTGTAAACCGTACCCGGAGTGGCTCCGGCCACGTATACCGATTCGGGAAGCGGCAGGGCATATCTAAGTTCACGCAAGCAGAAGCATGAGTGGCTTCGGCCCTCCGAAATACATCAGAAGCGGCAAGATGTCCCTTCGGATCATGTGGACCACGATAGTAAAGGCCCCGGCCGAATACTATGGCGACATTCTATCCGAACCTACATCGGGTCTCGGCCTTACAAGCTATAGCGAACGATGACAGGATCTCAGGCTTCTGAAGGGCCATATTCGGTCAATCATACACAAACACCAAGGTAAAGCCGAAAACATTCCTTATATTTATAGAAAATGAAGTACAAAAACCGGCCATACCCTTGGCCGAAGGCTTACAACAGAAGAAGAAGCAGAAAACCGGGGCAGATCCCTGCGTCATTCTTCGGCTTCGGCCTCCTCCACCTCGGCTGCGGCTTGTCCCGGAGAGGGAGAGGGAGAGGGAGAGTCGACGATCTGCACCGCTTCAGGAGCGACAGCCTCCTCAGCGGCAGCCTCCTCGTCGGCAGCCTCCTCAGGGACAGCCTCCTCAGGGGCCCCCTCAGCGGGCGCAGCTTCATCATCCGGCGCAGGAGTCGAGGTCCTCTCGGCCATAAGTCCCTGCCACCAAGACAGGAGCTCCTTGGCTTCCTCACCCTTCGGTACGGCGACCCCAGTCAGATCGACGCTCGGGCAGGCCCTCTGGGCGACAGCCAACCCGAGGTCGAAGACGGAGGAAGAAGCCAGCAGTTGAGCTTGGATAATCTCTTCGGTGAAGTCCGGGCCGGCCTTGTAATCAGCTACGGCCATGTCCGCCACCTCCTCCAGCTCCTGCTTCAGCGCCGATACCTCCTCGGCGTGTCGCCGCTTCTCCGAGGCCCGCCGGGAGTCCTTCTCTTGAATCTGGGCCTTGAGGGCCCGGATCTCGGACTGTGCCGCGGCGAGCTCCCCCTCGGCCTTCACCTTGGCCTTGGCGGAAGCGCGGGCCTCAGCTGCCCTCTCCTCCAGCTGCGCCCGCGCCCGGGTACTCGAGGTTACGAGCCCATCGACTAAAGGCTCGATGTCGGGCACCACCGAAGTGCCCTCGCCCGAGCCGTCTGACTCCCTCTCGGCCTCCAGGAGCTGGAGTCGGAGCTGCTCCTGATGGTGCATCAGGACGCTACCCGTCACCGCAGCCTGCGAGCCGAAAGCAAACAATGATCAGAAAAAAGGAAAACCAAGAGAAAGCTAAGGAAAGCTCGACTGAAGCACCTTCAAGCTCATTACCTGGACAGACAACCGAGCGCTCATCGCCGCCAGGTCGATGACCGAATGGCGCTTCAGCCCTTCAAAGGCCGAAGGGAGAGTAAGACTGCGGAGCAGACGGAGGCACGTCTGCGAGTCTTCCATACTCTCGTCCTCGTAAATCCCCGGTTCGGGGCGCCACCACTTGCGCTGCGCCCGGGGCGCCTGCGACCCGACGCCTTCGTCACCGACC
This sequence comes from Zantedeschia hybrid cultivar, assembly GCA_030544215.1. NCBI lineage: Eukaryota > Viridiplantae > Streptophyta > Magnoliopsida > Alismatales > Araceae > Zantedeschia > Zantedeschia hybrid cultivar. The sequence goes on along the minus strand of JARZZO010000005.1, from coordinate 66,999,353 downwards.
CCGGCCGCCACAGCTGGAGGGGAATCGCCCCTCGGCGCCTCAGGAGACGCCAGCCTCGCGGCCCTTCGGGCCTCGGCACTCCTCCTGACCAGCGGAGCCTCCTCCGCGTCTACGGCCCCTTCCGACCGGGGGCGCTTCGACGCTCGGCCGCCCCTTCGAGCGGCGAATTTAGACTTTTGCTCCCTCTCGAGAACAGAGGCAGCAGCACGGCCCTCAGTAGAGGCCGCAGTCCTTGGGACCCCGCCTCGGGTCCTCGGAGCCCCAGCGCCTCGGCCGGACCTGCCTGCCGCCTGCGGGGCCGGTGCCCGGCCCGGACCGCGCCGGTCGGATATCGGATCAAGGAGGGCGTCGAGATCGGCCATTGCTGCAAGCAAGAAGAGCCTGTTAGAAACAGAACAGTGAACAAGTACAAACTTAAAGCCGACTTACCCTCGGCTGAAACTTCATCAGCATCCTCAGCCGAAAGAGCTTCGGCCAGAGGAGCGGCAGCCCTTCCTCCGCGGCCCCGCGGAGTCTCCCCGGGAGGAAGGTAGGGGAAGGCCCGCACCGGATCGGACCGGGGATCCGGCCATACCCCGGCGTTCACCAGACGCTCCGACGCGCTGAGAAGCCCCCAGACATTGTACGGGGCCATCATCTGGATGCGACCCACGAGGGTGCTCTGGACTGGGTTGAGGATAGGAGGATCCGAGAGGCCTGCGGCCAGCGGCGCCCATTCAGTAGGGAAGGGCCACACGCTCTCCTCTTTCTCCGGCAGGGAGACGAAGACGAACTTCTTCTTCCAGCCATAGATGGACGAAGGCTTCCCGGAGAATACGCTTCGCCCGACCCGAGGGATGAAGCAGTACCACTCGGACTTCCCCTGCCTTTGGATTTTGAAGAGATAGCGGAAGACATTGATGGAAGGGCGGATCTTTACATGAGCGAAGACGCTCAAGAAGCCGTATACGGTGCGCCAGGAGTTGGGAAAAAGCTGAGACGGGGCCAGCCCGTAGAAGCTGAGAAGGTTGGTGACGAAGGTGGGGAGTGGAAGACGGAAACCCGCCTCGAAGCTATCAACGTAAATAGAGAAGGAACCCGGGCGGAAAGTGTTAGCCCAGGTGGCGGAGTCAGGCCGAAGGACCGTCATCCAGGAAGGGAGCTGGAAGTAAGAGACAAGGCGCATAACCTCTGCGTCCGAAAGGGCGCAGGATGCTTCCGAAGCCATATCAGGACGACGGCGTCCCGAAGTGGAAGCCTGGCCTGGGTTCCGGACCTCTTCGGCGTACTCGGCCCCGGAGGTCTCGGCCCCGGAAACCTCGGCTCCAGAAGCCTCGGACCCCTCAGTCCCGGAGACCTCGGACTCTTCAGACATCGCTGAGGCAGGGGAGTCTGAGGTGAGGGGATCTGACAGGAGAGATCGCGGAGAGTGGGAAGGAGTATACTCCTCGTCCGAAGGAGTAATCTCACTGGAAGAACCCCGGACCATAAGGCCACGAAGGGAAGGAGGAAAGCTAGGGCTTACTCGCAGGAAGGGGGAGGAAATCTCTCCTGAAACGAGTGTGGCTTCTCAAACCTCCCAGCTCCACCAGCGATGCGCTCCGAGGAATGGAGACCTTCCCGCGGTGGCCGGCAAGCTCGGACGAAGCCTTCAGGAAGCTAGCTTTCCGCTGGAGAAGGAAGAAGAGCTTGGATGATCGCAGAGGAAACGCAAGCGCAGCAGCAGGAAGAAGAACAGTGCCCTGCTGAGGGCTTGTATTTATAGAGCCCACTCGGAGCGCCTCCCGCCGAAGCCAACGGCCGAGATCGTCCCGCTCGTCCCCTCGCTCCTCTCAGATGCACGCCACGTGCACCGACCTTCGGCAATGATGACGGACCGGCTCCGGGACTTGCAGCGAAGCAATCAACGGTCGAGGGCGCTCCGACCCTTCGGCTGACCGTCCGGATACGTGCCACGTGTCCCGATCCGCGCACTGAAGATGAGGGAGGCGGCAATCCGAGTGAAGCCTCGGGCAGAGAGCCGAGGCGATCCGCGACCCGAGAGCGGTCAGGATCATTTTGTGTTTTCGACGGAGCGGCCGGATGCGCGACGCGTGTCCCGTGCTTCCTCGCGAGGCGACGCGCCATCCCGTCCATTTAATGGAGCCTGACACGAGTCAGAGGGCTCGGCCCTTCGGCTTCTTGGTTCTGAGCCTTCGTCGCCACTCCGAGCGGGGACGAAGCAACCGCGTAGCCCTCGGCCGACCGAGGGCCCCCTCTTCCCAGTAAAAAGAGAACAGAGCTTCGGGTAAGACACCTGTTATGATGTTCTTTTGGCAGCTTCGGGCTATACTCTCGTCATCTCAGAGCTGAGGAAGACAAGAGTGGGGGGCTATGTGATGAGGCAGAATCCGATTCGGCACATTAGAGCAGGCCCAAACCCCGTTCAGCCCAACAGCAGCAGTATCAGGCCCTCCGGGAGCCTCCAGCCCATCGGCGGCCCAGCAGCCCTCGGCCCCACAAGCGGCACCGTCGCTCCCGGCCCAACAAGCTTCGGCCCGTCAGCGGCCCATCAGCCTAGGGCCCGGGAACAGCACGGCAGCCCAAGGCCCAATAGGCTTCGGCCCCTCAGCGGCCCAACCCCCTTCGGCCCGATAGCCGAGTCCGGCCCACTCCGGTGGCGGATCCGGCACTATGGCGGTTTACCAGTAAGCCCAAACATAGTCCTATATCGGCTACCACCGTTAACCAACCTCTATCCTCTGCTATAAATACACCGCTATTTATTGCCAAAGGTATGCAACTCTTTGCCTCCGAGACCCTTAAGGACTACGGTCCAAATAGCATTAAAGCTACTTCTTGCCTTCTGAATCGAATCATCTTCAGAAGCTAACTTGACCGTCGGAGGGGGTTCCTAAGGGCCAGAGCCCGGGACTCCTGCTGACCGGTCTTTCTTCTTCTTTCCCTCCTGCAGGGGCTCGGTTTGAATCATCGCCGACCTTCCCGAGTCGGTCTCGACCGCCGACCTCGGACTCCTCTCCCTGGTCTCGACGCCGTACGACGGCTGCCCTGCGACAGGAGACTCGGCCCCGCGCTGTCCCCTCGTCCGGCAAAAGAGCTTTTGGGCTCACTATCCAACAGCAAGCCGAGTCCGAGACCCATCCGGCCTCAGATCGTCGGCTTCGGCTTCATCGCCTGTCGACAGCACAGCCCGAAGGAGCCTCGGCCCCGACTTCCCGGAGACGAGCCCGCTCCGATCGAAGCGCCCTTCGGCCTTCAGACCCTCGTCTTCGCCTCCGCCACTTCGGCCTTCCGGATCCCCGTCGGGCCTCGGTAGCACCGATCCGAACCGGATTCGGATCCACTTCTCCGGGTTCCAGCCTCGGAATCCGGTCGTGATAGATCCAGTCTACATCAATGCGATTTAATTTTAGTCATTTGATGCATAATGAAGATTTTTTAGTATTCTTATTCAAACTTGTGTAATAATACTCTATTAAGACATATAAAATAAAAACTAATCAATTCAATTAAAATTCCAAAGAAGATAATTAAATGCATAATAAAAAATGAACAAGAACCTTAATAGGCAGATTTTGAACTCAATTAAACATGAATATAGACCTTTTGTGATAATACTAACGACATATATAAAAATTTAAATGCGGGACACGGATGGAATGCCACTTTGACCTAATTTGGAAAAATTAAAAAAAAAACATGTTAAATATTTCGAGCCGGCTCACAAGCTCACGAGTCGAGCTACAGTAAGCTTGAGCTTGGCTCGTTAAGTTATTCGAGCTTCTACTTAAGCTTGAGCTCGGCTCGTTTGACATTTCGAGTCGAGCCGAACCGAACTGAAATCGAGCCGAATCCGAGCGACTCGCGAGCGGCTCGGCTCATTGCCAGCCCTATGTAGCAACACCAAAATAACCCTTGTGGCAAGCGAGTGAAAAAGAGGTGGAGGATAGGGAAGAAAGAGGGCGAGGGGTCTGAGTCCCTGGTCATGTGCTTGTACCGAGTTTAATACAGATTAATACCTATATTAAGTCATGTTTGGTTTCGGTATTAGATCTAATATTCGGGAATTTGACCTGTAGTCCAAAAAGAAACCTGCAGTTTAATTTCCGGTCCCCATCCCACATTTCGCTATAGCCGGTCCTCATATTTGACGTTTTATAATTTCTGGTCCATAACCTACCTTCCCGTTAACGGACGTTCAGATTAACTGCCTTAAATGACAAGATTACCCTCCATGGTAAAACTTCTTTTAGTACATACGTTGAAGTGTCTTCTGCCTACTTGTTTTATAACCATCAATGACAAGATTACACTCTAAGCCACCCTCTCTCAGTTGTCCAGAACATACAACATTTACTCATAAGTCCGTAGAAAATGTGATTTTCTATCTTCCCTACTTGTCCACATACATAAATGCTCTGTTAATAGCCATCATGATGTTGGGTGCATCTACACCAAACATTAGGTTTCTGGGTGGCATAAAACCAATAGATGCTGGGGATGCCTAATATCAAGAAAGGGATAAACTTTTGGGCAAAACACAAACTGATGGCAGACGTGTCTTATATGAAAAAAAATTATAAACTTTTAAGCAGCATAAATACAAACAAATGGTGAGCATTGCCAAATATTAAACGCCCGTAAGCTTCATGAATTGATTATGTAGATTTCTCTTGTCTCAGGCAGTGGGGCAACAAGAAACTTAGATCAGCCCAAGGAATTCAACCAAATGAGATGATGCCTTATGCATATCAGTTTGGAGATGCGTTGCTGCAAGTAATACTGATAAATTTTAACAGAGTTAGCTATAACGATTTCTATTCTTTGTAAAAACATAGTGTAGTTCTTGGCTAGATAAGAACATTCTATTATATTAGAAATACGACAAAGGAGCAAGTACCAACTTTGGTTGAGCATTTTATCAAAAGATTCCTTTACATAGTTATGTTCAACCAATCTATCTCAAGAGTTAAATCCTACTCAAGCATTTTGTCGGACAGCTTACATGCATGTCATCTTTATGCAGACAAAAATGAAAACTAGGTAGCAATCACCTATGCAATGTACACATAGGTGCTATAGACCATCAAAATGGTCGTGGGGCGACCAACCATGGTGTCCGACCAATGGAGTCTGACCTCTGCCATGCGACCCCAACAACGTTCTCACGAAAGATACGTTAAAGCCAAGAGCACTCGAATAGGTAACAAAGGAGCAAAGAAGCCGTAGGAGACCGACAAGGACACACCTCCCGCAGGTCTTCCATGGCCCCGCTGGCCCGCCTTCTCACTGCCGCCCTGCTTGCCGCAGGTCCTCCACGGCCTTGCCGCCCTGCCTCCTCGCCGTCGCCGCAGCCACGCCTCCCGCCTAAATGTTGCCGCTGCACCCACAGGCCTACCGTCGTCACCGAGTTGGAAGGGTAGATTGGACGAGGGGGTAACAGGATGGGACAAGAGAGAAGGGGGGCGAAGGGGTAACAGGAGAGGAGAGGGATGTCATGGGTTGGGGTGGGAGAGATGGGCATCACGGGTAGGTTGGGGGTTATTTTGGGGTTTCTATTTTTCTAAATGGTCCCAAACTGAAAAAGTAAACGAAATAGATATGTAGTTAAACGAATCTCAAACCGTAGACCTAATGTGGTGTTTTTTGGTAAAAGGACCGGAAATTATAATCGACTTCCTTTTTGGACTGTAGATTCAAAATCCCTCCAATATTACTATCACTTTTAATATTGATAGGGATAAAGTTTCTTTTAGGTGGTTGGCTGAGTTGTATTAATTTTAAGATTCATTCACAATTAAGCCCCTTAACTCTGTCCAATTTAATACAACCTTGTTCAATTTAATATAGAAGAGTGAACACTCCTTGCAGCAGATTTTTTATTTTTTTATTTTTTGTTCAGTTTATTTTTTAATTTTTTTGGAGCATCCGATCAAAAATCGGATGAGACAGTTGTGTTGTTCGGGTCGGTCCCGATACGATTGTATGATTTTCTTTTTCCCATAATCGAGATTTATGTCAAATTTTTTTTTTTTAGAAAAAAATATATAGTCCCACGGGGACCAACCCAAATAACTCGGTTGTATTGTCCAATTTTTTATCGGACGCTTTAAAAAATTTAATAAATTGGAACTTAAAATAAAAAATTTGAAAAATTGCCCTCCCTTCAACGCAAACGGGATATACAACATTAATGAATGAGTAATACTTGCTGCAATACCCATGCATTGCAAATCAGGCCAGTAGCCGTCTGATCGAGTCGGATCGGACAGCTGCTATGCAATCCCTTTGGGTTTGAGAAGTTTTTTCATTTTTTTATTTTCTGTTCAGATTTTTAATTTTTTTTAAAACATCTGATAAAAAATCAGGCGGTACAGTCGGGTCGTTCGGGTCGGCCCCCCTCCAACTGTATAATATATATATATATATATATATATATATATATATATATATATACACGTAAATCTAAGTTTATGCCATTTTTTTGAAAAAAATATACACAGCCAAATGGAGGTCGACCGAGCAACCCAGCTTAACCATCCGACCTTTGATCGAGCACTCCAAAATAATTGAAAAAATATGAACATAAAATCCAGAAAAATGAAAAAGCGACCCCCCAAGACCCGGCGGCTGCTGCCCATGTATTGCAATCCACAAATCGGACGGATGATGCTCATTCATTGCAAAATATTTTAAATTATTAAATAAAAATATTGATTAAAAATATCTAATTTTAAATTATTAGTGCAAAGATCCTTAATTTAATTTTAGGCAGTTTTGGACCAAGAATAGGATAAAAAGACGTAACATTTTGAGCCTCTAATTTTAATTTATTATTTTGAAAAAAGTAGTATTGTATTGACTAAAATCAGATATAATGCGTGCCACAAGGTATTGAAGACATTGCAAGATATTTTGTAGCACATCAAGTAGAAGGTAATATTATTTTAAGATAATTTATAATATTTTATAATATTTAACGGTACACCAAATGGCTACATAATTATTATAGTGAATTAAAATTGATAATAAGAATCTTTCAAACTACCTTTTGCATTGTTTTTTATATTGTTACAACACTTAAATATTATATCATATCAATTTTAATATTAATACTCTACATCATAAAAATAATAATATCAAAATTCATACTATATCAAATTTAACCAAATAGGGTATTAAGTTTTGGATTTTCTTACTTTATAAATATTAATATTGATAGAGGTAACCAAACGCGAATACTTTTAACATTGTTACTAATATTTCAAGATATACAACAAACCAACACCCCGTTAAAGATTCCAATAATTAGGAGTGTGAAAGTGTGAGATAATGGAGAGGCAACTCATTTACTACATTTAAAAAAAAAATTAAACTCATAAACTACCCAAAACATAAAGCAGATCGACAGACACGAGGGGGAGGTAGTAATCCTACTTTTTTTTACAGTGTTTTTTACGGAGAAAAGGAGAGGTGTCCTGTTCAAACATGCCTTCCCTTCGCGTGCCAGGTGGCATTAAAGCCAGTTGCGGCCCCGCCCCGGCCCGCCACGCCCCGCCAGCGTCTGGTGTCGGAGGCATGAAAGAGTTTGACGCCGCCACGTCCTCCACGCGCGGGCCAGGCCGAACGCGAATGTGGCAATGCCTCGGCTGAGTCGAGAGATGGCTGCCGTCCGATTAATCTTGGATCCTTCTACATCCTGTTGCCACGTCGACGGTCCGCGTGAAAGGCTTATTAGCCAATCAGCAACCACGCACCTCCCTCGCTCTCCGTAGATATAAGAGCTAGCGAGCCCCCACCCGAAAAACCGCCTCATCACTGTCTTATCCGTTCGCAGCTTTTCTTCTACTACTCTTGCCTGTTTACCTCGGCGTTTTCCATAGCCGCAGTAGCAGGCGGATCAAGATGAGCAGCGCGGGCACGACCAAGGGCGGGCGCGGCAAGCCCAAGGCCTCCAAGGCAGTCTCCCGCTCGCATAAGGCCGGCCTCCAGTTCCCCGTCGGTAGGATCGCCCGCTTCCTCAAGGTCGGCAAGTACGCCGAGCGCGTCGGCGCTGGCGCCCCCGTCTACCTCTCCGCCGTCCTCGAGTACCTCGCCGCCGAGGTGAGAACGAGACCCCGGCAACGTCTAGGGTTTCCCCTTTGTTGACATCTGTCTTCCTGCGTTTTCTCCTTCTTAGCTTTGCGGTCTGATGACTGGGGTTTTGAGCAGGTGCTGGAGCTGGCGGGGAACGCGGCGAGAGACAACAAGAAGAACCGGATCGTGCCGCGGCACATCCAGCTGGCGGTGAGGAACGACGAGGAGCTGAGCAGGCTGCTGGGGGCGGTGACGATCGCCAGCGGCGGGGTGCTGCCCAACATCCACCAGACGCTTCTCCCCAAGAAGCAGGCCGGCAAGGGCGCCAAGGGCGACATTGGATCCGCCTCCCAGGAGTTCTAGAAGTTTCCACCGCCCTCTTCTTCTACCCTCCTGGTTTCTTCCTTTCTCCCCTCCCCAACAACCCCCGCCTCCCCCCTTCGGCAGTGTAAATTCGCCGGTTGGAATGACATCCTCTCTCCTTTCTGCGTGAAGAAATCTACTCCGCTTGCTGTGCTTAATTAAATTTTGGAATGGTTTTGGTGCTCTGTTCTATGCTCGTGCTCGCGAGGGTGGTGTTTTCGAAATGGCGACTGCAGGGTTCACGGGCTGGTTGGAAAGGACTACGGAGCGGTAAATTTGGGTTAGGATTTCTTGGGATTCTGCAGGGTTTTAATCGTGGGGCAGGTTAGAATGGAGAGTGTAGCTTAAAACTTTTAAAAGCGAGTTGGGCTCAATTCGTTGGCTGGCTTATGTGCGTTTGATGTCGTGTTATACAAATTTTGAAAGCTGGAGGACTCCTCGGCCCCGTTTGTTTTGGGGTAATTTATCTTTTCTTTTTTGTTAAAAGCTCGTGTTTTTTCGGATATACTAAGGATTATTATAGTACCTTTAATGTGACTTTGTTTCTAGAATAACTTAAACTAGAATAAGATTCTGAACATTTTTTGATTTAAAACAAGAGGTATTTAGATTTGATAAGTTGTTGGTATTCTATCTAAAATAAGGAGAATTACATTATGTTATTTGAAGTGATTTGATAGAAATAAATAAAATAATGAGTGAAATAAAAAGTAAAATTGAGAAAATTGGGAGAATTAGGCTTATTTTCAATCAAATTAGAATAAGGTTTTTATATTGATTATTTTGGTCTTATTTTACAAACAAAGTGAGCCGATATTGTAAAATATTATATTTTCGTAAGACAATAGTATTTAGTTAAATGTCTCGCCAGTGGGTGTGCCCTTGTAAAAGATGACTGGCGGACGGTTCAAGAGTTGGTTTTTTGTTCCAGGATAAGTAATTTTGGATTTTTTTTATTAGAACAATGCTCATTTTAATTTGGTAATTGTTCAAAATAAATTTAATCATGAAATATGATAAAAGAACTAAAATTAGTTAGTGTTTATTTAAGGGGCCAAGAAGTAAGTTTCGCACATTGCTCAAACTACTTATTCCTTTTATTTTGTAATAAGTTGTTCTTGTCTAGATTAAATAATTCACACAATCAAATTAGAATAAAAAGGATAAGGAGTACGGCATTTTATTCCTTCTTATCCTCCAATGAAACCAGCTTGTATTTTAAGTGCAGCTTGTATTGTAAATGCTTAAATAAAGGTCAGTGAAAGATGTATAAATGCTTAGTGTCTACTTGTCACCATGAGTAGAGCATTATCTCATTTAATTGGGTCAATTATATGAATTTTGTTATACCATTTTAATTTGTTTAAGAGTAATGCATGGCATTGCAATCTAATGTGGATTGTAATGTCATGCACAATAGCCGTCTGATCGGTCTGATTGGACGGTTGTTGTGTAGCTCGTCTATTTTAAGGGGGGAACAGTTGGGAGTTTTTGAGACGTCTGATCAAAAATCTTGGATGTATATATTTTTTTTCAAAAAAGAAAATGAAAACCTTGATTTATGTGCACAGTGTTTTTTTTTTAAAAATGAAATATACATTTGGGTGGAGGCCGACTCGAGTAATATGGATGTACTTTTGAATTTTTGATCGATGTTTCAAAAAAATTTAAAAACATCTGACAAGAAAATAAAAAAAAATGAAAAATGTTTCCAACTGCACCCCCCCCTCCCAAAATAGACGGGTTGCACAGCAGTTGTCTGATCGAACTCGATCGGACGTCTGCTGTGCATGGCATTGTAATTCATGTTGAATTGTAATGTCATGCATTGCAGCAAGTATTATTCTTTGTTTAATGTCATTCTTGTGGTTAGAACTAGAAGATCAAGTCTTCTCTTACAACATTCAGCGATCTCATTTTAGATCTTATTTTGCTCTAATTTGGTCATACTTCCTAACCGTTGCTGAACATAGGGGTGTTCTCGGTTTAGAGGAAAAAAATTTCCAAACCAAACCCCGAACTGAACCAAACAAAAAATGTTTGGTTTACTTTGGTTTGCATCGGTTTGAACCGACTAAGTGCACTAAAGTTTTCCTTAAGCTTAATTTGTGCCCACTTACTTAGTTTGTTTGAACTCAGCTTCTGCACTTATTGGGCCACCGGCCCAGCTGCAAGAGTAAAGCAATAGTTGTCCCTCTATAGACTCCATGCGGACAGAGAACAGAAAGCATCCGGCATCAGACTAAAATTCCCACCGATGACAGCGCCGTGCACGTAGACGCCAGGGAACCTGCTGCACTCTGTAGAGTCAAATCGATAATTTAAAAAGTTTTCGCTTCCTTATAATATAGCATGGTAACCCTTAATATAAGCTGTTGCACCTCTGTGAGGCGTGGTTGATAGGTTGTATTATGTTATCTTAGAAAATGATATGTAATATGTACCATTTTGGCCTTTTGATTTGGTTCGGTTTTCACGTTGAAGAGGCTTGGAAATTGAACTGAACTGAAGTTGCTTTCCAACTGAACCAAATCGAAAAATTGGTCTGCTTCGGTTTGACTTTTTGGGTTGAACCACTAGTTAAACTTGGATTGTTGTATACATGATTGAACCATGCCAACAGGAACTACACCTAAATCAGCACATGTACATTCATTTCAAGTCTAATCAAAATCTCCATCCTTGAGGCACATTTTTTGTTCATGATCTTGGCTCATAGCCAAGCAGCTGGAGCCATATACACAACAAATCTCACTTCTATCCTATACAACTTGCTTATTTGACGGTTTTGAATCTTAACTAATGTAATGAGTTTCACGGGTTAAAGAGGCTTGCAAATCGAACCGAACCGAAGTTGCTTTCAAACTGAACCGAAACATTGGTATGCTTCGGTTTACCTTTTTGGGTTGCACTAAATAGTGAACATCCCTAGCTGAACTTAGATTGTTGTATACATGACTGAACCATGCCAACAGGAACTACACCTAAATCAGCACATATACATTCATTTCAAGTCTTATCAAAATCTCCATCCTTGAGGCACATTTTTTGTTCATGATCTTGGCTCATAGCCAAGGAGTTGGAGCCATATACACAGCAAATCTCACTGCTATCCTATAGAACTTAGTCATTCAACGGTTTTGAATAAATGTTGGATGACTACAATGCTTAAAGTTACCTATGCTTAAACATGTAAACAATAGATGCCCAAAGAATGTGTTTGATATGCATGAATCATAGCATGTTTTTTAAGGTAATTTACATGGCAATATTGAGCTTGGGGCTTGTAGATATTAAGGATCAATTGGAGTTGATGCCTTCTTTAGGCGTCAACCGTGGTTGATGCTATCTTTAGCTGATGCATTAATGTCAAAGTAATGCATGATATATGGTTAAATCATTCTTTAGGAAGGCTAACCTTGAGTTAATACATTTACAAAGTTTTTCCACAATCTAACCTAAGAATCCTTACACAATTTTGAGCTTGTTCGATACCTGACCTATGTCACTAGATAATGTCTTCCATGATTGATTAGTAGCGGAAGCACATTGACATCTGAGATGTGCATTTTGCTATTGAGTCCACATGTTCCCATTTTAGCCTCTGTCTACCTCATCTATTTGAAGAGATTATAGAAGCAAGTAGGACGATCAAGTCGCACTTAAGGGAGAATCGAAGTGGCACTTTGTAACGCCCCAAGATTGAGGGCCAATTAAACCTAGACTAATGCCCCTGTTTATAATTGATTCTACAAATCATTGTTTGGAAGTAATTTGTACAAATTAAACGAAATGGAAAAAATCATCTACAAGTAAACTACTTCCACAAGGGAAAAGGATGCTACAAGTCTACATAAGACACATGCCTAAGATACAATTACATATTATGAAAATAATACTGAACCTAAGCTCCAAGGTAGCTAGCCACCACCGACACGGAAATTCTTATCTCCTGAAACAAGCGCCACCTTCACCCATAAGAGGCCAGCTTCAACCATAAGAGGCTGAGTCTCCAAAAGAGAACTCGATAAGGATCTCACACCAATGAAAACCCACAAAAAGCATTACTAAGCAAATAATCACAATATAATCACAATAAGATAGGATAATGTGTCAAGTAAATGATTAATCATCCATCCATATCATGAATCATTAATCATAAGCCATCCAAAGATCATATCATCATCTTACATGAAAGTGGTCCATAGTACATTCTTCTAGCCAATCATACAATGGATATGCTTATGTCATTTGGCAATGATGCACCGTAAATCATTCAATTAAGGGAGAACCCATCTATATCACCCATTTATATTGCTTAATCAACTAAGGAAATAGCTACAATTCAAATCTTCGTAAGTATGCCATCTATCATGTGTAACCATTTGTTCTCAATATGAAATCATGCGAATCAAGTCAATTAGAGTACAAGGTAAGACTCTTTAGATTCTGTGCAAAACTCATTGCATGGTCATGCCACCATTTAATCTATTGGTGCATCCATTCATTTATTCCTATTTCATATCTCAATCATCATTCTCTAATTGAGAAAATAAACCATAAGTAGATATCCATAGAATATCTAAATCATGTATAGATAAGTTTATCGATCTATAGGAATCCATCATGTATTGTTCATATCAGATCATCAATTCATCATTCATATTTTATTGACCCATTCTAGAGTTGATCATCAATCCATCATAGCTCATTAATACCTTCCAACGCCGATTCACAAGTTATTGTGCCATTCATTGTACAATTACATAAGTAACATCATTTGTATTCAATGATAACAAGGGGATACACTAGCATCAATTTTATCATCATTATCTGATCATCTGTTCACATTTTGGTTCGGAACATCCTGAGGGTTCCTACCAAGTTAATGTTCTTTCCATCATTTTTGGAACTCTAAAAAGCTATGAAGGTATGGGAAAGGGTAAGTCCAACTAGAGTAGGTGATCACCAATACTAGATAGCCTAGCTCTCAGCCAAGGGGCTCACACAAGTGGATATCACCTATGACTACTTACTAATCAATTAAATATCACATACTCGGGGTCCAGACTGCTAGACCTTATTAATGAGGCTAAAACCTCTATCCTTGTCAGCTCTCCCCCGCCCCCAGTCACATAAGGGTACCTACTAGTGAGTACACAAGTCCAAAGTAATGTACCATATTGGAGACATCATAATCTAGTTAAGACATACTCAGTTATTCTTAAATAGATCATTAATAATCATAGCACACAAACCCAAAATCAAAACACAAAGCCGAGGGTCCAAACCTCTCAGTTTCCCTCTCACTGTACTTGTAACACCCCAAGTCAAAAGGCATTGAACCACACCAGGTTGGCTCACTTGACTCAGGATGCTATGGGGTTGAAATCCGATCGATAATTATTTCGTGCATTGGGGATGATAAGTAAGAATTAAAAATGAGACAATTTTGTACACATACATACAAAATAACTTTTATACATAAGACCATTCATACATGCCCAGCATAAGAAACAAATGTAGAGTTGAAATAATTCTTACATAACCGAAAATTGTTCATCACAAATAGAACATAAATGCCATAACACCTCTAGTGCACTCTGTAATCCCCCTACTGTCGACCTGTTTCAATTGTGCCAACCTAATGCGAACCGTTGGTGGGGAATACCACAGGGTGAACAACTCAACAACACATGTCTAGGATCTCTACATATCCAAAGAAATAAATTACATCCCTTGAATTGAAATAAAACTAGCTTATTACATCTCTTGCTAATAAACTTAAAATAAATAGAAACTTACGTCTTCTAAATAACCAGGAAACCAATGCTCCAAACTCTCCTTCCTAAGCTTAGTCTCATTTCTCAATCTTCTTCTTAAAATATTTAACTAGCATGGGTCAGTGCACATGAAAACTTTATCAACCTCATAATCCAATGAAACCATAGTTTTGCATATGATATAACATCACAATAAATTTCACATGCTAACATCAATTAGCTAATCATGTAAATAAAAAATACATAGTTTGTTCATCCTAAGCGTAATTCTTTCATACATGAACATGGTATAAAGTAGTAAACATGATCTTTAATCATAGCATAAGGTCATTAACATAAATATCTAGCATGAACATGTATGTAACCAGCATTTTGACATTTTTCTATAAACATAAGCACTAGTTTGTAAATCTGAAAATAAATATATAACTTATCATGAAACTAGACACGATCTTTAACATGTATCATATTACTATGCATCTTTAACATAGACTATCTTATAGCATGGCATGCATCATCATAGCATAACACGTGGTCTTTAACATGTATGAACTATACAAAAATTTTAACATGAATCATAAACATGGCATATATGCATTTTTAGCATGAACATAAACTTAAACATGCATCATATGATTATACATATCATTTATTACATTCTTAACATGCATCTTATCATCTTATCATCATCATAGCACCACAAAAATACTTATATCCTGATGTTACCACTTGTCTTAGCATAGGACAAGCAATCAAAGTACGACAAAGAGGCATCATCATCATCTTCTTCTTCTTCTTTACTCAGTGGTTAGGCCATAACCAACAAGCCTTCAACTGCGCAGTCGGATAACATTCTCATATTCCACCCATGGTCAGTGCAATCTGCAAGTAGACACACCTTCATGATTTTCTTACCATAGTCTCGGGTTCATACATTATCTCATGGTCGTAACCAAATAGACATGAGATTTTAGAAGTGGCTCTCACAAACTCAAGCGGAGGCTCTACGTTATGGTGGCTGCACATTCTAGGATAGTCCTTTCCTCCCATCATAACCTGCGTGGCACTTAGTTTCTAAGCGACCGGTTGGCGCATCTACATCATTAACATATTTATCACTATACTTAATGCAACAAGATAATAGTGCATGAACATAACTAACATGCATGGTTCGTATATCATAAGATATGATAGTTAACTAATATTTTTATGGAACATATGCAAACAACAAATTGTATCATTTGGAACATGATATAATGCACTAACAAATATTAAAGCATAAAATCAAATATGGGATTGAACTAATCTTCACTGCATTGTTAAGCCTCTGAATCACGTCAGAGACAGTTAACGCGCATTGCGAATCGTGTCAGCCTTTCTTGATGTGTTTCAGGAAATTAAGCCAGATTTTTAGATTTAAATAAAAGCATCATTTATTTCAAAACTATGATCATGCATCCGTAATTATCTATTTAAACAGATACATCCTCATGCAAGCATGTGCACGGATTTAGTTTAAAGATAATAACATGAAAAACTATCTAGAAAATAAATATATTAGTCATGATATTCTAATTATCACCTATTTTAAGTCATATAATTAACAGGTGACAAGATCATGCTAACATGAGCGGTAAACAGGTTGTCATGAGTAATCACATGAATAAACCATGAAAAGCATTACATATAACTAAGCTATCTGTGAAGCACTTAATCATGAATATGATCATGCATGAGCTGTTAGTTTTATGTGGCCTACAAGCCAATCTGACTATGTAAATCTCGTTCATTTATTAATATAATGGCATAATATTCATTATGTGTAAATAGTATTAATTATCGTCTCATAATGAAGTCCGTGAATATATGCTATAGTGATCAGATTATGATGAGATCATACTAATAAAACTGATCACTTAAACACACATATTCTTAATTGTTCATAGTCGGAGGATATCTGAGAAGGATATCGGATATCCGGTTAGACTAGTACGATTACTCTTGCTCATATGATAAGGGTGACTGATTTCATAAGTCACTTGTGTGGAGACACTAAGGCGAATCTGTAGCTGCTCATTAGAGAATGAGTTCACTGAACTGATCCGACTGAATCGCTGGATGGTATTGTACCTCACTGTCAACCAACTTGATTCTATTGTCGCAGTTGCATAGATGGTCATCGGACCTGAGACACCAAGGACACCTTGTCGGTGGATTTCTGTACTTTGACCTTAGTTTACGAATATCTAGCCACGGGATTCTAAAACGCCAAGGATTGGGTACAACGGAATACCGACGAAGGAAATTGTGTGTCAATAAGGAATCATTCGCTCTCGGTACTTAGAGAGATAATGCTCTAGGAAGGATGCGCGGAAGTCCCTAGCCAGGGCGGACGATAATATTGGGAAAGGAGTTTTCCGATATTTATCAACGGCATCCAATCCAAGTGAGTCGACCGGTTAGGGTTTGACAGCACGCCATACCCTGAGTTGACTAGAGAGCATTGTACGAATGAAGGATTATATCCACGCAGTAACTGTCGGTGGAAAGGTTCCAAGACTGGGTTACTTAACCCCGATACCTTCCGGGTTCACGCGGTGTTGCTAGGCACCCAACGTCATTGGAGGTCCGATCGAATTCGATGTGCGACATCGATTCGATTGATTAATTAATTAATAAATGGTTATTAATTGATTAATAAAGCCAGTGAGGAGTCACTAGACTTATTGGGCTATTAACTGAACTGGTAATTGGGCCTAGAGGGTCACACGAAAATGATTCTCAAGGCGATGGATAAATAAGTGGGTTTTATATAAACCGGGGATTTTTATGAAAAACTGCGCGGTTAGTATAAAACATAGCGAACGGGCTGAGCAGGTCAAGCTGCTGCTAACCCTAGCCGCCCCTCCTCTGTTTCTCTCTCTCCCTGGCGTCCCAAACAGATCTAGATTTGCTCCGCCGCTTCTCCGACTCCCGTTTGACGGGAAATTGTCCGCGCGTTGCGGCGATCGTTGCGGCGACCAGCGGAGGTTTCGTGGGCTGCGAAGAACGAGAAATGTGAGGATATTCATCGCGAGGAGGATCGCGTGGACTTCGCTAGAGGCCGGGCGCTTGCGCAGCTTGCGGTATCGCACCGACGGAACCAAACGGTTGCGGATTTGAATCTGCACACGGTGAGAACCGATAATCCGATTATCGTGTTTTTAGTTTTTTCGAAATGGGAACAGATCTCCGTTTTATTTTTATTTCCGCTGCGCGGGAGATCCGGAGAAACCTGGGAAATCCAACAGTGGTATCAGAGTCAGGTTCCACTGTTTCTCGTCCCGTTTCAGTCTCCGAATTTAATATTTTCATGTATTATTCCATGTGCGAATTCAATCTGTTTGCTGGATCCGTGTTCATGAGATGAACACAGATATTTAAGAATAATCTGATTTTTTTTTTTTGCAAAATCGAATTTTTGGGGTTCTTCATGAGATGATGATTTGGGGATTTTTGGCGAGTCCATGCTTGCTTCCCAAGCATTGGGATGGCGAATCGGGACTCTGGATCCCCAGTGGATAGTCACCACTGTCCACTGGGAGTCATTGCCGGCTCTGGGGTGGCCTTGGAGGTTCACTAAATCAAGCCCCTTTTTCCTACTTCTGCTGCGTTGCAACCAGAAATATTGGGTTTTTGGGGCTCGGATTGCCCCCTTACTGGAGGCCACCGGCGTGCCTGCCGGCGCCGGGCGGACCACCGGCGGGGCCGGACCGCCGGCCACCGGTGGCCCACCGCCGCCGCCCACCAACCTGCAACTTGGGGGCTAGGGTTTCGGGTGGGAGCTTAGGGGCGACAGTTTGAGCGTGGACCGGACCGACTGGTCAGTCGGACCTAGTTCTGGGCCGAACCGGTCCCCTGCTTGGCTGGCGCCAGGGCCCGAGCCCATTGCAAGGTGGCTCGGGCCTGGCCCGAGCCTTGGCTCAGCCAACTGGCTGAGCCCATTTCCCCTCTATCCCTTAAATCCCTGCACCTCTATTGCCCATTTAAATTAGAAATTAAATTGAAGTTTAATTTAAAATTTTAAAATTGTTTTGAAATTTTAAATTAGTACTCAATTTTATTTTATATTGGGCTATTATGATTATGAATCATTAGCTTTAACAAATTGTTGTTAATTAACAAAGTTAATTATTAATTTAAATGTTAAATTAATAATTAATTTTTATATGACTAATTTAAGGAATTAACTTTAGTGGTTAATAGTAATAATCTAAATGTTAGATTTTTTACTATATAGTAATCTAATTGTTAATTTATTAGAGTTAGTTATTAATTTAAGAGTTAAATTAATAATTAATTTTAATGACTAATTTAAGTG
This sequence comes from Zantedeschia hybrid cultivar, assembly GCA_030544215.1. NCBI lineage: Eukaryota > Viridiplantae > Streptophyta > Magnoliopsida > Alismatales > Araceae > Zantedeschia > Zantedeschia hybrid cultivar. The sequence goes on along the minus strand of JARZZO010000005.1, from coordinate 66,980,792 downwards.
TTAAATTAGTAGTCTTTAATTATTATTGTTAGTTATTAATTTAAGAGTTAAATTAATGATTAACATTAATTATTTAATCTAATTGTTAGATTAATATTATTAATTAATTAAATTTGATTGTTAATTTAAGTGTTAAATTAACAATTAATTCACTAATCTAATTGTTAGATTGTAGTCATTGATTAATTGGTGTTAATTAATAAATTAAGTGTTAAATTAGTAATTAACTAATCTAAGAGTTAGATTAGTAGTTAATTAATAATTAGAGTTAATTAATAATTTAAGTGTTAAATTATTAATTAACTTTGTTGGACTAGTCTAAGAGTTAGATTAGTCATTAATAGTCTAATTGTTAGATTATTAAAGGGGTTTTAATCTAATTGTTAGATTGATTATTAGAAGTGTTCTAATTTGCATGGGATAATATAGAATTATTAATTTGGATTGTATGCACATGTGATTGATGCTTTTAAATTTGATTTGATTGCATGATTAATTTAATTAAAAGTGTTTTCGAAATTCAAATATCAATTTTGATTAGATCCCAACTTTTTGAAAGCCAAAATTATTTATTTTGAAAACTCTTTTATTTTAGTCATGTGATGTGCTATATCTTGTGTGGGATGTTTAAAACACACCGTGGTCATGGATATGCACTTAATTAATTATTCATGTGATGAATGGATTGTGTGGATCGTGGATGTTGATTATTTATTAATTGTTAATAAATAGAGGTTTGCGTACCTCTCTCTCTCTCTCTCTTATACTCCGATATACTTCTACCTCCCTCTCCCTTGTACTCGCCATAAGGCTCTCTTCTAATTACATGTAATTCTAGAATTATTGTAATATGATCGAGGCAACCGAGAAAGGAGCGAGGACGATCCACAGCTGCAACCAAGAAGGCGAAAAGATAGAGATCTCTTGCCTATGTGTTTACAGGTTATCTTATATAATTGTTGTGTTAGATTGTATGTGCGTTTGACTGTTGGCTCCAGTCAAACCCATTGTGCTATCCATGACCACACTAGACATGTATGTGATGCAATGTTTTCTTTTGATTATGAATCAAAGTAGGTATAGTATTTACTAAATATATACGATATATTTTTATACTATCACCTAGGAGAGACCAAGATAAAAGTTATCTAAATACCCTCAGATAAACTCTAAGCCGTAACGCGAGTAGTTAAGAACTTACCGCGTGGTCCTCCAACGTTATAGTCATAGGATTCGAATAACTTTAGACATGTTTGTTGTGCTATCCACAAGGCCTATTTATTTGGGAGGAGAAACTGTGGCTATGGCATTAGATGCCTATATGATCGAGGTAGAGGAACCATGTAGCTTTGTTGTGCTATCCACAAGGGCTACATGCAAATCTATGCTCGTCGCGTAACGATGGTTAGCTTAGACCAGAATTAGTGGTTTGTTGTGCTACCCACATGGCCATTAAATCTCTGGGGACAGAAGTCATGATCAGATATTGCAAGGAGTTGCAAATCCCATGAGTTGGGTGCTCTTTGATTGTATTACAGTTTGTTGTGCTATCCACAAGGCTGTAGTGCAAGTTATTGAGATCCCCACTAGGATATTGTCGGCGTCTCCCGTTCTATTTAACTGAGGGTTATAGAGTCCGTCGAAAATTAGTGGAAGTTAAACTTGAACAAAAGACTATGTCTTGTTTTAAATTTTTAATAATTGAACATCTGCTAAATAGATTTTACTTATCTCCTGTAGGGAATTATGTCGTCGAATAAACCACTCCGCGGCATACTTGATGCCCTTTTGACTTACCTGATCTACTCGGATTGGTTCAGATGTCTGAAGAATGTCTTCAGATCTGAGCACATTGACTTTGTCCCTGGAGCTGATCCTCCTGCTGAATCGACATTGGATGCCCCTGAAGCAGAGATGACAGCTAACGATAAAAGATTGAAGGACAAAGGCAAAAAAGTAGTGAAGGGTGACTGCTTCTACTATAAGCAGTATGGTCACTGGAAGAGGAACTGCAAGGAGTTCCTTCATGATAAAGCTTATAGGAAGGTGAAGTTTTCTGAAGCTTTAGATGTCTATATGATAGATATCAACTTGTCAGTTAGAGATTCCACATCTTGAGTATTGGATACCGGATGTGCTTCTCATATTTGTCATGATGCACAGATACTGACAAGCAAGCGCAAGTTGAGACAAAGCGAGGTGGAATTGAGGCTAGGAAACGGCGCAAAAGTTGCGGCGATTCCTGTTAGGACAGCAAACCTCAGACTTCCATCAGGAGACGCCTTACTATTAGAAGATTGTTATTATGTTCCTAGCATAATAAAGAACATCATATCAGTGTCTTGTTTGGACAATATAGGATATAGGTTGACTATTGAAAATAGAAGTTGTTCGATTTATTATGGTAATAAATCAATAGCTTCAGCATCTTTAGTCAACGGTCTATATCTCTTAGATGTTTCTTATTACAATCTTCAAATTGATAATGTTCTTAAGAAGAGCAAGAATTGTGTGAACCAAGCCTACATGTGGCATTGTAGACTTGGGCACATTGGCGAAAGTAGGTTGCAAAAGTTGCACAAGCATGGTTACTTAACTGCATTCGATTATGAATCGTTTGCAACATGTGAATCCTGCCTTATGGGAAAGATAGTAAGATCTCTATTTACTGGACATGGAGAACGTGCCAAGGACATTCTGGAACTAATACATTCTAATGTATGTGGTCCTATGTCCACCAAAGTCAAAAGTGGCTACTCATACTTCATCACGTTCACCGATGACTTCTCAAGATTCGGCTATGTGTACTTAATGAAGTACAAGTCGGAAGCACTTGATAAGTTCAAGGAGTTCAAGAATGAGGTAGAGAAGCAGTTAGGAAAGAGTATTAAAGCTCTTCGATCAGATCGAGGAAGCGAATACTTAAGTACTAATTTCACGCAAATCTTAAAGGATAATGGCATCCTTTCTCAGCTAACCCCTCCATATACACCATAGATGAATGGTATATCAGAAATGAGGAATCACACCTTGTTGGACATGGTGTGATCCATGATGAGCTTTTCGGGATTACCAGTGTCCCTCTGGGGGTATGTTCTAGAGTCAACAACATACCTACTGAACAGAGTACCCATCAAGTCTATGGCCTCTGCTCCATATGAGATATGGAAAGGCAGAAAACCAGAATTTAAACATGTTAAAGTCTGGGGTTGCCCTGCTCATGTAAAGAGGCATGATCCAGACAAGCTGGAATCACGAACTGATAAATGTAGATTTGTGAGATATACAAAGGAAACCTTTGGATACTATTTTTACCACCCTGATGAACAAAAGGTGTTTGTCGCCAGGAAAGCTGCCTTCCTGGAAGAGGAATACCTTCTCCAGGAGAACAGTTGGAGTAAAATAGTACTGGAAGAGGTTCCATATCCCCAAACAGTTGCATTATCATCAGATGAGATATCAGTTCATGAATCTGTTCAGGTACACACACATGAGCCTCGTAGATCTGGTAGAGTACCTAGACTGCCAAAACGATATGTGGGACATATCGCTAAAGGTGAGTCTAAGGTAGAATATAATGAGGATGATGATCCTAAAACCTACTTGGAGGCCATAAAAGGTCCAGAAGCCGGGAAATGGTAAGAAGCCATGAACTCAGAAATCCAGTCCATGTACACCAACCAAGCTTGGAACTTGGAGGACTTGCCCGAGGGTATTGTACCCATCGGTTGCAAGTTGATCTTTAAGAGAAAGATCGGTGCTGATGGACGGATCGACACTTATAAGACAAGGTTGGTGGCAAAGGGATATCGTCAAAGGCAAGGAATTGACTATGACGAGACTTTCTCACAAGTTGCCATGATAAAGTCGATCAGAGATCTACTCGCCATTGCTGCACATTTTGATTATGAGATCTGGCAGATAGATGTGAAGACTGCCTTCCTCAACGGTAACCTTGAGAAAGAGGTGTATATGATACACCCGGAAGGCTTCACATCTAAAGAATCTCCAGATAAACTGTGCAAGCTTCAGAGGTCTATTTATGGACTGAAGCAAGCTTCCCGGAGCTGGAACATAAGATTTAACGAGGCTGTCAAGTCTTATAACTTCATTAAGAATGAAGATGAACCTTGTATGTACAAGAAGACCAGTGGGAGTGCAGTCACCTTCTTAGTTCTTTACGTAGATGACATACTACTCATTGGGAATGATGTAGCTATGATGTCATCAGTAAAGATCTGGCTGTCAAGAAACTTCTCAATGAAGGATTTGGAAGAAGCATCCTATGTATTGGGAATACGGATCTATAGAGATAGATCAAAGAGGATGCTTGGAATGACCCAATCCTTGTACATAGATAACATAATCAAAAGGTTTGGCATGGAAAATTCGAAGAGAGGTCTCATACCGATGAGACATGGAATTAATCTCTCAAAGGAGCAGTCTCCTAAGACTCTTGATGAGAGGATACTCATGGATAGAATACCCTATGTCTCTGCCATAGGATCTATCATGTATGCCATACTATGTACACGGCCTGATGTTGCATTTGCTCTAAGTGTTACGCGCAGATTTCAGGCTGATCCAAGCGAAGAGAACTAGAAGGCAGTTAAATGTATCCTTAAGTACTTTAGAAGAACTAATGATATGTTTCTTGTCTATGGAGGAGGTGACTTGAAACTACGAGGCTTTACTGACTCGAGTTTCCTGTCGGATCCAGATGATAGCAAGTCTACATCTGGATTCATGTTTACTTTGAACGGAGGCGCAGTGTGCTGGAAGAGTTTCAAGTAAGTAACCACTACAGATTCAACGACTGAAGCTGAGTACATCGCTGCAACTGAAGCCGCCAAGGAAGCAGTGTAGTTGAAGAAATTCATCACCGACCTCGGCATAGTTCCTAGTATCTCTGAACCAGTTCCACTGTTGTGCGACAACAATGGAGCGATTGTGCAAGCGAAAGAGTCGCGGTCTCATCAGAAATCAAAGCATATTCTGAGGCGCTTTCATCTTATCAGAGAGATCATATCCAAAAGAGATGTAGTAGTGTAAAGAGTTCCATCCGTCGACAATGTAACATATCTACTGATAAAGCCGTTGGCTCAAATTGTGTTTGAGCGTCACCTAAAGTCTATAGGCTTATTGTATAAAGGTGATTGGCTTTAGTCCAAGTGGGAGATTGTTAGTTTTAGGTGGCCTACAGGCCAATCTGACTATGTAAATCTCGTTCATTTATTAATATAATGGTATAATATTTATTATGTGTAAATCGTATTATCGTCTCATAATGAAGTCCGTGAATATGTGCTATAGTAGTCAGATTATGATGAGATCATACTAATGAGACTGATCACTTAAACACACATATTCTTAATTGTTCATAGTCGGAAGATATCCGAGAAGGATATCGGATATCCGGTTAGACTAGTACAGATTACTCCTGCTCATATGATGAGGGTGACTGATCTTATAAGTCACTTGTGTGGAGACACTAAGGCGAATCTGTCGGTGCTCATTGGAGAATGAGTTCACTGAACTGATCCGACTGAATCGTTGGATGGTATTGTACCTCACTGTCAACCAGCTTGATTCTATTGTCGCAGTTGCGTGGATGGTCCTCGGACCTGAGATACCAAGGACATCTTGTCGGTGGACTTCTGTGCTTTGACCTTGGTTTACGAATCTCTAGCCACGGGATTCTAAAATGCCAAGGATTGGGTACAACGGAATACTGACGAAGGGAATTTTGTGTCAATAAGGAATCATTCGCTCTCGGTACTTAGAGAGAGAATGCTCTAGGAAGGATGCGGAAGTCCCTAGCCAGGGCGGACTATAATATCGGGAAAGGAGTTTTCCGATATTTATCAGCGGCATCCAATTCAAGTGAGTCGACCGGTTAGGGTTTGACAGCACGCCATACCCTGAGTTGATTCGAGAGCATTGTACGAATGAAGGATTATATCCACGCGGTAACTGTCGGCGGAAAGGTTCCAAAAGTGGGTTACTTAACCTCGATACCTTCCGAGTTCACACGGTGTTGTTTGGCACCCAACGTGATCGGAGGCCCGATCGAATTCGATGTGCGACATCAATTCGATTGATTAATTAATTAATAAATGGTTATTAATTGATTAATAAAGCCAGTGAGGAGTCACTGGGCTTATTGGGATATTATTCGGATTGGTAATTGGGCCTAGAGGGTCACACGAAAATGATTCTCAAGGCGATGGATAAATAAGTGGATTTTATATAAACCGGGGATTTTTATGAAAAACTGCGCGGTTAGTATAAAACATACCGAACGGGCTAAGCAGGCTAAGCTGCTGCTAACCTTAGCCACCCTCCTCTGTTTCTCTCTCTCTCTGGTGTCCCAGACAAATCTAGATCTGCTCCGCCGCTTCTCCGACTCCCGTTCGACGGGAAATCGTCCGCGCGTTGCGGCGACCGACGGAGTTTTCGTGGGCTGCGAAGAACGAGGAACGTGAGGATATCCGTCGCGAGGAGGATCGCGTGGACTTCTTTAGAGGCCGGGCGCTTGTGCGGCTTGCGGTGTCGCACCAACGGAACCGAACAGTTGCGGATTCGAATTCACACACGGTGAGAACCGATAATCCGATTATCGTGTTTTTAGTTTTTTCGAAACGGGAACGGATCTCCGTTTTATTTTTATTTCCGCTGCGTGGGAGATCCGGAGAAACCCGAGAAATCCAACATGAGCAACCTATTTTATCATAGGTAAAAGTTAACAGAAAACCTAACATATTATATCATATACATTGACAGAGTTTGAGCATACATTAAACATGGAATATACAACATATAAACTATTTAATATCAGGGTAAATCATGTCATACATGGGTGACGTGATTCGTAAATCACATCATCTATACGTGACACGTTTCAACCTTATTGTTAAGCTAACATAACTTCCATGCACAATTATCATGCTTCACAAGAGAGGAAATTAACAGAGGTTTATATGCATCAATTAGCATCCATAAATCCATCATTTTATACTATCTTAATACATAAGAAAATAGTTTGAAAATAGATTTTCTCTACATGAAAATAATTATGAAATCATGGTTAGTCATCACTTGCCTCCATCTACACGAATCCACACTTGAACAATTGTGCCTAAGCTCCACAGAGACCTCCCTCCACGTGCAGTAGTGCCGCCACACGACTCCTCTCTTGCCGTCTCCCACGCATGTATGAAGAATGCCGTAACCGCCCTAATCACGTAGGGGAATTATATATAAACTTCTAAGTTGAATTCTAGGTGGAGAAGAATCACTCACGAAGGAAAACATCTTTAACTCTCTAAATCGCGTTAGCCCGATGAGACGGATTTCAGGCTTCCTAGTAGGACTTCGATCAGAAATTAAAATCCTAAATCGTGTCAACCAAGGGTTATGTGCATCATAACCCACTTAAACCGCGTCATGCTTAGATGACATGTTGGACTCTTAACGGGCCTAACTAAGCTTACTGGTGGGTTATAGTGGTCTCTACTAAGCTTCTAACACCTCAGGTGTTACATCTTCTCCCCTTTAAAGAAAATTCGTCCTCAAATTTCAAACATCACCAAGCAACAACAATGCAACACAATCTATGATTTGCTTACTAACTTACGCCTTCAATGCCGTCCTCGGCTGCATCTATGCCATCTTTAGTGAAAGCAAAAACTCGTGCCAAGGCTCTCGATCGATTCGGTGTAGTTGTCGGTGTAGACTTCATCTTGGGTCAATCCTTCATCTGATGGCCAATCTCACCGCATCCATAGCACTTGCCCACTACCCACAGGCATTCTCCTCCATGAATCTTCCCACACTTCTGACAACCTATTCGGATTGACGCATCTCTAGCTGCATGCGCAGTCGTCGTCTTTTCTGAACTTGTTCAGATGTCTCTCGGGACTCTTGCTTCTTCCACTTCGATGATGATATGAGTTACAAGCTTCGACCTCACAAACATCTTCAACTCTATCAAGAACTTCTGCGTCTTCCACCTCTCGTTGGCACACATATGGGGCACAAACTTTGCACACTCAAAGAACTTCAACTCATACTCTAACACACCCATTGGCCCCTGAGTAAGACTCAAGAACTTCTGGACCTTCTTATCTTGAATATGCTATGGAAAGAACCTCCCTTTGAAAGTTGTTAAGAAATCTTCCTACAAGATCTCCACTTCTAAGTCAGTAAACTTCGTCCTCAGCATCGAAGCCCATCATACGTCAACACGCTCCTAAAGCATGTAGTTAGCCAGGCTCACCTCCTCTTCAGGGCACCTGATTGCCTGGAAGATCTTCTCTATCTCCTTGATCCAATTCTCAACTACAATGGAGTTGCTCTCTCCCTTAAATGAAGGTGGATCCATCCTCTTAAATTGCTCCATCGTCGTCGAGCCTTGTCGATACTCAAGCTCCACTAGTCCTACAAGCCTCTACTGTTGTTGTTGGGCTGCCTGAATGAGTCCCTGGAATGGCTGCTTGAATGCACCAACGTCCAAAGTTGGAGGTGGAATGGGCACACCACCATCCTCCCTCACATCCCATTCTTCAGGGACACGCTCCTTCACTGGTCGTCCATGCTTGCTAGACATTTCCTACAAAGAAAGAACATAAGTCAAGCCTATGCAGTACACGCTTAACTCCAATTCTAATAATGTCAAACCTTATGATCCTAGTTTAGTGGTTTAGGTTGATTATTCTTAAGTGCTCAGTCTGGAAACTAGTTCTAATACCAAGTTCTATAACGCCCCTGTTGTTGACCCATTCAGTTGTGACAACTTAATGTGAATCAACGGTGGGAAATGGCATAGTGGGAACAATCCAAACATCCACTTAGTCTAAGTGAGTGTTTACATACATATATGAACATCATGATACAACTTTTATAAGTACAAATTAAAATTCATTTTAATAAACTGCAAATAAATAACAACACATATCTAGGATATCTACATATCCCAAATGAAATAAATTACATTACTTGAATTGAAATAAAACTAGCCTATTACATCTCTTGCTAATAAAATGAAAATAAATAGAAACTCGAGTCTTCTAAATAACCTTGAAACCAACGCACCAAACTCTCCTTCATAAGCTTAGCCTCATTTCTCAATCTTCTCCTTAAGATATTTAACTAGCAAGGGTGAGTGCACATAGAAACTCAGCAACCTCATAATCCAACGAAACCACAATTTTCCATATTATATAACATCAAAGTAAATTTCACATGCTAACATCAATTAACTAATCATGTAATAACATATACATAGTTTGTTCATCATAAGTATGATTTTTTCATACATGAACATGGTATAAAACAATAAACATGATCTTTAATCATAGCATAAGGTCATTAACATAAATATCTAGTATAAACATATATGTAACTAGCATTTCAACATTTTTTTATAGATATAAGCACTAATTCGTAAATATGAAAATAAATATACAACTTATCATGAAAGTAGACATGATCTTTAATATGCATAATATCACTCTGCATCTTTAACATGGACTATCTTATAGCATGGCATACATCATCATAACATAACTTAACACATGGTCTTTAACATGCATGAACTATACATAAATTTTAACATGAATTATAAACATGACATATATGCATCTTTAGCATGAACATAAACTTAAACATGCATCATACGATCGAACATATCATTTATCACATTCTTAACATGCATCTTATCTTCTTATCATCATCATACCACTATGAAAATACTCATATCATGATGTTATCACTTTTTTAACATAGGACAAGCAACCAAATTATGACATAAAGGCATCATCATCATCTTCTTCTTTACCCAGTGGTTAGGCCGTTACCACCAAGTCATCAACTGTGTAGTCAGGGAGCACTCTTATATCCCACCAAGAGTCAGTGTAATCTACAAGTAAACACACCTCCAGGCTTTTCTTATCCATAGCTGCAGGTTCATACATTGTCTTATGGTCGTAACTGAATAGACATGGGATTTTATAGGTGGCCCCTACAAATTTAAAGGGTAGCTCAACGCTACGGCAGTTATATGTTCTAGTGTAGCCCTTTCCTCCTATCATAACCTGTGTGGCACTTAGCTCTCAAGCTACCGGCTGGTGTATCCACATCATTAACATCTTTATCACCATAATTAATGCAACAAGATAATAGTGCATGAACAAAACTAACATGCATGGTTCGTAAATCATAAGATATGATAATTAACTAATGTTTATGGAACATATGCAAACAACAAACTCTATCATACAGAACATGATAGAATGAAATAACAAATATTAAAGCATAAAATCAAACATGGCATTGAACTAATCTTCACTTCACTGTTAAGCCTCTGAATCGCATCAGGGACAATTGACACGAATTGCGAATCGCGTCCGCCTTCCTTGACGCATTTCAAGAGATTAAGTCAGGTTTTCATATTTAAATAAAAGTATCATTTATTTCAAAATTATGATCATACATACACAATTATCTATCTAAACAGATACATCCTGATCTAAGCATGTGCATGGATTTACTTTAAAGATAACAACATGAAAAACTATCTAGAAAATAAACATATTAATCATGATATTCTAATTATGGCCTACTTCAAGTCATATAATTCACATGTGATAAGATCATGCTAACTTGAGCCCTAAAAAGTTGTCAAGAGTAATCACAATAAAACATGAAAAATGTTACATATAACTAAGCTATCTATGAAGCACTTAATTGTGAATATGAGCATGCGTGAGCAGCCTATCTAACATGATATTTTTTCACATGTAAAAGTTAACAGAAAACCTAAGATATTCTATCAAAGACACTAATAGCGATTCAATATAGATTAAACATGGAATATGAAATATATAAACAATTTAATATCAGGGTGCACCACGTCATGCATGGGTGACGTGATTCATAAAACGCGTCACCTGTACGTGATGCGTTTCAACCTTAATGTCAAGTTCACATAACTTCCATGAACAGTTATCATGCTTCACAAGAGAGAAAATTAACAGAGGTTCATGCACATCAATTAGCATCCACAAATTCATTTTTTATACTATCTTAATACATAAGAAAATAATTTGAAAATAGGTTTTCTCTATATGAAAATAGCTATGGTATCATGGCTAATCATCACTTGCCTCTATCTACATGAATCCACACTTGACGAACTGTACCTAAGCATACCTACCTTCATACACAGCAACGTCGCCAGCCACTCTTCTCGTGCAGCCATCCACGCACGGATGAAGAACGACGCAAACCATTCTCTCTCTCTGTTTCTCTCGCAATCATTCTCAAACTCTCTCTAGGGTTTATGGACACACTAGGGAGTTCTAATCACGCCGGGGAACTATATAAACTCCTAAGTTGAGTTTTAGGCAGAGAAGAATCACTCATGGAGGGAAACATCTGAGTTTGATTTGGACTGGACTAATTCTCTAAATTGCGTCAGCCCGATAAGATGCGTTTCAAGCTTCTTAGTACTATCTTGATCACGAACTGAAACCCTAAATTGCGTCAACTAAGGGTGACGCGTCTCACAACCCACCTAAATCACTTCATGCACAGATGACACATTTTAAGCTTCTACCCTGAACCTTCTAATGGACTCCTAACGGGCCTAGCTAAGCCTACTGATGGGTTCCAATAGGCTCTACTAAGCTCCTATCACCTCGGGTGTTACACACTCATCCAAGGTCACACAAGATCAAGCAAGTCTCACTTCCATGCCTCCTCAACCTTTCTACTCGTCAGAACCTGAAAACAACGCGGACTGAATCTCACAAAGAGAGCTCCATAGGGATCCCATATCTATAAAGGTTCACGGAATCTCTATCGAACAGAAAGCTACAACATAATTAGTAATCAAGATAGATGAGACAATACATATCAAGCCAAAATTCACAATTTCATATGCACGTTTAATTATCCATTAAGCTATTTTGTGGTACAATCAAGTAATATCACCTATCAACTAGAATACTTAAATAGGGACGATGGGAATTACACTAGCATTGATCATATTCACTATGCACATTCATAATCACATATAGGTGTGGACATCTCGAAGGGTTCTTACTTAGGCAATGTGTCTTTGCCCTCCTAAGCTCTCCGGAAATCATTGAAGGTGTGTCAAATAAGCAAGGCCAACTAGGGTTTGTAAGCATACTACTACATGGTCCAGCCTCTAGTCGAAGTGCGTACACAAGTGGACTCTCCCACTAGCCCTAAACATAAATGCACGCCTGAGTCCGGACTTCTAGACCGAAACAAAAGGGCTACAAAACCCCTACCTCGTTCCTCAATGGAGATGATCAAAAGGATGCTAACTAGTGAGTTATTACTCTCTCGAAATCCAGTTCAATACACCGACTCACATCAGACTCCAAATATGTGATATCAGATTGATAAACGGATATGAGAGATAAATAACCATAAAATAATTTAAATAAATATCATTACCCTAAAAAATCCAAACAAGTAGCCAAATACCAAAGTTCACAAATAATAATATCCATCAAATAGTTTCTAACTCTCAACCTCACCAATTAAAGAAAGATATATCAAATCTCTTAGAAATAATCCTACCACATCAAACTACTAATTTGGAAAGCAAAGATCTAAGTAACTAAGATAACAAGGGCTCTTCTAAAAGTCCGATGTTGGTTATGGGTGTCCATCAAGCCAATCTCATGATTACTTTGTATGTTCTTATTCTTATCAATTAATAAAATAAATTATATTCATTGTGTGTAACACATGTTTGTCATTTCATAATGAAATCCGTGAATATATGCAATGATGGTTGAATCATGATAAGACCATGATAGTCATATTAATCTTCTTTAAATATATATTCTTAATTGTTCTTAGTTTAAAGATATTTGAGAAGGACATCAAATATTTGGTGAGACTAGTACATGTTACTTATGCTCATAAGATGAGGGTGATAGGTATCATAGTCACTTATGTGAAGATATTATGTGTCCTAGTCCTGCTCATGGTGTTGATCAAACTGTGACCTGCCATTTAGGGATTCCACGAGATAAGGATGTTGTATAGTTTTAGGAAAATGCTAGGGTTGGTCTTTCAGTTGCAACCATGAACTGAGTGAACACTTGCATGCCCCACTTTGGCTTCAATGTTTGACTATCTTTTATTTGATTATGATATAATTATGACGTGTGTGTGCTGATTTTGTGACTTAGGTAGTATCAGTAAGCAGTTTTCGTAAAGATTTGAGAAGGGGTTAGGCTTGAACTTGGGTTGACGTGACCTAGAAAGTGATGCTAGTGGGTGTGTGATTCAAATTCCTAGGAATGCTTGGGGGTTTCAATTAGTAAGAAGAATTTAGAATGTAGTTTTCTAAGATTTAGTTTGCACTTGAACTTTCATGGCCAACATGGTTATCCTAAAAGTAGTAAGTAATAAGTTAAGCTTTATGACAAAAATTATTAAAGCATATGATAGGGTGGTTGCGACTTGAACACCTGTAAGATAGGCTAGAATTTTATCTACCCTATTTGGTAAGATATGAATAGTTTAGTAAGAGAAATAGTTGGGAAAGTTGTGTGCGAGTTTCCAATGAGGTTTGAGTTAGAATTGAGAAGTGAATTCGGAAGATTTGTTTTAGAATGTCGATTAATCCAATGAGATTTCGAGTGTGTTCTCAAATTTTAGAGCTTGAGCTAACTAGAGGCAATCTTGATTTCAAATTGAATTATGGACTTAACATTTCAGCATCATGGTACTTAGAATATGGAATGAGAATTTGCAATGGCTACCAAGATCAGAGCTGTAAATGATTGTTCTCTTGAGATCTATTTAGAGTAATCATTCATGAATGATTATAATAGTGACAACTTGAGCTAAGAGGATTTTGTTAACATTACTCTATGAATTGGAAGGACGTTGAAGAGAGAGACATTCTTTTGATAGATGATTGCTTCCAATGGGAAAATAGAGAATAGGATCAATACTTTTCGATGTAATATTCTAAATTGACTTATAGATACCCTTCTTGACAAGGATGGATATTAGTCCTAACTTGCAAGTGATTGTTAGATTATGGGTTTTTTAGCAGGGGAAGAAACTTCGAGGATGAAATTTATGTTAAGGGGAGAAGGATGTAATATCCCGATCCTTCAGTTTACAATTTTCGAATCAATTTACCGACTTGGACCGAGTTTGACCACAAATGAACTAACTTAAATTTTAATTTAGTTTAATTTGGCTTAAATGGATTTTGTGATGATTGTACTCGATTTATGCTTGATGAGATGTGTTAAATATGATTTAATGGATTTTGGATCCGATTTTTCGTTTTAGTAGGTTAACCCAATTGGAAGTTATTAGGTTTAGTAAATAAGAGAGCTTTTGGGTAACTTTAAATTAATGAGATTAGGATTTGACCTATATAAGAGTTATTGGACTTGATTTAGTAGATTTTAGTTATCCTATTTGGTATATATGGGTATGGGGGCCTATTTTAGAAAGTTAGAGGCTTAACTTGTAATTTTTACAAGGTTTATATATAGGAGGAAAGAGAGATCCGAACCACACTTGGTCTTCACCTTCCCATACTCTTCCAACTCCTCCTCTCATTCTCCCTTGGTACTTGGCGGGAACTCTTGATGCATGTGGGTGGGGTTGCTTTTGGAAGCTTGCTTGATGATCTAGGAAGTTTGGAGATCTCTTTGAAGCTCTTAAAGAAGGTGTTCACACTCGAAGGAGATCATCTTTGGAGAAGCAATTTGTGGATAGGGGTCTTGGAGTTCTTCTTCCTATCATTTGGAGCATAGATTGGATTCTAGAAGACCTTTGGGTGGTGGAGTTCAAGTTTGAGATAGTGTGATGCTCATGTTTGGGTTTCACCAAGTTCTCATGTAATGCATGTAAGCTTCGATCATTGGAATAAGAATACATGCGTGAAATTTAGTGTTTTCATATTAATTAGGTAACCATCTAAAGCCCTTTATATGACTTTAGAAGTTTGAATTATGGATTGCATGTCATGGTCTTATGCCCTTTATGTTTGTTCCAAAAAAAGGATACAATGTATGTTTTCTTGATGATCGTCATGAATATTCTGTGTGGATTGCTATGCATGTTTGAGGATTGTTTTAACTTCATGTCTAAAGGCTCTAAATTTAATTTTGTGATTTTTGGTTGAGATTTGAAGAAGTTTAACTTGTAGTGGTATGGATGTGGAGCTTTTTTCTAAAAACTTACGTCTAAATGTGTCTCGAGTTGTATGGTGTGCAGAGTGAACCATTCAACTTGAAATTCATGTATGATACAGTTAACTTAGGGTTCCTAATACCCATGAGTAGAGTTAGGTTTTCTCTTGTGAATTTTGAATGATTGATTTGCGCCCGCTGGCATGTTACTCTAGGTAAATTGGGTTATAATAATCTCAGCCGAACATGGGTTGGGTTGAATCTGGATTGCTACATGATCCAACTCACCACATCTGAGTCCCACCCCTAGTCCCAAGTGTTGATTGATTAAAGATCATGAAGAGAGAAAAATAAACCTTTAATATTATTTATACATTTGGCATTTCATTGTCCTGAGGTGCATCTAGTCATCTTACTGACTTATTGATACACCGTCACAACATCAATGTTATTTTTATAAACAGGGTTATTTAAAACAATTATCTTTTATCGTGCGGACAGCATGTATATAAGGATGCCATATAGTTGCACATCTATCAGCTAACACACCACAGCAAGTTGTTGTCGCCGCTCACAGAACTTCTTGATGCGGTCACAAGTGTCCTCCAATATACCAACAGGAGCTCCAAAGAATATCCTTATCCAATTTTTCAACCCCAGTACGGATCCTAGTAGAAGTCGATGCACAGTTGTTAGCATTGTTTGAAAATGAGTAGTAAAGTTAAAACATATTGCACAAAACTAATCTTTTGTATGCCCTAAAAGTTTACAGTATATTCGGTAAGTATAGATACAATTTTAAGACCTGAAGTTAAGTTTTTTTTTTCCGTGACGAGGAAATATTTAACAATTTCTTAGGATCAGCATTGACTAACTTTATGATGCATTTGATTTCATGCAAAACATATTTGAATGAAAAATATTTACTCAGGAAGCAAAGTTTACAAGAAACATGAAAATAAAAATTGCCATTTGGTATGTATGAAAATATTTTCATTCTATAGAAAAGGACATTTCATCTCATCCTTGAATGCCAAAATCAAGAACAAGAGGATTTTCACTTTTTGAAAAAAAAAAAAAAAAAAAAAAGCTTTCATGCAATGTATTTAACATGAAGCCAAACTCATTTTGGATTGATGGCAATCTACGCAGCCGCATTACTAGGTTGTGAAATGGATCTTTATTTGGTTCTCATTTCTAATTCCAGATCATCTAGAATTCTCCACCTTTGGTTTTAAGTTATTTTTACATTGAGAACAAATCTAAGAGGAATTTGTTTGTGTGATCTATAGGCGCAAGGAATGTTACCTGGTAGAACTAGTATTGATTCTTCTTTCATCAACTTTCGAGCAAAGTCCATGTCATCATTGATCCCAACAAGGCGACTCAAGTTGATCTCAACCTAAGATCAAATTGAAGGATAACTATATCTCGTTAATTTATCTGATTCCAAAGTCAAAAGTTGAAGAGAGTAAAACTTACCATAGTAAACATGGCACCTTGGGGTTTGGAGTGACACTTAAATGCCTCATTTTGCTTTATCTTCTTATAGACAAGATTGCTTGATGACTCTAGTAATTCCATGATGTGCTTATGGAATTCCTCACATGGAGTTGATAACAAAGATGGGACTGCTGCCTAGTAAAGAGAATAGCGACAAAAATTCAATGAAAATATAAAGGAGTAAATATTTAGTATAATGCGAGAGTGAGAGAGCAAATAAGTACCTGAATTATTGAACTTGGTCCTAATGTCACATTCATTAGCCTCTCAATTGCCACCTTGACCTATGGTAAAAAAGGTTTATGATGGAATTAATATTGCGTTGCATTTCTTAAATGAACTGGTTTCATGAAATTTTTATGTGAGTGCACGAGGGTTATTCTTCCTTACAGAAATGGCTTATACAATTTAACAAAACAAGTTGGGTTGGACTGAACATGCTTATATGAGAAACATGTTCATATGCTAATATACACACGCAAAATTAAAACATCTGACCTATTTGACAAGAGAATGCATTCTTTAAAAGTTTACATGAAAGAAGAGTTACAAGGATCACACAACGCTAGTCTTCCTCCAATAAGATACTCCCTTATGTCACACAAAAGCGGCCATAACTTGTTCTCAAGAATGAGATCATCCATCTCATTAATTCACCTCTACTATGAATGAGTTCCAAGCTTTACAGTAGTTTCATGATAATGAGGGTTGTCATGATGGCACTTTCTGCCTTTGAATGTTGTGTGTCTAGTGGGTATGTGGCTTACGATTATGACATGCATCAAGGTTGTGTTAGTGGGAGGATGTGGGCGTTCAAACCCTTTGGGGACTCCCTTCACTCCTCGATTATCAGTGGCCGAAGAGCTAGCCCTGGTGAGCCGTTCGTTAGGTGGTCTGACTTCTCAAGTTCTTAGGTTGAAGAGAGGGTCCTGAGGATTGCCTCCTGTGCTTTCCCCACTTTCCCCACAGATAGTGGCCATCGATGGTTGCATGGCTTGCAAGCTCTTATTGCGCCTGGGCCACCTAGGCCTCTTCTATTTTTGGGCCCCCTTCTTGGGTTAGTTTGGACTCTAGGGTTTCTCCAGCTCATATCCCTATAAACTGTCGTATTTGTATATGTACCTCTAACTCCCACCACTTTTTATAAATACTTCTGACATCTTTAAAAGGGTTACAATTATACTCTTTTGTCAAAATGTTGTGAACTTCAACTAAATGAACCAGAAAGATTCCATAAATTTTGGTGGTCAAGAGTGTATATATAAAATTTTAGTGAGTCTAATACATATTTAAAAATATCTAAATTTTTTTGGCATACCGTATTGGAATTCATTGCATTTTGATGGAAGGGCGTAGTAATATTTTTTTGCATACATACCCCTAAAATATTCAAAATATTGCATTTATCCCCTCCGTCAAACTATGAATTTCAACAAAATATGCCAAAATGATTTCATAAATCATGATAACATGGGGGGTGTCTGGGGTACATGTGCAAAATTTTAGTGAATTGAGGGATATATATATATATATATGCAAAAATTAGTGAATTTAGGGATATCTATACAAAATCTTTAGATGGAGGTTGGTTTAAGTGCAACCTTTCTAAAGATTTCAAGGATATTGATGACAATATGTGAGTGTTAGGGGTATAGATGCAAATATGATATTTGCAAGATTATATATACAAAAACCCTAATGACAACCTTTCCAAGGATGTGTGGAGTATTTGTAGCAATATGTTGAAGTCAATAGTACATGTACAAATATATTACTTGGAAGGGGATGTATATATATATATATATATATATATATATATATCACTTTATGATAATGTTTAAAAGTTAGGGAAATACATAAAAATATGATAATCTATAAAATATGTATTAAAAAAGATTTTTTACATATACTCTTAAAAACTAACATATTTGTATTTATACACCAACTCTCATATATTGCAGCTATGTCCCTTTGTTAAAATGCCGTTAACTCGTATCTTTACATATATATATATATATATATCCTTAAATTCACTAGAATCTTTTATACATTCCCCTGATTTTGTCGGTATCTTTCTGGCATATTTTGTTGGAGTTAATGGTATTTTGACGTAAGGGGCATGGTCACAATATTTTTGAGGTTTTCCGGTGTACAATATATGTGAGTTGGAGTATATGTACAAATATGTTAGTTTTTAAGAATATATCTGTAAGATTTTCTAAAAAAGTGTACTTTAAGAAAGAGAAGAGAATTTGTATAGATGTCGTACTTGTCGAATAACCCCGAAAGGATCGCTAACAGCTAACCATCCGAGGCGCCACCCAGGGACCAGCCACCGCTTGGACAACGCTCCAATGGTGAGAACCGGCGCCACCGTAGCAAAGGCCGCCATGGGAACGAACTCGCTGCCGCCAAACACCATGTGTGCATAAACCTCGTCGGCGATTATGAGCAGGTTCCGCTCCCTCGCCGTCTCCGCAATCTGTAAGCAGAAACCTTAGAGCTGCACGTACGCCAGTCCCAGATGTTGCGCGCGGCGAGACGAGCTGATTACCTGGAGGAGGTGGCGGCGGGAGTAGACGGCGCCGCAGGGGTTGTTGGGGTTGATGACGACCATGGCGACGGTGCGGTCGTCGGTGAGCTCCCTGACGCGCGCCAAGTCGGCCTCCCAGGACCTCTCAGGCAGCAGATCGTAGTAGCGGGGCTCCACCCCGTTGAGGTCGCAGAAGGCCTCGTAGGGGGGGAACCCCGGGCGCGGCAGCAGCACGTTGCAGCCGCGGGTGGCCAGGGCGGTCAGACACAGCTGCAGCGCCTGCGTCCCCCCGCACGTCAGGAACACATCGCCCTCCCCGACCCTGCCGCCCTCCTCCGCGCCCTTCGACAGGTACTCCGCCACCGCACTACAGGAAGAAGAAGAAGAAGAGGTAAACAAAGAGGGCAGTATTTAAAGAAAAAAAAAAAAAAAAACCTGAGAGATCCAACAGTAGTATGGCAAGTTCCAGTCTTCCAGAGGAACAGTACACTTCGCGAGTTGACTCAGGACGGTTCACTTGGGTCCAACTCAACTACCAAACAGTCATTTTGATTTGTTACAATTTTTACAAGGTGGCAATTGGGCGGACCAGCCCTCAGCCCAGCCCAACCCATGTTCACCGGTGTTCGGTTGGCCCGGAATCACATCTTTGGGTTGGATCAAAAACGGGCCAAGCCAAATCTGGGCTAAAACTGGGCCAGCCCCCATTAGCCCAAATTGGCCATTGACAGCAGGCCCATTTCTACATCAAACCAGCTGATTGGTGAATAGCCCACATCAGCCTGCATCAGACGATCTTATGAGAAATACGTGCTGCTGTGCCGGTTTTTCTTTTATTTTTGTTTTCTTTTCATATTTTCTTTTTATTTTTTTAGAGCGTCCAATTAAAAATTACACGGTGCAGTCCCACAGAACTAGCCCCACGCTCATATATCTATACAGCAAAGTCATGGCTCTGTACCATTTAATTTTTGGTAGGACGCTCCAAAAAAATTAAAAATATGAGAAGAAAAAAAATCTCACTCACTGGGACGTAGATTGTAATTCCTCCAAACATTACAACAAGTATTTCTCCGGTATTCTTGTTGTCCATTAGACTGTACAATCTTACATACTTGATAAAGATACTAGCATGCAACTTGTTGTTGTTGTTGCTAAATCATGGATTGATATTCACAATTAGATGTTAATGCCAATTTCACTTTAAGGGTTGTTCGATGTGTGGCATTTGGGTGCATTATAAAGTGCCGAAAAAGTTTTGAATTTATTGATTTTAAATTCAGTAAAAATAAAATCTTTGATTTAGAATCATCAATTTTGAAATCACTGGTTTACTATTATTTTGATACTGAAAAAGTGAAAACCAAAATTAGCTAAAAGGAGGATTATATGAGTCAATTAGTTTTGAAATATAACAATTTATGACACTCCAAACATATAAAAAAGTAACGTAAAAAGGTTTAGAGCAATCTAATTGTAAATGCTGTTTTATGTTTGTTTACAAAGCTCTTTTTTTTGGCATTTCACGATATGTTTAATGACCCCTTAGATGGAAAAGATTGATTATTCGTGCTGTTTGAAGGCTGTAAGAACATAATGATACTGGCATAGGAAAAAAATATGTGCCCTGTTCAGTTGCCATCTAATTAATGTAGATCAGATGGCAATATGGTTAATTTTGAGTGCTTGATATGTAAAAATTAGTGATTTGTCCACTGTAGTAATTTACAATATAGGTTAGGCCGTGATGGGCCCGCCCAGGGATACCCCAACCTAAATTAATAATTTGATTTTTGGTTCGGTTTTGCTACAATAATCTGTGCTATTCTGGGCTGGCCTGAGTTTCGGCTGGCCTAATTTCAAATTCTGCTGACCCAATTTGAGCCTTCGCCCAGCCCAGCCCGCCAAATCATTGCTGTAAACATCTTAAAATATTAGCTCTGAAATTTGTCAGTTTTAAAATTGATGGAAATAAAATGTATGAATTTTGGATTATGAGCTTTGTTTTTTATCAGTTTTTGATGGGAAATTGAAACTATATAAAAAAGAGAGTTCCACACGAGTCAACATAATTTTGAAGTTCCACAATTTATGATACTTCAAACATGAAACTATTTGTAACATAATTTACATCACTTTAACACAAACAAACAAACAAACAAAAAGAAAAAAAACTCCAGCCCAGATAACACCTAATAATTAGAACATATACAACTAAGTATAGTGAGGTCATTTTGCAACTTTTGAAGAGTGCCGGCATATAGGTGAAACCCATAACTCGGTTTTGGGTTATTACTAGTGGTTAGGGGCTAATTAGGACTCACTTAAGATCATTAAAACAAACAAATCTGATCATCAAGCCCCACTTTATTTGCAGAATAAGTTATTGCGTCGTATACTAGAATAAGAGATGTCTCGTTTTGATAATTTGTGGGACCCACTGACAGAATAAGAAGAATAAATAATTTTTAGATCTAAAATAGGATGACTTATTCTCCTTATTACCCGAAGCCAAAAGAACACCTCCAGTAATTAAAGCGACAAGCTCTTGTGAAAAGAGACGTCTAGCTAATTTGAGCTTCTGTCGGTCCGGTCCTCCCAGATATATATCCATCGTTCACGGCGCCTTTTTTTTTTTTTTTTTTTTTTCTTGCGGCTGCCGTGTCCTACTTCGTTTTGGTGTCCCTGTGATTGAGATCGATCTCAGCTCACAGTCGCAGAGTCACAGGTTAACTAGGCTGTGAAGGAGGGAAGGTGAGAGCCTCAAAAGGAACTGATGTTTGGAAGGGCCACCAGGTTGCCCAAGTGTTCGCTTGTTTTGCCTCACACTTTGTATGGTTTGCCTTGTGCACCTCAAATAAACTTCCTTTTGTCCTTTGTACTTTCCTCACAAGATGAATTGTGTAAGAAACTTTGTGCCATCTTTGGCATTTCTGATATTGGGTCTGTGGTCACCAGCCTCTGAGACGTCAAGGCCACATGGACGTAGGGAAGCCATTGTCACAATGAGACAAAGACTGTGGACCTCACTTCACAAGTTCAAAACGAGAAGACAGTGGGTAAATATGCCACGCCTTCAGTTCGGTCACTTTCCTACGCATGCCAACTTTGCTATCGATTTCTTGTACGTTTTGTTGAGTTAGAGGTGAACACTTTGTTTTACCTTTACCAAAAGGGTTCTCATGGATCTGTGAAGTGATCAGATCACTTATAAGGCCTGGGTTCTCACGGATCTGTGAGCTTCGTTGGTCCAGGTTCCTTCAATAACCAGCATCAACTTCCAAGGCCACGTCACAACTTACTACGGTACCATCCATTAATATACTACAGTATCAGCAGAGTAATCAAGTCATTTGAGCTTCCCAAAGTTATGTTCCCGAATGACCTAGATAGTTGACACGTCTAACCTTATCTTGGGTACTGATGTTTCACATCCAATAATGGAAAGATATAATATAGAAATCGGATCCCTTCGGTACATCGGTTGACCGAGATCAGTCAAAACATGAAGCAGTTGAATTTTTTTTAAAAATCTGTCTCCTTTCTTCTCATTGTATTGACTGAGTTCGATCAATCAGTGTATTGAGAGGATTCAAATTATTTAATATATTGTTGGAACGGCTATATAATAATCTTACATTGATTAATTTCAGTTGTGACCTGTGCTTATGATCTTTGGCCCCTTCAAACTCAACACTCGAATTTTGTGGTTTGTAAGATGATATCAAAGCAGGGTCTGACCTAACTTTACATTCTAATTTATGCTGCCTCCTTTTATCTAATTTTTAGGTTAAATAATAGGAAGTGGTGTAAATTAGAAGATAAAGTTGGGTTAGGTCATGTTCTGATACCATCTTACAAACCACAAAACTCGAATGCTAAGTTTGAAGGGACCAAAGATCATAAGCACTGGCCACAACTGAAATTAACCAATGTAAGACTATTATATAGCCACTCCAACATATATGTTCCATAAGAATCAAACTACAAATCTAGTTAGTGGGCTTCTAACATACCATCCATAACTCAAAAGACATCAACTTACCAAGTGTCCCATTGACTCACGCTAATGCACAAGATGGTCCCGAGGACCCATCCGTACGTTCAAGACATTCAATTAAGTGACTGGCCGATGTCATTGACCTCTCCCTTCGCATCAACTTTGGCTTAAGGGTTGTTTGATATGATAAGAAATGCCATATAGTCTTTTGGCTTTTAAATCTTTGGATTTCTTTGTTACGATAATTTTAGAATGAAACTTAAAAAACGTTCTTCATCACAATTAACCATATTTTATAATCTAAATATTTACAGCATATCAAACATTAAAAAATATCGAAAAATAGTATTCTATAATACAGTGCATAAGATAACACCTAAGGAGGAACAAACGGAGGATGTAAAGTAGGCTAAATTAAGAAGTGAGGTTCTCCTACAGAGGAGTTGAGATCATCCTACAGAGAGGAGGAAGTTCTTACAGTTATGAACGTATGGATGCCATGCACATTGGGTATATCCAAATAATCTATAATTTTCTTTTTTTCAAAAAAAGAAAATAAAAAAAAAAGAAAAAGTCTCTGATCATTCAGATTTATTGACGCATACTAAATAATAATAATAATAATAAAAGACTGTGGCTCCCCTTTCTGCCCAACAAATAATAAAACAAAAAAACACTGTCATGAAAGAGAACCAGATGGTCTCTTTGTGATGAGTCCGGATCCCCTACGGTCGACGTTTGACCGTAGGGGATCAGTACTTATCGGGGGAGAGGGGTCGAATTTAATGAGTGGGACCTAGACAGAGTATTTTTCGGATTTTAAATTCGAACCCCCCCCCTTTTCCCAGTGAGTACTGATCCCCTACGGTCCAACGTCGACCGTAGGGGATCCGGACTCCTTTGTGATGTGCGCGCATTGGGGAAGCGGTGTCATATGGGGCAGAGAAGAAGAAGAACTTACCGGCGTGCAGATGGCGAGCCACAGGACGGCGGGTACCCGTCGAACTGGCCGGAGGAGACGGCCTCGGCGACGTACTTGCCGAAGCCGTGGGCCTCCCGGAAGCAGGCGAAGTTGGAGAGGTCCCCCACGCCGAGGGAGACGGTGGGCTTCTCCGGGTTGGCGCAGGAGAGCAGCTCCGCCACCACCCCTCTCAGCGACGCCTTCTGCTCCGACAGCCGCGGGTTGCATTTGACCGCCCTGTAGTTTCCCGGAAGGACGCCCGGTGGAGCCCCCCCGTCGCCGTGGAACACGCTCTTCGCCGCAGCACCCGTCATCTAACAGGAAGCAGCAGAAGACCACGACGAAGAAGAAGATAATGAGAACAGTGATGCAACAAAAGGCCGAAATGGAAAGGGAAGGAAGACAGAGAGTGCCTGGGTAGGAGCCATGGCAGCTGAAAAGATAGGAAACGAGGCTTGGGCTCTTGTGGACACGGACGAGGAGGAGGAGGGAGAGCGCCCTGGCAAACCGAGGAGGGGGGGGGGGAGAGAGAGAGAGGGGGGGAAAGTGCACAGAGGTGGGCTGTGGGCAAGCCGTTTTGCAGTTAAATAGGGGTGTGCCAGCGGTGTCAGGGGGTAAAAGAGACAAAATCAGAAAAGGACAAAGGCACTGTTCTATGCACGGGACGGAGATAGATCATCCACAGTTCTGCATGGATGGTTTCAGGTGAATGATTTTTACAAAAGGAGAATCTTGAGGTGATGCCAGGCTGACATTTTTTAAAATTTTACTTAATTAGAATGACTTTTGTCAAATAGAAGAAAAATAGAGTTGTTGAGTAAAAATCGCACTCCGCTATGATCAGAGCCTTCCGTCCGGTATTAGAAGACCGGAGGACAATGAAGTTGCAAGAAAGAAGACCGTTAAAGGTCTCCGGTGATAATTCGAGGGATCTCCCACCAATGTTTAAATAAGAAGGCTAGAGATTTAGGAGGAAAATAAGATCAATTTGAGTGCTAGAGAACGTATCTAGTGAGGTTGAACTAGAGGTCTTTATATAGTAGCTCTTGGACAGTTGACGAGCTAATTCTGATTAGGAAGAGTAGGTATTGGCTGGGTCTCCTCCTAGAAACTGTAGTAAGGAGGAAACCGTATTGGAAAGGCCGGATCCGGGACGAATTTCCAATTCATCGTGATCGAGATTGGAAGTGGCTACCTTGAAGAGTATGATCTGTATTCAGGCAAATTTCTAGATTCGTCTTAATTTGCTCTGGGTCGCGATTAGATCAAAATAAGGAGGTCAGGATCCTTATGTGAGGAGGAGTCTCATTCGAGTTGATCTAGGGATCCCACTAGGAGGAGGATTTGGATGCCTCTTTAGCGAGCTAGATGCAATGGGCTAAGTATTTCTGGAGGTTGCCCCCCCTAGGCTCAGTCCTGGGCCTTTCCAGTTCGGGTTCTAGGCCGAGGGCCTAAGTGGGGTTGGACCCTAGTAGGGTTGTACTTGCCGACTTGGACTCACATTGCTGGACCGGTCCACTGGCTGTTTGGGTTGGGTGAAATTTTTATCCTTCACTTGTACATTTGCGTGGTGAGGAGTGATCTAATGGCTAGGGTTTCGCTGTTGCCATACCTTGATAGATCAAGGCATCATCCTTCCCCTGCAATAAACAGAAGAGGGTAGGTGATGTGCAACGGTCATGTATGAGGAAGCTGTAGGGAGCCACTGCTCAACTCGAGATACTTGAAATGATGGGAAACTTTTTCCACCGTAGGGTGCGTCAGTTTTCTTCTTCTGCTGCGTGTTGCCATAAGCGGTCGCGATTCCATACGTCGTGTTTGATTGGCTTTTCTATGTCACTTTGCGCCATCACGTCCCTTCCTTGCATTGCCCATTGTTCCGTCTTTGGAGGGGCACCCCCTTAAGGAACGTCGAACCGCCACCGTGCCAAGATAACCTTTGCTATAAGAGGCGAGGCGGAGGCTCCTAAGAGAAAACCCACCGTTACTCCCTCCCGCAAGTAAAAACTTCAACAAGCCTCCCACTCCTTGCCTTCAAGACGGAAGTGTCGTAAGCCGCCCTTCTTCCTTCCTCTTCTTTGCTCACCCTCTACAATGGCACACCGGCCGTTGAAAGATATGTAATACACGGAGTTGGTAGAGGAGGAACGAGGAGCGCTAGAAGCCACACAAGCCACGGTCGGGCTCCTGGTGGACCTCTGAGCTTATTACCATATTCCAGTGGAGTATACGCTTGCCTTGCTGTCCCAAGAGGAGAGGATATTCTTAGGGCGCCACCGCTCTTTTATGGCGTATGAAGCCACGTTTGATGCATATACATCATCTATTTGCAATAGCTTACATATTTGGACAGTGCCACTTAAACGGGAGTTTGTACAGACCTTATGAGCATCTATAAGGCAGGGTAGGATCCATGGGCAATGGGTGGAATCCTGAAGCTAGAATTTTATGTACAGTTTTAGGTAGGACATGGGACTCTCTGCAATAACCAAGATCTTAGCACTCTTTTCCTAAGTGCTCTGATGTATGTATAGGTGCTCCTTATGTTGGAGTTGGATGCATAGTCATTTGATATATGTAGAATAGTATTTGTTTAGCACTTGACAAGTAAGTTAAAGAATATGTTTGGACCTTTAAAATCTGTTGGTAACTAGTTATGTGTTGAACCATTAAGTCCTTTCCTATGTATTCCAATATTTTTATGATAACAAGTTATACAAGTAAGTGATCAATTTAGACTTGAGTAGTTAATTAAGGATGTTAATCGAATAACTTGATGGATATAGGTGTCATCATAGTCAATCATAAAGCACCTACTTCAATCTGATTAACTAATAAATGGCATTTATTTGTTATGTAGATTGGCGTATTTAAAAGTACGCATACTGAAGTCCTTGAATATGTGCAATAGTCAT
The DNA here is from genome assembly GCA_030544215.1 of Zantedeschia hybrid cultivar. Lineage (NCBI taxonomy): Eukaryota > Viridiplantae > Streptophyta > Magnoliopsida > Alismatales > Araceae > Zantedeschia > Zantedeschia hybrid cultivar. Next base: position 66,953,674 of record JARZZO010000005.1, on the reverse strand, counting down.
CGAATTATGATGAGATCATAATAATGAGACCGATAATTTATAAACATATATTCTTAATCGTTTCTAGTCGTAGGATGTTTAAAGAGGACATCAAACATCCAGTAAGACTAGTACAGGTTATTCCAGCTCATATGATGAGGGTGACTGATCTTGTTAGTCACTTGTGTGAAAACACTATGGAGAATCTGTAGGTGCTCATTAGGGAATGAGTTCACTGAATTGATCCGATATGAATCGCCGAATGGTAATTTACTTGACTGTCAACTGGCTTGATTCATCGTCATAGTGGCGTGGTTAGTCCTTGGACTTGAGACACCAAAGACATTTTGTCGATGGACTTCTGGACTTTGACCTTAGCTTATAAATCCCTATCCATGGGATTTCTAATAGTCAAGGATCGGGTCCAACGGAAGACCTTCGAAGGTGATTATGTGTTCAATATAGGATCGTTCGCTCTCAGGTAACTGGAGAGAGAATGCTCTAGAATAGATCCGCAAGAGTCTCTGGCCAGAGCAGACACAATATCAGAAAAGGTGTTTACATATATTGTACAACTGAGTCTAATTCAAGTGAGTTGACTATCTAGCGTTTGACCGTTGACCATACCGTAGGTTAACTCGAGAGCATTGTGCGAATGAATGATTATAACCACGTGGTAACTGTAGATGGATAGGTTTCATGAGTGGGTTACTGAATCCCATTACCTTCCGGGATCATGCGGTGATGCTTGGCACCCAACTTGATCAGAAGTTCGGTTGAATTTACATGAGATGTTAATTTGATTAAGTAATTAATTAAATATCAGATATTAATTAATTACAGTAAGTCAATAAATTGTTTTTGGACTTAACGGACTAAAAACCGGACTGGTTAATGGGCCTAGAGGGTTACATGCAAAATGATTCTCAGTCGGTGGTACTTAAGTGTGATTTATATTAACTTGGGGACTTTTATGAAAAGTCATGCCGACTTAATATATTCGTGCTGTTGAGAAATCATGGGCCAAGTTCTAGGAGCTCTCAAGGCTAGCCGTCCCCCTCTCTCTCTCCTCCTCCTCTAGGCGCTCCTCACGGTGCGTCAGGTGCTGTCCCGTGTCCACTATGCGCAATTCCCGAAAGTCGTAAATTCCCGTCCGTGGGTTTTTGGATGTCGTTGCGGTGACGGATCTTTAGCGAACGAGTTTATTTAGACAAAGTAGCTAGGACGAACCACCGCAGCATATCACCTAGATACTGCTGGAGGCCGGACCCTTGTGCGGCTAGCAGTATCGCCTCAACGGAACCGGAATGGTCGCGGATTCGAATCCGCGCAAGGTGATTTGATCACAACCTATTTTTCGATTTTCAATTTTGTTCCGAAACGAATCTGCGAGCATCGGGCGAGTATTTTAATTCTGTTTCCGCTGCATTCTTCACGTCTCGCCCGGATTCTAACTTGCCTAGATTCCCTATTAATCAGATCTCAGTTTGATACTACACTATAAGTTAGTCAATTTTCAGTAGTTAACTAGGTTTAGACTCTTATTAATCAATTAACTTGTCAAAGTAATTGATTAACTTGTCCTGAATGCCAAACTTGACCTTAGTGCCTTGTCAATTAACTCACTGAAACTACAACTAAGTCACTCCACTTAATCGATTAACTTGGGTGGTGTGACTAACTTGGGCAGTCTGACTCTGTTATGTGATTAGCTTGGTCAGTAACTTGTTGTTTCTATCAAGTAAGTTTGTTAATCGATTAACTTGCTTATTTCAGTTATGCATCTCGATTAACTGGCCTACTAATTTATTAACTCACCTATTATCCAAATAGCAATTAACTCTCTTGTTAATCGATTGACTAATCAGTTATCCATTAACTAGTCTATTTCTAATGGACTTAATCTACTAACTAGCAATTAACTTGTGCATACTTGTAACGATTAATTGAAGGTTTTTTGAGTTAAGACACCTACTTGGGGAATCCAATCTTTAGCATAAAATCTATGACTTTATATATATATGTGAATCTAAACTTTGTACACATTAATTCTATTATATGTCGCTAGTCATGACTATTTGCTATGTAAGCCTCCTTATGTGTTGAAGGGTACGTGATAAGCTTGTGCCATGGCTAGTACATTTGATCAAGTGGAACATCAATTTCATTAAGAATATGTTTATATGTTATTAAATACATATGTTATCAGATCTATTCTGGTTAGTAGAAAATATATTTGATTCCATATGATAAAGGTGACCATGCTTTGTATTATCTCCTTACTTGAGTCTATGTAGAATTGCTCTATTCTCCATGATCATGAATTAGATATCATTTGATTTAAAACTCTTATTATATGTTTAGAATATGGTGGGTATGATGTCTACTAAGTACAAATATTCACAAGCATATTAGCCATCTTAGACTCTACGGTATCCCTTTAGTTAAGTTATATGTAGAATTGATCAATTCTCCATGATTATCATCTGATTTGAAACTCCTATTATATGTTTAGCATGTGGTGGATAATGATGCCTACTGAGTACTTGTAATCACAAACCCACTAGCCATCTCACATTCTACGTGTGAGGAGGAAGAGTAGAAAAGCTTTGCTCAGCTTTAGATCAGGGGACTTGGCCTACTTCAAAGTGTTGTCTTGCATAACTTGTTATTTTGATTATAGATTTCATTAAATATGATATAGTAGGATCTGAGCGTTGGATGTAATTTTTTCTATTAGTGAGATTGAGAGTTTTGATTTCTTATCAGTTCGAGAATATTACTTTTTAGTTATGGTACTAGCTACTTGTTGGACAGTTTAGATTAATTGATGGTAATTGGCTTTTGGGTATTATTAATTACATGTTGGTTATGTTATGTCTCATAATCTGATTTGTTTGATGGGTTGATCCCGCTATTACTTCACTTGAATCTGATGTGAATAGACTAAACCAGATCAGAAGCATGACAATAATAATATATTCCATTCATGCTTCTTCATTTCTCATGGTATGGCCTTTCATGATCAAATAGTAGTGGATTAAGTATTTTTATTCTTGGTATGATGTGATGCTCTTTAATGCTCCCAATTTGGTTTAATTTGTCTCGATTCACATTGGACTAAAAAACGGTACAATGGGAACAACCCTTCATACATATGCAAATGAGAAGTAAAATTATCCACAAGATACATCCTCCATTATACCGATGCCATCACATAATCCAAAATAAATTCTATACATAGCCAATAACAAACTCCATGGTAATATGAACAAGCAAATAACAACTCATATCTCAATGTTTCAATTACATCAATATTCCCAACCCTTATACATCACCTAATAAAAGAAAATCAGAAGTCTTAGTCATCTCACATTACCTTAACTCAAGAATCCCTGGCAAGCAAAAGTCTCCTTCCTATTCCAAGTCCTCACGTAGCTCTCCTAAAAAATGTTAGTGGGCGTTATGAGTCCAAACTGAATAGGCATCAAACCCTCTACATGAGTTAACGAATAAAATAAAATTTCAAATTGTTGTATCTAGGCATATCGCATGTACATATATATATATATATGTATATATATATATATAGTAAAAACATCATAGAAAATATTATACTTGTCTCATTTTAACATGGTGAATCATTTTTTTAACATGATAAAAAAATGGATGCGGGCGCCTGCGGCACCTGCCCCCTCTGCAACCGCCTCACCCCCCTTCTCTCTCTCTCTCTCACTTGTGACGAACTCGTTCGGAGTATGGAGGCCCGATGAAGGTGACAGGGCAATTTTGTAAAAGTGACCATTTTCTATCCGGTTCCAGGCCCGTGCTTTGGAAAATGGATGCGGGTCTTGGCGGATGCGGATTCGGATTTCACTAGATCCACCCGATTTGCAGGCCTAAGATTCAAACGATCCGCTCCGAACCGGTTCCGACAGCAGTCCCGGCCTGCCAGAACCCAGCGACACCGACTCATCGGCCTGCCGGTCTATATATGCGCGCGTGTGAGAGGATATCCTTTTTTCTCTTTTATCTCTTTCCCTCCGGCCGGGTCGCGGGCTAGGGTTTCTTCTGCAACTGTGCTCCCGTCCCCGCCTGCCTCCCCCGCCCTCCGTTTCCCGCTCGCGAGGTCTTCTTTGGCTTCTCCATCTCGGCCATGGGGAGGTACAGGAGCCGCAGCAGGAGCTACAGTCCCCGGCGGGTCAGCCGGAGCCCTCCCCGCCGCAAGCACTACGACGACCCCCGCGACCGGTACCGCGGCGGCAGGGGCTTCCGCGACCGCCGCCCTTCTGCCCCTTCCGGTCTTCTCATCCGCAACCTCCCTCTCGATGCCAGGTACCCGCTTCCCTCCCTGCCATCCCCCCCTTGTTTTTTTTTGTTATAGCTTCTGTTGTTCGTATTCGCCTTTCGGCGGGAAGGCGGGGGGGATGAAAAGAGAAGGAAAGGGGGAGTCTTTTGGCGTCGGAAACAGGCGGGGCAAGCTAAGGAACTTGTTCCCTTGGAAGATTGCGATTTTGGAGTTTTTTGTTCCTTTTAAGAAATTTTGTTATTTCATTCAAGAATCTGGTTTTGGAGTTTGACATGATTTTGGGTCGTCTTGATGGTCCTGTGAGCGCCCATTTGACCGTTGGTTCTCGTTTGTTTTGTGGGTCCTTTGTGTATTACGTTCGACTTGGTGACTTATGCCAGTGGGCTCGCGTTATGTAATTTTCTTTAACTTCTTTCTTTTCTTTCCATTTTTGTTTCGCGTCAGGCTGGGTGAGCCGATATGCCGTCCACGCACGTTGAAGTCTTACGAATGTTTTTCTCCCTTCTTGGTTACCGACATTGGTTAGTTTCATCATAGAATGCTCGTGTTTGCTGATGTTTATTTATCGATAATTTGTTAGTTCATTTAGTTTATTCCCCAGTGGGTGAAACTTATCTGTGTGACTATAGATTACTTATATGCAGAGAGAATTGAGTTGCTTAGAGTTTGGAAATGAAGTTACTGATATTTAGTTACCAGGCAAATGAATCTTGTTTGTAATGATATGGACAGGAAAAATGCTTAGATTGGTGGATAGCAAATAAGAATCTAACTCTTTACTTTTCCTAAGAAGCATGTGAAATCTTGGTTTGGATGCAACCCATAAATGCACTTAGATCTAAACTCACGTTCCTCCATAAACTTAGTTTGGATAGTAAAAAGTAGGCTTATCATAAACTTACTTGAGTTTATCCTAAATGCAAAACCTCCCCACGAACACGATCTCCATAAACCTACTTGGACTTGGTTTACACTGGAGACTCAGATTTATCATAATCACAATTGTGTTTACATAGAACAACCAAACGTGAGTTTACAGAGAATGCATTTATAATAAGTGTGTTTACCATACCTCCATCCAAATTCTCTTAAGTTGCATTCAGACAGGGCATTTTAGTGTACAATCACTTGGAGAGCATAAAGTTTGTCCATTGGGGGGCAGGTAACAAAGACCAAAGATCCCATACTACAACACCCATTCTTGTGCCTCTGATTTTTTGCACTTGTTATCAGAGTTAAAGTAAAAAAACCATTCTTGTGCGATTAATGGGATGACGCAGGGATCTCGGCCTAAGAGGGAAAGGAATGCTTGAATATTGTACACTTTTAGTTTGGAAGCTAATAATCTATCACGAGCATAGTTTAAAAGGGCTTGAGGCGGTCATGAGACGCTTTTTTCCAAAAGCCTTCAAGTGGCGTAAGCCTTAAGGCGCACTGAGGCATGAGCCTCACTATTTCGGGGAAGGGTGTTAAAGTTATCAAAGAAAATTAAATAATGCTGATTTGTCATGGGTAATATTATCTCAACTTAATGATATGGCTTATACAAATGAACTATGGGGTGAGCCATGGACTACTAGTCGGCCTGAAGCATGAACTGCCATAGTTATTGCCCCCCCTTTTGGTGCTAGAAGGAGAAGAATTTGGTTCAGTTCAGATTCTCTAATTTTGTTTATCTAGTAGAATTGTCATCATTGGATCATATTTTGAAGACAATAAAAGCGGCATAAGCCTTAGATCTACCTTAAAACATCTCATTGTCTTTCCGCTTCAAGCCATAAGCTTCAAGAAAATAGCATGAGGCGCATGCCTCAATTAACAAAAGGCATAAGCGTAAGGTAAACAGTGTGAGGCGCAAGCCGCAAGGTGTTTTCCTAGTGCCTTGCCTTGTGGCGTATGTGTCAATGCCTCGAGGCATTGCCTTCTTAAACAATAATCATGAGTGATATAACCTGATATCGCTGATGGTCGTGGGAATGAAGCTCACCGACTGTCCACAATTTCAGTTGTCATTTTCTTACTGTTAATGGTTCGCAGTTTCTTTGTTGTATGCGTTGAAGTTGCAAGGTCAACATATTTTGTCAACTTGAAAAATTCTTGATCCTTTCTTCTAATGGAATGTGTGACATTAAACGGGATACATGTATAGTTATGTTTCGATCTACCCTTGTCTCACTCTCAGATAAGTTATAGTGGTTCATGTCCATCTTCTGTCATGCTGCTTAACTTGTGAAGGTTCTATTTACGCTACACTTCAAGTGGACCCTCCCAGCCAAAGAGAGGAAGAGTAGAGACTCTTAGCTTTACTCACTTCAACTTTCAAGTATCAGATGGTCACTGGTACAGAAACTCTTTTGATACACTGGACGAAAAGCATGTTACAATTAGCAGAGTTTGGGGGAAATGCCTTCCAAAAATGTAGGAACTGCTTTGAGTTGCATGACTCTATTGAATGATGATCTGGATTCTGGGCAGGGAATTCATCATCTGCATTTGGCTATTCCTTGGTAGACCTGTTCTGTTGATCTAAGTGTGATTTATTACCACGAGTGTGTTCATACGCAGCGGTTATGTTGTTCTTATCCTTGGGAGATAGATTGGGGAGGATGGTTGGTTTCTCTAGCATCACAACCACATGTTGTTGACTAGAATAGAAGTTCATTCTTATGATTTCTTAAATGGCATTTAATGCATTTACCTTCAATTAAGCCTACTTAGTCTAATAAGTAAATGTGTTTATTGTGCAGGCCGGAGGATCTGAGGATTCCATTTGAACGTTTTGGTCCTGTGAAGGATGTTTATCTGCCAAAAAATTACTATACTGGGTATGCTTGTTTATTTGAGCATCTTATTTTGTCATTCTTAGCTATTTGAGCATCATCCTTGTCTTGTACCTTTTTTTTTTAAGGCTTTTATCTTTTTGTACATACACAGATAAAGCAGCTTGCAAATATTTGCATTGGCTTCAATTCTTAAAATTAAATATGGTCAAATAGACTGAACGTTTAGTTATTTACAAATGCTTAACTGAATTCTCATTTTCTGAATCACATCTAGACAAGTCATCTGTAAATATGCTAGTTTTAGTCATGCAAAGTAATTAGACTAAAAGCTCTCTTTTCTCCCCGGGATAAGAAAAGAAGAGAGAAAAAGCTGAGATTTTTGTGATGAAATTTTTAAAAAAATCATTATTAATAAACTAAAAAATGACTAAAATGCTGAGCACCATTTCATCTTCTGCCAGAAAATAGTTGATTAAAAAGATCTAAAGGTAAATCGAAAGGTAACATACTAGACAATGCGCTGCTATTTCATTTAATGTTTAGTTATCTACTGTTTCCTTACTGAATTTTCAGTTTTGTGAATTAATTTCATTTGAGGTCATCTCCAAATATATTGTTTTTATTCATCTCAAGTAATTGTGCTTAAGACTAAAGGTTTTTCTTTTTCCCAAAAATAAAAGAAGTGCTTGTTATGAAGGGCTTTAAATAAAATTTATGATTAGATGAAATTAGTTATAGAATTATTTCTTATGTGTTCACTGTCTGTGCATCTCCTATCAGAAACTATTTGTTTTAAGGGATGTAATGTGATATGGCGAACAGTCTTCTACTAGGATTTCTCAGTGTTCTTGGGTCCACAATCAGAGTTTTATATTATATCTTGAGTCTGCTCCAGTTTAAAGAAAAGATCCACTCTCCTATTCATCCTATATGTTGTATTTTTCTCATGTGCTCCTATAGGGCCACACATGCTATGAGAATAAACGTAATGCAGAAGGTATCGAATACACTATGCTTGGACTAGCTAAAGTATTTAATGTAGTTCTGCGTTGGCATTAAGATGAGCATAGTGGTTTCATAGATCCTGTGTTGAATGCTTGATTGAAGGCAATACAAAGCAATGTAGTTCTGTGTTGGCATTTAAGATGAGCAGAGTGGTTTCATAGAAAATCTCAGAACCTGTGTTGAATGCTTGCTTGCATGCAATACATATGAGAGTAGGGAAGAAGATATGATACAAATATTCTAATGTGACCATGTTTGCATTTTGATGGTATCTATGTGATAATGCTTATTTTCATGATGTGACATCCATGTTTCCTTTATAGAAGCCAGCTTGTTTTTTAGGCTAAGCAAACATGAAACACCCATCATTTTAGGGAGTTAAACAGAAATAAGAGTTTGTTCTGACTACAAGCAAAAGTACTCACTAGATGTATCCGCTTTGCATCTTACGTGAAAATTAATAACAAGGGTTAATATGTACAGTAAAGCTTGGCCTAATCTCCAGTGGTGGGGATTGAATAGTGCAGCTGCATTTCAGCAGCATTTTTCGAGGAATACAAAGATAACTCCCCTTCCAAATACATCAGCATGTACATGTATGCCCACATGCATCCATCCACCACACTTACATTCTATGTTCTATCATTGGGTCATGCCTCAGGCTGCCTCATGCGTAGGCCCTGCCTTGCAATTGCTAACATCATGGGAGCAGGTGAAAAACAACCTGGGTATTTGCTTTAGCTAGGCCAGGCCGAAGTCCAAACTTGTGTTCATGCCAGGATGTGTGGTAGACTGGGAGGTGTTGGTATTGAAGAGACAACCTTGCTTCTTGAGGTGAGCTCCATGTGCCAACAAGCCCCATGCCCAGTTTATCCTTCTATTGAGCTATTAATTTTTTTCCGAAAAATGTGCGGATTGCACCACCAATTTTATTGAAAATAAATAGAGGTGATACAATGGAAATCGGATGGGAGAGATTCATATCCCGATTAAAAATAAAAGAGCGACAGGTTACTTATCTCCTTACGCCAAGCTTCAGCTGAAACCCCCATAAATGCTTGCTCCATAAAAATGGAAGATGCAAAACCGTTTCACAAATGTTTTCTACATACAATCTACTACCCCTAAAAATAATATCATTCCGCTCACACCAAATACTAAAAAAATAAGACTTGCAAACATGATTAAGGGTAACAAACTTAAACTCAAAAACTGGTTTGATCATAACTTAAAAAAAAAAAAAAGAGGGTCTGATCCTCTGTTTTATGGGTGGCTTCTTACTCAGTAGTAACATGATAATGAGATGTATCCTGATCATTAGAGCCTCATCCCACTTATTTGGGATGACAATGTGATGTAGAAACATGCTAAAGTGGTCTGTGTTTAGGCAAATATGGAGGATTGCTATAAAAATATAGAATAGATGTCTGATCTCTGTCCTGGATACTCGGCAAGGATGTCTGCCTTTCCTGTCATCTCAGTTCTATCTGTTCGGCCATATGTGTCTCCTTTCTTTCTGAAGGATAGCCCTTTAGTTGTCACTGAGATCTGAGACCACCTATCACAGCATACTGTTTGATTGGCTCAATGTCATAGTCATGGTATGCCACATTCCTTTCTTTCTGCACTCAGGTGCTTCAACACCAGTGAATTGCTGTCTTCTTTCTCCAGTCTTCAACTGGGTTGTCCCTCCATACCATGTAATGCATTTTAACGGTTCTGCACATGATGTCTTTTCCTTGATGGTTACCTTCAATGCTCCAACCAGTTGAGGAAGTGACTCTGTTGCTGTTCTCATTGCCGACATTTTCCATTCCTCATCAAATGTTATTTCCTTAATACTTTCTTGGAGAATTATACTAAAACTGGTTGTCTGAAAACTCTTGATCCGCCTGTTCCCTATATCTGACCGCTCATTTCTCAGGGCCTGCTGTATCTGCCTACTGTATTTCACATCTCAAACCTTCAAACTATCCTCTAGGTATTTTACATTTTGATAGACTCCTGGACTTAGTGGTGCTTCTATTGAACTTTGCCTGTGTCTTGTTAGTTATGAGGCTTCCTCCATGGGAATGTTTTGCTTATGCTTGCTTAAAGTAGGCTGTGCCTGCCTATTCCTGCTTTACATGAGCTGTTTCTGCTTATTCATGCTTAGATTGGGGTCGCTGAAGACGAAAGCTCTTTCTCAGCAAAGCTCTTATCCTCCTGTGTTGATTCCGTAGGAAAGATTTTCCTTGACTAAGTCTATGAATGCTTTACTTTCAGGGAACCAAGGGGCTTTGGATTTGTCAAGTTCCGTGATCCTGAAGATGCTGCTGAAGCAAAACAGCAGATGAACCATAAGGTTATAGGTGGGCGGGAGATTAGAATAGTCTTTGCTGAAGAAAACAGGAAAACTCCACAAGAAATGCGCACGACTTCACGAGTTAGGTATATCTTTCTTTTTGCTAGTGTCACCATTCTTTGTATATCTTTCTTTGCGCTAGTGTTACCATTCTTTCTGGCTTTCAGATTTTTTATTTTGGAAGAGAATTTGTTATTTCATCTGCTATACATCGTTTTGGATATCTCTGAAGAGACTCTAATGTACATTTCTTAAATTTGTTGATACAGCGGAAGATCCACGGGAGGAAGAAGGTCTTCACCACCTAGATCTCCAAGACGTCGATATCATTGTCAGCACCCTGACCACATGTTTCTTGATTCACATATATCTGAGCATTTTTTAATTTACAGCAAGTATATTTTTGGTTCAAATTAACGTTTTCCCCCATTCTCTCCTTGCAGCCTATTCACGTTCTCCTTCCCCACCAGTGCACGACCCCAGGTAATTCTTTTAACAAATTCTGAGAGTACACGATAACTGTTACTGTAGCTAAATTGTGACCACTTCCATTGAGGTGGTCTGTGGTAGAATTGAATATAATTTAAATGATTAGATGGGCCTTGTTTAATTATTGGATTTATCACAATTGTCCAGACATTTAGATGCTGCAGTCTGCACATGATTTATTTAAAGAAAAATGATTGCTGAATTGCTGCTTAGTGTTTAATCACTTAGTCAACTCTTTATTTACTTGATCTAGTCAATCTTTCATTTATGCAGTGTAGCCAACACAGTTTGTGCTGACCTGGCACATTCTAGTAAGAGTGGAGAAACTGATGCACTGGTGATTGCTAATTACCACGCATGGCATGCATACTAGCATATATCATTAGGCCCTCAATTGCAGCTTATCAAGCTATCATGGTGCATTGTGGCAAGAAGCTGGCTTGTGAGTGTGACAAGAAACCAGCTTGTGAGGAACTGGTGGTTTTCCAAGCCCATCTGTTGGCCCCAGTATTTAAATTATAGAAGTGGTAGTAAGATGGGTGTGGATTTTCAAAGAACCCAAACCATATGGTCCATATGGCACCATGGTGCTTTTTGTTTTTTTGAAAGAGGTTGGTACCACCGTATACAAAGCACCAAGGAGGTGCATCAATGAAAGGTCTCCAACAAAACAAAAATGGAGGCACTAGCAATATGCTCTCTACCCTATCTACTACAAAAGCAGCCATTCTTTCTGGAGTTGAAGCCTCCCTCCTAAAAATCCTCTTGTTCCTTCCGTCCAGATTGCCCACAAAGTAGCATGAAGGACAACCACCACATGATAGCATCTCCCCTGCTAAGCGCTGAAGACGACCAATGCTGAATGAGTGCTTCCACGTGTGTCCCAGTGCCATATCCCTCTATAGCCTGCTGCTCAAGATTTGCCACACTTCCTTGGAGAATGCACAGCCCACAAAAATGTGATCAACCTCTCCACACAAAGGACAGGTTGAAGGAACATCACAACCAAATTTCAACAGCCTATCAAGGGGTCGGTAGTCTGCCATTAGAGATCCTCCAAATAAGCATATGGCACCATGGTGTTGACTTGTCTTTTAAATATTCTGGAAATAATGTTCAAGATCTAGCTTAATTGCACAATGTTTATAAGATCCTATTGTCCTTTGTGCCTTTATCCTGCAATAACCACTTATTATACAATTATGTGTTGTCCATTCTTTTGTAGAGTTTCTACATAGTAGTATTCCTTGTTTATATGGATAGAAACCATGAAGTTTCATCACACATTTAATCATATGTAAGGTACTCATTGTATGGAAGAGAGGTAATACAATCGAGGAGGTTAGGAGAGGTTTCTGACCTAAAAAAATGTCAGGAACAAATCAAAAGAGAAAAATTACAAGGCAAGAAGTTCTCTCCAAGTATCAATACAAATACCCAAGATATACCTATTCCAAGAATAAAGAAAGGTCCTAACACAAATGTTCTAAGATAGATTTTACTTCCTGAAAGACGGTCCTTTTGTGTCTGCCACAGACTCCAGTGGATCCCATGTGGGATAACAGGCTGAGAACGTGGATGCTAGAGGGCTCTTACCTCCTCCAAGTCCTTGGTCCTGAAATGTCAATGATGTATTGTGAGGGTTTTCGTGTAGCAACTGTTGGACATCTGGACTTTCCTGATTGGTTACATGATTAATGTTTTAGGATGACTAATGTCTCTTTTCTGGGTTCATATTTCCTCAAAATCTGGTGTTTCTTTTTTCAAAGTTATTAAATAGAACCTTGGGATTTCACTTGTTGCTGCTGATATTTTCATGAACAGCTTGCTAAGTCAGATAGGAAACAAGTTATGTGATTATAATATACTTCTATTTAATGCATGACATATTAATTAGGGTGGCTTAGCAATCTTGTGTCTGTAAACTGAGCTGGCACTTGTTGTGAACATATTCTCTTGTACGATTTTCTCCTTTTCCAATCTTGGCCCAACTTTGATTTATGTCTATTTTCTTCTCGAGGAATGAATGGGATTCATATGTTTACCTTTTGCTAGCTTTTGTAGCCAGTATTTTGTTTTCCTCCGAGTGCAAGACATGTTTCAGTGGGCCTGAATGACATGCTGTGATCTTGCTCATGCAGATGGTTAAAGTGAAAGAGATCCTTAACAATCAATGGGTTTCTAAAGACTAAAGACTAAAGAGAAGAGACTCAAAAGTTATTGATTACTTATACATTTTCCAAAGCTAGTTGAGAGGTCTTCATTGATGATGATCATCATCAACTATAACTCGATTACCATGTGGTTTGTGAGGCATATTATTATTTCATGATAGCTTTGTTTTGTGTTTCTTGCTTCAAAAATTGATGTCTTGGTTCTGTATACTATCCAGTTAAGAAAGAATGTAGAGCCTACACGGATCAATAGTGAAGAGAAAGTATTCTATCACATGCCAAAAGAGAAAGTGTTCTGATCCAGCTAATGGGAGTCTATCAGAGCCTCCAGTGCTAGGGATAGAATGGATCTCCTCGATGGTGTTCATTTTTTTGTTGAAAATAAAGATAGTGTGGGTTTAAAAAGATGGGGCGTGAAGTTATCAGATGCTGTTCAACGAAGTACACCATATTAGAACTCAAAAGTATTGGACCAAAGTTACATAATTATGTTCACGAACTTGTGAAACAGTGCAGGTAAAGGTCATATTTTCCAGTATTCATCTGAGTGAGACTTTTGACATCTTTGAAATGCATGAAACCTTGTTAGACGTCTTCATACTATCTAAAACACTTAAAATTTTTTTAAGGGATTGACTAATTGTTTGTTCTCTCATTTCCTGATTGTTTCATCCTTCTAGGCTTCTACTAATATCCAAGTTTTGAGATTTATACCTCTTCTTTTAGCCATTTAAATAGCCGTGTGTCATTTCAGATAAATATATACATTGGAGGCCTTCATGCTAGCAGCCCCATCAGTTGTTTTTTCATTGGTTTAATCTGTTTGCTTCCCTATTTGTATAAACACAGGCATCGGGACAGGGGTGGTGAAGATGATTATTATTCTCCTCAAAGATCCACCTCGCTCTCTCCCCGTGATGAGAGGAACACTAGATCACATCGCCGTTCTCCTAGTCACGATGAGAATGGCCGAAGCCCATCTAGGTCTCGTTCTTACAGGTGAGGGCATGTTGTGCTTCCTGTCGCATAGCGGTTTTGTTGCTTGTTGCATTTAAAGAAAGGTTAATTTGCCCTATTTGCTGCAGCCCTAGGTGAGAGCCGTGTCCCTGATGTGTGCCCAAACGAGAGTATACTGAAGTCAAAGAAACATTGAACATTGAGCTTGGCACGCTAACAGATCCTTTGATGTTATCTTGCATGATGTGGAAAACTTGGTTTTTGATTTTTGTATGCTCTGTTTCTGAGTACTGCTAGGACTTTGATACGTGTTGAAAATTGTTTGGGCTGAACTTTCGTATTTCCATATGTAATGCCTGTAGCTTTCCAATTTCCAACGACGGGGTTGTTCGCTTTAGTGTAAAACTTTCTTTGTAAATCACCGGTTCAAAATCATCAATTTTAAAACAAGTGAAATTTTCTTGTTTTTAGAATCAGGTAATGTTTGGTTGGTTGTAAAACGAAATAAGAAGGATGCTTCAAGCTTCTTGTTTTGATTTACGGTGGGTCTTTGCCGTAAATCAAAACAAAGGCTGCAGCAAGTATGTCTTTCTTTTTTATTTTCTTTTTCCTTTTTTTTAAATCCAGAGGCAAGGGGTAACCCTAAGTGGCGGACTTATAAGATTGAACAATCGAAGAAAATGAAGAAAATAGAAAATAAGATAGAAAGATGGTCCGTTCTTTTTTTTTTTCTTCTGAAAAATTCTTTCTGTCTGGTCTCAGGTATATGTCGGCCGTTTATGATTATTCCCTCTCTCTTGGATTAAAATAAAATAATAAAAATGTACTTGCCGCATCAACCGTTCAATCAAACCAGGTTGGATGGCTGTTGGATGCGGGCATTGGGGCAAGTATTACTCAGAAAGAAATATTTGATGCGTCGAGCACCCCTTGAACAAGCCTTTCATATTCTAAGATCTTTGGGTCAAAGGTAACAACTTTGGTGGGGAGAATTCAAAGGTGATAATGAGTTGTGTATATAGTTCCGCATGTCAAGTTCCAATTGTCTGCGATGAATGTTAGTCTTTTTTTTATATTCTATGTGGACAAAACAGATTGAATAGAGTAATGGAAGGCTTAATTGGACTGAGCCAGTAAGCTTTCATCAAGGGGAGAAGGTTACAAAATGATGGCACAGGAATTACTCTTTATGCTACACAAGGGCAGCAGGAAAGGGAAAGGTACTATTAGTAAATTATGTTTGAAAAGCCGATGACAGTTTCATGGAGCTTGTTATGGAAAGTTATGAATCTTTACCAATTTCCAGAAATTTAACTCTTGGATAAAGATGCGTCATTACATGAGTTTCCATCTTGATTAATCATAGAGCTACGGGATATTTAATTGTTTTAAGGGTCAGGCAAGGCAGGCCACCTCATCCCACTCTGTTAGGGGTGAACAATTATGAGTAGGTCTGCAAAATAGCTGAATGTGAAGGATTGCTCAAGGGGCTTTGGATTAGAAACTATATGGGATAGATATCTCATCTCCAAAATCCCGATGATACCTTGTTGATGTAGCCGAAGCTATCACGACTGGATTCCGAAGCTGGAATCCGAAGTTTCGAGGATCCGGAGCTGGGTCGGATCGGTGGAGAAGTCCGATGGGGATCTGGAAGGCGATGGAGGCAGAGACGCGGTCGAAGGTCCGAGGCCGAGAGTAGTTCGGTCGGACGTCAGCTTCTCTTCGGAAGGTGTGGCCTAGGTCTTTCTGGCCGAAGGGCAGTTGGTGCGGATCCGAGACACCTTCGAGCGAAGAGCAGCCGGCGATCGGCGTCGAGACCGGAGGGAGGAGTCCGAAGTCGGCGGCCGAGACCAGACTTGGTGAGGTCTGCGAAGGTTCGAACCGAGCCCCTGCAGGAGGGAAAGAAGAAGAAACCAGTCAGTAGGAGTCCTGGGCTTCGGCCCTTAGGAACCCCCTCCGACGGTTAAGTTAGCTTCTGAAGATGATTCGATTCAGAAGACGAAGAGTAGCTTTAACGCTATTTGGACTATGGTCTTTGAGGGTCACGGAGACATACCTTTGGCAATAAATAGCGGTGTATTTATAGCGAAGGATAGAGGATGGTTAACGGTGACAGCCGATATAGGACTATGTTCCGGGCTTATTGGTAAACTGCCATAGTGCCTAGTCCTCCACTGGAGTGGGTCGAACACGGCTGTTGGGTCGAAGGGGGTTGGGCCGCTGATGGGCCGAAGGCTGTTGGGCCGCTGATGGGCCGAAACCTACTCGGCCGAGGGCTACTGTGCCGCTTACGGGCCGAAGGCTGTTGGGCCGCTGATGGGCCGAAACCTGTTGGGCCGAGGGCTACTGTGCCGCTTACGGGCCGAATGTTGTTGGGCCGCTGATGGGCCGAAGGCTTCCTGAAGGCCTTCTATTGCTGCTGCTGGGCTGAACCGGGGTTGGGCTTGTTTTAATGGGCCGAATCGGATTCTGCCTCATCACATAGCCCCCCACTCTTGTCTTCCTCAGTTCTGAGATGGCGAGAGTATAGCCCAAAGCCTTTTCTGAGAAATAACGTAACAGGTGTTTTATCCGAGGCTTTCTGTTCTCTTTTTTAAGAAGAGGATGCCCTCGGTCGGCCGAGGGTCAGCAGTCACTTATCCATCTTCATTCGGGATGTAGCGACGAAGGCCTTTACCTCTGAGGGCGAAGGGCCGAGCCTCCTGACATGTGACAGGCTCCATTAAATGGACGGGACGGGTGTCGCTTTTTCCGTCAGAACGGTCGCTTCTCGGAGAAGCACAGGACACGCGTCGCGCATCCGGCCGCCCTGTTAAAAACACAATAAGATCCTGACCACTCGCGAGTCGCGGGTCACCTCGGCTCTCTGCCCGAGGTTCCACTCCGATTGCCGCCTCTTCCTTCCTCGGCACGCAGATTGGAACACGTGGCGGGCATCTGAGTGATCAACCGAAGGGTCGGCGCGCTTTCGGCCGTTGATCTTTCTGCTTCAATTCCCAGAGTCTGCCCGTCATCATTACCGAAGGACGGGACACGTGGCGGGCATCCGAGAGGGGCGGTGAGACGAAGGGGAAGATCCCGGCCGTTGGCTTCGGCGGGAAGGGTTTCGAACAACGCCTATAAATAGGAACCCCTCGCAGGGCACTGTTCTTCTTCCTGCTTCCTGCGCCTGCGTTCCTCTGCGATCATCCGAGCTCTCCTTCTCCGGCGAAGGGCTAGTCCTCTGGAGGTGCTTCCGAGCTCGTCGGCTGTCGCAGGGAGATCTCCATCGCCCGGAGCTGTTGCTGGGGGAGTTGCTTTGGCTTGAGAGGCTGCGTCTGATCGAGGAGGGATCTTTTTCCCTTTGAGGGTAAGCCTCAATCTCCTTTCTTCATCACCGTGACCTCATGCCCCGCAGTCCCTCTTCGAGCGAGATTACCCCTTCAGACGAGGAGTATACTCCGTCTCAGTCCCCTAAGTCTCCTTTGTCATCTCCTCTTTCTTTGGACTCCGGTGCCGAAGGGTCCAAGGAGGTTCATACCCCGGGCCAGGCTTTCTCCTCGGGACGTCGTCGTCCCGAGACCGGTTCGGAAGCAGCCTGCGCCCTCTCGGATGACGGGGTCAGTTACCTTGCTTCTTACTACCAACTCCCTTCCTGGATGACCCCCTATCGGCCTGGTTCGAATACCAGGGCCAACACTCCTCGCCCGGGTAGTTTTTCTATTTACGAAGAAAGCTTCCGGGCGGGCTTTCGTCTTCCTCTCTCCACCTTCGTCATCAACCTCCTCTGTTTCTACGGGCTGGCCCCGTCTCAATTTTTTCTCAATTCTTGGCGCACAGTCGACGCCTTCTTGGCTGTGTTTGCCCATGCGCAGATCATGCCCTCGGTCAACATCTTCCGCTACCTCTTCAAAATTCAAAGGCAGGGGAGATCCGAGTGGTATAGCTTTGTCCCTCGTCTCGGCCGAGGCATCTTCTCCGGGAAGCCTTCGTCCATTCACGGCTGGAAGAGGAATTTCATTATAGTTTCTCTTCCGGAGAATGAGAGGAGCGTGTGGCCCTTTCCTACTAAGTGGGCACCGCTGGCCGCAGGCCTTTCCGATCCTCCCACCCTCGATTCGGCCCAACGCAACATCGTGGGCCTTATCGAAGCCGCGGCTCCGTATGATATCTTGGAGCTTTTCAGCAAGCCGGAGCTGCTTGTGGGTGCCGGGGCATGGCCGAACCCGACGAGGGATCCTGAGCGGGCTTTCCCTTACCTTCCTCCCGGAGAGACTTCACGGGAGATTGAGGGAAGTGCCGAGGTCGCTCCTCCGGCCGAAGCTCCTCCGGCCACCGAAGTTGCTGAAGTTTCGGCCGAGAGTAAGTCGGTTTTGAGTTGTAACCTTTGTGTGTTATTATCGTCTAACACTTCTTCTCCTGTTTGTAGCAATGTCTGGGATCCAGGGCCTTCTTAGCCGGATAGTCCAGTAGCGCGGTCAACTCCAGCCATCTCGCCCGCAGGCGGCATGAGGGTCTGGACGAGGTACCGTGGCCCCGAGCGTCCGAGCCGGGATCACGATGACGGCGGCTTCCTCCGAGGGCCGTGCTGCTGCTGCCGCTCTTGAGAGGGAGCGGAAAAGCAAGTCGTTCAACAAAGCGGAGCCGGGCGGACGAGCCTGGCGAGGCAGAGCCCGCCCCGGCTAAGAGATCTGCCGTGGCCCGAAGGGCCCCGAGGCCGGCGTCTCCCGAAGCGCCGAGGGGCGACTCTCCCCCGGCCATGATGGCGGGGGCGGAGGACCAGGAAGGCGCCGGGCCGCAGGCGCCTCGCGCGCGGGAGCGCGAGCTATGGGTCCCCGATTTGGGGATCTATAGGGACGAGAGCGTGGAGGATTCGCAGACGTGCCTGCGTCTGCTCCGAGGCCTAACTCTCCCGTCGGCCCTGGAGGAGCTGAAGGACCACTCGGCCACTGATCTGGCGATGATAAGCGCCCGATTGGCAGTCCAGGTAAGAAGTTTCTTCGTATACCTCAATCTAGCTTTCCCTTAGCTTATTTGGGATTTGCTGACCCTTATCCGCTTTTGGCCGCAGGCCGCGGTCACGGGTAGCGTCCTGATCCATCGTCAGGCGCTCCTCCGGGATCAACTCCTGGAGGCCGAGAGGGCGTCAGCATCGGCGGATTCGGGCGAGGGTCCTTCGGCGAGACGCGACTTCGAGTCTAGCGTCGACGGGCTCTTAGCTGTGAACGCCCGGATGCGGGCGCAGCTGGAGGAGCAGGCAACGGCGACTCGGGCTTCTTCCGAGGCCAAGGCGAAGGCCGAGCGGGAGAAGGAGAAGCTCGAGCGAGAGCTGGCGGCGGTCCGGGTCGAAAATCAGGCCCTTAAGGCCGAGATCCAGGACAAGGACGCTCGGCGGGCCTCGGATAGCCGTCGTCATGTCGAGGAGCTGTCGGCCTTGAAGCTGGAGCTGGAAGCTAAGGCCGAGGAGGCGGTCGATTCGGCCGTGGCCGATTACAAGGCTGGCCCAGACTTCGCCGAGGAGATAATCCAGGCACAGCTTCTAGCAGCCTCCTCGGTCTTCTTCATCGGGCTGGCTGCCGCCCAGAAGGCTTGCCCAACTGTGGACTTGACCGGGATTGCCCTGCCGACGGACGAGGAAGGCGAAGAGCTCCTGTCCTGGTGGAAGGGGCTCGCGGCTGAGAGGGCCTCAGCCTCGGCGGAAGGCGACGAGGCCGTTCCAGTCGAGGCGACCCCTATCGAAGCCGCCCCGTCCGAAGCCGTGCAGATAGTCGACTCTCCCTCCCCATCTCCTGGCCGGAGCCCAGTTGATGTGGATGAGGGGAATACCGAGGGCTGATGCGGGGGCTTGTCCCGATTTTTGTTTTTCTTCTCTTTGTAAGCTTGCGGCCAGATGGACGGCCGATTTTGTACTTCCTTCGCTGTAAATATAGGAAGCGTTTTTGGCTTTACCTTGGTGCTGTGAATGAACGACCGAATCTGGTTCTTCATGAATCCGAGACCTTGTCGTCGTTTTAGTTGCAGCTCGCAAGGCCGAGACCCGATGTAGGTTCGGGTACGAAGTCGATAAAGTATCGCCACCGATAGTATACACGGCCGGGGCCTTTACTAACGTGGTTCATACGATCCGAGGGGATATCCTGCCGCTCCCGATGCGGTTTGCGTGGCCGAAGCCACTCCCGGTTCGGTTTACACGGACTTAGAGATATACCGTGCCGCTTCCCGAACCGGTACACATGGCCGAAGCCACTCTCAGTTCAGGTTACCTGCGGGCTTAGAGAACCATGCCGCTTCCCGATCAGTACGGGTTGCTTGCGGACTTATAAATATACCGTGCCGCTTCTCGAACCGGTACACATGGCCGAAGCCACTCTTGGTTCAGGTTACCTACGGGCTTAGAGAACCATGCCGCTTTCTGATCGGTACGGGTTGCTTGCGGACTTATAAATATACCGTGCCGCTTCCCGAACTGGTACACATGGCCGAAGCCACTCTTGGTTCAGGTTACCTGCGGGCTTAGAAAACCATGCCGCTTCCTGATCGGTACGGGTTGCTTGCGGACTTATAAATATACCGTGCCGCTTCCCGAACCGGTACACATGGCCGAAGCCACTCTCGGTTCAGGTTACCTGCGGGCTTATAGTAGTCATGGTTTCCTGAAAAGAAGATTTTCTTTATTTATGCCTCCCGGATAAATTCCGGGGGATTCATTTACATGTAGTGCCGAAGGCACTCCATATTTCAGGTACGAGGGAGAGGTTGGTCCGGAGAGGTTTCCAATTAGTAATCCCCTCGTTGGACCTTCCCTTATAAGCCCCTCGGTCGTCTTAGAGGCATGGCATCGGAAGAGACGGGATCTCTCCAGACGTTGCCTTATTGCTCCGAAAACCTCCTGGTTCTGCCTCTGTTGAGGTTGTTATTACCGGTATTGCGGCAGTTGGCTCCCTCTGATGAGGTGATCTATCTCTTCCCGAAGGTGCCGGCATTCGTCAGTCGAATGGCCGGTTTCCCGAT
The DNA here is from genome assembly GCA_030544215.1 of Zantedeschia hybrid cultivar. NCBI lineage: Eukaryota > Viridiplantae > Streptophyta > Magnoliopsida > Alismatales > Araceae > Zantedeschia > Zantedeschia hybrid cultivar. Next base: position 66,932,641 of record JARZZO010000005.1, on the reverse strand, counting down.
GGTATTCGCAATATTTGCTAGGGTTCCTTCGGCGAGGATCAGTTTTGATGCGCTGCGGCCGTCGGAGCATACCCCCCACTTCTATAAGCATTTGGGAAGGGGGAGCAGGTAACGATAGGTACCGCGGTTGCAGATCCCGCCGCTTGTTTCGATCCCACTCTTTCCTGCGATATCGCCTTCGGGAGGGTTCTTGATCTTCTGGCAGAAGACGAACCGCTGGAAGGACAGGCGGTGCCGAGGGCTCGCTGTTCACTGTAACGGCCTCGTCAGAAAAGACTCGCGAAGATGTTGGCCGAAACCTCTCGTCTTGATCGGGGCGGAAGAAAGGAGGTGGTGCTTGGTGGGGGAGTTGGTTCAGTACCCCTATGCACTGGGCCATGGCAAATACCACGTCTGGCAAGAGCGCCAAAGAAGTAATTGTGGCAGCCAGTGTCGCCATTTGCTGCTGAAGTTCCTCCATCCCGTTGTCTCCAATAGCGAAGGACTCTGGTATGACAGGCAGAGCAGCGCTTTGCGGAGGAGCAGACGGGGCGCCTTCGGAATGAAGTGGCTGTGCTGGAGTCGCCCGAGTCTCAGGCTCGTCTTGCTCGGATCGTTGGGTCACAGGTTGTCGAGACATGACTTGTTTGTTTGTTTTCCCACAGACGGCGCCACGTGATGTAGGCGAAGCTATTACGACCAGATTCTGAAGCTGGAATCCGAAGTTTCGAGGATCCGGAGCTGGGTCGGATCGGTGGAGAAGCCCGACGGGGATCCGGAAGGCGATGGAGGCAGAGACGCGGTCGAAGGTCCGAGGCCGAGGGTAGCTCGGTCGGACGTCAGCTTCCCTTCGGAAGGTGTGGCCTAGGTCTTTCCGGCCGAAGGGCAGTTGGTGCGGATCCGAGACACCTTCGGGCGAAGAGCAGCCGGCGATCGGCGTCGAGACCGGAGGGAGGAGTCCGAAGTTGGCGGCCGAGACCAGACTTGGTGAGGTCGGCGAAGGTTCGAACCGAGCCCCTGCAGGAGGGAAAGAAGAAGAAACCGGTCAGTAGGAGTCCCGGGCTTCGGCCCTTAGGAACCCCCTCCGACGGTTAAGTTAGCTTCTGAAGATGATTCGATTCAGAAGACGAAGAGTAGCTTTAACGCTATTTGGACTATGGTCTTTGAGGGTCACGGAGACATACCTTTGGCAATAAATAGCGGTGTATTTATAGTGAAGGATAGAGGATGGTTAACGGTGACAGCCGATATAGGACTATGTTCCGGGCTTATTGGTAAACCGCCATAGTGCCTAGTCCTCCACCGGAGTGAGCCGAACACGGCTGTTGGGTTGAAGGGGGTTGGGCCGCTGATGGGCCGAAGGCTGTTGGGCCGCTGATGGGCCGAAACCTGCTGGGCCGAGGGCTACTGTGCCGCTTACGGGCCGAAGGCTGTTGGGCCGTTGATGGGCCGAAGGCTGTTGGGCCGCTGATGGGCCGAAACCTGCTGGGCCGAGGGCTACTGTGCCGCTTACGGGCCGAAGGCTGTTGGGCCGCTGATGGGCCGAAGGCTTCCTGAAGGCCTTCTATTGCTGCTGCTGGGCTGAACCGGGGTTGGGCTTGTTGTAATGGGCCGAATCGGATTCTGCCTCATCACTTGTCATTGTCGGAAGGCAGCTCAAAAGATTGTGGAAACGTCTGTCCTAAAGGCACTTTTTATGGTTTGTGGGTTAAGGATTGCTTTCTTCAAGACCTAAATCATAGCAGTCAATAGGACAAGTGAGGAGGTTTAACAAATATGGTGAAAGCCTGGGATGCCTAGTAGGTGAATTTCCTATTATTTATTTGAGCTTTCCCTTGTATTTTAGAAGTCTAAAATTGACATATTAGCATTTTTCTATTTAGAAATTTCGGAGGAAATTTTTTAACAACAAAATGGAACTATTAAATGATAATTTATAGGATGTTTGTTTGCATTACAATATTTTATATGGTTTTGTTATTAAAAAATACATTAAAATAAAAGTATAATTTTTTAAAACATATATTTATTATTTTAAAAAAAAACATGATAATTTTTAAAACTACTACTAAATTGGGAGAAGCCATCACCCTTCATTTTTCTCCACCTTCTGTTTCTTCTTCTACTATTTGGTCTCCTACTTCTCCTCATCCTCCTCAAGAAAAGATAGCAACATATGATCGATGATGGCGATAATGGGATTAGAGGTCCCTTTCCTCATCCTCAACCCCACTTTGCCTCCAAGGCTTGTCCATATAGCTCGTTTGTGCTCCCTTGCCATTGCTGCTAACTAGCTTTTGCTTTAGAAGGCAGCAATAGCAACTATGGCAATAGTCAATGCCCTCTTATTCATAGTAGTCTATGCTTCATTCCATATGCAAATCCAACAACATCCCCCCGATCATGTGCCTAGAGTGGGTCCCCCCCCCCCCCCCCCCCCCCCCCCCCCCCAATCATGTGCCTGGAGTGCCCCCCCCTCCACCACCACCACCCAAAATTCTCGAACAAGAGGTGGCTATCCCAGATCTAGACAAAGGGGGCCGACAGTGGCAGGCAACACCAACATTTGCATGTTGCTGCACAAGGTCTAGACAAAGGAGCAAATGGTGATTGTGGCCCTTAAGTGGATAGAGTCTCTACTGTTAGTGGAGGGGGAACAAAACTTGTGTGACAGAGCGCAATCTTAGTAGTAGTTTGCATGGCTAAGGAGGTCTAACATTGCAAGATTCATTTGGTTCTTGCATCTGTGATTGGAAAAAAAAAGATGTTGTCGATGATGGAATCACAGATCTTGTGCTTGAGTGAAGATGTTGATGTTTTTGTCGCATATTCGGTGGCTACACGTAAGGGACGAGAGTAGGTGGTAGGAAGGATGAGAAAGAGGAAAGGCAATGGCGGTTCGGAAGAGGAGGAAAAGAAACAATAGTGAAGGTGGTGAAGGAGCTACTCTGAAGAGTAGAGGGCAACTGCCTAAGAGCAAAGAGGTGGAGATGGATGGAGGAAGAAGCGTTGGTTGGGACAGGAGGGGAGGATGTGACCCAGAGAGAGAGAGAGAGAGAGAGAGAGAGCTTCCCCTCTTTTTTCCTATCATGTTTAATGCAAACATTATTTTATTAAAACATGTTTTTTAATCATGAAACCAAACACCTGCTTTAATACACTTTTATTATAAAAATATATTTTTGTAGAGAAAACTCTTCTTATAATGCAAACAAACAACTTAGTTGGAATGGTAATCCAGAGAGGTCTACAAGTGTTTAGATTATGAAGAACTGTAGCAAGATTATATAGAACTCTAATGGTTGGAGGGTTGTGTTATAAACTTTGGAACAAAGGATAACAATAGGTTTTTGCTCTATTGCTCCTCTAGTGAGGAAGATGTTGTTAGTCTAACGTTCATTACAATATGATCACCATAGAAGCAACTGATAGAAACTACGACAACAACCTATGGTAAACACATATGGTAGCATATTGAGGGTATCCTATATCTCTTGTGGGATCTAAAAGTCTTCAAATTCGATGTTGATCCCTTTGGGTTATTGAAGGAGATAGATGTAGGCACCATGTAGTGGAACAATCTCGAGTATGATACATAACATATCGAAGTTAATGATAGCTTAGAGTACCAAAGTTTAGCAAGTTATGGTGGATTAAAATAAATTCCATTAAAATGGGCAGCTGAAGTAATGTTGAAGAAATTAGGCCATAAGTGTAATTGGACTTCTGAAGAATTGGTGGAGGCTTATAAGAGTTACAAAGCATTATGGGAGTTACAAGTACTTGATGCAAGGAATAAGATGAATGAGTTGTACGAATCAACTTGACTAGTCCAAATTGTGGGCCAAGATGATGAACAACTATGTTAAGCACCATCATACCAAGTGGTCCACTAGTTGGGTCGTCGATTTTGGGGCATGCAATTGATTTTGGCAATTTTAATCTATTTCAAAATGAAGTTAGTGATCAAGAGATAACGACAAGGAAAACAATGAAGTTGTCCATACCTTTACCAAAGAAAACAAAGCTTAGTTAAGGCTAAGGGGAGGATTATATTGTAATACCTAGCATCTTAGTAGACCTGTCATAGTCGTACTATGGTAGGCCCATTAGTGGGGTTAGCTTTTGAATTTATTGATTATTATGTGATTTTCTGAATTTTTGCTGAGGTACCTAAAATGCGTCGACTATAGTAGACGTGATTTAGGCAAGTTGAATCGCATATGGTCAAGCTGTCGTGATTTAGTATTTTCTGAGTCCAATCCGTAGGCGGCTCTCTCTTCTTCGAGTGCGATAGGAGTCTACTGGTGACTCATGTTAGACGCCTACCTAAGCATCCATAGCACGGCCCAAGCCCCTTTCTTGATCCCTAAGCCATTAGAGAGCCTTAAAGAGAGATTTAGAGGGAGAACATGTGTGGTCTAGTGCTTCTTCACGGCGTGCGAGGAGGAGAATGCGAGGACGATCCCCGCAGTGCAAGGACGACTCGGAAAGTGCAGTGGAATGGTGGTGGAAGCTTGTCACCTTGCCGAAGGCGGTCTTCCTCGAGTTAGTTGCATCCAGTCGAGACAAGTGATGATGAACGATCAAAAACATAATATTTTTATATATCTAAAATCTTAGTATGTGATGCATGGCTACATATGGATTATTTTGAAACATTGTAGATGCTCTTAAGATCCCTTCTTTCTCATTCTTTTCTTTTTCTTTCAATTTTCTAGAACCCTGGTTATAGGGATGAAGCGCATCCATATAGACCGACACGATTTATGAATCACATCGGCCATGCACGATGCGATTCATGTTATTTCAAGTTAATTCAAACTATTTTATGATTAATCCATATTTAAAGATCATGCATATATTAAGTTATGTTACTGTCGTGATTAACTATGCAATCAGAGAGTAGTTATTTCCCGTTTAATTGTATGCCATGATAATGATATTATTATAAATGAATCATGTTAAAACATCTATATTATGATGCTAGTTAGTTCTTAATTGTTTATATAATGAATTCATGAACATGTATAGACCATGATGCATCTGTTACAGTATGCTTAAATTCATGAAAATCCATGCATATATGTAGTTCCTATAATAATTATATCTTATAAGAAAATCTGAAAAATATTGATTAATTGGCTGAATGGCATCGAGCTGGGTCGACACGATTTAGAGGTTGATTTGAAAAGTTAATTTTATGGTATCTTCATGCTTAATCTCATCCCATTAATACATGCTATGCATTATATCATGTCCTTCATTAAACTAAATAGGTCATGCATGCATGTGTTAATTTAATATGTTAAGATGCTAAGTGGATGTATTAAGCTGGTGATGTGGGCCCTAAGTGCCACATGGACCAAATTTTTATGTTGTGAGGGCCATCTCTTGATTGTCTTAGGATCAAAGTGTTAAGCAGCGGGAGCCACCTCTTGATTCTATGAGGGCTACCTCTAGATTCCCTCATTCACTCGGTTAATGACTAAGGGGATAAGTAAGATATCCGAAGCAACGGTTAAATCCAATAAGTATGTTTATATACTATCCCGGTGCGATCTGAAAGTGTCATCCGATTGCACAACCAAAGATCTAGTGGGTTTGCTATAACCACTAAGTAAAGAAGAAGAAGAAATATACGATATCATTGTATGGTTGCTTATCTTTGTAGGTGCTCAAATCGTGTGTACTATCATTATGATATCATGTATTATATAATTAACAAATCTAATAAAAATTGTTATTGCTAGAAACCGAGGGTTTTGAAGAAAAAAAAATTGATCGCTTACTAACCTTACAGCTGGGAGATTGAGTTCTTTGTTCCTCTCTTTCGGCCGGCCGAAAAAGAAGAGCCTCTTCATTATTTACTCTTGTTGTGGATTTTGTTGTAGCTTTTCAAACCTTCCAATTTTCAAATATCTCAAACATTGACGTTCTTCCTTTGTACCTTGTAAAAGAAGATAAATTAAACAAGAAGAGTATAATTAAAACTAAAAAAGCATAGTGCCCATTCTAATTAAGAATCTTAACATGCAACTAAACTAAAATCACTCACTTTTATGCTTCTTTTAAACTCCTATCATGGACATGGGTTTGGAAATATGATGTGAGTGTGTGTATGATAGAGTGATGTGATGAAAAATTGTGTAAAAACAATAAATAAATGATGAAAACTATGAAGAAACTAGTAAAGGAAAACAAAGGGGATGAGTATGGTTGGCCCCTCCATAGCCTTGGTCTTCAATGGCTTCAATGAAGAAAGGAAAGGAAGAAGAAAGAGCCTTCAAATCTCCTCCACGTTTTCTGCAATAAAAGGCTTCTTTTCACCTTGATTTGAACTTCAAAACACCAATGTCCAACCTTTTTCAAGGGTCCAAAGGATATTGTATATGTAAAGGCTTCAATTGAAGTTATTTGACCTTCAAAAGGGCTCTCCCGCGGCTCAGGCTTGTCCTAGATAGACATGGAAGGAGTTGAAAACCCTTCCAACCTCTGGACCGGATTAGTTCGGCCAAATCATGCTTATCAGGAAAGTGCTTTAAACACGTCATGATCAAGAGACGCCATTTAGCTAATTAGGAAGAGCCATCATATAAAGAAATTCGCGAAGAAAATCGGAAAACATTAGGAAAGCTAAACGGCGTCGACCATGGAAGCTGTGATTTCGATAATTAGGAAACTAATCAAAATTAAAAATCGAAAACCCAGACAGATTAGGACTTAAACGGCATCAACCATGGGCGATGTCATTCAGTTAAATCTATTTGAATTTAAGAATTTAATTCCGAACTGATTTTTACTAGAAATCTAAATGGCGTCGACCATGGTCGACGTTAATCAACATATTTCGACAAAAATCAATTAAAATTAATTAATCATTAAAAATCAGACTATTCTGGGGCATTATAAGTGTGTCATGAAATTTACTCAATATGAAGTCAAAATTAGCGTGTCTACAGTCTTAAGTTAAAGCGAAAAATGTAATATGTGTGATCGCCCATGATGTTTAATGATGAAAGATGAGTAAATTTATACAAGTTAATGTAAGTTTTCAAGTCATGATATACACTGAAATTTCATATTTATATTCATGCATATTATGTCCATATGAAGCTAGAAGCATGCTAGATCTTTTTTATGCTTATGCCATGTTAATCCATACTTAAGAGTATATATTTACTTGCCGTTAAATCATATTTCAGAAGTTAACATGTTGCCATATTCATGTTTAAACATGTCACCATATTCATGTTTAAGTTAGTAAACTATGTGTAGTTCATACATATTATTCATGTTAACATGTTGTTGCAATGTAAATGAAACATGTTAGGATTGAAGAAATAGTATTGTATGCTAGATTGTTGCTCATGTTAAATAGATGTACGCAATGTTTTCTTTTATGTATATCATATGCAAAATCTATATCTTTTGTAGATTTTAAGCTTTCTAAGTTCTATGTGACTCACCTTTATTTAAACTAATATTTTTCAGAGAATCAAGAGGTTGAGGTTGAATATGAGGATCATGAAGGTCGATCTTTGAGTTCAAGACTATTTTAGTAAGTGTTTACTTATTATTTTTAGTTTGATAGGTTAGTAAGAGATGTGCAGGTTGGATTTATTTCAGCCATGAGATGCATTTTCTTTTACTTGGACTTATAGAGATCATGGATGATGTATTAGTTGCTTATTTTATATTATATAGTTCAGTGATTTAGTTTGATTTTGCTTATGGCTCTGAAGATTGTATTTATTATTTTGTCTCATGCTTATACTGTTCACTGCCAATATAAGATGTGTGAATTGTTCTCACTGTGATGTCCCCGTTCCGATGGTTCGCAGTAAGTTGGCATGACCAAACTGGGCCGGTGCAGCAGGGGCATTACATATATGACTATTTTTATCAATCGAGCATGGGAGCATGCTATTCTTCACTTATCTCACAAATTATAGCCATATTAAGAAAGGAATTAAAGGAGGGTTAATGTACTTGTTGTAGTCCTTTACTCACAATTTATCATTATCGACTATTTTGTAGTGACTTCTACTCAATGCGGAGGAGGCTATGATGGAGGAAGGACACAAATATTTTGGAGAAAATGCGCATGTAAACATTTGAGAGTGACAACATTTTACCATAGTCATTGACTACTCTAGGTTTGTTTTAAGTAGAAAATCTTCAAACACCTCTCCAGAGTCTCAAATGTCTCCTTTACATTTTATTAAAAACTTATCTAATGGTAGAAAGAGAACATGCTTGTCCTTAAAAGCCCAAAACCAAACTTGAAAGTTTGATTTTGATGTTATAATTGAAAGGGAAATGACAAAAAGAGAAAAGCAGACTTCACTTTTGTTAGATTGGGGTAATACATAAGTAGAGGACAAGGTAGTTATTTTGCGTCTCTAGATTCCAACTAGAACAAGAAATTTTGGGTCATCAATATTGAAGGCTAGGAAATTTCGTCAAAGAAAGAAAGAAAAAAATTACAGGCCATAGGAAACTTCAAAGTTTGTTATAAGTATACAAAAGTTAATTAAGTTATACAAAGTGTAGAAGGGTACATCATTTTTCTAATGTTTCCTTTGTCTTACAACTTTAGAAGCCCATGTGTGGTTCAAAGTAGCTTGAAGATTAACGGGTCAATTAGTATAAGAATTGGAGAGTTTACTTACATTTAGAAGACTTAGTTTGAACTCACGAAGTTGAGCTCTAGATGTTGTTGTTAAAATATTATGTATTACGAGTGGAGTCACATTAGGCAATTTCCTATTAATAGGAAATACTTGATGGTAGTTCTCTCGTAAGGCAACAATATAACTGATAATTGATGATAAATATTTTACCTAATGAGTTGGACAAAGCGTACGATTAGATTCTTCTAGAGAGAAATTCCATAACACGACCCGATATACTTATTGGTAAGGTTTTAGAAGTAGTCATATCAATTGTATTTCTTAGAGAAGTAAACCTATTGTTGAAAATTTGATAAGAAGTTTGAAGAGGTTTGTTTATTTTTTGAAAAAAAATCTTCTTAACTATTACCTTTAGCTTAAGATGTCTAAGGGTGGAATAGTTTGAGGTGTTGTTTGTTAGTGAGAAATCCCTCTATCCTCACTTAATTGTGTTATCTCTATTTATTCTTTAATAAAATTATCAATACAAACTTGTAGTGTCTCCATTATAATCTACTACTTTCTACTCACATTCAAAATGGAGTGCATCAAAATAAGAAAAACTATTCAATAATTTAAAAAGGCAAACATTGAGAGTAAAGATCATCTACGTGGCAAATGAGCCCATATGCCAATACCATCATAGTCTAATTAAAAAATCCAATTATATTGCCATTCCAAAAGTTTGACAAATAATAAGTCAAAAAGTGTAAGCTCCCAAGATATAGATCACATAATTTTTCAAATAATAATTTACTACATTGTTCTTCTATATATATATACTTGTATATTTCCTAATCCAGTTCAATATGCCAATTCTGATCAGACCCTGACATACTAGAGAGATGATAACTAATATATTATACATATATAGCTTGGATAAACATGAGTTGAACATTTCCTCCATAAACCAAAATATTTATCCAACTTGAAGAAGATTTGAGTCAAATTGATCAAGTATAGCTTCATTGGCTAAATTAGTTGACTATTTCAGTTGGCTATCCTTCCCGGTTCAAGAACAAGTCAATCAACCATTTGATCTATTTCAATCAACTATTTTTTTATATAGACTATCTTGAACTTCATCAAATCACTTGATTTTAACTTTGAACTTAAGATGTCTACTAATTGAATATAGTTTAGAGTCTTAAAGTGAAAAAGGAACCAAAATTTACAATATAGTCATGGTTAGGTTCATCACATAACTACCTTTTGTGCAAAGCGTTTCGATTTGATGATTGGATTGCTTGTTCTAGTATAAGTAATTCCGGATAAGTTATATGAAACGAGGCTTATTTTGCTTTGACAGCTCTCTTCTAGTTCTACTCGGAATAAGCCATTTTAATTAGATAAAATGAATGAAAAATTAAAATATGATAAAGGAGGTGTACTTAATGTTCCAAATAGAATAAGTAATTGTTATTTTCTTTATTCTAGAATACGTCATATCTACATGGGTTAAGAAATATATGCAATCAAAATGGAATATAAAGAATAAGATGGAATAAGCCATCGTATTCCTCCCTTGTTTTGCTATCAAACCAGCGCCTAGGGTTCTAACTTTGTCTAGTTAGATTTCTTTGGTTCTTACTCCTCCTAGCATCTTGTTGCATCCTCTTGCTCCATTATAGTGCCACTTTGAGTTGAAAGAATTCCCCTTCATCTAGTAAAACATAGCTCTTAATTCCTCTCTCAAAGATACAAGTTTCTACCTCTTGCAAGCCAATATGCAAATTAGACAAATTATAGATGAATTTTATCTCTATTTATGGTGAATTAACCCCATTAGACTCAAATTTCATTCATAGTTTTGGCTCACATGAGTTAAACATTTCCTCCATATTCCATGTTCAAATCCTAAATGTAACTTGGACTCTTTTTTGCCATTTTCATGCCCTTCGAAAGATTTATAAATTAGACTTGTTAATAGTCAAAATGCAAGGATTCTGTCTAGTAGAGCCATGAACAGTGCATGGGCCAATCTAATGGGCTTATATATACTAATGAAAGTACATTAGAAAAATGAGTAATGCTTGTTGAAATACCCCCCTAACTGCGATGGAGGCATTGCAGTGGGTAAACCAAACAAACAAAAAAAAGGTATGATCCAACATGCCCTACCAGTCCATACAACACAGTGTTCGATCAGACGATTAAAAAAATAAATATCTGAAAAACCAAAAACAGAACCTAAAAAAGCGATTAATGGGCTGAACCCAATAACAATATCTGATTTTTCAGATTTTTTTGGATCGTCTGATCGTACATTACATTGTACGGACATGTTTAAAAAAATTTCAATTTTGTTTTGTTTTGTTTACTCAGTGAAATGTCTCCATTACAATTAGGGAGGGTGGGAGGCATTGCAACAGGTGTTACTCTAGAAAAATAGAGCATAATAGAACTAATCTTACTAAGATAAATAGGTTCCTCTTAAAGCCCCATGAACCAAATGAAACCCTCTTCAATTCAAAGTTAAAATTGATACTTTCTGAAAGTAGTTAGTGGGCGAAGTAAATCTTATAATCCAATAGATACCTATACCTCAGATATGAAATAACATGTAATAAGTTTGAAAGTGACAGTATACGTTATCATATATCAAATATGTCTGAAGGAATGTTCTAATCAAATAACATATGTGAAATGAAGATACTAAAACGCGGTCATAATGTCTATGCCATACGAAGAAATCGTGGACAAATTTATAGATCTGATACTAAGGGTGCGTTTGGAAGCATGTCCACGCTAAGGGGTCTAATGATAAGTTACCTTTTTATTTGATTTATTGGTAGTATATATTCACATTAAATGTAAATACAGAGTAAAAGCTCATCTGCACCTCAAAAGATTCAGACTTGTTTTTTCAAAACCAACCAAGGGGTTCGGTCTATAGTCGTTCTTCTCCTCCTCCCCTTTAATCCATCCCATGCATAAGCTGAGGTGTCATGGATTGGGGGACAGATCAAATTATTGTGCATCCGTACGATCTCAAATCTGACAAGTCCTAGAGTGTTTGAAAAGACTTCTGTCTATAGAAGATTTTAATCATTTAAATTTATTTGAAAAGTGTTTTCAAATGGAGCCTAAAACATTCTAGAGTAAATACTTGCTGCGGTGCCTTATCCTGCTGCAATGGGAGGCATTATAGTAGATAAACCATTTTTTTTAAAAATTTTCTTAGGTTATGTCTCACATGTCCTACGTGGTCATACAACTCGATCTTTGATCTAATGTCCCAAAAAATTCTAAAAAATCAAAATTATTATTAGATTTGGCCCATTAAAGGTATGGTTTTATTGTTCATTGGGGTTCGGTTTTAAATTTTTTGAATTTTTTTGATCGTCAGATCGAAGATTGAATTATATGACCATGTAGAATATGTGGGACCCGGCATAAAAAATTATATATTTTTTATTTACCCACTGCAATGCCTCATTTGCAGCAGGGATCACAGCAGGTATTACTCATCATTCTATTGTTATTTGAACATATTACATCTCAAATTGAATGTTTCATAATCATAAATATCTAAGATATGGATCCACATCAGATATAGTTGATCTTCAACACACGAAGATGTCCATATGTATGCAAATAAAATTTTCAATTACAATCATCGGTTTTAAAACCTTATGTTATGACTTTTGGTGATTTTGAATTGAAAATTGAAATCAGCTAATAGGTGGATCATATGGGACCACTGCTTTCAGAGTATGACAATTTACGGCACTCCAAATGCACAGAAAATAATAAAATAATTTACAGCGACAATAAACATAAGAAAAAAAATCGTTTGCGACGTTTTAAAATATTTTATGACACACCAAACGAGTGGGCAGCCTTTAAGGGAGACCACTTCTTGTTGGGCCGGCCCGCAGGCGTGGACGTGATCCAACTACGCGGTCAACTATTTCTTATCCTCACCGGCGACGGTCGCGACATTCTCCCGCTGCGACCAGAGGTGGTCGCCCGCCGAGGCCCGAGCTCTGCCGCTGCGACGGACCAGAGCTTCCCCTAGCTCATCATCTCCCCTACCAACTCAAACACAGACAGAGAGAGAGAGAGAGGTGCGGAAGCAGAGCCATGGCGGTTCCTCTCTTCGACCTCGCCCCGGGCATGGCCGTCTCCAGGCTCTGCTTAGGTACAGCAACCCTTTAACACCCCCCCCATCACTCCACCACCTTCATCGCTCCTTCCGCTCCCTCCCTGCTCCGTTTAGGGTTTCCCCATTGCCCACGAGCTCGAGGGAGAAGCTGTGCGTGGATTCCTCGAGCTTCCTGGGAACGGCGGCAGCGGCTCTGTTATCTCCCCTACTACCGCTGCCATTGCTTTGCTTCTGCTGCAGGGACCATGACGTTTGGGGAGCAGAACACGCTGCAGCAGTCGCTCCGGCTGCTCGACGAGGCGTTCGCTGCCGGCATCAACTTCGTCGACACTGCCGAGATGTACGGATTCAGCGCTCTCTGCTGGCCCCTCCCAGCTCGCCTCCTTGCTCTGTGTCTATCTAGTTTTCTTGCTTCCTGGGAGAAGAGAGAGAGAGGAGTCTTGTCTTGTCGCTTGTGTGGTTGTTCTCGAGTGTTGTTGTGATGCTGTTCCTGTGTTGGTACGAGTGCTTTGTTTCATCGCTGGTTTGCTTTAGGTACCCGGTGCCACAGCGCAGAGCCACTCAGGGGAGGAGCGAGGAGTACATCGGCCGCTGGATGAAAGAGCACAAGGTGCCGCGGGACCGCGTCGTGCTGGCGACCAAGGTTGGGCATTTGCTCTCGCTCGTCTGCTCTTCTTGTTGTCATTGTGATGTTAATTTGTCTTTGCTCAAAATGTGGCTTCCCGAGAGCAAGACTCCTGGAAATAGATTTCACTGGACTTGGAAAGGCAATTTACCCCGACAAGGAATTGTCATTGCTTTCGGTGCATCCTGCATTTCTTTGTGAATGTAGCAGGCATTTACCTTCGGTCATCCGATCTGACTTGTTGATTTCTTTATCTGATTTCTTTGGTGTGGTGTTATAATGTAATTAGGTGGATCTAAATAGACAGATAGGGAGCCAAATGGATAGATAGCAAGAGCAACTAGACAATGGATTTTTATTTGGTTCAGTTTGTCATTTAGAGTGATGAACAAAGATTTTCAGCAATAAACCCATGTAAATGAATATGAAAAAATGATACTTATTAGAAAGCTGTATGTACTTTGCAAAAATCAAGGCTTTTTTGCGGAAAGTTTGCATCATTTTTTAATTTCGCTTTCTTAATTGGGGTAATTCAGTGGCACTTTCTGTTGACGAGGATACTTTCCAGTAGTGGTCCTTCCATTTGCCATCTTGGCATGGAAAGGTGATGTTGTGGCCTTCCATACATTTCGTGATTTCATCTAAGTTACCAGGCATCCACATTCTCAGAGATGAACCAAAACTTAGGCACATTATCTGAATGATCAATCTGACCCATATCAACTCATATAAGTCAGAGTGGTGCATCAAGATCTAAATCGGGAGTCTGGTTCACTTGCTGACTGCCCATGGAGCTTCCTGGTTAATGCCAAGACTGTCTTGTGCAATCTTGATTTCAATGGGTCCAAAGTTCAGATGGGACAAATGACTTTTCCAAGCTAATATTCAATCAACATCATCAACAAACTGCTATATCCTCTAGAAATGCGATGACAATCCAAATCAAGAATGCATAAGGCACTCCTGGCTTTTGAAGGCCTTTAGGGTTGTGAAGTTTGACTTTGGAAGAAAGGCAGTGCATTGGAATGTCCTTTTAGGTTGAGACTCTCTTCCTGACTTTTCTTTCAGCTTAGGATCTATGGGGAGCTATGCATTATGTATCACTATTGTAGCCATGTTTGTGCGGCTAGGAGGTGTTTGGTGAACTTGGCATTTGAACCTGTATATGGTGGATTACATGTTTAATGCAGCAGAAAACAATGAAGGATGCAATGTTAATATTCAAACTTTGTTAGTACAGTATATGCATTCTAAATGGATCCTATGCCACAAAATGTAGCTGTCTCAATATTTTCTGTTGCAGCACTTGATATGTTTATAAGGTTGGATTGTCATTGGTAAGATTCTTCTTATGAGATGTCAACGACCATTTGACTTATCTGCGACCGTAAGGTGGTAATTATGAACCTTCATATCTGGCTGCCATTCTAAAACATAATTATGACTAGGTCATGATGAAGTGGAGTTTCTGGGAATGGGATTCTCCTCACTCCGATTTTTGGTACCATTGAAGGGAAACTTATAATTTCTAAGGGCAATCAAACTGTGGAAGCTATGCTTTTCACCTGCTATGTTTGGATCTTGCACGGTGAAATATAGAAGGGATTGAAGCAAATACATGTGTCACATTGTTTTCAGGCACTGTAGCTGGTGGGGAGGTGTTTATAGTTGCAACAAAATCCATGTTTCATATTTGTGTCCTCGATACATATTTTTTAAGGGTTGGTACCACTAAATTGTGTAAAGATGAAAAAGAGTGTTACCATGATGTAGATAAAAAAGCTCTAAAAACATCACACTATACAAAGCACTAAGAGGGTGCATCAATCTATGGCCTTCAAGAAAGCTAAAAAGGAGGCATTAGCAAGTAGCAATATGCTCTTCACAAAAAATTCTCATCCATTCCCTTACACTACTACAAACAAAATCTACCACCCTATTCAAACTAGAAGCCTTCCTACTAAAAATCCTTTTGCGCCTTTCCGCCCAAATGGCCCACAAAGTAGTATGAAGTGCCAGCCACCACATGATACCATCACCCCTGTTAAAATCTAAAGAAGACCAAAGCCTAATATGGGCCTCCACATTGTTCCTTAGGTGCAAGTCCTGCTGAAGCTTGGCAAACAAACACTGCCACATTTCCTTAGACAATGAGCTGCCCACAAATAGGTGATCAAGTGACTTGTCAATCTCTCTACGTAAAGAGCAAGTAGAGGGGACATTACATCCAAAGCGAAGTAGCCTATTAGAGGTAGGAAGTCTACCAATGGAGATCCTCCAAATAAGAACAATGGGGATTTAGGAGACCAAATCTATTGGAGGAGAGGGGTCCAAGTTCCCCCATCAACAATGATAAAGTAAGCTGACTTGAGAAAGTTCCTTGCTCATCCCACCCCTATTTCCAAGAATCTTGTGAAGATGGATCCACCATAAAGTCTTGAAGAATCATCACAGAGAAGTGACGTTCTGGATCTCCTCCTCCTAAGATTCCTCTTGAAAGAAAGCGTCCACTCCCATCTATGGAAGGCAGAATCGGCTGATCCCGATCCAGATCGGCCGATTCGGATTGGGATCGGTCGGTCCCGATCCGGCCGGAATCGGCCGATCCTGGCCAATTCTGGTCACTTTCAGCCGATTCCGGCCGGTCGGAGGCTGATTTGGATCGAGATCGGTGGGTCCCGATCCGGCCGGCCGATCCGTGCCGGAATTCCTTGCTCCCATCTATCCTAAGGTTGAACCTCCACCATTTGTGCCACCAACGCTCCTGGGTTGGCTGGGACATAGAAGAGCTTTGAAAAGACAAGGGCGAGAGGTGCCATGCCCCACCACTTGTCAAACCAAAAATGATATCTCTGCCCATCACCCACATTAACATAAGTAATAGCAAAAATGACATCAAATGCCTGCAGAATTCCCTTCCGCATGTAAGCGATATTATATCCCACCTGAGTGTTCAGATCCCAAAGTCTTCCTCTAGAATAGTACTTCTCTCTGACAACTTGTATCCATAACCCCGAAGTAATGATGCCAAGTTTCTAAAGCCATTTGGAGAGAAGTGCCAGATTGAAGTCATGAATGTCCGTTATCCTTAGACCACCATTCTGTTTACTCTTGCACTCTCTCTCCCAAATGTCCTTCATCCCTAGACCACCATTCTGTTTACTCTTGCACACTCTTTCCCAATAGACCTCAAATCCTCCAGCATTAGAAGACTCACCGCATCCCTTCTAGAAGAACTTGCTTCGAATAGCCTTAAGCTACTTAGCTATAGACTTGGGAATTCTGAAGATGAAAAGAAAATAAATGGGCAGACTATCCAGAATTATTTTGCATAGCACCAATCTGCTCCTATAAGACAGAAGCTGACCCTTCCATCTTACTAGGCTCGTACGGAACAATCAAAGGCGTCTTACCCCATAAGTTTTGGGTGTCTTATGTGGCCTGTCATAGGACTCTTTCGGTCTTCTTTGTCTTAGAGAAGAATTCAAGAAAATAGCAAAAATTCATAATAAATATGCATTGATTTGAAAAGAGTATTACATCACCATTTAAAGAGAAACTAAACCCTAAAACTTTCTAAATTGACTTTGGACCAAAATACCCTTAACATGAAAAAATAGTGCAAAAATCGCACAAAATAGAAAAATAGAAAAAGGCCTAAAGGAGTTTCAAATGGGCCAAACAAAATGTCTGTGGCTCGTGGTCCAAAATCCTACACATCAGACATGTTATGGTGAGTTTGCGAGCCACAGGGAAATTGGTGCAACCCTCCGACGGCGATAGAGCTCCATTATGTGTAACACATTTGTTATGTTGGTGCGTTGATTCCGTATCCCTATTATAGGTGAGAGTGAAATTTGTGAATAACTGGTTGCCAATCCCCACACCTAATGGGCCCAGGCGACAGAGGGAGTCCCAAGTAGGAATAGGAAAGGAACCAATTGGACAACCCAAAATGGTAGCATCCCTTGCTTAGATCCTCATCATTCAAATTAATGTCAAGAACCACACTCTTATGGAAATTCACTTTGACGCTAGTGATATCATGTAGGAACTCCAGGATCAATCTAGCTACCATATTTTACCCCTTATTAGCCTGCAAGAAGAGTATAGCATCATCAACATGCTATAGGTGAGACATTGACCTGCATGTTGCACTTGCCTGAAACCCAAAATGCAATACTGCCTCCTCCACTCTCTCTCACATACGGCTAAGAACATGGGCAACACATACAAAGAGAAGGGGGGGAAGAGAGTCCCCTGTCTAAGTACTCTACAACTAAGGAAGAATGGTGTAGGCTCTACATGAACGAAGATAGAGAAGGATGCGTTGGAGACACAAGCTCTGATCCAAGTCACCTATTTCTCTCCAAATCCCATCTTGTGAAGGATATCAAACAAGTAGCTCCAATTGACCATGTCATAGGTCTTTTCAAAGTCCATCTTAAGTACCACACCGTACTTCTTAAGGATCTTCATACCGTGAAGGCACTTATGTGCAACAAGAAAACCTTCCTGGATACGTCTCCCTCTAATAAAGGCACTTTGGTCAACACTAATCACTCTATCAATAACCTTCTCTAATATAGAGGACAACAACTTAACAATGATCTTGTACACACCGTTAAGGAGGCTGATGGCCTTAAAATATGCTAGAGAGTAAATCCATTCCCATTTAGGAATGAGGACAAATGAAGGTCTTGTTGATGCCTCTGAGATGCACCTTCCCCTCTTAGCATTCTGACACCGCTTAAAGCAAAAGAGTATGGATAGCTCCTCAACAGTGTTGGTAAAACAATAGAGGAAATCCATCAAGCCTAAGAGCCTGATCCCCAGGCAAGGAGAATGCAACATCCTTCTCCTCCTCTTTAGAAAAAGAGCTGAGCTAAGAGTCATCTCCTTATCCATCAAAGAAGGAAGGAGATCCTCTACAATGGAAGGCCTCACAACATCCTCCTCTGTGAAAAGGCAAGCATAAAAGGAAGACATCTGCCTAATCAACTCATCCCTCTGTTAGATAGGATGCTCCTCAGACCTAAGACTGCCAATGTGGTCCTTCTCCTCGTCTTTAAAGCTATACTGTGGAAATAGACATTATTCTTGTCATCTTCTTTGATCCATCTATCTCTAGATCTCTGCTTTCAAAGTATTTCCTCCTTAAGCAAGATATCTTGAAATTGTGCTCTGAGCTTGTCCCTTCCATCTCTATCTTCCTCATGCAAAAGTCTTGCTCCTCTAAAGCATTCAAACCCTGTAGTTGATCCAAGATGTTGTCTTTCTCCTCTTTCCCAGGAAGTCTCTTCATAGCACCCCACTTTGAAAGAGCTCGGGCTAAAGAACTGAGGTTGCAGACTAGGGTTGCCATCGCCGAACCCAACCAAGTACATGAAGTCCACACTTGAGGTATGAGGTCCATGTAACTCTCCTCCTTAAGCCATAATTTCTTTGAAAAAAGGCTTCCATCGGAATCTAAAGCTTGAGTTCAATAAAATGGGCTTGCGATATAACACTATCCTCTAGAAACATGAAGCCTGAAGGTTGGGGAAGTGTTCCTTTCGAATAACAGATACTATAAATCTGTCCAACTTGATAGGTTGCACCCTAAAGTTGGAACAAGTAAAGAACGCATTGTTGGTGTGAACATCGATCAAGGCAGCATGATGAAGAAAATCCTGGAAATCCTCTATGGGTCCTTGATAAGAGGTCCCATCTGATCTCACCTCAGCATGAAGGGTAGCATTGAAGTCCTTAGCCAGACACTATGATCTACTAGAACGACCATGCCAAAGCAGAAGCCATCTTATAATGCCTTTTCCTCCCTCCCTTGAGGACCATAGATACTAGTGAAATCCCACTTAAAACCATCATCTACACTTCTGAAAGTAATAGACATAGCAAACCTTTCTACTTGTCTACCCACCTTCTCCACTACAAACTCATTTTGCATCATAATGATATCTCCAACTCTACCAACTGCCTGTAAAACCACCTCTCCCATCAGCCGTGCCCCTCCTATCATTCTTCGAGCATCTACATCCTCCTCTAGCTTAGACTCCTGAATACAGAAGATGTCAATTCTACATCTACTTACTAGTTAAGCTCCTTCAGCACCACTTTCTTCTCCCTACCCCTTAGCCCCCTAATGTTCTATGAGACATCAATTTGGTCGTCCACTCCCTCCAATCTCCCCACTTTAGCTCCCTCTCCTTTCCCCTCCTTCCTTGCCAACTTCCCCCCCTTGACACCTCTGACTATCACTAGTTGCCACCTAGGTTAAATTTTATGAAACACCAACCTGATTTCCTTTTCTACTCCTTCTATGGACACCTGTATCTTGTCAGCCACCTCCTTAACTTGCTCCTTTATGAGCCTCTCCACCCTTGCCATAATCTCTTTGACCTCCACCTTATCGAGATCACCTCCTCTACCTCTTGCTAAAGGCAAGGATGGTAGTACTTGTATCGGTACCGGTATCGGAGGGTATCGGTACCGGTATCGGAGGGTATCGATACCGATATGTATCGGTATTAGACGTATCGGCTGGTACCGGCCAATAAAAAATATTTTAAAAAATTTCTAACTATATAGACTGGTACTGATATCCCCAATATCGGTATGTGGCAGGGCCGATATTGATACGTATCGGTTGATATGTATCGATATCGGGCGATATTGCGAACCATGGCTAAGGGTGTTTCAGGTGCTACATCAGGATCTATGTCTCTTACACAACCTCCATAAGTGTAGGGCCCTGGGGCTAGGCCAACCCTTCCGTTTGTCGACTCTCCTAGAGCCACCTCTTGGCCACCAACTCCCTCAATGGAAGGCAAGACCGCCTCCTCTAATGATTGGGAAGACTGCACTTCATCATAAAGAGAGGGACAATCACGAGCACCTACATAAGCTGATAGAGCCCTATTAGTGTGCCCCTTCGATTGTTCCACGTGTTAAGGGAAGGAGAGAACCCTAGGGAGAGGTGGCGACGCAGCCACAGGGGGCGTCCTCTTGGACTGGTCCCCTCTAGTTTGCTTAAGATCTTCTGAGGAAGGCATGGGCTGTAAGACCTCTATGATGTCGTTGACGGGCCATAGAGGGTTCTTCGGGTGGTCTCTATGCTCAACATGGGCTTTTGTGCTTAACGGTGAGATGGTTGGAGCCAGGGAGGGTACCGACAATGAGACAATAATGGCCGACTGTAGAGGGGATATCACCATAGAGGGGAAGGAGGGGGTGAGAACTGAGTTGGAGTTAGTTTAGAAGGGCAAGCGAAGTTGGATGAAGAAGACGATCTCGATCGGGCCCGTTCACGGGGCCTTTGGAAGCCGAGTAAGTTCTCTGGTCCATCTAGCTGCGGACCATTGCCTGAGCCGACCTGAATCCCCTCGAGAGGAAGACTAACCGGGGTAGGCTGAACTGGGTCTGTTGTAACATGTTTGTTGGGCAGGGGCATTTTGAAAATTTGAAGTGGAGGCCCCCTCACGTGAACGACATGTGCTCCTACTTCGTCCGAACCATCGGAAACCCTAGGTTTTCTCCCCAAGTGCCGCTGTCATCCCACGATCCCATAACATTGATGACGAAGCTTTCTCCCTTGACGCGGGCAAGCAGCACCGTGCTACATCCTTCCACTAGGAAACTAGAGCGTATATGACGGCTTCCAAAGTCATGCCATACCCCGGAGGACGTGGCAACATTTTTCGGAAGTCGGCAAAGGATTCCACCATCTTGCTGAGACTGTTCTCCTCCAGAAGCAGCAACGGGACTCTAGAGAGTTGAAGCACCACCTCAATGATCTTGGGTTGGGAAAAGTAGTAGTTCTACGCTCCCAAGGGGAAAGCCTGACTACTATATTCCTCGCAGTCAACACTCCCACCCTCAACATGTTGAGGACACCCGCGCGCAGATCCAGTTCGACCCGATCCACGTCTACAGACGGAGGAGGACATCAGCGGTGATTCCAGCGTCTTTGTGGCTCGACGATGGCTTATTTGAGGACTGAGTAGTATTATCATTTTGGAGGGACAGTTGGGACTCATGTATGGCCCATTATGAGGCCCAATTATCATTTTCTATTTTCTTATAATTTTCTGCACGAATTTTTGTATTTATCTAGGTTCAGGGTTATTTTTGTCATTAGTGGTTAGGCTTTCTACCTTATTTATAGGCTTGTATCCCCTCGTGGGAAGGAGATTGATGATTAATTAAGAATATGAACGTCGTTTGCTGCCGCTGGTGTGTGAGAACCCTGTGCAAGGCGTGAAGCCCCTCCGATTCCCCTTGTCCACTCTCTCCCCTTGTGCTGTCCTCTTCCCTCTTCTCCATCTGTCGTTTTCCTCCCTACCACACGCACCCTCTCTCTCTCTTGCGTTGTGTCTGCAGACGAGAGACCCTCCCTCATTAAAACCCTACGCTGCAGCCCCGCCTCGAAGGACGACGCATGGGCATCGTCGCCGTGCCTTGGGCGAACTAGCCTGGTGCGCCACGCGGCCCGCCGCTGCCTTCAACCCACGTGGCGTCGCGAAGGGGTTCGCGCGCCCCTCTATCATCATCCGCGCCCGGACGACTTCCCACCTCATGGGCCCCGCTGGTCGCCTTCACCACATGCCCCACTACTCGGCCGTATGCCACGCAGTCGTCCTGGCCCAATCACAGGAGGCCCTCGTTGCCCGTGCAGTGGGCGTTTCCCGCCCAGTCACCCACGCTCAGGTCCACGCGGCAATTCGCCTGGGCTCGCACCGCCCCGCACCGTCGTTCGTACCAGGGACGAGTCAACGCAGCGCACCGCTCAACCAGCAAGCCTGTAGGCATCCCACCAAGAGGCCCAAACATGATCCATTGACTTCCGTTGGATCCCCCACAGGCCCCGTTCTTTATGCACTTTTGGAGCGCCCGCAGGTGCTCGAGGATCTACGTCTTCTTGAGCAGGAGCCCCACTCGACAGTGGGTTGGTTAGTGCGGATTTGTTCCTATCCCTTTCAAACTTGTCGTTTAATATATGATTAAATGTACTTCCGTGCATGTGAGTAGGATCCTAGCTACTTATTTAATTCTCGCTGCCGGATTGCGAGTTCGAGTGGTCCGTTCTGTGGCCCTATTTGAGTATATTGATTGCGTTGTTGTTGCCCTAGCTATTTGGTAGTCCTCATTACCATCGGTCCTTTTCGTTTTATCATTGCGAGAGGACGATTCCCGAGTTTGTGTGCACTTGAGTTGCTTTCATGAAAATATGGGATATTTGATGTTTGTTTGCTGTTCTCTTGTGGCACTCTTGTTGATCTTGGTTCGTTACACGAGTTCAGAGTCGTTTCGGTAGCCGTCTTGCATCACAACACCTCTCCTAGCAGTTCCGCTGGAGCACAACCGATACGAAAGAGACTTTGAGACTTGGTGGACCTCCCACAGGTCCCCTCTTTCCATCTTTCTAGCAGCCTCCCTATGAAGGTTGGATCCCCATGGCCATCAAGGACAGCTCCCTTAATACAGCCTTGGAGGATGACAGCCTGTCTCCTCCTCAAGGCTTCCGATTCTGGGAAGAAAACATCGAAGACCTTAGGAGGCTTGGTCTCACATCTAAGTACCCTTACTTGATCCTCCCCGAACCACGACGGGAGGCTCCCCAGAGCACCTTTGCAGAGGATCTCCTGTGTGAGGGGAAGAACCTCCTCAAATGGTCCATACCTCCGCAATCCCAACACCTTTGTAAGGGGGGGAACTCGCTGGACCCCTGCCAATGGGAGTCTGGTTTGCTCTAGTAGCAGGGGAGGTCGCCATCATGAGAGCTCGGCAAACCCTCTCCATCCCGTCCAATCTGAACTGTGTCCTTGATACACTTCCCCATAGTACAATAAAGTGTATGAGTGCATAGCCAGATGAAAGTGTTACAAGTGTTAAAGTGTTTTTTTTCCCCAAAAGTGGTTGGTACCTACAAGTGTTAAAGTGTTACAAGTAATCTCTTCCATGGTATATCATGTGCATTTACTTGTTGTCTTGATCCCTTGATTATGATGCCTCATCAATGCAGATCACAGGACCATCAGGTCAAATGACTTGGATACGGGATGGGCCTAAATGTTTGGATGCAAAAAATATATTAAGGGCTATTGATAGCAGGTATGGATTTCATGTATTAATTATGATATGTTTTCCAATAAGTCAAAATCTTGAAGAATTTTAGGTTGTTCTAACATAGTTCGTTGATCTTTCTAGTTTGCAATGGTAATAAGAAAGTTCCTCAAATTATCAAGGTTTTGCCAAGCAACCTGAATTTTCCTTACTTAAGGTTTCCTTTCCAAATTATCTTGTCTTTTGCAAGTTTTTAATTATTTCAATTTAGATTAATGTGCCCATTACATGCATGTCACGACTGTTTTCTGATCATTGCTGAACATATTTGCACAAGTGTCATTTTCTAGGGCGAAAAGAGTTGTAACAAAGAAATGTATTTTAATTCACTGATCTGCTCCATGCCCTTAGGAACCCAGTATAATAAAAAAATAAAACTGTATAAGTATAAAAAGGCTGATTTAATCTGCATTCCAATTCCTCCCCCCCCCCAACAGGGTCCTAATCTTGATTTGGAATCTTGTCTAGGTTGTATATAAATTGTTCAGGTTTGATGAACAATTGCCTAGGTTGAATGTGTCTAATTCTATGGTCTGGAACTTACAAGGACATTCACCAATCAACCTAGTTATACAAATAATGGGGCATGCTAGAGTCCCCCTCCTGGTTTCAGGGAGGCAAATTTGTTTGGGGACTTTCAAGCATTTAATTAATCATGCCCCTTTTATTGCCCAAGCTATGGCCTGGGGGGGGGGGGGGGGTTGAATGGGTTACAAAAATTAAATTGCACAGAGCAGTAAATAAATCACAGCAAACTCAGAGAACCAGATGAGAGGATAAGGAGCAACCACACAAATGGACACGGCACATAGGATTTTTATATTGGTTCAGTCAAAGACCTACGTCCAATGTCACCAGTCAGGATTCGGGAAAAAATCGGCCCGATGAAAAAAAATCTCAAGTCGACAAAAATTCTGAAAACTTTGTGAAAAAATTGTAAAAGATATGTAAAATTTTTAATATATGAAATATAATTTTAAAATATAATATAAAAATCTAAGGATATATATTATTAAAATGAGTGAGTTTGTTTTTAAAAAGCACACTTTTCCTGAAAAATACGTGATTAAATTGCTACTTTTTGAATTTATGAATATTTTAAAGATTCTTTCAATAAATCTGAATTTGTTCGTGAAAAATACACTAGGATGAAAAAGTGTGATTAAATCATGATTTTTTCAAAAAAATCGCAGATTTATGTTACACTGCCTATGTCTAGTCCTCAAGGCAACCCCCGTCAGAGATCACTAGTTGAACCAAGCAAAAAACACACGAAGCCTCATCTGGTCTTCCTCTCAACTAGAGGGAAGATAGGATACAGACCTCCTGCTGGTCCAACGGGCTGTCATACATGGTTCATGGAATTGGCTGATTCCAATCCGGATTGGAATCGAAGGGTGACGAATCGATTTAATGGGTGAAATCTGACCCCCTAAAGAAAACTAAAAAATAATAATAAGGGTTAGAATCTGCCAGAATTGGCCTTGGTTGGGCATGAATTGGGCCGATCCTGCCTGGGTCGTCCGATACAGGTCTTATCCAGCCAATGTCAACTCAAAACCACTGTCCAGATCTCAAACATTTGTCATTTATCCATCTAATAATGTATATGCATTGAATTTCTCATATTGCAGGGATTAATTGATGTTATTCTATTGTTTGTTGTTGTGTCATTTAAAATTTGATCATTTGTTTAAGTTAACATGTTTAATCTTGAAACCCTAATTGACCACTACTAGCTAAAATCTATGCAATTCCCTTAGATTTGATTATTAGTATTCCATTTTCACTTTTTTAGTTTCTTTACAACTTTTCTGATTTTTTCCTGATTTTTCTTGAACTTTTTGTCATTGTCAGATTTTCCATTAAAAAAATCAGGCCAATCTAAGGATTGCCCTTTTTTCCCTTGGTTCAGCCGAGATTCTATTGATCTAATCCCAATCCAGATTGGATCAGAACCTGGGCGATTCCGAGTCTCAATCCGATTCTACCTTCCTTAGTTACATAGGCACACTTCCCCAAGGAAGCACCCAAGTACCCTCGTGTTGCCTATGTTATAGAGAACCCAAGGGGGGGGGGGGGGGGGTTGAATGGGTTATAAAAAATAAGATGCAAACAGTTGAGTGCAGCAAATAAAAATGAACAAGAAGGAGGAAGAAACAAGGAGCAATCATGTAAGGAACAAATAGATTTTTATATTAGTTCAGTCCTCAGGCCTACGTTTAGTCCCCAAGTGACCCCTTGGGGAGTTCCACTAGCACAACAGCTACACAGGGTGCAAACTCCATGCATGTTACATACAAAACAACACAACCAGCCTCAGCTGGTCTTCCTCTCCCTTAGGAAGAGGTAATAACACCTTGTTACGTAGGTCTTCTCTTCTTTTCAAGGAAAAGGTAATAACCAGATGATATCTGATCAAAGATACACAAAAAATGCCTCTCAGTAGCTTGATATGTGTACAATAAGAGCAATCAACACTAAGAAAAAGGAGAAGTAGATCGTAGTGTCTGGATCAGTTAGTGAAGAGGCTGAAGAGCTTCAAGTAGCATAGCGGGAAAGAAGTAGTAGGCACAATGCTTATAATAGATGCGGGCTCTCAGGGCTCTTCTTTCTTTTCTCTTTTGAGCTTGAGGGAGTTTGGGCATAGCAAATGGAGTGCTTGAATTTCGAATTTGCAAGAGTTGTCTCTTCTTCTGGCTGATGCCTCCAATTTATAGAAGATTATGAATTAGTCCGTTGAGGCTCAACTTCCCTTCCATTATCTTTGTGAGCTCTCCATGAGTCTAATGTTAACTTAGTTGAGTCTAATGTTATCTGGATTAAGTCTTGCATGGAGAGAGCTTGAGCAGACATGGTCTTTGTCATCCGGAAACTTCCATCCTTTGTCGCCATGTTTTTCAACTTGGTTGCGTAATCTTCCCTAACCCTGTGGAAATTTTAAAACAGGAAGGTTCTTATTCGGTGTACCGACCAGAGGATAGTGAGTAGTAGAGAATCTGCAAAAGCATATCAGACAAATGGTAGACATGATCTGCAGGTTGGCGTGAAGAAGATAAACAATGTTGGTTCAAGAAGATTGATTATAAGGGGCTGAGGAATGGACTTAATTTAAAGGAAATCGATCAGAAGATCGATTACAGAAATAGTCAGTTAATCGATTCAACAAACAATCTTAATCGATGCTCAATTGACTCAACTTAAACAGATAATCAATACCGCACAATGTTCCATAATTGATTTAAATATAACAGACAATTGATTAAACAAAGAGAGAGAATCGAAACAATAGGCGCTAAACATAATCTCTTAGGTCTAAGGATGGCAATCTCAGTATTGGTACTAGTACCTGTGGGTACCGATACTGATACATATCGGTTTTGATATCGGCCGGTACTGGCCAATAAAAAATTAATAAAAATATTTTATTATTTTTAAACTACTAAGAATGGTATCAGGGTACCGTCCACCGTATCAGTATCGGTAACCACCAATATCGATACGTATTGACCGATACATATCGATATCGACCGATACTGCCAAGTGGTTAGGGCCTTCTAATCAATTAGATCGAGATAATCGATTAATCGATGAATTAATCAGTCAATCAATAATCGTAATTGAATGGGCTCATAATTGATTAGACAGAGTGGTATAATCGTAATAGCGCATGAGTTAATTGTTAGACTTAATCGATTAGCAATAGAGATATAATTGATCTAATAAGCTTAAGTGGCAGGCTTAATCGATTAGTGATATCGATCTAATCGATATGGCTACTCGATCAGATTGGCCTTAGCGGTAAACTTAATCGATTAGCGATAGCGACTAGAAGGCATGACTTAATCCGAGCGATCGATTAGAAGCCTTTATAGCGCGTAGCTGGCTTTCTCACTGTGATCGATTAGCCATAGGGATTTAATTGAAGTTCCAGTGACTCTTAAGGACTTCATGAAATCGACTAAGTCACCACATATAATGTTAAAAGATAGTGAGTCTATCAGTCTGTAATCAATTAATTCACTCATTTAACTCAACACGATAGGGTCTGATTTCTACATTTTCATTGTGTGTTATCACCAAAACATGGAGATCAATTAACATATAAATAAATAGTCCAACACCTTGTCTCTCTTCTCCTTCAACAACTAAAAGGAGGAGCAACAGGAATCTGTTTAAGTTTATATAGTAAATGCCTCCTGAAGGCTACACTGTGTTCAATGCAAAACAGAAAACAAATCAAGATAGAGAATGGAAATGGAGAGGCAGGTTTTGATTGTTTTGGAGGGTCCGAGAGCTTCTAGAGTAGCCCAATAGAAGTTGAGAGTGTTGAGTGCTTAGGAGTGAAGCTAGGCTCTAGAGCTTTTCTCTCTTTTCTTTTCTTTTGATGTGAATTTGGGCGCTTGAGAGTTCTTGTGTTCTGAAGCTCTAATGAAGAAGTAGTTCTCCGTAGGCTTCAATTATAGACCCAATTTGAATTCCCCCCCGGTTAGACACAATATCTATCCGTTTACTGTGTAAGGGAGCTACTAGTCTAAGATTATCTTCTATGGTATGACGTTAACTTTCTTGAGTCTTACAGGAGAGAATAGGTGCAGGAGAATTTGTCTTCATCTACATAGAACCTTCGTTTTTTGGTCTTTGGGGCTTTCCCAATCGTGTCGTACATATCTTGCTGCATCTCTAATTGCATAGCTTAAGAAAGAAACACATCTGTTCTTCGACTAAAGGATATGTGAGTAGCGGAGAATTGCAAAAAGTATAGTAGACAGAGAGGAGACTAAGTTCTGATTCGCGCTAGAGATGTAAACAGTAAGAACGGATTAAAGACATACATGTACGGCAATATAATCACATAAGTATCAGTTAATTGCAAGAGCTATCAATTAAGTTATGCAAGCTAAGTCAACATAGATATCAACAACTTAATCGATATAAGAAAGCTTAAGTTAATTGCTAGAAGAATACTTGATCGCTAGCAGGCTAGTTAATCAATTAAGACAGTACAAGCACATAACAGATAGCAGTCAAGTTAATTGATCAAAAGGTTTAGTTAATTGATAGATATATCAAGTTAATTGAATAAGTTAATCGCATAATTGAAGATGTGCCGCCTTGAGTTAACTGTAGAGTTAATCAATTAAGTAGGCCTAAAGGGTGCTTACTCATTCACCATCTTAATTGATTAAGTGGGGCAACTTAATCGATGTTCCAAAGAGTTAATCGACTAAGGCACTAAAGGGCCGGCTGAGGCATTGGCTAAGTTAGTTGATGTCTTTGACAAGTTAATTGATTAGCTTGAGTCTGTACTCAGCTAACTCCTAAAATCGACAGGTCCTAGAACAATGTAAACTGAGATCCAATTAACATAGTGAATCAGGACAAGTTATTCGATTAATATATTCAATTAAATTGCACATATGAGGACTAATTACTTTATTTTCATAATTTGTTATCACCAAAACATGGGGGTTAAACAAGAAGGGACCTGGTGGTTCAACACGCTCATCAAGTAGTAAAGATGGTGCTAGGTCTCCTTTTGTTGCTCTAATCTATGAGATATGCTTTGTTTCCCTCTTACATTGTCTTGAAATACTTAAACTTCTTCTATTGGACTTCATTGTATCTATTAGAAGGTGAAAATGGTAGATGACTTCACTCTGGCAAGGCCTGTCTGGTTTTGTCACTTTGTTCTGCGTTTAGCTTAAAGCAAGTCTAAGAGCCAATATGTAAATTATTTTTGAACAATAGTTCTATTCTGAATCCTGAGCTTTCTGTCATTTGGACTTCAAAGAAAAACACTCTGTCATTTCCAGCTATGGTGCAAAAGTCATGTCCATGGTTTTACTGCTGGTGAGCAGCTTTACCAATGTTTCTGGATTCCAGCATCCGGCCCTGAATAGTTTGATGCATTGGTCTATCTTATTAACAACATTATACTGTTTCAGTGTCATGTTCTATGTGTCTTCTTGACTTTATCCGAAGGAACTTGTATTTCAATTTTATGTCTTGTTTTAAGAGTCAAGAATATGTGGTGTTGTGAATGAAGAGACTAAGTTGGAACTTTGAATACTTAATAAGATCCAGATTCTGTAGACACCTGTGTTTGCTGAATGGAATTATGTGTCAACTGCACTACATCGTACGCCACTTTTCTAAGTCGTCATTGCATGGATTTGGAGGTAACATGCTTATTTCAGCTTCTCAATAAATATCCAACTCCAACAACTTGATGCTACAAAAAAGTGCCAGCTATTGCCACTGATATCTGGGTTGACTTTTAATGTAGTTTATTGAGATTGCTTTAGCAGTGGCTTATTGCACGATTTGGCTATTAGTGTATGCCAGTCAATGTTGCCCAACGAGTCTCTAAATTAGTAGTATTACTTGGACACAGTGCTATGCCAGCTATCCTTGGAGATGGTTCCAAGTTCCTTCGATGGTGTTTTTTTCTGTAAAATATTTGAAGCAACTTCCCTGGTAGGACCCTAAACACTTCTGCATTTATCTATTCTCCTGATAGGCAATAAGTTTTTTTTTCCTTCCACTTAGCCATACTGTTGAAGATTGTAAATGAAGTGTTCAGAATGATCATGTTTTTCTAGGTGCTAAATGGCTTTAGATAAACTCCTTCAAAAGCAGGGTTCTGCATGAACTTCTCTATCTAAAATATAATTATCCTTTGAATATGGCCTTCATTACACACTTACATGTTCTCATCCATTGGCTATCCTGATGCATTATATTTTTCCCATTTACAGTTAAAAAATTTGTCCATTTTTCCAATAGATGGGATCTTATCCTCAGATTTGCTATCATTTGAATGAGTGCAGCCTGTTACGTTTGCACACTGATTATATCGATCTTCAACAGATCCATTGGCCTGATCGGTGAGTATGCTAATGTTTTCCTTGGTTTAGGAAATGTGCCATTAAAATATCCTGTCAAGATGGGCAAATGTTAATTGCCCTATGTTTATGTCTTTGAATGAAGTTTGTATTTCTCTCATGGAATTTTATAATTCCAACTCCAGGTATGTTCCCATGTTTGGAGAAATTGAGTATGACACAAACCGACAGTTCACATCAGTAGCTATTGAAGAACAGCTTGATGCCCTTGGTAGAGCTGTTGATGCTGGAAAGGTGTGCCAATGAGCTGTTGATTGGACGTATGTTGCAGGCCCTTCTGTGAGCCTGTTGGGGAAATGTGTCACTGATTTGGGCAGGTCCTTTTATTGCAGATCAGATGCATAGGGCTGAGTAATGAAACTCCATATGGTTTGATGAAATTCCTTCAGATTGCTAAAGATGGTCAGTATCCAAGGGTAGTCTCCGTGCAGGTATGATATGCTGTGTATTCACGCCTGGATCATGCATTTGTTTTAATTGTTTCGGTGTTTCTGAGAGATGCATTGATTCCTAATAATCTTGTAGAACTCCTACAACCTTCTGTGCCGGACTTTTGATTCCGGACTAGCTGAGTGCTGTCATCATGAGAAGTAAGCTGGTTTCAAGTTCTACTTTACCTTCTTCCATGTCCATATGCTATTTCCTATTTAAGAAAAACTTTCTGCATCACCTTTGCTCTTGTCTTTATTTTTCCTTGGTATTTGTCATATTCCTTTCCCGCAGCATGTAGCTGATAAACTTAACAAGGGCAAGTAAGCCCCATCTTTGCATAACCAATACCATCTAAGGTGCAGTTGATGTAACAGTTCCTTAATGTGAATGTGCTTGTTTAACACAAGCATCTCATGGGTTTCTTGTTTACTTCCATTTATTTTCAGTTAAGTTTCATTGGTTTGGTTCAGTCATGTTTAGTTTTTTTTTTCTATTTTGAATATCTTTCTTCTAAATATTCAACATCCAAAATGGAATTGATATTTACTTATTTAGTTATCTACCAGAAGGACTTTGACGGGAGATACTATAGATGGATACATGAAAATATACAAATTACCAAGTAATATGATCCCTATCACAGTTTGGGAAATTTTTTGACTAATATAGCATCCAAAGTCTTGAGAAGCAACAGGGCTTCCACAAAGTCTGTGGAAAAAACTTATGGAAAATACCTCGTAATATGGTCCCTATCACATTCTGGGAAATTTTTGACAGTCTTGAGAAGCAACGATGCATGGCTACCAAGAAAATATGTGGAAATGCTTCTGGAGTGGAGAATACCCTGAACCCCTAAAATACAAACTCTGGTATGCGGATTGGTCAATGCTAAAGCAGCAGGTGGAGCTAGAGTAACTTTGTTTCAAATTGACATGTCTCTCATATTCTCCGATGCAAAATTAAAGAGGAGAATCTGCAACTTCTCTTCTTTGAATGCTATTCAATACCATGGGATCATAAAGGAGAATTCCTAAAAGTGCAGCAGTCCATGACACTAGATTGCTTCCACCGCTTGATTATTAATGTTGAGCCTTAAGAGATTCACATTTGTGTTTAGAATCTTATTCATACCCTGCTTCTTATGGCAGATATGGATTAACAAAGCCTATGTTCCTTTACTCCAACTTAACCAAGAAGAAAAACTGTTCTAGTTTGTGTTATCAGCATACTTAAGATATCAGCTTGCCACATAAAACACTTCACTGAAGACAAGATGAAGCAGCACTGCACTAACAAGTAGAGAACTAGACTAAGAAAGAGGTACAAAACAGCAAATGGGTCAGATGGCAACTATCCTTGGCGGATGGTTCAAGATCAGCTTTGATGGATTGCTCTTTTCCAAAGAAGAGGACTGATATTGAGCTGTGATCAGATATTGGGGATGAACCTTAAAATGTATCTATTCTTGGGAAGAATTCAATGTAAAGATATAAGCTATTGAGGTCCAGGCAGCTCTGGTTGGCATGCATAACAAAGCACGCAAGATTCTATTATATCTGGCTGCAAGGTGATTTTGTAGATGCTATATTACAAAGGGACAGAAAGTTCCATGGAGAGAAATACCATCACTAGATATTGATAATTTATCACGCAGTTTCAAAGATTTCAAAATCTCTCATGTCAACAGAGAAGGAAATCTAACACCTGATAATGTAGTTGGTGTTGGAAGACACTGTAATATACAACAAATCTGGTTGTTAAAATTTCTGAGTGAAGTCGCAAGTATTGCCTCCTGTGAGTCTGGTTGGCAGTATGTATTCACACTTTGAAACAGTGGCCTCTACGTTATTAATGTGAAAAGAGGATCTGACCCAAGATTTTCTTGAGCCCATTTGTTTTCCCATCGTTTCGTTGTGCATAAGGCATATGTAAAGGACGCTTTAGACTGTTCCTTAGTGTTGGTACACTAGTTAGCTTGTACACTTCCTGCAACAAAAGGAATGGGGAACATACAATCTTATTGAAGAATGAGGAAATGCCACCAAATGCATGATCCACGATCTAATCATCTATGTGTTTGTTCGGGACCTGACCTAGCATGTCTCTTCTATCGGATTATTTTAAAAAAAATCCATGGCGTTTTGGGTCTTTTTGTTTTTATCTGGAGAAATATCGGTCGGTTTTATTTATTTTATTTATTGGACTATGAGAGCTTGGGATTAGTCCTCAGGAGTCCGGTACTTCGGATCAGGCGAAGATCCGAGTATATGACCTCTCTCCACTGACCTCAGTCAGTGTTAATTACGTCAAACAACCGCTCGACAACCCTTGATTAACTGTCTATTGATGTCCTTATAACATGCAACACTACTACTACAGGCAGCACATGCATATGAAGATATATTTTAGGTTAAGCTCTTGGCCTCACCCAAGTTTAGGATCGGTTAATATGATTTTGGATTAACTCCAAGTTATCTGGATTAATTCCAAGTATATTGGATTGACTCCAAGTATTCTGGATTGATTCCAAGTATTCTGGATTGATTCCAAGTATTTTAGACCCATAAGGGTATTTTTGTAATTATGCCAAGTTAGAGGGTATAGGGGTATTATTGTCACTTTAGGTTTTTTTAACATTTTAGGGAGACTTGAAAACCCTTAGAATGTATTTTAGGATCATTTTAAACATATTTGAGTTATAGGGGTATTTTGGTAATTTTACCTTAAATCGGGTTTATTAGACTTAGAGTCTATTTTTATATTTTTTCTGAGATTTTTTATTTATTTTATCATATTGAGGGTATTGGTAATTTTACCCATCTTATTAAGGTTTGGAGGGTATTTTGGGCATAGGAGAGATTTTGATATTTTAAAGAATTTTTTGTGATTTTTACAGATTTTTATCATGTGTGAAGGTATTTTTTGTAATTTCATTAAGTTCTAGGGGCATTTTAGTCATTTGGAGAATTTTATATGTTTTCAGATTTGGTTCTCTGTTTTTTTACTGATTTTTATATTAATTTTACTGATTTTTATTAATTAATTAGATATATGAAGGATATTTAAGTCATATTTTTGGGTTTATGTAATTTCCGGATTTAGTTTTCTGATTTTTACTGAATATTACTGGTTTTTACAGAATTTTTCTGATTTTTATATTTATTTTACTGATTTTAAATAATTTTCGCAGATTTTATTAATTAATTAAGCATGGAGGTATTTAAGTTATTTTTTAACTTAAGTATATTATTTTATGAGTCTATGTTTCATTATTGAGTTTTAATTATGAGTCTAGATTTAATTATGTATGGGATGAGGCCAAAGATATTTTAGAATATTTAATTATATATTTATATATTTTAATTAGTTATTAAACTAATTAATTATGCATGTGAAAATATAATAATATAGTGTTACTTAAGTAGTAGATTCATGAACACACATGCACATACATATGCTCAAAGAACAAATAGTGGCATTTCATTCATTATTTCGGCATAATCCCGTCTTATAGAACGGTGATTTTACAACATAAATTCGGCAGAGCTTCCCCTTAGGAATAAACTTTAGGAAGAGAGTCCTCCGAGAAAATATCTCCTCCAAACGCAGCAAACCTGGGCAAGAGCACCGGATTTGGTCTTCAAATGGACAGAGTTTCCCCTAAGAAATTTTGGGCCAAATGGGCATGGACCTCTTCTTCCCCCTTGGGGGGTATTTATAGGCTTGAAAGCCTTAACCGGTGGGGGTACCCACCGTGGGACTTTGAGGTGGGGGGGTGCCACCGTTTTGTTTCTCTCTCCTTCCCTTTCTCTTTTTTTTTTTTAATTCAAAAAGGGGGAGAGAAGAGAGAGGTTAGAGAGGTGGGGGGGTCCGGTGGGCACCCCCACCGGTTCCCAACCGGTGGGGGGGGTCCCCCACCGGTTTGGGCAACCGGTGGGAGGGGGGGCTTCCCCCCTTCCCCCTTTTTTCTTTTAAAAGGGTTCCAACACTATGTTTCTATTTTTGTCTTTTCAAATGCACTTGGTGGAAGTTCTGTGGGTGTTAAAACACTTAGCCACCTGATATAATCATGTATCAGGTGGCTAAAATACTTAGCCACTGAAGAATCATGTATGTTTCTATTTTTGTCTCTTTCAAATGCACTTGGTGGAAGTTCTGCAGGTGGAAAAATACTTAGCCACCTGATATAATGATTTATGTATATGAAAGTGGTTGACTTTGGCTATTGTTATAAAGGCAATGCATATTCAGAGAAAATGCATTACTTGGATGGATCCACTCTTTCACATGCTACTTTGCATTATTCATTTTGTGTAAATTCATATAGAACATTCAAATGGGTATGTCGGTGTTTGAGTACGAGAGCAAATTTACTGAACTGGAGGGCCGGTAGGATATAATTTAAAAACCTCGTTTCCCTTCGACAAAACTGCCGATTGGAGAAATCAACAACGGAACCTATTATGGGACATACGATGCATTACAGATGTATGATCATTATGCTTCAACCGAGTTATACGGTTCCACCTCTTGTAGAGAAAAGAAATAAAAGGGCGTACCCAGTGCACGAAGCTCCCACCATTTGTGAGGTTTGGGGAAAGGACGATGTATAGAGAAAAGAACTTAAAGCAAAATACTTAATAACACGGCGATACATTTATACAAAACTTCTATCCCGAGCACACGCAATGGAGCCGTAGACAGAAAAGTCCAATCCAATCCACGAAATAATTTGATCTATGAACAGCATCGTTGTATATGTCACAGTATTTCTTTTCGTTTCTGCATATTACTGATTACCATTAATTCCAACAAGCCTTTTTTATGCTGTGTAAAACGTAAACTTAGGTTAGCATCTAGATTCATTGGCATTTTAGCTTTAACATGGGAATGCACAATTAAATTTGAAGATGACTTCCAAAGGGCCCTTTTTGCGATGTATAGATGTTGTAGATGTAACATGATTGATCTCCCCCCCCCCCCTCCTTAAAAGGTAGTTTTGCCAATTTTAGCCAATTTTAATGTGCACATATATGGCTTTTCAACTGTGCCACTCTTTAATTCATGATAAGATTGCACATTACAATCTGCGAATTTCCGTTCATGATGGGATCACAATGTCCACCTCTAATCATGTATCCTTTTGGATGTTTTAGGATCACTTTGACATGATTTTCTTTACCTCAATGTGTGCAACTATTGCTTCTTGTCTTTGCATTTCTCAGTTTGTCTCACGATGATATTGCTATATTTCAATCACTAAGACTGCAATCACAAGGGAATCACAATGTCCCCAATTATCCATCTCTCCTCTATTTTTCCAGTTTTGATGTGCAGATGATTGCTTTTAAGCTATGCATTTATCCGTTTGTTTGATGACAAAGATTTTCACGTTGCAATCACTAAAATTGCTTCTGCAGTTGTGGCACAATGTCGGCCGGTAACCTTGTAACTTGTTGACATTTTAGGATCAGCTTACTGGCTTATAGCCCAATGGCAATGGGAATACTATCTGGAAAATACTTCTCTCCTGGTGGTGGTCCACCAGATGCCAGGATGAACCGATACCGAGGTTGAAGGAATTACATGCTTTCATCTTTATTACCTAAGTTCTATTGTTTCATAGGATTATGTAATGCAGCTAGACTTATTCTCTAATTATTCAAGTTTCTAATGCATCTAATCCTTTGTAGGCAGATATTCTGAAGGTGAATCAAGATACAATCTGTCCAAAGTGACTGTAAATTCTGCTGCACAGGTAGTGAAGTTATTTATTCATTTGCTTTCAGATATTAATAAATTACTTCTTGTTTGAAATAGCTGCGAAGCATGGGAAAGGGATAATAAGCATTTTGTGTATGTTACAGCCATTTTTTTTGAATGTGGGTACATTACAGTCATTTTAAAAACTACAATTGTTAAATTGTTAAGGCAGATGTCATCCTGAGCTCTACTGATGTCGGGGAGAGCTCCGGCGATTGCCACTGGAATGAATGCATCCCTATCAGGGGCAGATGTTCTCAACCATGCCTCCTAGTTGATGGTCGTGAGGAAAGGAGAGGATGGAGTGTCTTCTATCAGCTGGAGCAGCAGACAGTTTACCTGTGCTTCAGGAGTCCTGGTCCATGGCATTACAGATTCCTGCAATGGTGTCATCTCCTGCGCTTGTGTAGGGCGCCTGTGAGATATCTGCTTTGTGGTAAGGAAGGGTATCTCCGGAGACTTTGTCTGGGGAAGAAGATCGGGAAGGAAGCTGACAGGACTGGTAGGAAGATCTGTGTGGAGGAGGCGGCTGCCCGTGCCCCATGGTGCTCAAGGCCACATGGATTTGGCTCAGGGTGCAGGGTCTTCTCTCATGGCCATCATACAGGCCCCACCTGGTTTCACAGAAGGAAGGCTCTGGTGGTAAATTGCTTTTGGATATTGTTGGTGGAAGGGTGCTTCCCTTGTCAAGTCTGTCATGGACATGGGAGGAGGGAGAAGGGGGAACTGGGAAGTGCTTCTGACTGGTGGGTGGTTCCTAGCTGTGGGACGAGGACAGTGTAAAGCTGAGGAGTGAGCAACGGTAGGCTTTATGGCAGTGGAAGACTCAGGTGTGCAAGTACAGGCTGCCAAGGGGCACATAGAAAACCCCTAGGACCTTTTGGATGCCAATTCTTCTCTCATATACAAAAACCCTATGACCTTTTGGACACTGATTCTTCTCTAGGAGTTCCAGTTATCCTCTATGGTGGAGCCGGTATCTCTCACATGGTTGCAAGGTTCGGAGTGTTAAAGGAGGATCTCCATCAAACCGGGATGTTGCTATCTGTTGCCGCTAGACAGGACAAGCAGTCCCCGTTCCACTCCAATGTGTATTAGAGAGCTCATAGCACAGGGATCTCTCTTCTCGATGCAGGTTGCAGTGTGAAAAGAAGAGAGAAGGCCTTAGGCGGTGGGATTAGGGTTTTCCCTTCAGAATGGGTGGGAGGTGGGAAACAACTTATTGGGGGAGGATGCATGGAGGTCTTTTGATCCTCCATTCAAACGCGAATGATTAACGTAGAGTTCGGGCTGGGGGGTTTGGGGTCGATGTCAAACCGAGGTTAAGCCTCTTGGTTGGGCATTCGAGTTCAGGTGTCTCAGATTGCATCCCAGGTCCATCGAGGTTGATCCAAGTTGAGTGCAGAGGCCTAGTGCTGAACAGATGTCTCTTGGGCCTACTTTACAGGTCTGTGACTTGTCCGATCTTCATATTGAGGCTCACAACTTCTTTATGAGGGTGATTGGGGACCATCTTCTCCATCTAATAGCATGGACAAACACCTCGATTTTTCAGCCACCACCGTCTACCTAGCTGGCCCTGGTAGGCTCTTTGCTGGTGCTCCCTCTAGGGATGGCCTTTGGGGGATCTTTGAAGCAGCCTCCTCAACTGGTGAGATATCTCCTTCAAGTGAGCTCTGCCCTCATCTGTGCTAGTGATTACCAGCTGTGTGGTAACTGCCTTGTAGTTTGGAGCCAGCTTGGCTCATAGGTAAGGGATTTGGCATCTCTCTTGTCAAGTAGGGTAGAGCGGCAGGAGCCTGCTTGGGAACCAACAGGACTTCCCCCCCTTCTTGGCCTCCATACTTGTTTGGCATCGGTTGGTCAATCAAACGATCCTCCTGATAGGCGGTCTACCTACAAGTCAGCTCGTCTATTGTACCTTTAGTTCCCAAGAAGGCCATAGATTGCTCTAGTGGCAGGACTCAACCTGATTCCCCTGGCTTTGGCATAGGGTTCCATCCCTAAAATAGCTGTCAGCTTGATGTTTCTGATGTGGAAGAGGAGGAAGAGGATTTTGGCTATGAGGATGAGGATGCAACTTCATCGAAAGGGGAGGCCTGCCTTGAGGAGGAGTTGGCAGGAGATGTACATATGGTGGAGGGAGTGTAAAGGGGAATGGGATGACTAGGTAAGGAAGAAATCAGGAAAATCTTGGCTAAGGTGGAAAAGATGACAGATGGGCAGATGAGGGAGGTGGTGAAGAAGGTGGGTCTCTCCTTTGATTGAGAAGGATGTGAGGCGGGTGGGGCATGCCGGGGGAGGCAAAAAACATGGGTAAGAAGAAGTATGTTGGTTCTGATGGGCATGAGGGGGTTAGGAATGTTGATGGTGGGGGTGATGAATCCTTTTTTACAAGGACATTTTCTTGGAACATGAGGGGCAACTTCAGGGAGGAGACTAGGAGAGTGGCAAGATATTTTGTTAAAAGTTGTAAGATGGATAGCATGCATCTGCAAAGTCTTAAATGTGAAGGGAAAGGTGTAGACATTATGTGGGAGATTAGGCTTTGAAAGGGTGTCTTCTCTTGACATGGCAAAGCTGGGTGGTATTATGGTGACGTGGAATGAATATGCTATGGAGGAGGTAGAAGGGCTTACAGTTGCTATTATCTCCTACCTTTGTTAATTGAGGAGAGAAGGGAGCTTTTCTTTGCCCTTTCAAAAGACGAGGTTAGAATACAAGTTTTGCTTTGGCAGGTGATAAGGCTTCAGGTCTTGGCAGTTTTCCTTTGCCGTTCTTCTAATATTGTCAGGCGAATGTCGAAATTGACATTCTGAAGGCAGTACTAGACTTTTAGCAGGGG
Organism: Zantedeschia hybrid cultivar; assembly: GCA_030544215.1. NCBI lineage: Eukaryota > Viridiplantae > Streptophyta > Magnoliopsida > Alismatales > Araceae > Zantedeschia > Zantedeschia hybrid cultivar. The sequence continues at coordinate 66,893,184 of JARZZO010000005.1, read as the reverse complement.
AAGGCCCAATTTCATGGGATTAACAAGATTCTTTGGTGTTGGATTTCTATGTAGGAGGGGTGAACTGCCTGAGAGATTATAGACCTAGTGGCTTGCTCATTGTAGTCTACAAGATAACACCAAGTTGCTATACATGATATTAGAGGATGGTTTTTTTTCCGAAAAAAAGCAGAATGCACTACTAATTTTGTTGGAAAATAAATAGAAGGAGTACAATCAAACAGATAGGAGAGGTTCCTATCTTAAGAAAGGAAAATAAAAATTTAAAAACAGCCTCACGGACTTTTATGAAACTTCTCTAGCCAGTCTTCAGCAGACACCCCCATAATATGCCAGCTCCAGTTGTAAAGAAAAGAGATAATCAGCATAAGAATATTCTCAATATAAATTCTACTACCACTGAAGATATAGGCATTCCTCTCCTAAATTCCCCAGTAAATAGCATGCGGTATAATTTGGAGAATCTTCCTTCTTGTGCCCTTGGGAATGTTATGCTTCATCTTTCTAAAGAATTCCCACATGCCCTGCATATTATTGAATAGATGGATATTGTACACATTCTGTCAATGATATCCCATATTTCCCTGCTGGTATGACATGTGATGAATAGATGGTCAATATCCTCTGCTGCAGCTTCGCACAACACACAAACATTGTGTCGCTGTTTCTGCTCCACCTAGACCGATAAATTTTGGTAACTGCGTCTCTGAAATACCAACCACATGAAACTCTGAACTTTGAAAGGAGATTTCACTATCCAAATGTCATCGAAATTCCTGAATCATCAAAATTGGGATTGATCTCCTTCCAGAAAATTATAGAAAGTTTTCACAGAAAATACTCCTCTGTTAGCTGCCCAAATAATCTGATCTGTCTTTTCTTGCCTAACCTGTACTTCTGACAGTAGTTGAAGTAATGACAAATGTTGGCTCTCTTCATTATCTTTTAGGCCCCTCACCACTGAACCCTCCCATTATCCATTGAATAAACCTTACTGACCAGCCCGTCTTTCTTGCATGCTAACTGAAAGATCAGTGGATACTTCTCCGTAAGTGTTTCATTGCCAATCCATTTCCAGCCAGAACAAAGTGTGTTGACCATTGCCAATTCTGAAAGAGATTTCTGCTCCCTGAGTACTGACTTTCACTCTGCTGCCAAGTGCTTTGAAAAAGCTCAATAAACTGTTGGTTATCTAGCCAGATTTTTTTCATCTGAAATAATTTTTCTTTCTGTTCTCCTTTCTGCAATCCAGAACAATAGTATTTTGGTCCGAAACACTTCTAGGTAACAGGATTACCTTTGGATGGGGAAACATTGAATACCACCTTGTATCAACAAATTTCTGTCTAGCCTGGATAGAGTTTGATCTCTCCTCTGGTTACTCCAAGTGAATCTGCCTTGTGATAGTTGCAACTCCATAAGACCACAATTATCTATCAGTCATTAAAATTCTTCATGCATGTAGTGAAATTTCCACTTATATTTCTTTCCGCTGGATTCTTGACTGTGTTAAAGTCTCCTATTATCATGGAATTCCGGGATCCCGGGACCCGCCGATCCCGAACCGATTCGATCCGGATCGGCTGATCCTGATGAAGACGGGCCAATCCGGATCGGCCATATTAAAAAATTAATTAAAATTAATAAAATATTATAAAAATAAAAAAATATACACATTATTCAATGAATGTATAAAGAAAATGAATGCAAATCATGCACATCCATAAAAAATGAACATGAAAGACAAATATCCCGCTAATAATTATTATGTGCACTAACTAAAGAAAATATATTATGAAGTATTTGTCATGAAATTAATGAAAAATACCATAGAAAGATCACATTTGTGATCCTTCATCATCCGGTTCATAAGTTTAAGCTGGCGGCCTATAATCTGCAGGCATATACGTTGGATACCCATAGCCATACAAGGAGCTAGCGAGGTCTTCAAATTCCCTATGAATACCTTGATGTGTATTTGCTTGTTGACTTGAGCTTTCTCTTGATTGTATTGGAAGGACATAAATGCCCTACTGAATAGGTGGAGGTCCGGAGTATCCTGCAATAGTGCTGCTGATGTCTGAATACGGCCGTGCAGGGGGGTGAAAATGGGCGGATAAGAAGATCCATATTCTCAGATGGGCCAATCATATCCTATCTGTCTTTGTTGGCCTTCAAATCCCCCTTGTTGTCTTTGTCTTTGGCTTTGGCTTTGGCTTTCTTCAAAATGACTTAGAGGTGCGGAGTAACTTTCGTATCCTGAATAACTGTTCCCAAGTCTATAACCTCTTGATAGTCCATTAACAGCAGCATCACCATCACCATCACCATCACCATCACCATCTCCATCATCATCTAATTGTTCCTGAGTGGAGTCATCACTCTCCACTTGACCTGTTTTCTCCAACCGCCTTCTTCTACGTCTGTAGGTTTGTTTCTCTACCTCGTACGTACTGGCCAAATGAGGTGGTAAGGTTAGGGTGTTCTCAGGTGTCTCTCAAGTTTGCTGAACTCTAGCTGTGTCTCCCCTTTGTTCTTGTTCCATCGAGTCCACTCATTGTTTAGACTTTTCTTTTGATTGCTTTTTTTTTTTCCTGTCAGATGACTGCAATGAAGTTCTCGCTGGGTCTTTGTCCTTTCTTCTATGTGGATTTACCTGAGTAGTTGATCTCCTAAGTGCTGGCTGAGAGACAGAAACTCTAGCAGTGGCTGGTAGTGTGGCTGACTTTCGATGCTTCGGAGGAACAGATGCACCTCCTTTGTCTGCTGCCTGAAATTCAGGATCTCGAGCAACTACTCTATTTAATTCACCTCTTGCCCAACTCCAATCCTGAGGATCAAACTCAGGATGAGCATCTCTGGCTGCTCTAGTCTCCACCCAAGAATACAATGGGTGTTCTTTATCTAACAATTCATCGATATCAATCTGATGTAGAGGCTCATCAACTGGTCTGCCAGTAAACTTCATGAATATCTGTCGTTCAAGTCTCTGTCTTTCTTGAATCTGCCTGATCTTTAGGCGCATGTTGTAGTGACAGTACACCAGTTTCTCCAGCTTAGAAACACCCAATCTATTACGAATCTTCGTGTAAATGAGACTGAATGTACTCCAGTTTCTTTTATACTGGCTGGAAGAATTGGTTTGACTGAATACTCTTACTACAATATATGCCAAATGATTTGTGACAATTTGTCTATAATTAATCTGAATCCAAATTCAGCTGTTGCAAAAAAAGAAGAAGACAATATTAATAATTAATGATATTAATTGATTAAATTGAAGGCTAATTATTATGTAATTAATTTGGAGTTGTCTTCATTATTGTAGCTCTGACGTCCTTATCTCCATAAATGTCAATCTTCAATTTAAATCTTTCTATCTACAAAATAAATATAAATGACATAAGTTATTGATAGAAGACTAGATCTCCATAAACTCCTACTTTGTATGTTACCTCTACTAAAGTATCTATCCTTTCGTTCGCATTCTTTGATATTCTAGTAATGGCATTGGTTGTGCCTTGAAGGATCTCTCCGTGATTGTGCATGCTTTCATCATACTGATATCTTGGGTTAAAAAAATATCTTACATTTAAATTAAGGTTCAATAGTTATCAAAATAAATGTCCTTAACATTAATCAAATAAAATCAACTAGAAAAGAAATAGAATTAACCAGCAGTATAGAGATCATGATAGAGAGTTGACTCCCATCTACCATTTCCCAAAAGCTGCAGGATTGTTTTGCCCTTAAGTGCTCCTTTGCTCTATCCATTGCCTTATACATATATCCCATATCATTTTTATCATCCCCATCAACCAACTTTAGAACGTGCCAAAAAATTGTCAGAGTGGAATAACTGGGCCAACTGATGCTTGTATTTCATCAGGCTCTCCAAAGATATGAAGTTGGATGCAAGTCTAGTAGGGCCAGTATGAAGGAGATTCCGTCCACCTGTATGCTCTCTCATCATATGGAGGATCTGTTGTGACTATAAATAAATCTATATGTGCCAGAAAATTGTCAGAGTGGACTAACTGGGCCAATTGATGCTTGTACTTCATCAGACTCTCCAAAGATATGAAGTTGGATGTAAATCTGGTAGGGTCAACATGAAGGAGATTCTATCCACCTGTATGCTATCTCATCATATGCAGGATCTATTGTGACTATAAATAAATCTAGTGATCATCTAGGTCTGACTCTACTAATTCAACAACAAAAGGGTCTCTACTTATGTCCTCCATCATCAAGTTAATAGAATGTGCTGCACAAGGCACCAGTACAAATGCTTCTTCTGCATCAACAATCTGCCAGCTGGTTTATAGTTTGCTTTATTGTCAGTGACTACCTACACAATATTATCTTCACCAATTTCCTCCACCACCTTATCCATGAGACTGTACAAATAATCAACATTCTTTATCTTGTTGGAGGCATCCACATACTTCAAAAAAATAGTGCCTTCACTGTAATAGATAAGGAAATTAATTATGGATCTCCTTGTCATCTCTGCCCAACCATAATACATGATGGTGCAATTACGCTTCTTCCATACAATTTTGAAGTTTTTCACGTATGCCTTCAATTAATTGTAGTCCTCCTCGATGCCAACATCATAAATGTAGTGAGGTGTAGGGGCCTTTACACTAAGTCCAGCATCTACAATTACATCCACCATCGTCTGAAAATATGGGCTGGATATTGTATGGTTGGCACACCTGCATGGAAAAACCACTTCACAATTCCTTTCAAGGTATTTTTTACTGAGGCCTTGACTCTTTTCAAGGCTTGTTTGAGTCCAAGCTGTCTGATAGATCTTGATCTGTGTAAAAATTGGTCCATAGGATCCCTTGCCACATCTGACGTCCGTCTACAACCAAACACAGTACTAGCAACCCTACCAACAGAAAGGCCCTTAGGAAGAGATCTCCCAGACTGAGAACTGGTAGGCACAGATCTAACTGATGATCCTATACCTCTTTATTGGTCCTCATTTTCTCTATTTGTCCGCAGACTGGTACGAACGGTTCTAGTGTACTATGGATCAGGGTCATCTGGATCCTCCTCCTCCTCATCCTCATCATCTAAGCTGAACGGCTGCTGAACATGCAGACTGTAATCCCTTCGTTTCTGATGCCTTGATATCTCATCTTGTAAATCTAGTTGGGCTGATAAATCTTTTTGGACTTTTGTACTCAACATGTAAGCGCTCATTTCCCTCTTGAAGTTCACTGAAATTGACTCACATCTGTTGGCATCTCTTACTATACCAACAATATGATTTTTTAGGCGATGCACGCCTTCATCCATCTCATTTCCACATCAGTTGCATTTGACCCTCCTTTGCCTATTGTCTACTTGTGTCCAATGTTGTCAACCAGGATCACCACCCTGCTGCTCCATATCCTGTTCATGATGTCCTTGCTCTGTCATATTCGTATATAACACAAAAAGGTACAAATAAGTTTAAGTAGTACTAATCACATGTATTAATGCACAAATCTATGCAATCAGGTTCTAATAAGTTCAGTTGAGTGTTTGACACACTCAATTGAACCATAATTATACTAATCATATAAAAGTCCCAATTTGTAATTCCTAATTAGGGTTAATTTTAGAAAATTAGCATTAAGGATGTGCAATTAATGAACAAATTTATGCAATCAGATTCTAATAAGTTCAGTTGAATGTTTGATACACTCAATTGAATCCTAATTGCACTAATCATATAAAAGTCTCAATTTTGAACTCTTAATTAAAGTTAATTTTAAGTAGTTAGTACTAATGACGTATAATTAATGCATATATCTATGCAATTAAGTTTTAATAAGCTCAATTGAGTGTTTAACATACTCAATTGAATTCAAATTACACAAATCATACAAAAGTCTTAATTTTTAACTCTTAATTAAGGTTAATTTTGAAACATTAGTGCTAATGATGTGCAATTAATACACAAATCTATGCAATCAGGTTCTGATAAGTTCAATTAAGTGTTCGACATACTCTTGAACCCTAATTATACTAATCATATAAAAGTCCTAATTTTGAACTCCTAATTAGTGTTAATTTTAAAAAATTAGTACTAATGACGTGCAATTAGTCTATAAATCTGTATAATTGGGTTCTAATAAGTTCAATTGGGTGTTTGGCACATTTAATTGAGTCCTAATTATACTAATCATATAAAAGTCTTAATTTTTAACCCCTAATTAGGGTTAATTTTAGAGATTTTATCTAATCAATATATTAATTTTTTTCTAAGCTAAATATTAATAGATCTACGCTACTATAAATAATTTTTAATTTTTTGAAAATTAAAAAAATTTAAGATCGAAATATACCTTAACCTGGATCGGGATTCGGCAAAGAAATCCTATGTCGACGGCGGCGGTGGCGGCGGCGGCGACTGCTGGCCGGCCGGCCAGTGGTGATGGGGTGACACCCCCCTCTTTCAGTTAGAGAAAGAGAGAGGGAGGATGGCAATAACGGCAGTGGCAGATCGTCGGTGGCGACGGTCAGCTGCGGTATGGGGGACCGGGTGCGGGAGGGGGAGCCGCAATAGCAACATCAACATCAGTGAAACGCTGCTGCTACTGGATCTTGATCCGGTACCGATACGGGCTGATCCCATTTTTTTTTTTCTTTTTAAAAATTGGGGGGGGGGGGAGGGGATAATGATTTTTCCCCTAAAATTGGGTCGAGACCTGTCGATCCCGATCTGGATCGGCCAATTTGGATCGGGATCGCCCGATCTTGCAATCCATGCCTATTATACACCATGGAAAATCATAAGTCCCCTGAAGATCTTTTAATTCCTCCCACATTGCCGTTTTGCTCATAACAGTAGTTGGCCCATACACAACTGTAAGCATCCAGGCACCATTCTGAATCTTCTTCTTGAACTTGATAGAAACATGAAATTCTCCTACTGTTAAGAAATCCCCGTTCAAAATATCCTAATTCCCAGCTCTTCATTCGGGATCAAAAAATGCAGTAGAAATAAAAATATCGAATCCCGTGCCGTTTCGAAAATCAAGAACAAATCAGAAGTGAAACGGTTTTCACCTTGCGGGGATTTGAATCCGCGTTCGTACGGTTCCGTCCGTGCGATGCCGCAAGTCGCGTAGGTGCCCGGCCTCTAGCGGTATCCACACGGTCATCCTCTTGACGGATCGTCCTCGCTCGGTGTGGCGTCTGTCGATCTTGACTGACTGCGCGTAATTCTCCGCGACATGCGGATTCGGAGTTCTCATTTGACGGGAAGCGGAGCCGGAGGGAGGCAGAACAGAACCACCAGGGGCGCCCTCTAAGGGGGGCGGCTAGAGAGAAGAGAGAGAGAAGGGGGCGGCTACATCAGGTCAGAGTGCCTGGACTTTGACCTAGCATCCATACTTTTATAATAAGCGACTTTGCGATTTTTCAGAAAAACCCACATTTAATATAAAACCTGTTAAATAGCTCGTCGACTGAAAACCTTTTGTGTGTGACCTTCTAGGCCCAAATACCAATCCAGTTAATGTCTCATTAAGCTCAATAACTCTTTACTGCCTCACTAAATTAATTAATATCCATATATTAATTAATTAGCCAAATTTAATATCCCACATTGAATTCGGACGGACCTTTGGTCATGTTGGGGGCCAAGCTACACTGTGTGAACTTAGAAGGCATTGGGGTTCTGCAACCCACTAATGGAACCTTTCCATCATCAGTTATTGTGCGGATATAATCCTTCATCTGTATAATGTTTCCAAATCGACCTAGGACATAGTTAACTGTTAAACCCTAGCCAGTTGATTCGCTTGAATCATATGCCGCTAAACTATATCAGATAACTCCTTATCTGATTTAGTATCTGTCCTGGTCAAAAACTTAAGCGCATCATTCTCGGAACATTCTCTCTCCTTTTACTGAGAGCAGATGTGTTGACCACATAATTACCTTCGAGGGTAACTTCCTGAAATCGATCACTTAACTTAATTGATATCCTGTGATTAGAGATTCGTTAGTCAATGTCAAAGTTCAGAGACCTAACAACAAGGTATCTTTGGTGTCTTAGGTCCAAAGACCAACCACGCAACCCTGATAAAGAGTCAAGCTGGTTAACAGTTGGGTAGATACCATCCAGCGATTCAAGGTCGCATCGGTTCAGTGAACTTATTCGCCAATGAGCACCTATAGGTCCTACATAGTGTCTGCACAAGTGACTTATAGGATCAATCACCCTCATCAAATGAGCTAAAAAAACCTGTACTAGTCTAACCGGATGTTTGATGTCCTTTTCAAACATCCTCTAACTAGGAATTATTAAGAACATGTGTTTACAAGCCTTCAGTCTCATAATTATGATCTCATCATAATCCGAAGACTATTGCACATGTTCATGGACTTTATTGTGAAACGATAAGCAAAGTCGAATTACAAACACAATGAATATAAGCTAATTTATTAAATAATTGAACAATACATAGTATTTGATTGACTTGTAGGTCACATAATACTAACAATCTCCTACTTGGATTAAAGTCAATCACCCTTATGTTGAATACGCATATTCTCTAGGTGACGCTCAAACACATTTTGAGACAATGGCTTTGTCAGTGGATTTGTAATGTTGTCGGCTGAGGGAACCCTTTCCACCGCGCCATCTCCTTAAGCTATGATTTTTTTGATCAGGTGAAAGCGCCTCAGAATGTGCTTCGACTTCTGATGAGACCGTGACTCTTTTGCTTGAGAAATCACCCTATTATTGTCACACAGCAGTGGGACAGGATTAGTGATGCTATCTATCACATCAAGATCGTTGATGAACTTCTTCATCCAGACTGCTTCCTTGGCGGCTTCAGCTGTAGTAATATACTCAACTTCAGTTGTCGAATCAGTAGTGGTTTCTGGTTTGGAATTTCTCCAACGCACTACTCCCTTGTTGAGTGTAAATACAATTCCAGATGTTGACTTACTGTCATCCGGATCAGACTGAAAACTCGAGTCAGTAAATCATCGCGACTTTAAGTCTCATCTTCTGTTGACTAGAAACATATCATTAGTTCTTCTTAAGTACTTAAGGATACATTTCACAGCCTTCCAGTACTCATCACCTAGATCTGCCTGATATCTGCTCGTAGCACTTAGAGCATATGCTACATCAGGTCTAGTACAGAAGCATGGCATACATAATCGAACCTATGGCTGAGGCATAGGAAACTTTATCTATTAATGCCCTCTCTTCAGAAGTTTTAGGAGGCTTGACCTTTAGAGAGATAAATTCCATGTCTCATCGATATGAGATCTCTTTTGGAATTTTTCATGTCAAACTTTTTGACAATAGATTTTATGTATATGGATTGGGTCATAGCAAACATCTTCTTTGATCTATCTCTATAGATCCATGTTCCCAATATATAAGATGCTTCTTCCAAATCCTTCATTGAGAAGTTTTTAGACAGCCATACCTTTATTGATGACATCATCCCTACATCATTTCCAATGAGTAGGATGTCATCAACATAAAAGACTAAGAAGGTGATTGCGCACCCTCTATTTTTCTTATACATACATGGCTCATGTTCATTTTTAATGAAGTCATAAGATTTGATCGCCTCATCAAACCTTATGTTTCAGCTTCGGGAAGTTTGCTTCAATCTATAAATGGAACTTTGCAATTTACATACCAATATTTGGAGATTCTTTCGAAGTGAAGCCTTTTAGTTGTATCATATACACCAATTCCTCAAGGTTTCCATTGAGGAAGGCTGTCTTCACTTTTCACATTTATCTGCCAGATCTCATAATTATGATATGTAGTAATGGCGAGAAGTATTCTGAAAGATTTAATTATGGCAACAGGTGAGAAGGTTTCGTCATGGTCAACACCTTCTCTTTGACGATAACCTTTCGCCACTAATGTTGCGTTATAAGTCTCAATATGTCCATAAGTACCGATCTTTCTCTTAAAGATCCACTTACAACCGATAGGTACTATACCCTCATGTAAGTCTATCAAGTTCCAAACTTAGTTGGTGTACATGGACTGAATTTCAGAGTTCATAGCTTCTCGCCATTTCTCGGCCTCAGGACTCTCAATGGCTTCCTAGTAAGTTTTGGGATCATTATCCTCATTATAAAGTGTCTTATAATCATTCCCACTGATATGTCTCACATATCTCTCGGGTGGTTTAGGCACTCTAATAGACCTACGAGATTCTTGTGCGTGTATTTGAATAGATTCAGAAACTGACGGTTCATCCGATGAACCTGTGATAGTTTGTGGGTCTAGAACTTCTTCCAAAGTTACTTTACTTCCACTATCTTTTTGGATAATATAATCTTTTTCCAAGAAGACACTTCTCCTGGCGACAAATGCCTTTTATTCGCCAAGATAATAAAAATAGTGGCTGTAGGTTTTCCTCGGATACCCCACAAATCTACACTTGTCAGTTCTGGACTCCAGCTTATCTGAATCATGTCTTTTAAGTATGAGCAGGACATCCTCCGACTTTAACATGCTTAAGGTCTATTTCCTTCCTTTCCATATCTCATATAGAGTGGATTCAACAGATTTATTGGGTACTTTGTTCAGGATATACATAGTAGAGCTAAGTACATATCCCATAGGGACACTGGTAATTTAGACATGCTCATCATTGAACGTATCATTTCCATCAATGTGCGATTCCTCCTTTCTGATACACCCTTCATCTGAGGTGTATAATGAGGTATAAGTTGAGAAATGATACTATTATCCTTTAGCTACCGTGTGAACTCTGTACTTAAGTATTCCTCCACCTCAATCCGATCGGATGGTTTTGATACTATTTCCAGTTTGTTTCTCCACTTTATTCTTAAATTCTATGAATTTTTCAAAAGCTTCTGATTTGTATTTCATTAAGTACACAAAGTCATATCTTGAGAAATTATCAGTGAATGTTATGAAATAGGAGAAGCCACCAATGGCCTGGGTAGACATGAGATCATATACATTAGAATGTGTTAGTTCCAATATGTCTTTGGCTCGTTCGCCATTTCCAGTAAATTGGGATTTAATTATTTTACCCATCAAACATGACTCATAAGTTGCATATGATTCAAAATCAAATAGATCTAAATATCCATCTTTATGAGTATGTTTTCTCTAATGTGACCGAACCTATAATGTCATAAGTAGGCTCTATTAACTTTACACTTGCTCTTCTTAAGAGCATTATCGACATGAAGACTATCATGAGATACGTTCATCAAGTACAATCCATTGCATAAAGAAGCAGAAACTACTATTTTATTTTCAAAATAAATTGAACAATATTTGTTCCCAATGGATAAAGTATACCTAGTATGATTTAAACAAGAAATAGATATAATGTTCCTTATTATGCTAGGTACAAAATAACAACCATCTAATGATAAATAGTCTCCAGATGGTAGTTTGAGATTCACTGTCCTATAACGATCGCCGCAACTCTTGCGCCATTACCTAGTCTCAGCTTCACCTCGCCAGTCCTCAGCTTACGCCTTCTTGTCAGCACCTGCACATTATTACATATATGAGAAACATATCCAGTATCTAATACCTATGATGTATAATCTCTAGCTGACAAATTAACATATATCATATAGAGACCTGAAGCGTCATGCTGCTTCACCTTTCCTTAAGCCTTGTCATTGAGGTATTCTTTGCAATTCCTCTTCCAGTGACCCTTCTGATGGCAATAGAAGCAATCATCCTTTTCAGCTTCCTTACTTTTGTCCTTCTTAGCAACCTTTGGCTTTTCCTGTTTCTTGCCTTTGCCTTTCCTAAATGCTTGAACTGCTTTCCTCTTTTTGTTAGTCTTACCAACCATGAGAACTTGGGGCTTTTCCTTCATAAGGTTCCCCTCTGTAGCCTTCAGTATGTTCTATAATTCAGCCAGAAATGCTTGGATTTTGTTCATGTTAAAATTAATAATGAACTGTGCATATGATTGTGGAAGAGAAACTAGAACAAGATCAGTATGTATCTACTAAGGAAGTGGAACTCCAAGAGCATCCAACCTTTTTACCTACTCAATCATCTTCAGCCCATGGGCCTGCACTAAAGATCCCTCTGCCATCTGACCTTTGAACGGATTCTTTGATATCTCATATCTTTCGATTATGTTCTACTCACCAAATAACTCTTTCAGATGGAGAATGATGGATCTTGCATCCATCTCTTTATGCTGCCTCTGCAAATCATTCCTCATAGAGGCAAGTATGTAGCATTGGGCCATAGTGGAATCTTCTTTCTATTTCTCATATGACAATATATCTTTTTCTGGGACATCTAATGCTGGTTCAGCAGGAGGATCATCTTCCAGGACATAGGCAATCTGCACAGACCTGAGGACAATCTTCAGGTTTCTGAGCCAGTTGGAGTAATTCGGGCCTGTTAATCGATTGGGAACCAGTATGCCACGCAATAGATTGTGGTACGACATTTTAGCCTACAGGACATAATATTACAGTTAGCAGATGTTCAATTATTTATATTAAAAAACAAGATATGGACTTTTACCTAGTTTTACTTCCACTAATTTTCATCGGACTGTATAACCTTTAGATATATAGAACGGGAGACGCCGACAGTCTTGTAGCAGAGATCTGAATCTCTAAGACTCATAGCATGATCTCGGGGAAACATAAGCATCATATTATGATCTTAGAGTAACTATCTCAATAGTACTTGCAACTTCTTGTAATATCTGATCATATTTCGGCTCCTAGGTCTATAATGGTCTTGGGAAACACAATAAACAATTATCCCTAGTCTAAGCATTGCCATCATTACGTGACGGAATAGATTAGGGTGTAGCTCTTGGAAAAATGCAAGGATAGCTACGTCGTTCCTCTACCCAATCTAAAGGCATCATAAAGCTATAGTTTTTAGTTCTTTCATCAGACGGTGATAGATCTCGGGGAAACACAAGAAACTGTCATCACTAAATCGAATCCTAAAAATTATAATGATAGTACATTCTCAATGACTCGCGCTCCGACTTAGATTTTAAGTTAAATGTTTTCTTTATTTTATTTTAGTCTCATCCTAGGTGATAGTATATAAATATATCACATATATTTAATATCTACATAACCTAGACATTTGATTCATAATGAAATTAAAAGCATGTATCACATACATGTAAATGTGTGGTCATAGATAGTACAGTGGTTTGATTTGAGCCATACAGTCAATTTCACTTACATTCAATATAACAATTACATTAAATGATCTGCAATTACATAAACAATTTGAACTCTTTCAAAAACCTTCTTGGTTGCAGTTGTGGATTATCCTCGCTCTTTCCTTACTTGTCTCGATCAAATTACGTAACAAATTTTCAATTTACATGTAAATGTAAAGAAGGCCTTATGGCGAGTACATAATGGAGGGAGGTAGAATTATATCGGAATATGAGAGAGGGAGAGGTTCACAGACCTCTATTTATTAACAATTAATAAAAAATAATCATACATCCATGATCTATATTCAAACATCATCACATGAAATATATACAAGTGCATATCTATGACCACAATATGTTTTATATTTACCAAACGACATAATAAATAGCTCATCACATGGCTAAATAAAAGTTTTTTAAAAATAAATAATTTTTTGAATTTCAGAAAACTTGGTTCCAATCAAAATTGGGATTTGAATTTTGAGAATTCATTTTATTAACATTATCATGTAATTAAATCAAATTTAAAAGCATTAGACGCACATCTCATGTGTATACACTCTAAAATAATAATTTTCATAATATTCCATGCAAATTAAAACGCTTCTAAAGAATTGGGGCAATCTAACAATTAAATTACTAAAAGAATTTGTCATTAATCTAACAACTTAGATTAATATTTTAAATTAACAACGCTTGTCAATTTAATAAAATTTCATAATTTTAAGTGGGCTCAATAAAATTAAAACATGAATTTGATTGAATTATAAAAGTACCCTTTTAAAATAAAACCAATTTTTTTTTTTTAATTTTATTTTAATGGGCTCCTAGGGAAAAGGGCCCAAAGCTAGTCCAAAAGGGGCTCAGCCGATTGGGTCTTGGTTCAGACTAAGGCTGAACTAGGCCCAACCCTGGGCTTGGACCCAGGCCCCCTCTGGTGGGGAAGCCTGGCCCGAGCCTTGCTGGGGCTCGCTCGGATCTGTTGGTCGGGGCCAGGGTCCAATCGGGTTGGCTCGTCGGGCGGGCTAGGAAACCCTAGCCCCCAATGGGTTCGCCTTGTGCCATCGCAGGCTCCTTGCTGCGTAGGGAGTCCGGTGGCAGTTGTAGGCCCCGGCAGCCTGCCCCCCTTTGCGCCGCCGACGCCACCCCCCAGGAAGGAGGAAGAAGAAGAGGCTCATCGCCAGGGTCATCGCCGGGCCACCTTCTCTGGCACCGGTACCCAGTGCCGGCGGTGACCGGCGGGGTCCCTGGTCATACTAGGACCCCCGATCACCTCCCCATCACATGGGGACTGCCCAAAACGAAGCCACAAACCGCCGTTGTTCGTCCCACAAAAAACCCAAAAAAATTTCGATTTTGCAGAATAAAAATAACTAAATTTTATGTGTTCATCCCGTGAGCACAGTTCTTGCATCAAAATCGAACTACTTGCATGGAATATTACAAGAAAAATAAATTTGGAGATTGAGATGACGAAGAACACAGTGAAACATGGCTCTGATACCACTGATAGGATTTTCGTTCGGGACCAAAAAATACAGTGGAAATAAAAATATCGGATCTCATGCCATTTCGAAAATCAAGAATGGATCAGAAGTGAAACGGTTTTCACCTTGCGTGGATTCAAATCCGCGTTCGTGCGGTTCCGTCGGTGTGATGCCGCAAGCCGCATAGGTGTCCGGCCTCTAGCAGTATTCACGCGGTCTTCCTCTCGACGGATCGTCCTCGCTTCCTCGTTCGGTGCAGCGTCTGCGGATCCTGACTGGCTGCGCGTAATTCTCCGCGACATACGGATTCGAAGTTCCCGTCTGACGGGAAGTGGAGCCGGTGGGAGGCGGAAACGAACCACTAGGGGTGCCCTCTGAGGGGGGCTGCCAGAGAGAGGGGAGAGAGAGAAGGGGGCGGTTGCACCAGGTCAGAGTGCCTGGTCTCTGACCTAGCAGCCGTACTTTTATAATAAGTGACTTTGCGATTTTTTCAGAAAACGCACACTTAATATAAAACCCGTTAAATAACCCGTTAAATAACACTTAATTAAAACCCACACTTTGCGTATTCTTGGTGTCTCAGGTCCAAAGACCAACCACCCAACTGTGACAAAGAATCAAGCTAGTTAACAGTTAGGTAGATACCATTGAGCGATTTAAGGTCGAATCAGTTCAGTGAATTCATTTGCCAATGAGCACCTACATGTTCAACGTAGTGTCTCCACGTAAGTGACTTATAGGATCAGTCACCCTCATCAAATGAGCTGAAGAAACCTGTACTAGTCTAACCGGATGTTTCCTCCGACAAGGAACCATTAAGAATATGTGTTTATAAGCCTTTAATATGTAATTATGATCTCATGATAATCCGAAGACCATTATACATGTTCATCTTGGTCCAGTAGGGCTGTCGATGACGATCCAAGAAAGGAAAAGAGGAAGGGGGAACTAGGAGGGGATCCTGCTGAGATTTGCTGCTGCATACCTGGATTAGGAATATTGTCCAGCTTGGCCCCTAGCTTTCCTTCTCCTCCATCTGGCCTTCCAGGAGTAGGGTGTCGTGCTTTGCTGTAGCCGAGCTTGCTTCGATACAGGAAACATCAAGGTTTGGCAGGCCATGCTGGCTGGGAGCTGCAGTCGCTTGATCGCCATCAACCGCTAATGCCCCGCAATCTGCTCCTACTCGCTTTTGACGCGAGTAAACCCTACCAACCTGCCTCTTCCTTCTTATCTTCGACTCCTTCCACAGACTGTCGACAACCTGTGAAATGAGCATAGATATTGCTTCCCTCCACATTACTTTGGTGGAAATCCCAGTTTTGCCCTCCGCTTCATAACCATTAACACCCTCCTTAGTTTGGATAGAATCGGGTTTCACTGTTATTTCCACCCCTTCCTTCTACACTCCATCTACCAATTTGAACCGGTTCGACTCGGCTTCCTCAGGAGATTTAGACGAGCCTCCTTCATGAGCCGATTTTGGGCTAGTCAACTCCATTTGACTCGTCGTCTTCCTCCTCCCGTCAGCTGCCACATTGATGACCCTACTCTCCATGTACTTCCAATATTCCTTGACTACCTCCGCATAAGTCCATCCCTCGCTTCTCTGGGACATGCTTGGATTGCTTTGTACCTGCGTAGGCTCTTCTGTGAAAGAGATCCAAATATCTTCTGATTGCCATCTGACTCTGATATGCTCCGGAATACTCACCTCTTCGTCTGGCTGAACTAGGATTCTAGCAAACCCTAAGAACAACCAGGACAACGTTTTCTTACAAACACCCCTCAAGATCTCATATGGAGCAATTAATGAAGAGAACACCTCTGTATCCCATAACACATGGTAGCCCCTTAACCTGAAACCACTGGGGCTCCCCTGTTTTGGCTACTGTCGTACCATAGCTTGGTACCCAGTGAGCCCATGATATCTCACCCTTAAGCTTCAACACCATACTCCTGATCTTCAATTAAGGCGGCCAAAACAAAATAGAGTGCTTGTAAATCTCAGCCAGTCTCCACTCTTGAATCTTCGGCCAACGTCGATGGAAATTTTATTTCCTTGATATTCAATACTCCCGATGCTACATGCCAATCAAACGGTGCTTGAATGATTCCATGTTTCTTTTGAACGCATAGGACCAAGGCACCGTAGCTCTAGGCCCCTTCTTCTCCTTCTTGACCTTGACCACCTCTTGTTGGGTATTCCGTTCTCCAAATGTAGCCTGACAGGAAAAGCTTCTGTGGCCGACTCCTCTACACTTCCAACACACCAGACTATTCCGGCACTCCTTGACTTGATGATCTGTTGACAGGCAACGGTCACATCTACGCACCTGGTCTTCAATCTGCTTCTTTGAATGATTCCCCAGTCCTTCAATGTTGGAGACCTGACGATCATCAACTCTTGTCCCAGGCATAAAATGGCCCCAAAATTTCCTCCAGTTATTAGCACCTCTTCCTATGCTTTCTGCAAGTTCTTTCCTCTTTCTCCCTGCTTTCACCACTCTCCGTTCCTTCTCTCCCTGTTGCCTCTCAATCCCACGACTGTCTCCTCCACTTTCCGCACTTCCTTCCTCCCTTTCTCTCCCTCGTTCCTTGCTTCCCCTCCTCACCTCTCCTCTCTTACTCCTCCCTTGTTCCTCGCTTCCCATCTCATTGATATTAGAGGATGATTAACGAAGTGATCAGCTATGACTGAGTGATGATGTGTGTTTATCAAAAGAAGACAAATTCAGGATAACTTTCTTATAACATGTGTGAATTCATGATGTAAAGTACAAACAAAGGAGGGACCATTTTGAAGCTGAACTTTGAGAAGGTCTATAACTGAGTGAATTGTGGGTGCTTGTTCTAAGTCTTGTCTAGAGTTTTGGAGTCGGATGGATGGGATGGATTAAAGCCTGCATATTTTAGCCAGCTTCACTGCCCTCATTAATAGAATAACAGGGAACCTTCACTGTATTTTCATAATGGCAGAGACTTTACGTTGGGGGGTTCCTATGTCTGCAGCTACTCTTTTGGTGTCAACATATGTTCAGCATCATGTGGGCCAGGTGCTGATTCTGCTAGCTTAGGTTGTGTGGTGACTTCTCTCTTGACGCAAGTTCCCTAGATTGTTTACTATATTCTTGGATCTCATGGCACTGGTAGCTCAGATGCTTGATGATAGCCCTTCAGGAGGAGGATGGAGTCCTCAGATCAGGAAACAACTGTGGGTGAGGAGATATATAAGGTGGGTGAGTTTCTTGGATTGCTATAAGGGTATAGTTTGGATCTGAATAGGTAGGATGGGTGTATTTGCAGATGAGAGAGTATGGAGACCTTCTTTGTGGTCTGTTTATGATATAATTGGGGATGGTTGGACCCAACACCCATTGACTAATTACGTTTTGGCACCTAGGAGCTTCTTGAAGGTTAAGGTTTTCATTTGCAGTATCTTCCATGGAAGTTTCCTACTTATGATGGACTTAACATGTTTCATGTGGGGTATTCCTACTTTATGTCGCTTGTATGTGGGGGGTGCAGTAGATCACTGGTTCGCAGGATGTGCTTTTTTAATATGGAAGTCCAACAACAATTGTTGGGCAAAGTTTGGTATGACTCCAACCATGGGATACCATTGATATACTATTTTAGTGTTGGACTAGGACATGGACTCTCAAAGGTGACAGTAAGATGTGGCGGCTAATCTTACATTCTACGTTGTGGGCCTTTGAGGAGAGCATAATGGTAGAACCTTCAAGAGAGTAGTTTGTGCTCCTGAGAGAGTTGCTTCTTTTGTTTGTTGAGTAATGCAATGAGATAAAGCTTTTCATAAAGTAGACACTTATAACTCTTACAATTTTTCCTTGTTGAGGGGTTAGAGTGTGACATACCTTCTTGGTGCGTCCTTTTGTGTATCAGTTCTTTGTAAGGGCATACATTTTATATACTTGTAAATTTCCCTAAGATTGTGACACTGTCAACCTTTTAAAAAAAAAAAAAGAGAGGAGATTGTACAGGAAAATCTACAGGCTATTTTTGCTTTTTCAGCAAATGTTGTTTATTCATTTGCTGGGAGTTTGGGAGAGCAATCTTAGTATTTAAATGAGTGCCAGAAATTTGGATATTGTTGATCTTTTTTTTCCCTCCCATTTCTCACAAGCTTTCCCTTGTCCAAAAAGCAACTGCTCTATACCAACATCTTTTTAGCTTTATTACTATGGCTTAACTATTGAATTAGCCTGTATCAGTCATTGTGGAAAGAAGTGACATGGAAAGATTGTGGTTGGAGGAGCCTTTTTAGAACTTTGGGACTTAAAATGAACTAAAGGGAAATGTCTAGGAATGGATTACAGTGGAAAGAAAGTGGCATGGCAAGATTGTAGTATAAAATACCTTCTTAGAACTTCTAGGACTTAATGTGAACTAAAAGGAGACAGCTAGGATTTTCAGCAACAAGCAGTACACTATAAATTAAAGCATAAACCAGCTCATTTGTGTTCATTTTATTCCTTTTGCAGTCTTTTTCCATGAGGAGTTTATGAAGCAGCAGGTCAGATTCTTAAAATGTTTAGTGGAAGTTGGTTGACAGATATTCATTTATCTCTAGTAAAACTGTAAAAGATAGTTCAGCAATTCCCGACTTTCAATATCAAACTTCTAGGGTCAAGAATTTTGGACTCAATTACCAGGTAATAGCACCTCATTTTGTTTTTCTGGCAATCGTTCATCATTCATTCAAATTATTAAATTCCTGTTAGAGCACAAAGTCTAAACGTGTCTGTGAGCGGATGATATAGTGTTGTGAAAAGTCCGGCCTGGTTAACTCTACTTGCATGCCCTCTTGCCTAGTGCTGATGTTGGGATCTTTGTTCTCCCTTTCTGGTAATAATTCTAGTGGTTATATCATGTTCCAGGAAATCTTGTATTATCAATTCAATCAAATCGGTTATCCTTTGCTAGATAGTGCTTTTGAGGTATAGAGGTCCCCTGGGTGGGGGTGTTTGTTGTAAAGAGCTTAAAGAGAGGGATGTAGCTTTTGTCCCCCTTTTTTTGTTTTGAGGTGTGGGAAGCATGAGTGAGTGGCAATTTTACATGGGGGAGTGATACCATCTTCAGGAGGAAAGCTGCCGATCTAGACAGTTTTTTGTTTGTTGCAGGCTTCACCGCCCCTTTTCTCCTCCCAAATGTGGGAAGCATGAGGTGGCAATTTTACATGTGGGAGCGATAGCATGTTTTTTACTTTTTGAAGAAAATCAGTCTACACCACTAATTTTATTAGAAATAAATAGAAGTTGTACAATCAAGTCAAGAAGGAGAGGTTCCCATCTTAATAAGAAAAGAAAAACATAGTACCACAAGGGTAACTCTCTGATGATGAAAACTCTCGCCCGATCCCGAACAGCTACCCCCTATAATGTGACAGCTCCAATTATACAATAAAGAAATAACCAACAGTGCACCATTCTTCAATGTAAATTTTACTTCCCCTGAATATCGTTGCATTCCTTTCCCTCCAAATGCCCCAGCAAATAGCATGTGGTAGGATGTGTAAAATCTTCCTCCCGGTGGTTTGGATACTTTAGCTTCAGCTGAGAAAAATATTCTCTTGTAGGTTATTAAAAGAGGGGTAAATTCTCAAAAGTCTGCCCATAATTCTCCATATTTCTGTGCTAACTTGACATGTAATGAATAAATGATCTATGTCTTCTATATCAGCACCACAGAGCACGCATACAATGTCACTGTCCTTGCACCATTTGCTTCTATAAACTTTGGTAATAATTCTCCTCTTGAATACCAGCCACATAAAACTCTGGACCTTAAGTGGAGACTTCACCTTCCATATATCATCAGTGTCTAAAATATGGCTGTGCTCCTTCCATAAGTTTGTAGAATGATTTAACAGAGAATATGCCTTGGTTTTCTGCCCACAGTATCTGGTCTTTTCCATTCAATTGAATCTGTACTGATGACAGTAACCGAAGCAAAGACATATATTGCAACTCTTCAGTCTCATTGAGTCCCATCCTCATCTAACAGACCACTGCACAATTCCATTCTCCACTTGATAGAGTTAATTGATAAAGCTATCTTTATTGCATGCCAACTGAAAAATGCTCTGGATTTTCTCCTTGAGTGTTTCATTCCCTATCCACTTTTCCAGTGAGAACATAGTGCTTTCACCACTACCCACCTTCACTCTAATATACTTGTCAAATATAGTAGCAACTTTTAGAATCTCTCTCCAAATAGGGGACAACCAAGTCATGTTTTCTGGATGAAGAAAAGAAAAATATAGGAGAAGATTGGTAATGCTTCAACCTTATGATGCATTTCCATAGTGACTCCATTGATAGCTATTCCCAATGCCATTTTCCTAACATGACAAAATTCATCAAATATAAATTCTTCATACCCAATCTACCTTTCACCTTAGAACAACAAACTCTGTCCCATTTAACTAAATGAATACAGTGCTAGGGCATTAGGTTGATAGTGGGCACTTAATAAATTTGTCACAACCCAATCATGAATCTTGAACCAATATTTTCCGCTAGTGCTAGGGCGTTCCTTGGAAGCGACGCGTTAGATCGGTCCCCAGATTTAATGAGAAGTGAGCAAGAGATTGTTAGGGCGTTTCCTGGAAGCGACACGTTACATTGGCCCCCAAGTGTAATGAGAAGTGAGCAAGGGGCTGCTAGGGCATTCCCTATAAGCGACGTGCCGCAATGGCACCTGATTGTGGTGGCAAATAAGCAAGGGTTCTCGTGCATTGGACGAACCCGAGTAAAGAAGTTAATCTATAAGAATAAGAATGAGAAGAAGATTCATTTAGCTACATGGAATGTAGGAACCCTAACTGGTAAAAGCTTATAATTAATTAACTAATGAGAGATAGAATGGTCAACATAGCTTGTTTACAAGAAATTAAATGGAAGGATTTCTAAAGCTAAAGAAATTGAAGATTTTAAACTTTGGTATATAGGTAAGAGTAATAATAGAAATGGTGTAGCTATTATCATAAATAAAGAGTTTAAAGACAATGTAGTAGAAGTTAGAAGGGAGGGAGATAGACTCATATTAGTTAAACTTGTAGTAGGTGAAGAAGTTTTAATTATAATTAATGCTTATGCACCTCAAGTAGGATTAAAAGAGAGTATTAAGAAAGAATTTTGGGAGAATTTTGATAAGATAATTCAAGATATCCCTAATGGTGAAATGACTTTTGTCAGGGGAGATTTAAATGGCTATGTAGGAAAGGATAATAGTGGGTATGAGAGGGTGTATGGAGGCTTTAGCTTTGGTGATAGAAATGGCATGGGTGGGACCATTCTTGACTTTACTATTGCATATTATTCAATAATTGCAAGTACTTACTTTAAAAAGAGAGACGAACATTTAGTAACTTGTAAAAGTGGAACGCATAAAAATCAAATAGATTATTTTCTTATTAAAAAAGTTGATCGATCATTATGTAAAGATTGTAAAGTCATTCCTGGAGAGAGTCTAGTCGCTCAAAGATTTTAGTAATAGATGTTTACATCTAAAAGTTGAAGAAAAATGATGTAGTGAATAGTTGTCTAGAAATTAAATGGAACAATTTCAAAAGAGAGAACTTAGATGCCTTTAAAAAATATCTATAAAGGAGAATATATGAGATTCAGAGGATGAAATTAACATAATATGGAATAGAATGGCTACTTGTATAAATAGAGTAGTAAAAGAAATTTTAGGTGAATCTAAAGGCAAAAGAGTTCTTAGAAAAGAGACATGGTGGTGGGATAACGAAATTCAAAAATTTATTAACTATAAAATGGAATGTTTTAAAACATGGTAAATGAATAAAAATGATCAAATCTTCAAAGATTACAAAATTGCAAAAACAAACGATAAGAAAATAGTTGGTGAAGCTAAGTTAAACGCTTTTGAGGAATTATATCATATGTTGGAAACCCGAGAGGGTAAAAAGGATATATACAAACTTACTAAACTGAGAGATAAAAGGAGTAATGATTTTAGTCATATTATATGTATTAAGAGCGATGAGGGAAGGGTTTTAGTGAAAGATTGCGAGATTAAGGAGAGATAGAGTGCTTATTTTGAAAAAATGTTAAATAGAGATCAATTCAGAGGTTACTGTCGTAAAGAAACCAATGAGTTTAGTAGACCAATTAATTATTAGTATATTCGACAGATTATAGTCTCAGAAGTCGAAGATGCTTTAAAAAGGATGAGAGTGGATAAGGTCCTTGGACAAGATGTGATACCTATTGAAGTTTGAAAAAGTATAGGTAACATATGTATTAAGTGACTTACTGAATTTTTCAATAAGGTTTTAAAAGAGATGAGAATGTTGAATGACTAGAGAAAAAGTATTGTGATTCCATTTTTTCAAAAGTAAAGGAGATATTCAGAATTGCAATGATTACCGTGAAATTAAACTTATGAGTCATACTATGAAACTTTGGGAGAGAGTATTGGAGAAGTGTCTTAGGCATGTTATTATGTTTCAAAAAATCAATTTGGGTTCATGCTTAGTAGGTCTACTACGGAAGTTATTTTCCTACTGAGACATTTGATGGAGAATATAAAGAGACGAGGAAAGAATTATACATATTTTTTATTAATTTAAAGAAAGCCTACGATTGTATACCTAGGGAGCTAATTTGATGGACTTTAGAGAAGAAGTGAGTATCTAAAGGATATATTCATGTGATTAGAGATATATATGGGAGGGCTTCTATGAGGGTGAGGACTGATGCTAGAGAGACATCAAAGTTCTCTTTTACTATGTGATTACATCAATGGTCATCATTAAATCATTATCTTTTTACTTTACTTATGGATGAGGCCACTAAACACTTGTATGGTGACATCCCTTAGTGTATAGTATTTGTAGGTGATATTGTTCTAGTAGATGAAGATATTAAGAGTTTGAATGATAATCTAGAACAATGGAGATTCGCTTTAGAATCTAAATGCTTTAGGATTAGTTGAACTAAGACAAAATATATGAAATGTAATTTCAGTAACATAGAGGTTGATCAGATATATTTAGTTACTATCGAGGATCAAGTTATTCTTAAAAGTAACATTCTTTTTTATTTAAGATCTATTATTCAAGATAATGGAGAGATCCAGGAAGATGTCACTTACAGAGTCAAGGCGGGTTGGCTGAAATGAAGAAGTGCATATGGAGTCTTTTGTGATCGTTGCGTCCCCTTAAAACTCAAAGGTAAGTTCTATAAGACAGTTGTAAGACCTGCTATGTTATATGGTTCCGAGTGTTGGGCTATGAGAAAGGATCACGTGCAAAAATTGTGTTGCTAAGATGAGGATGTTGAGGTAGATGGTAGTAGAACTAGAAAAGATAAAATTAGGAATGAATATATATATAAAAATTTATGGGTAGCTCCCATTGGCATTAAGTTTAAGGAGAATAGGCTATGATAGTTTGGTCATGTACATCGTCGACTAAGTTCAGCACCAGTTAAGAGGTATGATAGATTTAGAGTGGAGAATGGTAGAAGACATCGAGGAAGATTTAAGATGAGGTGGTTGGGTGTAGTTAGAAAAGACTTGGTATTGCTACGTGTTACTGCTAATTTGACACTGGATATATTAAGATGGCGGGATATGATTCATGTAGTCGATCCCAATTAGTTGGGATAAGGCTTTGATGATGATGATGAATACAATGATTTTCCTTGTTAGCGCTGCCCCACAGAAATCTCCTCCTTATCAAATCTAATTTGTTCTGCACTGATGAAGGCATTAAGAAAACAGACATATAATGCTGTGGTATGGCTGTCAGAACTGAATTAAGCAGGGTAATTCTCCCCCCTAAGGACAAACTTCTGGCTTTCCAAATAGAGTCTCTCCTTTGCACCCAAGCTGAAAGAAGAGGCCTTTTAAAATGCAGGGAAGGCCTAAATAAGCGATAGGCAAGTCCGCCACTTTACACCCCAAAACCTCAGCACACCTCCTATGTAAATCAGGTTCCATATTTATACCTATGAGAGCACTCTTCTCAAAAATCAAAATTGATCAAAACCTGAGCATGCCTCAAAGGATTTCAAAATGAAGAGTAAGTTTTGCATCTCCTCCATAGCTCCTCCCAAAAAAAAATTAGTATGTCATCTGCAAATTGTAAATGTGAAATGCCTACCGGTACTCTCATAACATGAGCACTATGGATCCATCCTTGATCCTCCACTTTCTTACAAAATCTGCTAAGAAGGTTGGCAAGCAATACAAACAGTACTGGAGATAACAGCTCACCTTGTCGAAGTCTTCAGGAGCTAGAAGAATAACCATACACTTCACCATTCACAATCACAGAGAATCTGAAGGTTGTAACACAACTTTTAATCACTTTAATCCATTGTGGTGGAAAATGCTGAATATTCATAATGCGCCATAGACATTTCCAAGACGCTCTATCATAGGCCTTATTGAAATCTAGCTTACAAGCTGTCCCCATACTTCCTTTCCTCATTGAAAATGGAAAGTTCATGAGCCAAGAGGAAGTTATCTTTCAATATCCTAATTTGAATAAATGCTGAATGATTTCTTCTATCAATCTTCCTGCCACCTTTTTCAATGTAGTTGCTAATACCTTGGCAAAAATCTTATACAGCAGTTATAAGACTATCTGGTCGGAAAAATTTCAACTCAACAGCTTCCTCTTTCTTTGGTAGAAGGACCAATAATGTCTGGTTAAAAATTTCACACCTCTCTCCTGTATTAAAACACTCCTGAACAGTAACATCATGCTTCATGAGATCCCAAAATCTCTTATAAAAAAACATTGGAAATCCATCAATGCCTGGAGCTTTATCACTGCCTAAACTGAGTGTAGCCTCAGTAATTTCATCTTCTGTAAGGGTTCAAACCAAACGTTGCTGTTCCTCTTCTGAGTGTCTGTACTTCAGAATCCTTCCATAGATGAAACCATCTGGTCTCAGCCTTAAACAAATTGGAATAAAGCTGTACTACGTCTGCAGCTATAGCATTAAGCTCCTCAATCCAATTCTTACCGTTCTTAATTATAGATATGTGATTCCTTCTTCTTCTTCCATTTGCTATCTTATGGAAAAATTGTGTTCATGCCTCCTTTTAACCAACTGACTCTTGGTTTTTTGTCTCCATCTGATTTCCTCTTAAATAAACCAATCTATTACATAGATTGAATTTGCAATTTCTCTTCTCATCTTCGGTAAGACTTCTGGATTCTTCTATCTATTCAAAGATTGTTTTTTCCACTTCTGTACTTTCACAAATCTCTCATTTCTCCATTCTCTAGCCCAATCCTTAATCCTCTTTTTAATAGATGTAGCTTCAAAAAAAAGGATTTTAGGCCCTGTGTGCTGTCCTACCTCATGCTGCCATGTTTGACCTACCAGATCAATGAACTGCTGGTTGGTTAACCACACCACCTCAATTTTGAAGCATTTATTATAACCGACATTCTTTTTGCAGTCCAGCACTAATGCATTGTGATATGAAATACCCCTCGGTAATAAATACAGCTTAGCATCAGGGAAGAGTGATTCCATTTAATGTCCCCAAAAATCTATCAAGCATAGATAATGAAGGATCCTTTCTACCATTACTCCATGTGAATCTAACTTGTGTCAGCTGCAGCTCCATCAAACCGCAATCTTCTACCCATGTATTAAACTGTTTCATCTCGAAAGTATAAGTACCTCCACTATTTCTCTCCTTCGGTTACCTGACTTCATTAAAATCTCCCAAAACACACCAGGGAACATGATAGTGAATCTGACACTCCCTTAACTCTTCCAACACCAGCTTTCTTTTCTGAATTGTGCTCGGCCCATATACTCCTGTCAACATCCAGCCTTTATCCAGGATATTTTTCTTTAATATGATGGACACAAAATACTCTCCAACATTTAAAAAAAAATCCATTCTGGACATCAGAATTCCAGGCTTCAAGAATACCTGGGGATTTCCCTTGAGCTTTCTTTAATGCAAATGCCACATTTTTAAATCCTGTAACTGCTTTTACCATAGCTTCCGTCATAACTTCTAGCTTAGTTTCTTGTAAACACACCACTTCAATTCTTCTACTCTCAACAATATCTCACACCACAAGCTGTTTCAGCTTGTCATTCATTCCACAAATATTCCATGACAACACTATCATTCTTGTCCTTAGAACTTCTTGTATGTTTCAGTTTCTTTGCCTGGCTGAGCCCCAGAAGTGTTTGTAACCTTCCACAGGTTCTTCAATTCTCGCTGACCTTTCTCCTTCCTTGGCTTCTCACCATTCCTCCCCCAGATCATCTAAAACTGACTAACCTTCCCTTGTAACTGGATTCCCAATCCCACTGCTTTTTCCATAATTTCTTGATTTCCCCAATTCTCTAGAAAATTTCCATCTTTGCTTCCTTAAGCTGCTTGCTGCTCCTTTAGAGAGGCCTAGTTGAAACTAGGCTGTCGATGACGATCTCAGAAGGGGAAAGAGGAGATCGGGATTTAGAAGGGGATCTTACTGATTTATGCAATTGCATACCTAGATTGGAGGATGGTAGTTGTGGAACAGCCCTCCCCAAATCCTTCAATGGCTCCATGCAATCTTCCAAAGTTGGAAGATCGAGGCGTCTCGGTGATGATCCCTCTGCGTTGTTACGATCTTCTTGATTGTGGGATATTCGTATGCCTTCCTGACTTTGTTGTTGGTTTGGAGGATCTTGGGGAGCTGTGATGCCGTTGGTAGGAGCCGCATCGAGTGCCAACTACGAATGCTGCATCTTCGTGTTCCCTCCTTTTCGCTGACGAGAACAAACCCTAACAAATTTCCCCTTCCTCTTTTTCTTCATATCCTTACTCAGCCCATCAACCATGTGAGAAACCAATGTGGTAATAGCCTCCCTCCATAAGAGATCCGCTACCCTCCTTTCTCTCACCCGCCTCTACTTCCTTCTGTTGGGTATACTCGTCTCTCTAAGACATATTTGGTATACTCATCCTCCCAAGTCTACCACCTCGTTCACATCCGTCGCTTGACTTGCTAAAGTGGTACATGTCGTGTTAGACTTGCCGTTTCCAGCCGAGCCTAGATGGGTTAACATAGGTTGACTGGTCGTCTTCCTTCCCATGCCAGATGCCTGTTCTGCCTTAATTCCTTTGTATTTTTTATATTCTTTCACCACTTCAACATACATCCATCCTTGACAAGCTTGGATCTGCTACACTCATCAACTACATTCTTTGATTCTTCCCTCAAATTTATCTACAAATTCATCGACCTTCAACGAAGCTTTACGCGTTCTGGCAAACAAACTCCTTCCTCCATTTCTACTAGGATTCTAGCAAAACCAAGGTATGCCAGGACCTAGTATTCTTACAGATCCTTCTAAGCCCAGCATATAGGATACTAAAGCAGTAAAAACCTCTATATCCCATAGAACATAGGGTAATCCTCTCACCTGAATCCATGCTAAACACCCCTGCTTTGGCTTCCATCATACCAAAACAGGGGCTTCCACGCTGACCAGGTCAACTCCCCTGACTGCTTCAATAAACAGTTTCTAACCTGCATTGATGGCGGCCACAACAAAATTGTGTTATTACTAACCTCTGATAATTTCCACACCTTCACTTCCTGCCACTGCAGATGAAGTTTCTTCCGGATCTATCAACGACCACTCTCCTGGATGAAGAAGTTTCAAGCAAGCAGCTTTTAAATACATCCATATTACTTCTAAACGCATAGAACCATGGCACCTCTACTATAGGTCCTGTCCTGTGCTCCTCTTCTTCTTCTCAATAGCTTCCTCCAAACAGGCATAGCTTTGATGCCTCACTCGTCTGCACTTCCAACACACCACTCCGTTCCTACATTCCCATACTTTGTGATCAGGGGAAAGGCATAAAAAACATCTTTGAATCCCTTTCCCTGAGTTTTGAATACCTCTTGATTCCAGAACAAACTCCCCTCCCCTCCTACCTCTCCTCTCACCATCTCTTCTCTACCCCTCGCTACTTTATGCTCCTCCCCTCCAAAGTCCTTTGCTCCACTCCCCTCCCTCCTTCCGTGTTCATCTTCTCTCCTCCCTACACCATACCCCTCTTCTTCACCGTTCAGCTTTGTCCCCCACTTCTCCTCCTGTTCTCTACCCGTTCGCCCACCTTCTCTCTCTCTCTCTCTCTCGCTCCCCAACCCCCCCGGCCCATTGTAGGATCTCTTTATGCATACCCCTATTATCTCCACCCCTTCTCTGTCTCTATCTATCTATCTATCTATCTATCTATGCGTGCGTCCATTTCACAACCCTTTTTCTCCTGTGAATGTGTGGGGTTGGGTGCAGGTTACACCATCCTTTTTCTCCCCCCTAAATGTAGAACTTGCATAATATTTGTTAAGAAAGTGATTTTATCATTGAATCAGCTATAATCAACTCTACTGTAAGCTTAAAGAGAAGAAACACTTCACTTTGTCTGAAAAGTAAGTAAGAGCATGCGTGAACCCTTTTTCTCCTGTGAGTGTGTGGAGGTGGGTGGTTGGGTGCAGGTTACACCACCCCTTTTCTCCCCCCCAAATGTGGGACTTGCATAATGTTTGTTAAGAAAGTGATTTTATCACTGAATCTGCTATGATCAACTCCACTGTAAGCTTAAAGAGAAGAAACACTTCACTTTGTCTGAAAAATATCTTATTCACAATTTGCATCCTGTTGCAGGAATACATTGATATTGCAATGAAGTACAGCATTTCTCCTGCATCGCTCGCAATCGGTATGTGTACTAGCTTTATTGTGTATCTTTTCCTTTTACCATCCTTTTATTTACGTCAAATTTCATGGAAGAATATATATTCAACATTCTAATACAGGTCTCTTTTCTGCATGGGGATCCCATGTTTGCTATGATCTTGTTATGTTCTCACGTTAGAAAAAAAAAAATATTTGGCAAGCTTTAATTTTAACCAAAGTTCTCAAGGTTGTCAATATCCTAATCTCCTAGCTGAGCTAGTGCGCTATTGGCTTAAGTCATGACCTGAAGGTTGTCAACATAGTCATCATCTGGCTGAGTTTTCCAAACCCCTTCCTTTTCATTTGATGTACACTGCAGAAAATGCTCATGTGAAAGTTATGTTCAAGAGTTCTCATAGCCATGTAGTCAATCTGAAAGATACATGTAATCTCTTGAAAATGTACTTGGGTTAGAGCATAATATATAGTAGAACGTAGAAAGAAAATTCATCTGTTAAATATTTTTTTAAATATTCAAGCTGCTTACACTTTGGAAAAAATGACTATTTCTTCTCTTAAAAAGTTTATCACAACAATTGTCTGATATTTTGGTGATTCATTCTATACTTTTGACAAGTTACTTTAACAAAGCATGGTCAGTGGTTTCATGTTTTTTGCGTGATGACATTTTTAAGTGTATGGTGCTCTCAAGGATGTCTGATAGACAAGTTTCTTAAGCATGCGTGTGTTCTGCAACCTTCCTGCGGCTTATTGGTAGTCTTTGTTTGGCCTTATATTCTAATATTAAACAGCCATCAAGGAGACTGATCTCTCATCTGGTATATACAAATAATGCTTTTCTGATGGGACATTTCTTAGTTGCTAAGATGTTACATCTGTCACACAATTATGCAGATGATACTTTTTTTTCCCAATTATTGTGTTGTTAAAGCATTTAACATTCCCTTGCTTTAAGGCTTTCTAGGAAACCATGGAGGAGAAGATGGCTCACAAGTTGAACGAGTGAATGTATCATGTTCATTCTTGTAGACAGAAATAGGGGCATTGTTTTCATTGTTTAGGTTTATTTTTTCTATGTTTCTTGTTATCCCTGTGACTTAGACATGTTTTAGTCACAATCAGGGGTATTTTTGTGTTTTGTGTGCTATGTGTTTTGCCATAATGAATATAAGCTATTAGTGAATGAGACGGCCTGTTGAGTTGGGACGGATCCCCTATTTTGCTCCCAAAAACCTGCAGTGCATCTTCTTCCTCTCTTTCTTCTCTCTCCTTCTTCTTGCCACATGGTATCAGACCGATCCTAAAGGAAGGAGGACTAGTCATCAAAGTTTTTTTCTTCGTTCTTCCTGCTACTGCATCGTGCTACAGTACCGTGCTACAGTACCGTGCTACAGTGCCGCTAGATCAGGACGAGTAGTAGAGAGGGTGAAGTGTTTCCTTTCTTAGCCCACAAGTGCCCCCCGTTCTTTTTCTCTCTTTGCCCGGTACCCTTGTTCTAGGGTTTTGCTGTTCGGACAGGTATAAGGTGGTGGTCGCTAGGTTGTCCAGTCTTCTTTCTTCTTGCTGCTACTGTAGAGCATTGAAGGGAATCTCTTCCAACTTCCGCAAGCTTTCCTCTTCCTACCCAATTGCCCTAGGAGCTGTCGCCCCTACCCTCTTGCTGTCCGACTGCTTTGTTTTAGGGTTTGTTGGTGCGGACAGAGCATAACCTGGTGGGATTGGGCTGTTCGGCTCATCTTTTCGGTCTTCATTGCAGCGGGCACTATCTCCCTCATCCTGTTGGCGACTTGGAGTTCCCTTTTGCTGCTACGTCTTCATTCACAAGCAACGTTACTACGACAATAGGGGTAGATGCAATGGAAGTGTGCTCTCCGTTGTTTAAGCCATCATGCCTTATATGACTGAAAGTGTACCTCTGTAGACAAGGATGGCAGTATCGGTACTGGTACCGGTATCGGTGGGTACCGGTATCGGTATGTACCGGCCGGTACTGGCCCAGTACCGGTCCAGTACCGGCCGATACCGGTACGTACCGGTATCGGCCGGTACTGCCAACCATGTATGTAGATGACCATCACCAAGTTAACGGAGACCAACTATAGGATGTCGTCTGTCTTTGCCCGAATATTCTTGGGAGGATGTGTCAAGATAGAGTACATCACTGGGAGGGGCAAGGCACCCGATGTTAATGATCCTTCTTATGTCAAATGGGATTTAGAGAATAATCTGGTGATGGGCTGGATTTTAAATTATGTGAATCCATAAATTCAGCAATTAAATGAAGCCTATTGCCCAGGCAATGTGGGAGCTTCTTGAACAGATGTATGGACATCGTCAGGTACTTCAGGGGCGGCATGAAGTGTCACCTCCAGTTCTCCTTGTACTATGTGGGTTATTGATTCCAGAGCCATGAATTATATGACTAGTATTCCTACTTACTTTTCATCCTATTCTTTGAGTTCAAGACCGGATAAGGTTACCATTGCCGATGGTACCAGGGCCATCGTAGCAGGGAAGGGTACCATTAAATTAAATGGTGGCTTTATCTTGTCATCGGTTCTTCATGTCCTTACTTTGCCTATAACTCTTCTTTCAGTGAGTATCTTACAAAGTCTCTAAATTGTTCTGTGACCTTCTTTCCTACTCACTGTGTTTTTCAGGACTTGCGAACCAAGCAGACGATTGTAAATGGTCGTGAAGCAGGTGGTCTCTATCATCTTAAGCCTGGTGGGAGTGCAACCTTCCAGTCTAGTGTTAGCAGTGACATGAGTAAGCAAATAAAGGTAGTGCAGTTGTGGCATAGTCGCTTAGGTCATTTGGCTTTTAGGTCTTTCAATCAATAAATATTGAGTCGTTGCAATGTTACATTTGTCAACTTGCCAAACATTGTAGAACTAATTTTCAATATTCAATAAATAAAAGTTTCATTCCTTTTCAGCTTATTCATTATGATGTCTAGGGTCCTTCCCCTATGCCTTCTGTCTCCGGTCATCAATACTTCATTAGTTTTATTGATACTTTTTCTCATTGTTGTTGGATTTATCCGATGAAGTCATGTGAGGAGGTTCGACAGATTGTCCAAGTTTTCTGCAAGATGGTTGAAACTCAGTTTGAACGGTCTGTAAAAAATTTCAAATATCATGTTAGAGAATACTTTGAAAAGTCTCTCAACATTTTTATGGAAGATAAGGGAATTATTCATGAATTCTCATGCTATTATACTCCACAACAAAATGGAGTGGCTGAAACAGAAAATCGTCAATTGTTGGAGACTTCTCATGCACTTCTCTTGCAACACAATTTGCCAAAGAAATTCTGGGCAGATGCTGTACTGATTGCTTCATACATTATCAACTGTATGCCATCTCGCACACTTGGAAATTTGTCTCCTCTACGGATGTTGTGCCCCGAGACCCACTTTTCTCTCTTGTTCCCCGTATGTTTGGGTGTCTTTGTTTCATTCTCTATCTTGATCCGAGCAACAATAAGTTGGACCCTAGAGTTGTTCGTGGCATCTTTTGAGGATATTCTCCTACCCAAAAGGGTTATGTGTCTTGATCCTATAACAGGGAAGCAATATGTGCTTAAAGATGTCACCTTCTTTGAAGATGAGTCCTAGTTTCACTCCCAACCCACTTCATGTGAGGAGACTATTCTTGTCTCTCTTCGTCTATTACATATTCCTTTGTCTAGGAGTGAAGTCACAAATGACACTATCTCTGGACCTGCTTGCCAGGAGCTACGATGTGTACCTACTGATGAGACTTTACCAGAGGTTTTCACATACTTTAGGCATACTTAGTAAAACAAGAGACCTCGCTTGGATTTGCCACCCCAAGAAGCTACTGAAGTTCCAGGTTTGTTAGTTGGTTCTCCCGTTGTTTCCCAGCTTGATCTTGACCTTCCTATTGCTGTTTGGAAGGGTACAAGATCATGTACTCGTCATTCAATTACTAATTTTGTCTCCTACTCTCGTCTTTCACCTTCCTATTGTTCTTTTTTGTCTGCCATCGTTTCCTATCATGTTCCTAACTCCTAGCTTGAAGCTGTGAAGGATCCCAAATGGTTGCTTGTTGTGGACGAACAAATGCATGCCCTTACTAAGAATGGCACCTGGGAGTTGGACATGCCCAAGGAGAAGAGCTTAGTTGACTCCTGGTGGGTGTACACCATGATGTACAACTCTAATAGCACAGTACAGAGATATAAAGCCAGATTAGTTGCCAAGCGGTTCACACAAACTGGTGTTGATTATTTGGAGACGTTTGCTCTAGTTGCAAAACTTAATTATGTACGAGTTCTTTTATCTCTTGCTATCCAGTTTGGTTGGGAGCTTCATCAATTAGATGTAAAAAATGCATTTCTCAATGGTGATTTATATGAAGAAGTTTATATGCAGCCACCTCCTAGGTTTGCAGCTAGGGGGAGAGTTTGTAAGTTGAAAAAGGCCTTGTATGGTCTTAAATAGTCTCCTTGAGCCTATTTTGATCATTTTTGGACAGCTATGGGACATTTCGGTTATAAGTAACTCTGACCATACGCTGTTTACTAAATGGGTTGATGGACAACTTGTAGTGCTTCTTGTCTATGTTGATGATATGATTTTTACAGGCGATCAGAAAGCAGAAATCAGCAAATTGAAAGCAGGCCTGGCCATGGAGTTTGAAATTAAAGATTTGGGTGAGCTAAAATATTTTCTTGGCATTGAGGTGGCTAAATCTCAATGTGGCATTTATATTTGTTAGCGGAAGTATGTCTTGGACTTGTTCAAAGAAACAGAGAAGTTAGGTTGTAAACTTGCACATACTCTTATTGAGGCTAACCATGGTTTGTCTGACTCTATAGGAGACCTTTTGTTAGAGGCTACTAAAGGCATGTATCAATGCCTTGTAGGGAGATTACTCTATTTGTCACTAACTCGACTTGTGATTGTATGGTGAGTCAATTTATGCATGCTCCTCGTGTTCCTCATATGAAAGCTGTGGAGCGCATCCTGCACTATGTCAAGTCTTGTACTGTATACGAAGGCTTCTCACTTACATGTTGAATGCTTTTTTGATGCTGATTGGGTAGGTTCTCGTGATGATAGATGGTCCACTAGTGGTTATTGTACTTTCCTTGGTAGGAATTTGGTAGCATGGCGCAGTAAGAAGCAAACTGTTTGTGCTCACTCAAGTGTTGAAGCAAAGTATCACGCAATGGCACATGGTCTTTTTGAGATGTTATGGCTATGATTATTTTTGCAAGACCTTGGTGTTTAGGTCCATCTTCTAATGAAATTATATTGTGACAATAAGGCTGCAGTTAATATTGCTAACAATCCCATTCAACATGATCAAACCAAACATATTGAGATTGATCGTCATTTCATCCGTGAGAAGCTTGATTCTGGAGAACTCTATTTGTCTTATATTCGATATGTAGATCAGCTTTCTGATGTCTTCACTAAGGGTTCGACACGAGAATAGTTCAACTCTATATTGTCCAGGCTGTGTTTGATTGATATCTATGCTCAACTTGAGGGGGAGTGCAGACAGAAATAGGGGCATTCTTGTCATTGTTTAGTTATATTTTTACTATGTTTCTTGTTATCCCTATGACTTAGACATGTTTTAGTCACAATCAGGGGTATTTTTGTCTTTTGTGTGCTGTGTTTTGCCCTAATGAATATGAGTCATTAGTGAATGGGACGGCCTGTTGAGTTGGGACCGATCCCCTATTTTGTTCCCAAAAACCTACTGTGCGTCTTCTTCCTCTCTTTCTTCCATCTCCTTCTTGCTACAATTTTGACTGTGGAAGTATTTTGGTGGGCTGGGCTGAAATGAGAAATTGGCTTGCCCAAATTAGTAAACAAGGTGACCTGGTTTGAACCTTGCATAAATTCTGATATGTGGCTGGTTGAGCTGGCCCGCTTTCTGTTTACTTCCTTTCCTATTCCTCTTAGGCAAGGATGTTGAAGAAGTATACAACAAGGAGGAGCATGGCCTGCCAAAATATGGATGCCGGTGGTGACATGAGCTCTTGCAGGTGGTGGCTGTGCATGGCATTGACATCATTCGTGGCCGACATAGCAGTAGGTGGAGCCTGGTTTGTTGACAGCAGGATCAGGAAACTCCTACTATAGCAGATTGTGTACTTCATGTTCTCCTCTTAATTGTAGTCCTAAAGCCATCTTCCCAAGAAAGGAAAGAAGGGGTGGTGATGTCGGTGGCGAAGGGACATTGAAATGTGGATACGGCTGTAACTTTAGTGGTTGCAGATTGTAGTGGTCAGAAACTGGTTCGGCGCTGAGGATCGTCCGATCCGGCCTCCGGCTACGTGATAGAATTTGTAGAGAGGGAGAATGCACCAGTCAAGGACTTGCAAGAGGGAAGAAGGCGATCAGGGGGCCTCCCATTTAGGTGGAGGGGAAAACCCTCCGATGCTTAAGTTAGGTTCTCATGGAAGGGCATGTATAAATATTCCGGCCTCCCTCTAGAATAAGGTACGCAACTATGCACCCAAAGAACCCTAACCTTACAGTCTCCTTCTCCCACAAGGATCTGACTTAGGCATCGGAGAGTCTTTCCCCCCACCTGGATGGGGGGTCCCCCTGATCGCCTTCTTCCCTCTTGCAGGTCTTTGACTGGTGCATTCTCTCTCTCTCTGCAAATTCTATCACATAGCCGGAGGCCGGATCAGATAGTCTTCAGCGTCGAACCAGTTTTTGACCGCTACACAGATATTGCAGAGAAGGAGAGGAG